>JARFIW010000202.1:0-1462500 GCA_036346225.1 Platerodrilus igneus | reverse complement strand
CCTCGAAACTTGTTTGTTCAAAATTAATTCTACTTCGAGATTCGTTCGTTTAAAAATTATTTTTACTCTGAAACTTGTTTGTTCAAAAATAATCTTACTTTGAAATTGTCTGTTCAAAATTTATTTTTGCTTCCAAATTTGTTTGTTCGGGATTGATTTAGCTTCGAATTTGTTTGTTCAAAATTTATTTTGCTTCGAAATTTGTTTGTTCAAAAATTGTTTTACTTCGAAATTAGTTTGTTCGAAAAGTAATTTGCTTCGAAATTTGTTAGCTCAAAATTTATTTTGCTTTGAAATCTATTTGTCCAAAAATTATTTTGCGTCGAAATTTGTTTGCTTAAAGTCTATTTGACATTTAGATTTGTTTGTTCGCTTTTGATAAAAGATTGGTTGTAACGTTAAACCACAGTCAATCAATTAATTAACTTAGTTAAATTTATTTTTAACTTTCATTCTATTTTGACCCAATATAATTTTTTTTGATATTGCTTTGGCAAAATTATTTTACCAAAAACACCTCTTGATTTTTACCTTTAGTAGTACGAATTTGTTTTGATCATTTTGTAAGGTTCAGATCATTTAGATCTTTCAGTTTGATTCAATTAGGCTTTTGTAATCATGTCGGATATTCCGAATTGTTTGTCTGCTTAAAGAAGAACGGGAGTAGTGAGTGAGAAACCAGTTTTGAGGAAAATTTTAGGAAGACTGTCAGCTAAAGAAGCTGATAAGCCTGTTGTTTGATTTGTTTGAGTCAATAAAGAACATCTTTGTCGAAATTTGATGATAAGGCTAGAGATTCTATTTTGAAGGTACATTGGAGTGAGCTGTCGTTGTGTCGTTTGAGAATTGCTCTTTGTGCATAAGCACGTTTTTGATTTTGTTAGCAGATTTTTGTTTAGATCGGCATTGCAACGCAATTTAGTCTAGGCGGAACTTGTCGTCGTGGTTGGTCGCTCAGCAGTATGTCAGTCCAGACGAGACTCGGGAAGGGTTGGTCGCTCGGCATTGCGTAAGTCTAGACGAGACTCGAGGTGAGTTAGGCGCTCTAGAATTTTTTTTTGCATCTTTTTTTTTGGTTTGATGTAAACTTTTGGTATTGTTAGTCTAGGTGAGACTCGTAGAGGGTTTGTCACTCTAGCATATTTAGGCGTTGTGAAGCTTTATAGTTGTTTCGACAGTTCAATTGGTAGTAGGGTGTGAGTGTACCTGAACACTGATTTTTTTTGTTAGCTATTGTCATGATTAGTTTTTTTATTGATGACTCATAAGCAGGTAAATGACTCTTAGTTGTTGGTGATTGGTTCTCGAAGTATTCGATTTTGCAACCTTTACGTAGTGCCACGGCACATTTGATCGAGAAATTTTTGGAGGAAAAAGTATTTCTTGTCTACGGAGTACCACAGTTTGTTATTTGTGATAATGGTCCACAATTAATTGGACGTATTTTTAAAGCTTTGTGTGCAAGGTACGAAATTCAAAAGATTTGGTATAATGCTGTTTATGCTCCCCAATGCAATTTTGTGGAAAGAATCAATAAGACAGTTGGTACAGCAATCCGTTCATACGTAGAAGGACATGATACGTGGGATATTGAGATATCAAAGATCCAATACGCAATCAACTCAGCAAAACATGAGTCCACCAACTATTCGCCAAATTTTTTAGTTTTTGGTCGTCAAGTACCTTTAAGTGGAAAAGCTTATAATGATAATTTTATACCGGGTGAGGATGTTGATGTCGTCTCCAGTAGTAGACCATCTTATGTTTTGGATCGTCAACTTTTGTTTGATATTTTTGGAAATGTCCGTGAAAATTTGCATGTAGCTTATCAACGTTCGAGTAAACGCTACAATCTTAGAAGAAGAGACATTTCATTCCGAGTCGGAGAAAGTGTTTGGAGAGCTAATAAGGTCCTCTCGAGTGCTAGTGATAAATTTTCCGCTAAGTTAGCCCCTAAGTTCGTTATGAGTAAAGTTCGGAAAAAACATTCCAATTTAGTATATGAGTTAGAGAACGAAGATGGAACAAGAGCAGGGAAATGGCACGTAAAGGACTTGAAACCAGTTGAAGCGTCGTATCCAAAGGAAAATGATGATCCTGACGATTAATTCCGGTCCGATCATCTCTTTGATATTAAGTAATGACGTAGTGGTTTGTTTTGTTTTGTTCCGATTTTTGATTTAGTGTCGTTTCACTAATTTTGAGTATTTTATTTGAGAAGTGAAGTAAGTGGTTTGAGATTTTGTAAATTTTGTAGGTTTGAGGTGTGCCTTGGTGTGCACGCTGGACATTTTGCTCGCGCGTTGCTCAGAGATGTGTTTGGAGGATGTCTTTGACAGATATCCTTACGATGTAGAAGTAGGTGGGCTATTTAATTGTTGGTCCTGATTTCTACATATCGAGGTAGAAAGAATATTAGATTATTCTTTCCCTTGTTCCTTTTGACCGTTCGAAGTTCTTTGATTTGATAAGGTCAAAGTTGGCTTGGTGAGTCTCACCATTTGGTCCATCACTAATGAGATCAGTTGTTTGTTGGAACTCAGTGATAGGATATTCAGTAGGGTGTAGGATAGTACAGCCCTGACTGGCTCAGTTTTGTATTTGAATTTGATAAGTAACCTTATGGTTAGGTTACCTTTGTTTTGATTATCTCTTTGTAATAAAGTGATAATATTTTGTATTTGCATTTGATAAGTAACCTTATGGTTAGGTTACCTTTGTTTTGATCATCTCTTTACGATGAAGCGATGATATTTTGTATTTGCATTTGATAAGTAACCTTGTGGTTAGGTTACCTTTGTTTTGATCATCTCTTTACGATGAAGCGATGATATTTTGTATTTGCATTTGATAAGTAACCTTATGGTTAGGTCACTTTTGTTTTGATTATCACCTTGTAGTGATGATGTTTTGAATAGTTATGCTGTCTTGATGAGGAAGCATTCCTTTTTTTGTAGATAGAGCTAAATGAGCTCCTGGAAGTGAAGTTTTTTTTGAAATTAGAAGTAAATCGTAAGTGTTTGGTTATAGGTAAGAAATATTAGCCTTGTTAGAAGTATGAATCTCAAGTCAGGAAATATTGTAAATTTGAATTATTTTTGTCCGTGGAGTGTTTGACTTTCTAATTTGACCCCCTCCCAATTTTGATTATTACCGATTGTGACTCCCCGATTTTGTCTCCCGATGGACGTCAGGTACACGTAGTTACCAACACACTCATTTGTAAATATTTGTCCCCCCCATTTGAATAAATTTATAAAATTGCATAGTTAGTTAGGAAGGTAGGAAAGGCTAGTATTGTTATAAAAAATTTTTTTGTATTTGTTATATTTGAAGTTTTTCTAAAAAAAATTTTTTTTCTTTTAGGAAAGGGTAGTGTAACAATTTTATTTTAGCAGTAAAAGAACCTATTCATTAAACGTACAATGAATATTGAAATACCTTTATTAACTAAAATAAAGATTCGAGTAACAATCAAATTTTTATAGTATTACTATATCTAGGATTAGTAGTCTATTTGTTTCGGAGTTCGGTGCAATTCCACAGCCACTGGCGCGCGCGTGAGAGGTTCGAGAACCCCACTTATGATCCTCCCACCATGCAAGAACGCAGCGAGCGCACTCGTCGATAGTTAAAGGCAGCGTGAAGATGCATTCAAAAGAATGGCGAGTGACCTCCGGGTCGCCTTATTTTGGTGAAACACTTCCTGAGTAACGGTTAGTACTTAATCCACATTTTGCATATTCGTTATCATATTAGCTAATTTAAAATTTATTTAGCGCAACAATACGTCAGAAATTGCAACGATAAATTAGAAACCGCACGACCACTTTGAAGTTACAATTTAGAAACCTTAACTTATGGACTACGCAATGAAAGATTATATTTGTAAATAAAATTAGACAACGGAGGAGTACGCTATGAAGTAATGCTGCCGTGAACCAATGTGAGAAATCCGCTTCGCTCCTACATCTGTATTAAAGCATGGAAAACAAGCATATTTAGCTGCAGGCCCGCACTGCGAAGTTGTTTCCATTGCAACCAAGGACGACAGCCGGTATTGGGTTCGTAATAGAATTAAGAATTTCCTCAGTACTTCCTTCTGAAAGTACATTATTTCATTTTGTTTGTTGGATGTACAAAATTGTTATTCAGTTTACCTGTGATTAGGCTGGTTTTCCCCAGTATCGGGTTTGATTTCACTTAGTTCCGTAAATATGTGACTACACGTGGCTACAACGTAAATTAACAGTTGCTATTACGTCACCTGTTTGTTTGAACAATGCCGTCAACAATTGCACAATGGCTAACAGATGTTTAGCATTACAGTACTGCCACTTTTGATAAAATTAGAGAATATCTTGGTGATTCTTTTGACTTCAGACTAATTTTAATTTTGTTAAATTAATAAGAAAATTTCGTATATTCATTTGTAAGTGACCTACACAGATCTGGTTGGGTTATAAAAAAAACCTTAATATTGTTAATTACACTGAACTGTAATATATTTGAGTAAGGATCAGTTGATAAACCTTACAACAATTTTGCAAGAATATCAAATATTTATTTTATTTAATTATAATGAAATTTTATTTACTGAAACAAAGAAAATTCTTTCTAGTAAATTAATAATCTACATTTAAAGTTTTTTATTCTGATCTAGTTTGATCAGACCTGATAAACAAAAGACAGCAAGAGCTAAATTTTTATGATTCCAGTATGTAGGAAATATTCTCTATGCATTTTAGGTATACTTGAGGGACGCAAATAGTGTTCCCATTTTTTTTAGGTGACTTAACTATTATTCTTTCTTACAGGAGCAGTGTCTTATTCTGTTAAGACAAGTTTGTATGTCAGCGAAGGCGATCTCTTTTTCTTTGGGTCTCCAAGTCCGCCCTTAGAAATTTGCTATGCCATTAATATAAATCAATCTGGACTTGGTGGCGCCTGTTTATTTTAGTTTGAGTGTGACCCCCCTACAGATTTCGACTTACCCCCCCATTGCTCATAGCTCTACCCAAGGAATAGACCCCTAGTTACGTCGGAAGACTTTGTTTTGCAGACACCTGACTTGGAGCATGGTGATAATAAAGTAGTGTTTTTGTAAGTCAAGAAATATGTTTCACGTTTTCTGAGGTTTCCGATTTTTTTTTTGTATCACCCACCCCACTCCACGACGTTTTGAGCTAGAGCGAAATCTAATTCTTTTGAATTTCTATTGTACCCTTTATTCTTAAGCAAATACCAAATACATCAAAATGGAAAACGTTTTTGGCGAACAAAGCTACTTTGTAATTTCTTAAAACTAATTACAAGAACGTACTGTGGGTATGTGTATAAACTTATTAAGCTAAAAATGTTCATAAATTAAAAATGACTGTAAGTTATAGTTTCAAATTCTTTAGTATAAACACCTGAGTAGCAATTTTAATTGTAGACACCCCTGAGTTAACTAAAATCAACTATCTCGGACTAAATACAGTCATTTTAACCAGATCCTACTGTAAATTCTGGGACTTCGTTTAGACTTAGATGTTTCTCAATTAATATGCTTTTCCAACACGAAGTTGTCATTACTTCAATAACTAATACTTCCTAAAAGTAAAATTCACCAACCTGGTAGGATATAAGTCCGAACTTTAATTGACTAATCATATCAATCAAGTTCAATACCCAATTATTCAAAGGTTAACTGTACCTACTCAAGTTAACATGTTAACTTTTTCAATGCTCTTCGCGAAGTGACCAGCAAACGTATCTTTTTTCCAGAACTGAAGAAGGGGCTTTACCATTTTTCGAATCGGCATAATTTAGCGTGTGAACCCAGGACCATGGTGTCATAGTCGCAAAGTTATACATTATTAATCAAAACAAATGAATTATATAACCGCAATAGTTTGGAATACAAAGTATAGATCTTGAAATCACCATAATGAATTTGACAACCTTTGAATATGAACCATATAGAGTACAGAGGTAAACTAAAATAACTTAGATCAAGAATGCATGTAAACCAAAAATTGTAATTTTTAAAATAAGTATCCCTAATCCAAATTGTGGGATTAACCAATACAGAAAGTATTACAATAAAATATGATTATAAACATTTCAAAAGAATGTTATATAGTTTATTACTGTCAATGAGAAACTTATTAAACACTTAGTAGATTGGCATTCTATGTGTATTTTCTAATCTTTTGATTTAAGATTTTTCTGTGGACAAAATTTTCATGATACAAATTGATTTACGGAGACAATTCAAATCACATTCACCCTTGTACACCAACAGACTAATTGCTTAGTTTTCCTTACAAAAATGATTTATAAGGAAAGAATTTGGAAACTGCTTATAGGCAGTTATACAATGCCATATCATCGTAAAAATGAAACTATACTCGAATAAACATTTTAACTAAAGCTAAGCTTATATCATTGCTTACTTTTCCAAATAGGAAATGAAACAACGCAACCTCAATAAAAAAACCTCTCTATTTAGATGACGTTCAGAATGGATTACTTAAAAAAAGATAAACCAACTATTAAACATTTATTGGACATCTAATATTTATAAAACCATTTCCTTAATTTCTGCTATTATTTTAGGTATTCAGTATTTAAAAATTTTGGTGGACCCTTGTCTTTCAATGAGATTGTTTGAAAGAAAATATCTCACTAATAATAATTAATATAAATGATGTACATTTGTTTGGGTTCCCTATAGGTCAGCGTATATTTCTGTTCCTCTATTCCTGGCACATAATTCATCACTTAATTTTTCCGTCACCTGAAACTTCAAAGACGATTTACGTGACCTATTTCCAAATATTTTTCTGCAAATTTAGTTTCTAAAATAATAATAAGCACACCCCAAAATAAAACCTTTGCAATTATAGATTTGTCTGAGAAGCGTTTGTAAATTATATAGCTTCATAATTGTTATTTATGTAAATAGTACAAAAAGCCGG
The DNA here is from genome assembly GCA_036346225.1 of Platerodrilus igneus. NCBI lineage: Eukaryota > Metazoa > Arthropoda > Insecta > Coleoptera > Lycidae > Platerodrilus > Platerodrilus igneus. Next base: position 1,455,535 of record JARFIW010000202.1, on the reverse strand, counting down.
GGATCTACAGGGGTACTAGTAATTTCAAAAATTAGATTTTAAAATACGTTCCTGAAAAAATTGATGTCTGATCACATACTCGTTTTTTAAAAAAATGATCATTTTTACCGAACTCACATATGGCTAAAGGTATGCGTGTCTTCCGGAATCGTATAGTACTTCACATTTAAAGGCTGCGCGCAAACTCGCGTATATGCAACCGTTTCGTAGTCACCAACTGAAGTAAATATGTAAATTTTGGTAAGTGCTTCTATATAACCCAAATATAAGTTTAAAAACTCTTATTTTAATATGTATGAAGCTTTATAAACTATGTAATATTAGCCGTATAGATTTCTTTATATCGCATCCTTTAGTCCTCATTCCCACCCTTGAGGCATCGTAATGCTTCTGCAATACATGTAAATAATTATTTAAAATATATTAAAATGGAAAATAGACAATTAAAACTGTCGTAAGAGAGAATTTACTTAAAAATATGGGACTTAGTGAAAGATTAATGAAGGTATGGTCGTTGTGATATGTCAATTTGTATGAAAAGTGGAATTTTTAAACACAATTTAAATGTGAATGGAGCTTTGATATCAATTTATAAGAATTGGTAAAATGAACTCCGGTAGAACCAAAAACAATGACGAGAAGATGTTTAATGGTAAAAATTAATCAATTTGTTTAAATATTTTGAGTGATGTATAAAGGCCCATTTGTTAATTTAAGTTTCAAAGTAACATCTATGTGTAAAAGTCAATTTAATTTAATTTTAGGAGTTTTTAAAAAACCTGCGCATAGGATTTATCATTACACAAGGTAAAAATTAAATATACTGATGCAGTTACATTTAACGCGGATTTAAGGAGAAAAATATTAAATTATAGGACTTCTAAAGGTAATTGGTGTACTTATTAATTATACGAAAAAGTTAATTAAGAAGGTGTTAATGAGTAATAATCATATGTTTAAGATATGTGTATTAGAGACTATTGCAGAGGAATAAGTGAGAGAATGAGATGTTCTGGATTCTTGTTTTTAGCATATAAGATTAGTGTTGTGAGGAAGTTATTCTGAAACATCAATTTTTTACATGAGATTGTTTGTAAGAGAACGTTGTTGTGGATGCATTATTTTGTATTTGAAAGATTGATAGTAAAAGGATTATTTCGTGTCATTATACCTGTATGTTCACAGTTCATTAATTCTAGAAGATTAGAATTCGGAAAAATAATCAAGAGACCTAGTAAAAATAATTAGACGACGAGCAATAATCATTCAACCAAAGCATTTTTATTGGCGCCCAACGTCGAGCAATCACATTCATCCACAGCTATATATATATATATATATATATATATATATATATATATATATATATATATAGGTTAAGTCATAGGGGTCGTAGAATAAACAAAAAGTTAACATTTTTACAGGGGCATAATATAGGGAAATAACACAGCATCTTATGACGCTCATCGTAGGGGCAGGTGAAGTATCACAGCATTTTATGCACGACCCAATCGTAGGGCTTGATTAACATAGCATTTTATGGTCAATCCAAATCGTGGGGCCTAATATAAGGGAATATCACAGCATTTTATTGCGCCCAATTCGTGGGGCGAGAGTAACAAAGGTTTTTTTTTCTCTACAGAAAGATAACACGACAATATATATATATATATATATATATATATATATATATATATATATTTATATATAAGTAAAATTTTGAAGTGGTTTTACGACCGTTGTGTGAAAATATTAAAGGGTTTATGCTTATACGGTCAATTGGTTGAATGCATATATCTTTATAATGATTATATGCATTCAACCAATTGACCGTATAAGCATAAACCCTATATATATATATATATATATATATATATATATATATATATATATATACTTTCGTGATTCAGTACACAAAATTTATTTAAATTGATGTTTTTGTATACACGTTGATTGAAGTTTTTTTATGCTAAATGCGTAATGCTAGTAATATTCTATGTTATTTGCAGCAAATGAAAAGTAAAAAATGTATTGATAATTAATAAGTGAAAATAAATGGCTTTGTATTTATCTTTAAAATTGATCGATTTACGATCGTATTTAGATGCGTTTTACGGTATCTTACAATTGATTATTTTTACATTTACAGCTTACATTACTTGTTATGTATTTACAGTATGCTTATATCATACAGGGTGATTATTCATATTCGGAAAATTTGATTTTCCTCATGTACATCAATGAATAAAAATACGCTCGTATTGTACACTGCGTAACCATTAATTTACGGAAATTTTTATTTTTCCAGATTCGTTTATATTTAAGTGGGATTTATTTTCCCACGTCGTAACTTTAAAACATATTGTTCTTGACAAATATTTTAAACATCTAACGTGAACTTAAACGTAATTACAATTTGTTGTTAACCGATAAACGGACAATCGATCATTGATCTCGTTTCTGCTTTGTCCAGTATCAAGGTTTTTATGTTATTAACATCTAAAAAGATTGCTAAGCTTCTGGCTGAGGTGATTCATCCTGACGCATAATTTCGTTAAAATCGCGCTAATTGATGTAATACGTTATCTAGATGGCTGACAGTTTTTGATCTATTGGATCTTAAACATCTCACTATAGTTTCTTAATTGCTATTCTTGCTGAATGAATGCAAAACGCTTATCTGTAACAGCTTTTTATCGCGGGTGACCTTATCTAATTTATGGGTCGTAAAAACAGCGTAACGTCTCGCTAATTGGGATGTTCATTCATATTGTTTGTTCTAATTTTCTGTCACGCTTGTATTTAGCTTGATTTATAAACTTTATTTTTTGTCTTTGCTACCTGTGAATGAACTCGAACAATCTAGAAAAATGGAGTAGCTTCTATTATACAGTATTTCACGTTTTGCATTAAAATGCACGAAATTAAATGAAAATGCTTTTAGTCTTGTTACGAAGTGAACTGATAAGTACATGGATATCTATTCTTTTTATATAACTTTTCAAAATAGTATTTGAAAGTGTCAGTAGAAGGTATTCACGGATTCTTCAACCTACAAAATATGCGTTTTAAATGGCATTTAGTATAAAAGGATGATTAGCATTTTCACGGACTTATCAACTTACGTATTACTATTTAAGGACACTATTATGTAACATAAATAAAGCTTTCTAAAGTACTATATACAGAGTGTTTTTACACTGAAAAGAAGTATTCAGTATTAGAAAAATTTGTTTGCTTTTTCCGGTTTTTGGAAAGTTGTGTGTTGCTGAATAACCTCTATATATCCTCTTATCACACCATTTATATACATTGATGTGATAAGAAGATACATAGGGGTCATTGGATGCCACATCATATGCATGCAACACCCCAGAGCCCGAGAAAATCAATAAAATTTTCAGTTGTCATTGTAGAAAAACTCTGTATATAGTACTTTGAAAAGCTTTATTTATGTTACATAATAGTATCCTTAAATTGTATAATACGTAGGTTATGAAGTCCGTGAAAATTCTACACTGAAACTATAAAATACCATTTTAAAAAATGGTATAAAGAAAATAAATATCCGTGTTGCTGGAAGTGTCTTCGTTTTATTTTATTACAAGATCTACCCTATTTCGTAACCAGAATAAAAGCATTTCCATTTCATTTAGTGCGTTTTAACGCAAAACGTGAAATCGTGTATTTTAAATCGAAACTACTCTAGTTGCTATAGGTTTTTCACGTGTAGCCAATAAATCAAGCTATACCACAATCGTGCCAGCTAATAAAATAACATAAAGGAACACTTCAATTAGTGAAACTGTAAGGTTTTGAGACCCATAAATGAAATAAGATAGTCCGCGATAACAATCTCACAGCTAAGCATTTTCATTCATTCTTTGAACAGAACCAATTAACGACCAAAGCATGATTCTTACAAACAAATAGATTAAAACTTACCGCCAATTTAGATAACGTAAGGTAGCAACGAAATTACGCCAGCTTTGTGAATCAGAACAACTAGAAAATTATAGAAATTTTCCAGAGTGAATGATATAATAAAATTTTTATTATATAAGCAGGAAGATAATGCAAACGGGATCAGTTACCAATGGTATGTTTATAGAGCACTTGCCGATGATCTTTTTGTCGGTCAACTACAAGTAGCAATTAACTTAAAATTATGTTTAAGTTCACGTTAGATGTTTGTAGTATTTGTTAAAAGCGATGTGTTTTAAAGCTATGAATTATAACGTCCGACATACAAAGTAAATTTTATTAAAGTATGAACAAATCAAACTGGAAATACAATAATAAAATTAATTAATGTAGTAAATTCCTGTACGATACATTGAAATAGAAAATAGACAAGGGAAAGCGTGGTGTCGTTTTCAAACCCACTTTATTGAAATTCACTTCTTAAAGATGGAACTACATGTATATGGAAATTTAATTAACAATTTGGACAAGGAAGAATTTATGAGTCCAAGGATAATTAACTTGTGAACGCAAGTATATCATTGTTTAAATCTTTTCAAGGGTATTTGCTTGCTATAGTTAATTTTAGTAAGTTAAACTTGGATAAGATTTTGGCATATACATGTTTCTTGTAAATGGATAATTTCAGATATTTTTGAGGTGAAGTTCAAGTTAATCTGAACACTACAAAGGTTTATTTATAGCGCCTGTTTAACTCCGCTTAAAGTATTTTAAACAAGACTTTTAAAAATTAGCCATGCCCATCTCTAAAAGAAAACTTTGTACATAGTGGCTTACATAGTAAAAAATTTGGGAATACTAATTACAAACAGAGACTGTGTGAACCCTATTTGGTGGATATAAAATGTTGTTTTTTTAAACGTAAGTTGTAAATTACATTTGAGGTTTTAATGCTTGTGCGTAAGTAATCTTTTGGATGTGTGTTGAAAAAAGATTTTTGTGGAAGTAGCAATTATTATTATAAGAATTGTTTATTAATGAATATTTCGTGATATTATAGTTTCGATGTTGGAGTTTCGTTGTTTCATTTAATCTGAGCTAGCAAGACAATACGGGCATCTTTGGGCAATAATTAACACCGTTCGTTTTTCTTATGTACAGCACCTATTATTGGCTCTCAACGTCTGGGCAGCACATAGCTACATATTCACAGTAATTCATACACATTATTAACTTTATCCTTTGATTAATTTCTGAATTTTTCAACTAGTGCAAATTGCAATTTCAAAAAATAATACTTGAAATTATACTCACAATCTTTTTATGTAGCATTCAATTTCAGTGAAGTCAAAAAGGCATATGATAAAAATAGAAATTAATTGCTAGCGGCTTATAGGAGATTTAAATAACTGGTACAATAAATTGCTTTTTAAATTACCTGAATTCTAGAATCATCTGCAGTAGAACACAATTTCAGGGTGAAAATTTGTATGGTGTGCTATTATAGTCGTGTACATATCCATATTGTTTATATTTAAAGCTTACAACTCTGTTTAAAATCTAATTTGGCGTGTGAAGTAGATGGTTATTAAATCTTAAAAGCAAAACCACAAGAAAAACCATGCTCAAATAAACATTGCACGTTAGTTGAAAAAACAAAAAGCGTCATCCTTACACAATTTTATATTTTCGCCACACCATATCAAATTCACTCTTCGACTAGTTAACGATCAGTAAACACATAATTTTAACATAAATAAAGTGTACATTACACACGAGAAAAGCGCTAATTAAATTATCAAAGCTTGACACTTCGCAGCGGGTTTGAATTCAACTGGCATTTCAGCACTTGCCAATAAAAATTACTCAGACAAATACAGCTGTTTTATAATAATTTTCAAGTATAAATATTTATAAATTAGGCCAATACTTCACTCTTTACATTGAATTTAATGATATTTACAACTGACATTACCAAATAAACAGCACAGAGAGCCGACTCGCTTATTACTGGCTGTAGTCAAGCATACGAAAACCAAGTGGGAAGAAGCATTATGTCTAATTCTATTATTAGACCGAAGTGACTGAATGCCCCGCTGAATAATAATGAGATGAGCATGGAATATTTGTAGTTGTGTGACAACGTTCATACATTTACTAGGGAACTCAATCAACTAGCATTGTATATGTGGTTTATAGCATTCATAAAGAAAGGAATTTTGCTATTCAATTTAGGCTATTATTTAAAATTAGACCGAAAATGAACGTTTTGAATGCCCAAAACTTTAATTGAAATACTGGTGTTGACGAATTATGGGTTACAGGACTTCATTTTTCATATTGAAATTTTTTCGGAATACCCCTCCATTTGATGAATAAAAAAAAATTGAGTAAAACATTATATCGGATAACGGAACAACATACCTCATCGCGCCCAAACATCACAAACCTTAGTAATTAAACTAAACATATAGATGCAACTAATTTCTAAAAGATTTTGTAAAATAAATGTAAATTAAAGAGACAGTTTCTCTTCGGTGACTTGTTGCTGCGGAGAAAGCAGAACGTGTTTACCTAAAACCTCCATCTCACACAAAGAGGTTCTGAGCTCCAGATGTAAAAAATCGCGAAGAATTAAAGTACAGAAAGCACTTTTGCTTTTGGAATTAGTATAGACACTGACGATGACAGCAGACATTCTAAATCTGGAGAGTTAATTTACATGTCAGTGCAAACAGTTTTAAGTTACAGCTCTGTCCAATGAGATAGTGTCTCGATCAGACTTAACTAATCACTTCGCCGTAAATTTGTATACTGCAACGCACATGTCGGGCGTAGAAATGTTTATCTAATTATGAAAGATTTTAGGGAAGGGGTGAATGCTGTGAATTTTAATAGCCCTCATAGATGACTGCTATTCTGATGAGAATTATCTGTAGGTAGTTACTATGGTTTGCGGCTGTTACATTACTTTCGTTTAATTTTGTTGGTAAATGAAGTCTAATCTGTATAGTAAAGGTTTTCTACTTTATATAACAAACCAAATAATTTCCACATCTATTTAGATCGCATAAATGGTATATTGATTTAAGTTAGTAATACATTTTACATGCTTAACCTGTTAATACCATGCACGTGACTGGATATCAGAAATTTTTGAGCTATTCCTGTGTAACATAAAAGTAACTATATATCTGTTTATACTCTTTCATTAGCAACTTTTTACTTGTTGATAATCTCATTGCAAATCGTTTAATACATTTTAAATCAGAGGAAATGTTTGTAATTATCCCAATATCCTGCAGTGGATTTAAATCAAACGTAAATGTATATTAACCTTCATTAACAACGCGTCAAAAGCGTCATTAATAGTTAATTATATACATTTTGAAATAAACCAAACTAGAATTAATGTGAATTATTAAAATTTTCAGAAGACGTATAATTTTGTTATAACTTTTGTTGCAAAACGCTATTTTGTAAACAACATCAAACCCTGCAATGCTTAGAAAGATGAATGTATTAAATAACGATAAATACAAAAAGATTTTTCTTAGCGACTTGTATTTGTATACATCATTAACCTTTCACTGGATAATTATTAAATTGCTGTTTACGATGATGTCAGAAACCCCAAACGTTTCTGTTTATGTACGATTACCAGGAAAAGATAGTTTTTATTAGCATCCTGGTTTGGTTTCAAGCTTATCATCAAGCTCAATTTAGAGAAACTGGGTCTCTTACTACCTTATACTTGCAAAATAAATGGATAAGGCAATAACTTACTAAACTATGGCTTTCAACTAAAACTTCTTGGGCTTTCAACTTTTTGGACTTGACTTGTCGATACATTTGTTGTGCTGCGTTTGCGTGCAGTGTGCACACGGTGTTGTTTCTCTGTGTATTTTGATTTAGGGCTTCAGTTGTAACTACTAACCTTATACAAACACGATATTTGATTGCATAGTTTTGTCAGTTATGTTGTGTGGTCTACCTGACACTGTTGTGAATACCAATGGAGTCACTTTTCGTACTATTTTCTTTTTAGGTATCCAAGCAGTTGGAAAGTTGAAAGGTAGTTTTTGGTGCAGAACGGTGAAAGAAATACACCAAAACATCATTGTGATCTTCACTTTTGTCTTCAATTTTTCCAAGACACTACTACTCATCATATATACAAACAACCAACATTATTTGTAAAAGATGATACGTTTGTACAAAGTATTGAAGATTGATTATCATCAAAGTTTGAGCCTTTGCAAGTAACAAAACATTTTATTTGATTTTCACTTATGGAGACATATCTGTGAAAGCTTCTTGTTTCTTTCACTGGTAAATAACATGAAACTCTTTGTCAGTTTTGTTTCCATTTGTTCAATTTCAGCTGAAGAAATAAATATATATTTAACTCCAGTTATATTCTCTCGATAGTATTTCAACATATTGTTGAGTTTCAAGATGTGTTCTGTGTAAGGTTGTTGAAGGAGGAGCTCATGTAACTTCTCGTTTTGTTGTTCTGCCTATTCTATTGCAAGAATTCTTTCCATGTGATAAGGCAAAGAATTCCACTCTGCTAGTAAACCAAAATCATTTTCGTGTTGATGGACATTAATGAATTTTTTCTTATTTTTGTACCGACTGCTTGCGCCGTCGCTGAAGTAAATAACCACTGTTTATAGAGAACGTACAGTTCATTGTTAATTACAGTTGAAACACGCTCATTTTTACCAGGACATAAGCGACTATTTCCATCATCCTCTTAAAATTCTTGAACACAATTAATAACAACTTTACTTTATTTTATTGCCTTGTCTTTTTGAAAGATGTGATAAGATGCCTTGAGCTTTTACTAGCTGTCTAGTTAACTCCCCCACATCCTCAGATGCACCAAATTACTCGATTATTTTCTTCATTGATCAAAATCTTTGCAAGAGGCTAATTATCTGAATTTTATCGTCTTTACTAGAAACTTTGAATTTTTCTTTCAGTTTGGTAAAAAGTATTTCACACTCACTTTGTACATTTTCTGTAGTATTTTGATTCTGATCTTTTAGGTCATTATGGAAAGATTCTTCCAATTTTTGCTTAACAGCGTATGAAATTTTAGCAGTTTTTCTTTGCAAAGCTGACAGTTGATGTTCTCTGTTAAGCTTTGTTATTTTACACAAAGGAGATAATTCCAAAGTCTCACAAATGGATTCTAGTTGATGCAAAGAATTATCCTCAAATAATTCATAAGGTCCAGAAAGAAATTCAGGGTCATTTTTAACACTATTTGCAACTTCTTCTACTGGTTTTTGTACAGATATTCTTGATGTACAAGGTGGACTTACAGCTTGTCCAGGAATTAGGTTAATAGAAACCACGTGTTTACACTTGGAAAAGTGTTCAATTATTATTTTACGAAACCATGTTTGGTCCCTATAGTAGGGGACAAAGAATACAACTATAGGAAGCCTGCTTATCGTAAAAGGCAATTAAAAGGCGCAGCAAGGGGCAGCAGCCTTGTTGGTTAAAAGATATTGGAGGAGAGTCGGTTGGTCTTGGGCGATCCTCAATAATTTACAAGGTTGTTGGGGGGGGGGGTGGCTGTGACTGAAGACATTACACCAAACGAGCTACCTCAGACTATCACTTTCACAAACCAGACATAGACAACAAAGATCTAAAAGACGTCGTTGACTGGGATGAAATTACCAAATTAACCAACATTTACTCTCAAAGAAACTATACCTTCACAACATCATACAAGACCAACACTTAGGCCGTTGACCAATATACACTAAATTAATGAAAACCACCACAAACCCACACTATGACAACAACTTCCGACACAATTCCCTTTACATACAAAAACACTCTTCTAAACACAGTAATCCCTTATGCTTCACCTGTTTTTTCCCACTCAACAGAAAATACTAATTAACAACTCCCAGATCCCACCCGACAATACTCCAGACGGCGCCTCGATATTTCATTACTGGATTCCATGATTGCCAAACTTAGTCCCCGTAAAACCATGGTTCCGATCCAACAACCAGCGACATCCTTCCAAAATCCTTACCCCCTGATCAGAGAACACACACACACTTATTATTTAAAAAATGCCTTTCCACAGGAGTTTTCCATAAACTCCTTAAGTTAGCCTAGCATCCGTTACTTCAATCTTAAGACCGAGTAAACGCCTAGAAGATCCTAAGTCATATAGACTCTTAGCCCTCCATCCCACCCTGGGAAAACTCCTAGAGCACGCTATTCTCGAGATAAACTAAATATCCACATTGAGCTACACTCACTCCTATCTCCCTACCAACGTGGATTTTGACCAGGCCGTAGTGCCGAAAGTACCATTCGCTTCTTAATTATAATCGTACAAACTTCAAAGATAAATATTGATCCTTTTCAATGATTTCCACTCTGCCTTCAAACTTCTCTGGAGGCTCAACCTGCTCAACCAACTAAAATGCGTAAATTTCTCTTTCAACCTTTTCCAAATTATACAATCTTACCTCACATCACGCAGAGCCATCCTTAGCTTTAATTTCTATACAGTACTTAAATCCCTTACCCAAAGCTGCCTTTAAGAATTACGGTTTTCTCCCACAGTCTACAATTTAAAAATTAATCCTCTCCTACTCTAAGTTGAGTTTATATAGCACACCAGAGTCCTATTTTAGCAGGATGCAAGCTAGCTTCTCTAAAATAGTCTTAATTGTTTGTGGATCACATTCGTATATGCTGTGATTTTGCGTAATGGACGTCTGTTCTAATATATCATTGCTGTTGAAGTTTTGAAGAAAAAAGCGATAGTATTGCACTCTTCGTGTATAACCAAGTGGTAGAAATTTTGCGGTACACTACCATTTTGTATGGCATGGTTTGGTATGATAAGAATATTATCAGCCGTTCCTCTACCAACTATTATTAAAAAGTTGCGCCAATCTCCTAACAAAAGGCGAAAATTTTGAAGAAAAATCGACAGAATTCCACTCTTCCTGCGTAATCAGATCGTTTAAATTTTTGCTATATCTCCATTTTGTATGGACGTACTACAAGAATTTCAATAAAAATGTATCTGGCTCCTTTGTTAATATTTAAACATTGGGTTAATCTCCTAACGGAAGTTGAAGATTGTTTTTCGACGGCATTTCTCGCTTCTTTTATAAAAACCTTCACCTCTAACAACGGGCCTACTTACACCTTTGTGTAGTACGAATCCTGTGTCACAAATATAGTGCATAATTGTTTTCACACGTCAAAAGGTTGTTGATTTCAACAATAGCAGCTGGAAATATTTACAGAAAATTTCAATGGAACATATCTATTGAACACTCAAATTTTCATTTTTTCAACTACGGCCGTTGCAAACTATGCTTCTGGTTAAAACATTCTGTGCTCTAGTGTAAAAGTTTTTGTTAAATATTTCAAATTCCAACAAAACAAAATACTTAAAAAAGAATTAATTTGTTGTTTGACAGTCAAAATTAAAAACTTCAATCAGCTACGTCGAGGAAGAATCGACGTTGGTTTTTGATTCAACATCTGCTGAGGACTACAATAATAGTTGGACGGCCGTTATCACTTGGTGTGAACTTAGGTGCGAGCTGTTTATAGCACCACTGAGGCCATTGGGTATACTTCACACATTCCAGCCACGACCAAAGCAGAGAGCACACGCTTACAAATCGACAGAGTGCCTAAAATCCACAGATTCACAAATCCCAACGCATCTTAATTCGATCCAACAAGGTTTGCATTTGTTTTAAACGTCTACAAACCCCAGGTGTTATCAAAGGGTCAAGGGCACCGACTCATCATAGCCGCCGTTCATCACATCGCAGACGACCGTTAGAAATCAACAGCTGAGGAAAATTCCATTGTATTCACTGCACTTTTTAGTGCAAAATAATCGCTATTTACAGCATTTCTGTGTAGACTCGTAATTGTTGTCGAAATAAATACGTTTGCGATTTTTTATAGAGGTGTTTGAACGAATTTGTATTGTAAGGCTCGACAGAGGCGTGATATCTGCGTGACCGCATTTAGGCTGGAACGCATTTATACACCTGCTGTGGGGTTTTTTTCAACAAATCTTTAGCTAAGTGCTGTGGAATTGCTGAAAAGCTTTTCTGTTTTACAATACATTCGTCTTAAACAAGATATTTGTTTCAGCTTTCGGTATACAAGCGTGATTGTTGTAGGAATACAAGCTTTCACGACTTTATACGAAAGTGTTAAACGAATTGTTTGATAAAAGCTAGATTCGGGTGTGGTAATTACGTAACCGCATTTAAGCGGGAACGTATTTGCACCGGTGCGAGAAGTTTCAGTGAATCTTCAGCCAAGCGCTGTGGATTTACGGAAAAGCTTTCGAGTTTATTAAGACATTCGTCTTGAATTATTCAATAATTATTTCAGCCCGTCGCACTTACTATAGATATAAGTGCGAAAGGAAGCATACATATTGGTGGTCCAGATGCAGTGCTTGCAGTCTGGATGCACTAATATATAGTGCCGAAGCAATTATGCTTTCGGGAATGAACACCAGCTCCATCAGATGATGGAACTCCACAACGAGATGCCACAATACTTGAAACAGCAGTGCATCTTTGTACCTGTGACAGCGGAAGCAGCACCGTCGTCTGATGCCACCCCACCGTCCCAAATGGAATTCTCCAGCTTATCGTGCAAAAATGAAGCAAATCAAGACAAACGCAAGCATCTGAAGAGACAGAAGAACAGTGGATCCGGCGAGCCGAAACCGCTTCACCATCACGAAGAAACGCACTTACTGTCCGAAGGGTAAAAGACGTAGCCATTCTACCCGTTGTAGAGCCTTCAACTGAAGCAATTACGACGAGTAATAGTTTCGAGGCCATCAGAGATGCCAAGCAAGAAATGGAAGAAGACTCCGGAGAAGCGACCAACACCGCAACAGTGAAGAAACCCCACGTACCGCCTCCAATTGTTCTGAAAGACAAGGAAAGGTGGTCCCAAGTCTGCCAGGCCATCACCGACAAGAGATACGGCTTCACCAAGGCGAAGAACATCCAGGAAGGCATAAGCATCCAGGCGACCACCACCTACGACTTCAGAGGCATCATCAGAATGCTATCCGAAGGTAAGTAATCCTTCTATTCCTACATGTTAAAGGAAGAAAAACCGCTAAAATCAGTACTGCGAGGATTCCATATAGATCTCCCTGAAGAAGAGATCAAAGAAGATCTGCACCTGCAAGGCCATCCAGTCCAGAAAGTCACAAGAATGCCGCTATTCCTGATCCAGCTAGACCGCACCAAGGAGAGCAAGGGGATCTTCGACGTTGCACAGGTCTGCCGTCTGCAGGTCCGTGTCGAATCCCCGCGAAACAACCCACGATGGGACAGTGCCACCGCTGCCAAAGGTTATACCACGCGCAAAGCCGCTGCCATGCTCCACCTCGCTGCGTCAAGTGTGGTGAGAAACACCACAGCGCCCTCTGCAAAAAGCCCATGAACGTCCCAGCTAAGTGCGCCAACAGCCAGCTACCGAGGATGCGCAGCATTCCCCAAGCCGTTGTAGCCAGGCAGCCCAGAACATCAACACCAGCGAGAAGCCCACTCGCAGCCAAGATGAGCCATGCAGTGCTCTTCGACCAGGCGACCCGCAAAGAGCCAGGCATAATACTTCTGCAGCCGCTACTGTCCATCCAGTAGGCAAGCCGTCTCCACTGACACCACCTGCAGTCGCCACCGCCCAAGAAGAGATTGGAGTTGGACAGCTGATGACCCTCCTGTCTTCCGTGGACTTAGGAAAGATCACCGACGTCATCAAAAAGATCACCGCTGCATCACCGGAACCAAGACAACGGGGAAAATCCTGACAGCGCTGTTCAGCTGTCTTGTAGACATCGTAGCCATCTTTAAACCATAGGTACGCTGATGGCTAACAGAAAACCTTTATCCATACACGTAGCGTTCTGGAACGTCAACGGGCTCCTGGCAAAGAAGCTCAAGCTCATTAAGTTTGCAGAGAGGTACATCCTGGATATCGTTATGGTGAACGAGACCCACTTCAGAGAAGCCGACAACCCAAGAATAGCAAACTACGTTTGCTACTGGAATAACAAACAAGACCGACGAGAGGTGGAACCATCTTCTACATCAAGCCGGGAAGCGACCACTACAGCGTCAACACCGCAGATCTACTGCACATAGAGGCCACCGCCATGGAGGTTAGGACAGCGTTTGCAGGTACGATACGCTTTGCTTCAGATTACAATCCGCCAGCCAGACCCATCCAACAAGTCGGCCTGGACACCGTCCTACACACTAGGACACCAACGATCCTAGCAAAAGACTTCAATGCGAAGAATCCGAGCTGAAACAGCAGGACGACCAACCGGAACGAAAGAAACATGCGGAACTAGGGACCAGCTAACCCACTACTACCACAACGGAGGAAGGCCCGACATCTTGGACATCGTAGACATCAAGGATTTAGCGCTGCCAGTCCAGCTCAACACAGTCAACAAATTGGTTTAGGACCACTACCCAGTGCTACTGTGTGTAGGCGAAGACTTCACAAAGAAGACGAGCGACCAAAGAAGATCACCTGCTGGGCAGCATTCACAGATCACATCCAGGAGAGCATCCCACTGATCCCATTCCTCAGCACAGCAGACGAAGTGGATGCAGCAGTAGAGATACTGACCAGTGCCATCCAATTATCCCTTGAGGTGGCGACCAAGACAACGATGGTACGTAGACAGCACCAGTAGATTACAGACGACACCAGGTAGCTCATCAGAGAGAAGAACCGTGCCAGGAAGAACTACTAGCGCTCCTGGGACCCAGAAAACAGATATTACGACCTACGTACCAAGGTAAGCGTCTCCTTGCGGGAACACTGGAACGAGCAGTGGAGAAGGAAGATCGAGCCCCTAGAAGAAGACGACCATTCACTCTAGAGGATGGTGAAGATCCTAAAAAACCAATCCACGGAGAAAATGGGATGGCCTACACGGAAGAGGACAAGCCCGAAGCCTTTGTAGAACATTTGGAACGACAGTTCACCCTTAGCTACGACTGGGTAGAGAGAGTCAACAGAGCTGTCATAGACTGCCTAAAAAATGACGAAAACGATCAGCACCTGCCTCACGTGACTCTCCAAGAGTTGGAGAAGCTCATCAGAATAGCGAAGATCCGGAAGGCACAAGATCCCGAAGCATCCCAGCCAAAGTCGTCAAACTACTTCCAGTAAGAACAAAAGCCATGTTACCCTCCATACTTAACGCCATATTACGTCTGCATGATTTCCCTACACCTTTGAAGTGCGAAGACGTAATTTTGTTACAGAAGCCGGAGAAGTTTGCTACCTTACCGCAGAACTACCGCCTCATCAGTCTCCTACCGGTTCTTGGCAAGTTTGCGGAGAGTGTCGAACTTCGACGACTACGTGACGAAGCAGAACATCGAGAGGGCATCCCTAATGAACAGTTTGCTTTCAGATCCGGCCATTCAACCGTACATCAGATCCTGCGTCTCGTGGAGTTTGTCACCGATGGTTTCAACAGGAAGCAGTCAACCGGCGTCATTTTCCTTGATGTTTCCAAAGCCTTCGACCGAGTGTGGCATCAGGGACTCCTCTACAAGCTGCCAGTTTTGGACAGCCACCAAGGACTGGCAAGACTCATCGCATCGTTTCTGGACCGAAGAAGTTTCCCTCCCGTTCTTCAACCCGACAGATGTAAGTTGGCGTGCCTCAGGGCTTGCTCCTCTCACCACTGCTCTATTCGCTGTTCACTCACGACGTGCCGAAGACTAGCGACACTCACCTGTCTCTCTAAGCCAACGACATCGCCGTAGCCACCAGATTACTAGCCCATGATTAGTGACAAGAAGACTTCAGGAAGCTGCCACCGTCTTGGAGAGATATTTCCGAACCTGGCTGATCAACGTCAACCTAGACAAGAGCAGGGCAATGCTCCTGACGAAGAAGAAGCTCCAACCAGACAAGGACATCGTGATCTTCAACGAGGCCATTCCATGGAAGCCGCAGGTCAAGCACTTGCAAGTAACCATCGACCGAAGGCTCATCTGGAGAACCACAGCAGCACCTCCAGAGCCAACGCATCAACAGCCAGCCTGTACCCGCTACTCAACAGAAGAAGTCAGCTCGACATCGCCTACAAGATCAGATTCTACAAGACCATCATCAGACCGACCTGACCTACGCATCGGCAGCGTGGGGCTACGCGGCCAAATCCCACATCAAGAGGCCGTAATCCGTCCAATCGAAGAACCTGCGCATAGCACTCGACGCGCCATGGTACGTGAGGAACGACCAGCTCAATCCGACGTCAACATCCCAACGATGGTGGAATTCATCAAGGCAGCTTCGACGGAATGGCTCTTCACGACAACCCCCTCATCAGGACAGCAGTGGACTACGACGAGACCGCACCGATGAAGTACAGAAGACCGAAGATAGTAGTTATAGATTAGCATAGTTTATTTTATAAATGAAATACCTTAAGTCGACTGTCATTAAGACAGTAAGATAACACTTATTTATTTTCGCAATAGTCAGACTCAAAATGTTAAATTTTTTCAAATTCAAATTTCAAAATACTAATTAGATTAAGCGTAGAGATTTTAAATTGTAGCTCAATAAAGAATATGTCAATGTGAAACAATGTGAGCATCACTGAACTTGTACAAGACAAAAAAGTTTAAAGCAGAAGAAAACTCATGGACCTACGAAGTTCTTTGTTTCTAAATTCTGTGTCTAAGATATAAGGTTTGACTTTTGAAAGACGAAGTAACGTGTGCAAAAAAGTTTCCAAACTTCTCAGACTGCTTGGCAGGGTGAAGGAGTTGTTACTTATTGAGTTTTACTCTAGCAAAAATTATTCTAAAAGGAAATACTGGAAAACATGAGAACAATAATATTTTTGAGGTGATAGTGTATATAATATTTTTTCTTGTGGATAAATGGTGTTTACAGGTGTCGTCAGCAATGTACAATGTTTAAAATGATCAGACATAGAGGCAACCGTTTCGGTTCTCGACATAAGCATGATCTAGTGGGACGGAAACTTTGAAGCGCAATGCTTATTATTAGAGCAAAATGTACTTTTCAAATAGTAGGAACCAACAATTCGTTTTATTTAAATAAATAAAGTTTCCGTCACTACACAATTAAATAATCTAATATTGTCTTGTTTCAGGAATTTCTGTAAATTTATGTAAATGTACTTTAAAACTGAAATTAGTGTAATTTGGTAACACTATAAAACTAACTAGAGAACTTGGCTCGTTTTCATACATATGTAACAGTTCAAAATGCCTTTGACTTTAGATATTGCGATTTTATTAATATTAGTCTGGAGGCGCACTTCAAGGTTTCGAATGATCTATCTGTAGTTCAGTATGAACATGAGATTTAAGTAAGTAATTGGTTGCATCATTTCAAACATTTTAAGAGTTTCAAATAACTTAAATTTTGAGCAAGAAATCATTGAACGCGGGTTGGCGTCTCAAGATATAATATTGTAACGAACTCTAATTTACAGTACTTTATTTAGTCTAATATAAATCTGATTATTCACTGTGATCTACAGAGAATCCTTAACCCTTGCTTCCTGTCTAGGGTCATTTTCGACCCCAAGTGCAATGAATTATAAAGAAATTTATTAGCTAGTATGGTCAATGTTTCTTGACTTTTTCGTATATGATTGATCTTTAAATTTCAAAAAGTTTGAGTTTCCAGCACCTATGGTTAATTACGCGTGGGGTACAAAATGATCCCAGACAGGTTACACGTTTTTGTTTTAATTGCATCATCTCTGCAACAATTACATCATTGTGTGCGTTTAATAACTCGATAACCATTGCATCAACTGTTACAGCGTATTGCATTATCTCGGAAATGATTTTGTCATCGTGCGCAGTGCTATAATTAAATAGCAATTGCGTCATCTAACGTACAAGTGTATTTCATCATCTGAGTAACAATTCCATCGTCGTGTACAGTGCGCTACATATTTTCTAAAGCGTTAAAATAGATACTGTTACCGTATTGTTGGTATTCGAATATAAAGTCAGTGTAGGAAATGGCAATCACAAGTCGCCAGAATGCATTGCAAATCGGTGATGTGCTAGACATGCTAAATTCGAAGGACGTGACGGATGAATTTGACCAAAGTGATGCTGAAGACAATAATGTACTCTTGAATAGTGAGAACGTGAATGATTTCGGAGATTCGGATGGAGAAGAATACGACACCTACAGTGCCGGATACATCAGCAAGAATGGTGCAATAAATTGGAGCCCTCAGTCACCTGTTATTCGCAGGCAACCTTTGAGGAATATAATAAGATTTAAACCCAGCCTTCCGGAAAATATGAAAATTGAATCTAAAGTGGAATCCTTTCGGACGTTCTTTACCGACCAAATTTTGAACCTGATCATCGAACACGCCAACAAAATGTGCATCTGATCTGAAATAGGACAACGAATATTTTAGCCGCTGGACTAACATCGACAGAACAGAACTTCTTCCATTCCTTGGACTGTTGTTGATGTATGGAGTTCAAATGGGTCGAGGAAAGATTCTTCGTGAATTTTGGTCAGAGGAGTACGGATTCTATATCTTCAAAGCAACAATGAGTGGAAGCAGGTTCAAAGACATATTACGAGGTCTACGATTCGATAACCTAGAAACAAGACAAGCAAGGAAGGACACTTCAGGCAACAAGGCAGAAGCTAGTTTGGAGTTGCTCGATCAGTTTGCAAACCAATGCCGATCATGTAATATTCCTTCTTCAAATATTACTGTGGATGAGCATCTGTGTACTTTCCGTGGACGATATGGGTTCAAGGTGTGCATCCATTCTAAGCCGGGAAAATACGAAATAAAATTATGGGCTGCTGTAGATTGTGAAAATCAGTACTTGGTAAATCTGCAAATTTATTTCGGAATAATTGGTGACCAGCGAGAAGAAAACCAAGGTCAGTGTGTAGTGCTAGATTTAGTAGAGCACCTAGTAGGTACTGAAAGGAATAGAACAGACAATTTTTTAACAAGCTTCTCCCTTGCGGAAGAACTGCTACAAAAGAACATGACATTGGATGGTACAAAGAGGAAGAACCGCAAGGAACTGCCAAAAGAAATGCTGCCCTCAAAGGAGAGAGAACGCTGATTGCGTCTTACGTCTCCAAGAAAAACAAAACTGTAGTTTTGCTCTTCACCCAGTACATATCTACCGAGGATCACAGGAAATCTGAGGTGATATTGTTCTGCAATTCGACGAAGTCAAAGGTAGATACTCCCGGTCAAATAGCTCAGATATATTCTGCAAAACGAGGCTCGAAAAGATGGCCACTCGCGGTGTTCTTCGACATTGTAGACTTCGCTGACATCAACGCATACAAATTGTTTGCAGAAGTAGATCCTGCCTTCAAAAATAAAAATTCAAGGCCAATGTTCCCGAACGAGTTCTCCAAGGAGCTAATAGGGTCTGAGACTGCTCTAACCCCAATGCAGGACCGGGAAAATTCTGCGAGCTGTACGCAATATCGGCTTCAGTCATTAGATCCCTGCACCATAACCACAACTTTAAAATCGGGGCAGCAGGCGAGGAAGATGCGGAAGATGTGAGAGGAAAAGTGACAAAAAACAACACAGACCTGCACAAAGTGTGACGGGTATGTCTGCAAAGAACATTCTGTGACAAAAGTGCTCTGCATGGACTGCACTGACAACTAACCGTAGGAAGAAAGAAAGTGAAGAAAAAACGTGAATTGAACTGATATATTTAAAAACAATTATCGAACATGTAGTTTCACTCGCTACTGATATTCAATATATTTTTTAAATACACAGTATGATGTAACATATACGAATACAATACATTTTGAATTTTAAAGTTATGGTTCAATATTATATACTTGTATTATCGTATGCACGCACGTATCAATATACCCAGTTATAGCATGGTATAGTATTAAAAATTGATTGGTGTCAAAATAGGCCCCAGACAGGGTTTACGCATTTTACAACCAGACAGGAAGCAAGGGTTAAGGTACCTGAAATGCAGTTACATAGATGACATGATAATTACTACAATGATTACTATTATTAGTTCCTTTTTAACATGACGATTAAACTATATTTATTACTGAGTTCTAACTTATGTATACATACAGGTATTAAACCTATTTATTTTAACAATCAATGCAATATCTTATTTTATATCATCTGTGAATTAATATTCAGACTACCCTAATCGTCGGATCGTACGGTTTATATATTTAACTATACTTTATTCCAGAATATTCAACATTTTACGAGATCACGATTGAATCACCTTTTTTGTCTGCTTTTCCTTAAAGACGCCATTTATCGTTTAGTTACTATCAATTCTAGGTTATTCGGCGTTATTTTTAATATAGTTTTTAAAACTGGTTGCATTTGTTACGTTCATTTGCGACAGTAAAATGGTATCAGTTAAATTACTCATTCCTATAGATTCCGTTTCTACTCTTCCATACCGCAACAACATCTTGTATGTTTACAATAAGTACGCTTTAACTACATTTTCAATTTCAAATCTATCTACTCTAAAACGAAAAGTTTACGCTATAAATTATATAGTTGACACCTTGTTTTGAGTATTTAACTTGCTACACATTACGACAGCGTATAATTGATTCTTATGTGATTTCCATCTAAAGACTCGCCGAAATAAGGTCGCGTACTATTAGATAAAACCGTATTTCAAGTTTTCTAATCACGTTTGATAACACTAGTATTACTTTGAACTTTGGTTATTATTTAAACGAATTAATATTTACTTTCTTTTCTAAATTTTCAATAGCACTCGTCGTGATTGTTAGATTTTTCGTTCCCGTTTTTATGGAATTTCGTGCACGCAATACTGCGTGCTTCCTCTGATGGGCCTAACGATCAGTTTGAACCATCGCTGGTGTTGGCACGGTTATTCCGCGTTATTCCGCACACAGCTGTTCCACTCTGTCCTTAGAGACGGGAGCCAGCCTAAAACTTGGACGTGTGTGTCTTTAGCCCCGATTCCTTTCTGTTTTTTTTTGGCACTGTTTCTGGGAAAAGGTGTATCCACATGTTTATAGGGTTCGGCTCGAAGTCTACACCTTGTAGTTGTTAACATGAGCATCGTTAGACGGGATGGTATTTATCATTAATATTGTACGTACTGTGACCATCCTACATCTGTAATGGTATACTTACGATGGTAATTTAGAACGGGGGAGGAAAGGGCGTTTCTTTTTTTCTGGGGTTGTAAATTTTTGTTAATTAAGACATTGTAGTAATAACCATTTTACATGTATAATTGTTATATTTAAGATAATGACTTAGAGCTGTTGATTTTAGGGTTGTAATTTCTTTTTCTTCTTCTTGGTTATTAATGTGGGAGACCCAAAAACGGCAGCTCGCCATTTTAGGTTTTGATTCTATTTTCTTGTGTTCATTTTTGGCACTACTGTTCTGGTGGGATATGCTTTATTTTTGGTAATTAGAGGTTGTATGATTATTTTTGTGAGTTGTAAATGAGTGCGTGTCTTTTTATTTCAGGCCTTCCCTTATGGTGGTAGTTGGAATACCTCACCTACTCACCGATTGCGCCCGGTCCTTCTTTGTTTTTTTTTTTTGTTTTTTTTCAGACTACGTCGCTGTACGTAGCACGTTTTGTTATAAGTTCTAGCGAACCCTAAAACTAAACACGATATCGAGAACAAAAAAAGTTAAAAGTAAATTAAATTGCTTTAGATTCACTTCTTGCTCAGCAATAAGCTAATTGAAACATTAGGTTTTTCAAAACGTTTCTGATATTTCTGTGCATCATAAATTTATCATATTGCGTTTAAAAATTCAAATCTATATCATTTAAACAGAAAAGTTATAAACAAATTGATTATTCATCGCTTCAAAACCATTTGAAATGTTGTTTTCAAAAACCTCCTTTTTTGGGTATTGTTCTGTCGTAACTATGTGCTGCACCACAAAAATTAAAACCTCTAGTATGAAAAACAATATAAATATATCTGAACAAAATTTCTATGCTATTCCACAGATTAACTTTTTAAACGACATGTTTCTTTAGTCTACTGGCAACATATTCAAGTCTAGATTTAAGTAAATCTAAGAATGGTGTAACAAATAAAAATTAAAACTTTTTCTTATTATGAATTTTTGATTGACATTGACAAAACTTGTTAAATTAAATGACATATTGCTGATATAAATTGATAAAGGTTACTGTGAAGTTTATTTGGAAAGTGCGCTTACCTGTAATTGAAATATTTATACAGTAAAAAGTCTTGTCAACTTGCCAATTCTAATTCTTCATGCGTCTTTTATATTGCCCCAAAAACAATAGTGACATCAATTTAAATCTAAAAATCGTTTCATAGCCAAGTCGCAAAAATTGCTAATCTTGGCATTTTCCCACTCTTGAAAAGACAGCTTCTTGTCCTTTCAAGAATAGCATCAACTACCTAAACAAGACTGTACATTATAAATGAATGTCACAAATCTAACAACACTAACACCCCAACTAAACAACCTAAGAACTACATTAATTAATTATACAAGGTATTCAAGTAACAGAGAGGTGACTTCTGAAAGGCTAACTTTAATAATGATTTGCTAGCGTCATCGTACACATGTGATGGGTCTCTTGTTCATCACAGCTTCTATCTTCACTACAATGGTATACAACTAATTATAGCTCAACAGAGCCCTACTTAGTAGTGTTTTCAAGAACATCTGTTACGTATACTTTACGATGATAAGTTAAAAACCACGCCCTTTTTAATTCGCTATTCGTTTACTTAGATTCTGCTTAAATCCTTCAACAACACCCGGTATATTAGACCTTCCTATAATAAATATGTTTCCTAATAATTTTCATTTTAAACCTATTTATTTCAAAACGAAAAGTTTATTCTATGTGTTTCGAGTTTCCTAATTACCTGTTAGTACGTTTTGATAACATTAGCATTGAGTTGGATTCTTGTTATTTTAAAAGGAATCAAGATTCACTTTCTTTTCCGTATACACGACGAAGACATTCGTCGGTATTGTTATATTTTTTTGTTTCCGTTTTTTTTTGGAATTTCGCGCACGCAACACAGCGTGCTTCTTCCGGTGGCCCTAAAGCCTCGTTGGATTGCCGCTCCTGTTGTTGTGGGGAGACACCCACAGATCGCCTGCGCCCGAGACTCGTCGGTGAGTGTTAATTTACGATATTTTTTTGTTCTTAGGAGCATGATTATCTTTACGGGAGGGGCTAATTAATATTAATATTGTACATACGAGGACCATTCCACCTAGTTAATTGCATACTCATGATGGTCATTTAGCACTGTTGGCTGTTCCTTTTTTCCCCTGGGGTTTTAAACCTCTGTAACCACTGTAAGGTCGATATATATATATATATATATATATATATATATATATATTGCTGTGAATCCTCTCATATCTGTAGGTACTGGCCCTTTCAAAAAAACATTCGAGCCCCACAGTTTGGGCGTCAAGAAATGCTGTGAATCTTCTCATATCTGCAGGTACTGGCCCTTCCAAAAAAACATTCGAGCCCCACAGTTTGGGCGTCAAGAAATGCTGTGATACCTTTAAAATCCGTGAACTACGCTTTTCGCCTCGGCTGCTCACCTAATGTTATAAACCTCCTCATTCATAAAAAAAACAAACACATTCCTACCAAAAACATCAACGTTAACTCTATTTACATCAATATTCAGAATACATTAAAATTTCAAATTTAAAACTCAGCATAAATTTCAGTTTTAAAAGAATTTCAAGATTAATTTTATTATCATTTTACTGTGCATCCACAATTAAAGTCCTTGTTGGATGCCTACTAATTAATATAACAATATAAGCAGACCGGAGTCTGAGTATAAAGGAGCATCTACCACCCTTTACGTTAATTAACCAGGTTTGTCTAATTGAGCTCAAAGACATACCCAAAGTTTCATCATATTCCCGAACATCAAAACAAAATACCCCTTTTACTTAAACAAGCAAATTTCATCTTAAAATTAAACTTTTATGGTTAGAACAATTTCACTAATGTCCATTTAAGGTAAATCAATTATAAAGTCATTCAATACACACAAAAATGTCAAACAAAATAGTATAATTTACCTGAAGGTTACTGTCCTCGTAGCTTCAAAGTATCGTTTCTTTAGTTAATCACACCATTCAACAGGATTATATTTACGGCTTCAGATTCTCTACGCTTTTAAAATTTGCTCCATCACCATCCATTCAAAGTCGTTTCTGGGCCTTTCCGGAACTCACTGTGTTTATCTGACCCTTGATTCATGGATCCAGACACGTATTTGAACCATTTAATTATTAACACCCCCAAAAAATAGCAAAGAAATTCGTGCTTCTGTCACCCCTATACGCCAAAACTGCCTACTTTTGTGTATACATTCGTCGTTGTAAATTTTGCTAATTGGTACAGTGAAACTAAATTTTATTACCTTGTATCTAAGTGCACTGAAGTACATTCATGTTAGCACGTAAATAACAAGCTATTTTGAATCACTAAAATATACTAGCAAACTTTTAAATTATTTAATCAAACTAAAATGCACGGTTTAACATCTTCAATCAAGTCGCGTATGTACGAGCTTTTAACGCATCGAATCGTCAAAAGTCTAAGAGAGCTTGTTTATCTTCATCTCGGTATATATAGCAAAAAGCCTGTCTGTCGGTCGAGTCTCTAAAACGGCCAGTTTCTAGAATTTCTCATTCTATGTTCCCAGTCTGTTGCTCGCACGTCGATTTTACGAATTTTCACTCGCCCCATTCAAATCTTAGAAAATTTCCACACGGCACGCAAGCATGTCCGAGAAAAACTAATTGATTTTGTACAGAAATTGTTGTTCTACCTCTGATATTTGCATCCTATTTTTAACCAATTGTGACCCCGTGACGTTGCTTAAATCCCGCCTTTTACAATATGTGTCTTTGCTTGACGCATTTTCTCTTTCCTTCTCTAACCTGTTCGTATTGGTGCAAATTGATATTCTTTATTATCGATTATTTTAGTCCACATGGAGTGTGAAATACCCAGCTTTAGCAATTCTCGTAACTATTATGCGACGTTTTCCCAAGATTCTTTGAAATATTAATTATCTGCAAAATTTACGCCGAATGAGCTTTTAAATAAACCCAGGTGTTTAAACATACTATTAATTCTCAGAGCCTTATTCCGTGGTATTTTAATCTTGGGTTTTACAAGTTTCTATAGGTATTATATGTTATTAACGGTTTAATTAACTCCAATTAAAATTGATTTCTATCCTTTTCATTTTAGCGAATACAACTTAAATATTAATTATTATAGGTACACTTTGTTTTACTACCGGTTACTTAAATAGAGTTAATTAATATAAACTTTGCACGTAATTTCTCTTTGTTTAGGAATAATTACATTACACGCAGAGCTTTTCAATACTGCTTCTTTTGATATAAAGCGTCTTATAAATAATTTAAATTTCTTATTTTTACTGAAACAACCGAGTTTATTTATGCTTCATGGTTTTAATAACGCGTATTATTTAATGAAATTCCTTATACACGGTGATTAAAATTATTTGATGTGATTATTTAATTTTCTACCCTGGTATAATATGAGTATTTTCCCCCTATTTGAATACAAATAATCCCACTTATTTGACTTCAAATATAAAACATTTAGACAAAAAAAAATTACAAAAAAAAATTGCCTATCACTCTCTACCCTTATCTACCTAACTTACCTACTTTGTCTCCAATCAAAAAAATTATTTACACCTATCCTATATCCCTATCCTATTCCTAACTTTTAACTAATCTTCACTATACTTCACTTCCCCCTACCTAATCCTATATACCTATCCTACTCTTACTCTATTCCTAACTCTCCACTAATTTTATATGAAATATCTATACTTAACCTATCTTATTTTCTTCCTACATTTCCTCTTTATTCTCATCCTAAACCTATTTCTAATTATCTCCCATATTTATCCCATACCTAGCTTTATTTTCTATAAACACTTACTTCTACTCTTCTATCTACACCTATTCTATCCCTATCCTATTTAAATCTAACTCTCTTCTTGACCCTCCAAGTCTTCCTTCTTACCATCCTAATACTCTTCATCCCTATCTCTCCCCCTTCTATATCTACACTTATCATCCCTATTATCTCACATACAATAAACTTATCATCCCTATTATCCTGACTCTTAAATACTGCTTCTTCTTCAGTCCCTACACATGTCTGTTTCTCATTTATTCTTATTTTCTTCTCTGCCGACAAACCAAACGATACTACTTTACAATTATCGATTTTTCCCTCTATGGAAAATCCTATGTACCTTCTAGAATTTTTGTGTAATGGAATCCGCCAGAATGAATCCCTTAAATCTACTTGATTAAAAACAAACTTGCCATCTTTGCTTAATTTCGCCTTCACCTGCTCCTGATATGCTGCTGTTGCTTCTACCCCCACTACTTCTGCATGTTTTTGTACTAAAGCTTGAACCTCTACTCTCCTCTCCTCTGGACATCTTATTGTGTTGATCTGTTTAACCTCATCATCCTCTACCTCTACTACATTAATACTAAACCCAGTGTCATCCTCTGTGACTTCATAACTGCCCTTCCATGGCACTACCCTATCCTTAATCCTTATTACCTTCCTTTCCATATCTATCAAAACCCCTAACTTCATCATACAGTCAACACCTAAAATGCTCTGAAACTTCAGTCCAGGTACAATTACAAACTCCTGTTCACAGCTAAAACCTCCTATATCTATCCTAAGCACCACAACACTATTTACTACAGCAAACTTCTTTTTATTTGGAGCTACTAAATGGCTACGCTTTATAGGCATAATTCTATCACAAACCTTATCCCTAATTTTGCTGACGAATTCCTCCGATATTAAACTCGCCTCTGCCCCTGTATCAAGTAATACTTCTACATTATTTTCAAAATTTCTAAATTAACAATTGGCAAACATAATTTTTCTCAGTTTCTGGCTCTACTTCCTCCTCAATTTTGAAAAATTCACGTGGATGTTCGTATACATTTACACAGAAATCTAGTGGTCTGTCACGTTCTAAAATCCTGTCTCATCCTGTTTTCCGTGCTTGGTCCTGGTTGTCCTTCTACAACCTGTGCGTACGTCCTTCTCGTGTTAATATCCGTGTCCCTGTCTCTATTCGGCGTGCTGGTCACAGTCCTGTTTACTTCCGGTAAACTGTTCTGTCGCGTGTAACTAGGTCTTGGCGTCGGTCCCCTAGTCGCACTATTGCTCCTGTATTCCTGTCCTCGTCGTTCCCAATTCGGTCGAAAATTTCTGTTGTAGTCAGGCCGTCTCGGATAATTCGGTGTCCTGTTGTCAAACCTAACTGTGTTAACGTTTCGTTCTCGTATCTCTCTTGTCCGTCCTACACATACATCGTCATATCTCTGCAAATACTCTAAAATGTCTCCCGTTCTGTGATGTTTTGTAAGGCCACGTGTTGTCTAATTTCCAGTTCAAAATGTCGTGATAGGTACTTAATAATCTGTCTGTCCGTCAATGGTGGATTCAGTTGTTTGGCCACACTGTACTTGCGGATGGCATATTGCTCCCTAGAACCTGCAAACTCTCCCTTAAATTTTCCTGTAATCAAGTCGTCCCTAATCTGATCCTGTTTGTGATCACTCCAGTAATGTTGTAAAAATTTGTCTTCAAAGTCCTGATACGTGTCTATGTCCTGTCCTACTAAATTGTACCATGCTTCCGCATTGTCCTTTAATAAAGCCTTTATCGTATTTAGTTTAGTCTGTTCGTCAAATAAATTTCCCACTAGATTTCTTACACTATTAATAAAAATTTGTGGATTTACCCTGTTATCGCCATAAAACTTCATGTGTTGGTCCAATGATACTCCACCTGTAGAAAATCTGGGACCATCCCCCGTTAAATTTGACATGTTGTATTTAATACTACTAACTTCGCGTTCTACCCTGCCTAACTGATCCCTACATGAGTCCGTCACTTCAGTCATTTTACATTAATCTCTTCTTCACAAAAATGCGTACTTCGGACCTTAAATGTCCCATTTCCTGTCGAAGACCTGTAATATCACGCTCATTTTATCAACCCTATTTTCAACTTCCCCATCTTTACGGTAAGACTATTTTAAATTCTGAAACTTCTTGATTCGTCTTATCTATTTTCTGACTAATCTCCTCTAACTTCCTGTTCGATTCTTCACTCATTCGGTCAAATTTTCGATTTGAGTCCTCTCTCGCTCTATTCGATTCATCGCTTAGCTGTTCTAATTTTCTGTTAGACTCCTCCCTCGCTCTATTCGATTCTTCATTCATCCTCTCTAGCATTCTCATTATCATCTCGTTTCCTTGATCCCCTGATTCCGTCCTCGACTGATCTCTACTGCCTCCAGCTTCTTCCATTTTCGAAATTTTCTCACACAATGCACTATCGTCACTTCCAATTTCCACTCCTTGACTCCTTAACCACTCCTTTCTCTGCATACGTTCAAATCACTCACACACACTCTAAAATACTCTTAAATTTATACACAACCAGAAACTCTCTCTCAGATCGCCAGTTTCCTGGAATAAAATAACAAAAATTTTATTTGGAACTCGAGCCCTCACGTTGTGGTCGCCAAGAAATGCTGTGAATCCTCTCATATCTGTAGGTACTGGCCCTTTCAAAAAAACATTCGAGCCCCACAGTTTGGGCGTCAAGAAATGCTGTGAATCTTCTCATATCTGCAGGTACTGGCCCTTCCAAAAAAACATTCGAGCCCCACAGTTTGGGCGTCAAGAAATGCTGTGATACCTTTAAAATCCGTGAACTACGCTTTTCGCCTCGGCTGCTCACCTAATGTTATAAACCTCCTCATTCATAAAAAAAAACAAACACATTCCTACCAAAAACATCAACGTTAACTCTATTTACATCAATATTCAGAATACATTAAAATTTCAAATTTAAAACTCAGCATAAATTTCAGTTTTAAAAAGAATTTCAAGATTAATTTTATTATCATTTTACTGTGCATCCACAATTAAAGTCCTTGTTGGATGCCTACTAATTAATATAACAATATAAGCAGACCGGAGTCTGAGTATAAAGGGAGCATCTACCACCCCTTTACGTTAATTAACCAGACATACCCAAAGTTTCATCATATTCCCGAACATCAAAACAAAATACCCCTTTTTACTTAAACAAGCAAATTTCATCTTAAAATTAAACTTTTATGGTTAGAACAATTTCACTAATGTCCATTTAAGGTAAATCAATTATAAAGTCATTCAATACACACAAAATGTCAAACAAAATAGTATAATTTACCTGAAGGTTACTGTCCTCGTAGCTTCAAAGTATCGTTTCTTTAGTTAATCACACCATTCAACAGGATTATATTTACGGCTTCTGATTCTCTACGCTTTTAAAATTTGCTCCATCACCATCCATTCAAAGTCGTTTCTGGGCCTTTCCGGAACTCATCTGTGTTTATCTGACCCTTGATTCATGGATCCAGACACGTATTTGAACCATTTAATTATTAACACCCCCGAAAAATAGCAAAGAAATTCGTGCTTCTGTCACCCCTATACGCCAAAACTGCCTACTTTTGTGTATACATTCGTCGTTGTAAATTTTGCTAATTGGTACAGTGAAACTAAATTTTATTACCTTGTATCTAAGTGCACTGAAGTACATTCATGTTAGCACGTAAATAACAAGCTATTTTGAATCACTAAAATATACTAGCAAACTTTTAAATTATTTAATCAAACTAAAATGCACGGTTTAACATCTTCAATCAAGTCGCGTATGTACGAGCTTTTAACGCATCGAATCGTCAAAAGTCTAAGAGAGCTTGTTTATCTTCATCTCGGTATATATAGCAAAAGCCTGTCTGTCGGTCGAGTCTCTAAAACGGCCAGTTTCTAGAATTTCTCATTCTATGTTCCCAGTCTGTTGCTCGCACGTCGATTTTTACGAATTTTCACTCGCCCCATTCAAATCTTAGAAAATTTCCACACGGCACGCAAGCATGTCCGAGAAAAACTAATTGATTTTGTACAGAAATTGTTGTTCTACCTCTGATATTTGCATCCTATTTTTAACCAATTGTGACCCCCGTGACGTTGCTTAAATCCCGCCTTTTACAATATGTGTCTTTGCTTGACGCATTTTCTCTTTCCTTCTCTAACCTGTTCGTATTGGTGCAAATTGATATTCTTTATTATCGATTATTTTAGTCCACATGGAGTGTGAAATACCCAGCTTTAGCAATTCTCGTAACTATTATGCGACGTTTTCCCCAAGATTCTTTGAAATATTAATTATCTGCAAAATTTACGCCGAATGAGCTTTTAAATAAACCCAGGTGTTTAAACATACTATTAATTCTCAGAGCCTTATTCCGTGGTATTTTAATCTTGGGTTTTACAAGTTTCTATAGGTATTATATGTTATTAACGGTTTAATTAACTCCAATTAAAATTGATTTCTATCCTTTTCATTTTAGCGAATACAACTTAAATATTAATTATTATAGGTACACTTTGTTTTACTACCGGTTACTTAAATAGAGTTAATTAAGATAAATTTTGCACGTAATTTCTCTTTGTTTAGAAATAATTACATTACACGCAGAGCTTTTCAATACTGCTTCTTTTGATATAAAGCGTCTTATAAATAATTTAAATTTCTTATTTTTACTGAAACAACCGAGTTTATTTATGCTTCATGGTTTTAATAACGCGTATTATTTAATGAAATTCCTTATACACGGTGATTAAAATTATTTGATGTGATTATTTAATTTTCTACCCTGGTCTAAATATGAGTAATATATATATATATATATATATATATATATATATATATATATATATGTAATTTGAGGTATACTATAAAGATTTAGAGCTGTGTCTTTAGCGTTGAATTTGTTGGTTTGTTGTTATTTCAGAGGGGCGTTGACCTAAAAACTGCAGCTCGCCATTTTAAGGGAGGGTTTATTACTTCTGTTTTCTTGATATATGTAAAAAGGAAGGGTTTATTGCTTTGCTTGTTTTTTTTTTGTTTGCTGGTTATACTACTATGCTATGTCCATTTAAATGTCATTTAGATTAATTATATGTATTATGACGTTTTGTTAACTTCTTATTTTTATTTCAGGCTGTCCTTCATAATTATATATTTTTGGTACTTATAATACCTCGCCTACTCGCCAACTAAACCCCGGCATACTTTTCTTTGCCTTTTAGGCTACTTCAATGTATGTAGCACATCGTTATGATGCCTATAACACGCTCAAAAAAACCCGCACCACCAACTTCCAATCGGTACGTTAATATCCGCTTAATCTTCATTATTTCGACATTCGGTATGTTTATGTTGTTCCAAGTACCTACGAAGTTTGTAGCATTATCGGAATACCTTACAGAGATTCTACTTCTTCTAGCTATTATACGACGTAAAGCCAATAAAAACGCTTTAGTAGAAACCGAATCAACTACTTCCAAATGGATAGCCCTATATACTGCACATGTGATAATAACTATTCAAACATTGGACTCATCTTTCAAGAACAAGGAACTCATCAGGATGTATCCTGAAAACTGAAAAATCTTGTCCAACTCCATACGATTATCAGACAATCCAACTGAAGGTATGACTACAGCGTCATTGCAGGTTTCTGACACTGTATACATTTTTTAATCACTTTACGAGCTTCCTGTCGACGTCTAACTATCCATACTTTTTACGCAGTCGTTTACAACTTAACAAACAAAAGCATGAAATATTTTTTTATGCATCTCTTAAATCATTTACTCGACAAACGAGCACTGAGCCAACACAACAGGTTTACGGAACGATGGAGATAATTCATTACTCAAAATTTTAGAACATATATTTCAACTTTCCCTACGTTCATAAATGTTTTTATTCTCACAGTCGTAGGAGGATGTCATTTGAATCCAAAATTGTAAGCGGTCTTTGGCTATTCGTTGTTTATCACTCTTTAGATCACTTACCTCGTCACTGTAATTACGAGTCTTGTTGAAGAATCTGTATATCTAAGCAACTACTCGTGAATTTTTCTTGTATGAATTAAACTATGCAAACATACTTGAGTCTGATGTTACATCACTTACATTAACTAAACAAGCAACTCTTTCTTCTTGTAACGCTTCATCTGTAGGTATTACTTCAACCTAGACCAATCATCTTTTGACAAGTACATCCAAGCAGGATCCTCCTACTATTTCATTGTAACCAACTCACTCAGTAGACGGCCTCTACTCAATAGATCTGCCGGACTAATTTCATCTATAATAAATCGTCACTGATCAGGCTGTTAGCTTATAAATTTCGTTTCCACGATTTCCAATAAAGATTTTCCACAATACTTTTTTAGTCCAGTATAACAGGAACTTCAAATCGGTACAGAACGATACTTTCCATATCTTTAACATTTCACAAACACTTACTATTTGACGAGAAGCCAAAGTTGTAGCAACTACTTCTAAATGGGGAATCCTAGTGTCATCTAAAGTAACAGGAACAGCTTGAGATTTACCTGTTGTAAATGAGACATTTACACAATCATTAAACTTGCTACGGAAGAATACACTTATACTTAACCCAGATTTGCTAGTATCGCTGAAAACGTGTATTTCTTTTTCTTTCGCTTTACCTTTAAAAAATCTACTTATCGCCATGGAATCTACTTCTTTCAACCACTTATAGGCGGTAATCGACAATTTCTTTGGCAGTTGTTCATTCTAATCTAACTTCATCTGAAAACATTGTTGTAATATCAATTTTAATATCACCAAGGGCGCTGATGAAAGTCCGATTGTGTCAAACTACCAATGACTGACAACAGTGACCTTTTTGTAAGTTTATTTTTCTTTTCAACTTTAGATTTACAACAACGTATCATATTGGACTTGGGTATCCAATAATATCTAGCATAGTGACTAGTTGGCTTCATCGATGACATTTTTCCTCTATCTTTCTGTACAATAATACTTGTGCAATATAAAAATAAAGATTCTGCGTTTTTTGTTTAATCCATGAATTTAAGTTAAGATAGTGTAATGTATATTTTACTAAAATGTTATAGCTTAGAAATTTGAGCTCACAGGTAGAAACTATTGTCATATTGTTCTTCAGTGCAACAAATTTACACGAAATCAGCTACAAACAGCCTTGCACCAACACAACTGTTAGCCTGTGTAATAATTTGGAAGTTTAAAGAGCTTACGGTAACCATACAGTAACTAAGTACATATGTGTAATAGTAGAAGATAATTTCGCTTAAACTGACTACTAAAAGGTGTTTACAGGCCATTACCATTTTTTGTGGTAATTAGTGTTTATTGATTTACCATGAGCAGTGCTACCGAAGAATGAACAAAACGTAACGCTATTAAAGTTTAAACAATTCAAAATCATTTAAAATCTCTAAAGTATAGCGTGAAACGCGTTTGCGTTACTTTAGATATAAACCAGAAAGAAAAGAAAAATTTAACTTTGGAAAGACATAATAAATCTGGACGCATCCTGTATAGTAAGATTTTACGAACAGTAAATGCTAATTAAGCATGATGTTTCAAATTTTTGTCTATAAAAGCAAATCAGATAATAACGTAAAACATTATTTCTTTTAAATACATTGTAAACATAATAATTCAGGACGATGAAGTATTTTAAAACCGCAAATGTAAACATATCTAAATGTAAATATTCTCTGTATGTTTCTTTTGGTTTGTTTTGAATTTTTCTTAATCTTCTTTGGGAATTAAACCACTCAGTTGTTAAAATCGTCTTCATTCGTTTCGATCCATGACCTAGGATCGTTGTCAAAATAATAAAAATTTCAAGTTTGACATTTATGACATAAATTAAAGGTGGCTCTGATTTATTATTGTTTGATATATTTGCTTTGAATACATTAAATGAAAATTTTGAGATTTTAGAAAAATGAGTGTCTTCAATTTGTGTTGCGCCTTGGGGACGACTTTGAGGTAGCCAATACGCTTAACGTGAATTCAGCTGATTAATTTTTATATAATTAAATTTTATATAAATTCAATAACTTGAGGATTGGAAACATTTTTTAACATGCTTCTATTTATACGATTAAGAGAATGGTTATTAACGAAGTGTGCGATTACGTTATCGTAAGATTTAAGCAGCCGTTTTTTATATTTATCTTGAGGAGGAAACTCCATTATGACTCAGGATACTTCTTTGACAACGATCCTAGGTCATGGATTGAAACGTAAATAAAGACGATTTTAACAACTATGAGTGGTTTAATTCCCAAAGAAGATTAAGAAAAATCTAAATGTGACAATGCTACGATCCGTTTTCCATAGACAAATAAATTGTAAATAAGACAATGTGTCATATAATAACCTTCTATTCAGCATAGATTGAAACAAAACAATTTGTCATATAATAACTTTGTATTCAGCATAGATTGAATATGTTACATTATGAGAACGGAATTTGTAGAACGAAAAACGATATAAATTACTAAGCACCACAAGTTGGAGTTTAAGTTCAGACACTTATTTAAAAAGGTCAAAATGTGCTAATACAAGTATTTAGTAGACGGAATGGGCACCTTAGCTGCGGTCAAGAGCAGAAAAGACTTCCTTACGATTCGTGATTTTGATAAGCGCGTGGGTCGGAGTGTAGGGAAGGTAAAAGATAGAGAACGGA
Organism: Platerodrilus igneus; assembly: GCA_036346225.1. Taxonomy (NCBI): domain Eukaryota; kingdom Metazoa; phylum Arthropoda; class Insecta; order Coleoptera; family Lycidae; genus Platerodrilus; species Platerodrilus igneus. Next base: position 1,420,781 of record JARFIW010000202.1, on the reverse strand, counting down.
ACACAGCTTCAAGATGTAACGCAGTCTTCTTTGAAGGGAAAATTAAACGGTGCGCGAACTTTTCTGTAACTTTGCTTGTACCTTTTAACAAAAGTGCTGTTCCTGCGCGGTATTTAAGAACCCGTTTATGCCAGAAGAAGGAACTACTTGTGGATATAACTCAAATAACTGGGTTATGGTTGTGCTGGGGGAGTTGCTATTAACTGAGAATAAGCAATTAAGAAGCTGGCGTTTTTAGCCATACCTCGGTTTTAAAAATCTATTGAAAGTTTTACCTCGAGTAAAACATGTGCTTTTAGTTGTTTATAGTTTAACCAACATGTGGATATTACTTGTAAATAGCTTGTATTTATGTAATTGAGAATTCATAGTACATAAAAGTTTGCTGAACTATGAATTCGCGACGTAACTAGTTTTGGTTTAATTTAATCTTGATATTATCGCGAAAGAAAGTTGGGAACATTTTAAAATATTAAGAAATATGAGCGTACTAATTTTTAACTGTAGGTTTTGTTAGTGAATTTGGTGAAAATGTTGTATTTTTAGTGGATAATAACATGATAAGCGGAAAAGTTGATATTTAACTGTTCTCTGTGTATAGTTATTAAGGGCATTCCATATAATGGGATTTAGAATGTCATATGTCATATTGGAAATGGGAAAATTGTGTAATAGTATTTTTGTGCGATTTAATGTTTATATCTCTAGGATTTTTCCTAGTAATGCATAGCCAGTTTGATACAGGAATTTGTTTTTTTGGGGAAAGTATATTAGTGTTAATATTGCAAATATATAAGCTTATCAGAAGCTAAATTTGGATTAAATTTTATTTGAATTTATTTATAAACTAGTTAAAACACGACTTTGTGAATGGATATCCATTCACGTCAATGCTGGAGTCGTATGTCGGAAAGGCACTTATTTTGATTATTTTGATTATTTTGATTATTTTGATTATTTTGATTATTTTGATTATTTTGATTATTTTGATTATTTTGATTATTTTGATTATTTTGATTATTTTGATTATTTTGATTTTGATTATTATGATTATTTTGATTATTTTGATTATTTTGATTATTTTGATTATTTTGATTATTTTGATTATTTTGATTATTCTGTTTCTTTTGATTATTTTGATTATTTTGATTATTTTAATTACTTTGATTTTGATTATTTTGATTATTTTAATTATTTCGATTATTTCGAATATTTCTATTATTTCGATTATTTTGATTATTTCGATTATTTCGATTATTTTGATTATTTTGATTATTTTGATTATTTTGATTATTTTGATTATTTTGATTATTTTGATTATTTTGATTATTTTGATTATTTTGATTATTTTGATTATTTTGATTAATTTGATTATTTTGATTATTTTGATTTTGATTATTATGATTATTTTGATTATTTTGATTATTTTGATTATTTTGATTATTTTGATTATTTTGATTATTTTGATTATTTTGATTATTCTGTTTCTTTTGATTATTTTGATTATTTTGATTATTTTAATTACTTTGATTTTGATTATTTTGATTATTTTAATTATTTCGATTATTTCGATTATTTCGAATATTTCTATTATTTCGATTATTTTGATTATTTCGATTATTTCGATTATTTTGATTATTTTGATTATTTTGATTATTTTGATTATTTTGATTATTTTGATTATTTTGATTATTTTGATTATTTTGATTATTTTGATTATTCTGTTTCTTTTGATTATTTTGATTATTTTAATTACTTTGATTTTGATTATTTTGATTATTTTAATTATTTCGATTATTTCGATTATTTCGATTATTTCGAATATTTCTATTATTTCGATTATTTTGATTATTTTGATTATTTTAATTATTTCGATTATTTCGATTATTTCGATTATTTCGATTATTTCGAATATTTCTATTATTTCGATTATTTTGATTATTTTGATATTTTGATTATTTTGATTATTTTTATTATTTGGATTATTTCGATTATTTTGATTATTTCTTCGATTATTTTGAATATTTCAAATATTTCGATTATTTCGATTATTTTGACTAATTAATTTATTTCGATTATTTCGATTATTTAGATTATTTCGATTATTTCGATTATTTCGACTATTTCGATTATTTCGATAATTTCGATTATTTTGATTATTTCGATTAGTTCGATTATTTTGATTATTTTGATTATTTTGATTATTCTGTTTCTTTTGATTATTTTGATTATTTTGATTGTTTTGGCTATTTTGATTATTTTGGTTATTTTGATTATATTGATTATTTTGATTTTGATAATTTTTTTATTTTGATTTATTTTATTATTTTAAGATTTTTATTATTTTTACTATTATATTATTTTTATTATTTTTATTAGTTTTATTATTTTTATTATTTTTATTATTTTTATTATTTTTATTATTTTTATTACTTTTATTATTTTTATTATTTTTATTGTTTTTATTATGTTTATAATTTTTATTATTTTTATTATATCTATTATTTTTATTATTATTATTATTTATATTATTTTTAACATTTTAATTATTTTTAATATCTTTGTTTTTATTATATTTACTATTTTTATTATTTTTATTATTATTATTATTATTATTATTATTATTATTTTTTTAAATTTAGCGACTTCGACTACAGTGGTCATTTGTCGCTGGAACATTATTTCAGCGCCATCTCAATTTGAAACTCATATCTGTTTAAACAGTCCTGTTTCTTTTAGATACTTTATCAGTCGGACAATATCTTCTTGATTATTTTTTAGCGTATCACATAGCCTATCTGATAGCTTGTTTTGCTGTCTTTGCATTTCAAATCGCTTGCATTTAGTGAGGATATGATCTACATCTTTTGGTTCGTTGCATGTCTCATACTGAGGTGGTTGTTGCGAAATTAGTAGATACTGATGTGTTATGTTTGTGTGCCCAATCCGCAGTCGTGCTACTACAGATTGTTCCGTACGGTTAAGTGGAGTCAGTGGTTTCCATTTATGTATCTGTGGTTTAATCTCTTTCATCTTACTGGTACTGTTTGTCCATTGGGATTGCCAGGTTTCGTTGCTTTTAGTTCTAAATACGGCTTTGTAGTCTTCAAGTTGTATTGGATAATTCTGAAAAGGGATTGTTTTCGATGCCATTTTTGCCGCTTGGTCTGCGGCTTCATTTCCAGGAATTACAGAATGACTCGGTATCCAAACAAACACACACAATGCGATAATTTTGGATTCGATGTAGTTTCTAAAAGTTTTTCAACCATTCCATCACTGACGTCGCATCGTTCCATTGATGTTATTGCATTTATAGAATCGCTGCAAGTTATTGTGTTTGCTATCTTTTGGCTTTCCGCAAAAAGCAAAGCCCGGTAGATTGCAAACAGTTCTGCTAAAAACACATTATTTTTATTATTTTTATGATTTTTATTATTTTTATTATTTTTATTTTCATTATTTTTATTATCTATATTATTTTGATAAATAAATAATTTGATAAATAAAAGTATTATTATTTTTATCAATTTTATTATTTTTTATTTTCTCCATAGAAATCCACTCCCTCACCACTGTAGTTAGCAGGTGCACCCTTATAATTGTTTCGAGGTTCTTGTTCTTTCAATAAAAAATCTAAATTTCTAAAGCACGGCTAATTTTACCAGTAACAAACGAGTCTTAGGATGGATAAACGTCATTGGTTCCCTTTCCACGAATAACAATGAACTTGGCGAAGCTAATTTTGATAAACAACAAGTTGAAAATTGAAACAAATTTCGTGTGAGCAAGATCTTTTATTCTTTTTATATGCTGCAAAGTTATCCAAAGGCACTACCACCGTAAAAATCAAAAGAATTGCCTGTCGTTATATTTCGGAAACCTACACAAGTTCTATTTTTAAAATATTTGTAAGTTATCAATTTTGATATGTTTCGATATTTGGAAAAGTTGGTGCGATCGTTTGAATAATTGTTCAATGAAATCGGAGCACGCTTTTAAATGAAAATCTATAATTTTTGTTAATCATCATCAGTTTTAAAAGGTAAGTCAATAAGAAAATAATAATAGTGTAACAAATATAATGAGCAAATAGGCTTACACTACCATCTAATAGATCTTATACCCGTAATAGTTAGATAGTTTAAAGAATTTCGCAGCGCTTTAACCTTGGTGGTGTAGAAACTAAAATAGCAGAAGCAACTAAACTTCTGATAGATGTCGCACCCGCACCGTTTTTAACGAAAGGTGACGTTTTCTCTTTTTCTGATTTCCAGTAACTTTTGCAATCGACTACAACTTATAAAAACAATATAGAGGCTGCCAGTTACTACATAACACAAAGAAGCAAATCCCCTTCAATTATTAATAAATTATATATGTAAATATTAGGAGTTACGCAGACTGAGCGAAATAGATTAGTAGATGTTCCGTAAAAGTTGATTACTCTAAATAGCAGAATAGAATGTATTATGATGTAAATTGACATCAATCGTTTAGTCTAATGAAAATTATGAATAAGCATCAAAAAACTGTCTGGTAACAAAAATAATATAATATCTGTTAAGTGAGTTAGCTATTAAAGAAGTAAATCTTAAATTAAAATTTTTGTCAATTTCAAAAAAATTTTGGAAAGACATTTGCAATGCTGAAAGCATTACCCTTACAGAGTTTCATATTTCTGCCACACCATATTTGCTTTAATATCCAACTGGTTGTTTTGCCTTACACATTTTTGTTTAAAAAAAGCACTTTAAAACAGAAATCGCACGTAATTGCACAAACTAAAATATCGGTTACTTGGCAGACTGCGTCGCACTGGACTATTTTCGTATTTTGCAGTAAATAAAATTACATTAAACGCAGACGTTTACGTTGCAGTAAATTCCCGGAGGATAATTTATATAGTACATACTTAATTTTTTCTTAAATTGTAATTCATTAGTGTTTGCAACTGGTAGGAGAAAACAATACAAACAAATAAATTTTCTTATTGGCTACTGAAGTCTAGGCACTCAACTTTAGCAAAATCTGTGGGAAGAGGAAATTTACTGTTGAATTCTATAAATACAGTAAACTGTATGCGCCATCAAATATTAAGGAAATCAACATGTGTCTCACTATATAAATAAATAAGCTTTCAGTTACAATATACAATTAAATTAACTAATGTAATCAACATTCAAGTGTTTATAATCTTTTAAAACCCTGGATGTGTATTTATTATTGAGAACTCTTATTAGTTTAATTCTGCGAAGCTATAAAACATAGTAAGCAATTTGGCTGGTTTTCAGGAGTAAGTGTGTTCAAAAACTGTTTATAAATATGTGCGAAAAGAGTCTAATATTAATAAAATTAATCTAGGCGTTTGATTCAGTCCTGTATATAATTTATCAAGTCAGCGTTGGTAGTTGGACAAGAAAAAAATTAGTGAAGTTGGTCGACATTTCAAACTTATGCAACTTTTTGTAAAAGAACTTTTTGTCAATTGTCCTTTAGTGTCATATAAATGACAAATTTGCAAATAAATATTGCAACAAACTTCAATGTACTGTTCTTTATTAGGTCCTATATATAAACCTGATTATCACAATTATTTACAGAAAATCCTTAATGTGCTGAGATGCGGCAACAGAGATTACTGATGACAACCAGTAAGAATGTCCACTGCACTAGTTTATATCTGAACATGACGATTAAACCATATTTGTTATTAAATTAAATTAAGTAATTTATCTACATACCGTTAATTTATTTACATAAGCATCCACTGTTCTATTTTAATTTATATAGATTTAAACTTATCCGTTTTAACCACTTTAATAACAATTTAATTCCAATTACCTGTGGATTAATACTTCGGCCGACTTCACTGCCGGTTCGTACGGTTTATATACCGGGTTAGTACGGTTCGTACACTTTATATACCGGGTTAGTACAAAGTCCCGGAACAGTCGAATAACTTTTTATTTAAAGTGCATTTTTTAAAAATTTTGGTATGGATATGTTGTTAAAATTAAGGAATTTATTTATTTATTTTTAATTTTGTGTCACTTCCTGTTTAACCAGAAATGTCTATCACTTTTTTAAACGAGGCATTCATTATATTTTTACATTTTCGAATTCAGAATAAAAACTGTCTTCAGAAATATTAATATATTTTTTATTCTTCAGAACCTATTACTAAAAATAATAAAAACTACAGATAACGCAAAATCCAGATGTCTTTAAAAACTATTTGAAATTTTATTAACGGTACAAAAAATGTTCAAATTGTACTCCGTTTACGACTTGACAATGATGTAATCGATCAATGAAATATCTTAGTGAAATCTGTATCATTTGTGGCGTGGTTCGATTAAATTCTTCAACTATTCGTTCTTCTAATTCTGATTGATTAATTGATGGACTTTTATACGCATGATATTTCAAGTGGTCCCACAAGAAAAATCAAATGATGGTAAACTTGGCGAACAGACTATTCATTCAATTGGTCCTCTGCACCTGATCGAGCGCGAAGAAAATATTTCGTTTAAATAATTACGAACATTTATTATTATTTTTATTTTTATCTTAAATCTAATTATATCACACACTTATACACTGTACACTATTATCAATCGTTCAATTGTATCTAATCTCATCTTAGCAGGTATTAGTTATGGTATATATAATTTTTAGCTATTACTACAATCCTGTTCGCATAACTAGTTCATCTATAACTCCCTTTAGTTAGTTTAAAACCAGCAAAAATGACACCGTATTCTATTGGAAACACCCTTGAACGTTCAATGACTTTTCCCTTTTTCACGTAAATTTTTACATATAAAAAGAATTTATTGGTGACCCTTTATTCTAGTATAATAAAAAATATAGAAAATGTTCAATAAAAAAAAATTATGCTTTATGCCATTTAGATAAAGCTCTGAACTGTAGATTTCCTTGCGTATCTTTTTGTTCCGTTACTGCGTGCTGTGGACCAGTACCTGTGGATTGCTTTCAGTTGAGTTCACTTGTTGATTGTATGATGTCGCTTGGCCAAACCCCATTCGATGCTTAAAACAATCCTCCGTTTTGTGCTCCGATGCGTAGATGCAAACCAATATTTTTTATGCAAATTTAGATTGATTTAAATTCGGATTTATTCTTAAAGTTTTTCTGATTTCATCTTATTACTTAGAGTTTCATCCAGATTTTCCCAAATTTTTCACAGTTCCCAAAGTTTCCAGATTTCTTATTTATGACTTAGATTCCTTAGATTTCTTATATATTACTTAGATTTTTTAGATTTCCTATTTATTATTTAGAGCCCTAAATTATATATATTAAAATTATGTTTAATTATTAAACTTATACTCACGTTTTCCAGCTAACGGCAAAACTTCTATATTTTTCATAATTATTTTAGTTTCAAATTTTTCTGCCACGACTTTCACTAAATATAGTTATTTAATTTTCTATGTTCACTTTTACGTAAATTCTTAATTTAAACTGATGTGGAGCGTGCTCAGGTTGTCTGTTCATCAAATTTGAGTGGTATACAAAGCAACCTCTCCATCTGACGGGATTGGTTATCCGCGTACTACGATCAAGGTTTAAGGCATGCTATAGGATATTTTCAACACTCTGGGCTTTCTCAGGTATTATATTGATAATATCTCGCTGGAACAATGCTGTGGTCACGTAGTATACCAGTTCTATACAGTGGATTTCTGTATTTCATCAACTTTTACCTGTCTGTTTGGTGTTATTGTAGGAAATCTTAACTCGACTTCTTATGTAGACAAACTTATGGCTTTATTTTGTCTAGATAATGTTTTGGGTTTTGAATTTATTTTTGCAACTTATGGAAGATCGTTTCAGTGACGTAAGTGTCACTTACGACTAAGGTAAGGAAAAAATATTTTACGACTATAATTTAGGTATGGCGTGCAAAGACCATAAATTAGATATGGCAACCACGATAACAAGCACGCCTTTTCATTCATTCCTGGAACGCTACACCAATTAACATCGATAGTAAAATTGTACGACCTAATAAAAGTGTAAAGGGAACAGAATTTTGAGTCAGATTTTGAGTCAGACCAACTGAAAAGGTTTGGAAGTTTTCTAGAGCTTGTGATGTATCGAAGATTTGTGTATATAAAAACCGGTAAATAATTAGGGAAATTGATTAAAAAATCCATTCACAAATAGTTGTTCTGTTTATAAGGTACTTGCCGACAATCCTTTTTGTTGGTAAACTACGAACTGTAATGAAAGTTACATTGCGTGCAAGGTCACGTGGATATTTTATATTTGTCAAAACGACGTGTTTTTAAACGCTCTACGTACGAAGTCAAACATTATTGTAATGCTATTAAAGGCAAAGGCAAATTCAATACAGAATGAAGTTTATTTATAAAGTAGATTTCCATACGAGAAGACAGATATCGATAATCCATAAAAGAGGAGAGAATGGATTTTCCGATGCAGCTCAGTTTGCAGAATTTATTTTGAAAACGCAGGTATATCTTCGTTTAAATCTTTTGAAGCACATTTGTGCTTTGTGCACATTTGAAGCACATTAAGTAGGTTAAATTACATAAGGGTTTGGCATTATATATATTATATATACTGTATATATGTATTATATACATATATATATATATATATATATATATATATATATATATATATGAAGTAAGATGTATCTGTAAACAAACTCTTATGAAAATAATAAGAGCCATTGACAAATACAAATCGGGCTGGTAGTTATATAGCCATTAACAAAACATTAGCTTTATTACTTCATAGGGGAGGAAACATCCACTGACCAATGGTTTCGGCTTGTTAGCCTCATCAGAGTGGAATAGTTCCCAAGAACCCTATGAAGTAATCGAAGCTATTATAATGATATAATTTCGAAACAATCACTGTACTATGGCAAAAGTAAATAAAACCGCCATCAGGTGATAAAACACCAACACTACTAAAGTGTGGAAGTACAGAATTGAACCGAAACTACATAATAAATTTTATAAATGACTATAAAAGTACGTCTGGCCTTTGAGATTTGCAGAATGTTACAGCAAAATTTATTTGCAAAAGTAACAAACCTTCTCGTGGCGACACCCGGGTTCATGCCCCAAAGGCAATTCAAATAAACAAAGACAAGTTATTTGCAGTCCGCAATAAGAAAATTGTATATGAAGTAAGATGTATCTGTAAACAAACTCTTATGAAAATAATAAGAGCCATTGACAAATACAAATCGGGCTGGTAGTTATATAGCCATTAACAAAACATTAGCTTTATTACTTCATAGGGGAGGAAACATCCACTCACCAATGGTTTCGGCTTGTTAGCCTCATCAGATGGAATAGTTCCCAAGAACCCTATGAAGTATTCGAAGCTATTATAATGATATAATTTCACAACAATCACTGTACTATGGCAAAAGTAAATAAAACCGCCATCAGGTGATAAAACACCAACACTACTAAAGTGTGGAAGTACAGAATTGAACCGAAACTACATAATAAATTTTATAAATGACTATAAAAGTACGTCTGGCCTTTAAGATTTTCGGAATGTTACAGCAAAATTTATTTGCAAAAGTAACAAACCTTTTCGTGGCGACACCCGGGTTCATGCCCCAAAGGCAATTCAAATAAACAAAAACAAGTTCCACTCTGATGAGGCTAACAAGCCGAAACCATTGGTCAGTGGATGTTTCCTCCCCTATGAAGTAATAAAGCTAATGTTTTGTTAATGGCTATATAACTACCAGCCCGATTTGTATTTGTCAATGGCTCTTATTATTTTCATAAGAGTTTGTTTACAGATACATCTTACTTCATATACAATTTTCTTATTGCGGACTGCAAATAACTTGTTTTTGTATATATATATATATATTATATTATATATATATATATATATATATATATATATATATATATATGTTTTCTGTAAGTAGATATTGCAAGACTGCACTGAGGTTGAATTCGATTAAGTTTTACCAATACCAAAGGCTATAAAGCAGTATTTGATGAGCTACGCTTTTCCTTTAACGGAGGTAAGCCGATTATTGTACTTATCCATCCTACCTTTATTAATTTGTATATAGTGTGACTTACTTAAAAAAAGGTTTGGGAGATACTCTATGCTCTCCATATTAATCTATAGTGATTACAAAATGTTTGTTTTTGATTTAAGATGTACTTCCTATTTAAAGTTTATTGTTTGTGTGTAAGGAATCTTTTTGAATAATGTGTGTTGAAGAAAGATGTTTGTGAATGTAGCGATTATTATAATTTGAAGGGTTTTTATAAATATTTAGTGTTATTATAATTGTGATGTTAAAATTTTGTTGTTTGATTCCATCTGAGTTAGCAAGATAACACGGGCATCTTCAGGCAATAATTCACATCATATCAATTTTGTTTTCATAGCATATTTTACTAAAGCCCAGCATAGTGGCACATTTACATTGCTACACGATTCATAGCAACATGTACAATCCTAAATCCGTTTTCATTTCTATTTTTTCTCTTACTAAGGTTCGATGTAAGCCAAGACTCTACAAGTGCGTCTGTATATATGTACAAGCAAACCTTAAGGACAACACTGATTAGGGACAAACACTAAGAAGAAAGGAAGGATATTTGAATCAGAATTTTTTATCATCGCGTGTTATTGTTTTATGTGACATACCATAAAAGAATATTAGTCAAACTGCATTTTGAAATGCGTCCAAAAAAGCCTCTAGCGTTTTAACTTCTTGCAGCTTTAAGGGATTAACTGAAGTTTGCAACTTCTCAGAAAAGACATGTCTTTGTAACTACATTGCTTCCGACATAAAGTCTCATTCAAGATACCTTTGAAATGTGAAGTGATCAGCATTTTACTCAAGCGCAGTTATAAATTCTTTTAGAGGCAGCATAAACTAAACTGTAAACAGCATTTTGAGGTTGCTTAGTGGAGATTATTATTGATGTCACTGTGCCATCTAATTCTGAAGTGGATTAATGGTGGGTATATGTGAGATAGTGAGTAAGTTTACCGAGTTTCTGCTGCCTCACAAGAAACGGTCCATCTGTCAATAAAAACTTAATTAAGGAATAAAAAATACATTTGAACGACTACATTTTCTTCATGGCGTAAATCGATAAGCCACGTTTCTCGTGATGTGAACTGAAGGTTTTACTTCGCATATTTAATAGAAATTCTTAAATTCAACGGAAACTAGATCTTGTGGAAATAAGCCACTAAAGCACTTAATGAGGTTTTGTTTATGGTATGTAATTTTAGGTTTTAAAAAGATGGTTTCGTTCAATTTTGAGGCTTCGAGGTTTTTAAGTTGGTTTACGTGCAAGCCAAAACTTCTGTCTTTTAAATACCAGTGTAAATAAATAGTGAGCGACCATTACGAATATTTTGGCATAACCTAAATTTCATTATTGGACTCTATGACCTTGAAGCTTGTTTTGAGTATGAATTGTACTACTTACGCAAATAGAGAGAATTGCGCTATCTGAGTGGCTTGCATTCATGCCGCTTAAGTATCGATATCATTAGTTTTTCTCATTTAAGCGTTCCATAAAGACAACCTTGACTAACTTGCTAAAGCAACTCTTTTGGCGACGGCGTTTGTATTGGACAATATAACTGCGAAACCCCTTCCCATGAAAAAGAGCAAGACTCAGTTGGAAATGTAACGACTTGAAATAGTTACTATATATTCTCACTATTGTGAAAACTGTGATACGAAGGTAGAAATCTAGGGGTGGATGTCGTGTTTTTCTGTACGCTTATCAATGGTCTAAAGGAACAGCTCCATCATTTCAGCGGTCTACGACAAAGCTTGAAGAATAACATAATTGGCATAAGGGAATTCTTGTAATACACACCAAATTCTAAAACACGTTTTTTTGACGTTAATGAAACTCATCTCGATGAACGAGCATAAGATCGATGTAAACGCGTACGAATAAAAAGTGGGTCGCTTATGCACTAAGGATCTTGTCAAACAACGTTTCTGAGGCTATTTCGATAATCAAGAGCAGGTTATTGCGAAAATTTTGTTATTTTGCGCTCAAAACCAAGTGGTTCAGTTGCTGATATAATAGTTTTTGGGTGCCATCAAAAAATAATAGAAACTGCACTCGCTTCTTACTGTTAAAATAAGTATGGCCCATCTGCTGTATTTTTAACATCTTTATAATGAAATAAATTAAAAGGCAAAATTTTATTTTTTACATAATTTCGTTTAAATTTGTACGTATTTGTTCCAGCGATGATCCGGTACTTCTCTAACTGCCTTAGAAGAATGTTTGTCCCACCTCTTCAAACCAAGCGTTTACAGATTACACATGCATTTTTTAGATTTGACAACGGTGTGTAATCGTTAGGAACCACCTATGCAAAGTGCTCAACTATTTCGAATCCCTATTGATGTATTGAAGCTACCACAAAGCATGGTACGTGACAAGGAGCATTGTCCTAAGGAAACTGTACACTTTGCTAGATGGTTTATGAGTCCAAAAGTTTGAAGCGTAACTTTAATGGCGTCGTTTTGATTTGCGGGTAGGAGAGGAATTGGTTCGCTTCCATTGTATGCTTGAAGCGGTGCTTTGAAGTTAATAAAAATCAAATCTGTCAAAAAGTTTATATTCTCCACTTGGGACAGTCTTCAAAAAGTGCTCATAAATGATAACTATTTCGTTTCTGATAATGCGTCGACATCTGGTGCTTAACTTAATCAAGTTAAGTACTTCAGTAAAAATGTTATCTAGGATGTGGTAGATATCTATGTCACATCAATAATTTGCCTGATATGTATAAAGGTTCTCAGTAAAGAGCGCATCACCAAGGCTGATCAATCCATCTGAAATTTACCTTGAACGGTGAGTAAGTACCTCAAAGCAACATCAGACTACAAAATAGGAAATCAACAAGTGATAAAACTGGTGTGATTCATTAGTAGCTTAAGGAATTATAAAAATAAGAATACAACACCTTTATACGTATCCTACACTTAAAATCACAGATCAATATCTTCATCATAGGTTTTAGTTCATCAAATAAACAAAAATCCAAGAGATCTAGAGGCGAAAGGGATGAACTAGACACCTACAAAAAAAATTTCTGAAAAATATCAATACCATAAAAACGGTAATGAATGGTTTTGATTTTAGGGAATCGAACAAAACCAATAAAGCATATGCCGCCTTGATCCTCCTCAAATTTGAGGAACTTGTATTGATTGCTAACGAGGTAGTTCTGAAAGGCAAAGTTTCTAGCGCCACCCTCATAATAATAGAATCAATCCTCAAAACATATAAATGAACAAAGAATAGATAATTGGAAAACAACCTGCTACCACCCCACAGTCAACCCAATTTCACAACATGCTCCACCTACCACAAAACCTGTCTCCTCCTGTTCGCGCCATTTCGCTCTCCCAACGTGGTATTCTTTATCAAGCCAGGCGAGATAAGGAATACCATAATTTAAAAGAGTCGATTAGCAACCATCCGCGAACGCGAACGTGTTCATTCAATTTCTCAATATTACTCTCTAATCTCTTTCCTAAAATAACCATTTCCTGACTCCGTTCCTATTTACCTCTGGCCAGAAACAGTACTGAAAAGTGCCGCGTTAGTGCTCCAGATGTCTGTGCTTCGGTAAGTGCTTTAAGTATTTATGTGACTTGTATTCAAATTCTATGTTTATTTCCTTCTACTCTATACAGTCCACGTTCTACCTTACAAACCCTGGTTTACTGCCTACTGCACTCCAGGCAATTTCTATTTGCGCCCCTTGTCGTTCCAAGAGGCGTGTACATAATTTTTTGGTCCTTCGAGCCGGATTAAGAACTACGTTATATCTCGTTCTTCGTCTCACATCCTCAATTCAAGCACATAAATACGTATGTCCAACATTAATTGTAATTTCGAATAATCATAACACTTTAATTCTAAAGAGAATTAAATTGCTATAAAAGTTTCCAGTTTGAATTGCACGTGTGTACTTTTAAAAATACTGCATTTATACTTTAGTCAGATAACTTCGTTATCGCGTTGCCATTCAACACGTTTAAAACAATGACATTTGTATTTGTATACAAACAATAAACTCTGCTTCGGAAGTACTCTTAATCTAAGATTCGTGCGTTTAATCATGGCTACCAGAAACATTCTACAAAAGAAATTAGAGGATTATTTTTCTCGTTTAACGGAAATCCAAGACTATATCAAATCGGCTACTCGCTTTTCAGCAGTCGAAGCGAGATATGTTCGAATGCAAAGTATCGAGCAACAACTCGATACACTTTACGATAAAATTTTAAGTTATAATTCCACTGTAGAAGAAAAGGATGAGATAAATTCTCAAAGTTCTTCCTTCGACAATTTAATAGATGTTATTCGTTCTCGGTTTTTCGATATGAAGCAAAAGGCTTCTACTTCTGCCGGCGATACAGCAGTTATCGCAAGTGCATCTCAACCTGTTATCAGTTACTTAAAACCTCTTAGTATAAATCCGTTTGATGGTTGTTTAGACAATTGGCAAAATTTCATTACGTTATACAAAAGTTTAGTCCATGAAAACGATCACATTCCCGTAATCCAGAAGTATCATTACATGCGCATGCTTCTTAGGGGGGAAGCATTGGCTTTAATTTCGGATTTAGCTCTAGATGCTAATTTATATGAACAAGCGTCAACGACCCAAATGGAATCGTTCCTCCGATGTACCCAAAGTGGGTCAAGTTGTTTTTCTTCCCGGGATTAAAACTTCTCCTCTATCTTGGCCGTTAAAACGAGTCGAGCAATTATTTCCCGGTAGCGATGGTGTTGTTCGCGTGGTGTCGGTAAAAACCATCCACGGTTCCCTCACTCGGCCGGTAAATAAAATAATACCCCTTCCTTTAGAAAACTAATTTTTTTTCTTGTTTCTTTCTCAAACTTAGATTTAGTTTTTTTTTAAAAAAATCGCGTTTTATTTTGCTTTTTTTCTATCCCGAGCATCAGCGGGTAAACCGTAGCCCACTACTGGGAGGAAATGCCCAGTTGTAATACAATTTTCTTTTCAAGTTTCTAATATATCTCTTTTAAAAAAAATGTTCATTTTTGGTGGGCGGTTATGTTCGCGCCATTTCGCTCTCCCAACGTGGTATTCTTTATCAAGCCAGGCGAGATAAGGAATACCATAATTTAAAAGAGTCGATTAGCAACCATCCGCGAACGCGAACGTGTTCATTCAATTTCTCAATATTACTCTCTAATCTCTTTCCTAAAATAACCATTTCCTGACTCCGTTCCTATTTACCTCTGGCCAGAAACAGTACTGAAAAGTGCCGCGTTAGTGCTCCAGATGTCTGTGCTTCGGTAAGTGCTTTAAGTATTTATGTGACTTGTATTCAAATTCTATGTTTATTTCCTTCTACTCTATACAGTCCACGTTCTACCTTACAAACCCTGGTTTACTGCCTACTGCACTCCAGGCAATTTCTATTTGCGCCCCTTGTCGTTCCAAGAGGCGTGTACACCTCCAAAGTAACCCCTGCCCAATTCCTAGAAGTGATTAAAACCAATCTTTGTCCTTCTCCATCAAGCCTAAGCATTCATAGTACTTGTCCCACAGAAACAACTGTAACCACAAGAACAAACACCACCACCAATGTTAACCTCATCCCTACACTATACCAAAATTCCTAAAATATCTTACTTCCTAAACTCAGACTTCCACAGTTAATCATATTCGACCTCGACCAGGAAATATCACCCCGGACGCCTTTAACCTCAGATACCAAAAGAATTCTCTATAGCGTCTCATCGCTGAAGAATCTTTCCTCGCCGTTCTAAAAATAAATTCTCTAGCAACCTTATTATAAACGTCTCTTCAAAATTAACCACAATCCTTGCTTCCAAGTTCCACGTTTTCATAAAGCACAAATCTTGCAGAATACGAGGCCTGGTAGCTATAACCAGGTGCTACAACTGTTAGCATTTCAGACATTCCGCGAAAGTCTATCGTTCCTTAATAGCAGCCGCTGTTTAAGCCCGCATTTCATAAGTCTGCTCCCTCCTTGCTTCTAGTCCCCCATCATGCACTAACTGCACTACATCCCTACATAATTTCAGAAGACATAAACGCGAAGTCCACACAATGGCACAACGCTCACACGGGCGAAACGGGGACGATAATGAAAGACTTTAAGTTACAACACCACTACATATACTAAATTCTCTTTCAAATACTGCAACTTGAGAATCCTCTATTTATCAATCCAGTATAGACATCACCCTGACCTTCCACCCGCTTCACACTTAATCAACTCCTGGAATGCCAATCGCTTAATTCAGATTAGCATAAACAATTCTATATCCTTTAACACCCTCCCTAATAGTCCTAAACGACATTTCATCCAAACCACAGCATTTACCACAAATAGCGCGAAGGGCCCAAATTGCTACAGTCCCTAACAGCAACAACTCCAGATTTCCCTTCCCAGCAATATAGTGACATGGAACCGCAAACACTAAGATAATAATAAAAAAACATACAAAAAGCAGCCGCTACTTCCATCCCTGACTAAACACATCACAACCAAACCAACACCTTGGTGGACAAACAACATAAACAATATCAGAAAAATCCTACCACTTACTAGACATAGACTCCAAATAGCATGACCAAACCCCTATTCATCCTATTGGACATCTAAGGACTCAAAGGATCCTATTCCAGTAAACGAAACTTAGACAAACACAATATCTGAAACGCTAAAAAACGACGCTACAAGGACATCATTTCAGAACCAAATGCCCACTCTTAGACAACCTATGAAAGACTTATTAAATCAGAAACACCTTATATTGTAATTTAACCGTTAAACTACCAAATACTTACCGTAGACTATATCTTCTCTATTCTACTTGATTCAGCAATACCATATTAACTTATAACAGAAAATAGCAGACAACACAGTAATCCATCCCACTACAGCATAAGACACAAAACTACCAATTGAAGACCTTGATGCAACAATAACGAAGCTATACTCTTAAAACACCTGGTTTTAAGCAAATTACCAATCTTATTATCCATTAATATTCACCAGTCCTCAGATCATCCATTTACACCCGTTTCCATAAATGTTTATCAACAGACACGCTCTCTGATTCATTTCAAAACAGCAACTATTATTCTGACTCTCAAACTTAATAAACCCGCCGATGATCCAACGCGCTATAGACTTATTGCATACTTTCCTCCCTAGGCAAGTTCACCGTACATATCATACTGCGCAACATCAACTCCCATATCAAAAAACACTCCCTCTTATCTTCATACCAACATGGTTTCAGACAAAATAATAGTGCTGAAAATACAATCAGATCCCTTATTCCTACAGCAAAATCCTCTCATACAATTGTGTCCTCGCCTTCTTCATAGACTTCAAATCCGCCTTCGACCGTCCTTGGTGGCCTAACTTCCCAAACCAAATCAACTAGCAAATTTCCCATCCAACATCTACAAAATCACGACAACCTACCACTCCGTAACCAAACCTCAACACACGAATGTGCACAAGGTTCAGCCTATTCCCCACCCAATAGAACTCAGCTATAAATCCTCTATTAAAGTTAAAAGTACCCAACCTCATTCGCATCTGCAGATGGTCTAACGTTCCCTATCCACGAAAACTCCCAATAGAAATCACAGCTACATTCCTTATAGAAAAATTGAATTCCAGCCACTCAAAACAACTTACCAAAATTTTACAACTTACCTTATTGTGACATTCTTATGTTACAAATTAAGGAATAACCGCTTAAAAGCTTATGTGTGATCAAATCATTTTTTATAATAACTTCGAATGATTGCTAGCATAAAATAAGATTCCGTATTCATATTGAAAAAAGCTGTTAAGCTTCAAATGACTCTACAACGTTTCTAGTTAATAATTAATCGTAAGATACTTTTTGTATAATTAAGTAGGGTATCATGCATTATATAAATGTAGTTTTGAGTTCCCATCAACGTTTTGGGGAACTAATTATTACTATTATGTATTCCGTGACAATGGAATGTTTATATCACTTTTAACTCTTTGGAAGGAATGTACGTCGTTGCTTCGACTAACATCCGAACACGCTACGCAAAGTTAGTGGTTTACTAGTTAAAAACAAAGGGCTGCAGACACTCGCATTCTACACGTAACTACAGTATTTTGAACAACTGTAGAGTAATGTTTTATAACTTAAAGTAGTGAAGTATTTTTTTATCTGTGTTTTATATTTAATGTTGTAGGTAAACAACAAACTTTGCTACAAGAATCTGAATTAGATAGCCGTCAATCCCACTTACGGCTTGCAGAAACAAAGAAAAAGGAGCAATATGTGGTAGTATTATAGCGAGTCAAATGCCGTCACACAAGGATTCATTAATTAGTTTCACCCAAGCTTTAAACATTTAGATGATCATAAGGTAAGCACCATACTACATTTTGCATGGTTAATTTGTATAGCAAGGTAAATATGGTGTTCGCAATATATATATGAAATTGATTACGCCATCTATATGGGCAAGCGTTTAAATACAGTACCCTTTACCTGTATAATTAACAAGTAATAATTTGACGTCAATTCGCGGTTTTTAGTTTTATAATTCATTAGTAATGTATCTAATTACAATTCTCAATATCTAGTAATAGCTCTTTCCAAGTTTAAAAAATTTAAAAAAATTATTTTAGTATATTTAATATTAACTATTAATGGACGTAGCGGTTTGTTTCTATACTACCTTAAAATGACAAATCATTGATGGTTTTGGGTCATTTATATGAAGTAACCTAAAAGTGTACTATTTTAGCAACAAAGATTTGGATGTTATGTTAGTTATAGCAATTGGTAAGGATTTGTACGCTTCTTACTCTAATTTCTTTATATTTAATGTTAGCAAGACCTACTACCTTAATCCTTAACACTTAGATTAATTTAAAACTAGCGGGAATTACGTTTATAACCCTACTTTTAAGTAGATTTTCTATAAGTTTTTTCACTTAAAAAAGCATTATTTAATTGATCTTTTAGTAACTTAATTGCTTTTATAAATTTGTGTAATCATTTTTTAAATAAGAGTTTAATAGTACATTTTATGAAAAAAAAGTTTTTAACTTTATTGTATAAAGTTAATATTTATATCTAAATTATTTGCATTTCTTTTTACTTGTACATTTCTATGTTTGATTTCCTTTTATCTTAAAATAGTGATTTCTGCGTTTTTACCATTATCCAATTATATATCGAGTTCTCTCTACCTTTTTTTAGATTAAATTTATATTTTTCGACTTTATCTCCTTGTGTATAAAAATATCTTACCCTTAAGCTCGGAATTATTTGGAATATTCTCGATTTGCTTATACCTCATTCTTCTCAAAATCTTATAGTCTTCTCGACTCTAGCCTACAAAAAAAATTTATTTGTCACTACACAAACAATTTCCACTTTTCTTAAAGTTTCATTCTTAATTTCCATATTAATTCCCATTATTACACAAACATTCGTTTATTCTTGTTGACATCTTCCGTTTGAAGAGCTCAAAGAACCTTTAGGACTTATACTAGTTGATTCCGGGTTTTTGATTTATTTTTTGGATACCCGTAGGATCACAACCCATGCTTCTGTAGTAAAAAGTCAATTTCCACAGCTGTGGCTACGAAAATTTTCTATTCAGTGTGTTTTCTGTCGAAATAACTCAATCATTTTTTACAATTTCCGTTATAAACTATTTTTCTATATCATAGGTACGTTTGTGTAATATTTTCTGAATGTGTTGGTGAAAAGTTGCGATTTTTGTCATTTTTAGTCACTAATCCAATATTGTTTTTTCCGTATATTAAAAATTTTTCTATTGCTATCCTTGAATAACTGCTTATCCGTTAATATTTTCTGTATGGTTATGGTAGCTACTGTTTATAAAATTACCGCGATGATACATTTAAACTGCCCATTTTAACTTTTATCTGACTTTCTCATCGCAGTGAATGCGTTCGGTAAAATATGATGTCTAGGTTTCATCCGGAGTCTAGTTATTTTTAATTATCGGCAGGTTAATATAGGGGTTGCTTCATCGCTAACGTTGCATGCGGTTCCTAGAACCGATCTGTTTAAATAGGAACATTTTTTACTCTCTAACCTCTCTCTAGGATGCATATCCTAAAAATCTACTTCTTGTGTTCTTCTATATCCATTTCAGCTGTATTGTTTCCTCTGCTGGACTTGTTTTAGTGCTGAGACAACTGTCCATCACATAAAAGTAATTCTCCCTCCTCCAGGCTGCTGACTACATTATGGCTGGTTCAACAGTGTTTTGCTGTACACCCATTTCTTATAATGCTTTTATTCAATGCGCGTCCTTTTTCGTCTCTCTTTTACCTGGTTACTATGAAGCTTCAAATATCCCACCTCCCCTTTTATCTTTTCTATTTTTTGTATTCTTTTTCCTTAGTTTTCAAAGTCACTGCATACTTTAGAAAGTTGCTACCTCACTACATTGTCCTGAAGGTGTATGGACCTCTGTCTCGTTTTGTATCGCCGGTATTTTCCGCCGTATTCTACGATAAAGCCGTCGACAGTGCAATTTGTTATCGATTAGGTCTGCAGGCTGATCCCCTTTTAATCGATGCAAAGCCCATATAATTATTTCAAATCGAGCCAGTAATTGAAAAATGGAAAATATAAGGTCTTGGACAGGATTTGAACCTGTATCTTAGTCTTTTTCGAACCTTGTGTACATTTTCCAATTGACATCGGTTTCGGTGGCGTAATTGGTAAACGCATTGTCCTAGATAGACTAAGATACAGGTTCAAGTCCTGTCCAAGACCTTATATTTTCCATCTTTCAATTACTAGCTCGATTTGAAATGATCATTTAGGCTTTGCATAAAAGTCTAAGTGATTATTTTATCTTATTAACGATTTTATATATCAGATTAATACTTCGAACCATAAGTGGTTAGTTATTTAACTTTCCTTATCTTTGAAAATATCTTGGAGATTGTACTTTTAAATAAATAATATTTTAAATCATAGATGGTTAGTTATTTATCATTCTGAGATTCTACCTTATCTAACTCTTGCTACAAAGCAAAAATTACGTATGTATTTTTCTTTTTAAAACTATTTTTCTGGATTTATTTTATCTATTTGATGTTCCGTACCTTTGGTATTTATTATCAAAGGTAGGATTTTTTGTGTAAATAAAAAGAACTTAAGCTGCCTTTTAGCTTTATATTTTGGCAGGGTAGGATTAAGATATTTACTTATAGTCATTGCTGTATTCCTTGCTAATTTGTCAACGAAGAGTTTTTATTGCTTCAACATATTTTACATCTACCTTTGCTAGTGAGCCAGTGTTTTAATTTGTCTGATTTAACAGAATTCCGTAAAGGTATTTAAATAACTTGTATGCATTATATGCAATGAAGTAAATAAATCTTATGCTTCAGATGATGTAGCTTGATATTACATTGGTACTTATTTCGGTTTCTTGGTATCACAAAAATTGTTACGGTTTAAAATCCAGGTGGCGCCTAAAGACATTACTTAGAATATAACTGTTCTGTATATACGAATTCTCGTACAAAGTGACATATCTTGGTTTTTGCAGCTTCACAGATTCTAGTTAATAATAAATGGTAGAGGACTTTTTGTTAATTAAGTAGGGTATAACGTATTAGAGAAATGCGGTTTTAAGTTGCTAGCAATGTTTTGGGGAATTGATAACTATTATTATGTATTATGTGGGAATGGAATGTTAGTATGACTTTTCACGCTTTGGAAGAAATATATGTCGTTGTTACGATCAATCAGAACGTGGTAGGTGAAACTAGTTATAGACTAGTTAGCGATAATCTGCGGACATCAATGGAATTCTACATGTAACTACCGTATCTTGAAGAACTGTGGAGAAGTGCTTTATAACTTAAAGTAGTGAAGCTCAGTTATCGATTTCCTCCCTCAGTTCCTTTTGTATCTTTTATACGTGTTCACTGTTTAATATTGTAAGTAAACAACGAACTTTGCTTCAAGAATCTGGATTAGATAAGCGTCAGTCCCATCCACGTTTTACAGCACCAGAGAAAGAGGAACAATACGTATTAGAGCCTGGCAAATGTCGTAATACAAGAATTCAGTAATTGGCTCTATCTTAACTTAATTAATTGGATGGATAAAACTAAGCATAGTTTAAATACGTTGTATGTTATTTTATAAAATGATTTAAATATTATTGTTTGAAGTTATGTGAAACGTATTCAACCCTCTGTACGGGCAAGCGATATTCTATTGTGTCTGTCGTTTTAACAGAGTGGTGGTTTGTTAATTGATTTGTAACTCTCGTGCCGATTCTAGCACATATGTTGGAATTTTAGCACGCCTTTAAAATAACAAATTTTGACCAATATATTATTAATAAAATAGATGATTTTAATTTTACTCAAAATTTGCAGCAATTGTATGTGTAAAACTGTGCTAAAAGACTTTGTAATCTAAATAGTAACAAATTCATCGACGTAGAAATAGAAACTACACAGAAATTTCCTGGGCAACACAGAAACGTAGTAATCAGCCTGGTGACGAACACCTGAAAGTTGCGTGTATACTTGTTTGACTCATATCTATTTAGCTAACTGAACTACCGAAAACCAAAAATATTTAATAAAGTTGAACGATTAAACTACAATTTTTTCAGGAAGTAAAAGAGATCTTCAATGAATACAAAATTCTGATTTTCAGCTCAAATATAACTAAAGTTTTTAGAAGTTTGAATCCACCCTGAAATGAAACTTCAAAGCAACACCTGCAAGCTTTTTACGTTTCAATTCCTGTGCGGTGCAAACTCGTCTCTGAGAGCCGAGCTGAAACCAGCAAAGCATTACATATCGAAGCTAATGATGCAAAAGCGTGACACTTTGCGAATTTTAAGAGTATGACGAAAAATTATAGCCCGATGCTGAAATTATGTGCTTGGGTTATTGTTTTATAAGACAAAAGACACTTTTGTACTTGTACATAACTTATTATAATAGCAAAACGTCTATTTATTCAAAAAGTGTGTTTCCAAGTGTAATTTTAAATATGAAAAGGGGTACATGTGACATATTCAATAGATGCATTAATTTTTTGAATTCTTACAATCTCAGCCCATTTTAAATTTTATTGGTTTACAAACTAAACTTCAAAAGTAGAAGGTATATTTTAATAAACTTGGGAACTTTTGTCTGATGCAAATTGAAAAGTCCATTGAAATGTTTTTACAGGATTTCAGAGCAATTTTCATGTAAAAAATTAATAATTTATCTATTGAAGATCGCCTGGCATTTATTACTCAAAATTATCTAAGGAAATGCATTGAAACTGTACATTTATTCCGATTTCGACAAAACAAGTAAATTACTTTAAACAAATTTTTACAAATCTTTCAACAGGTTGTGACACTTTAAAGATATCGAGAAGGGCTGGAATTAGAATAAGTACTGTACTTTAAGTGTAGAAACAAACAAAGATTTTATGACTCACGCACATGAGAATGAAATAGTGAGACCACAAGTGATATTTGTAACGCGTTCCCGTCACAAATATAAATCAGACCGGAAAGGAAATACATTGATTTTAAATGGGCAGAATAATGTGGATGTACCCTGTATATTATGATTTCACGAATAGCAGTATTAATTAAGCACGAAATTCCAATATTTTTTAGTTTCTGTAAGGAAATTCAGGTAATAAGCGAGTTATGTATCCCCCAATCTATATATGTACCATTAATTGAATTTAATAAGAATTATTAAAAATTGTTAAAGAAACTTAAGTATATGCAACAATGTAATTTCAAGGATAAATACAAAAGGTTATTAACAGTTTACAAGTAAGTTGTGAAAACGGATGCAATACATTGTATTTCAGACGATAGTGATACTGCAGGTGGCAGGTCACAGACGGTTAAGAAACTGCGATTACTTAGAAATTAAGATTGTTGCATTGTATAATAAATAGAATTAAGAAATAAACAGACATGCGCTCTGCAAGTTCCCACAGACATGTGAGAGGCAGGGACAACATAAATACTTCGGGAGCGCCAAGACTGTCAGTCAGTCTACAGTATTTCATCTTTAACATTGCACTTTGCTTAGGCTACTCAGCATAATAAACTCCAATTATTATTTAATTTTCGACTTACAGTATTTTAAATCAGTTTGTCAAAATTTAGTTGTAATTTCTGTTTAACCAAATAAATTTTGTTACGAGGATTTTGGAAGAAGTTTTTAAAAAGACCGCTCCTAAGGCCCGAAACGTAACTGGCGCAGCGTACGGATTCAGAAAGGCAGTATAAATCCAAAAATCGGAAGACTGGTGACCCAGCATTTCAACTCACAATCTGGAAAAACCCAAACAAAGTTGGAAGAGGTACAAGAATCGACCGAAATTAACCAGAAAAATTTGGAAGAGATACATGCATCGACCAAATCCAAACCAAGCACACGTGGACGAAGAACAAAAATCGACCGAGTCCATAAAAGCGACGATGAAAATAATGTAAGTTCATTTATCCTTAAAACCAATTAAATTTTTCTACAAATTATTTGATAATAGCTAGTAAAGAATTTTTTATTATTATTTTTGTATGTACAGATTTTTTTAAATTATTGCAACTTATGCCATTTTTTAAAAACAATTTACGCAACTATTACGAGAAATTATTTTCAAACTCGAGAACTTATTTTAAGAAATTTATTTTTAAAGCAAGAGAATTTTAAACAAGAAAACTGAAAAGTACAATTATAACGAACTATTATTAGTACAAAACGTAAATAGCGCACGAATTATTGAAAGAAAACGCAACGATTTAATTCAGCAAACTTTAAAAATAAAACGAAGTTAATTTACAATTTTATGTATAGAAAATTTAGTACCGAAAGCTAATGTATAAAACGCAACTAATTATAGAAACGATTATTCAAAGCTTAACCTTCATCAAAGTCTATAATAAAACACCTAAGTGTACAATTGTAAAATCATTTTGTAGATCATTATTAAACTAACTCATCACAAACTAACAAAGCGTGCAAATTCACAACGCAAATTCTCATCATTAAATAAAAACCATTCAGTACGAAAATATCTAATTATAGCGAAACAACTACTGAAAAGATTCATTCAAAAACACGCATTGCAACTTTATAAAGTATAATTGCATATTTTCAGTACGAAGATATCTAATTATAACAAAAGCATTTACGCAATTAATTTATCACTGAGGCTGAAAATAAAATATTTCAGTAGACTAAAACTTATAATTTAAACAAGTTATTGTATAAATTATAAAGGTAACATTGAACAAAGCAATTGACTGAAAAAGTGCAACTCTATATTTAAACATTCGAGGTAACTAGACAATACAATCGAAAAAAGCATTTTACGCACTTATCAATTACAGCACCTACGGAGACGAAATAATTAAAGCAGACTCAATTAATCAACGGGATTGAAATAATAACGTATCTAAACCTAACTGGCGCAACAAAACGTACAAAGTATAACGCAAATTATTGCAAGAATATTAATTCCCTAGAACCCTTTCAGAAAATTAAAACCCGCGACAACTATCACATTTGCAAAGTGTAAAAATAAACGAATTCGAGACTACAGCAATTAACCAGACATTACCAAGCACAAATCCTGCAATTTAATTATAACACCGTATAAATAAGTATAAAAAATAAGTAAAGCGATTCCTTTGATAACAATAATCAACCAAACTAAAAATTAACAAAACAAACCGCGGAATAAATCTCAATTTTTAGAAATACTTCAAATTAATTAAAACCGAAAGTAACTATTAATTATTAGAACAACCCTTAACAATCATGAGTTCAAATATAAAAATTGATCTCTAAAGCATCCCTCAATTCAACGGAGATCCAGCTTTACAAGGAAATTTCATCACGCGTAAGAAATATTTTTGAAAACCTTTTGCGAACCTGGAGATAACGAAAGAAATGTATTACTTTTACGCATGCTAATAAGTAAACTGACCGGAGGGGTACTAACACTAATAGCCAGCCGAGATGACTTAGAACAGTGGGAGGACTTTAAGCGCATATTAATTGCATATTTTGGAAACCAAAAAAACATAAAATGTATATTCCGCGACCTGATAAACCTAAGAATGGAAAGTAACCAATTCCCGTATCAATTCGGAATGAAATTTCAAGACGCAAAAAGTTTAATATTAACAAAATTAAAAATTGAAGAACCCTACCAAAATATCAGCCTACTAAAAACCAAAATATATGACGAAATGGCACTGAACACCTACATAAATACATTACCAGAACAACTATCAGATAAAATAAAATTCCAGAACTTAGAAGAAGCAATGAACATGATCATAGAAAAAAAAACGTCATGTACTATCGAAATAGACTATATAATCCAACGCGAATAAAAGTTATTCACCAATAAAACCATACAAACAACTACTCGACCAAAATTCACACCAGTCAATGCAGAAATGAACCAACCGCGAAGTAATAACTCAAATTTTAATAACACAAATTTTAACAATCAATTCAAACAATTTCCAAGACCATAGTTTAACTAAAATTTTACGAAGCCCACATTCATACCAAGATTCAACCAAAATATGAACCAAGAAAACCAGCATTCAGCGCAAACCCTATTAGAAATACACCTATGATTAATAATAATAACAATCCTAACAATTATTACAAACCAACCCCTATGGACACCTCATCTGGTAACAACAGACAAAACACAAAAATATCGCAAATCCAACGAAGCCATAATCAAAAACGAAACTTTACTTCAGAAGAATTATTTCATCATAAAATAGAAGAACCTAACGATGAATCAAACCAATTAGAAAATTACGAACGTGACGAACCATGCGAAAACTACGAAGAGAATGACGTACTTAGGTTAATGACTAATTTCAAAACCACAAAACAAAAACAGGTTAAAATACTATGCATTACGATTCCGAATACAGAGGCGTATGTGTAGGCAATTATGGTAGTTAGTTTGAGTAAATAGACCAATTGTAACAGTAAATTTTTATAACCTAATTATGCTACTTTAAGAAAGTTTTTAGTATAATTAATGATTAAATTACAGAAGGATTGTGAAAACTTATGATTCGTACGATTAATTACTTCAGGAAGACTTTTTACACTTTTCAGTAGAAAAGTAGAAATACAAAGTTTCACGGAAACAAATGTAGCTACAGTTATATAGTAGCCAGATAATATAAAAGTAATATTGTTACGATATAATTATATTACTTAGATACAGGCGATGACATAAGCAGAATTCAGAATAATTATATTACATATATAATAATAATATGCAGTGTAAAATTCTTTGATGTAACCACTTAAGGACTAGTAAATACTCCCTGTATGTTTGTTGTGGTTTGTTTAGCATTTTTCTTAATCTTCGTTGGGAATTAAATCACTCATAGTTTTTAAAATCATCTTTATTTACGTTTCGATCCATGACCTAGAATCGTTGTCATATCAAATTGCACGGAATCTCGCATTGTTCACGTGATCTAATGTAAGCTGAATATAAATAACCATATTACAATGTTATATCCTTCAAATACATTAGAAGTGGGGAAGCAGTAGGGCGAGAGTTAGATAGTGGACGGAAACAAAGAATGAATTACTCGCGAGCCGGTGACCAAAACAGATGTAGAGGGTAATCGTCGATAGCGTAGTTGAGGAAACCCCTTTGGGCTATAAAATTCGCCAACGAAAATTAAATGTAGCGATATTAGCGACCAATTTAACAACGGCACAAGAGTAAGAGCAGAAATTTGGACATTCCAAACCAACAGAAGACGGCAATTAATCACCCGCCGCAAAGTGAACTCAAGCCTGGCTCAATGAAAGCATTTATTCAGGCTGGGATTAAGCTGTAAGTTTTGTTAACTTTTTATTTATTTTTTCATATAGTGGCGTTTGTGGATTAATATTGCTAAGATAGTGATAAAAGTATAGAACATCCACCATAAATGCAGTTTAGAATATTGAATTTACTAGTTATAAAACACCGGGTATTGAAATATACTTTAAAAAGGTTAACTACCTGAGTAAATTACTGTAGTTGGTTATTTAAAGGTGATGATAATTCCAAATGGAGTGTATCTGTGTAATTTAAAATTTTTGTGTGTAACCGTTTACCGGGATAATGTTATAATAAACTAAGTTTAATCTGTTTATGTAACTTAAGATTTTTTTGGTTATGTACATGTTTACAGGGATAATGTTATGAATATTGTGGTGAAATAGAACTAGGTTACGCAGTGAGATGAAAGATTTCGTTTTCTTTGGTTAGATTATAGATTGGTTGTAAAGAGAACTCCATTCCACTAGGAAGCTGACATAATTAAGATCTACTTGGAAAGCTCGTCCTTCAGAACATCGTTTCTTAGACCAGACGAGTTGGCGCCTATAAATTAAGAAGTACCAAAAGAAAAGCCTTTCACGATAAGTGGTAATATAGCCTGGTAATTTTAACTTTCCATTACATTTTGCAATTTTTCAATTTGTTTATTTAGGAACCCGTTTCCGCAATGCTGTAGTTAGTCAGAGCACTCTTAGTTTGTTACGAGATTCCCGTCTCTTCCAGACAATTTAAAATTTAACAGTCTAACGATTCTCTCACCCACAAAGCATTAGCAAAATGAGGTTTACAGTTAATGAAAAGTAAGTAAATGCTCAAAGTGTTTATAGGTAGACATATGGATGTCGTAGTCCCGAAAAAAGTATACAACAATAGCGGATAATAGAATAAAGTGAATGATATTGCAAAAAAAAACTGAGATACCCTAAAACAGTTTATTAGAGGAAGCCCAATCAAAATTAGAAACAAACACGAGATTTGCTTTTAAAATTTCGAAATAGAAGAGGGCCAAAGTAATCAGAACTAAATAATAATTTTGTTGCTTTTAATAATATTTCTTTTTATATATGCATTTTTTCCCGCTAATAAACTCACCAACAAAGCATTTTTTTCATCCACTCAGAAGAAGCTTTACCAAAAATTACACTTTTAAACGCTTATATAGCAAATTTTGACGTTGAAATGCGTTGGCCACAAAGTTAATATTTGATTTCAGAAATGTACATAAATCATTTGGTATAGGACTTAAGTCAGGACTCTATGGAGAATGAGGTATTAATTCCACCATTTGACTGATTAAAGTTGTTGATTTGCTGTGTCGTATGGGAGCTTGTTATGGGTAAAAATTACGTAACGTTACAAATTTCAGTTTGTGCAGAACGGGCGTGATTCCACTAACAATTGCAAGGGTACCACGGCTAACTACAGTGATGCGAGATAGTTTCCATAACAGTAAATAACTTTTAGCGGTACACAAATTCCAACACTTTTACTAAATACTTTTACATCCACTTTGGAAGGTCTTTAAACTCTCTTTGCTTAGTAAAGCCTTTGAACGCCAATGATTCGCCTTTTATCCTTGTAGAAAACCCCATTCTATCTCTTTAAATTCCAACTTTAGTTAAAGAATAAAACTTATTCATTAACCTTTTATTGACTAATATTTTCGTCCGATGCCTGACCAATGCGAATATAAATTCCATGATACCTACGTGCTTGATCTTTCTCGCCCACTTATCCAGAAAAGTTCAAAAAGCACTCGTCGTCGGTTACCTACCCAAAGGAACCGGTCTACTGTTCGCTGACCACACTTCCGCTGTTACTTAACCATAATTTATCTCATAACTAACTAACTTTTGTTGAACTTAGTCGTTATATTTTATTCTCCCTTCTTCAAATTTCGTTCTCACACTTTGACGTGTAATACTGATTGTGTGCGTCATCTTTCCTCTGCACACATTAATTTTTAGGCTTGAATTTTATCAGTGTGGTTTTATGGGGTATATCTCGCATAGTTAAAGGTTTTTGAACTCGTGTAAATTTGTACAAATAACTTGAGTATCCGGTTATTTCCCGAGTGTCTATCTGTAATTTTTTTTAATTTAATAGGAAGAGTGTAAAATTCCGACCTTTATTACTGTTTTTAAATAATGTACTAGGTGCTTTATTATTTTAATTTATTATACTAATTTAACATCAAATTGGAATAACAACGTTATTAATGTATACTATTAAAGCTTTTAAATTTTACAAGGTGCTTTCGTGCTAAAAGCTCATTAACTAACTGAAATTAATAATTTTTTTTAATACTTAATGAGAATGTACGTAACGCGCTAGCCTAACAAAGCTTGCATTTACCTGAGGCAGAATGATGCGATGTTATCTACTTCAGTTTTGCATTTCGTAGAGCAATTGTGGCAGAGAAATGAATGCCCTCTACATTGCTGTTGTACGATCCTATTAGACATAGTAGCCACATATCAAGTTTTTGTACTGTAGCAATCAGTAATTTTTGTTGTATTTATTCACCTCCAAATACACAAACAAATGATTAATGTTTCACTTCGAGTGCATATTCAACTTTCATCAGCACTTACAATGCCATTTACAAAATTGGATGTTTGTGAATTAAACCGTTTACACAATTATTGACAACGTTCAACATGAAATTATGCTCTATAAATTACTTCATAATCTTGGTCCATTATATTTAAGTTCAAAATTTGCTCCTTTATCACTAGGACATCATAACACAAGAAATTATCATACTCTAACTATTCCCATACACCATACTGAAATGTTTCGTTCATCTTTTGTTGTATCTGCTTCAATCCTTTGGAATTATATTCCCAATAATATAAAAGCCTTTCCTACATTAATTAAATTCAAAAAAGGATATTGCGAGTACCTGCTTTCAAGTTATTAATAAATATTTGGATTTTTTAAAGATTTAAAGCCCAATACATAAATAAATGTATGTGTACGTATATGGTTAAGTATGTATTTCTTTATACATGCATTTATGTGTATGTGTGTGTATGAATATGTATATGTATATGTATGTGTGTGTTTGTGTGTGTGTGTGTGTATGTGTGTGTGTGTGTGTGTGTGTTTGTGTGTGTGTATGTATGTGTGTTTGAATATGCGTATGCATGTAAGTATGTGTGTGTATGTATTTGTATGTGTATGTATGTATATGTGTATATGTATGTATGTGTATGTATGTATATATATATATATATATATGTATATATATGTATATGTATATATGTGTATGTGTATATATGTATGTATGTATGTATGTGAATGTGTATATATGTGTTTGTATAGGTGTGTATGTGTATGTTAATATATATATATATATATATGTGTATGTATATATATGTATATATCCCTAGTTAGGTGTAAGAGTGGGCTCTATAGCCTAAATCTCGCTGCTTATTGAATTATATCAATCATATTTGATACTGATTGTTTTTGATATTGATTGTTTTTGTATTTATAGTAATAATAATAAAGATACTACTATACTACTATGAGCTTCTTTTTGATTGTGAGTTAAATTGTGGTGAATTGGATGCGAATATAAATTTCTTAACAAATTTAGTAAACATGTAGAATTTGATTATTTGTTTCATGTGCTATGTGGAGTTTTTAGCAAAATGAGCTAAATGCGTCGCCTGATTTATCTAAACACAAATTATCAAATCCATAAATGTGCACAAGCGATGTCTAAGAGTAAACTAATAGCGCCATCTGCTATTTGTGGTAAATACTTATAGACTATACATTTTTAACATAAAAATGTAAGTACAGCATTCCTACAGTTATCACATTTGTCCTCTGGAGATTAGACGATCAGTTGTCTTAATTAAGCACATACTACATATGTGTTAGTTGTATAATTTTGCCAGTTGTAAACAATCAGCTACAGTTCAAACAAAATAATTTGCTAGTTAAATAGTTCACAAGTGTTTTAAAGTATGCGAGGACCAAAATGCCAACAATAAGTAAAAAATTTCTTTTGTTGCTACAAAATATTGCATTCAAAACGTGCAAAACTCTTGAAATTATATTTTAGATGCTAAAACTAAAATATAGTGTAATGGGTTGCATTATGCTACCTGTAGATTAGCCGGGAAAAGAGAAAATTAATTTTGGAAGGACAGAATAAATACGAATGCACTCTGTACATCAAGATATTATAAAAAATAATATTAATTAAGCATGATATTCAAATTTTTGTTTCTATTACGGTCATGCAGCTAATAAAGTATAATAAATTATAAACATAATAATCCAGGCCGATGACTTATTATTTTAAAATTGCAAATGCAGATAACTTTACATGTTGCAAGACGCTAGAAATGCTCTCCCGTAAGAAATATGACTAATAATAGACAGTTGTCGCGTAATAACCTTGGACGTAGGCATAGATTAAAATTATTACATTGTACTACCGGATGCTGATCGCAATTAATAAGATTTTTATAGAGAGAAAAATATGATATAACAACTAAGCTTGAAAAGTTGAAAGTTGGGTTAAAACAGAGAAGTCGAAATGCAAATACAAAAGATATAGGTTACGATGGGTTTGGAGGTGTACCGCGTGCGGCTGTGGTGTGGTTATAATTTAACTACGCTACTATTATCACATTTCTGCGTAATCTGTCAAATGACGCTAGGTTTTTCTGAAGGTGCAGTGAGCTAGTGATGTTATTTCGGATGTATTTTACGAAAATACTCTTGTCTATACAGGGAGGGTCAAAAATGTGACCCCATGGCTTTAATTTATTTTTAAATTTTAGCGATTAAGACATTTTGAAAATAGTTTTGGAAGCGGTTGTCATTTTATTGAAAAAAAAATTTAAGTTGGACCACCGTATTTAAAACTAATACAAAATTTAGTTGGTCTATTTTTATAGAAAATTATATACGTAAAAATTAGCTTTAGATCGATCGACTAAATATGGACGCACACTGTATAGTAGATTTCACGAATAGTAAATATTAATTAAGTACGACATTTCAAATTAAGTTTCTATAAAAGTAATTCAGATACTAAGGTATAACATTATTTATTTTAAATATATTATAAACGTAATAATCCAGGACGATGATTTATTTTAATGCCGCAAATAAAAACATCTTAATATTACAAAACGGTATCTACATGAAAAGATAATTTAGAATGCACAGTTGTCTTCCGTTCTGGCCATCAAGAACATAGCAATAATATAAAGTACGTAACTTTTACATAATTAACGTAACAATAACCTTTTTATTCAGCTATATAAAATATGTTACATTGTCAGAAGAAATTTGTGGAAAGGGAAGAATTACATATAGCAATTAAGATCGATAAATTCCAAGAGAGAAGTAGAAATGTAACAAGACAAGATGTAGGACACGTAGGGTTGGAGGTGTTCTGTAACATTCGTCGTGTAATTGAATTGTGGAAAGGCAATACACCACTCCCAGATGTTGGTGGATTTAACTCTTGCGTCGGTGAAATAGAAATCTATAACGTAATTATAGGAGCATAACCAAATGTAAGAGTTGAAACTTGAAAGTTGATTCGTCCAGAAATGAGAAGATGTTATTGCTTTATGTGAGTTCGTATCCTAGTAGGAATATGAATTGTTTGTGTTGCTGGATCATCCTAATTCAGGGTACTAAAATATATAATAAGTAAATAAACCTTTTTAAATGATGTAGAAAATAGTTACCGTCAAATTGAGATGTAAATTATAAATAGTTTCTATTCATCTATAGGAGTTGGCATAATGTTAGCACAATTACTTTTTTGGATTAATTGAATAGTGATGCGCTATTACACTGTAGAACTAAAGCTCATTTAATTTTAAGTATAATAGTATAGGAAGTTAAAATTAGAACATTTTTTAATGATAAATAATTAGAACGCGTATGATAATTTTTAATGTAGGTTTTATATGTGGTATAGTGCCAATTAAGAAGTGAACAATAAGTTGGTGTTTTTAAGAGACTTTTTTCGTTTATTGTTAAGTTGACATTTCCAGAAGTGCAATTCAGAATGTAACCACCAATATTCGTAAAACTTAGGAAAATCAGTTTTATATTTGGAGCATTAATCTCTGTATGCATTCTTTTTTTTTAGTAATATAGGGCTAGTCTGATGTAAAGAAATTCGGTTTCTTCGGTTATTGTAATTATGTGATGTAAATACAAACAAAATTTAATTTAAAGTTTATTCGGGTTTATTTATCAACTAAGTCAAATTAGAAGAAACTTGTAAAAGGATGATATCGTACTTGGAAAAGGCACTTTACCTTAAGAGTTTCTTATATATGGACAATGTTTGATGAGTGTTGTTATGGAAGTGTAGAAAAAGGTAAGGTATAATGTGATAAATTTGGGAAACTAAAAGAAAAGGAGACCATATTAAAAGCCGTTTTCCGGGTAGCGGAAATGTCAAAAGGATTGCTGTCGTCAGACGGTCGGGCGACCTCTCCTTTTCACAACCAATAAAGCATTTTAAAGTAAGTGGTAATTGTAAAGCAGTTTTGTATTTAGGTCATTCTTTATGTGTTTTTTGGATTTATCATTTTTCCATAAGAACCCACTCCCGTACTACTGTAGTTAGCTGGTGTACTCATAAAATTGTTACGGAGCTCCCGCTTTTTCTTCAGATCGAATTTTGAAATGTAACGTCATTTTTACCCGTAACAAATCTTCTATTGATCAGTTTTTACATATATATTGCATTGATGTGACTTCAGAAGGCAAGTGCGAAAAGTAATATATTGTATTGCCCTCTTTAGTACCAGAAATCAAATGCAACATAAAATGTTGTTTTACCATTTGCATTTACTACATACGGCTGTACTGTGGTATCGTGACAAATGGATCTGGTAAGTGTATCAACTGTATTTCATCAGGTATAATTTCTTATTTTTTGTAGATGGGTGTTATCTACAAATCAGAATTAACTTTACAACGTGCCTGATTCAGATAGATCTCGTAATTTGTTTCTCAACTATATTTTTGTTAAGACTTTAGCAATAAATTTACTGAAGGAGTACCATTTATTATTGGCAGCCCTGCGTTACATTTACTGGCATGCCACAAATCTATGAAATTGTTGCATATACTGCTGTGGTCTTGTTATAAATGCAGACTACGCCATCGAATGAAATGTTGATCCTAGAATTAAAATTTGGTTATCTAGTGGTCATTACAGTCCTCAACATTTTCCTCGTATGCAACGGTGTAACTGCTTGTGCTGTCGGACCGCTTTGTTCGGCATTAAAAAACAACATGCTACTCATTTGAGGTCATTGTCCTTTATGCGATTATCTATTCCGATGAGAAAAACAGAGTAAGGATACTGATCTCTCGAGAAGATGCTCAAGGTCAACGGTCGTATACTTCATATCCTTAAATTCCCTTCACTCTCCAGTAAAGGATTAAATGGAATCTGAATAATATGAGTTTGTTTCTAAAAGTCCAAAAGCTCCGATTATGCAGAATGAAAATATTGTATAAAAGCGTAAAAGCTGATCCTGTGCGCCGCAGAAGAGTAAGGAGTGGCTAGATGCTCTCTTTTTTGTCTACTAACATCAATAATTTTTAATTAATTTTAATTTCGAAATGACACCTGCAGTGGCTATTGAAATTGACAGTATGCGTATGGCTGTGTAAGAATTGGGAAATAAATATTTTGAACTTTTTTAATTATATATTTCATTTATTACTATTATTTTTAAGTTGGATGCGGCATCAACTACTTTGGTTATTTACCACAAGAAAAGTGTTAAAATTCGAACTTTTTGTTTCTAAACACAGTTGGTAATATTCACATCTGAGTACTCTGCGCTTATCAGTAAGTGGTTAATGATATTTTGCATGGTTATTTAAGCCAGTTGAGAGTTTAGCTGATGCATACAGGACGAAATCGTCTACGTACAGACGTTTCTTCACTGGAGGCAAAACTTATTTTGCTAAGTCATTTATTGCTATAGAAAACAGGATAACATTCTAAGTAGACCCCTATGATATTTGTTCGATTATACATTCCCACATGCACTCTGAAAGATTAGGCAGACAGTTAAGCGACTAAGAATTCCCGTCCGTGCAATTTTTCAAGATTGTCATATCGCTACGTCATATCATATACCTTCTCCAGGTCAAAAAGACAACATACAGGTGTTTGTGGTGCATAAAGGATTTCCATATTACACTAGGCCCACTAAAACCAGATTGATATCCTGTTACCAGACCGCTTGTTTTCAAGAGCCACATTAGCCTCTTATTAATTTTACATTCCTGTATTTTTCTTAAGCTGTAGGTAAGCGACATTGACCAATAACTGGAAGCGTCCGTTGGATACTTGCTTTCTTTAGGTATAGTCACAATAATTGTCTCTTTCGAGGGCATTGGATAGCCACCACGTATCCATATTTTGATGAAAAGATTTAGAAATCACGTTCGTACGGGGAGAATGCTTCCGCATGGAATTTGTGATACTGTCAGGACTAGGTACAGATTCCTGTGAATTGCTGAAAGTCTCTTCTAACTCAACTAAACTTAAAAGAGCACTGTGGTTGTGATTCTCGGCAGGAGTGCTGAAGTCCAATGGAGTCTCACGGGCAGCTTTCGTACGCAAACAACTAGCGTCATAATTATCAGAGCTACTAGCTTGTTCAAGCTGCCTAGCTAGAATTTTGACAATCTCACGAGAATGAGCAGCCACGCTTCGATTGCCCAACGTCCAACCACATATTGGAGAGAGTAGATTCTTCCCCGTGATACTAACAACCTTCCTTCAAACTACAGAGACAGGCGTTTTTGGTGTGATTGTGGGGCGGCTCCGTAGCGTTGTGGTATGTGTGTGACTACTACGCCCAAGGTCCCGGGTTCGAATCCCGACACGGTTCGCTTGAAAAATGTTAGGCGAGCATTTTTCACAAAAATACACCTTCGCTCGGACGAGAGATAAATTGGAGGTCCCGTGTGTGAGTGTTGTCACGCACGTTAAAGATCCCTACTTTGCTTGGAACAGCAAGGGTTCGGCAAAATTCCAAATTTTCCAGGTAAAAAAATCTCGCTTCCTGGCAAATGATGTAGTACCTTCGGGTGGAGCAGTGGAAAATCACATGTAGGGTGTGATTGTGGATACGTAGCTCTTTCATGACCTTTTCTTGGTTCGTACTCTTGGTCGTCGTGCAAAAGCGCAGAGCCGTTTGAAGATAATTAGGTTGTCTTGTGTTCCATCAGGGCACCTTCTTTTTAGGGCAAGGTCCCCCGGTTTTTGATACAGATCATAACGCTGATCTAGTCAAATTTTTTATAAATTCCGCAGTTGCTACATTACAATCTTCAGGCATAGAAGTTAAATGGATCGATTCTGCAAACAATAGCAAATTTACTTTACCCGTATGCCATCTAATGGGGGGTTCTCGTATATCTTTGCAGAATACGATAATTGAAGAAATACTAGGAGAAGATCAATTTAGGATTAGGCAAAATAGAGGAACAGGGTAGCCTATTTTAGCTTTGAGAGTAATAATGGAGAAAATAATGGAAAAAAGGAAAACGTGTAGATAGGGTTCGTAGATCTAGAAAAAGCATTCGATAATGTAAAATGGAAAAACATGTTCGAAATACTCAAAAAGATTGGAATGAGTTATAAAGATAGACGAATAGTACATACATTAAGAAAGGGGCGAGACAGGGATGTGCTTTATTCCCATTAATTTTTAACTTGTACCTAGAAGAAGCAATGAATACTGTCAAATGCAGGAAGACATTTGGAATTAGTATGCAGGAACAAAAAATTGATATGCTTAGATTTTCAGATGATGTAGTAGTATTAGCATCTAGCAAGGAAGAGTTAGAAACTGCTCTTAATGATATGTAAACGGTTCTAACAGAGAGATACGGTATGAAAATCAACAAAAATAAAACTAAAGTACTAGTATGCAAAGGAGGGAAAAATAAATCAAAAACAAGAATACAAATAGGTAACAACAACTTACAAGAGGTTAAAAATTTCTGCTACCTAGGAAGTCTAATAACGCAAAATGGGAAAAACGCAAAAGATATAAAACAAAGATTAGCACAAAGGCGTGCTACATTTAACAAGGAAATGCAACTACTGTGTTCAAGGACAACAAACATACAAACAAGGAAAAGATTGCTTAAAACATATGTGTGAAGTACAGCACTATACGTTTGTGAAGCCTGGACAGTAGGAGAAGCGGACAAGAAAAAGGTAGAAGCCTTTGAAACGTGGTGCTACAGACGTATGATGAAGATATCATGGCCACACAAAGTTAAGAACAAAGAGGTATTACAAATGGTACGGGAAGAAAGAAATATAGGGAAAACGGTAAAAAATAGGAGAGATAGGATGATAGGCCACATACTACGGCATAAGAGAATAGTGCAGAATATATTAGAAGCAGAGATAAAAAAAGAGAAGTAGAGGTAGACCTAGGTTAGACTATTGCACACAGATAGTGAAAGCTGTAGGCTGTAGGAATTTTAGGGAAATCTGTATGCTAGTTCAGAATAGAAATCAATGTAAGTACGCATCGAACAAGTCCCAAGATGGTAAACTAATGATGAAAAAAATAGATGTACTAGAACATGAGGATTGTTATAAGCAACTACAGGTATTGGTTGTGCAATATTCTCGAATAATGTTAATTGTTTGAAAGGATTTACTGGAAAACTATTAATTCGGTAATTGTCTAAGTGTTGGGGGATCTTGGTAGCCGCAGGCTGCTTAATCCCCTTCACATACCCCACATGTTATTTTGAATGCTCACCCGAAGGTAAATACATTGGCCAGGAAGCAAGTTTTTTTTTACCTGAAAAATTTTGAATTTTTCCGAACCCTTGCTGTTCCAAGCAAGGTAGAAATCTTTAACGTGCGTGACAACACTCACACACGGTACCTCCATTTTACCTCTCATCCGAACGAGGACATATTTTTGTGAACAATGCTCGTCTTACATCTTTCAAGCGGACCGTATCGGGATTCAAACCCGGAACCTTGGGCGTAGTAGTTACACGCATACCAACTACGCCACGGAGTCGCCACTTTTCAAATACCACTGAATCTCTGTGAAATGGTGAATATAATTAGAAAACAATAGAAGGGGAACCGAGCTGTATATAGGCTGTTTAAAAATTTCAGGGAACTGTGTAGGCTAGCTCAGAATATAAATAAGTGGAGGTACGAATCTAACCAGTTTTGAGACGGAAAACCTAATGACGAAGAAATAAGCGCAGATAAATATGATGATTATTATAAACAACTATAGGTGTTGGTTGTGAAATATTTGCAACTAATGTTGACTGTGCGAAAAGATATATTGGAAAAAATATTAACTCGGCAAATCTTCAAGTGCTGGGAAAACTTGGCAGCCACGGACTGTTTATCTCCCTTCACAACCACTGAATGTCGGACAAATAGGGTATATAATTGTAAAACAATAGAGACAAGAAAGAACAGCGCCTATGATTAAAGACAACAAACAGAAACAAGAAAAAAATTGTTGAAAGCATATGTGTGGAGCACAGCACAGTATGCGTATGAAATACGGGCAGTACGAAAAGCAGACAGAAAAACGGTAGCAGCGTTTTGGAATGTATGAGGATGATAGCATGGACAGACAAAGCTAATAACAAATAGGTTATAGAAGTAGTAGGGGAATAAAGATATCTGTGGAAAAAAATAAGTGAAATTGAAGGGCAGAATAGGGTCTAAGGCATTTTTGGAGAATAGTATGGGATATATTATAAGCAGAGATAGGAAAAAGGAGGTAGATGTAGACCTAGATCAGATGCAGACTGCAAATTTCAGCGAAATGTGTAGGTTAGTTCCGAATAGGAAACGTTGAAGCTACCCGTCTAACCAGTTCCAGGACCGAAAACCTAATGATGCCGTTGAATTTCATTTTCCAGACCGTTATGCCTTTCTCGTATACTTGTAGTATTATCATAACGCTGACCATAGAAATTTATGTCATATGCTTCAGGTATTTCTAACAAACAGTCTATTGATGCTTATCCTGTTGTATACGTAATTGGACAAAATGCTTTTTAATACTGAAATTTTTTTATTTATCAAACAAACTTAATACAAACAGAAAATTGTTCTTTAATTTGAAGTTAATAATTTTAGAAATGGTATACTCTGACAAAATAATTTTGTATATTTGAAACTAGTATAGAGCTTACCATAATTAACTTTCAAGCGGCCGGAGGAGCTTAGTTTCTTAGCATTAATATTGATAAAAAAAAATGAAAAGAAAAGATACAAAGCTGCAATTTTTTATAGGAAGGAAGCTATACTCAATCAACAAAATTGCTTAAATATTAGTTTAAAAGGGTCAGGAGTGGAATATAATAATTACCTACCCCATATATTTTACACAAAATATTAGTTTAGTCGTCACGTAAGAAAATAAGTTCAGTGTTGCAAGTACTTCTAATGTAGATTCCAAGTTTCAGTAAATAAAGCGTTTCTACCCTTTGCATTCTAAACAAGTTAAAGAGTAAACTTTTGAATGACGGAAAGGGTAGGTAGCTCAGCAAACTCTAAAAACATTACAGTTAGTAACTACATCGTCTATTTCCCTTCAAAGAGGTTTTATCCTTGAACCCCTTTGAAGCATTTTCAGATCTTACAATAAATGGCATATTCATTAGGGCCCGCGTAATTCTAATTGGTACTAATGCAAACTAACAGCACTGTTTCTCGCTGAAAAGCATCAAAATTCTGAGGATTTTCAAGCTCAGCAATTATCAAATAAAGGAAGGTCATGCGAGAAAAGCCTAACGAAGCTATTTCCGCATAGAAATAAGAAGAATTATATTTTCAGAGCACGTACTTTCACAAGTTATAGTAAGCGAGGGTAATATTTGCAAATAAGATAAGTATAACGAGAAGAACTTTAGTTACAAGTTAATTTAAACCATGCGTGCGCCAGTTTTGCAATGGAAAAGTGCGCATTTGAGAAGTTAGTGTTACAAGCATTTCTATTATTACCTGCTTTTGCAAAATTTAATGATATTAATTTGTTGAAAGCAGCTAAAGGGTATTCAGCTAATAACAGAAGGTATTAAACATAGCATTTTCTTTAAAGAGCGGACGCAGATACCTTGTATATACTAGTAGTAATATTAAAAAAGGTCTTATATTTTTCATGGGTGAGGGGTTTGGCACTCGTCTAGATTAAAATATCCTGGTCACTTCCGGTTGCATCGGAACTCACCATTAACTTTATGGTGTTTGATAAAATACTTTTCGCTATTTTTTCAATCAATCGAGTTACCTTTATCGATAACTTTTATCATCTTAAAGTAATCTTGATTTGTAAAGCCATAGCGAGCTATCACGGCTGTAGCAATACAGCAATATACACGGCACAAACTAATTTTTTATATTTACCTCAATTATTTTTTATTAATTTAGCGGACACGTCTTTCTAGTTAAGCGCTTACATTATTAGTGTAATTAAAGTGATAAATTTACCCTCTTATTGTAAATAACCTAATAAAAGTTCAATACAATGTTTCAGTTGTAGTCTGTCCCGACCAACAAGGATATTAAAATAATTCGGTATTACAACTATACATAGCACGTGGCTTAGCGTAATTAACGAGACATTAACCTTATATTCAGCATAGATATCATATGTTATATTGTGAAACTAAAATTTGTAGAAGGGAAAATGATAAATAACAACACAACACCACAAGTTGGAAACTAAGTTCAAAAAAGCTACTTAGAAATATAGAACTGTAATAAACAAACACGTAATAAACGGGCGAGGGCAGCGTGCTTTTGTTAGAGGCTTTGGTGCGGTCAAGTGCAGAAAGAATTTCCCCACAATTCGTGAACTTTGACAATCGCGTAGGTCAGACAAAGATAAAAGTTGAAAGTAACATAGCTTCAAGATATGAATATAGACTACCGCAGAAGAAAACACGCCTCGGTCGGTGACTAATACTTTTTAATTACGTTTGCAAGTATAGGGTACATTATAATCACGAATTTGTGAATTTAGCCTCGTGACAAATGGGCAAAGAGGTTGTAAACTTGCGAGTTTATCCCATCAATATTTTGTGTTGTGTTAAATGAGCTATTGTTAGTGGAAAAAATTAAGAACTGGTGTTTCTGAACTTCCTTAAACCTTTATAGATAAAGTGAACAAGCTCTCTTTTGTTTATGATTTATAATTATGAGCATATGGATTTTAAGCGTAGATTGTAATTGGTTTGTATTTATGTACTAGGAAATTAACAGAACATAAAAGTAATTATTTTGTTGGATCATAACTTAGCGACGGAACAAGTTTCGATCAAATTTAAGCATAATATTATCGGGAAACAAAGTTTGAGAATATTTTAAAATATTTAGACATGTATGCGTTTTGATTTTAACTGTAAGCTTTATTGGTGAGTTTAGTGTTAGCTAAATGATAGTTAAATGATAACGGAAACACTGGCATGTAATAAATAGATCTTTAATCCAATGGCTATTGCGTACAATAGATGGAACATGTCAAATAACATATTAAAATTTATAAAAGTATACATTCAATGCATGTATAGACTAAAGTCAAACTAATATAGGTAGTTACGATAATTAGAATATTTAGTAGATTAGTAGTTCAGGTAGTGGTCAATAAGCATAACATGTTAGGAAGAACAAAAGTCACAAAAATTATAACAGTACATAATTGAGTGTGATATAAATCGATTATGTATCTAAGTATATAATGTAAAGGAGATCAGTGCGGAATAACCGTCTAACGTGTAAGGATAATATCGAAGGAACTGCTTGAGCGAGATAGTTTGGCACCCTTAGACCACACCTAAAAAAAACCTTTCAGGGTAAGTGACCATTGTAACGTTGTTTGTGTGTATTTCAGCTATTTTATGATTTTTATTTCAAATTTTCTATTTTCTTTTATTGTTTCTATCATAGGAACCCACACCAATGCAGTTAGCCGGAGTAACCTTAAATTGTTACGGCATCCCCACCCTTTCAGGGCACATCTAAATTTATAATGTAATGCTCATTTTACCCGTAACATTTGCTCCTTGTAACTCTTTTATCATTACATGTGTAACGATCCTAGATGCGGCTATGCTCATTGCATATACATTTATTTGTTTATATAAAATAGATAGAACTGAGAATATTTCTGCAGCTTGGATTATTTTCATCGTTGATAGTTTAGTATATGATTTAATTTTACCCATTTATTTATTATCATATTTAATGTTATGTTGGTGTATATGTGTATAGTGATTGGCATCAAGTGAGACTTGTATATGGTCCTTTGCCATATAATGCCTTAAATTCAGTTTATAAATTGCAGAGTTCTTTGTGTAATATTTGTTTTAGTTAATTAATTTTATTAAAATGTTTTTTAATAATATAGATATCCTGTTATATGGGAATTGACGTCCCAAAATTATATAACTTATTAGAGCATTCTGTTTATGTAACTTAAGAAGGCCAAAGATTTTACGTGGTAATGAATTGTTTATAGTTAATTTTTTTGATATTTGGTAAAATGTAACTTACCCCTTCCTAATTTTTTTATTAATTCATTATTTGTCATTTGATATACATCAGTAGGATCCTGTTTTAATAATTTATAAGTTTGTATCCTATTCTACCATTTCGACTGGACCTGCACCTTGCCGAAGTTCTAGATTACTAGAACAGGTGAAATGGCTTGCGTGTTCTAATGAGCTAAAGAGCCAAACTACAGGTCCAACCAAAGTAGTAGGGTCGTTAGTGAAGAACCAGACCAAGACAGGTCTCCGAAAGAGGGCAGCCAGCGGCTCTTTCGGTTCTAAGATTGGCAGAGACCATAGGGGTCGGTATGTCAGTCTAAGACACACTACCGCGATGT
Source organism: Platerodrilus igneus (assembly GCA_036346225.1). Classification (NCBI taxonomy): domain Eukaryota; kingdom Metazoa; phylum Arthropoda; class Insecta; order Coleoptera; family Lycidae; genus Platerodrilus; species Platerodrilus igneus. Next base: position 1,376,872 of record JARFIW010000202.1, on the reverse strand, counting down.
GGAAGGCAACGGGAAACCACCACATTACCTCCCAAGTACACAGCGTACTTAAATTGTAATAAATATGATGGCATTCTCTAGGGTAAAAGATTCCGAAGTTAAAATAGTCCCCCATTCGGATCTCCTGGAGGGGACTACTTCGGAGGATGCGATCGAAAAGTGCAGAATAAGAGTCGCGAACATTTTGCGAGTCGGAGCGTGGAATGTTATTAATATGAAGCAAGTAGGTAAACTAGAGAACCTGAAAATTGAAATGAGTAGGTTAGCACTAGACATAGTAGAGATCAGCGAAGTTCGGTGGCCAGAGGCGGGGGATTTTTGGAGTAGAGACTTCAGGGTAATTCTTACAGGAGCAGAGGAAGGAAATTCGAGTGTGGGGATAGTTATGCGAAAAAATACAGGACACTGTGTAGAAAATTACTTACACAATAACGAAAGGGTACTCATGGTTAGATTAGAATAGATACTGGTAAACACAGTAATTATACAGGTATACATGTTCACCTCTACCTACAGTGACGAAGAGGTAGAAACGATCTACAATGATATCGAGGACATACTAAGATACGTAAAAGGACATAAAAATTTAATAATTACGGGAGATTTTAATGCAATTTATGGGCGAGGGTAGGCAAGGAGCGGTAGGAGGTTTATTTGGTTTAGCACGAGAAACGACAGGGGAAATAGGTTGGTAGAATTTTCCGACAACAATAATTTAATAATCACAAGTACATTATTTCAACATATGCTAGAAGGCGATATACGTGGAAGATGCCAGAAGATATAGGATGATATAAAATAGAATACATTTTTGTTAGACAAGCTACCCAGAAGCAGATATAGACACTGACCACAACATCGTAATTATGAAGGCCGCACTTAAATTTATAAATTTGAATAAAAGAAACGGAAAAAGGCACTTTGACTTTGAGAAGCTAAAACATAAAGATTTTCAAGAAAGATTCGAAAAAGGTCAAATGAATTGCTGAAAGATACCGGAAAATATCTGATACTAAGAAAGTAGAAACAGAATGAAATAACATTAAATCCAGTTTAGACATGACAGCCAGAGATATTCTGGGGTATACACAAAAAGAAAATAAGAAACCATGGATAACAAAGGATATCCACAATTTAATAGAAGAAAAATGAAAATACAAAAATAAATCAGACGCAACAGGACACAGAGATATAAAACCATAAAATGGGAAATTATTTGCAACTGCAGGAGAGTTAAAAACAATGGATTGATGAAAGGTGCAAAGAGGTACAAACTAAGATGGAAATAGTAAAGACAGATGAAGCATACAAACTCATTAGAATCAATTTTAGGGATATGAAACCGTATAGCAATAATATAAAAGACGCGGGAGAAAACGTTATTATAGAAAATGTAGAGAAAGTGGGTAGATGGCAAGAATATATAGGGAATTTATATGCAGGAGAGGAACTAACACATTAGAACAGGAATCAGATATTGAAAATGATGATTTGGGATATCCTATACTTAGAAATGGGTTTGAATTAGCTTTAAAGGGTCTGAAAAATTGTAAGCTGCTGGGTACAGATAAGGTGCAAGCAAAAACTCTAAAAGCCGCTGGCTAACAGAACGTCTCTTCTAACTTGTAAGCTATATGTATAAGACAGGCGAGATACCCAAAACTTTCAAACGTAACTTCATAGCAACTATACCAAAACTTGTACATTGAAGAGGCAATGAATACTGTCAAATGCAGAAAGGCATTTGGAATTACTATGCAAGGACAAAAAATTGATATGCTTAGATTTGAAGATGATATAGCGGTATTAGCGTCTAGCAAGGAAGAGTTAGAAGCTGCTCTTAATGAAATGGAAACGGTTCTAATAGAGAGATACGGTATGAAAATTAACAAAAATAAAACTAAGGTACTAGTATGCAAAGGAGGGGAATATAAATCAAAAACAAGAATACAAATAGGTAACAAGAACTTACAAGAGGTTAAGAATTTCTGGTACCTAGGAAGCCAAATCACGCAAGACGGGAAAAGCCCAAAAATATAAAGAAAGATTAGCACAAGGTCGTGTTACATTTAACAAAAAAAGCAACTACTGTGTTCAAAGACAACAAATATAGAAACAAGAAAAAGATTGCTTACAACATATGTGTGGAGCACAGCATTGTACAGCTGTGAAGCCTCGACAGTAGAAGAAGCGGACAAGTAAAAAGTATAAGTCTTTGAAATGTGGTGCTACAGGCGAATGATGTAGATATCATGGACAGACAAAGTTAAGAACAAAGAGGTACTAAAAATGGTAGGGGAAGAAAGAAATATGTAGAAAACGGTAAAAATAGGAGAGACAGAATGATTGGCCACATACTAAGGCATGTGGCATGATGTGGAATATTTTAGAAACAGAGATAGGAAAGACAGAAGTAGAGGTAGACCTAGGTTAGACTATTGCACACAGATAGTCAAAGATGTAGGCGGTAGGAATTTCAGGGAAATGTGTAGGCTAGCTCAGAATAGAAATCAATGGAGGTACGCATCCAAGCAGTCCCAAGATGGATAAACTACTGACGAAAAAAATAACTGTACTTAAACATGATGATATTATAAGAAACTACAGATATTGGTTGTGCAATATTCTCGAACAATACTAATTGTGTGAAAGGATTTACTGGAAAACTATTAATTCGGCAAATGTCTAAGTGTTGGTGGAATTTGGCAGCCAAAATCTGCTTACCCTCTTCACAACCACTGAATGTCGGAGAAATAGGGTATATAATTGTAAAACAATAGACAGAACCGAATTGCACCTAACAAAAGAGAACAGCGCATATGATCAAAGACAACAAACATAGAAATAAGTAGAAAATTGTTGATAGCATATGCGTGGAGCACAGCACAGTATACCTATGAAATACGGGCAGTAGGAAAAGCAAATAGAAAAACGATGGTAGACTTTTGAAATTTTGTGCTTCAGATGTATGAGGATGATAGCATGGGCAGACAAAGTTAATAGCAAATAGGTTATTGAAATACTAGGGGAATAAAGATATCTGTGGAAAAAAAATTCGAAATTGACGGGCAGAATACGTTCTAAGGCATTTTTGGGGAATAGTATGGGATATATTTCAAGCAGGGATAGGAAAAAGGAGGTAGATGTAGACCTAGATCAGATAGTGATAGATGCAGACTGCAAATTGCAGGGAAATGTGTAGGTTAGTTCAGAATAGGAAACAATGAGGGAACTCGTCTAACCAGTTTTGGGACTGAAGACCTAATGATGATAATCCCATTCTGAGCGAACCTGCACATTGAAGAAGTTCTAAAATACTAGAACACGTGTTTCAGTGAGCTAAAGAGCCAAACTACAGATTTAACCAAATTAGTGAGGGTCTTTAGTGAAAAACCAGAATAAAACAGGTCCCCAAAGAGGGCAGCAGCTCTTTCGGTACCTAGGGTGGCAGAGACCATGGGGGTCGATATGACACTCTAAGACACACTACTGCGTTCTGGAAAGCACTACATTTGATTTTCCAATGTTCCACCCGAAGGTACTACATTGGTCAGGAAGCAAGTTTTTATACCTAGATATTTTTAATTTTTTCGAACCCTTGCTGTTCCAATCAAGGTATGGATCTTCAACGTGCGTGCAACACACACACGGGACCTCCATTTTACCTCTCATCCGAAAGAGAGCGTATTTTTGTGAAAAACGATTGCCTGACATTTTTCAAGCGAACCGTGTCGGGATTGAAACCCCCGACAATGGACATAGCAGTCACACGCAGACCAACTACCCCACGGAACCCCCAATGTGGAAGGCAATGAAAAACCACCATACTACCTCCCAAGTACACATGTACTGAAAATGTTTAAAAGTGATGGCATCCTTTGGAGTAAAAGATCCCGGAGTTAAAATAGTCCTTCATTCGGATCTCCGCGGGAGGACTGTTTCGGAGGATATAATCGTCAAGCTTAATGGAAGACCAAGCAACATTTTGCGAGTCGGAGCATTAAATGTACCATGAAATAAGTAGGTAAGCTAGATAAACTAAAAATTTAAATTAGCGAAGTTCTGTTGCCAGAGGCGGGGGATTCTTAGAGAGGAGACTTTAGAATAATTTGTACAGGATCAAACGAAGGAAATTTAGGTGTGGATTGTCCTGGGGAACAAGATAGGACACTATGTAGAAAACTACTTACAAAAGAATAATACAAGTATACATGCCGAGCTCCAGCTACAGGGAGGTGGAGATAGAAGCGATCTACAAAGATTTCGAAGACATACTAAAATTCGGAAAAAGACATAAAAGTTTAATAATTGCGGGAGATTTTAATGCAGTGATAAGCGAGGGCAGGCAAGGAGCGGTAGTAGGTTTAATTGGCTTAGGCACGAGGAATGATAGGGGAAATCGGCTGGTGGAATTTTGTGACAAAAACAATTTAACGATACACTTAGAAGATGCCAGGAAACATAGGGAGATGTCAAATAGATTAAGTGCTTGTTCGACAACGGTTTAGAAATCAAGTAAAAGACTGTAAAAGCTGCACAGAAGTAGATTTTTCAAATTAGTAATGAAATACAAATATTGGCTACAATTTCATTTCATTTAGTTGTATTAAAATTGGAAAGGACTTTTTCTTTGCAATAGCTTTGGGAATTAGTAGCAGTTGAGACTTTTGTTAGTGGCACTGCGAATTTGCACATTGGTCAGTGATTAAGTACATAATTAGATCAAATGCAAGTTGTGAGATTCTTATCCCACTTGATCAGTAATTAGCCTTTAATTTGCCGGTTCTTGAAACGAAATGAAATTTAGAATGTTTTAAATCAGTGGTTTCATTTCAAAGGAATACGAGCATATGAATTAAAGGTGAATCACAACGGATGAGTAAAGGATCCATTTTTAATGTAATACTGGTAAGGAATGGCTCTGAATTCGGCTTTATGACACAGAAAACTAATAATTAATGACAACTTTAAAAGTTTAACAAATGAGGCATAATACAAGTATACTCTATAATTGAGCCCAAATCAGCCAGTTGCATCAGATCATTTTATTTCAACTACAGTTCACGTTTAACATTATTGTCAAATCATGTTTATAAAAAGCTTATGTGTTAAATTAGTTATTTTCTAAGAATAATTGCAATGAATTATATTTCTTGAAGATATTCGTATCGCTAGGTTATGAATGAAAAACTTGGAAGTTGCACAAAAATCAAACAAACAAACGCTTAAAATCTTATGAATCAAATTTAGCCTTACGAGGAACACCAGAGAATTGCTACTGCTATCATTTTATATTTTAGAGATACAGAGTTGAATGAGCAAGTTACCCAAAGGCCTTTTTCAAACTTCAATTACCCTCTGCGCGGTAACTCAGCTAGAAAATTTCGGTCTTCTTTGTGTGGTTCTTTGTTAACCTGCCTTAAAAATATGCTTAATGTTTCTACCTGGTATATACTTGTATATTCAGGCCATCTTTGGAAATTAATTCTCTACAAGATCGTCAAAGGAATAGAAGTAATAAAACTCTACTGGATAAGCCCTTTGGCTAAGAAGGCGCTTCATTTACTACTAAGAGATTAAAAAGATCTAGCATTCATGTAAAGGTAAATAAGGGTTGAACAGCATAGAAAATTGTACACAAAGGAAGAACGGTTTTGAAGTTAACGCCAAGAACTAGAACAACTTTATATCAACAAAATTTTTAAAGAGAAAAAGAATGAATCCAACTAATGAGTAAATCCCATATACTAATTAAATTTCAAGTGAGATCTGTTTGGGAGAATTTGCTTTTTGCGGAAAGCTATAAAAATTATTTTAAAAAATATTATATTCAAAAGTTTTTGTATTGATCAATATACTTCTTGCAAAAGAATAATGTGAAAAATTAATGTTATTTTTACAAACACTTGTCACCTGTGCCTTTTTCATACGTACTCGTGAATATGTAAACAACCCAATCCCATTAAGATTTAATACATATTGATCAAAACCGTATTTTTCGTACGTAAAATAAATTGGAGAAAAGAAAAGCAACACGGCTGAAAATGTACCACTGGATGGCTTACATGATTAGCATCCTAACAGGCTAAACATAAGCTCACTTTTATCATATATAATGGTGTTAAAAGTATACCCCAACAAAACGTTTTCATATTTTGAAGAATTAAAGTAGAAATAATAAATGAAATCTGCCATTAATAAAAGCGTTCTATTGCAACATGCCATTAGTAGGGGTTGTATGCCGAGTTTGGGACACCTACTCTGCCTAATATACTTGGAGTCTATTTCGTATATTTAATTTTCTATTCAGTGAGTCATGCAAACAAAACTATTCAACTGCGTTGAAAAGTTGAACCATTTTGTCAGTATATGTCGTCTATGTTTTACGGTAGACCAATAAGAATATCTAACGTTTCGAGTCCAATTATTCAACTATTTCTGTAATTACCATTTAAATCACGTAAAATCATCGCAATTATGTTACAATTGTAATAATCGCCTACGTACCCCCATCTTCCACCACCTTTTTTCTCATAAGAATCCCTGTAAATGGGCTCCGCCTTTCCTCTTAAGCTCCTTGAAGAATTCCCCCGCTACTTTACCTATACAGCGCGTCTTAATAGACCCTACTCTCCCGGCCAGCCAATTCTATTGCAGGAACAACCTAGTATATGCCGACTGCGTTTTATGGGAATTCAATTGGAATCGCAGAACGTCTCTAGTCTAATTATTAGATCCTTTTATTAATGCTATTTAAATTTATCACACAACTGTACTAGATGAAAAACACAAGCTACGTCGGGAATTTAAACCCATGACTTTTCAAAGAGTAGTTTTAAGCTTTAACTTTGCGCTATTGACCGCATATAATATTATCAGATATACATATGTGTTATTTAAATGATTTATTCAATCGTATGAATTTTATGTAGAGAAACACGCTGTCAGATGGGGTTACACGGTAGATTAATTTATATGTGACGTACATACGGAAATTCCTAGTTTAATATTATCGTATAGATATTTAAATTTGAAATCGCTATTTATTTGAGAGCTTTCGGATAACTCAATAAAAACAATTTAATTTAACTGCGTCTTCGAGTATATATATTGACGTGATAAAAGGGTCACAAGAGGTCATTGAAATCCAAATTCTACAAATAAAAGCCACTGAAATATACAAGAATCTAGAGAAAATACAAATTTCCGAAAATTTACGGTTACATTCTGTATAATACAAGCTTACTTTTTGCCAAACAAAGACGCATGTTTGTGCATATAAATACACCCTATATAATAAGCGTGTTTTAAATATACAGCTGTTAATGTACAACAGCGAAAACACAAATTTAAGTCGTGCTTGTAAATAATCACTCTAGGATAAATACAAAGCCATTTATTTTTACTTATTAATTATCAATACATTTCTGTTGCATATAAAACATTCCTTTTATTTAGCTTAAGAACTATATTAATCTTGTTGAAAAATAACACTTTAATCTTAATTATGTGTATTTAAACACGTTTTTCATGAAAACCAATCTTTTTATTACAATTGTGAAGCTGTGGGTCATTCTGCATGTACAAAACCCGTGCATAAAACAATTAAAGTTTAAAATAATTAACCAAATTGACTTTGTATAACGTAAATTCAATTTAAATAAAGCATGTTCTCGAAATTTCGAGAAAGAGATCGAGAAGAAATACGCCTATTTCGTATGAGATAATTAATAGAAAAACGTTTATTCCAAGGAGCGGCTAGAACATTAAAAACTCATAAAAAATAGCTAAGAATTAATGATTAGCTTTTGCAATTACCATAGGAAAGATGCGATGCGACCAATAACTTTATATGTATTAGAGAAAGACGAGCAACGCACGTCACTAATACGTGGATCGCACTAATGTAGTAATAAAATGAGGAACTCCCAAAAACTTGCATCAGATAGGCGTGTAGTATTTGGAATGGAAGCACGCAAACCCTTGTACATACTAGAAAAAAGATAATTTTTATATTTAAACAGAGGTAATCGACATTAGATTCATTCATAAATTCGATTGCGAAAATGTTGCTTTGAGAAGAGATTGTTTAAAGTATGCAATACGCATACTGTAATTAATAATTACCATGTAATAGTGAATAAAGAAGAAAATTTTAAACGTAATCTGCATAAATCTGAAAATTGGTAAATGCAATTATTTGATTTTGTAATATACAATAAAGATGGAAAATGCTTTGATATAAAAAGCTATTTGAAGTTTTATTGAATGATTAAACCGAGGATCACATTGGTTTCTAAAGGGAGATGTAAATAATATGAAAATCTTGTAAACTGGGATTTGAACGTCAATTTAAAATAAAGCCAAGAAGCAGAAAATATTTAATTACGAATCAAAGAAGCGCTTTGTGAACTTTTGCAAGTATTACATTTTAAAATATGGTTTGTAACTATATTTGAGTATTTGTCATTTAGTTTAAGATAGAATAAGTCTTAATCATATAATATTTATTTTGTAAGGAACTTTATCAGGAAAGTTTATGATCAGAATTTGAAACACTCTGAACTTTTTTGATGAACTATCTGTCAAGGATTGTTTTGGCCAAAACAAACCTTACAAGCGTAAAAAAATCAAAGCTACGTAACCTATCATAAGATAAGAGATTTTAGTTCTGTAAATTTAAACCTAAATAAAATAATAGACATTTTGATTATGTAAGCAAATAGGTACTTGTTAGAAATAATTCGATGTTTGAAAGAAGCTATGCTGTAAATGTTCTATATGATTTTGTATGAAAAAAAATATTATTGACTATATAGAAGTCTTATGATTTTATTTTTGTGAACTTCAGTATTTCCGTTGAGCTAACCAGGCAAAGTAAAGTTAGAGAAGGAGGTAAGTCAACAATTTTAATTTTTTACAATTTGCTGTTTCTGTATCACAGCACACTTTAGAGTAGCTCTTGTATCGAAGAATGTTCAATCTTCAAAGTATTTTTTACAAAACAAATGATGCTTTATCAAATAATTGCATTTAATAGCTTCTATGTTTAAAACTACTCAAAGGTATACATTTTATGTCGTAAACTAATTTATGACAAACAACTCTGCTTTAAATCTTACATGACGAATTACAAATTGCGAATTAATTTTGAATGAATCATAATCGAGAACCGGCTTTATATACAAAAGTGTCTACATATCATCGTGCGGTATCTTTCCTGATTTATTTTGAACACAACTCACGCTGGTGATGCAATATTTCGGAGAATTCCACGGTTTCTAATGGTCTAATTAGTGTCAAGCTACCTTGACCGATATTATTTACGAGCAGCGCAAGGCGTTGTTTCCCTCTTTCTTATTGTGACACGGAAAACTAGAAATAATTCTTATATATTTTATGGCATTTTTAATCGTCGCGTCTCTAGAACCGGGACTCTCATTTATTGAATGTCTTCTAAAAACATTTCTAGTAAAGATGACGTATTTGTCTTTATTAATCGTAAAGGTTTTGGAATTTAGGTTCCGTTTAAACTCTTAAGGTGTTATTTAACTACATAATCAACGCTCACAAATGCGTCCCTACACTTTGCAAATACAATTAGATTCGGTGATTGAAACGTGTTCTAATGCATTTTTATACCTGGAAAATTTATCTGGTATTTTTAATTAATGAGGATTTTGTTGAGAAATGCAATAAAACATGTTTTAGCAAATATTTTATACACGAAAATTAACTGTGTCTTAACGCATATTTTACATAAATAATTAAAGTTTGGAATTGATTTTCATTCTTTAACTGGAGTGAATATTCTTAAAATCTACATACGGGAATATGGTGATAAAATACAGCTTGTTTTAAAGTATCTTTAACTAGAATGATTGTTTACACAATGAAATTGAATGGCTTAAAATAAATTTGCATTCTAATAAAAACACGGATTTTCAGAAATTACATAATTAATTAAAGCTTCAATTGCTTTCTTTATCAAGATTGATATGGTTTTTACGCAGATGTATTAAATGGCTTAGCATTTATCTCTTAGAATGAAGTTAAATGTTACCTATACACAAAAATATAGTTTATCAGAAACAAGCTCAAAACACATAGACAGTTTTCCAGCATCTAACATTAAGGTATAGATATTTAAACCTAAAATCGTTATTTATTTTGTGAGCTCTCGTGGTTGTGCAATGAAAAGAATTTAATTTTTACGTGACATAAAAAATACAATATTAATGACTATTTCATATTCATGCACAATATGATGTTTTACAAATACACTACTAATTGTTTGGACTTTGTATGTTCTATTGTTCTTTGAGTGGTACATAATAAAAAAAGTCAAATATTTTATCCTAAATAATAATTAATTCTGAATATAGTATAGTAAAAAATATAGATTTAGTATCTCGACTGGAAGTTATAAACGCAAGGTAGCAGGTAGTTTTTATTCAACCTTAAAATTAAAATATGTAGGTTTCAACGCGAGTTCAACTAAATGGCAATACAACCTGAAATTTTTTGTTTGCATGATTTGGGTAGAGATGCGTTAGCAATTGCTTATCAAAACGCATAGAAAGTTAATATAAACGGTTTTTATTACGGAAAATGTCTAATTGGAATATACTGAGGTGAATTATAAATATTTTTAATTGATTTGCATGTAGATGCTCGACTTAATGATATATTTAGATAGATGCAAATAATTATTATATTCCAACGCCCTAAACACGTTGAATTTGCATCGGTAGGTGGAGCATAAATGTTTTAAATTTTTGTTTGAACAAACGAATTATAGCATCTACATATGATTGTTGTGTTAGAACATATGGCTGCTGGAGCTCAATTTGTAATAAATTATGTAAATTTTTACTATGATTGGCCTTATCTTATTAGTTGTTAGTATTGTAGATTGTATTAGATTGTTTAGTTGTCCCTGTCCCTCTGTAATAAGAAGATTGTTATGCAGAAAATAAACAGTTTTAAAAATGAATGTAATTACGTCAAATATAATTACGTTCAAAACATTGTAAACATGTAGAAAAAAAGATTGTTAAAATCATCGAGATTGTGGATAGTACGGTGTAAATTAATACAAAAATTGTAAATCTATTGTTAAAAAAGAGAGATGTATAGGATCTACAATAGTCATCTGTGCGGCAAGTTTTCGAAAATTTGTATCTGGTAGACATGACATAAAAGCCAAAACATGTGGGTGTAAACAGGTTATTGAATAAAGGGATTGGAAAATATTAACGAGAAGTGTACACATTCCATATGTATTTCGTGCGAGGCCCGGCTAACAGATGTTAATAAAAGAATTTGTTGAAGGAACTACCGAAAATGTATTAGCTCGAATAAAGAAGACTCGTATAAAGCGTGCTAAATGCGATACCTTGTTGTGTTTGCGTATTTACATGCAAAATTTGCGTATGCCTTTCGTTTGTTCCCCACTCAATCTCTGATTGCGGTTGAAGTGTCTTTCGACAGCTGTCACTCGATTCAGATTTGTAGAAGGCAATATTTTCAGGGCATTCGCTCTGGCGGATTTATCCCACACTTTCTTTTCCAACATAATCTTCAACTTTGTTCGTCCGTCTTCGAAGTTCTTTGAAGTCGTGCTCTATGAAGTAGGGATAAAACTTTTTCTATGTAAGTTAGTGTGGGTATGCAACCCAAGTTGCAGCTAACAAACTGCATAAGCGTAATGGAAACGCAGACGTGAACGCTCCTTAATAATAAACTCGTCTATCAACACACCTTAAAACCGAATAAACTCGCCTGAAATCTCCGATTATTAGAATACAAGCATTATTTATAATGATCAAGGAGGCGAGCGTTAAAATCTTAAGATGAATACCGTCGTTTGTTTCTGGGTATATGATGACATGCAATAGCCAAGAGCAAGCAATAACTTCTAATTTTCTGAGTTTAACCTTTTATCATGGTGCACCAAAGTCCGGAGGTTAAACCAGAAGGTTGTACTTTATGCATTAACGTGGATACTCCACGCCCTACCGGCAAGGTGCTTCAAATACTACCACCAGGGCCTGGACTTCCACAAAAGGAAGTTACTTTGTAGAACCATTTTGTATCAGCAACTACTGCCGAACCCAAGCCAAACACGGCCCACCGAGACGGGATGTACGAGACGTCCGTGACGCCCTCGTTTTTGCCGCCCACCATTACTAAAGCGGACATAGCGGTCTGGATGTTTGAATACCACACGCCGCACCAGTTCCGACGTCTACTACAAAGAATCCGCCATTATTATGCCGTTCCACGCCTCATATTGCCGATACAGGAACCTGCACAATACACGGCACCTGCATTGATTGAAATGCCACTTCTAGCACCATATGCAGGCTTCGATCCAACAAAACTTCTACCTGCAGATCCCAAGCGACACCGTATCTGTGAGTACCTACTTCTGCGCTAATCCATTTTAGCGTAGGCTTCTTTTTGTGTCATGTTTGTTCACAGAAACGCGCGTAAAAGTTCAAAATTAATCCAGTGCGCCAATTTCATTTTCATTTCATTCAAAACCGCACTATAAATTTTCTAACGCTATAGGACATTTGCATTTCTAATGTTAATAAAATTTGTTCATGCATAAATTAAAGAACATTTTTATATTGCATATGTATGTAGAATCTTATGTAATTGTTATTTTCAGTTTCATGTTATTTTATGTATTTCTTACAGCCAATGGTTAATTCTAAATCTGTAAATAAATTGTACATATTTGTCGTGTCTATACATTAACGAAACAAAAGGTAACCCCACAAAACACAGAAATCGTAAACTGAACATCCACATTAGTACTCGACAGTGGTAGAAACGGACTTCATATGTTTAGTACCAGAGAATTAAGAAATCGCTTAACGTATTAAATACAAATATCTAGCTCGAATAATCGCAACTAAAGGTTTTGCATTTTAATTGGAATATTTAATTAGGCAGAAGTGATCTGTTGCTTAATGTATAACTAGCAAAACAAATAGGGAATCATATAGCGAATTTAATCAGCTGTTTGGATGCTGGATTTGGTTTTAATACATTAGGTGTATTCAAACCAAATATATCTAACATTAGTAAATCAAAGTCTTCAATTTATGTCATAAATATCACACTTAAAATTATTATTATTTTGACAACGATCCTAGGTCATGAATCGAAACGTAAATAAAGACGATTTTAACAGCTATGAGTGGTTTAACTTCCAAAGATGATTAAGAAAAATACAAAACAAAGCACAACAAACATACAGGAAGTATTTATTGATAAAAACGTTTTTTTCTTTAGGATGCATAGGATTAGCAACAAGTCTCAGAAACTCACGTGCATACACCTTATTGAGTATATCATGACGCCCAAAACGCACGTGGCAGGGACACTTTCACAATTTTTCCGTTCTTTAGTATGAGAGACTGCCGACTGCAGCAAATATTGAAATTTGTCTACACCTAGAATTTCGGAATCTTCATGATTCTTTGTAAATTGGCTCCAAAACCTCATCACGACTTAATTTCTGAATCAAATTCTTTATCTCCAAGCGCGGGAGCCTAGGTTTATGTCTTAAATTACTACTTGATAAGAGATTTAAAGGTTTGTTGATTTATTTCGACTGATGTCTGTTCCGCTATCAATACATTCCGATATTTGCATTACAATTCCATTTCATTCACAAACATTTCTTCTGACAACCTTTCACTGCTGTTTATCAGAGTAGTAACATGCACATTGACTATAAACAATAAGGGTGCCAGGTCGCCAAATTTGCGTATTAATTCTCGAACTTTATTTACGTCTTCGTTTCTCGCTAGTGCTTTATCTAAAACTGGAACCGTTTTAGTGAAACGAGTACGTAACGGTTTTTTCTGTTTCTTCAAATTCTCTATTTTCAGCTTTTAGCTGCACTTCAGTAGCCAATCTTATCTTTACCAACACCCACCCCATCCTATCACGGTCGCCATAACATGTGAGAAGAAGCTAGAACAATCGTTCTGGTCTTCTCAATCAGGTTCGGAGCACAATGTCGATAGAGAAAAACTACAACTAAACTAATTTATTCTGAAATACGTGAATTACATCAACATCTTTTCGGATTGTCTCTTACTTTATTATTTTTTGAGGTTAACTGATAGAACTATTTGGATTTTTCTTTTCGCAACACATTAATTCTTAATTTTATTACGAACAACTAACTAAATTAATTGTTAAGCAGGTTCTTACACTGATAGTGATAGTGATGACGAATTTAGTTTCACAGAAAGTGATGACGAGGATTTAGGAGAAGTAATATTTTAAAAACATTAAATTTGTATGTAGTTTCACTTTATACAAATTTTATTGCACTACAGCGATTTAATAGGAGCATATAATGGTAGAAATTATGTTCATTAAAATATTAATTCAAAATTTTTCTTTCTTAATTAATTCTATTATGGAGTGCTGCTAGTACCAACACAAAAGTAAGTTAATCTTCATTTCTTTAATAATAGAAACTCATTGTTTACATAACTAAAATTTCTGGACAAAGGATATGGAAATCATCGCTTTTTGACGATCGTGATTCATTAGTGGCGGGTAACACGAGTCAGTTTTCATTGTCTTAAGGTTAATGTTATAAAATATACTATATAATGATAGATACTGTGTATAATGGAAAAAATGATCGATATGCTTTTCGTATATCATTGCACAGTTTAGGAATTGTAAATAAGCTTAGATAATTGTTGCAGAGAGGATTTGTTTTCATAAAATATGAACAGATATATATATATATATATATATATATATATATATATATATATATATAACTATTTTTAATAAAACAAGTTTCAATAAATAATATGTTGTAGGTATTTTTAAGACATTCTATTAGATGCAAAATCAGTAGAAGAAGGAACCACTCTTGGTGCAGCGAGTCTGACAGTCAATTTCTGAATATTCAGTAGCCGTAATCGATGGTAATCTATAGCCCCTAGGGATGTTAAAAACCAATATCTTTAGGTGAGGTAGAAAAATGGAGAAGAACGTATTTTAGTATTTTTGCGCAGTTTTATTAGACTTGGAAAAAACTTTTGTAGCATTACTGATGATTTTTTACAATATTTATGGTCAAACCGTCTACTTACACACAAACGCGCGCGCACACACACACACAAAACGCGAGCGCACACACACACATTATAGCTACACGGGTAAATTGAAGCCTAGATGATGTAGCACAACTTGCTGATAAACTCAACAAGGCAACACCACAGCCCACTGTCGCACTTGTTAGTCAGGAACACGAGGAAACCAGTTCGCTAGTATGTCTTGACGTAACGGAGTGAGAATCTCACGAATCAAGTTGAAACACTCACAGCAAAGTATTCTCAACATTGTGTAAAATCAACTTCACCATCAATAAATGACAATTAAAACGTAAATTTGGAAATCTCGTCTTGCTGTTGGTGAGTGGTTGGCTAAAAAAAATAAATCTTTCTTAAAACAAGTTATTAAATAACAGGCAGTCTTGCGACGTAGCTAGGAGTCTATTTCTGGGCAGAGCTGTACTTAATACGGCACTCTATAGAAACTAAAATTAAAACAACACTAAAGAGGGCGTCACCAAGTCCTAGGCTCATAAAAACTCTAACGGAAAACTTGGAAATCCTCAGAGAAGAATATCGTATTCGTTGTGTAAACACGCTTAGAAAAAAAAGTGCGTGGTAGCTATAGTAAAATAGTATAACTAGACCAAAGAAAGATCATAAGAGGAGTGCTTTTACTACCTATTGCAAAAGAAACGACATAAAAAGCTGGTAAAATATGCTTTAGTTGCTATTGCAAACGAAATAACATATGTAAATGAGTATCTGTAATGAAATATATCTGTTGTCAAACCACACTGTTGGAGTTATTTGAGGATTACGGTAAGACAAGAGTACAAAAAAGCTTGTCGTTTTAAACTCTTACTAATATAAAAACCAAGTACTATTACTGACCTGAACTGATAGGAAACATTGTAAAAATGATTACCAATAGGTCACCATTAATATCTCATCTGTTCGGCAATATTGATCAAAATATTGTATTTAATTTTCATACTTTTGGACGCATTTGTCCAAAATAAAACAGTAAATTTTGTCTAAATTATCCGTTTAATACATTTGTATTCTGCTTTTAATGATGAGTAATTTTATTTACAAAATATACAACAAATATTCAGTCAAGACAAATGCTTTCAAAAAGCGGCAGCAAATCTAATTGTAGTGGGGTATACTTTTCTTACTAAATTCATATAAAACGGTAAATTCTATACAACATAATTACGAGGTATCTTTATATACAGATCTGTATACGTTCAGGCTCACAACCTTGTTCACACGAGTACTAGTATTTTATATTTTAAGTTAAAAATATCGATACAAACCAGTTTAACGTAACAAGTATTACTTTCAATGTAAACATTAATACTTTCAATGGCTTTGACTAAGAATTAGTGGTGATATCCGCGGATTTTCGACAGAATCCAACAGCACTGACAGAATTGCGACGGATGGGTTCAAAAGCAACGAGAAATAGGATGGCATACTAATTTAACCTTGGCTCCATAGAATTCTTTATCCATACGAAGATTCAACTGAAGGTTTAGTAGCTAATTAGAAATTTCTGTTAGTAATTGTTGGCGGTATTTATGTACGAAGTTTGTTCAACTAAATACTGATGAAATTATATAACGCCTACCAGTAGTGTAAGGTACCGTGTTAATTTTATTAGAGGTATAAAACCGGACATTGCAAGTTTAATTGGAATATTGTAGACGTGCTTTAAATTATTGTAATTGGCTCATCAAGGTAATGGCTAAATCAGTATGAACTGATTTACGTAATTTCACAATTCTGGTTGTACCTGTTGTAACGGTATTATACGTTCAGCTGTTACTGTACGTTTATCATTTCTAGACCTGCATGAAAACAACACACAAATTGCAAATATTTTTATACCCTAGTTTTGGTTAGGATCGACAGTTACCTACACCTTGACAAAAGTTTTTAACTTCAGGTAACAAATTAATGTTTGTTTGTTAACCATCTAATGAGAAAGTCAGCGCTACAAAATAGGAAGTATAACGCAATCTGACCTGGTCCTTGCTATATTCAATTTCAAAAGTTACTTGTCTGGGACGGGATGTGTGACTGACAATTATTTGCTTACACCCTAAACAAGAAATTACACAAAAACACAGCAACCGCCGAATTTGTATCATCGATATATTGACTTTAAATTGTAAGCATAAAACAATAGTTTTTAAACAAAGCATATACTAAAACATATACTTCCGCACCATTACCTACATGGAAAACTTATAGCTACGATTTATTTACTACGCGAATCTGAACAAGCTATAAACTATCAGAGATGCCCAAGTTACGCCAAAACCAACATAAATCTAATTTTATAAAAACAAACACTCAAGCAGGGTACTCACGTATTGCGTAATCGCCGTTAGCAAAATGTTCATTTTCAGAAAACTGTCTTTTGTCCTCTTCCTAGCCGGCTACTCTTCTTAAAACAATGTCGAATAAAAATATTAAATTTATTTGAGCTTGCAAACTTGCTCAAAAATTAAAACCTTCTTCTGTGCGGACACATCATACTTCTCATCCGGTCATTTCTACACTGCCGTGCATCCACACGTACGTTAAATTCTTCGCTACCCTCAACCCTCTTGATCTGTTTTACGTTTTGTCAAGATGAACCGTGTACTGTACTGTTACACTGTTTACAGTAATATTGTTATGTTGCTCGAAATAAATTGTTTCAGGTAACGTTAAAATTTTGTATGTATACCTATTTACAAAAATATGGATATGATGCTGTATTAAAATAGATTTGGGTAACGTAGTGAGATACAAATATTCGTTTGCTTTCTTTAAACATATAGTTTTGTATTGTGTAAATAGAACTCCGCTCCACCAAGAGGTCGACGTAAGTAGGATTCTCAGGAATACTTGTCGTCCAAAGGATTATCATTGGATTAGACGAGTTGGCGCCCATAAATTTAAGACGGTGTTGAAAGCCTTTCAAGATGTAGATTAAACGAGTTGGCGCCCATAAAGTTAAAACGGTGTTGAAAGCCTTTCAAGATGAGTGTTATTGGTAAGGTAGCTTAAAATTGCACTTATCTAATTGTTAGATTTTCAGTACACCCTCGATTTGTTACGGGATTCCCGCTCCTGGGTAATTCCAAATTTAATGATTTACCGCTTCATTCACTCTCAACATGGTTTTGAAATGATGGTGACGACCGGGAAAAGTAGCGGTTATAAAAGAATAAATTTAGATTCTAACAAAACTGCAACGCGTTCGAATTCGCCACTCTACATAAATAACACCAAGCATTGATTTAAGATGTAGTTAGAAGACAATACGTTTATTTTCATGGCATCTACAAGAAATAAGAAGTTAAATAGCTGTTTCCAGTTCGTCGCATTTGATTATAGCCCTATATTTACTTACACTATGAGAGGTCTTCCTCTGATCTAACAAACTGATTGAGGCTAGGTATGTTTTTCTATGAATTGCTAATCTTTGACATAAATCCAGAAGCTGCCTTAAACGGATTTATATAAATTCAAGGTTCATTTTCTATTATTATACAGACTACCCACTAAATCAGCATACTATAACCCAATGAACCCTGAAAATAATCCACCCACTTAAACACATGGTTTTCGGCAAGAACGGCTTACCATTTCCTTACAAATTGCGTTATAAAACGAACCTAAAATACAACCCTTCCAAGACAATACTGGATTTTCTAGATTTATTATACATCATAAAATCCCGAAACAACAATCTTCCTAAAAATAACAAAATTTCGAAATGATTTTTTCAAACATTTATTTTATCTCTGAATATAAATATTTATGGGTTGGTTATAAGATGTACGGACTACAAAAAATAATAACTTTGTGAAGTTTCACTAACCTTTATATACTGCAAATAGAGTGCAAAGAAAGGAGTAGAATGGCAAGATGGATAACTCAATAAACCCGGAAAACATGCAGCTTGAAACAAAAACGACCCTTTTCCTTTCACTCCTTTGAAGCATTTCGAGTTCTTACAGCAAAGGGTACGTATTCATTAACGTTGAGGTTAGTAAGTAACTAATTGATACTAGACGCTAATTAGTGACTCGGTATATCTGGTTGAAACACATCAAAATTCAAGTTCATCTTTGAAATTACCGAAAGAGGGAAGTTAATATGAAAATAAATGTGCAAGCAACTTGTCTACCGAAGCTTATTAATGCCACTTTATGATAATTATCGCAATTGAGTTAAAAATCTCAAAAATAAGGTGTACCTTTTCCAAACAGAAATAGGTTAGATTAAATTTAGAAGAAGGGAAACGAGTGCTCTACTCTCTAAAACTATTAATACCCATTCAGGAAGTTTGTGTTACAAAACTTTTGTATTACCTACTTCTAGAAAGTTGTTAGGTGATACAATTTGCTAGAAGCAGCTGAAAAAGACTTTGTTAAAAGGCTAAAAGCTAAAAGATAATGGTATATCGAGTGGATCGTTGAGAGTAATTGCAAATGTCCTTAATGGCAGTTTGGGCAGTAACGTTAATTATAAACTCATTGGCATTCCATAGCCTGCGATATAGATAACAGAAAATTATTTTGTGTCTGAAAAAAATTTTAAACGTTAGAAACGTGAGCCAAAAACAAAAAGTAAGCAACTTAAAAACTCAATTATAAAGTTTCAAAGTGTGACGTTTTATTCATACAAAGCACTAAATCTTCAACGCTATTTAGTCAGCTGAAAAGGTTACGCGTCTTCGGGGTACTTTTTATGTAACAGAACGAGAAGCTCTCTATTAAATTAAAATATAATGGTAAAAGAATTGGATTATAAGCAATAAATAGTGTTAATGCCATTTATATTTAGTTTAATTTGTAACGTATATCAAATACCAGATCATCATTTTGTTCAACATTTTGTTTTCGACCTTATTTAAGGTCAGTTTGACGTAGCTCTAACTTCTTTTCTATTCTGTGCTAATCTAAACAGTTCTACATATCCTTCACAACTTAAATTTCGAATAATTTGACTAATATAGCTTGGTCTAAGGTCTTCCTATGCTCTTCTATCTTTTTCTTATCTACCTGGCTCTACATAGATATTAGCAACCTGATGGTTCTTAAAGAACGCCAACATGTTTACATGATTCCCATTTATAAGGAACTGAAATATTACCTGGTTATCCCCTCCAAAGAAGGAAAAGTGTTAAATTATATGTTATGGTAAGGCTTAAGCAACGAATCGCTGCTAATATTCCAGACCACTAACTAATTGTGAGTTATGTCATGGTGACATTTAGTTAACTGATTTTTATTTATTTATTGTTTTTTTGTTTTGTTTTCGAACTTACTTAAGGTCGGTTTGACGCAGCTCTAAATTCTTTTCTATTTTGAGCTAGTCTAAAAAGTCTACATACCCTTCACAACCTAAATCTCTAATAATGTGAGTAATATAGCTTTGT
Source organism: Platerodrilus igneus (assembly GCA_036346225.1). Taxonomy (NCBI): domain Eukaryota; kingdom Metazoa; phylum Arthropoda; class Insecta; order Coleoptera; family Lycidae; genus Platerodrilus; species Platerodrilus igneus. The sequence continues at coordinate 1,356,322 of JARFIW010000202.1, read as the reverse complement.
GAAGGTCCTCCTACTCTATTTTTATTTGGTAATCTATAATCTAAGACCTTACTAAATAGTCCCTCGTGTCTTAACTGGTGCCCGATGACTCTATCTCTCCTGACCTTTAATTGTTTCCACATACAGGGTTCCTTAACTATCTTTCTATAAACTTCCTCATTCGTTACTCTATCTGTCAAATTAATCTTTAACATTCTCGTATAACACCAAGTTTCAAAAGCTTCTGTCTTTTTCTTATCTCATACTAAAGTTACTCTAATCTCATTTAAAATATTTAAAAACTCTCCAACTCTTTTCTGGATTCTGCTATAAGAGCTATATCATCTGCAAAACGTAACATGTCTATTTTCTGTCCCTGTACAATTATACCTGTCTCTTTTCTCTCTCTAGCTAAGTTTAAAGCTCCTCAATATAAACATTAAAAATCAAGGGAGATAGTATACAGCCCTGTTTAACACCATTTCTAATCTTAACTTCCTTTTCTATTTCATCAAATCTAATTACTTCGCTTTGGTTTTTATATAGAGTGTATTTAATTTTTCTATTTCTATGAGAAATTCCCATTTTCCCCAAAACCCTGAACATAACAATCCAATTAACCCCATCAAATGCTTTTTCTAAATCTACAAACGCAAAGTGAGTATTTTTATTTTTTGTAACCTTTTTTCGATAATTACCCTAATCATTAGTATCGGTTCTCCAGTCCCTCTGTCATTACGAAAACCATATTGGTCTTCGCTTAAATAAATCTCAGTCAAAGCTTCTACTCTATAAGGTTATCATAAAGTAAGGGATATATTTTAAATTATGATAACTTTTTAACAAATTAAGTTAATAACAAAAAATAAATGAAATCTAATTGCTTATGAAATGGGATTTAGTATGCCCAAAACAGGTTACGGCAATTGCTCAATATGACCTCCATTTTGTTGTTGTAAGATCACCATCCTTACCTCCAAATTGTACACAGCATTTCGTAACATTTCTGGTTGAATTGTACCAATTTGCTCCGTAATACTGTCTTTTAATTCTTGTAGCGTAGTTGGTCGTCTTCTAAACACTAAACTTTTTAAATAACCCCACAGCCAGTAATCCGCTGGGTTTAGATCAGGTGATCTTGGTGGCCATGAATTTACGAAATGTCTGCTTAACACGTGATGTTAAAAAACGTTGGTTAACAATTCTTTGACTGGTCGAAAAATGTGCGGGGGTGCTCCATCCTGCATAAAAATGATGTTTTCAATTCCGTAGTGCTCGTTTTGCAGCTGTGATATAACATAATTTTGTAACATTTGCAAGTATCGTTCACCATTTACAGTTACAGATAGGGCTTGTCCATTCTGAATTTCCTTGTAGAAATACGGACCAATAATAAAATCAGCTGTAAAACCGCACCAAACGGTGACTTTCTTGTCATGAAGACCTTTTTGAACGATTCGTTGCGGATTTTCTGCAGACCAGATTCTACAGTTTTGAGTATTGACTCCACCATTCAGAGTAAAATGTGCCTCATCTGTCCATAAAATACGGGATACCCATTCGGGTTCAATTTCCATCTGAGCCATTACTCGCAAAGAAAAATCGTACCTAGTAGACCCTGTTCTTTCAAATTTTTGTATCAAATTGCGGTACGCTTTCATTTGACAGGGTCCCGCTCTCAAACCCATTCTCGTGCGAAATCTTCGTAATCCAGGGGTGTAATTTCTGCCGGATTCATAATAGCACTGAAGTAAACCAATTCTTGTTTGTAAATCCATGTTATTACAGTTGAGTCGTTTGAACTCAACGTTTACTTGAGTTTTAATTTCAAAATAAAACTTCAAATTGAATAATTTCGTTTTGACACTAGTGTCAACAATTGTTATGACAACGCTTTTGTTTCTCATAGATACGGTAAAATCCCATTCATTAAGCAACTAGATTTTGTTTATTTTATGTTACTAACTTAATTTATTAAAAAGTTGTAATGATTTAAAATATATCCCTTACTTTATGATAACCTAGTACTTTAAATTATTATTGTTAGTATTTGGGAAGCGTGGGAAGTTAAAGTAACTGTTCTAAAATTCTTACACCTATCAGCTCCTGACTTTTTTAGATTGGGATAATAATATTTGTTTCAAAATTTATTGGGACCTCACCTGTGTCATATATTACTTTTACTAGTTCATATAATCTGTCTAAAGTTTTCTGACTTGCATATTTTACTAACTCTACGGGTATATCGTCTATCCCCGGCGCTTTATTTAGTTTAAGATCCCTAACAGCTCTATCAAATTCCTCTCTTAATATTGAGAACCCTATTTCTATATCCCCTTCTTGGTCGTTCTCTATCTCATCTATATCGTCTCCCTTATATAAATCTTCTAAATATCTTTTCCATTTATCTGCTACCTGAACTTTATTTATTAGAAGCTCGTTATTCTCATCTTTAATACCATTATATTTTTTCCTATCTTCCCCGAAAAACATTTTAACTGCCCTGTAAGCTCTGTCTGTTTTACCTACTCTCAAATCATCTTGTATTCCCTTACAATTCTCCCCCATTTATTTCTAGCTTTTCTACACTCATGGAATATCTTATTTCTAATTCTATTATATCTTTGCTTTCTTTCACTATCCAATTCTCTGAAAGGTTTAGACTTTCTTCTATTCTCTATTAAATTTAATATCTCCTTTGTTACCCAAGGTTTTCTCGCTTCTACTTTTTCTTACCTATTGTCTGTGTTGCTGAATCATGTACAGCTTTTTTTAATTTCTTTCCATATATTTTCTACATTCTCTCCTATAGCTATCACTTTGATCGTATTATCTAATATATGTTTATATTCCTCTTTTACCTGACTATCATTAAGCTTACCTAGATCCCATCCTCCTCTTTTGGCCACCTGTATCATTTCGTCTGTCATACCAACATTTTCCTACCATTTTTCCCTCACCACTTTCTCCCACTGACACATTAAAATCGCCCATAACTATTAAATCCTCATGTCCCTTTACTTTTCTCACTATACTATTTATATCCTCGTACACCTTTTCTACTTCCTTTTCCTCGTACTGAGTTGTTGGTATGTAAGCCTATACTAAAACAGTGTCTGTGGGTTTCGTACTCAATCTAACCATAACTATTCTATCACTAAATTGTACGTACTCTTTAATTTTACGTACCTGTCCATTAGTTGAAGAAGTTGTAATTATTCTATAATTATCTTTCCAAAAGTCATTACTATCTGACCATCACACCTCACTAATACCTAAAATGTCCAGCTTTCCTTTTCTCATTTCGACTAACGTTAACTTATCTACTCTAAGTAATGACTTACATTCCAAGTCCCTATCACTAAATCGAACCGTTGTTTTAAATTCTTACGAATACAAGCCCCAAAGATATCCTCTCACGGAGATTCGAATGAAAGGGTATTTTACATCTAGACAAGAATTTTACTTATGAGCTCTCCATCATACATAGTTCGTGTTTTAGGCCACGTGTAACATTAGTTTGTAGTGTTAACTAATAAACAGATTAATTAATTAATTAAAATTCATTAACTTGCATAACTTATAGGAAAAATTCCATAATAAATTACTTTTATATTTTAGTAGCATCTCGTATAATAAAAACCAGGTTTAGAAATAGCTTAAGACTTAAATATTATAAAGTCCAGTGGCAGTCATCATAATTTAAAGCTCTACCCTTGCAAAATAAATACAATAATCCTTTTAAAGCTTATGTCGGTTACAGATTGACGAATCTAATAAAATTAAAATGGAATAGTGCTTTTTAACGTAAATAAAGAAAAGCAATTTTCTGTTAAAAAGCTTAATTTTCTTAATAATTTCTTTGATTGATAAGAGTTATAGAAAACGAACCATTGAAAATAGCCAAACCATTTTTCCAATTTGATTTGTTCAAGGATTGCAAGTAATTTTAAGTAGTCTGGTGACATCCATTTTATTTAAAATCCATTTCGGCTCAAGTAGGTTAACCGGTCTTTTATTAATGGCAGACCACTGTCGCCAACAGGTATGGTCCACAATTAAGTAATTAAAATTTCAAGAAGATACAAAATAGTAATAACATTAGAAAAATAATTGATATCCCTGGCCCTCATCTTAAAAGAGGTTGGATTTGGGTTTCTGAAATTTTGTTTTTGGAGAGGTTCGGTTAAGTCATTGGATAACAGAAATATGACGTAAATAATGGTTAGAGTAGGGATTAATATATAACTTAAGGCTTTAGCCAAAAGAGAGTGATTTTCCAATGGGGTTGTCCGTTGTCAAAAGGTAGAAACGTAGCAACAGAAGTTCGCGGGTAGCGTTCTCCGGCATCACAGATATGATATTGCACTTAGTATCACGATAGTGAAATTGGAAAGGAGTAATTAACTCTTCCAGTTCGCGAGGGTTACGCCCGTATGTTCGCGGATTTATAGTGGTATAAAGTAATAATAAAAAGCTTGTAGGGGTGTGACGCACAAGTTAAGTGATATTATCAACAAGATCCTGCCGGGTTTGTGTGCCACAATTATTTAATAATTACAAGCAACAAGAGCAACAAGCGAGATTCTTTCCCCCAATTTAAGAGCTGTTCTGCGTTGGAAGGAAAGCCATCAAACAATGGACAATTTTTAGAAAGTAAGTTTTTATAGTTAAGATAGCATGGTCAATTTTTAGGTAATTTATTTGTTAGGACGTTTTGGCCATAAACTGTAGGATTAATTAATTTAGTGTAAGATTTATGATATAAGTTTTCTTTCATATACAATGTTTGGGAATTACTTATGTACGCAAAATTATCATAATTCCATATTCACCTATTCAATTAAATTTCTAAATTAAAATCAATGAATGTAAGAGGTTCACGTTTATTGCTCTGTTCATTAAATAGTTTTGTTTGCCGTTGATTAAGTCAATGGTTTTATTATTATTTTTTTATCATGAAAGTTGCATAAGTAGTAAAAAAGTCAAGAATTGATTAAAAAGAACAATTGTCCTCCTTGGGATGACAAGCCTCTCAAGGTTTTGCACGAACATTGGGACATTCTCAACTTGTCTGGCGCCCTTGGTAATTGTCATTAAGCCACAATATTTATGAAAGGTAAGTTCCAAATTTTTTTGTAGTATATTATATATTAATTTAGCCCTTTCTGCAAAATTTTAATCCTCTAGATGATCCACGACCTTCCGCTAGCTAGTGCCGGTGACCCCCTTTAATTTTTGTTTTATAATTTTGATAAAAAATATATACTTAGTAGCTTTTCCACCTGTAACACACGCATACCTGGGAAATATTGTAGTACGTTCCCATATCTTTCCACAACGCAGTTTTTAAAGATTTGAGCAAAAAGCCGTATCTGTCACGGCCAACCCCCCAACAACCTTGAAAATTATTGAGGATCGCCCGAAACCAACCGACTCTCCTCCAATATCTTTTAGCCAGCAAGGTTGCTGCTCCTTGCTGCGCCTTTTAATCGCCTTTTACTAATTGCTAAGTGCCACCCTGGCTTTTACACCTTTATCATTATTCGAAACGATTCAATCCGAACCAAGTCGAACATATCCCTTGTATTCCTGTTTTAACCTTACAAGTAACAAACGTTAATTTATGGTCACTACGTCGTCGTCGTTCGTTCTTAAAACATCGTGCATATCACATTGCACGATGCACTTAAAAACAAAGCACACAGTTGCTTAAGTGTCTGAAGTGAGTTATCGTAGTGAACAATAACCGTCAGTGGTCATAATATACATAAGGCGGCTTCGTGGCGTAGTGATATGTGTATGTCTACTACGCCCAAGATCCCGGGTTGGAATTCCGACACGGTCCGCTTGAACAATGTTATGCGAGCATTTTTCACAATAATACGCCTTCGTTCGGATGAGAGGTAAAATGGAGATCCCGTGTGTGAATATTGTTACGCACGTTAAATATCCCTACCTTGCTTGGAACGGCATGGGTTCGGCAAAATTCAAAATTTTTCAGGTAAAAAAGATTCGCTTCTTGGCCAATGTAGTACCTTCAGGTGAAGTATTGAAAAATCACATGTAGGGTCATAACATACAGGCGGCACCGTGGCATAGTTGGTATGCGTGTGACTACTACGCCCAAGGTCCCGATTCGAATCCCGACACGGTCCGCTTAAAAAATGTTAGGTGAACATTTTTCACAAAAACACGCCCTCGTTCGGATGAGAGGTAAAATGGAGGTCTCGTGTGTGAATGTTGTCACGCACGTTTAAAATCCCTACCTTGCTTGGAACAGCAAGGGCACGGCAAAATTCAAAATTTTTCAGGTAAAGAAAACTCGTTTCCTGGCCAATGTACTACCTTCGGGTGGAGCATTGGAAAATCACATATAGGGTCATAACATACATTGTTTTTTAGTGGTACTAAATCATTCGCTTGTCGGTATTTTAGAACACTGGCGATACGTTGTAATGGCATGGAATGGCAATCAACCTATGAAAATACAGTTCTAAACCAAAGAAGATTTATTGGTTAAACCATTTGGCATTACCAGCGTGGTCGAATGTACTGTAAGTGCATCACACCGCAAGCACATCGTTGATAACAGCATCGCCAAGTGAAAAATGTTTATTGTGTAAAACTTCACATTCAATGTTTCAGTCAGAAATTTTGCAAAAATCACCACAAGAGTGATTTGAGTTTGTTAAACAAAAAAACCTGGGCATTAATTGTCTTCGTGATTCGCATTTGGCGGCTAATTGTACATCAAAGTCAGCTTGTTGCAAATGTGAAAAATGTCATAACACGTTGCTGTATTTTGAAAAACCTTGTGTTGAACAGCAAAACGTTGCATTATCACCAATTGCACAATGTGTTACTACTTCTAATACCAGCACTTTTTTTTCGTCACGTACTTCAAACACGGTCACTTTGTTGGCTACCGTGCAGATAGCTGTCTTTAATGGCCGGCAAATTGTTCGTGCGTTATTGGATGGTGGAAGCATGTAACGTTTTATGACAGAATCGTTACGTAAAAGGCGTTTTAAATAAATCAATGGTCGCAATAAAAGTTGAAAGTTAGGCCTTGCTTCATCACATATTTATGGTGCATTATCATGCAAAATCAGACCTAAAAAGAAAAGATATCCTCAATATGGTGTTGATGCCTTTGTTTTGCCGGACATTTGTGGTAAATTACCTTCATCACCTTTGAGGTCAAGCGTTTGGTCACATACAAAGGATTTAGAATTAGCTGATTCGCAATTCGACAGACCCGGTAATATTGACATGCTCTTGGGAAAAGACGTTTTTGCTCATGTCTTGTTAAATAAGATAATACGTCCGTGTTTTAAAGTTCTACCTAAAATGTACAGTATTTAATAGTGAAAATTATTTAAATACGGTTTTAAGAGAAATGTTACTCAAATTGCCGACGTTAAAATATTTATTGATACTCAGACCTGAGTAGATTATTGGACATACTTACAGTGGTCTCAAAATAAAAAATAGGTAATTCAAAATTATTAAAACTACCGCAAGATAAAGTTTTCTTAATCAGAATAAGGCATATATGATTGGAATCGTTTGTTATATATTACATGGATCAATTTGCACAAAAAGGGATTACTTTTTGAAACGATTTAAACGATTTTGGAGCATTGAATTGTAATTACGTTCTGGAAAAGCCAACAACAGGCAAATCTGTAACAGTAAGATAAACATATATTGTTTAAATTTCTACATAAAATCTAGTAGTTAAATGTGTTTGGGCGAAACTATTTTATAACATATGATTTAGTATTCAAATGCATTCAAACGTCATAAATAGCTTTATTCTTAACAATAACACAATCCTTTCGTTATTAAACTATATAATAATCACGGTTTCTATGCAGTGGTATACTTGTTTCAGCGGACACTTCATAAATACATTTTCTATATAAATAAATATTTACAACATTGGAATTTTTCTGGAATTTACGTCGTCGGATGTTTATTCAATGGTGCAATATGATCTCTCTATGACCTTTAATCACATAAATTTATAATGATGTGATAAGAGATCATATACAGGTCATTGAGCACCATTCGGTGAACATACAACACTCCGAACGAAACATTAATAAATCAAAGTTACCTTTAATTTATGTAATAAATGTCAAACTTGAAGTTTTTATTATTTTGACAACGATCCTAGATCATGGATCGAAACGTAGATTAGACGATTTTAACAACTATGAGTGGATTAATTCCCAAAAAAAATTAAGAAAAATACAAAACAAACCACAACAAACATACAGGGAATATTGACTCTATTTTAGTTTAAGCGGGTAGATATGTTAAATACATCGTATGGTAAGAATGAACGGGCAATGCCATTAGAAAACCGCGAAGCAGGCAGCGAAACGAGACACGTCCTTGTGTATACATTTTCCACAAATAAATACATTGTAATAAATTGTAGGCGTAAGAATTGATGAAGTAGGCGTAGAATAAACTCGAAACATTGTATTAACCAGATACTGACCGTAATAAAATATGAAATACAGTGGGCGTAAAAATATTTGTTGGACCACAACGGAAGAAGAGATAAAGTCAGTTACCAAGAACTTGGTTATCTGAAAATGTTAAAATGTAGAGATACGCCCAAATAAAACAGAGGGATGGTGTGAGTTGATAGAAGTGAATTTTTATATGAAAATTCAACAAAATGTAAACTGTAAAGTGAGCATGAAAATATAGAAGCTCCAAAAAAGTTTTGTAGCATTCCCGAAGAAAAATACCGCGGCTAGCAAAATGTAAAATGTCAGGTAAATTTACAAGTGGCAGGGTAATTTTAGGAACGCGCGCGCAAAGATATAATGTGGTAGTAACAGTTTTAAAACAAAGGGGTAGAATCAGGTGAGTTATCTCTCAAATAAATTGGAACTTTGTGACTTAATTAGTATAAAGAGGCTTTCTGTGTTGGAACATTGAAAGAATGATCGTAAACAACATTGGTGTTCTTGGACATCTTCGAAATACGCAGTGAGCAGAAAGTACGTTTAAGAATTTTAACGATGCATTTGTCAACTAATACGCTTAGTCGTTGTTGTTTATGTAATAAGGAGTTAATTTAAAGGTGATAATAATTTCTGTATTGGACTAATTAGCGACGGAAGAAGTATTTTCGAAAGGACCATGAGACAGCACAAAGTTGGCATTCAACTGTTTTGACATTGCCAATAATTTGGGATTTATCTCGGGATTTATTAATGTTTTATAATTAAATATGGAAGTAGGAAAATTTAGAGTAGCGAATAGTTTTGTTAGTGACTTAGATGTAAGTTCTTTTAAGAATTTTTATTTAGAATTTATTTTATCAATACCTGGCCAAATGTGAGGATCAGAATTTGTTTTTAGGAAAATATATTTATGTTTGTACTGAAATTACTTTTATGTTAATAGAGGTTAAGTTTAGGATAATTTTAATTTCAATTGATTTAGGAAAGAGGTAAAGTTGTTGATTTGTAGAAGATATCCAGTACCTCAGTGATAGTTTTATTTGGAATGAGAAATTTCTTTAGTTATGACCAACTTTAGGATACCAAAGCAAGGAAGTTTTATGTGGAATAAGAGTCTTCCGTATAAAAATATCATAAAAAGAATTGCCGTGAGAGACTGTTTCGCGTCCCTTTATTTTGACAGTAGGAAACGCCTTTCAAAGTTAATGTTAACCTAATGTTCTATTACTATATTGTGTTTCTTTATTTTTGATTTTTCTTTTTTCATTTATCCATAGAAACCCAATTCCGCAACACTGCAGTTAGCCGACGCATCTTTATATTATTACGGGGTCCTAGCCCCTTCAGGGAAACTCAAAATTTAATTCGTTTGACGCTTACTTCAGCACAACAAGATCAACTTTGAAAGAAAGGGGAAGAAAAAAAATACTTGAGAAAAGGAAATGTTTTTAAAGTTGATCAAAGTGACACGATAGGAAAAAGTTTTGCTAGTACTATCAACAAGGACGAGATTAAAAAGTTTAGAAATCGTCATTCTAAAAATATCAGAAATTAACTTAATGTGCCTTGGCTGTTCATAGACTTTAAGAAACCCCAAAATGACTCGGTGCAATGCAGCTACTCTCAGGAATAGTGGTGCGAGGACTGCTCTCCAAATGAAAGGAGAGCGGCATTAAGTATGACGACTTTATTTTCTTTTAGTTGATAAGTTCCTAATGTATTCTGTATTTGATGATTTTTTTACAGTTTCAGTTAATATATAATCTATATATACTTAGATTTAATAAACTAATAAACAACAAAATTAATTTTTGTTTTAAAAGAAGATATCCTGGTATTAGAGTTGGTTTTATTATAATTTAAATTATTGCGAACTTTTACCCCACATGATACGCACGTTTACCCCAGTAGTGGGGCAAAAATGCGATTTTGTTCCTAATGCAATTCTTCATTTCTATAAAAAATAATGCCCCATTTTAATAAATCTAAAAGCTGGTTTTAATTAAAGTTGACAGTATCGGCCTGTGGTATCGATACTGAGTACTACTCGAGTAATGTCTCCTTTAGCATCGATACCGTATAAGTATCGCTTAAATAGTATCGATACTACTCAGTATCGAGTACTTTGGAAATTCATTTTAAAATTTACTATTCAAAAAACAAGAAATATTAAATATATTTTAAAAAAACACGAAGTATATATATATAAATTTTTAGATTATTAAATAAAACGTGTTAAAACCATTCACTTTTAGGACGACCTGAAAGGAACAACATTTCTTGTAGTCTTTTGATGAAAGACGATTTCTTGCTTGAGTAATTGTAGCTCCAGTCTTAGAGAACAGCCTTTCCGACGGTACAGAAGTGGCTACGATAATGGCATATTTTCGGAACTGCTGGTGAAGTCCTGGAAAGACTTCCTTCATATCTTCCCAAATTTGTATTGGATTAGATTTTAAAGAACCGACAGGATTTTTTAAATATAATGTTACTTCATCTTCTTGCTATTGCTTAGATCCCACAACTTCTCTATGATGTCAGAAGTCAAATTCGTAGGCTTTATCAGAACTGTTGCTTTAGCAATCGGATGGTGTGTTAAAAGTCTGCGCCGAATAGCATTTTTAAGAGCACTCACGCTTCAGTATTCTTAAAATGCAAGTTCTTATATCTGGGATCTAGAAGAGTGCAAAAGCAATTATTTGAATGTGCTTAATCTTTCCAAAACGACGTTGAACCTGTTGTTCAAGTACTTCCTTGGCGGCAATACATATTGTTGCATTAAGCTTAAAGGCGTTAACTTGGGATATTAAGCAGTTAATTAAAGGTATAACTTTCGATAGTGTAATATACTGTTCACTCGATAGCTCTCTGGTAACATACTCCAACGGCTTAAGAATAATTACTAGCTCCTTTACATCGTTTAATTCGGCTGCTGACAACATTGGTGGAGTGTTTGCATCTCTTAAAAGTATAGGTAACACTAGTGATGCCAAAGCAATAAATCTTTCTATTATATAGAAGCAGGAATTCCATCTTGTTTTTACTTCGAGTATAAGTTTTTTAGGGGTTTCTTGCGCCTTTTTTAGAGCAACAGTCGCTATTACGCTTCTTTTAAAATATTTTACAATCTCACGAACTTTTTGGATCAATAAAAATATTTCCCCTTCTGTTATCACTTTTTCGCAAACCAAATTAACAGTAGGTGCAAAACATCGTAAATTATTGTTTTGTCGTACAATATTTAATGAAATAAGGTTTTAACTGCTGAAACCATATTAGCTGCATTGTCATTGAGAACTGCAACAATGGAAGAAAGAGCTATGTCCTAATCATCAAAAACATTTGACATTTTTTCTGCAATATATTCCCCAGTATGGTTTTCTTCGAGCACAATGGTAGCAATGTTGGCAGATTGTAAAGTTGTATCATCGAAAAAATGTAAAGTTACCCCCAAGAAACTAGTCATATTCATGGCTTCAGTCCATATATCGCAGGTGACGCAAAAACTGTTGTGAAGGGTTAGTTTCTCTTTTAACGACAATTTTAGCACATTATATTTATCAGTTGTTAATTTTTTTAAGTAAGTGACTGACGATACTCGATATTGCGGTACTATCTGTTTTACCAGTTTTAAAAAGCCACTTCTTTTTATTGTGTGGAAAGGTTTATAATCCACACAAATGTTATATGATTGCATTTATAATGGACGCATGCCGTGAACCACCTTCTTTCATAGAGACACAAAGATCAAATATGAGTTATAGGATTAAGTAGTTGTGCTTCGAGTAGTGAAGGTTCCACAACCGCTGCAGGCGCTTTTTGCTGATCCGCTAATGTTGGTTTACATTCTTGAGATTGATTCTGACCTGAGCTGTCCAAAAGAACTATCTGTTGCTGCTGGGGTTGGGAATTAACGAGTTTAACTTGCTTCCGCTTTTTTGGTGCTGTTGGTAGCGCCGGTGTTAAATGGCTAAATAAACGTAAAAATGGTCATACATGAAAAACACTTTTTTTTACGCATCTACTAGTGGAAGGTTTTTCTCTTAGAGATTTTGTTTGCAAAGCATTTTCACGTTCGTTTTTTAAATGTTTCAATACATTTGACGTGTTTTCACACGATTTTAATATTTTAAAACATAGTTTGCATTTAGAAGTGTCCTTAGTTGTTTTCTCAAAATATTTCCACACGACACTACACACTACTCGTATTGTAATCGATATATAAAAGTTTTTTAATATAAATAAAACAGGGAAAAAACAGCTACCGCGTTTCATCACAAAACACACAGTCTTTTCAGAATTAAAATAGATTGTGCCCGTGTCCTACGCACATCGCACGAGAATCATTTTAAACAAACGGGGAATCACATAAACGCAAACGGGTAATCACATAAACGTAGTGCCTGCGCTGGAAATCGCTGCATATTGTATTGTAGTTGGGTGGTTCTCACCTATCCTACATTGTGGCGTATTTGTATTTGGTTGCACTTGCAGATTACTTTAAAATACGGATCAACGCAAGCACCGCATGTAACTAGGGATGGACTCGGGCTCGGGCTCTTGGTCCGGCCCGGCCCGGGTCCAGCCCGATTTCGGGCTCAAATCTGGACCGAGCCGGCCCGAATTTTTCGGGCCGAAAAACGCATGAGCAGACACTCCACTGTCCTTTCACTTCTATCTCACATTGAGTAAGTAAGCGCTCTTAATTATATTTTTTATCGGGCACAGTTTTTTTGTAATTTCAATTTAAAGAAAACCTTTGTTATACACACATGTAATATTGGTACATTCCTAAAATCTGCTTCGCTTGGATTTTCTGGCGTACTCTGCTGCAGGTAAATCGGTTTTAAGATTCCAGCAAAAGTCAGCTAGCGTTCTGGGACTCCACTTTCCTTGGTAGCGTGTTTCCATGGTGAATATTTCCTGATAGAAGCGTTCACCATGTTCGTCACTCACAGCTACAAGATCGTTTGGAAAAAAGTCCAGATGTGAATCTAAGAAATGGATCTTTAGTGGCATGTTACAGCCAAGTGTTTTATACTTTTCCAGAAGTTCGGTTATTAATTCTTTGTAGTTATCTGTCTTGCATTTCCAAGGAAGTTATTAACAACATTTTTAAAAAATTTCTAAGCAGCAAGTTAACAGTCATTCAAACTGCCTTCAAATCCAATATCATTCATTAGTTTTCTTTTATTTTCGCATCACTTAAATTGGGGAACTTTTTTTTTAGGAACTGAAATCCACTTCCCTCCCGATCCATTGCTTAACAATATTTTTCATAAGACCTAGCTTAATGTGTAGGGGGAAAGGTAAACTTTTTTCAGGTTTTACTAGTCGTGGACTCACAACGTTCTTCTCTCCAACAGTCAATGTTTCTATTTTTGGCCACTGTTTTTTAAGATAATGATTCTTTCTATCACTGCTGTTCCACTCGCACAAAAAGCAACAAAATTTTGTATAACCAAGTTGTAAACCAAGTAACAGTGCTATAACTTTAAGATCTCCACAAACATGCCATAAATGTTTCTCGTACTGAATCATATCCAAAACAAGTTTTATATTTTTACATGTCTCCTTCATGTTAGCTGCATGAATCAAAGGGATCGACGGGTATTTATTTCCAACATGAAGAAGAACCACTTTCAAACTACGTTTTGAAGAGTCTATAAAAAGACGCCATTTATCAGGATTGTAGGTATGTCCAAAAGCTTCCAGTAAAGATTCCACATCATTGCAGTAAATTAAGTCCGCACACTGTGAGAAAAACATTCGAAGTCACACTGCCTGTCACGGAAACCACTTATTTTTGTGTTGCGTTGTAAAAGATTCCATCCTTCCAGTCGTGATGCTAGTATTTCAGCTCGATTCTTGGATAAATGTAGATCACAAACGAGATCATTTAGTTCGGACTGATTTATTAAGTGCCGTTCAGTATTTGTATTTTCTAAAAAGTCTGGGTGCCTCCTTTTTTCATCATCCGATAAAACTGTACACTTCAACAACATCGTCGTCTAATTCCCATATTTTTGGTGCTACCGAAATTGGAAGCTGTGGACTGTGAGGCACTGGTCTTAAAGCAGAGGGAATATTAGGATATTTAACAGTGTGTCTAGTCTTAACTGTTATCCCTGATATTTTCGTTAAACAAAAATAACAGTCTGTTGAATGATCCATAGGTTCTCTCCAAGTCATCGGAGCTGCAAATGTCATGTGACGGAATCCATTCAACCAATCAGTTAACAACGTTACACACGAATTACAACAACTATGAGGAGCCCAGGACTTATCCTGATCACCCAATTTACCTCCAATATATAATTCATATGATTTTTTTTATCAATGGAGTTATATTTCTCCTCTGAGACTTTAGTGTTACCTCACCACAAATATAGCAGAAACTGTCCGGGTGGTTAATGCAACTACGTGGCACAAACACAACACAGATCGTTTAAACAGTACAACACGGAAAATTAAATCACAAACTGATAGGAAAGGAATCTGTACTCGACGAAAGAGCTGCAATACTCGAGAGCTCACATTAGACTAGCTAGAGATACTTGTTAGTTGCGTTTGTTTGATTTATTTCAATATAGACTGAGTCATCTAAGTCGTAAAAACTGGACAAAACTAAACACGCATAAAGTACGCGTACTTCAGTGTGATTAATCACGCAGGACATAATTGCTAGTTATGTAATTTGGACGAATCATAGTAGTGTGTCATTTGTAAATGATTTCATTAATGTGTTGAAAAAATATAGTTATATTGTTATTTATCCTGGACATTAAGAACAAAAATAAAATGTTTAGTTTGAATAGCAAGATACATATTGAAAAAAATCAACTTATTATTATTAAACAAGCATAGTTAGTGCCTAGGTTACGTTTGCGAAAAAATGTATAATAATGCCATTATCGAATTCATGCCATAAAAAAGAGATAAAGTAAATAAAATTTTATTGGTATATAAAATGATCTATTTACTGATTTATACCTTTTGGTAATCATTTTTAAAAAACTATTCAACCTTAAACAATTACTTCATTTTACTTTTATTCCATCAGATAATATGTATTTCTAAAGAATAAAGTATCCTCTACATGCCACAATTTGAAAATCCAACTTTTTTTAAGCTAACATTCGGTATATTATTTGGACTTTCAGGTTGCTTAAGTTCTAATAACATTAGGTACCAATTTTCAATCGCTAACCAATGAAGTTTGGTACCGTTTATACTATGACCTATAAACAATTTATTTAATTTCTAGCATTCAGTATTTCACCAAGTGTTAAATCTTGAACTTTGGCACGATTTGTCTGTCGGTCAAATAAAAATTTAAAACAACTAGAACAAAGACAGTCAAATTATAGATCAAAGTTCAATTCCAAAAGTTTCAGTTTCTCAAAGTAAAAAAGGCTATAAAAATCCGTCTGTAACAATTTCATAAACATTGAAAATTGCTAAACATTTTGTACTTTTGTTACATATTTCTAGGATTTTTCAAAGAATCAAAAATCGAATGATATACTACGGTACGTTCCACAAGTATCTTGATTGTAACTCAAAATCATTATACTCTTAAATCAAACAAAAGAGTGATAGTTACTTGTTGAACACAACTGAAAAAATATCTTCTCATTTACTCAATGAAAGTCGGACCGGCCCGGCCCGCCGGGCCGGGCCTTCAGCTTTCGGCCGGGCCTCGGCCTGGGCCGGTCACTTTTCTGCGTCGAGCCGAGCCGGGTTTATTAAAAGCCCGGCCCGGTACGGCTCGAGTCCATCCCTACATGTAATACCAAAAATATAAAACGTATAATTTTTAAATTTATAGACATTACACAAAAACTAGAAGTACTCGAAATACTCGATACTAGGTTTTAAATAAGTTTAATACTCACGGTATCAACCGTAGAGAATCGAGTACTCATTGGTATCGGAGATGAAAGTATCGATACTTACTCGGTATCGATAGTATCGTTTCAACCCTAGTTTTAATACTATAATCCCCCATTCTTTACATACTAGATGTGTGTTTAAATAATAATAACCCCCCATGAATTATGGTAAATAGAACATTAAGTGCGTACTGTCCCACACTACTCTATGAGGTATACAGATTTAAAAAAAATATAATTTCTCAAACTTTATTCATAATTTGAGAACAGCCGTAGGTAGTCAGTTATTTGTGATGGCAATTGTGGAGTATGAAATTGTGCGTTTTGTATTTGAACAACCATGTGTCTTTTGTGGTCACGAGATGCCAACGGAGAATATCGAAAAATTTATTCTGTAGAAATAATTGTACGTTCCGCTAAATTCATTTAATAGGTTTCTCATAGCTAACGGCAGGGATTTCATCACAAAATGTCAATATACTTTTGAACTATTTTTCTTGATCTTCTTTGGGAATTTGAGTGGTTTAATTCCCAAAGAAGATCAAGAAAAATACAAACAAACCACTACAAACATAAAGGGGGTATTTACTTTTGAACTAACTGCAAAGAATAATGATAAACGTGCTTCATTAAGCCACAGCCAAGACCCGTGCTGGAAGTTCTGAAAGTTTTCAAAAGTAATGTATTCATAATCCTTATAGTTTTTAAACCTCTAAGAAACAATATTTACGAAAGCTATATCACATCAGTTACACCATGTTAAATTTACTTCAGTGGAGGAAATAGTGGACGTAGACGTAACCGGCCTACCTAAATTTAGATGTATTGTGGAACATGAAACTCACGCCCTTAAACATCTTTCATTTCTTGGATAAACGTATTGTTTCGAAAGCAAAGCCAATCCCTTGTTAATACACTGTAAAACAGAAGTTATTTTTCCCATTTTCCTAAAGTGGACTATTCAAATGCTAACAGAGTAAAGATAAGAAGCATTTCATTGCCGTATTGATTTCCCTTCTGTTCATTTCCATACAAATGATAAAGCCTAATTGTCAAGCAAACAGGAATATTGTGGGTGTCGGTAGCTTGCAACTTTCAATACTTAATACAATAGGGAATTGATAAACATACAAAAGCAAGTGATAGATTAAAATGGTTTTCTGTAAAGTATCACCCAATCTGTGTATTGCTCAACAAGTGGTTAATTCCAAAGCTAGCTTTAAACTCGCGTTTCATACGAACCATTTCCGTATACAGTTAGCACTTCATATTCACAAACTTTACACTTTGAGCATACATTTTTGTGACCGTAACGTTTCGCAAATAAATTACATATGCATATTTAAATCTTTAATAACATTTCGCGCAAACGCAGCTGAATTATGATGTTTTTAATTAACTTTTACTTCATTAACGTAGGAGCTACGCCACACACGTGCATACTGGGGACCCGTATCGTGCGAAACTGTATATTTGATGATACATTTTGTATCGGCTATTCTATACTTATCAGCAGATCAATGTTGTTCACATGGTCTGACAGTTCTATAACGCAGGACTGTAGCAGGAAATTTTGAATATCTTTTGTTAAGGTAAGCGTGTTGGTGTCTGTTGTGACGTCAAGCGTGAACCAGAAAAGATATAAATGCCACAAAAATACGCTTCGTTGTATTCAAATAATGAGCTTTATATGTACCTATGTATAATGCAGACTTGTACGAAAGCTATGAAAACCCACCATTGCTTATATAATATTCTATATAGATAATGAAAGTGAAAATAAGCTCTAACTGATGTTTTATTTAGGTTTATCATCTATCTCTGCTACACAAAAGATTCCTCTCACACGAGTATTTTATAAATGAAAGTATATTTTGTATAGTTTCTGTTAAATTGTATGAATGCCGTAGCTTTTAAAAATTTTTTAAAGCTTTGTTTTGGCTTTTAACCGTTTCTGAATTATTGAATCGCATCATCAGTGTTCCAGTATCTGATCGGCACAACCATGAATTAATCCAAAATGTGTTAGTCAGATTTAAACTCGATGCTTTGCTTAATCGTTCGCGGTTGATCGCGTAACTTTCAGTTTAATCCGAATTTCAGCAATTTTCATAGCTTTGAGCTTTCTTTCAACGCTGTCGTTGGTTTTGTAATTGATTCTTGATAGTGGGTTTAGTAACTTCATCTCGTGTACAGTTTTGTGATTGAGTATTGTGAGTGGTTTCACTATGTTTGTGTTGTTCTTTAGAATTAAAAAAGTGATGGTGGCCATCTTGGAGCCGCGACTGGGAAGAGGGGATAAGGGCTATTTAAGATAGGCACAAATTGATCGGCGTGAAGTTAGCAGACACATTTCAGCAGACAAAACAGCGGAAATACCCGAAGGCTCAGTGGCGTAGGTAAAACTAATATAAAGAGACATACACATTTGCTTACTATTTTATACTGAATATTCTTTGGCGAAACAGATTTACACCGGTAGATTATTCTTGCACCTATATAATATAGCATGTCGACAAAATAATTGGCGCATTTTTCAAAAAATTTAAATATACCCCAAACGCAAATAACACGAAATTTAAAAAACCTGTAGAAGGAATTACACTGCCAAGACCTAACCAAGCCAATTACAGCTACCTTAACTATATCTACGACCGACACAGGAAAATCACTGAGCAGCCGTCTAAGATTTTAAAATGGCGCCAAATTATAAATACTAGATTACTTAATATTTTACGGAAAAGTTGAAAAACTGGTAGAAGGAAATAAAGTGCTAGGATAAAACCAAACTGATTACATGTGCATTAACTGTATCTACAACCGACAAAAAGGAAATTCACTGACCAGCCGTATAAAGGTTCAAAATGGCGCCAAATTATAAATACTACATTCGTTAATATTTTACGGAAAAGTTGAAAAACTGGTAGAAGGAAATAGAGTGCCAAGATAAAACCAAACTGATTACATGTGCATTAACTATATCTACAACCGACAAAAAGGAAAATCACTGACCAGCCGTCTAAAGGTTCAAAATGGCGCCAAATTATAAATACTAGATTCCTTAATATTTTACGGAAAAGTTGAAAAACTGGTAGAAGGAAATAGAGTGCCAGGATAAAACCAAACTGATTACATGTGCATTAACTATATCTACAACCGACAAAAAGGAAAATCACTGACCAGCCGTCTAAAGGTTCAAAATGGCGCCAAATTATAAATACTAGATTCCTTAATATTTTACGGAAAGTTGAAAAACTGGTAGAAGGAAATAGAGTGCCAGGATAAAACCAAACTGATTACATGTGCATTAACTATATCTACAACCGACAAAAAGGAAAATCACTGACCAGCCGTCTAAAGGTTCAAAATGGCGCCAAATTATAAATACTAGATTCCTTAATATTTTACGGAAAAGTTGAAAAACTGGTAGAAGGAAATAGAGTGCCAGGATAAAACCAAACTGATTACAAGTGCATTAACTATATCTACAACCGACAAAAAGGAAAATCACTGACCAGCCGTCTAAAGGTTCAAAATGGCGCCAAATTATAAATACCAGATTCCATAATATATTACGGAAACGTTGAAAAACTGGTAGAAGGAAATAGAGTGCCAGGATAAAACCAAACTGATTACATGTGCATTAACTATATCTACAACCGACAAAAAGGAAAATCACTGACCAGCCGACTGAAGGTTCAAAATGGCGCCAAATTATAAATACTAGATTCCTTAATATTTTGCGGAAAAGTTGAAAAACTGGTAGAAGGAAATAGAGTACCAGGATAAAACCAAACTGATTATATGTGCATTAACTATATCTACAACCGATAAAAAGAAAAATCACTGACCAGTCGTCTAAGATTTTAAAATGGCGCCAAATTATAAATACTAGATTATTTAATATTTTACGGAAAAGTTGAAAAACTGGTAGAAGGAAATAGAGTGCCAGGATAAAACCAAACTGATTACATGTGCATTAACTATATCTACAACAGACAAAAAAGAAAATTACCGACCAGCCGTCTAAGGGTTCAAAATAGCGCCAAATTATAAATACTGGATTACTTAATATTTTACTGAAAAGTTGAAAAACTGGTAGAAAGAAATAGAGTGCCAGGATAAAACCAAACTGATTACATGTGAACTAACTATATCTACGACCGACACAAAAAATATTTACTGACCAGCCGTCTTAAGGGTCAAAATGGCATCAAATTATAAATAATAGAATACTTAACATTATACTGAAAAGTAATCAAGTATACATAATTTGGCGCCATTTTGACCCTTAACACGGCTGGTCAGTAAATATTTTTTGTGTCGGTCGTAGATATAGTTAGTTCACATGTAATCAGTTTGGTTTTATCCTGGCACTCTATTTCTTTCTACCAGTTTTTCAACTTTTCAGTAAAATATTAAGGAATCCAGTATTTATATTTTGGCGCTATTTTGAACCCTTAGACGGCTGGTCAGTGATTTTGCTTTTTGTCGGTCGTAGATACAGATAATGCACATGTAATCAGTTTGGTTTTATCCTGGCACTGTATTTTCTTCTACCAGTTTTTCAACTTTTCAGTAAAATATTAAGTAATCTGATATTTATAATTTAGCGCCATTTTGAACCCTTAGACGGGTGGTCAGTGATTTTGCTTTTGTCGGTCGTAGAGACAGATAATGCACATGCAATCAGTTTGGTTATATCCTGGCACTGTATTTCCTTCTACCAGTTTTTTAAACTTTTCAGTAAAATATTAAGTAATCTAGTATTTATAATTTGGCGCCATTTTGAAGCCTTAGACGGCTGGTCAGTGATTTTCCTTTTTGTCGGTCGTAGATATAGGTAATGCACATGTAATCAGTTTGGTTTTATCCTGGCACTCTATTTCCTTCTACCAGTTTTTCAACTTTTCAGTAAATTATTAAGTAATCTGGTATTTATAATTTGGCGTCATTTTGAACCCTTAGACGGCTGGTCAGTGATTTTGCTTTTTGTCGGTCGTAGTTACAGATAATGCACATGTAATCAGTTTGGTTTTATCCTGGCACTGTATTTCCTTCTACCAGTTTTTCTACTTTTCAGTAAAATATAAAGTAATCTAGTATTTATGATTTGGCGCCATTGTGAACCCTTAGACGGCTGGTCAGTGATTTTCCTTTGTGTCGGTTGTAGATATTGTTAATGCAAATGTAGTCAGTTTGGTTTTATCCTGACACTCTTTTTTTTCTACCAGTTTTTCAACTTTTCAGTAAAATATTAAGTAATCTAGTATTTATAATTTGGCGCCATTTTGCACCCTTAGACGGCTGGTCAGTGATTTTGCTTTTTGTCGGTCGTAGATATAGGTAATGTACATGTAATCAGTTTGGTTTTATCCTGGCACTGTATTTCCTTCTACCAGTTTTTTAACTTTTCAGTAAAATAATAAGTAATCTAGTATTTATAATTTGGCGCCATTTTGAACCCTTAGACGGCTTGTCAGTGATTTTCCTTTTTGTCAGTTGTAGGTATAGTTAATGCAGCTGTAATTGGCATGGTTAGATCTTGGCAGTGTATTTTCTTCTAAAAGTTTTTTTCAATTTTGTGTTATTTGCGTTTGAGGTATTTTAAAATTTTTGAAAAATGCCCCAATTATTTTGTCGACATGCTATATATAGGTGCAAGAATAATCTACCGGTGTAAATCTGTTTTGCCAAAGGTTATTCAGCATAAAATAGTAAGCAAATGAGTAAGTCTCTTTATATTAATTTTACCTACGCCACTGAACCTTCGGGTATTTCCGCTGTTTTGTCTGCTGAAATGTGTCTGCTAAATTCATGCCGATTACAAATTGTCAGTAATAAATGTAAAACAAAAGGTTTTTACATTGAAAATCTAGAGTTCTACATTCTATGCGTGTTAAATTCGAATTATGTAGCAAGCATACAAATGATAATTTTCTGACATGTTGAATTCAAAATGGCGGAAACATTTTATTTCATTTAACAACTAGGCATGTGTGTTATGGATATGAAATTAAGGGTCTTCTGTAGAAATCGTATATAGGTGTATTAAGAAAAGCATATTACTTATTTTAAACTAGGTTTATACAGAGTGATTATGTTCCTAGCAGAAAATTATAGCCATAAAATACGCGCCTCTAATATATTTTATTTTATATATTTTATTTGAATACATAATTGAATAAATGATGTTGTTTCTTGTCTGCTTCTTATTATGTTGAAATACCTTTTTAGGTATTTATTATGTTATGTTGTTTTTTTTTTTGATAGTTATCCAAACCCGATGGAAAGGAAAGCTTTTATAGCCAAAGTGTGGGAATCTTCTTGCGGCATACCCACTAAAACCACTCCCCTGGCGGGTGCGTCTGCCAAACGGCTCCGCCGCACTGCAGCCTAGCAGGCTTATTGTGTTGACCCTGGTTAAGTTGATTAGTATACAAGTCCTGGGCCTATCAGTAGATCTACTATATACAAGTACCCCACCGATTGAACTCAGTCCTAGCACTTTTCACTTGCAAATCCAAGGTTCCTGAATAAGCGCTATATCGCAGTCCCTCATCAGCTTACATAGTGGACGGGTTTGACTCCGTCCAAGTCCCAGATTCGACTGTCTTGGCTTTCTTCAGCTTTCTAGGCCGAGCTCCCGAAAACCTCTTTGCTAGCAGTCCAGTGCCTGCAAGTTGTAACGGCTACTTCGTAACCGTACAAATTTGTACATATTTTTGTTTGTTAGCGTAGCTTGAGCCCGCATGTTGTTATTTTGAAATCCAACAGTCTTGATAATTTGCAAGAACATTGTTTAATTCTGATCTATTTTTGATACCAGGCCGTGTCAGGCTAGGGTATTATTGTATTTAATGCATAGCATTTTCACCTTTAAATTCATTTGCAATTAATAGCGAATGAGAATATCGTAAATTTATACTTTCGGTTGTGATAAGAATAAATTTATGAACCTTGTACACAGATGTGATATGTTGTTAATTCACTTTTGGGTATGACGTTGTAGAAAGCAGTTGGGTCTGCAGAAAACTACGAGAATTTTTTGTTGAAGTAAAAAGTTGGTTGGCGCCTATATACAATTTAGAAGTGTATACTTTTTCCGAAGTACTCGGGATTGTTCAACTAGAATCTAATTATTTATGGAGGGTCTATTATATGATAGTAAGCAGTGGTGCAGTAGAAACTTTGGTCGATAGGTGTCGAAGAAGTAGTTTCAGATTCGCTGATTTTATAGTCTTGCTTGAGAGGTAATTAATTGATATCATAATGTAACATAGTTTGATGATTTGTTATCGACAGATAGGTAGTAAGAAGTTGAAGAAAACTGGTTACTTACCGATTAGAAATTGTATATAAAACATTAATCCCGCGATAGCACGGTAAGTTAAATTAGGAATTCTAAAGTGTGTTCATAGTTTATTTTAGGGTTGCAGCGTCAGGTATCAGTTCGGTGTCCAGTTTTAGTTTCATGGTTCAGGTTCAGTTTCATTTTCTGCCATAAGGATTGCCTACACTTAAATATCTAAGGACTGAGATCTAAGGGATAAGCATAATTAAAACTACCAACTAAAATTACGATCTACTTACATCTAATAGTCAAACTCTCATTATTTTACTTGATGCCTAAAAATGGCAACTTAATTTGGGAGATAAATTGTAAGCCTTGAGACTGAAGTCTAATATTAATTATTATTAGGTCGAGATCTTGCCAAGTTTGCAAAGTTTAGTTATCCATAGTGCACTTAGTGGAAACTTACGATAAAATATTTTGTTTCGTTATTTTTTTCCTTAGATAAACTGGAGAAACGAGAAGTCAAAGTATCGTGTCTTCAGCCTTGGTAACCAGGTAATAATAAAATAATTGTAGGCCACATTTTGAGGTCATGTATTTATTATAAATATATAGTTATTCAAGTATGTGTAATATATAAATATCTGGTAAGAGTAGCGTGTGCTTTTATAATTTATTTTGAGACAGTGTAGTAGGTTAGGTCTTAAACAGTCAAATATTACTGGACGGTGGTTGGTTTAATTGGGTGATTAATAGCCAACGGTTTAGTTGCGTTTCAGGGGTAATCACCCTGGCGCCCATTGAAATTTTCCATCTGCACTTCCTGCCCAGAGAGACCCACGATCATCGGCTCTTAGCTAGCTTGGGGATACATGAAATGCAACTGTTTTCTGTAAGTCCAGCGTAAAATAAAAACAGGAGTATTATATGCGGTCCTTGTCCCTGCAAATTCTGGTTATGGTGACAAGAAAAATTGGCGCCGCAAACGTTTGGGCCTCGAAACTGGGGTGCTGTTAGAATAAATTGATTAGTTATTTTAGTAGTTGGGAAAAACAGTACCGCATTTGTTAGATGAGATATTAACGTGTCGTACCGGGAGGAAATTGTCACTTAATATTGATAAAACGGTTGTAGGTAATAATTGCAGTGAACAAAATAAAATAAAATATGGACCCATATAGGCTCTCAAAAGACGAAATCGAATATGAACTTTTAGTTCGAGGAATCAAACTCTCCGGTACTGAAACGTGTCGCGAACTGAGGCGCAAGCTTAAAGATCAACTACCAAAGGATACTTTCGGGGAAATAAAAACTCCTAAAACGTTTAAACCTAAGTTTGTAGAGGAATTAGCTGTCATTGTAGATAAAACGGTAGAGTTAGAAGCCGACGTAAAAATATTATTGTCAGAATGGAAATCTTCCCTTGCCACAAAAATTGAATCTAAACTTAAACATTTATTAGGTAAATTATCTCGTCTTACTGCAACTGAAATCGATAAGGACGCACAAAACAAGGTAGAAGTATTATTTAAACGATTAAATCAAATAGACGCGATTTTAGATGAAAAATCCGCGGAATCGGAAAACCAGATAGCGATCCGATCCTAAGTACCGGTGATAACTATAGGGACAATTTAAATCAGGGATTGGCTCAGGCAGCTGGAAAAGCAAAAGGCATTCCTGTCTAGAAATGAGGAATTTCATTTTCGGGGGATCCTAACAGTATTAGCGTTACAGCATTCTTGGAGAGATTGCGGAATACCGGGTGGCCCGTAACATTTCGGAAATAGAGTTACATAATTTGATTACAGATTTATTAAAAGGTAGCGCTCTCATTTGGTATAGGTCCGTTCGAAATACAATTTTTTCGTGGAAAGATTTTGTCGTTAGGTTACGAGCCGAATATCTACCCTTCGATTACGAGTTTAGTTTAGTTAAAGAAATAAGTAATAGGAAACAAGGCGACCACGAAAATATCGGTTTATATTTTGCTTGCATGACTAATTAATTTGGTAAATTGTCTAATCCAGTAAGTGAACACGAAAAAGTGGCTATAACACGTCGGAATATTTTACCTTATTATATTCACGGTTTAGGGTTACATGATTTTTCTACCGTAGCAGAATTACTTCGCTTATGTAAGAAGCTAGAAATTAATAGACAATTAGCAGCAAACTTTAAGCAATTATCAATAAAATCTTTACCTCGGTTAGAACCCGAATTACTAGGTACAGCTACTGTAGTTGACGTCAAGCCTATTCTAAATAAAACTGAGACACCCATTCAGTCCGGTTTACAGTGTTGGAATTGCCGACAAGTGGGTCATTTGTTCAAGCGTTGCAGTCGTCCAAGGAAGACTAAATTTTGTTTCCGTTGTGGTCAGGAAGGTTCCATAAAATCTAATTGTAATAGGTGTTCGGGAAACGGAGGCAGAGGTCGTTCAACAGCCGGTCGGCGACCTTAAGGAAATATCCGGCAGATAAATCGTGGAAATCTTGATTAAATCGTGTTTGTATTGAATTTCAGCAGGAAAAAATTAAAAGTATATTTTTTACAAAAGAGGGAGATTCTCGCCCGTATGCGTCGGTTTTCGTATATGACGTTCCCTTAATAGGTTTGGTAGATACAGGTGCAAGTCAGTCAGTCATTGGAAATATGGCGTGGTCCAAATTAAAAGATATGGGTATCAGTTAGAACCGAATAGGTCCAATGTGACTGTTGCGGATGGTAGGTCCTGTAACGTGATCGGTATGGCTCATCTTCCTGTGCGGCTAGGTGATAGAGTTCAGATAATAAAAGCTTTAATTATTCCTGATGTGGTTGATGATATAATTTTAGGGATAGACTTTTTAAGTAAGATGGATTTTTTTCCTTGAATTAAAAATAATAAATGGGAATTTATTGAACACGTATATTTGAAGGGGATTTGTGTGAAAGACACTTTAAATATTGAACAAAAACATCAATTAGATGAAATGTTAAATTCGTATTTTAAAGTGATGAGTAAATCTTTGGGTTGTGCAAAAGGGGTGCAACATGTTATAGATACGGGTAACTACCCCCTATAAAACAAAGATATTATGTAATGTCACTATATATACAGGAAATCGTTAATGAAGAAGTCGATCAAATGTTGTCGGTAGATGTTATCGAAAAATCTAAGTCACCCTGGAGTTCTCTAATAGTCATGGTGAAAAAGCCAAACAACCAATATAGGTTTTGCTTAGATTTTAGGAAGGTAAATCAAGTCACGAAGCGAGACGCGTATCCGCTACCCTATATTTCCGGTATACTAGATCGTCTTAGGGACGCCAAATTTTTGTCGTCGATTGATCTAAAAAGTGCATATTTTCAAGTACCCCTTGAGGAATCTAGTAAAGAAAAAACGGCGTTTACCGTACCTGGAAAAGGATTATTTCAATTTACGCGTATGCTCTATGGTTTTCATAATTCCCCAGCAACTGTTTCAGCGCTTAGTAGGTAGCATATACGGCCCCGAGTTAGACAATTTTGTATCCGTTTATTTGGATGATATTCTAGTAGCTACCCCTGATTTTGAGACACATCTGCAAGTTTTGCGGAAGGTTTTTGAACGGTTAATTGCAGCAGGACTTACTCTGAATTTTGAAAAATGTGAATTTGTAAAAAGCAGTCTTCGATATTTGGGTTGTGTTGTGGATAAAGATGGCCTAAGGGCTGATCCGGAAAAAATTAAATCGATAATGGATTATCCTACTCCCAAATGTGCTAAGGACGTTCGTCGTTTTGTTGGTTTGATTTCGTGGTACAGGAGGTTTCTTAAAAATTTCGCTTGTCGTGTGGCTCCACTTAATCGGTTGACTAGGAAAAAGACGATTTTTATTTGGAATGAAGAAGCTAATGAGGCGTTTTTGAATATAAAACAGTGCATGGTTTCTGCGCCTATATTGTCGTGTCTAGACTTTTCAAAAAGATTTCAAATTCAAACTGACGCATCACAAAGTGGTCTTGGTTGTGTACTGACTCAGGAGTTTGATGATGGAGAACATATTATTGATTTTGCTAGTAGAGGTCTTACCGCCCAAGAAAAAAAATATTTCGCCAGGGAATTAGAGTGTTTGGCTGTGGTGTATGGTGTAGAAAAATTTAGGCCGTATATCGGAGGAGTTTCATTTACTGTGGTGACGGATCATCATTCCCTTATATGGCTACATAAGCTTCAAAATCCGTCTGGTCGTTTGGCAAGGTGGTCTTTACGTCTACAAGGTTATGATTTTGAAATTTTACACCGAAAAGGGGTTGATCATCAGGTCCCTGATGCTTTATCTCGGGCAGTAGCATTAATAAACTTTGAGGAAGAAAATTTAGATGATTGGTATAAACAATTAAGAACAAAAATTTTGAAAGATACTGTTAAATTTCCTCGCTGGCGAGTGCAACGGGACAAAATTTATATATTGGTTGATGACGTAGGAGTTTTTCTGGATAATAGTGAGGACAAGTGGAAAGTTGTTGTTCCCAAGTCGTCAAGAGAAGCCGTAATTATAGAAAATGATGATGCTCCTACGGCAGGGTATTTAGGATATTTTAAAACTCAAAAGCGTATTACGCAATATTATTACTGGTCAGGCATGAATTTGGATATTGCAAAATATATCGATCGATGTCAGGTATTCCAAGCTCAAAAGGTGATGTTTAGACGAACTATTTCTCGTCCATGGGAAGTCATCGCTACTGATTTGATAGGTCCGCTTCCCTTATCATCTAAAAAGAATAGGTTTGTTTTAGTGGTAACTGATTGTTTTACCAAATATGTTTTACTTTTTCCATTAAAATCTGCTACTAGTTTTGCAGTACTGAGACATGTGGAAGAGGATGTATTTCTGGTTTATGGTGCTCTGGAGCGTATCTTATGCGATAATGGCAGTCAGTTTATTAGTGCTAAGTTTAAAAAAATGGCGGTTTCTTATAAAACAAAAATTGTGTTTACTGGTAGGTACCACCCACAAGCAAACCCCGTCGGAACGTACAAATAGAACCATAAAAACTATGGTTCGTTCCTATGTAAATATGAATCATAGGAGTTGGGATGTAAATTTACCCGCATTAGGTTATGCAATTCGTACACGCGTACATGAAGTCACCGGGTTTATAGCCCGTGTTATTTAAACTTTGGGCGTGAGGTTACTTTATCGGGTGATGTGTATAGGAAAGCAAATGGATTGCATAAAGACGACTTAATCGATTTTAGTTCTAGGGATTGTCTGACGGACCATATGAAAAGCATTAAAGAATTGATGCCCATGATCAAAGCAAAATTGATGGGGGCATATGACAAAAACGCAAATCGTTACAATTTGAGGCATCGTCCTCTCAGGTTGACTGTAGGTCAGGTGGTGTGGAAAAAGAATTATACGTTGTCGAAGGCGGCTGATTATGTGGCGTCAAAACTAAATTCCAAGTTTATCAAATGTAAGGTGGAACAAATAATTTCCCCAAATGTTTATCGGCTAGTGGATTTTGAATCTAATAAGAATTTAGGAGACTGACATGTAAAGGATTTGAAGGTGAAGCGCGGAGGCGGCGAATTAAAATTTTTCTTGTTGGGGAAGTTTTATTGTTGGAAAGGGGGAGTTGTAAAGGCTACTTCGTAACCGTACAAATTTGTACATATTTTTGTTTGTTAGCGTAGCTTGAGCCCGCATGTTGTTATTTTGAAATCCAACAGTCTTGATAATTTTCCAGAACATTGTTTAATTCTGATCTATTTTTGGTACCAGGCCGTGTCAAGCTAGGGTATTAATGTATTTAATGCATAGCATTTTTACCTTTAAATTCATTCTCAATTAATAGCCAAATAGAATATCGTAAATTTATACTTTCGGTTGTGGTAAGAATAAATTTATGAACCTTGTACACAGATGTGATATCTTGTTAATTCACTTTTGGGTATGACGTTGTAGAAAGCAGTCGGGTCTGCAGAAAACTACGAAAATTTCTTGTTGAAGTAAAAAGTTGGCTGGTGCCTATATACAATTTAGAAGAGTATACTTTTTCCGAAGTACTCGGGATTGTTCAACTAGAATCTAATTATTTCTGGAGGGTCTATTATATTATGGTAAGCAGTGATGCAATAGAAATTTTGGTCGACAGGTGTCGAAGAAGTAGTTGCAGATTTGCTGATTTTATAGTCTTGCCTGAGAGGTAATTAATTGATATCATAATGTAACGTATTTTGAATGATTTGTTATCGACAGATAGGTAGTAATAAGTTGAAAAAAACTGGTTACGTACCGATTAGAAATTGTATATAAAATATTAATCCCGTGATAGCACGGTAAGTTAAATTAGGAATTCTAAAGTGTGTTCATAGTTTATTTTAGGGTTTCAGCGTCAGGTATCAGTTCGGTGTCCAGTTTTAGTTTCATGGTTCAGGTTCAGTTTCATTTTCTGCCATAAGGATTGCCTACACTTAAATATCTAAGGACTAAGATCTAAGGGATAAGAATAACTACAACTACCAACTAAAATTACGATCTATTTACATCTGTTGGAGGATCAACGAGGTGAAGGTTTGGAGCGTAAGGTCCTGAAGGCGGTTGGAAGCGGATAGTATAAAACTGCGGTGTCGTGAGTACTAATATTAAAACTCAAGGGTGCATAATAAAACTTTAAGCGACTAATAGTCGAACTCTCTTTATTTTACTTGATGCCTAAAAATGGCAACTTAATTTGGGAGATAAATTGTAAGTCTTGAGACTGAAGTCTAATATTAATTATTATTAGGTCGAGATCTTGCCAAGTTTGCAAAGTTTAGTTATCCATAGTGCACTTAGTGGAAACTTACAAAAAATATTTTGTTTCGTTATTTTTTTCCTTAGATAAACTGGAGAAACGAGAAGTCAAAGTATCTTGTCTTCAGCCTTGGTAACCAGGTAATAATAATAAAATAATTGTTTTCTTACAATAATTTCATTGATCTATATATGTTGAGTTAGGCCACATTTTGGGGTTTTGTATTTATTATAAATATATAGTTATTCAAGTATGTGTAATATATAAATATCTGGTAAGAGTAGCGTGTGCTTTTATAATTTATTTTGAGACAGTGTAGTAGGTTAGGTCTTAAACAGTCAAATATTACTGGACGGTGGTTGGTTTAATTGGGTGATTAATAGCCAACGGTTTAGTTGCGTTTCAGGGGTAATCACCCTGGCGCCCATTGAAATTTTACATCTGCACTCCCTGCCCCGAGAGACCCACGCCCATCGGCTCTTAGCTAGCTTGGGGATACATGAAATGCAACTGTTGTCTGTAAGTCCAGTGTAAAATAAAAACAGGAGTATTATATACGGTCCTTGTCCCTGCAAATTCTGGTTAGGGTGACAAAGTTCTTTATAGTATTATCCATGTCGGATGCCTCTGACTTGTTATGTTGTTGCATAAGTTTTCCATGAAGCCAAGCAAAAACTTTGTGTCAATAAGTGTGCGCTGTGTAGCAAAACCGGCACAGAAGCTGTTGTGAATAAAGCAGGCGAAGAAACGTTTCAACATTTATCAAAAGTAATAGTTGCATTTTCAAATTGGAAAGATGAACAATGTGTAAATATACTACAATTCTTAGATGGCGATGCATCAGTAGAGAATTTACGTTAGCCTGGAGTTAAATGGCATTCCAGTTGTTATAAACGGTTTACGCATAAAAAGGTGGCAAACAGTGGAAAAACATTTTTTGAAGTTTGACAGTGAAGCAATTTGAAAGGTAGCATCGGAAGAACCTACTACTTCTAAGCCATTTACGCGTACTCAACAAACGGCAAGATATAATAAGGAATTGTGTTTTTTCTGTGATGGAAAACCAACACGGAGACATCCTCTGCATCATGTTGCCTATGATACAGGAGGTGCATATTTGAGTGAAGCAGTCGAAATAAGTGGAAATGCCACTTGGCTTGTTTGATTAAATGAGTGTATTAACCCACATAGATGTTATGTATCATGCAACTTGCTGGACTACGAATATGACAAACATCATTCGTAGGCGAAAGCTAAAGAAACAAGGCACACAAAGTTCACCCGCTATTGTGGCTTCAGAAATAGAACTTTGCAATATGTTAGAAGAATTTTTTGATGAAGGAAATGTAGCTTGCATGGCTGATTTACATAATACTCTCCTTAATGTCTGTTTCTCCAATGGAGTTGAGACTTCAACATCACTTAAATCCAGAAGAGAATTGAAGGCATTTATTGCAGAAGAAATTCCTGAAATAGAATTTTCTCAACCTAAGCAAAAAAACGAATCCGAAAGAGTGTTTCTAAAAAAAACGAAAAATGCTGCTGTTGCTGAACTAGAAGGCAATATATTTGAAGAAGAACAATTCAAGACACTTCTTGCAGTAACGCAAATAATAAGAAAAGCAATAGTAAATACTAAGCGGTGGAAATTCGAGGGGAGTTTATAGTCTAATTCTGAGCAAATACCTAAATTGCTCTATGTATTTTTTCTGAAGAAAAACGTGTAAATGAGATTGAAGAACGAGCTGATCATCTATCTCAGATATTAATGTTTCAATGTTTATCCGATTACCAGGTGACAAAGTCCTCGTCCCAGATAATAAATCATACACGTGAACTACCAATGCAAGTTTTTATGAACTTATTATCTATTTTTCAATTGACTCGTTCGTCTAATCTTGTAAATTTCCTTCGTTCCCTATGCTTTTCTGTTCACTAATCTTGTGTATGTGAAATAATAGACAGAATAGCAAAAACTGTAATTGCTACAATGAATGTCAATGAAGGATTATACGTGCCATCAGACGTAGTTTTTGGTAGATTTATTTATTGCAATGGATAATATTGATTTTCAAGAGGATACTCCATATGGTCGTAACACTTCATGGAACAGTCGTTGCGTATCAAACTATAGAAGGAGGTGACATGACCGAAGACTTTGTACTCATTCCTGACAACACCAACATTGAAATTCCGGAAAATATCTACCCACAATTGACTTGTTTTTTTCCACCAAAAAGTACTATACCAAAACGTTCGACCATGGCGGTTGATCCTCCATCATCAAGTTAGTCGTTTTTACTTACGGATGTATACTTGCAAGATATAGTATGGATGATATGTGGATTGGCTAATTTAAATCGAACAGAAATAAGTAATGAAACGCTATTAACTTGGTCTGCTCATAACTTCTATTTATATGAAAACAATCAACCAATACGGGTGTCGGTGCTTTCATTACTTCTTAAACCAGCAGCCGACACCTCTATTCAGATGTCTGTCTTAAAACAGGTGGAAGAAATTAATGAAAAAGTCAGGGGCCTTGACAAAAAATTGGTACTGACTGTAGACCTTGCGTTATATAGGCCTTTGAAAAAGCTGCAGATGGCGTTTTCCAATCAAAATTGGGTAATTATTCCAGGGAATCTGCATATAATAATGACAGCGCTTAAAGCAATTGGAAGTTATATTGACTCAATTGGCATTCCTGAGTTATGGATTGAAAGTGGTCTTTTTGGTGATACCACTGTGAGGTACATATTAAATAGAAAACCGGTCCGTAGATCATGCAAGGTCCATATAACAACATGTCATGCGTTCTTTACTGTGCTTTTTGAAGAATTTCTTAATCATTATGTACACTTTAAAGAACAATATCAAACTGTTCAATTAAGTTTGTTGACTGCTTGGCAGAAAAAAGATTCACAATCTATATTATTGGCTAACAAAGCAGACGTCAATGTAATGCACGAAATCCAACTACTTAAAAAGTTTTCCGATTGCTGCCAAGAAAACAGTCAGACTAATCCAACTTTCAAAATGGTGTTGAACTACATGGACATAGTTTTTATTTTATTATCCTTTATTTGCGCAGTACAGAGCGGTAATTGGGAATTGAGGCTATCTGCATTAGAGGCATTTACAGAGTACCTTTTTGCAATGAGTTTGTAGAACTACAGTGTACTATGTGCTTGGCACATTGCAGAAATGAAGGAACTACGCCAAAATGATTGTGAAACATGGAAAGAACTTGCAAGTGGTAAATGATTTCCCAAAAAAAATAAAAAACCGTTTTGCTGTCTTGGTGTAGATGAACCACTAGAACAGGAAAATCGACGTATGAAAGTGAGGGGTGGAATTGTGGGCATAACACAAAATGTTCAAACCCTTACCAAATTCTTCTTAGCACGTCCAGAACTATCCAAGATCGGTTTTTTTGGCATAACAGGCAAGAAAAGAAAGAAAACCGAAGATCACCATAAAGCGACCCTTGCAGCATCAACTCGTTATATAAAAAATGTTCCTAACAGGGTGGAATGTCTGCATAGCTATGTCAACCTGTTCACATTCCATGGAGATCAACTAGTTAATTTAGTAACAATGATTGTTGCACCAGCTGATGTTTCAAATGATGTATGTGCCATGTGCTATGAACTATCAGAAATTTGTTCGTGAACAAATTATCAACGGTTCAAAACTTTTGGGAACCAGTTCCTCAAGAGAAACTAAAGTTATGTAAAATAGTGGCTAAAAAGATTAAAATAGCAACTAGAGAAGGTGTAGTAGAGATAAAGGAAGATAGCAAACTGTTTAATCGGCTGGTTGTTTTGTGTCGTTTACGCCCAGACATTGACTTGAAGGAATATGTTGGAAAATACGAATTATCAGCAGTCCCTCGGTCTATGTTTGAAGCTAATGTAGAAATGTATCATACTCACAACAAAATCAAACTGTTGCATCATTTGGAAGAACTGTGTCAAGAAACAGGAACTCTCGCTCTTAACCTCATTGAATCGAACAATTCAAATAAATCTACTGACTCAGTTGCTTCCGTTGCAATTGTTGATGGAAAGGCAGAAGTACAATCACTAAAATTTGCTAAGAACTCAAGAACAATTGGCGATTTTGCAGTGTAGTTCTGCAATAAAAATTTTTTTTATATTCAAAATTCTCTGAAATTCATGTCATATTTGACACTTATGTTGAAAATTCGTTAAAAGATGCAACTAGACGAAAGCAGCAGCACGGCAATTCACCTGCGTTATATAAAGTCAAAGGCACAATGAATATCAAATCGGTTGCTCAAAAAAAGTTCTTATCTCATTCTAAAAATAAAGATTAACTAACAGCAATACTTAGTAATAGTCTGATTCAAACTGCTACATGTTTGAATAAAAATATCGTTGCGTCTTATCGCGATAAAGTTAAAGCTACCAAGCAAACTGTAGATGATTTGATGACTACACAAGAAGAAGCCGATACAAAAATAATTCTACATGCAATAAAAGCAAAGTTAACGAGAGCTGAGAAACTAAGATTTTTTCTCCTGATACAGACGTTCTCGTACTGGTGGTTCATCGATACCCTCAGTTACCAAAAGATTCCACTCTTGTATTAACTGGAGCTAAACAACGTGAGATTCCAATAAGGCTCATTTACAAAGCTCTTGGAAGAAATAGGGCTAATGCTTTGTTAGGAATGCACGCTCTTTCAGAGTCTGATATCACAGGTTCCTTTAATGGCAAATCTAAAACCAGTTTTTGGAACATATTTATAGATGCTAGCGAGAGAACATTGAAAGCACTTGCTTCTTAACGCAAAACAAACTTTATTAAAGATGAAATCTATGTAGCTTTTGAGAAATATATCTGCGCTGTGTATTTGCCAAAACAAGAAATTAATACTTTACGAGAACTTAGATGGTGGCATTTTTCAAAGAAAACAAATGGAGGGTGCCAGTATGCCTCCCACTTAAGGTGCTTTTCACCCAGCTATTCAAAGAGCTCATTATCAAGCATTACTATGGCAGTACGCACACGTTCCAAAACCTTGTCTTCCACTTGTAACTGATTTTGACTGGAGAGTTAATGACAGTGGGTACCAGCCTATAATGCGTGACATTCCTTGTGCCCCTGCGGAAGTGATCTTATTAGTGCGTTGTTCATGTGCTAAATCACAATGTTTATCCACATGCAAGTCTGCAAAAAATGGAGTATTGTACACAAAATTATGTGCATGCTCGGCAGATATTGCCAGATGTAATAACACTAGAGACCCTGATGATGACTTATGCAGATAATGACACTGATGATGACAAGGAATTGTTCTGAAAACAGCAAAGCTTTTTTTTCAGTTTTATTCAATTTTCGTTTTTAATTAGATTTTAATTATCTAGTAAAGTAAAATGTGTCGTCCATATTAAATTCAACATGGCGGATCAAAATCATTTTTGTGTTTGCTGTATCTTAAGACGTATAGAACTAGAGATTTTAATTGTATAAACCTTTTGTTTTAGATTTATTAGTGACAATCTTTATCTCCCTTAAACGTTTCTTTTCCCCCCGCCCCTCGGTCGCAACTCCCAGATGGCCTCCATCACTTTTATAATTCTAAAGGGCATAGCGAACATAAAGAAACCACTCCCAATACTCAATCAGAAAACAACACACGAGGTGTAAAAGAAAAGTATTTGGAACACCCACCATGATGTTTATCTACTTCCTATATGAGCCAATCTATGTTAATTTCTACTTTTATGTCCTTTGTCTTTGGTAATTTCAATTAAACAGTCTATGGTCAGACTTTGGTTAAATAAAATTGCGTAGTGTTTGTTCTGTTGAACTAGATATTAAAACAGGTTAAATTGAAAACCTATATTACCCCAACCGCAAAATTTAAAGAAAAAATATCATTACTGCCCCTTGTCCCCAGCAGCAAATCTGGCGTCTTGTGATACTGTGGTCTTTATTGTCAGTGCAGTAAAAAAAGTAAATAATTATGAAGTTATATTTAGCAAAGTAATTACTGTCCCTACTTACGAGCATACATCTATCAATAGTAATTTATTGATATAGTTTTTGCTGTATTGCATATTTGGAATAATTAACGTGCTGAATGTTTTTGGTTAGAATTTCTAACCTCACCTCACCGTACAAATTAAATAGTGTGGAAGTGCCATTACTGTTCCTGTCATTACTGTCCCTGGGAGTATAAAATGTAAGAGCGACATAAATGATAATAAAGGGACAGTAATGACTCGAATATAACAAGATATTATTCGGTGACTTCATGTAATTATTTCCCAATACTTCCAGAGTACGTCCAGGCGTAAAAATGAACGAAGGTTCAGATAAAGAGAAAGTTGATAAAGCAAGACTTGTTGAAAAGTTAAAAAAAATTAAAGAAGAAGCTTTAGCCGTAAATCAACTGAAAAAGGATGAAAAATATGTTAAGAAGAAAGAAAGGCAAAGATTATTGTACCAACTGGAAAAACAATCGCAAGCTGCAAGTTCAACTGATAACTGCATTTTGCTGGACAAAGAATCCCCTAGTGCAAGTAAAGGTATGTCACTACTACTAAAATAGCAAGAAGATTATACCATTTTACTAACCCGGCAGAGACTTCACCTGCAGCTGATAAACAAATAAAGATTGATGTACCAAACTGGCAAGTAGTGCAAGAAAAAATCAAGCGATCAAAGAAATTAGATCTAAGTGACAAGTCTTCAGACAAAGCCAGAACAAAAAAATGTGAAAGAAAGCGAAAACAGCGAGAGAAAATGCGGAGCAACCCAGAGTTACATACTGAATATAAACGTAATGAAAATGAGAATTATAAAACGTGGAAAGCTTGTAAAAAAATTCTTTCAATAGGAGAAAGAAGCAAATGTGATCAGAAAAAACAAAGAAAAAAATGGGTTGAAAATACAAGAAGATATCAACAAAAGAAGAGGCTATTACAATCTCGTAAACGCGGTATATGCGACACAAAAGACAGTTGGTAACGATATTACATAATGTGGAGATTAACGCGCCAATTGCCAATGACGTCACACAATATGCAAATTATTGCAACACATTTTCAAATTTAGGTAAAAAATAGGTAAAGCTTTCTTCAGAATTACTCCAGGCTAGCGGTTGCGGGGCTCCGTTTACTCGTTATTTCTCGGGTCGTGGATCTTCTAAGCCAGGTTGTATCCAGATTAATATCTCTTGTTCGCGTTTCGGAGCCAAGTCCCTACCGCGCCTTCCGGAAATTCCCCACTCTCTTCTTCCCCCACACGCGTCGGCGCGAAATTCGCGCAACGCACTTCTGAAGTGACGGAAATACGTGCAGCAAGTCTTTTAAATTTATGGCGCGAAATTCCCGCATATTAAAACTATATGAATGTCTAGTGCCAAAATTTTTGGCACGTAACAAGGCAACAGATAAAGCAAGCATTGTTTCTACAAAATACCATTCCCTCCACCATCAGCAGTTACTGAGGATGTAAAGAAAATCACAGAAATTCTGCATGACCTTCTAGGGGATTAAGTGGTAGAGAAAGAAGCGTAGAGACAGAGCAAACGCTTATAAGAAAATTTCGAAATTAAATCATGAATTAGCTAAAGTCAAAAATAGAATGGAACGTTACAAAAACGCTGTAGGCAATTAGAACGCAGTAAAAATCCAAACAAACTTTTAGATACACTTTCTTCAGGCACCAAAGTTGCTGATCTTATGTGAGGAAACCTTTTGAATATAAAAAAAGTCTCTTATTTCCAGAATGTTTAGTTAATAGTTTAAAACGATTTCGAAAAATTGTTTTACAGAAAAGTGTGTATCTGCTCCCATCTACAAAAAATATAGAGTACTGAAGGACATTCGACTTATTACAAGTATTTACCTTGCTAGAAAGGCTATCAAAGTAAAAACGAATGTAGTTTGACGCCACTCACTAAACGCACTCGCCAAGAAGAAAGAATGTTTTTTATAAGAAAACAAGTGCACGACTTTTTTATGGATGACAAGAATAGTACAATCGCACCAGGAAAGCAAGACACTATAGCAGTGGCTCGAAAGAAGAAACAAAAACGGTATCAAAATCATAGCATGAACAATTTATACAAGATATTTTTGAGGCAGTCTAACTTTAAAGTGTCATATTCGGGGTTTTGCAAAATGCGACCATTTTAGGTTGTGGCGCTGACAGTATCAACAAAAGACACGTGCATGTGCAAAAAGCATACTAACTTTAATTTTTTAATACAGAAACTTTTTATTTTACGCGCGATATCACAAAATAACTATTATGATCTATGCAAAAGTTTGCGCTGCAATACTGTCATTACTGCCCCGAGATTGTCACTACAGTCCTTTCGCGTATTATTTACAGTACTCACTGGTTGTGCATTGTAAACCACTGCAATTTTTTTCAGTTACTTGTATATGGGTTCATAATAATGGTTGTAAATAAAGTACAGGAAAGTTTGTTGTGTTGCGTATAGTAACTTTGACGGTCATTCATATCCTAAAAAAATGATTTATTTGTTCTATGCAAAGGGCTTGTGATTCGGAAATAAAGTACAATAGGTGTGTTATTACACATACTTATTCTGTTATCCATTAAGTACCCAAGAACCATGGTTACAGAGTTCACTGTGGAAACGACTATACCTATAACAATAAAACCAAGAGGGACAGCAATGACATTTTGGCAGATTCTCCACTATACTCTCACCACTTTCCTACAGATTATTCAAAAATGACTCCCTGCTGATACTATAAACTAAATTTTTAAAGAATTCCGAAGACTGTGATGCATATTGAAGTGAAAATAATTAAAAAACAAATTAAGAAGATAGCGAGTTAAAAGTAAAAATTAGCAAGAAAGGCTCATATGCATTTTAAAATCGTTCTCTTTTCTTTTCGTTCTTAATGTGGTTCGTCCTAGTCTGGCTTTTAACCCAGGCTAGTTAAATCAAAATGAACAACACTTATTATTAATTTATTGATAATAATTAATACAAGAAGTTTTAACGTCTCATATGTTTTCGTCGATTCATTTTAATATTGTAACTCTATTGTTCTCTTCAGTTCTACATTACACTATTTATATAACCTTAAGTAAGTAAATGTCATATTATAGAACGCTGACAAACAATAACTATTACTTAAGTAGTTTTATGGTTCATGGTATTGCAAATGCATTTTGCACAACAATCTTTTAGTGTTACTGGATTAAATTGCTTAATTACCTTCCACATTTTACGTTCAGATTATAAGTAAAACTTAACAAAAATTCTTGTTGTAACATTGCATGATAAAAAATGAAACAATTACGCAGTGGTATTTCGCGAATATAAACTACCCGTTTACAGCAAAACACCCTGGCCTGGACCCGAAAGTATTTATTTTCTTGTTTTGAGAATAAGAATACAACTTTTGGTGTCATGTCATTTTATTTCAATTTTGGCAGTACCCTTCCATGGCAAACGACAAAACGAGAAACCTTCGCTAACAATACTACAATTATTACTACAATTAACCAATAGAACATTGCACATTTAAGCCCTTTCCAACATTCTCCCACCTGAGAAACTATTCTCTTAGTTTCTCACAAACATAACGCAAAAGCTCTATCTTAAAAAAGCATCAATTTCACAGTTGATTCCTTGGTTTTAACACTTGCTGTGGCTTCTGTACTTAGTTTACCCAAACTCCCATCTACTTCGTTCAGGGCCGATTGCCGGTTTTGATCTCAGGGTTCATCAATAAGTACCCCGTTCTCTTTGAGCGAGTATACTCTCTGGACAGGACGCATGACTTGACCCTTCGCATTTGCTACTCGTACTAACCGTACTTGTTCATCCTTTCCCGGCAAAAGTCAACTACACGCCCAGGAGGCCAATCCAAACCTTGTCTTTATCAATGCCGACCATCACCACCTCTCCGATGGCTACCCACCGCTACGTCTTTCCAGTAGGCTGTAACTCTAATTGTCCAAGATACTTGTTTCGAAATCTTTGTCAAAGATCGTTACGTAGTTTTCGCATCCGTCTAATTTTCCTGCAAATTGAAGATTTGTCTAATAATCACACTCCGGTAAACTATTTTCTGCTTGTTCCCGTAGAAACATGACTGGTGTCAACGCCACTAAATCACCCGAGTCGTTACACATGTACGTCAAAGGCCGTGAATTAATAATCGCTTCACAATCACACAAAAGGGTCAATAAATCTTTATAATGGAGGAACGTTCGTCCCAACACCCTGCGGAGCAATTATTTCAAGGATCTAATTAGCCTTTTCCAAAAACCACTCCACCACGGTGCAGTTTTTCTTTATTTATTGCACCTTCATCGAACTATGTCGTTTCCTGAGGCCAAAACTCCACTGAGGACCCTGTCACAATTGCAAATCAACCAACTACTTAGCAGTACAATCACGCGACGGAACGTCAGCAGGATTTGTTACCTCAGACAAATACCTTCAAGCGGAAATTGTGGTCAAAGTACGTATTTCCGCAACTCTGTTTCCTACAAATGTGCCCACACTTCCTTTCGGTGAATTCATAACAACACAGTAGAAGAGTCGCTCCAGAAATAACAAGGCAGATTCATTTCAATAGTGTTTTTAACATTCGTATACAACCTGGATCCTATCGAGGCACTCAACAGCTCTAAACGGAGTATTGTTATCTTTTTAAATGAGCGCTACTCTGGATTTTACTGCTAGCAAATGTACAAGTACTTGTCTGTCATACTCAACTCTTAGGAAGATTGCACATGCGTATGCTTTGCCGCTAGCGTCACAAGAAACATGCAACAAAGGTTGTTTAGCTATTGAATTACTAAATTTTATTTACCTGGGTACTTCGAGCTCCTTCAGGTGTCTCAGGTCATTTGCTCATCTAATGAACACTTCTTTTATGTCCTCGCCTATTAGCGCATCCCAACCGCGCTGGCGTCAAAAACAGGACGAATTTTAGTAGTACTAGAACTTTCATTTACTATTGGTATGTGCGATAAGTCATGTCCAATATCATCGTATAAGTTCACCATTACTTGCTCTATAATTCTATTCAGCACCCACTCTTTGAATATGTTATCATACTCCTCGAGTAGTTTATCAGCTTTTAACTTTTTTCAAACCCTTTTTAACCGTTTGTTACGTTTATTTTTCAACATAAATTAGATACCCCTTTTTCCCTGGTTAAGTTATTACCCGCTTGAATAAATTATATTCCTATTCTTAAATTCTTCAACAATACCCTATATAGTGTACCTGTTCAGAATAAGCCCGCTTTAAGATAACTTTAATTCAAATCCATTTTGTTTTTAAAACAAAAATTTATTCGATAAATTAAATAGTCAATACCTTGTTTTAGGTATCCGTTAATTTGTTAAACATTCCGATAACGTATAATTGCTTTCTCTTGTGATTCCCATCTAAGGACTTGTCGAAAAATGGATCCTACTATTATTTGATAGCGTGTTTTCCAGTTTGCTAATTGAGCTTTGATAACGCGAGGATTGCAGTTCGAACTCGTGTTATTTGAACCAATTTTTAATTTGATTCTGCAGCTTGTACGTTGAAATATTTTCTACATTACTCGTCCCAGTATTTCAAAAGCGATGTACGTTTCTTGTTCGACAAGTAGGAGGTATCTTGCGTGTATCGGTAAGTTTTACCGCGCTTACTCATCCTAATCAGATTTTCTTTTTAGCTCTTAACTAGAGACCAAATTCGTCCTTTTTTATGTAGGCCCAACTGTTCTTTGCCACAGATCAATTGCCGATGCCTGTAGATCGCTAATGCCGTTATGGTAACAGGGTAAATAGATCCCGACGACAGTGGAGATGCGGTGCTGTTTCTCTCCCGCTGTAAAATTGGCTAAATTAAATATTTTACATGCTAGTATTATCGAACCAATTGATTTATTAAACAAATTATTAGGAATTAGATCACTTATAATTCAAAATAAATTACACTTTTGAAGTAATAGGATCTAACATACTTGTATTTGGAAAAATAGCCATAGTAAGAAGTTATGTAAAGAATCGTGAAATTACGTTTCTAATAAAAATTCTCATTGTAGAGGTTAACACTTAAAATTATTATCATTTATTTGCTTTCCCTATAAAAGTTATTAGTCAATATCAAGTTATTATCTCTAAGACCAAATTCCTCCCCAAATGAACTTAGATATGGATTCACAAATGAAAAATGCAAAGAAGTGGCACCCTGCTAATACTTATGTCAATCGATAACGATAACAGCTATTCAAACAGATAGCCCGTGTGAAGTACAATTATTAGGATTCTCTAATTATTATGAGAATTGTGTGCCAAAACCAGTACAAATTATCGACATGAAAATTCAGAAAGTTACGGACAACAAATGGATTGCATTATTTCCTCAAGAAGTGATAGCAACCACCAATTGCAATCAGGACAAAAACAGTTTAGCCCTAATTGGAAGCAAAGTGATCACCATAAAGGAAGATTGTTATTTAAAATTAAAAAGCGAAATTATACAAGTATATCACAACCCAGCAGTGAGGAAGAAATTCGCAAATCTACCTGAACTCAGTTCAAGATTCCTCAAACCAAAGATAACAAAATTATCAAAAAACCGATGCAACTAGAACATCTAGACTTCGACAATCTCAACCACGCACTGAAATTAATGGACAATTATAAAGAACATTTGAATGAGTTAATAGTGCCACAATTACAATACGACAATATTAGTGTTTGGAAAATTTTATTGATCATTGTACTATTTTTATTAACTGAATGTTTATTGTACAAAATGTATAAGAACAATGAAACCACAAATGAAACTTTATGAACAATGAGTTTTAAAAATTAAGTACAATCTTTAATTTTCGTCTAAGTTGGGATGGGTTACATATCGCCCATATCAATATGTATAAAACTTAAATGCATTTATTATGTCTTAGTAATAGCATGTTACATTGTATTAATTGAAGGTAACAATATTAAAGGTTAATCAGAGTTCATATCAGACATGAGAACGGAAGCAACTACTTTGTATTCCATACACAACCTGATACTGCAGAAGCAGATACAAGGAAATGCAATAAAGCAGTCCTAATTAAAACATTACTTAGAAGAAAACAATGTATGTTATCAAAAAATAGCAGACGGTGAGATGTGCACTTTCCCACAAGATGATGTGAGAGCAGAAATTACATAAACACCCTGAGGAGCCCCTGATGGCCAGTCAGTATCGAACTTTATAACTTTAACATTGTTGGTAGTTCAAGCTACTCATTGGTAATTATTATTATTAATATTATTAATAACTTTGATTAATTTTTTTAATTAAAAGTCACGTTAATGAACATAACGTACAAGTTGTTAAACCATTTTGTACTGTATTAAAATATGTTTGATAGAAGTGTTTTTGGGAAATACATGTTTTTAAAAAGAAGCTCCCAAAAGTTCAAAACCTATCTTGCGTTCTAACATAATTACGCTAGACAGTCCGAGTAGCGTTACAAAATGTAACAGGGTATCAAGTGTAACAGCAGCTTACAATGTTAAAATTATTCACTAATTTTCCATATATTTTGTAGAGAGACGAATTTGAAGAATTCAGAGATCTATAATCAACAATAAATACAGATATCAATGTTTCTGCGTTTATTGCTAGTTATTCTGTTAAATAGGTGTAACTCTCGTTAACTACAAAAATTTTTTAGCAGATTTTTTTCCCACCGTCTAAGTTAGGAAACCACATCGGGTGTTTGGAAGTGCTTTATTTTCTAGGTGAAATGATAAATTCAAGTGTAGCAAAATAACGTTGACATAGCATATATCTTCTGTTAACTATGAATGCACAACAGTGTTGTACTCTGATTAAGATTGCTCTTGTCTTTTGAAAGAAGCTGAGAATTTTACCATAACAACCACCTGCGGAACATTTATTTTATTTAACAATTAACATCTCGCATTGATCACTTTAACCGCTACAACTACGTCTGCGTCTTATTTTTTTTGCCCTCAAATACAATCACACAGAGACAATAAGATTCATATAATAAAAGCTTTACCTACTGCAACAAGTTTTCATAAAGTTATCAAGTTTCAAAGACACTAGACACACTGAATCTGAAACTTCTTCCTAAGTCGTGTAATAAATAAAGGGCTATATAATAGAAAATCCGCAAGTTTTCTTTTTAATGACTTTAGAGAAAACCCAAGTCACTTATAGCAGTCGAAAGGCTTTTATCTCCTGTTAGATTAAACTATGCGCTCAACTCCTAATAAATTAACCCAAAGTGTTTCAAATCGACGTTCGTTCCTAGTAAATCTCAGCAGTAGATTTACTGCACCTTGATGCAATTTACCTTAACTTAAGGGAACTTATTACAATTACAATTATGTATAACGTATAA
Organism: Platerodrilus igneus; assembly: GCA_036346225.1. Classification (NCBI taxonomy): domain Eukaryota; kingdom Metazoa; phylum Arthropoda; class Insecta; order Coleoptera; family Lycidae; genus Platerodrilus; species Platerodrilus igneus. Next base: position 1,311,478 of record JARFIW010000202.1, on the reverse strand, counting down.
AATTACATTAGACTACCAACTTCTGCACTTTACATTCCAGGAGTTAATAATAAAGTTTGAATGCCATTAAATATGTGGTTAACTCTTTATACGTGCAGAGGTTAAGAAGACGACCTCGAATAATAAAATGCTGAATAGTAAAAATATCCTTCAAATGATGTCACTGAAAATCCCTCAGTGGAAAAAGCTTTTTATAAAGAATATTATATGGATTACCTGTATTCAAGTTTTCCCTTCAAAGCGTACTTAGAAGTTTGAGAAAATTCTATTGATGTTTTTTGTTACACAAATTATCCTCGCTAACTGGGCCTACAGTGTGGGTATTGCATCTGCTGTAGCATTACTGTGGGCGTACAGGACAATGAAAAACGATATTTGAAACTATGCTATTTCCTAACAAATCGGTCCTTTTTTCGCTGGAATTTATCACCTCACAATTCTAGACAGACGTCGTGGGGAGCAGGTGTCATGACCATCGTAACGTGATAGCCGTCACTCTCGCCGTAAAGTAATAGTTATCGTTGTCGAGATGGCATAGCAGGTGTCACTGTGACATTATTTTTGACATCTTTTTTGACGTCCGAGTTGGATATTCTTTGATACATTCAGTGTGTTTAAATTTAAGTCATACGTATAAAATATTGAACACCCTACATGTACATCTGTATAGTCAAAACCATTTAAGCTGACCTATGACTCACCGCGGTACATTATTAGAAATGATAATGTAAACTGCATTGTCTTTGTCAGTATATGTAACTACTCTGCGCTAAAAAGGATGGATAGGAAAGAAGAACGTCTTTTAAAGATTAGTATGGCAGCATCAAAACGTATGTCTGTTATAACTAATATTTATGTATTATGATAACCTATAAAGAATTTTAGTTTCCTGTCACTTTTGTTGTCTTTTCACGTAGTTTTGCTTTTTGTTGTATTTACGTTTTACATTTAGCTCAAATTGCAAATATATAAGTTTTTCAAAACTAAAAGGATTTCTTACACATTGTAAAAGGTAAATACAGATGCAATTAAACGTAAAATTTATGAGATGCACTCGAAAAGTAATACAAAAATTAACCGTAAATAGTAACTGATTTTTATATTTTTAGGATTGCATGTAACTGCAAAACACTCCAAAAAGAGCTTGCTACTGACGGCATATATGATTTTAAATTAACTAGCTTAAGAAGACTTTTACCTACCTTAATGTAGTAGAGCAATAGTACAATAAAATAATACAATACAGTTTTGTTTGTTTAATACTAAATTTGATTAAATACAAATTAAATATTTACAAATACACTTTTATATGTACAACCATACTTGTTAACCATTTAAAACAGGAATAATATAAAATCCAGAAACTACAATTGCCCTGATAATCGTGTGAATAACAGTCTCAATTCCAACAGTAATCATTAGTCTTCAGATATTATCAAATCAGTTAAAACACAAGCGTCTTTATACTTAATGTCAATATAATATCTTGAAAATTCACTTTGTTTTCAAAAACCAACAATATTTGCGACACCATGCTCCGAACCAAAATATCCAGTTCTGTTGTACATTTCTATACCAAGATTTTATCTACATTCCTGAATTTCCACATTATATTATTAATATCTTTATTTAAACACAATTCATCTACATAAAATGTTGGACTATTTCCGTTCCAAACTTCCAATTTACCTAAAAATTTTTGGTTTTATTTTTATAAAAGAAAAATGTATTTTATACTTATGTTAACGCCATAGCCAACTGCATATCCAACAAACATTTCTTATAATTCGTAAAAATTAAAAGATCATTTATAAAAGCCTTGGGACATCTCAGCTGATTTGTCACAATATAAACTTCATGCGCCATTTTGTATAAACAACTGAACTAATCCGAATGCTAGAAATACGTTCTGATTGCATTGATGCATATGCTTTAACAAGATGCGTCATCGGTCAGCTTAACTGGTTTTGACTATATACTGCTTCGTTGAATTACATTACTTCACCGGTCGAACATACAACTCACATATGAAGATGACCCCTATGACATTAGAACTGTATAATATTTCCTTAACACTATTTTTACTTATTTTACGACGTAAAAACTTGTAACGCTTGTGCGTTATTTGAGCATATATTAGGTCGGAATACAGAATTTATAAATTTAAGTTAGTTAAATGAGCTAGCTATAGTGCAAAACACCCCAAAATTAAATAGTAGCTGGGTGGTTTACATTTAATAAATAACATGGCTATTTCATGATAATATTAAGATAGGACACAGATGGTGAAGTACCTAGCACATTCTTTTACAACCAGCAATAATGACATGGACTTCGCATTTTGCATATTAAATTTAAAAAAGGAATAACATTTGAGTAAATAACTAGCATATGAAAGCGTACTCGTAGGCATTGATCAGTCGAAGTCGTTGTAAAATACTACAATAGACAGAAACCCATACAACAGCATAAAATTTAAGAGATAGTGACCAACAAATAACGCAGCTGTCGGTAATAAATATATAACGTGGGAATGCATATAACCGTTCTCACGCATCGATATCCCTTTGACCTTGACTTTAGGATAGTTTAAATCATACAAACCCTGAGAACGAAGGAAGCGAAGATTAGCCATGGAATATTATAATTTATAAAACCCCAGATTATACTAGGAGAGAGATGATCATATCACAGCGCGTAAGAGCATCTTCAGCTGAGTCGAATAACACGCAATTTTCGTCGTGCGGAATAAGATTGATAAGCGAATAAATGATTACTGGTATTAAAAATTGAAACTGCATGTGAACAGCTATGCAAACGCGAGTTGTAGCTCCGAAAAAATAAGGGGTTAATATCGCGAAACTGATCTGCGATAACTTTCATTCCACATCACGTGATACAGTTTAATTCGCCGCAACCATTTCCTGCACTGGAAGTAGACAGAGCGTTTACAGAAGATAACTAAATAAACTTAAGTTATTAAATTTGTTTTCTATTTTATAAACATTATGCGCTGATATTCGATGATTGTGATCGATAGTAATGAGAAGAATATATAAAACTCGTTATTATTAGAAAGCAGTATTACGTTGGTGCACGTTTATTTATAGCAGATGGTAGAAACAATTTTTTCATATCACCCATTAATATCTAATCTAAAATACCTAATGAAAAATATGAAAACAATAATACCTAAACCAATAATACCTAATAATCAAAAACACCTAAAGGCTATAATACCTAAGCAATAAACCTAGTGGACAAAATACGTAATAGGAAAAAATACCTAAACAATAATACCTAAAACAAAAATACCTATTAGGAAAAATACCTAGTCGGTAAAAGTATCTAATATAATAATACCTAAAACAAAGATACCTAATAGGAAAATATACCTAAATAATCTTTAAATAAAGATACCTAATATTCAGATTTATATACCTAATAAAAAATGCTTAAAATTAAGGTTAGAGTAAAAATTTAGTGATGAGAATCATACGGCGCGACTATTTTCCACATATGTACGTGATGATCGGAGCCTAAGGGTTAATCTTGTTGTGGAATGAAAAATCTTTGGTCAAACTTGACCTTCCTCACTTCTTCCATAACCTAGGACATTAACTAGTGACCATTACCCATTACTCTTAGGAATTAAGGATTTTTATATCAGATGAGAATTTTGTGTCGCTCATTTTTGTATCATATTTTTGATTCACTTTTCTTCAAATTTTTTTGTAGTATATGTATTATTATATTAGGTATCTTTCCCATTAAATCTTTTTTTTAGGTATAATTTCCATTGGTTATTTTTAATAATTAAGTATTTTCCCATTCGGTATTTTGGTTTTAGGTATTTTTTATTATGTATTTTTACCGATTAGGTATTTTTCCATTTGGTATTTTTGTTTTAAGTATTTTTGATTGGGTAATTAGAGTTAAGGTATTTTTACTTTAGGTATTAATAAGTGGATCCAATTTTTCATACATAAAATCTCAGTACAGTAGATACAAAATAGTATTTATATATTTAATTGGTTGACTATCTATCATTGATACATATAAGTTTTTCTTTTTTAATTCAACACATATTTGGTCAAAGTGGGGCTAGTTCATAGTGTTTATTTTTTTTCGGTAATTATTTAATGTGACAATTATGTTTACTAGGTTTACTAGGTAGGTGTAAGTGAAAGTGTTGAAATTTATATACCCCTAAATAGCATTACATTTGCTTCTATGGAAGCTATCCCTCATTATTTACTCTTACGTCTCTTTAGTAAAATTAATTTAATTCAGATATTTAACGCCAATTCAGCACGTAACAAACTGTCACCTGTTACACCACATTATCCTTCGAAAGTTTTTATTTGGTAACTAGAAGACTTTTTTCTACAAATTTAGATTGAAGTTATAGGTAAAGCCTTAGAACACATTTCAGATGATTTTTGGTTTTGCATCACTCTAAGTATAATTTTTAAGTTACTCAACGCGGCGAAATTTATAAAACTGTATAAACAGTTTGGAATAAGTGTACTAGTATATATTATTTTATTTGAATTCAAAATATGTTTATGTTATTGAAAAAATATATAACAAATAAAGGAGAATTAATAACACTTTGTTTAAGATGCAATTGATATTTAAAAGCACATATATTAGTGTTGTGAGTTTTATCAAAAATTCGTGGGATCTTACCACGTTAACGCGCGTTTTCTTAATTATTAACAAAAGGGGCATACTCGACAAACTTTTTATTATCACGTCATGTGCTATCGTTAAGGTTCGCGAGTTATTAATTAATTCATGGTTTCACATCCACTGTATAGCGTGAGTCATTTCTTTCTGACTTTTTATACGTTTGGTGGGGATAATGTAATTGTAGAATATTCCTATCCTACTTGAATCAGACGTAAATTCATATGGTCCTATGGAAAAGTTACGTGTCCATTACTATTTCATTTTTTCATAAATTGAAATAAATACATTGTAAACACTTTCACTTTGTAGTGAATGATATAATTAATTTTCTGTAACTTGATATTGATGAGTTCCACTAAGTTCCGAGTTTTGAAGTAATTATTACATTGTATGAATCTGTTTATGATATCGGTTGTGGTTTACTTTATATTGTAACGATGTAATATTAATTCTATTCCATGCTACTGAAATTTGTACAGAATTCTCCTATATCTGAGATAATTATGATATGGAACATGCCTATTAGCTATGCCGCTGTTATTTACTTCATAATTCTAAAGCTTTCTTAAAATTATATAATCACGCTATTGAGATTTGATGTTATAATTATAATACGTACTTTTTAAGGTCTTGAAATGATTTATGGTCCTGAGTTACACTCAAATATGTATTACAAAGATATAAAACAAGGCTCTTGTAGTTTTCAAGTTTGTTATCTGAATTTTCATTAATTAAGCTAAAAATCTGAAACATGGACGATACCAGCGTTATCTCGAAGATAAGTTATTTTTTCTAAAATTGCAAAAGGGTTTATTTCCAGTTAAAGTTGAAAAGTGGTCAACTTTACCCAATTTTACAGTACTAAATCCAACATTTACATTCTTAAATTAAAACAGGCTGTAACACATATATCAAAAATTCACATTCATAGCGTAGTCATTTAAATAAAGATATCATTTTATTTCGCTCATTTGACTTAAAAAGTAGTATAAAAGTACTTGGTTCAATACTGGTTTTGCTTGAAAGAGGCGTTTATTTTTCTCTGTGTAGCAGGTAACTTAATGACAAACATATACCAAAAGTGCACTCATATTTCGATATCAATACTTTTGGTAAAAGTGACAACTAAGAGTGCGGAACAGTTAATTAATAAATAGCAAATGTAAATTAGTTAAACCTAACAATAAAAATTAAAGACAGTTACCGGTGTTTCATGAATTTTTTAGTAGAAACGGACTACAATTTATTGTATTTCACAAATTTTTCTGATTCAGTAATCGTGCGTGTTGAGAAACAAATTTTGGATATAACTCATAATTTTCTTACTTTTGTATTTGCTTCAACATTTTGTTTTTTCATAAAAAGATTGAAAAGGGTACGACAAACTGCTTATCCAAGTGCCACCCGCTTTCTATTAAACGCTTACTGAAATTATAAAGAACGGCGCCTTTGCAATTAAGATGCATGTAAAACAGCTGCAGCATGTAATTACTTTACATTTCCGACATCTCTCAAAAACGCCGAGTGCTTATTTTGCGTGGACGATAATTTAGCGTGTGTCACCTAAAGTTGTGCTCTTTGTATAAGTAAACAAGGTTTTTGCCAAGAATGTTTAAGGGAACTATTCAAGGGAAAAATGGAAACAACTGCAGCAGTCGTAAAATTCTCTGCGCAATATTTTAGCTGTAAATGTTTCAAATACATGTATTATTAAATTTCAACTTATTTCCTATATTCTATAAACCACCAAATTAACTGTTGACTTGCATCAAAACTACATGTGAGCTGATTCCATTAAGGGAGATTGAAACCTCTTTCTAACTTTACCACTTGACAGCTCAAGCTAACACCAAAGTTTGAGTAACCTCTAATGTGTTGTATATAGAATTCCCTCCTAAGCTCGAACGTAAAGAAAAGACAGAAAAGATATAGACCTTCGGAAGTAACTGCTCTTCAACATTGAAAACACTTTGAAACGGATTTTCTTCTTTTATTGCAGATTGTACTAAAGATGTATGATAGTGTATCCGCAATAAAATATTATTTTACTTGTAATTTATTTACCCGTAATTTAAAACTGGCCTAGTTTTTCTTTAATATTTAAAGTGTAAAAAATTGAAATCTCAAAGTTGCGTCTCAGAATAAACAGAGACTGTAAAACTTGAGATTCAAATATTATGTGTAACGCGTTTGCGTTACGTTAAATAGAAACTAGATGAAAAATTTATCTAAAACGAGCGAGATAAACACGGGTGTACCGTTTGTATTATAATTTTATGACTAGTAGTGTTAATTAAGCTGGGCAATTAATTCCAAAATATTTAGTTTTATATAGAGTAATAAACTCAAACCACGAAATCAGAAAGTTATTTATAATAGAACATATAGTTAAATGTCAGGTCCAAAAACAGCAAAAGGAAAATAGAATTTGATATTACGTATTAAGAACTTGAATACAAAAATGTAAGCATGAGAGCAGTTAATCGAGTTAGTGGATAAGCAGAATATTTATAACAGTAAAGGTTCTAATATATTAAAGAAGTAAATAACCGTCAAATTATTAATATGCATGTTCCATATCACAATTATTCCAAATATAAGAGAGCTTTTTACAATTTGTAGTAGAATTAGGAAAAATTAATCTTGCATGAAAACACATGTAGTTAAAATACAAAATAACCTCAATGTTATGGACGGTATAACGGACACTAGAATAGATATTTATAGTCAGTGGAAAAATCAAGGCAGGTCGGCGACAAAAATAATTTAAATGTTATAAAAGTTGCGCAATTTATTAATGTGTAAGAAGAAGCAGAGGAATACTAAATGTAAATATATATTAGTTAGTAGTTAGTATTGGACTTTTTGGATTTCAAATATAAATAAATAGTGTACGTCTACAACAAACAAGAATTTGTCTCGTTGGTTGCCCAAAATTGTAAAATCAGAAACGCTCAGCTGCTAATAAAGTTTATAAAATTCATTTACTCTAAGATACTGGCAACATTAAGTAAACCCAGTTCTATGTTACGACGCCAAAAATTCAACATGAGTATAACCCCCCACTGAAGTTACATTGAACAAAGGAGGAGGTACTTCGTCATAAACGTCGATACAAACGAAATAATTCAATGTGATGTATGTGATTTGTGGTATTATTACCAATGGGTAAATGTAGATAGTACTATTGCCAAGCGCGACTGGAAATGTGACGCGTACAACACCAGTACTACTTTTACTTATGTAGAGTATAAACCGCCTTCATCGATCCGAGCACTGAACAATTAATTCTCCAACAGAGATAATAATCGAAGAAGCAAAGTATGTTGAAAACCGTAGCAAATCTAACAATTCGAGCAGTCGTCCTATAAGTTGAAAGGCTTCATCAAAACACCGCAGTGCACTTCGACTACGACGAATTAGAGAACAGCACATGATGAGGGAAAATAGTGATCTAGAATATCTTGAGAAGAAGTATGCTGAAACGCGGGCATTAAAAACAAAAAGCAAAGTTCGAGATTCTGCTTGAAACAGCTACGACAGGCGATGACGTTGACAACGACGATGACGATGATTCGCCATTAGAACTCACAGCTACACAAAAGGAGTCTACAGAAAACTGGTTAGGCAAAATGAATTTCTTTGGAGGTCCCGGCTACCGCAAAAGGCGCACAGCTTTAAAGGCAAATCAACCTACTTCCAGAATACGATCGCCGCAACACAAGTATCCATTGCCATCAAATCCGCAACCGCCTCTTGAGGAGCAACTTCATTCAAATAATCAGCACGCTTGGACCGAACTAGTCACTACTACAGGATTGAGCCACAACCAAGTTGCTCTCAAACTTTTGTTTTCGGGAAAACCAAAGGAATGGTCATTGTTTATCAGTAGCCTTGAAGATTCAACCAAAACTTGTGATTTTTACCAATGACGAAAACCTTATTCGCTTACAAAGGTGTCTCAAAGGCAAAGCTTTAGACGCAGTTAAATGTCGTCTTATGTTGGCGTCACAAGTTTTAAGAACGATGTATGGTCGACCTCAGCTAATCATAATTTCCATCCTCCCAAATATTCGTAACGAAACAAACCCGAAGGATGGCGAATTTGAAACATTAATTGAATTTACGTTGTCAGTAAAAAATCTTGTAGCTGTAATGGAGGCATCAAACCTTGACGCACATATATCAAACCCAATCGTATTGTAAGAATTAACAGATAAATTTCCAGGGTCATTAAAGGTGAATTGGGCGTTACATAAGCAGACCTTGGTGCTAATTTTCCGCGTTTCAAATCCTGGTTAACTACTATTGGAAATGCCGCTAGTGATGATGCAATCACGTCGATTGACAACACGCATTCAAAATCAAGTAAGTCGAACAAGCGTGCACTAAAACAAAAATCTTACAATAGTAATATGGTCAACGTCCATGCCGCAGATACCTCAACGAGTGTACATAATAGCAACAAAAACGCTTTAAAACCTGTTTGTAAAATTTGCGCTTCTACTTGTCAAGATGTTGAAAGTTGTAAAACGTTTCAAGAATCGAGCCATGGTGAGAAATGGAAAGCGGTATAGAAACACTTCTTGTGCCAAAAATGCTTGAAGGGACACGGATTGAGAGCATGTAGAAAAAATGCAGTATGTAGACTAAACGGTTCTTCATTTAAGTATCACCGTCTTCTCCATAAAATTAACAGAAATGAAATACCTGTTCTACGGGAACCGATCCACACAACTGAAAATATCAACACCTCAAATTGCCTTACGCATCACCTAATTGATAAAAGCGCCTTGTTCCGTATAATGCCTGTCACAATTTATAGAAAGAATGCGGCTGTTAATACGCACGCATTTTTAGATGAAGGTTCTTCTGTAACATTAATTGAGGAGCAAATACTGTTCAACTTTTGTGTCTTAAATGGACCGGAAGCACAAATCAAACTAAGAATGTGTCAAAACTAGTATCCTTTGGCATTTCTGGCATTAACAACCAGAAACAACGTTCAAAGTTCAAGCACATACGGTAAAACCACTAAATTTACCGATTCATTCGCTAAGCGCATTGATCGAAGGACATACGTATCTTAGATGCATCCCAGTATAATCTTAGACGCAAGCAAGGACGACCATCTTAATTGGATTAGATAACGAGAAACTCAGTACACCATTAAAGTGCAGAGAAGGGAAAGAGACAGAGCCGGTTGCAACTAAAACCCGTTTGGGTTGCGTAGTGTCTGGTTATTACGATAATGTTGATTCTAAACAATAGCCAACGTCCTATAACTATCATACATGTAGTTGCAAAAAATCTGACCCTACTCCACTAGTGCAAATAGTTCTTCTCGTTAGAGAGAGTCTGCGGTCTTAAGAATCTAGGCGGTTTCGTGGCGTAGTTGGTATGCGCGTGAATACTACGCCCAAAGTCCCAGGTTCGAATCCCGGCACGGTTCGCTTGAAAAATGTTAGATGAGCATTTTTCACATAAATACGCCCTCGTTCGGATGAGAGGTAAAATGGAGGTCCCGTGTGTGAGTGCTGTCATGCACGTTAAAGATCCCAACCTTGCTTAAAGCAGCAAGGGATCGGCAAAATCCAAAATTTTTCAGGTAAAAACTCGCTTCTTGGCCAATGTAATACCTTCGGGTGGAGCATTAGAAAATCACATGTAGAGTCTTAAGAATCAACCAATGCATGTGTCTAAAGATGACATGCGAGCACTTACTATATTGAAATCGGCCACGGTATTTAAAGATAGTCATTATCAGTCAGATTTGTTGTGGAAATACGATGGCATTGAAATGTCAAACAGTTATTCTATGGCAAAAAGACGTCTAAAATAGCTAAATAAAAGGTTTTCTCATGAGCCCAAACTAGCAAAGGTATTGAGTGGAGAAATAGCTGAATACGTAGAAAAAAATTACGCTCGCAAATTGACAAAAATTGAATGAATGGCTAGGCCCCCATGAATTTATTTGCCAATATTTCGTGTGTACAATCAGAATAAACTCGTTAAAGTAAGAATAGTGTGGGGTGCCTCTGCTAAAACCGATACTATCTCATTAAATTCTTGCCTATTGAAGAGACTCGAGCAACTTTCTTCATTATTCTCTATACTGTTGTAATTTCGGGAAGATAAATTTGCAATATGCGGTGACATTCCTGAAATTTTACACCAAATTCGGATTCATCCCAAGGACTTACATTTACAACGCCTCTTATGGCGTGATATCCCAACGCAAAAGCGCAAGCATACGTACTAAACGTTATGAGCTTTGGTGCTGCATGTTCACCGAGTACTGCGCAATTCGTAATGCCCTTGAATTTGTAAATGACTATCCATGAGCTGTGAAGTCAATTACGGATAATCACTACGTTGACGATTTACTGGATTATACAGACACAGACGAAGAAGCGCTGAAATTGGCGAATGATGTAATGTCGATCCACGCAACAGCAGATTTTGAAATTAAGGGATGGATGAGTAATTTACAAAGAGTTTTAAGATCACTTAATAAAAGCAACGAACAAAACAACAAAGATCTTAACTTGAGCTCTAAATCGTTAATTGAAAAAGTTCTTGGAATGTGGTGGTGTATATCGTCAGACGCCATTGCGTTCTCTTTAGCAAATAACAAATCAAGCAAAAAATTTTTGTATGAAAATATCCAGCCAACTAAAAGAGAAGCGTTACCGGTTCTCGTGACCATATTTAATCCGTTGGGGTTTGTCGCTCACTATACAATCAACATAAAACTTCTTCTGAAAGAAATTTGGCTATCCAAAATGGATTGGGACGATGAGCTCATTGCTGAACAAAATTAAATGTGGCAATCGTGGCTACAATGGTTGCCCCTTGTTGAGTAGATGACTTCCCTGGTGGCACGGTACCACTTCACGGAAATGTCAAAACTTGCAACTTCACGTTTTTATAGATGCAAGCGCTTTGACGTATGCTGCTGTAGCGTATTTTAGAATAAAATGTCGAGACGTTATAATAACATCATTGATCGGCGCGAAGCCGAGAATAGCTGCATTTAATATCAATTCCTCGGCTCGAGTTAGAAGCGGCAGTACTGGGCGCGCATTTCCTCAATAAAATAGTTCAGAGCCAAACTGTAAAAATCGATAGCTGCTGCTTTTGAACTGATTCAAAAACCGTTATGTCTTGGCTTGAATCAAATTATCCTAGATATAAACAGTTTGTGGTGTTTCGTGTTGGTGAAGTACTTGAAATTGTGCACGAAGATTAATGGGAATGGATTCCAACTAAGTTGAACGTTGCTGACGAGGCTACAAAATGGAAAAACTGTTCTGGGTTAGATATGTTTTGGCGTTAGTTCGTTGGTTACGAATCCTTGTTGGAAAATGAAAAGCAATGACCAGGTGATAAAATGAACATAGTAACGACCACTGAAGAGGTGCTTCTCCATTTCTATCATACAGCGAAGATATATGAACGAATAATACCCATTGAAAGAATATCATCATGGAAATCATTAATGCGTACACTGGCATGCGTATTCCATTACGTATATAATTTAGCGGCAACAGTGCGACATTCCACACAATCAGGATTAGTTAAAAATATTGCAAAACCAACACCTGTATTTGTTTATAGAACTCATCCGGTTTAAGTGCAATTATTTTTTTGTCATTACGTTTCCGTCATGGAACTGGTTGGACGCATACCTTCGCTAATTCCTATTCTGAGCTAGCCTACATAGCTCCCTGACATTCCTACTGCCTAGATACAGCTCGGTTCCCCTTCGATTGTTTTCTAAATATGCCCTATTTCACAGATATTCATTGATATGTAAAGGGGCGTAAGCAGCCTGCGGTTGCCAAGATTCCCCAACACAGACATTTGCCGAATAAATATTTTTCAGTAAATTCTTTCACACAATTAATATTAGTTGAGAATATTGCAAAACCAACATCTGTAGTTGTTTATAATAATCATCAGGTGTAAGTACAATTATTTTTTGTCATAATAAGGTTTTTCTGTTTTGAAACTAGTTGGTCGCGTACCTCTATTGGTTCCTATTCTGAGCTAGCCTATACATTTCTCTGAAATTCATACAGCCTACATCTTTGACTATTTGTGTGCAATAGTCTAATCTAGGTCTACCTATCTCTCCTTTTTCCTATCTATCCTCTTAATATTTTCCGCACTATTCCCTCATGCCTTAGTATGTGGTTTATCATCCTATCTCCCCTATTTTTTACTGTTTTCCACATACTTCTTTCTTCCCTTTTGTTTTTAACTTTGTCTGTCCATGATATCTTCATCATACGTCTGTAGCACCACATTCAAAGGCTTCCATCTTTTTTCTGTCCGCTTCTTCTACTGTCCAAGTTTCACAGTCATACAGTGCTGTGTTACACACATGCTTTCAGTAATCTTTTTCTTGTTTCTATGTTTGCTGTCTTTGAACTCAGTAATTGCTTTTTCTTGTTAAATGTAGCACGACTTTGTACTAATCTTTGTTTTGCACTTTACTCATCTTGCGTTATTTGGCTTCCTAAGTAGCAGAAATCCTTAACCTCTTGTAAGTTCTCGTTTCCTATTTGTATAATAGTTTTTAATTTATTTTCCCCTCTTTTGCATACCAGTACTTTAGTATTTTAGTATAGTGACTGTGATGTTACGTTCGAAATCTTTAAGTATCTCGCATGTCTCATACATATAGCTTACAAGTTGGAAGAGACGTTCCGTTACTGCTTGTGTAGCGACTTTTACAGTTTCTCCTTGCACCTTATCTACACCCGGTGCTTTACCATTTTTCAGGCCTTTTAATACTAATTCAAACTCATCTCTAAGTATAGAATATCCTAAGTAATCGTTTTCAATGTCTGATTTCTGTTCTAGTGCTATTAGTTCCTCTCCTGCATATAAATTCTCTATATATTCTTGCCATCTAATTACCTTCTCTACATTCCTCCTTCCGCGCTTTTTATATTTTTGCATTTGCGAAAAATTTCCAATTTTATGGCTTCCTCTGGTCTCGTCTGGTCTGTTTTCGTCTTTCTCGTATTAAATTCAACACATCCTTTGTTATTCATGGTTTCTTATTTTCTTTTTGTGTATACCCCAGAATATCTCTGGTCGCCATGTGTAAGCTGGATTAAATGTTACTCCATTCTGTTTCTACTTCCTTAGTAACAGAAATTTTCCCGATATCTTTCAGCAATTCATCGACATGCTCCAAAGTAGCCCCCTCCCGGAGATCCAAATGGGGGACTATTTTAACTTAGGAATTTTTTACCTCAGATGATGCCATTCTCTTAAATATCAAATTAAGTACGTAGTGTACGTGGGAGGTAATGTGGTAATTTCACGTTGCGTTCCACATCGCAGTAATGTGTCTTAGAATGCCATACCGACCCCTATAGTCTTTGCCGTTCTAAGAACCGAATAAGCAGCTGCTCTCTTTCGGGGACCTGTCTTAGTCTGGTTCCTCACTAAAGACCTCGCTAATTTGGTTAAACCTATAGTTCGGCTCTTTAGATCACAGGAGCTCTGAAACCGCTCTACCCGTTCCAGTAATATAGCTCTAGTAATTTCGTAATATAATATTAAAATATTTCTATTCCACAAATCAGCGTTTCAATATGTTTTGTAACAACTTCTTAATAGGATCAGAGCTTTTCAACGTTTCCTTAATTTTCCCCAGGAGATTCAAAGTCTCTTACAGTCTCCATAACCAAAAACTGTCGAATCTAGCTTTGCCAGAGTAATTTCTTTATACCTTGTCGTGCATCTACCATTTTCAATACACCTGAAAACGGTAGGCTACAAGACAAAATAGGCCAGTTGTAGAAGTCCGGAATTATTGATATTAGTTCTTCGGGACTAGGTGATTGAAATACGTATTTATTTTAAAATAGTTTGTTCTTAGGGGACTTTTAATTATAATTAATTGAATTGTATGATAGTCTTTTAATAATCAAAAGTAACCCAGTTTAGTTATATTAGTTTATAAGGACTGAATTTATATAAAAAAAACTTTATTAAGTAGCACACGTCTTTGAAAGCCTAAGCACTTAATGGTGTTTAGCGATAACGCAAATACTTTGAAGTTCACCAAAATCACGACTTCAAGCAAATAGGTTTTCGTAAGTCGCGTGAAAAGGATATTATCAAAATATGTCTTGGATTAATCAACACCTTTCGTGGTTTGAAAATATTAGTTAATTGGTGAAGTTTTCTGTCAATATTCTCAAGATAGGAACGTCATGACTGATCAAATTTGATACTCATTAAAATCTAACAAACTGTTTTGCAAATCACCGCTTTTTATTTATTACAAAGACCCTAGATTTTAGTTTGCTGTTTGCACAACCTACTTCTGCTTTGAACAAACTTCAGATACTCAAAGAATTTAGGACAATCATAAAAGCAGATACGGACACCTAATATAAAAGCCCATTGTTGCAAATAAATGTTTTGTATTCGTTTACATTGAGCATGCGATTTTTCGGAAAGCTTTTTCGTATTGAACGAACGCTAGATAAAGATATGCTCTTAACTGTATTTCTTAAAACTCCATTGTTATAATACGTATCATTAATAATTAAAACGTGTCAAAATTACATTTAAAGAACGTGGTTTATTTTAATTTTTTTATAAACATGAATTCCAAATGTATTTGATTGGATGTTTAATCTATTAGGACAGTAAACGCGTTGGCTATCTATTACCATTCGATTTCCTCAGAAACTCAGTCCTATAGGTTGTACACAGTAACTCAGGGATCTAATCAATATTGTGTCGGATTGTGGCTATAAAGCAAAACTTTTATTTTGTAACCAAAATTGGATGGACTGCACATTAATTTGAATACAGAATTTTTGACGTAAGAAAAGCCTACATTCAAACTAGTCCCGAGATTAACTAATGGGTTCAGATACAATTTTAATCCTTAACTTGCCGAAACTTTTCCGAACGTCTGAGAAATTTAGTGGCTTACGTGGCTTACTACTATCTTATCATGACTCGTGAACACACAATTTGCCCTCTCAAACAGTGAGCTTCTGTAAATTGACCCCGATCCAATACAGTTTCCAAATCAGTACAATGCAAGTCTCTATATATCTTTATAAGTAGTTTGAAAATTGCATCTGTAATATAACTTTCTAGCATTAAAGATCAATCAATTAGTTTAAGTAGCTCAACCTCGCAATATTTAAAGAGTAGGAAATCTTATTAGTTTTAGTCATAAAGAGCATTACTCATTTGAATTCTAGTGCTAGAAAGAAATACAGTAGGTTACGAAAATGTTTCAGTTTCAATACAACAGATAATCCTCGATCCCACGATTAAAAATCGTATAAATACAGAACAAAATGCCAGAAAACAGATTTTGTTCTGTGACTCAAGTGATGTAGGCAGTCAAAACGCCAGTGCGAGTGAATAAATAGCGAAATTAGTTTAAATATGGACTTTGTAATAAATAAAGCTGTTTTTCAAACGTAAGGGTAAAAATTTTCTGAGAACAAACAATTCAGTACGACGACTAAAGTTTGCAAGTAAGGCACGTTATTGAGATACGGTGTAAAGCTAACCAGTTTGAACAACACAAATTTACAAAGTTTGATTATATAAATGATAAAATGATTTTGATAATGCAACTAGCTTATCATCGTTCTATTCTAAATTGGCGCCGCGCCCGTCGAAATTATTAATCATAAATATCTTGTCTATTAAACGTAATATTTAAAACAATTGTATATATTTGGTATTAATTAAAATTAGTTGACTTATGTTTTAGCTTTCAATTTAGAAAGGTTTAATATGAAAGTTCCATAGATTTCACAAAAAAGTTTTCATATCTACCGACGGACAACATTTATTTTTACAGCTAGTAGCACAGGAGCATTACACAGCATACTCTATTGGCGATCAACTTTGAGACTTTTGCAGCTCAAGGCATTTCACAGCATTTGTATTGACACCCAATTCAAGGGTTGCTTGAACGCATATGTACTATATATATAATATATATATATATATATATATAAACATATATATATATATATATATATATATATATATATATATATAGAATGCTGTGAATCTTCTCATTATCTGCAGGTACTGGCCCTTTAAAAAAAAAACATTCGAGCCCCACAGTTTGGGCGTCAAGAATGCTGTGTTTCCTTTAAAATCCGTGAACTACGCTTTTCGCCTCGGCTGCTCACCTAATGTTATAAACCTCCCCATTCATAAAAAACAACACTTTCCTACCAAAAACATCAACGTTAACTCTATTTACATCAATATTCAGAATACATAAAATTTCAAAATTAAAATTCAGCATAAAATTCAGTTTTAAAAGAATTTTAGGATTAATTTATTATCATTTTACTGTGCATCCAAAATTAAAGTCCTTGTTGGATGCCTACTAATTAATATAACAATATAAGCAGACCGGAGTCTGAGTATAAAGGAGCATCTACCACCCTTTACGTTAATTAACCAGGTTTGTCTAATTGAGCTCAAAGACATACCCAAAGTTTCATCATATTCCCGAACATCAAAACAAAATACCCCTTTTACTTAAACAAGCAAATTTCATCTTAAAATTAAACTTTTATGGTTAGAACAATTTCACTAATGTCCATTTAAAGTAAATCAATTATAAAGTCATTCAATACACACAAAAATGTCAAACAAAATAGTATAATTTACCTGAAGGTTACTGTCCTCGTAGCTTCAAAGTATCGTTTCTTTAGTTAATCACACCATTCACCAGGATTATATTTACGGCTTCTGATTCTCTACGCTTTTAAATTTTCTCCATCACCATCCATTCAAAGTCGTTTCTGGGCCTTTTCGGAACTCATCTGTGTTTATCTGACCCTTGTTTCATGGATCCAGACACGTATTTGAACCATTTAATTATTAACACCCCCGAAAAATCGCAAAGAATTCATGCTTCTGTCACCAATATACGCCAAAACTGCCTACTTTTGTGTATACATTCGTCGTTGTAAATTTTGCTGATTGGTACAGTGAAACTAAATTTTATTACCTTGTATCTAAGTGCACTGAAGTACATTCATGTTAGCACGTAAATAACAAGCTATTTTGAATCACTAAAATATACTAGCAAACTTTAAATTATTTAATCAAACTAAAATGCACGGTTTACCATCTTTAATCAAGTCGCGTATGTACGAGCTTTTAACGCATCGAATCGTCAAAAGTCTAAGAGAGCTTGTTTATATTCATCTCGGTATATATAGCAAAAAGCCTGTCTATCGGTCTATTCCCCAAAACGGGTAATTCTAAAGAATTTCTCATGCCATATTCCCAGTCTGCCGCTCACGCGTCGATTTTTACGAATTTTCACTCGCCCCATTTAAATCTCAGAAAATTTCCACACGGCACGCAAGCCTGTCCGAGAAAAACTAATTGATTTTGTACAGAAATTGTTGTTCTACCTCTGATATTTGCATCCTATTTTTAACCAATTGTGACCACCGTGACGTTGCTTAAATCCCGCCTTTTACAATATGTGTCTTTGCTTGACGCATTTTCTCTTTCCTTCTCTACCGTGTTCTTATTGGTGCAACTTGATCTACTTTATTATCGATTATTTTAGTCCACATGGAGTGTGAAATACCCAGCTTTAGCAATTCTCGTAACTATTATGCGACGTTTTCCCAAGATTCTTTGAAACATTAATTATCTGCAAAATTTACGCCGAATGTGTTATTTAAACTACGCAGGTGTTCAACATAATATTAATTCTCAGAGCTTTAATCCGTGGTATTTTAATCTTGGGTTTTTACAAGTTTCTATAGGTATTATATGTTATTAACGGTTTAATTAACTCCAATTAAAATTGATTTCTATCCTTTTCATTTTTTAGCGAATACAACTTAAATATTAATTATTATAGGTACACTTTGTTTTACTACCGGTTACTTAAATAGAGTTAATTAATATAAACTTTGCACGTAATTTCTCTTTGTTTAGGAATAATTACATTACACGCAGAGCTTTTCACTACTGCTTCGTCTTATAAATAATTTCCATTTCTTATTTTTACTGAAACAACCGAGTTTATTTATGCTTCATGGTTTTAATAACGCGTATTATTTAATGAAATTCCTTATACACGGTGATTAAAATTATTTGATGTGATTATTTAATTTTCTACCCTGGTCTAAATATGAGTAATATATATATATATATATATATATATATATATATATATATATATATAGTCAACAAAAAACATTGCACACGTTAAACTTACGTAATAAATCATAAAGAGGTCTAGAACGTTCCAGATTTTTTTGTAAAGAGGTAGTTTTTGGTGATTTTATTTTAAATCAAAAGTTATACATTTTAGGACAGGTAATCCATATAATATTAATTGATGAAGGGTGTATTTAAAGAATTTCTAAAATTGTAAATATTATTTCCTTTCATTATATGAATGTTGATTGACTTCGTTTATCAATTCAAACAGGTAATCATAAAGGTGTGACAGAAAATTGATCATCGTAACGTTGTGCACTCTGTGTAGATTAAAAAGGGCTAGCCGCGGCATAATAATAAAAGTAAAGGATTAAATTGAGAGAACACAGAGCGGTAGCGTTAAGAAAAGTGTTTATTATACCGAATACGGCGTTAGCATATCAATATATATATATATATATATATATATATATATATTGCTGTGATATTTCCTTTGAATGCGGGAACTGGGTCCTTTCAACAAAAAATTCTAGTCCCACAGATTGGGCGTCATAAACGGCTGTGATCCTCTTTTCGCCTCGGCTGCTCACCTAATGTTATAAACCTCCTCATTCATAAAAAAAAACAACACATTCCTACCAAAAACATCAACGTTAACTCTATTTACATCAATATTCAGAATACATTAAAATTTCAAAATTAACACTCAGCATAAATTTCAGTTTTAAAAAGAATTTCAAGATTAATTTTATTATCATTTTAATGTGCATCCAAAATTAAAGTCCTTGTTGGATGCCTACTAGTTAATATAACAATATAAGCAGACCAGAGTCTGAGTATAAAGGAGCATCTACCACCCTTTACGTTAATTAACCAGGTTCGTCTAATTGAGCTCAAAGACATACCCAAATTTTCATCATATTACCGAACATCAAAACTAAATACCCTTTCTACTTCAACAAGCAAATTTCATCTTAAAATTAAAATTTTATGTTTAGTACAATTTCACTAATGTCCATTTAAAGTAAATCAATTATAAAGTTATTCAACACACACAAAAATGTCAAACAAAATAGTATAATTTACCTGAAGGTTACTGTCCTCGTAGCTTCAAAGTACATCGTCCCTTTAGTTGATCACACCATTCCAACAGGATTATATTTACGGCTTCTAATTCTCAACGCTTTTAAAATTTTCTCCATCACCATTTATTTAAAGTTGTTTCTGGGCTTTTCCGGAACTCATCTATGTATATCTGACCCTTGTTTCGTGGATCCAGACACGTATTTGAACCATTTAATTATTAACACCCCGAAAATAGCAAATAACTTCATACTTCTTTCACCAATATACGCCAAAACTGCCTACTTTTGTGTATACATTTGTCGTTGTAAATTTTGCTAATTGGTACAGTGAAACTAAATTTTATTACCTTGTATCTAAGTGCACTGAAGTACATTCATGTTAGCACGTAAATAACCAACTATTTTGAATCACTAAAATATACGAGCAAAATTTTAAATTATTTTATCAAACTAAAATGCACTGTTTAACATCTTCAATCAAGTCGCGGATGTAAGAGCTTTTAACGCATCGAATAGTCAAAAGTCTAAGAGTCTAAGAGGGCTTGTTTATATTCATCTCGGTATATATAGCAAAAAGCCTGTCTGTCGGTCTGTTCCCCAAAACGGGTAATTCTAAAGAATTTCTCATTCTCTGTTCCCAGTCTGTCGCTCGCGCGTCGATTTTTACGAATTTTCACTCGTCCCATTTAAATCTCAGAAATTTCAACACACGGCACGCAAGCATGTCCGAGAAAAACTAATTAATTTTGTACAGAAATTGTTGTTTCTACCTCTGATATTTGCATCCTATTTTCAACCAATTGTGACCCTCGTGACGTTGCTTAAATCCCGCCTTTTACTATATGTGTCTTTGCTTGACGCATTTTCTCTTTCCTTTTCTAACCTGTTCGTATTGGTGCAAATTGATATTCTTTATTATCGATTATATTTTAGTCCATGTGGACTGTTATCTGGGTTTAATAACCCCGTATCGCACATTCTCGTGAATATTAAGCCCCGGTTTCTCCAAGATTCTTTGAAACTATTAATTATCTACAAAATTTACGCCGTATGTGATATTTAAACTACGCAGGTGTTCAAAATAATATTAATTCTCAGAGCTTTATTTTCTGGTATTATAATCTTGGGTTTTTACAAGTTTCTATAGGTATTATATGTTACTAACGGTTTAATTAACTCCAATTAAATTGATTTCTATCCTTTCATTTTTAGCGAATACAACTTAAATATTAATTGTTATGTGTACACTTTGTTTAATACCGGTTACTCAAAATAGGGTTAATTAATATAAACTTTGCACGTAATTTCCATTTGTTTAGGAATAATTACATTACACGCAGAGCTTTTCAATACTGCTTCTTTTGATATAAAGCGTCTTATAAATAATTTAAATTTCTTAATTTTACTGAGACGACCGAATTTATTTATGCTTAATGGTTTTAATAAAGCGTATTATCTAATAATATTCATTATACACGGTGATTAAAATTATTTGATGCGATTATTAATCTTCTACCCTGGTCTAAATATGAGTAATATATATATATATATATATAGAATTAAAAGCCGTTTTCTAAAAAAAACGGCAAAAACTCTTTATGTATGCTTAACGTAGTTGTTGCACAGCACTACTTTTGCAATAACATAAATTTGATATATTCTAAACTTTATTTATTTGACGCGTAGATTTCTGGTTAAAGTGTCGTAGCTTCGACGTGCTTCAAATGGAAACTGACCGTCTTATCAGCGAATGGGTGTTAAATAACCTTTTCCTACTACATCTGGGTTGGGTTTTCAAGCAGTTTTGCAGATTGTTTCAACCAACCAGGTTTTGTCTTTAATATCCCCTGTATTTTTGAAGCTGTTTTCTGATGCAACTCTTTTGTATTTCCGTGTCATCGTGTTTATTTGCGACCTTTGATTGCTTTAACATTTGTAATTGCGGCCAGACTTTCAAATTACGTCCGTGATTTGTATGGATAATGCTTCGGGATAATTATACAAAAATAAATGATGTAACTCTAGTACTATTTTCGTTTATGTATATATTTATTTGAAAGTGTGTTTCTTATAAAAGCGCATATTGCTCCCTTTATCACAAGTGTAATTGTATGAAGATTTATTAGGTTTTTGTCTTATCTTGTGTGTATTTTATTTTATAAACTTGTTAAACATTCTCAACGTAGTTTTAATTACACGTACGATTATTTCTCTGCTGAATACGCGTTCTATTGTTGAAAGATTTGCTCACTTGCATTGTTTAAAGTTAACTACGGTCTATATTCAGAGTGTTAAATGTTTGCTATTTTCATAATGTACGAATTACTTATTTTTCTGCTAAATAAACGCAGTTTTCTGATTCCTAACGCTATTTACAGTTACTATACGACCCTTACTATTCAATACACCCTTAAACAACCCCTTATCACAGCATTATATATATTGCCGTGGAACCCCTATAAGCCTCTGGAACTACCTAAAAATCGTTTGAGCTCTGGTACTTGCCAGTTACAAAAAAAAATCAATTTTCAAAAATATAAAACTTTCACAAAATTTTCCTTACCCGCCTTCTGCTCTATCAAATTAATTACTTCAGTAGCTTCCCTGGCTAGCTCAGCTGGGCTTCTTCTCATATACCTAAATTTACTCCCATTCTCTTTTCCGTTCACTCACCATTCAAATAAAATCACAAAATAATATAACAATCATACAATATTTATTAACCACTATTTACAAATAATAATATTCATAGTTATTTACAGTTCGCTGCTCAAGTTACACCTCAATAAATGCTAATTTGGTCAAGTCCTTGTTTTTAAAATGGAAATTTCTAACACATTTAATGCAACAGGAGTAAATGAGCCCCAAATAATACCTTCTCTTTGTTTATTACTACACTGGAATATAGTGAGCTCATAATAACCCAGTTTATAAATGTATGCTTTCCACTTTGCATACTATTACTACAAACTTAAAAAAAAACCATGTACTCTTAACAATTAAATTTAAATTCATCAAGCAATTCAATAAGCTTTACGTACACCTTTTGTTTAATATTCAAAATACCATATTAATAGTCAGCTATATGTATCCTTTTCAATACGTAAAATACCCATTAAAGTTCACTCTCACACATCACAATTTCAACAGTTTATAACTAAAAAAAACAGCAAATTCAAATGCGTTACTTGGAAAAACTTGAAGATTCCATCTCCGTTGACGATGTATTATGTTCCTGAACCCCTCGGCAAAGTGGTTTTGCGTGTGGCTCCACAAGATGTTTTAAAGATGACCACAATCTAAGTTGCGCTCCCTGCTACCCATCCAATATCAATTTCAATATCCAAATCCATGTATATTACACTTGTTTATTATCGCATTAAAATTTACGAGCTTGTTAAAGTATTCGTTGGACCTCAGTTAAATTTAAATAAACTCGACACTATACGCGTTACTAACTATAAGGTCACAACAATCTAATACTGAACTTTACAAATTTTAATACTTACAGGCTTCGTCAGTTGATTTTTGTATGTCGTTATGCGATGCAAGATTAAAGAGTAAAGAGACCCCTATTAATTTTGTTAGAGTATTTATCATAAAGCTAGGCCCCCTTTTGGCCACACTTTACGCGAAATACCTAATTGTGAAATAATATTTCTCCAAATTTTGTCTAACCGTTTTAAGCTTCTAGAAATATTCTCACGTCACACGCTATCTCAACAAACTCTCACATACACCTGTCGCGTGCTCGTCTATTCTCAAACTAACTATTTCGACCAATCATACATTTTAGTGACGTCTTAAAACCCCGCCTGTGATATCTCTATTCCCTTCTTATGCATATTTGATGTTGCATTCTAACCTTGCTTGTGTGGTAGAAAATCGATATAGCTGCCCGCGTCCACGTGGATTGAGCACGTGCTTTGCGACAGTCGGTTGAACAATATTCTTTAAAACTTGCTCTTTTATGCTGCAAAATACATAGAAGTCGACCTTTCAAAACATGCAGGTGTTCAATTAACTCACGTTTAAAATAACAATTCTCGGAGCTTCTTTTTATGGTATACAACCCAACCGATATATTTGTTTGTTACAACGAAAGCTATTCGCTTTGGATATGTTGATTTTACATGCTCTGCTGCGTTTCCTGACGTTTTAACCCTTTAAATTAAAGTACATTAAATTAATTACTAATTTCTGTTGGCTTATAAACATGATTTTCTTTGCGAATCTATTACCTTCTAATCCCTAATTATACAATTATGTCAATACTTGTTAATTTAAATTAAATAAATGAAATAAACTGTGCACGTAAATTTTATGTTTCTTCCTCTATACAGGGTGTTTGAAATTGCATTGTTGACCACCAAATTTAACCCTTTAAATCCACTACAATATATATATGGCTATGAATTTGAAACTATATGCGCCCAGATGTTGAGAGCCAATAAAATGTGCTCTATCTGTTGTGAATTATTAAATGAATACGTCGGTATTATCTTGCTAGCTTAAATCAAATGAAACAACGAAACTCCAACATCAAAATTGTAATTTCACAAATATTCATCAACAAAAAAGAAATAATAGCTACAATCACAAACATCTTGCTTCAACACTTATTATTCAAAAACTGCTTACATAGAAACATTAAAACCTACAAATGCAGTTCACAACTTTAGTCTAAAAACAACATTCCATATTTACCTAATATTAATGTAGGGTTTACCTAGTCCTAGTTTGGAATTAGTAATCCCAAACCTTTTCTTATGTAAGTCACAAAATTTTGTTTTTGAAAAGGGTATGGATAATTTGTATGCTCTTCAATTAATTAACTTGTCTAAGTATGAAGTGTGACTGATCAGGGACCCCTAAGAAAAACCTGTTTAAATAATCAAATTAACTCGAAATTTGAACTCAAAAAATCTGAAAATTACCCATTCACAAGTAACATCTATACACCAAAATTCTATGCAAGTTTAATCAACTTAAAATTAATTGAACAAGCAAATGTCTATCGAAAAACTTAAACAAAGATACACTTGTGTTTCTTGTTAAAATTTTTAACTAAATTTCTATATTGTCCCATTTTTGAAAGCATTTATACAATAAATGCACTAAAAGCCATATCATGCCTTTTAATGTCGCATTCTTCTATTATAAATTAATTTTCCATGTTGTATTTTTCTATTTATTTTATCTTATCGGCAAATACCTTATTAATTGACTGTGGTATTTTACTTCCAATCTGAGTTGTTAAAGTTTTAATACAATTTTATTTTAGACGTCGTTTGTTATACTATATAACTTTAAAATATTGCTCTTGACCAATATTTTCAAACGTCTAGAATCACGAACTTAAACGTAGTTATAATTCGTAGTTGACCGATAAACGAACAAATGATCATTGATTCCTTTTCGGATTATTCACCGGCTTTTATATCTTATATGTCACTAGCTTCCGGGAACTCACGGTTGCCGTTGATACGAATCATAAAGTTGATATATTCAGTTCATTATACACGTTCATCAAGTCGTTTATTTTATCGAAATAGCTAATTTATGAGGTCGTAAACATTTTACTATATTTGTTAATTGCTGCCGTTTAAAGAATGAATGGCAATCGTGTTTTTTATCGCGCTTCTTATTTACTTTATGGTCGTTAAACACCTTATCGCTTTCTGCCACCTCGCTAATTAGAATGTTTTCATTCATGTTGTTAATAGCATACCAAGCCATAACTTCCAACAAACAAGAAAACTTTGTAGAGTATATAAAGGAAAAATTTAGAAAAATACACAACAAGACGCAAACAAAACATGCTTAAGAAAGAAAGACTGACAAGAGAGAAAGAATTTTAGCAGTTAGGGTACTAATAAAAACGCAAATGCTTTACTAGTGCGAGATCTTAGTAAATTGAATCACTAAAAATTAAAAAAGGCTTTAGCAATTTAGAATGCGAATGTGTGGGAGAGCAGCAGCTAATTGTAGATTTTACACCAACAAGCAGGTACAAAACAAAATTCTAAAGAACCAATAGAAGAAATAACGACAAAAAGAAGAGAGAAAATAGAAGATACGCCGAAATACCTCCAAGAGTTAACATCAGACAACTGATAACTTAAGTATGCACGCTTGTAATTAAAATCTTAAGAAGAATCATCCCAAAACGACCTTTTTGTCATGATGGGGTCAAGAAAAACATAGGGAATTATAAGATATTGCATCTTGGAACTTTTAATACAAGGGGAAAAACAGTCTACAATGAATGTGGAAAGACGCTTACCTGAAGTTTATATTAACTGAATGTAGTCGGTACACCTATGCAAGAACCGGACCAGAGTTGAATAAATCCCTAAAAAATTTTGGTAGATCCATGTAAAGCCCTGCGTTGATAGGTAATCTCAAAAGCGCAGCAAAAACCTGCTGTAATGCAGGAAACAAAACAACTGGTGGAAATACATATGTTAGTTGCCAATGATCTCAGTATCCGATGTCTGAGAATAAATAAATAAAATAAAATAACAGGGTAATAATCCATGCAAATTATGTAAAAGAAAAATAAATAGTATTAAAAATACATTCAGACTGGAACATACCAGACAACAGTCTGTGACATTTTGCAACAAAACGCTTTTCTTTTATTACTGGCAGATATCATTTACCATTTCAACTTTAATTCTTCAAAATCCCATACGAAAAACCTTCTGTTAGGCTACTTTGAACACCATTATGTATGATAAGGGTGAGCTTATGTGTAGCCTGTTCGGATGCTCATCATATAAGCTATCTAGTGGTTTATTTTTCAGCCGCGTTTCCTTTGTTCTTTCCAATTTATATTATGTACGGAAAGTAAAGTATTCGATCAATATGTATTAAATCTTAATGGGATTGGGTTGTTTACATATTCACGAGTACGTATGAAAAAGGCACAGGTGTCATGTGTCTGTTAAAATAATATCAACTTTTCACGGCGTTTTTTGCAGGAAGTATATTAATCAATACTAAAACTTCTGCATAAAAGATTTTTAAAGAGGATTTTAATCTACAAAACAGATTTCATTTGGAGTTTAATTAGACTAAACGTTCCTTGTATAAATAAATAATGAATCTCTTTCAGTTTATACTAACATAAATGATGGAGTCTTCTATATGGAATTTACTCGCTAATTAGATTCATACTTTCTTTCTCTTTGAAGCTTTTGTAGAGAGAAAGTTGTGCTCAGAGGAAACATAGAAGGCCTCAGGATAATTTAAAACACACTAAAATTTTTACAGAGTATACGTCAAAGATTTATAGTATTGGATGAAAGTGTATGCAGACTGCCTAGTTTTTGACACTGACTTCATGACTATCCTTCATTTGTGTGCAATTTTCTACGGTGTCCAACTCTTGTTTCACTTTACATGAATGCTAAATCTTATTAACCCTTTTAACAGAAAGTCTCAAACGGTAGAGTTTTATTATTTCTCTTCTGTTGACGGTTTTGTCGACAATTAAATTCTTAACATGCACAGAATATACAAGTTTACTTTTAGAACAGGTTAACAAAATGCCACGCAAAGAATACCGAAATTTTCCAGTTGAGTTTCAACGCAAAGGGTAATTGAAGTTTGAAAAATGCCTTTGGGTAAGTTGTTCATTCAACTCTGTATCTCAAAAAAATAAAATTATAACTGTCGCAATTCTCTGGAATCTTTATAGCGCTAAATTTGATTCATAAGGTTTTAGGTGCTTGTTCGTTTGCTTTTTGAGCAACACTAGGTTCATTTCATTCATCACTAAGCGATACAAACATCTTCGTGAAATGTAACTCAATTCAATTATTGTTAAACGATTACTAATTTGACGTTGTGATAAGCGTTGTATATGATGTGAAATCTGTAATTTTTACACCTGATCTGCCGTAGAGCATACTTGATTTATTCCAGAATTCAAATGTACAGCTTTTAAAGTTGATATTAATTATTAGTATTTCAGTGTCATAATGCCTAATCAGGGTCATTCCTTATTATAATAACTGTTATTACACACAGTTTTAACCACATTAAAAATAAATCATTTACTAAGAGTAGGTATACAAGGGGCGAACAAGCGCAAAAAGTGCAATTTTTCCATGTCAAAACCCAAAAGAAGGCTCAAGGTCCGTTCTGGTCAAATTTTTACCATACATTGAAATCCCCACAACAGTCTTTAAATCCTAGTTACGTACGTCTTTGATTGTAGTCCAACAAAATCTTTCACAAGTCGCCCATTATTTTCGTCCTTCATATAGGTAAAATCACCACAACACCGTCTCGGTTACCTAGTTTCGGCTACTTTTCCAAACCACTCCAAACAAACATAAAGAAAGAACTGTTTTCTGTGTATAACTTTGTAATAAAATTAAGTTTAAATGACTCCATGCTTGGCATTAAATATTTTTAAATTTTGTTATGTATAATGTCAGAATAAAAATTTCAGAATAGTATTACATTGCTTTTTATTTATAAAGGCTATGACGTCACCACGACCTTGGAAAAGCAGCCGAAACTAGGTAACCGAGAGCCGATTTTGTGGTGATTTTACCTATATGAAAGCCGTATGTTACGAGGATTTTTAAGACTGTTATGGGGATTTCAATGTATGGTACAAAAATGACCAGAACTGACCTTGAGCTTCCTTATGGGATCCAACATGGGAAAATTGCACTTTTTGTGCTCCTACGCCTCTTGTATACCTACTCGTAGTAAATGATCCATGTTTAATGTACATAAAACTGTGTGTAATAAACTGTTATAATACTAAGGAATGACCTTGATTAGGCGCATACTCTTCTGGAATGGCACCACTGGTTTGCTAGTAATCAAGAACCTGACAGATTCAGGCTCGTTTATTTCAAATCCATTTGTTTATAAATGCATAATTGAATGCGCCTCTTATAACGAAGCTATTAGTATTTTGCCAGGTAAAAACTCAAAAGTATGAATCGGAAGAAATCATTGACAAATATATGCAATTGCTAAAATACTTTGCGAAAAATTATTGCAGAGATAAACATATTAGAGCGCATTTATACTGTTCCAGCAGATTAAATAGACACCATTTTTTGATAGCAAGGTTTTATTAAATTCATATATCTATACAATTAAGTGTCTGCTTCTATTGAATGATTGTAATGTTGAAGCCGAGATGCTTCAAAATTTTGCGTGCCTATTTGTACTTTACTTACTATTCTATTAAATAATAAACAGAGAATAAAAATAACTTTTCTCAACTGTCACAATTTGATATTTTTCCTCTTCTTGCATTTTCCGTTTCTAGAATCACGTATCCGCGGTAACATTTCCCACACCGTAAGAATGACCAAAGTCATCTTTATTCACTTGCTTTGCTTCTAGTAGGGTTAATTTCCCTATGGCTCGATGGATCTACCCTCTGAAGTTTGCACCACGGTTCTCGAGAACGACAATCTTGACCACATTCAACGATTAACATTCTTTATCGAACCCAACCGCTTCTTCTACTATCGTCAATGATTTCTACGCAACCTCCCGGTTTAATCTGTTTCGTTTCGCTAAACCATTTTGTCCGTCTGGTTAGAGTGGGTATATGTTCCCTGATTCAACGTCTCTAGAAGTGATTAATATTATATTAAATAGGTTTCTGCTATTATGTGTAGTTTTTATGGAATAGTGCATGGTAGTTGTTGATTGGTTGGTTCCGCTCGAACTTCCCAACAGCAAATGATTTAGTGTAAGTTTCTTGTTCGTTCGAATCTAGAGGGAGACTGGTAAGCGGTCACCAGTTGACTATTGACTTAGTTTCCACGATTAGGGTTTGTAAAGCCTCATCGTTGAATTTGTGTTCCTTGGGTAAGTTTAGTACAGCGACCATACGCTCACACCCACTACCCATATGAGTAGTTGATGGCATTGGTGAACGTATCCGCTAATTGCGCTTCAATTTGCATCTTTTGTTCCTTTAGTAATCGATTGGCTTCAACAAAGTTACTTCCGTTGTCAGAGGAGATTTCTAATGGTGCTCCTTGACGGCAAACAAATCTACGGCTGCACGTTATACAAGATCGTGTCGTTAGGTCAAAGGCAACTTCCAGATGTATTGCGCGTATGTTCAGACATGTAAATACGGCAACCCATATTTTAGCATTTGTACGGCCCACTTTTACCACGATCGGTTTAAAGTAGTTCACTCCTATAAAGCTGAACGGCCAAAAGCAAGACGATGTAATCTCGCTGAAAGTAAAGATGCCATTCGTGATTCTTCCGGTTTGACTTTATATATTTTGGAAAACTTTCTCACCAGACCACGTAGTCGTGGAACATAGAAACGTTGTTGTAGTTCATTCACCACGGTTTCAGAAATTCCATGGGCGTATTGAACATGGTAATGGTGTAAAATCAACGTGGTCACCAAGTGGTCTTTTGGTGGAACAATTGGATGTTTGACGTCTACCGCCGTCTATTTTGCAGCGCCAATACGTCCATCGATCTCTAAAACACCATCATTGTCTAGCCTTGGGGTGAGTTTGTAGTGAGGACTCGAGATAGCTAATGGCACCATGTTTTTAATTGACGAGTGCTGTCTTCCTCAAGAACTAATAATTTCTTTGAATACGCCTCTACCTGTACAAGTCTCCAGATTTGCACTTCTACTTTGCGAAGATCCTCCAGGGAAAGGTTTGCCATTTGCGATATATCACTACGCTTCTGGCGATTCTTTCAGTTATCTATAATTCGCATGACACAGGCGATAATTCGATGTAAGCGGTTCCACTTTGAAAATCGTTGATAGTGTATCAGCGGTGTAAATATAGAGATTTTATTCTGTGGGGGCGTTATCTTGTTATGACTTACGCCAGTGGTCTTCAGACAAGTGCAGAATATCTAGATCCCGTTACCATGGGCTTGATGAAACGAGACTAGGATTCATCCCTCATTTGGTGGCTTCATAGGCGACGTTGTGTGAACCACGTATTCAGCTTTTCCAAAGTAGATGTTAAAGTTTCTTCTATTCGACAAGCCACAAACTGTCGATATTTACGATGATTTGACTTAATCCACGCTAATACAGTCTTAGAATGGGTTCAAAAAAATTATTGATATGTTGTATTTAAGTGGCCGTCGATAACGAGTGAAGTCAAACGAGCACCCAGAGCCGCTGCCATCCTGTTCCAAACGAGAAATCGATACATATTTCAAAGGTGTAACTTTTACTTTAACCGTAACTAACGTACATTGTATATTTCCATTGCGAGTATTGTAGCTCAAAAGTATACTGCTGCGGCATATGCAGTTTCTCTTGCGTCAGTAAAGGTATGGAATTGCAAAGGACTGTACATCTCGCTGTAACTTCATTAACCTAAACCAGTAGAGTCAACCATTTCCTCCAACGTTCAAACAGTTCGATGTTCACACGTACATTTCAACCAATACCGGTCTTTCAGATATCGTACATCGGTATCTTACCATGCACCAACAAATGAGACATTAAACCGAGTGGATCGAATAGACTAATGACGCATATCAGTATTTGTGGTTTAGTAGGAATTGCTTTGGAGTTGATCAAGTTTTTGATCAAAGAATTGTCAAAGAATTCCCAAGACCTGTTCCGGGCAAGTACTTTTACGCGAGACAAGTTTTTTCATATCTGGATCGTCTCGCTCCCCTGTGCAATCTAAATCGTTTTACTATTTTAAACCAATTGCGAATCTCGAATCCGCACTTAGAGTTCACCCATTTTACTTCCGTAGCAACAGTTTTTGCTTCATTAGTAGTCTCAAAACTGTCGAAGTAATCATCTGCGTAATGGCGTTCCACGATTAATTTAACGGCTCAGGGGAAACGATCTATAAACTTTATACCGTTTTTATTTTTGACGAATTGGGTTAGCTTTCAGTTGTGCGAGATGGGTGCTATGAAAGCAAATAGAATATTCCTATACAACTATATAAGTTGTGACACTTTTACTAAATATCTATAAGCTTACTTTGAAAGGTCTTTAAACTCCAAATAAAATCTACTTAAAAGGCAGGTGTGCCGATTAACTTGATTGGCAGTTCATACTGCTGCTGGAGGTTGATGAAGCCTTGCTTACATCCTTTTCACCTCCCCCTAGTTTAAAATAAACACAGAAACAAATCTCCACGTCCTGTAACCCCAACCTTTATTGTAAAACATGATTATATCAGTAAATAACAGCAAACAAGAAGAACTAAGATCTACCTGTAATTGGCCAAATATGTGTTTAACTCAAAAAAAATTTAGTGTTATCAATGATTTAACCTCATAGAAATTTAACAAATTTAAATTTTACGTCCTAATTCACGGATACAGTAGTGAACTTCTGTTTATGAGAAGTCGGTGTGTACAATTACGCTTTAAATAAGCGTGCATCAGCGTTAGTAATCTTTTTTATTACCGTCAATCGAAGTTATCAAATACAACAAAAACCGCACCTGATATTTATAAGCTGTATAAATAAATATAATTAAATTATAGTTTTTCTCCTTTTAAAACTCTAGCAGGAATGATTGCAGGTAAATAGTTCAACTTGTTATTGTGGACAAAAATTCCTTATCACTGGTAACTTTCAGCCTTAACGGTACATTACAACCGAGTTTATTATTTTGTGTTCGAAAATCTGTTTTTCATTATAAACTCTGGTTAATTATCGTTCCTGGTGTACTCTGCACCGCAAGAGTTGCGTGTCAGTCAAATTCGTTAGTCTGTCAGACGTCTAGTTTTCATTAATCTGATCTGATCTGATCATCTCTTTAGCTATCTTTGGGTTTTTACGTTCCAGGTTTCAGTGTACACTAATTTTATTCTCACAGATTGCGCTTCTAAACTGTTTTATTGTCGAGTTCATTGTAAATCTGTCCGTGTAAATATTTATTTATCCCCCCCCCCCATTTTTTATTTGTACAAATAATTTTATTTTGAGCGATGATTTCCCGGTTTCTATCAGTAATATCATTGAACTTAATACGAAGGGATGTTAAGTATCAATATTTACTAACATTTATAATTCGTGTACGGAGTGCCTTCTTAATATAATTCTGCATCCTAATTTAATATTACATAGAAATGATAACGTTATAAACTGCAAACAACCAAAGCTCACAAAATCTTTAGGGTGCTTTCCTTCTAAAAGCTCATGCAACTAACCAAACTTAGTAAATGTTCTTCTACTAACTAATGTTTGTTTAAGTAACGATCTAGCGTTACAACGTGTCAGAATATCTCTTAATAGTTGAGGAAAGAGGCCAAACGCAGTATAAGGAGTTCGTAACAGAACGTTTAGTAAAACTGGGTAGAAGTACATTTTCCTCTATGAAACTCAACCTCGTTAGGCAATTTCCCACCATGAATGCTGTAAGAGTGCTTCCACAGATTGTAACAATTTTATTTTACTATGAAAAAATTGCTTTTCGAAACAATTTAGAAGTATTAAGGCAATAGGAAAAAAAATAAAAAATGTTGCAAGAATATTTATGTGAAAATTTAGATAGATTTTCGAGTTTTTAAAAAGTCCTTGGTCCCATATAAAAAACAATGTGGGATTTGTTATTTTTTAGTTTGGTTTAATTACGAGGCTAAGTTCAACATTTTGTACCCACGATCGTGTAGAAAACAATTAAGCTGTTTTGAAACCTGGTTGGTAAATTCGTAAATAACAATTTAGTCTTTCAAAAGTCCATGTGAACACCTTATTGTTTACGTAATATCTCAAGTTTTTGATTGAAATTGTACGTGATTGTCAGATTCGATGCTCATATAGATCCTAAGAAACGAAATTTTGTTTAACTAATAATTTTTTATATGACTAACACATGGTAAATTATTTGTCTTTTTATAATTATTACTGGATAAAAATTATTTATTGTTTAACAAATACTGTCTGACTTTAATATGTTCAATTTTCTAAAATTATTAGATTCAAAATTTTTAATTAGCTACTCCTAGAGGGTTTCTGTATGTACACTAAAATCATATCTTTTTAATATTTGCCAGATGCAGTGGCGGCCAACTTATTTTGTTTTTTGTTTAACAAAAAATATTCCAACCTTGTCCTTCTCATGATCTCCCATGGGATAATAGCCAAGTTAGCCGTCGGCACCGCAGGTTTTAGTAGTTTCATTTCGTACGCAAAAAAATATGTCTGTTTAAAGTTCTGAGTTGTTGATCTATCTTCTACCTAGGGACAAAAGTCTCAAAGCGTGTTACCTTTAATAATTAAAACCGTTACACTGACGCCGAACGCATTGGGGTCCGAAATGTGTAACAATGTTGGTTCACCAAATTAAGAATAAAAACTGGCCACGTTGGGCGCCAAACGTTATTAAGGTTACAATAACCTTTTATTCAGCATAGCTAAAATAAATAAAATATGTAGAAGGAAAAACTATATACAGGGTGCCCACAATCTATCTCCGTATATGGGTAACTTTTTTATTATAGAAGATGCAATGTTGGTTAAATTAGCAAAGTTGAAGAGAAATTTACGAGTAGTATGATGCTTTTTTGAAAACTCACCTAGATGCTCAACTTTTTTAGATATTTGAAAAAAACTGAAATTTGCCATTTTCTTCAAACGCTAATAACTTTTTAACGGTTTAACCTATAGAGAAAATAAAAACTGCTTGTAAGGTAACTTTTTACGCAGAATTCAATAGCGTATATGACAATTTTAATTGGAAATGGGTTTTCAAGCTACAAACATAACCTCACTTTTTTTAAATGGAAACCATAGTTCAATATAACCCAATTGGAAAGGTTTTTCTTTTCTGATTACCCTGATGTAAGGGTTGATGTACTTATTTTCAGTAGTTTCTTCATAATAAAGAAAAAACGATTAATTTATTTGCGGACATCAAGGAGTCCATGGATACGTATTACAAACAAACAAAATGTGTAAAAATCAATAATGGAAACACAAGTTTATTGTAACTAAATTTATTATAAACTAAGAAAAATAAAATACTTAAAAAATAAACTATCCATACAATACAAATAACTTAATCAAAGGAAACAAAATTAATTAATGCGAATATGCCCACTCCTACATTAACATATGCTCAAAATGACCTCCATTAGCTTGCAAACACATTTCGCACCTTTTAATTAGGTTTTGGTGCACCTTATTTAACGTTTGTGGTTTTATACTTGTAATAGCTGCTGTAATACTATCTTTGAGTTGCTCAATGTTATTGGATTTTTAGCATACACTACATCCTTTACAGTACCCCAAAGAAAAAATCCAGTGGCGATAGTTCTGGTGATCTTGCCGGCCATGGAACAGGACCTGCATTGCCAATCCAATTTGGAAAACTATTATCAAGATATTCAGAAACGGCTTGTGCATTGTGAGCAGGTGCACCGTCATGCTGAAAATAATATAAGTTTTGCAGTAAATGAAGTGGCAAATTATCGAGCATTTCTTGCAATTCGTTTTGTAAAAAATTTAAATAGCGTACACCATTTAAATTATAATTATAGAAGAAAGGCCCAAGTATTTTATTACCAAAAATGGCACACCACACATTTATCGAAAATTGATGTTGATCCCGCCTTTCTTCTGTTAAATGGAGATTTTCCTGACTCCAGTAGACTGTATTTTTTCTGTTAAACATGCCTTTGTTAGTAAATTTTGCTTCGTCGGTAAATATAATAGTGTGACTAAAACCAGGATTATTATTTGTTTCATTAAGAAACCACCTACAAAACTGTTGTCTTCTCTCACAATCCCCTTGATACAGTGTATTGCTAACATGGGTTTTGTATGGTTTGTAGCGGTTTTGTTTTAAAATTAGGCGAGCTTTTTCTGTAGAAGTAGCGCACTCAATTGCAGTTTCTCGGTGGACGCTGTTGGCTTAAAATTTATGTAGGCTAACACACGTTCTTCATCATCAGTTTTGAATTTTCTTTTATCAGTACTGGGTTTTGTAAAAGCACCAAACCTTTTAAATTGTTTTCTAATTTAGAAAACAATCGTTTATCTGGCTGCCTTCTTTCCAAATATCTTTCATAATACATATCACCAGCAGCATCACAATTTCTGTTACAGGCATAGTAACAAAAGAGCATGTCATTTTTTCGTCGTTTGTATACATTCTCTATTATAATCAAATAAATTTAAAAGTCTTCTACACAAAATTTGCAACCCAGAGCAAATAAACACTTTAACTAATAATATCTGACAAATGCCAGTTGTTTTTGTTTATTTAAAATATGTATCCATGGACTCCTTGATGCCCGCAAATAAATAAATCGTTTTTCTTTATTATGAAGAAACTACTGAAAATAAGTACATCAACCCTTACATCAGTGTAATCAAAAAAGAAAAACCTTTCCATTTGGGTTATATTGAACTATGGTTTCCATTTAAAAAAAGTGAGGTTATGTTTGTAGCTTGAAAACCCATTTTCAATTAAAATTGTCATATACGCTATTGAATTCTACGTAAAAAGTTACCTTACAAGCAGTTTTTATTTTCTCATAGGTTAAACCGTTAAAAAGTTATTAGCGTTTGAAGTAAATGGCAATTTTCAGTTTTTTTCAAATATCTAAAAAAGTTGAGCATCTAGGTGAGTTTTCAAAAAAGCATCATACTACTCATAAATTTCTCTTCAACTTTGCTAATTTAACCAACATTGTATCTTCTATAATAAAAAAGTTACCCATATACGGAGATAGATTGTGGGCACCCTGTATAACGACTAAGCTTAACAAGGTGGAAGTTTAGTTCAAAAAGTTATTTAGAACGGTCGAAATGTAGCATTACGAGTATGCAGTAGGCGGAGAAAGGGGTTGGGTACCGTTATTGTTGTTAGAATCTTTACTGCCGTCAAATTTAGAAAGGCCTTCCTCACGATTCGTGAATTTTGACAAGTGTGTGAGTCGGAATGAAGATCAGTTAAAAGTTAGTGAACGGAACATAGCCATTCAGGACAAATTTAAATTTATAATATAACATCATTTTTACCCGTAACAGAGTTTGATGTTAAATAATGATGTATTTACGTGTAAAAATGACATCTATGTAATATGATGCTGGTTTTGACTATTTGGAATTAGTTGGTTACCTTACTACCTATGTACTCCCCCGCTTCCGTTGCTCCATTGAAATACAAATTTTAAAAAAGTTATGAAAATTTTATTTCAATTACAACATAAAAAAATGGTTTCCACTGGGCTACATAATCAATTTCTTTTTGCCTTCAACCAAACTTAAAGATTAAAGGTGCTTAAATTATGTTTTTGGCGGCATATCATTTTTACAGAAAACCGGGTAAGTCCACATACATATCCATTTTCTTTGAGTGTTTCAGAAACTGCTCTTTTGAAGTCCAATCCAACAAAATTATTTCGAACACTTAACTATTCAGTTAGGGCCAATATGTAGAAAGCTGAGTGCTTGCCTAATCTGTCAGGACGTTAATTATACACGACAACCGAGAGTATATTATTCCGCTAGAACTACTTTAGTTCAACTCCGCAATTTACGTCACACACGGAAATTGAGGTGTCCAATCAATATTGATTAAATCTTAATGCGATAGGGAAGTAGGTGTATTTATTTACACATATAATATGCGTGCATGTAAAATAGTATACTTAAGCTTTACACGTGGCATTTAAACATGAATCATATTAGTCCGAAGAAGAATTTCGTGATACAGTTTTTTCCACGTGCTTTTTATTAGAATTCCCGAACAATACAAAATGCCAAAGCAAATTTAATTCAAACTCTAATTTATATGAACTCTACGTATTTATAAAAATATTTTTACTTCAAATTCTAATTTAAACCAACCTTTCTTCTTTATTAAAAAATTGTCTTATTAAGCTTTTAATAAGATGGATGAAGTGGTTTATGGGAAAGCTCCACTCGTTTATTACGCTTCATACTTTCTCAATATAAAATACAAAGCCTTTTATGTACTACCGAGAACATTAGGAAATTCTGAAAGAACACGACACAAAGCCACTCCAAACGAATGTTGGAGTACCATAATATAATTGTCATATAGGACAGTAACTGAAGTTTGAAAAATGTCTTTAGGGAACACGCGCTTATCGAACTTAGCTTTTTACAGCACAATGGACCCTTCTTTTTCGCACTGACAAACTCTTAAAAAATGTTTCAAACTGTTAAATTTCATTGATAAAACTTTCTAGATTCTACCTTCTTCAAAGAAAGCAGTTTAAATTACTTTCATTTACTGTAGAGTTCCGAAATAACTTATAAATTATTTATCAAAAAATAATCGAGTAACAAACTCCTACAAGCTTTAAATCTATAGAATGTACCTTAATTAAAAGAAAGTAAACTGGTTTATTCAGTATCAGAAGAATATTTTAAAGGAGATAAATAGATAAATTAGTTCTGTGCATACAATGTAGACCATTATGAAAAATTCTGCAACCGTCCAAGGGTTATTTTTAAATTATAATACCTTGAAATATAAGTAATAAACATTTGTTGTAAAAATACTGACGACTAGAGCAATTATTTAAATAGAAATAGTCATTACATAATACCTTGATGTAAAATAAGGATACTGTGAGACGATGTAAACTAAATAGCAAAACCCCTCACCACAAAACTATTTAAAAAACAAATGCATATTTCGACCGATAAGTTGTTACATGCCAAACTAGTCATGTATCATGTTTTAGGTTTAGAGATACTTGGTAGGTTAATTGTTGCGTATTTTTGAAAAGATACGCTAACTTCCGCCGTTGCTGACAGTCGAGTCTGCGCAGAAGGAATGCGGATGTGCGCGAGTGGAGGAAGCGACATTAAGCAACGAGGCATGGACTAAAAGACAAGTATCTAAGTGCGGTGTATTTTTTAAAGAAAAACAAGAATGTAGTTTCCCTTTGTCTCCCATTATCGTTCCTCTACCTATTTCCTTTCAAACCCTTACGAGACGCAATAGAAGTTTAGTGACGAATAATATTTTGATGTTCAACATGACGCAATCAAACCCTAACCACGTGTTGACCTTGGGATGAAGTTCCGAGAGATACACATCACGTAAGTAATTTGAATTTTACCTATAATGTGTATGTAAATTGACTTAGACAGCGTTACAACAATGGCGTTAGAGCCATCCCTAAAGTGTAATAATAGCGCGTAAATTGCAACGCGGATATTCTCATGACCACGCAAAGTTGAGGTAAACCTTTCCAACAGACAATTTACACAGTTTGTATTATAGAGATCACTGGCTTGTGTGATGAGGAGAAAATCATCAGATGTTCAAAGTAACAATAGAAAATTTTATAAGGAGAAGGTTCCAATTCAACCTTGTAACGAATTAGATAGGAAACGAAATTTTAATTTTAAAAAGACAAAATACATGGACGCGCTTTATATAAAGAATTTTGTAAATAGTTATTCTTAATTAATCCTGATATTTTAAATTTTGTTTCTATAAAAATAATTCAAATAATAAGGCATAATATTGGATCTCTTAAATTCATTGTAACGTAATAACTGAGGGAACTAACTTAATAAATAGCAAATGCAAACCGATCTCAATATAACAAAGCACCGTATGCATTTTCCTCGAGTAAGAAAATTTACAAAACACATTGTATTAAGCGAATGTTGACTGAAAGTAATACATGATTTTATAGCGGAAGAAAATAAGATTAGTTGAACCCGACGGGAAAGATATGAAATAAATTATTCGCGAACCGAGAATCCAAAATCATAAAAAA
Source organism: Platerodrilus igneus (assembly GCA_036346225.1). NCBI lineage: Eukaryota > Metazoa > Arthropoda > Insecta > Coleoptera > Lycidae > Platerodrilus > Platerodrilus igneus. The sequence goes on along the minus strand of JARFIW010000202.1, from coordinate 1,271,750 downwards.
TGAAGTTATACACGAAATCGTCAAAGGCGGACGGAACCGCGGGGGTTATAAATAAATAAATAATATTTCCAAAAATTGGGATTTACAAATGTCAGTTAGCTGAATATTGGAAATAGAAAACATGTGGAGCGATTGCACTGTTGATGGATTAAATTTAAGGTCTCTTTAGGATTTTTTTAGCAATACCTTGCTAGAATTGGAACGTATATTATGCAGTTTTAGTTGAAATTATTTTATGTTACTAGAACTAAGGTTTTGGATGAATTTTTATTTGAATTTATTGAAAAACTAGCTACATAAACAAATTTGTAAAGGACATGCAGCTACTCCAATAATGGAACCTTTATTTGAAAGTGGCATTTTATTTTGAGAGATTTCTTGATTATGACATAATTGGTAAGTGTTATAAGGTATTTTACATAAAGGTAAATATATTTCACAAAATGTAGGATACCGAAGCAAGGGGGATTTAGGCGGAATAACCGCCTTCCGTTGGAAACTACTAGAAGAAATAACAGTGACAGACTGTTTGGTGCTTGTCAATTATGACCCAGAAGAAAATCTTCTCAAGCTAAATGTTTAGTGTAGTAAAGGTTCTTTCTTGTATTGCGGCTCTTTTATTTATTAAATTTGTCTTTATTATTTTTATTGCAAGTTTTTCTATTTTCTTTTATAATTTCTTCCATAGGAACCCACTCCCGCACCACTGCAGTTAGCCAGCACACCCTTACATTGGTACCCACGTCTCCTCAAGACAAATCAAAATTTATTAACTTCATACATATTTTACCTGTAAAAATATTTTCGGCGCCCAGCTTCAAGCTTTTTTTTAATTTGTAGGGCATTTTTTAATGTTATGGCTGTTTTTTTAATTTTTATATTTTTCTTCATTAGGACCTTTTTTACTAGGACCGCTTTTGCGTCTGATTTTGTTAATTTTTTATATGGTTAAAATTTTTGACGCCCAATATAAGGAACGTTTGTTAAACATAAGGTATGATTTTTAGTAATTTAAGGGCAACTTTTCGACTTTAGATTTTTATCGTTTAGCTGTTTTTGTTTTTTAATTGTTAAAACACTTTTTTTTATTAGTATCAACGTAAAGGCAGTAAACGTTTTAGCTTTTAAGTGGCTTAACAGAAATTTGTTTCAATGTGAGTTCTTTAAGTTGTGAATTTTTTAAAATTAGTTGTCTTTCTTTATTTTAATTGATAACTCTAATTTTTTTGGAAATCTTTTTATTGGAAAATTTTGGGAAACACAACTATGACGCACGACCACATGAAGCTTGTTATTTAGTCAGAAATAAAGTTTGGGGGAAAATATTTTGCTTTTCGAAGCGGTGGATAAAGACAAATTCGTCAGCAAATAATAAGAAATATCGTATAAATAACTAATTAATAAATAAATGGTGATACAATGAAGCCCGCAGTTGTTAAAATGTCGTAAAATTAAACCGAGATAGGATAATGCGAGTTCAATTGCTCTATGTAGTACAAATCAAAAGAATGAGATGCGCCTATCAACCTTATGCATTAGACAAGGATAAACCAGCGGGTTTTACGATAAACATAAATCACGTCATTGGACACTAATTAGGTTGTAAAGCGTGTCATTCTCAAAAAAATTACAAAAAAAGTTAGAAAAGAAGGTAAGTCAGTAATTTTAAATATAGAATTTGCTGTATCGTGTTATAGCACTCTTTTAGCGCCTACTCTAAAGGAAGAGGGTAACACAGTAAATTTATCGGCGCTCCAACGTGAGGCCTTATCACAACAAATTTAGCGATGCCCAACTCGACGCGATTTAATAGCAATATATACACATACGCACGCACGCACCTACCCACCCACCCACCCACCTACACACACGCATATATATAGATGGGATAAGATGGCCATAAGGGGCCACTGCGCATCACATTTTGTGAGAAAAAACCGACCCAAAACTGAGAAAAGTAAAAATTCCCAATCACTAATTTTTACCCTGTGTAATACTGCATCACATAAAGTGAAATCTCATGTAAAATAACACGCTTTAAGTACATATATTTTTGACACATACCATTTAAGAACACAGCCGAATTTTGAAACAAGTTCTATTACTTTTATGCAGAATAAAAAGACCGTAAAATGAGTCTAAAGTGTAAAGAGTCATGCACCTTAAGAATACCACATAACTTCAATGTCAAGTGATCATCTTTAAGATACATCATTTATAAACAAGATCTAGCCGGCAAAATATAAAATTTGCACTTTTCTAAAATGTAACTTCGATAATACATTTATCCCCCTTAAAAATATCATTTAATCTAAGATGGTAAATAATTCATTTATTTGCATTCTTTTAAACAAACTACTTGTTCGAGAGTTTTCCTAAAATCATAAATCATTTAGGAGTAAGCAGAGGAAAGGTATTTATTTCATTTAAATAAATACACTTCAATTCGTGGAACCCATTAACACTGGGAAAGACTAAAAACCATACAAGGTAACAAGTTTTAAGAGCTATATATTACAGAAGCTCGTAAGGGAGAGAGACGTTAACAATTAGCTTCATTCACTAACAAGAGATAAAATCTGCATGATCGCAATAAATTTTAAACTGACAGGTATGAAACGTAACAACGCACGAAATTGCAGTTAATCGTTACATGATGAGGATCTCACCTCCTAGAATGTGATCCATTTTTGAGAAAGGAAGCAGTTTTAGGAATGCGTTTATGTAAAAGATGGATGTTATTGAGAGCGATTCGTTCAACATTTAAAACTAAAGTTTTGAACAGAAGTCCATCGAGATCCCATCATTAATGATAGTTACTGAATAAGCTTTTCATCGAGTGCAACGACGATAGTAGGTAAATAGGGCCGGTCCTAATTCAAAACGCGACAGACGTATTTTCCATGTGTAAAATACGTCTGTCACGTTTTGAATTAGGATCGGCCCTATATAATTTCAATGTAAAATAGTTGTGAAAACATTTGAATGTAAAATAGTTGTGAAAACATGAATTCTTCTATACTTTCAATGTAAAAATACGTCTGTCACGTTTTGAATTAGGACCGGCTTTATATTACTTTCAATGAAACACACACGTATGTTGAAAAAAATGTAAGTGCAGAGAAGAATGTGTGTAGCTGTTTTGAATTCGGTTTTCTAGCGAGAAGTTACACGTGCATCGTTTTGAATTAGGATCGGCGTTATATACTTTTAATGTAAAATGTGAAAACCTGAATTCTTTTCAAATGTAAAATACTTGTGGGCACGTTTTGAATTAGGATCGTCTTTATATTACTTTCAATGTAACACACGTATGTTGAAAAATGTAAGTGCAGAGAAAATGTGTGTAGATGTTTTGAATTTGGTTTTCTAGCGAGACAGTATGACAGATGCAAAAAAATATCGCATTCAAGTCAATTGTGTTTTTTAATTAAAGTGGATTCTGATTTATGTTTAGAGGCTGCAAATACACATGAGCCGATTTTAATTCAAAAATGAGTTCACTCTTGTGATAGGTTGAAAAGTGGGTTGGCAAAGTACGCAGATGGTGGTAATCTGCTATATAAGGAGATTGCTCCTAATATTAATTTAATTAGTCAAAGAAAAGCAATATGGATTTTAATACTCTTAATAAAACCACATATCGCAAACCTTATGTAAATTCAAAAGATCTTGTAGTGAATAAGAAGTTTGAAGTTTTAAAAGTGGAAACAATCAAGACAAAATATGGAGAAAGAGTATTAGTGGAAACAGAAGAGTTCAAGAGTATATTGCCATTGAGATATTTTGAATACCTTTAAGCGCATGGAGTGAAACAATTAAATGAAAGTATTGGCTCGAACAAACACGTATACATAACTAGTAAGGGATCGATCGGTCTAACTGTCAACATAGAATTTTCAGAATAATATGTCACTAATTTAAGAAATTAGTTTATTATTATAACACATCTAAGTCGATTGTATAAAGAATGATGTATCAAATTAAAGTGGGTTCTGATTTATGTGCGTTTTACTTTGAGTTTACTACCTTGTTTAGAGAAAGTCTTGTTTCAAAAGAAACTTTTATAAAATACTTTTTATTTTACAAATTGTTGAATATATTGATCTAACTATTTATAAATGAAAAGTATTTATTAACTCCGTTCTTGAAGTATCTGCTGCTCACTCGCTGTTAGTTCCTCTCTTTTTTGCTTTATTATTTCTAGTTCCAAATCTATACGACGCAGTAGCTTCTCTCCACGCTTTTTAAATACGTTAAGCAACTCTACTGTGTCATCTTCGTAGGATTTGTCATCTTCCCCGCAAACAGCCATATTAGATTCTGTACATAACTTTTTCATAGTCAATATGTTTTTGCCTGATCTGTGAGCATAACATAAAAGATTATTGTAGGTTCACCTTTTCTTTTATATACTACCTGATGTTTCTGAGAGGACCAGAGTGTGTCAACGATCCTACGATAGCCTCAGAATTTCCAGAATGGTTTTTTGATCTAATGTAACTTATAAATTAGTACTGTTTTAAAAACACATGTATAAATGTGAAAAAAGCACTTACCGTGATATATCTATTACGTCACTATCAAAAATAGCATCAGTGTTGAATTGAGGCGAAGAACAGCCGAAAACTTCTTTAATCACGTCTTCGTCAGAATGTAATATAAATTGCTCTAGAACTTTTACGTTGGTATTATTACAATTTTGATTGATGACAAGTTACTCATTTTTTTAAAAGTTGCTAGTAATAGTAACTAATAATTATACAAGAGATCTGATTGAATACTGTAGGTAAAATCTACGTGAAGTATTTATATTAAATAATAAACTGATCTGTTAGAAAAAATTAAAAATTTGCATCGTTTTCTGAAAAAAATTCAGCTCTGTAATTTATTCTAATTAACAAAACAGTATGTAAGCGAATATAATTATACCTCAGCAGAAATAATGAATTAGTTTCATTGTCTGAAAAGAAATTGAAATGAATGCACATAATAATAAAACCCTAAAATTAATTAATTTCGTTTTAGATTACCGCTGACATAACTTATGCTGTATAAGAAATTTTTTTAAAGGTACTGCACAGCAGAAATAATGAATTACATTCATTGACTGAAAACAGAAAATTGCAAGAAGGCGCATAATAAAACCTAAATTAGATTAATTTCGTTTTATTTAAAATTTGCATCGTTTTCTGAAAAAATTCAGCTCTGTAATCTATTCTAATGACCAAAACAGTATGTAAGCGAATATAATTATACCTCAGCAGAAATAATAAAACCCTAAAATTAATTAATTTCGTTTTAGATTACCGCTGACATAACTTATGCTGTATAAGAAATTTTTTAAAGGTACTGCTCAGCAGAAATAATGAATTAGATTCATTGGCTGAAAAGAAATTGCAATGAATGCACATAATAAAAACCTAAATTAGATTAATTTCGTTTTTAGATTACCGCTGATATAATTTATATGCTGTATAAGAAATTTTTTTTAAAGGTACTGCTCAGCAGAAATAATGAATTACATTCATTGACTGAAAACAGAAAATTGCAAGAAGGCGCATAATAAAAAACCTAAATTAGATTAATTTCGTTTTATATTACTGCTAGCATAATTTATTTTCCATAAAAAATTAACAAAAATTCACGCACTGGAAAATGTTTTTTCTTCAGATTAATTTTTCGTTTAAAAATAATGCAATGCAAATAAATCCCTTTAAGTAGTAATATTTATAGAATAAGTTTTTTTTAGATTACCGCTGACACAATTTACATGCATATATATATATATATATATATATATATATATATATATATATAGGTAAATTGTGTGAAAATTCTTTAAAGGTACTGTTATATAATAAAACTGCAGAATGTTTTTTTAATACTGGGTTTTTTAAAACCATGAGTGCGTTACATTATTAAACAAGACGGTTTAATCTGAGACATTTTTTTTTCAAATTTGCTTTGTTTTTATTTAAAAATATTTCAATGTAATCATAAAAAATAGCTCTGTAATGATAATGTATTTTCTGTACACATAATAAATCAAAGGTCGTATAAAAACATTTTTGTAGTAAACGCATACGGAAATGAAAAATGATGTTGAATGCATTCCTCAAAGGTCGTATAAAAACATTTTTTTGTAGTAAACGCATACGGAAATGAAAAATGATGATGAATGCATTCCTTTTTGCAGTTGTTTTGCCAGAGTTTGCATTCAATATGTAAATATTGGAATTGCTTGCATAGCGAATTTATTTATTATAGACACGTACTGAATACAACTGTGCAATTTTTTTTTTAGACTGCATGCACAACTCAAGCTTGAAAATCGTCTTGAATAAAAAAACGCAAATAAAGGCGATTTTTTAACAATTGCATTCAAGCAATTCGTTATGCAATTATTTCGATTTGTATGCTATTTTCTTTTACAGTTGTTTTGCTTACGCGTTTTCCGTAAACTCAGATGAATGAACCTTTTTGCAGTTGTTTTGCTTACGTCAGATGATATTTTATATAAATAATAAATAGAGAAAATACTTGTATTATTAAGTAGTGTATTTTGATTTTTATATAGAATCATGAATGCTGAAACCGTATCCGAGATTAGTAGCTCAATTTTGAGATTAACTGTAAAATGCGTGAATCTAATTAAATCAGTGAATGAAATAACGAAACACATTTTAATTATCAAAGCAAATATTAGTATATTGAAGCTTGCTATTAAAAATAAGGTATACGAAGACAATCAACAAGAAAATCCTAGTAGGCTGGAATCTAATTTAGCAAATCTTAAAAGCTACCTTGTACGATTGAGGCACTTGAAACGTACTTTGGAATATCGTGGTAAAGGTGTTGATGCAACGCTTACTAGAGGTCATACTCAAAAAATTTGATTTGGCATGATGTACAATCATGTTTTGGAAGTCGAATAATTACGGGACTTATTACCAATTTAAATTATAGAGATCCTCTAGTGTTCTTAGACAAGGCGTTCGCTAGTTTTAAACGCAAGATTGTTGCTTGCTTAAAAAAGTCAATGTTGAAAGTTAATGTAATATTTGCCGCTAACTTTGTTAAGCCTACAACTGGTGAAATAGATTTGAAAACGTTTCCTACTGCAAATCGTCACATCGATATAAATACCAATCTCAAGCTGTGGTATAAGGAGAACGTATTGAACAAGATTTCGAAGCGATTAGAAGAATTTTGCGAGAAAGATTCTGGTTGGGCAATCCAAGAAGTTTTACACTTGAAGGTAAATATAAACAATCATGATCCACTTAAAGGAGGGTGTTCAACGTTTGTACCGGTTCCGGACTTTATAAAAAGAAAAAGCTGTGGTAAATGTAATAAATAACGATCAACATTGCATTCTTTGGAGCTTGGTTTCCGCTTTATATCCTGCTAAACAAAATAGTCAGAGAATATCTAGCTATCCACATTTTGATACAGTATTACGCTACAATTCAATTCAGTTTCCAATCGCATTAAAAGACATAAAAAAAATTGAGAAGCTTAACAATCTCGCAATTAACCTATATTGTATAGAAAATACTAAAATACTACCATTTTGTTTAAGTGAAAATTTTAAAAAAATTGAACCTATTAATCTGTTAGTTTTAAATAATGATTCCTTACAATATTCTCGTCCGACAAATGCTGATGAGAATCACTTTCATTTTACTTGGATTAAGGATATTTCAAAATTATTTGCAAAACAGTTGTCTTCACATGAACATAGAAAATTTTTTGTTATAGATGTTTAAATAATTTTAGTACAGCAGCATTACTTAAGCGTCATTCGAATTATTGCGAAAAACAGAATACTTGCTCAATAAGATTACCCGAAGAATCTGAAAAGTATCTAACGTTTAAACATTTCCACTATCAAGAAAAAGTATCATTTGTAGTTTATGCAGATCTCGAATGTATATTAGAACCATGCAATGAGTCGGAGGTAATACTAAACACAGTCTCTTACCAAAGGCATATACCCTTTAGTGTAGCGTATTATTTGAAATGCTCGTATGATAATAAATATTCCAAATTTCAATTGTATCGCGGAAAGGATTGTATAGAATGGTTTGTTGCTCAATTGAAACTGATTTCAGAAACGACTAATAAAATTTTCTGTAACCCAAATCCTATGAATCCTTTAACAGAAGAACAAAAGTTAGCATTTAAATTTGCCCTTCACTGTCACATTTGCAATAAACCTTTTAGTATAGATGATATTAGAGTTCGCGATCACTGCCACTTTACAGGTGAATTTGGAGGAGCGGCTCATCAAGATTGCAACATCAATTATCATAATTTTTATATGATACCGGTAGTTTTCATAACTTATCAGGCTACGATTTGCATTTCATTATTAAAAAATTGCGTTAGGGTTTTCAGGTTTGGTAAGAATTCTACCAATAAATAAGGAAAATACATATCTTTTACAAAATATGTAAATGGTACGAAAGTTACTTTTAGATTTATCGATTCATTCAGGTTTATGGCATCTAGCATCGAAAAATTAGCTTCATACTTAGATGATAATAAAAAATCCATCACCAGGGAAAATTGTAACACCGATAATGAGTTTCAGTTACTTACGCGTAAAGGTATATTTCCTATGATTACATTAACTCTTGGGATAGGCTCAATGAAACCGATTTACCCTGTAAAACAGCATTCTTTAATCGTTTGCGCAATGAAGAAATCTCAGATGAAGACTACAATCATGCTAAACACGTTTGGCAAACATTTAATATAAAAACACTAGGGGACTATTCAGACCTATATTTAAAAACAGATGTACTGCTCTTGACTGATATATTTGAAAACTTTAGAAAAACTTGTATGTTCACGTATAAATTAGATCCGCTTCACTACTTTACGGCTCCTGGTTTAGCTCTAGATGCGATGTTAAAACGACGAACGTTAAACTCGAGCTGCTTACTGATATTGAAAAATAATGTTTTTAGAACAGGGAATTCGTGGCGGTGTTTCTCAATGTTCGAATAGATATGCTAAAGCAAATAACAAATATATGAATGCAGATTATGATCCAAATTTCGATTCTAAATATTTAATGTATGTGGATGTTAATAATTTATATGGGGCTGCAATGTCTGAATATCTTCCATATGGAGAATTTGAATTTTTAGATGGTACCAGTCCAGATATAGTACGTTTAGACATACTTAATATTCCCGATGATTCTGATGTAGGATATATTTTTGAATGCGATTTACACTATCCAGTATCTTTACATGAAATTCACAGTGACTTACCTTTAGCGCCTGAACATATGATACCACCAGTACCTTCTAATAAATCAAACTTAAAGAAATTACTTACAACTTTATATCCAAAACTCAACTATATTATTCACTACAAGAATTTAAAAATGTATTTAAGCTACGGTTTAGAACTGAAAAGATTCATAAGGTTCTTCGGTTTAAACAAGCTCCTTGGTTAAAAGAATACATTGATTTGAATACGAAATTAAGACAACAGTCAAAAACAGTTTCGATATATGCTTTTATAAAATATGATAAATTCGATTTATGGAAAGATGATGGAAAACGTACGGAAAAGGAAAGATGTGAAATTAGTGACCAAATGGGAAGGACGGTTTGGAGCTCGTAGTTACATAGCGAAGCCTAATTTTCATAGTTGCACTGTGTTAGACAAAGATCTAGTCTTAATAGAAATGAATAAATTAGAGGTTTACTTAAACAAACCCATTTATGTAGGTTTCTCTATTCTAGATATTTCAAAACCTATTTATATGAATTTCACTATAGTTATATAAAATCGCAATTTGCTAACAAAGCAAAGCTGCTGTACACAGATACGGATAGTTTGATATACGAGTTTAGCGTTGAAGATATTTACTCTTATATCAAACAAGATATTCATAGATTTGATACTTCCGATTACGACCCTCATAACAAATATCATATTCCATTATCAAATAAAAAAGTTCCTGGTATTATGAAAGATGAAAACAATGGTGACATCATGCTAGAGTTTGTAGGACTTAGATCTAAAATGTACACGTATAGAGTTCAGGATAGGATAATAAAAAAGTCGAAGGGATCTTCCTTAGCAAGTATTAAGCAAATTTCTTTTGATGATTATAAGAATGCTTTGTTTTATAAACAGACTGTACAGAAACAGCAATGTTTAATTAGATCAGTCAAACATGATGTCTGTACTATTAAACAAAACAAAATTGTTCTTAATCCAAGTGATGATAAAAGAATTCTTAGTACCTTAACCACTGATACTAAACCTTGGGGGTATAACTATACATATAGAGATGACTTGTAAAGCTTCAACCACTGGCTCAAATAAAGAATGCAATTTATTTTATCTAGATTAACATATAATATTTTTTAGTTATAAAACTTCAGTGTTATGTTTATACCTGCACAAGTACACCGATTTTCGTTTTTTTTTGGATGTATCTAAAAATAGGATACCTTTCAATCTGCCCGAGTTTTGAACTATATATAGTAGTAGTAGTAGTAACCGTTCTGTTTAAAAAAAATCCAGTTTGTTACTAACATACCAGTTAGTTTATTTGAGAAATGTATAACAAAACTTTTATTTAAAATTGTCAATGTTTATGGCTGTTTACTAAATCACTTAATAATTCAAACATGTAAAAGATATTGTAAAACATGTAAAAATATTAATAAATAGACTGTGATTGCTAAATGATTTATTGTTTTTTCATAATTTGTAAAGGTACAGTAATAATAATAATAAAGTAATTATAATATTCTTATGCTGTTTGAGAGTGGATTGTATTTGACTATCTTATCATGAAGTATAAGGCAATGACAAGATGTATTTGGCAAAACGTTTCTGCTAGTTTCAAATTCTAATCTAATATCGACAGTACCAGATTTTAACGCTTCGTTTTGTCTAGAACAATCTATGACTACTAATGGTGCAATACTTCGTAAATCTTCAGGATTAAAAAGTGGCTCATTTTCCTTTTCGTAGTATGATTGCTGAAACTGAGCATACATCTCATATAACAACGCAGTCTGTTTATTCTCGAACCTCAAATTTAAGTTATCGTACGGGAAAATTTCTGAATTTAAATATAGTTTCATGTTGGTTAAATAGCAATGATCAAAACGACTGTAGTTGCTCATGTATCTATTTTTCGGTTGGTTTGGAAACCAACAATCACAAATCTTGGTTTTTCTAATTGTGTTGTTGTTTTAATGTTCCATGTATGACGTTGCGTTTCTTGTAGAAGTTGATATTCATGCAACTCCCATCCTCTAAACGGAATATGCAAATCCTGATTTTGTGCAACGCATTCTATTAAATTAATTCGTTGAGTATCATCAACGGCTACATGCGGCATTTTCCATAAAACTTTGTTTAAAACAACTTTTATTTCTTCATCGGGTGTAGGATTAATTATAGCATTAGTATCAAAACTAGAACGTAGTAAAACTAACTCATGACGGAGGTTTAAAATAATTTTTTTAAAATCTTCGCATAATCCGAGAACCATTGAAAGGTTTATTGCAACATTAAAATTCCCATTAGCATCAACTATTTGTGAATCATCCATAGGAAACCACCCAGCGTTTTGTAAATGTTTACTTTGATTGCTATTATATGAAACATATTCCTTCATTATAGACGTTAATCCAGGATTCCGAACAAGATCTACAATGATACCACCAATCTCATATCTAATTTCATCAAAAGCAGCAAAATTCTATTATTTACAAACTTTGCTGTCTGAGACGGTGTTCCATCTGTTTTAATTAATTTGCCTTCTATGTACAGCATGCTCTTTGATGGTAAGGTGTATACATCTTGTTGTTGTATAGGGATTCGAATTTCATCATTATTGTTTAAAGATGTGTTAGCATAAGGTTGATGAGTATGTTTTTCAATATTAACAATTGCATTGTCGAAGTAAACTTTTTCACGCACGTTCAGTATTTCACTATTCATTCTACTTTTTTTTAATTAAATGCAGTCCTAACGATTGTAGAAACTGCCGGTTTTGTGTTGTTAGCGGTCTTGAAACAATCAATCGAGTGTCGATTGCTTTGAAATTTCCAGCATTTATATCAATTCTTGACATGTTGCGTGCATTATACTTAATACCCATGGCTATTGCAGATTTTTTTTAAATGCAACCTTACAGTTAGCAGTTCTCCTCTGAAATTAACTAAATTTCCATCTTGATCTAACACTTTAACTATTATTTCATTTATTATACGTGACCTGATTGGTAGATATATAATCGTAGGTGGACACTCGACAATTTTAAAACCTGCAGGTACTTGAGGAAAAAATTCGTGTATTACATGGGCTGGTTTACTATTTAAATAGGACCCACTTGCAATATTACAATCGATTAAAACTGCATTCACTTTACAAATGTTGATCGCGTAGTCTGCTTGATGCGTGACAAATGCTAGCAATTTTCGCGGATTGAAACCAAGTAGATCCACACCTAGACTACATTTAATACTACATTTAAGTGTATTATTGTCAGCTGTAATTTCTATATACACTGGCGTCTTTCTAGCGCTTCGTGATTGATCCATACGACCACGCCATCTTTTATCACCTAAAGCTTTTTGAAGATATTTATTAATTTCTCTAATCTCATAAGCACCTTCAGGTATTTCTATGAATTCTCCGTTAGATCCATAATAAAATTTATTATTTATTCCTTTTTCTATGTTTGGAATTGTGTTATAAGACTCAAAATTTGTTAATCCTAATACGTACTCCGAATCATTATCCAAGTTTATAGGCGGATTAAAATTGCTTGTTAAAACTGAAGTGTTTCCCGTTAGAGTAAAAGTGTACGACATAACAACTTCGTACGCAGTTCTATGCACTACTTAGAAATTGTAAGCATAAATGACCGCAAAACACAGTACCGTACGATTGTTCTTGGTTGATGTTATAAAGAATTTTACATTTACCCCGCTATTCAAATAACTTATCAACTCTGTTGGCGGTCGCAGGTTTCCGTAGCTGTCATAGTAAATAGCGCTACTACCGTACTTTTGTAAGAGGTCCAATGCGTGCCTAAACCTTCTATTCCATCTAAATTAATTATACCACATTCTTTTAAATTAACTTTCTTGGGAAGATTGTTTCTCATGAACACTCCACGGAAATATGGTACTTCTAATTGCTTAACAAACTTTATTAATTCTACATTGCTTAGTGCTCGATTAGGTAAAATCAAGTTGCGTTCCTTTGAGGTTTTGCAGGGCTAAAAAGACCAAAACCTTTTTATAAGGTTTGATGTACATGCCGTTTCCGACTGCAATGTCCTCCATTGCCTTGTTATGGCGTTGTTTTTCCGCTAGTTGTTCCTTAGCTATTTTAGTATCTGAAACTGCTTTTGCAACAGCAGCTGCACCTCCAGTAAGAGTACCAAGAGCGCTTAGGCCTGCAAAATTGGTATTAGTGGTAGAAAACCTCCTGTTTTAGGAATTGATATAATACGAGCTGATTTAATATGCTTCTTTTGTTTTGCTGTATTGGCGGCCTTAATTGCTATGTTGATTGCATCCATAATATTAGATCCTTTAGTCTTTTTTAAAGCTGTACGTGCTTGTTTGATAATACTTTTAATACCTAGCGTACTTCTTATTTTACGTTTCTTTATCAGTTTTCTTATTTTATTGATATTTTTTGTTCTCAGTGATGCACAGGCACCCATACCAAGTTTTACTTTAGCTTTCATTGCGGTAGCTACTCCAAATGCTGCTACTTTTTCACCTAAAGACGAGTCACCAGAATTTAGTCTTTCTGTAGCTAACTGAGCTAACTTCGAATCTGCTTGATGACGTTTAGATAGATCTTTTTCTTTGGTGTATGCAATATCGTGTATATAGTCCGTTCCCAGTAGTTTTAGAATTATTATTATATGTAATCATTAGCGGACAACTATCCTCTCAAGCTGTGCAGTAAATAAATAAAATATTATGAATTAATGATTCTTTATATACTCGCCGTTTCTTATATATATATATATATATATATATATATATATATATATATATATAATTCCACTTTTTTTACAAATCGAATTTAGTACTTGCAAACATGCGTGTTGTGGAACAATCAACACCTTTAACCATAAACAATAATGACATTGGCGTGCAATCCTTAGCTAAAAAGAAAAACAGTGTTCTTCTGCCTTCATCTATTCGATGTCTAGTTGTTGGTCCATCAAATTGCGGTAAAACCAACGTTATGATTGGGCTGATAGAACATCCTAATGGTTTAAAGTTTGAAAACGTATATGTTTATTCTAAATCACTTTATCAACCAAAGTATCAATACCTTGAAAGTCTACTGCAACCAATAAAGGGATCAAATATTATACATTTTCCAGTTCTGATAATATTATATCACCATCTGATGCTCGAAATAATTCTATATTTGTTTTTGATGATGTAGCTTGCGATAAACAAGGTATCATTAGGGAATACTTTAGTATGGAGCGTCATAAACAAGTAGACAGTTTTACCTTTGTCAAAGTTATACTCGTATACCTAAGCACTTACTACGTGATAATGCTAATCTTTTAGTTTTATTTAAACAAGATGATTTAAACTTAAAACACATATATGACGATCACGTCAATACTGACATGAAGTATGATAAATTCCGTGAAATATGTGCTGCTTGTTGGCAAGACAAATACGGTTTCTTAGTTGTAGACAAAGATAGTGATCCAGATCAAGGAAGGTACCGAATAGGTTTTGATCACTTCATACATATTTAAACCTTGAGAGACGCAAGTATCGTTAGTATCGAAGAATTTTTTACTACAATAAACTTTTACGCAATGAACAAGGAGGCGATAAAACTTAAAAGAATTTTAATTAAGAAAAGAAACATTGTAAAAACAAATTGCGTCAGTTAAAAGATAATGAAGTCGTCCAAGTGGAATCAATCTTACCCATAACATCACGATTAGAAACTATTGCTAATAAACTGGATGGGGAAAGTGCGGTAAAGAAAGAAAAATTTAAAGAAGAAGAAGAACTGCCTCATAGCAGTGTAAAAAAAATTAAACCTAAATTGCTAGAAAGGAACGTTGACTATATTGATTCCCCGGTTATTGCTCAGCATATACCAAATATAAAAAATGATGCCATAGAGGTAGATGATGATGATGATGATGACGATGTTGAGAATGAATATGAAGCAGAAATTAATGGAAATGCACAAGAAGCCCATGAATATATTCAAAGCTTTGCCGATTCACCTGGTATGACACATTATCTCGAACAGCTACATCCGCTACCTCGATAATATATTTACAATATGTTTAAAAATGTTAAGAACGAATTTGATCATAAATATGGTATTAGGTTTAACCCTGATTCAGATGGTCTTATGATAGGCAATTCGAATTTCGCGTTGGATGATGAAAATGTTCTAATAAATGATTTGAAATATAAAGGTACTCCTGGATTATACGAACTACTGTTTAAAAAATATCCTGTCGGGTACAGTCATCAAGATCTAAAGTCGTACCTTGATATTGTAAAAAGAACAAATGCTAATAGAAGATATTATTCTGAAACAGAACAAATTCAGGGTAATACTTCATATAAGTACAAAAATATAATATCTACATTAAACATACTTCCCAAACACCCCGTAGACCTAGAACATTACCCTATAGAAAGCGTCTTGGAGACGGTATGACAATGGAAGTATCAAATAACGCTATAGATTATTTATATTGGAATGATCCCAATGAACTTGTTGATAGATTACGACTTTTAGTTTCATCTCAGACTGCTGGACACACAGGTCACGGCAACGAAATAAATTCGATCATTGAAGAATTGCGTGAGGCTAAAGTAATTAGATGATATGACAATTGACAAATTTGGAAGGCACTTACATAACCGTAAAATAGATATAACTGAACAGGAATATGAAAATAAAAGTGAAGGTTTTGAAACCTTGATTGAGTACAAGTTACATATGCTACATTACACGGTAGTAGCAACGTTTTACTCTAATACATTTCTCGACGGTGACAAGACATTCCTTATTTTCAACATTAAACATAATTATGAATTTCCTTATGAGGAAGCAGTCATTGAGAATATTAAAGGATACCCGCAAGACATTGAAATTCTTATAAACGAAAAAAGTTATGTAATTGCACAGTTACAAGGATTTTTGCTTAAACGTATGGATGTAATCAGCTTTCGTGACAACGGTGCTATCATAAACAATACCACAATGTTTCTTGATTTTATATTAAAAGTTCCTTTCAAAGCAAGTGGAGCCCACGACATTCAAACATAGAAGTATTTCATTAATTGTATTTAATAAATCCTGATTATAAAAAAGTATTATGATAGTTGCTCAATCAAAAGTGAAAGAGGATATAGTAAATAAACTTCATAAACCAGCAAGAATAAATTTCAAGAGACGCAAAGTGATAGTAAAAGGTTTAAATGACCTTCTTCAGACCGATTTGATTAAAATGCTACCATATTCGCAAACAAACAAAGGATTTAAATACATTTTAGTAGTTATTGATTGTTTCTCCAAATACGTATGGGCTGTACCACTTAAAAGTAAAACGGGTATTGATGTTACTGCTGCAATGAAAACAATTTTAAATAAATTTAAAAATCCGCCAAGAAATTTGCAGTCTGATTTTGGTAAAGAATATTATAACAAACACTTTCAATCCTTAATGCAGACATATGGCATAAACCATTATAGTGTTTTTTCTACAAAGAAAGCATGCATTGTAGAACGTGTAATTAGAACTTTAAAGGGAAAAATGTGGCGCTTGTTTAACCTGAACGGTTCTTACAATTGGATAAAAAATTTAAGCGATATTGTGAAACAATACAACAATACAGTTCACAATACTATCGGAGTCAAACCTGTAAAAGTTGATAAATCAAATGAAAAAACTATTCTTAAATCATCATTTACCCACATCAAACTTGCAACCAAAATACCAAAATATTCACTAAAAGACAATGTGAGGATTAGTAAACACAGGGAAGCATTTACGAAAGGTTACACGCCAAACTGGTCAAATGAAATTTTTAAGATTAATAAGGTAAACGTAACCAATCCTACAACATATATATTAGAAGATCAAGATGAGAAAGAAATCAAAGGTGCATTTTATGAAACGGAGTTGCAAAAGGTTAAACATCCAAGAATTTACCTGGTAGAAAAAGTACTAAGGAAGAGTGGAAATAAAGTATTTGTAAAATGGTTAGGCTTCTCTAACGTACACAATAGCTGGATCGATAAAAATAATGTTTGCTAGAAGTTGTTATAATAATAGTTAATAAGGCTAACATTGTAAAATTATATTAAAATAAATAATACAGACAAAATCTTTCTATTGTTTTTTATTATTATTATAAAGGAATTTTGTAAGGCCAACATTGTAAAATTATATTAAAATAAATAATACAGACAAAATCTTTCTATTGTTTTTTATTATTATCAAGCCATTCTTTTAATAAAAAGATATTTTGTTTTGCGCATTGCAAATTATTATTGCTGTGTCTACAACAATGGATGTTATATTTTAAACGATTGTTGATTTTTAACTCCGATAGCTTAGGACAACCTAGTGCAAGCATATCAGTTACAAAGTTTTGCATTATATATGTTTCAATCAATTTCTTCTTTTCTAGACCCTTCACAAATACTTCTTCACCGGGTCGGATAATTTGCTTCAAATAAAGCGCTATATATGATGACACCATTCCAGCCGTTGAAGATTCATCCCAAGAAATACCATGAATATTCCTTGTCACCCAGTCGTTATGTTTTATATGATCTTGACTCAAACAACTGGACTGCATTGGCAGTTTAAAAATTTGATGCCAAACATCACCTTTCAACAAGTCCAAAACCGCAATTTCTTTACACACAAACTCGTTTTTCTTGTATTTAAATCCCTGAATATCAATTATATACATGTTTGTATGTAAATATATGCAGTAAACTTCTACTAATTAAATTAATATTAGGAGCAATCTCCTTATATAGCAGATTACCACCATCTGCGTACTTTGCCAACCCACTTTTCAACCTATCACAAGAGTGAACTCATTTTTGAATTAAAATCGGCTCATGTGTATTTGCAGCCTCTAAACATAAATCAGAATCCACTTTAATTAAAAACACAATTGACTTGAATGCGATATTTTTTTGCATCTGTCATACTGTCTCGCTAGAAAACCAAATTCAAAACATCTACACACATTTTCTCTGCACTTACATTTTTCAACATACGTGTGTTACATTGAAAGTAATATAAAGACGATCCTAATTCAAAACGTGCCCACAAGTATTTTACATTTGAAAAGAATTCAGGTTTTCACATTTTACATTAAAAGTATATAACGCCGATCCTAATTCAAAACGGTGCACGTGTAACTTCTCGCTAGAAAACCGAATTCAAAACGGCTACACATATTCTTCTCTGCACTTACATTTTTTTTTTCAACATACGTGTGTGTTTCATTGAAAGTAATATAAAGCCGGTCCTAATTCAAAACGTGACAGACGTATTTTTACATTGAAAGTATAGAAGAATTCATGTTTTCACAACTATTTTACATTCAAATGTTTTCACAACTATTTTACATTGAAATTATATAGGGCCGATCCTAATTCAAAACGTGACAGACGTATTTTACACATGGAAAATACGTCTGTCGCGTTTTGAATTAGGACCGGCCCTATTTACCTACTGACGATTAATTTATTGTTCCAATATAAATAATAAGTTATCTTGGTGCAAGGTCACAGGCTATTATATTTTATTAGAAATATTATGAAGATTAATTAATATAGAAATCTAAAAAAAAACAGAATTAGGAATTTTTAGATGCAGTTCATTCTAAATGGAAAAACGATCGTTAGATAGCAATTATAAGCAAAGACAGATAGTCATAGAAATATGAATACCAGTAAGAATTCGACAATCCAAAGCGCAAGTATAACTTTGTTTTAAACCTAGAAAAACAATTTGTATATTATTAAGTAGATTAAGCTAGTATAAGTTTTTCTTTGGCGTATAGAAAATTGTTTGTGACTGGATAGTTATATTTTAGCAATTTGGAGCCAGACCTCAAGGTGTTTTGACCCTTACAAAAATTACTGCTCATGGTCGCTGATCAGTTACACTGAGACGGGGTCGTAGAAGAATATTTAAATAGTTCACAAAAATTTTAAACAAAATTTTGTAACTTACGTGTTTTGGAGTTTTCTAATTATCAACAAGGATTAGGTGAAATTATGTTAATATGCAAGTAGTGATAAAATGTTTCTTTTTAAACGTAAGCTGTAAATTGCATTTATAAGCTTTTTATGTATCTGTGTGTAAGTAGATTTCTTGAACAATGTGTATAGAAGAAAGATGTTCATAAAATTATACCTGTAATGTTGGAATATCTTTGCTTCATTTCATTTTCACAAAGTCCACAGCATATTTATCGCTGAGCTGGCAGGAGAAAACGGACATACAAAGGTAAGAATTTACATCATACCTGGTCAGTTGGATGTTGCATTAGGTTTGTTTTCTTTTAGGTTCATGCATGTGTATTTATATTTCCGGAATTTACTGTTAATAGAATTTAAGCTTAGATGGAATTTTATTTGCAGTTTATAAAATAGATAAAGGTGATTATCGTAAAAAGATATCAAGGTGTTTCAGTAATGGAGTCATATTTGGAAGAGGCCTTCATTTTGAAAATTGTTTTAATTTGACAGAAAGTTAATGAGTGTTTCTAAGGTACAGTTAAAAAAGGTGAACAATGTAGTGACGAGATTTTAGAATATCGCAAGTAAAGAGACCTATCTGAAATAACAGACTTCCGGGCAGAAAAAATATCAAAAGAATTGGTAGGACAAGACCATTTGTCGCCATTATTTTTGACAGCTAGTAAAGCTTTTAGGATAATTGATACTTATAAAGTGGTTTTGATTTCGGCAATTTTACATGTTTATATTTCTATTACTCTCATTATTTTTCCATAGTAATTCATTTCTACACCACTGTAGTTGACCGGTGAATTTTTGAAATTGTTACCCTTCAGCATCGGAATTCGAAACGTAACGTCATTTTTATCCGCAACAAACATATTCTCAATCTTTGTGCAAAAATTCAACACTAAAGTTCCTGCAACATATACGTTTGGAGAATCTTTTAAATAAGTTCTAACAAAGGCATACGATCTCTATTATTACGGAAGGTTTTCTAGAGCACTGCTGCATTGTGAAAGCTAATGAAATCAACAGCATTAATACAGATTGGTTAATTTAGGAAACACAACATGTAGGATTAGATGGCAGATAAAAAACGTAACAAACTGTGAACTAAATAGTTAACACGAAACTGAATCTTTCTCTGTTGGTAATGGAAAATTACTCTAGCAGATTGCATAATGACAACATAATGTCCTAGTTTATATCTCAGAACCTTTAGCACTAAGAACCAAGTAATTCTTGAATAATGGTACTTTGCGATGGTATCCATGGAATTGAATACAAGCAACACTGTTATTTGTAATATTATCTAAAAGCTTGCTTTCAAAATGTAAAACTAAGTTATAGTTTATCAAACTGGCTTTAACAAAGATATATAAAATTGAGGAAGTCGAAATTAATACTCATGAACGTTACAGTATAAATAAATTTTATTACAGTTTCAATAGAGCAAATGTCTAAGGTACTATACTACTGCCTTCAATCTCGTCCTTTTTTACAACTTACCTAATTAGATTAAGATATTAGTGCAGTTTTTCTACTGGGAGATTGTTCATAACACACTTACCTGAAAAAAAAATAAAAATTAGTAATCACAAACTAAATCAAAACCCATATGGCAATTTTTAATTCATGCTTATTCGTGTATTTTAAATGTTAAGGTAACTAGTTTATTAGGTATTATGCTGAGTTACAAAACTTCTACGTCACTACAAAAAAAATATAATTGCATATAGAATGCAAAATAAATACTATTAAATTTTAAGAAGCACTAACCCTTGAAATATAGCAGTTTCCAATAGTGTCATACGTATAGTACTCAAACAGTAAAGGACACATTGTATTTAAGTTCGACAGGATAAAAGGAGGAAGCAATTCTAAGACTCTGCTGATACTTCCAAAATAGGTAGTATTAGGAAGTTGTAAAATGTCTAAGACTATGTTAACGCTTCATTTGACTACACAACGAATTTATTGTAATAATAAGCGTAGGGGATTTTTTCTTATAGAATTAAATAGGTTAAGGCGCACTATATAAATGAGGTTTTGAGTTCCCAGCCAGCTTGATACTTTTAGAAATAGTTTAATTATGTTTATAATGCATTTCTTGGAACGGAATATTAAATAAAATGTTCCCATTCTTCAAAACATGTACGTGTTTGACTTCGACCAATGATAAACGCGCTATGCTCAAGAAGTGGTGGACAGTTGACGGAAGTGACTATTATATCCAGACTACATTAGACTACCGTATCTGAAGGACAAGTGATAAGTAATGCCTTATAATGCAGACAGTTTTCCTTTACCTAAAATATATTTGTTTCATGTTTTAATCAACCAAGTCAACTGCTATCTGGCAAAAAAAGGCCGCGGAAACCCATACGTTAAAGCGCCCGCAGTTAGAGGAACAATACATAGTATTTGCCGTGCAGCAATAACCGTATTACATGGAGTCAGTAATTTGCTCTACCTTAACTTAACTATCTAGATTAATAAAGGTAAGCTTGATTTATTTATTAAGTTAATTACCCATTCTCTGCTGGAAACATTTGTGCAATATTATTACGCTTTCTATACGAGTTCGTTATAAACTTTTGTACCTTTTACCTGCCTAATTAACATGTAACAGTTATTAATGTGATGAGTCGCTGTTAAATAATATCGGTTACACAAATGTATATGAAGTTTCAAAATAAAATAGAGGATAAATTAGAAGAAGATTGATTTAGATTTGAATAGCCATGTTCCTAGTTAAGTAATGTTAGAGGTGAATAATAAAGAAATACTAAATGGTAGTTACCGACTTTGTAGACTTACATTTTGTGGAATTATCAATGGTAGAAATAACAAAACATACTTTAGGCTATGTTTATTGTAGTCACACATTCGACGGACCAATCGACTGGCCTTTTAATCACGGCGAGAGTGACTTCCTCTGCTGTACAACGTGAGTTATGTATCCTCCAATTGAAATATGTATTATAAAATGGAATAATTAAGAAATTATTAGAAAGTGTTAAGAATACGCTAAGTGAAGTGCAGCAAAGTACCACAAGAACAATTTATGAAGTTTAGTAACAGTTCATGAGAACGGATGCGATACTTTGTATCGCAGACGATAGTGACACTGCAGATGTCAGGACACAGACGGTCAAGATACCGCGATTACTTAGAAATTAAGACTACAACATTGGATTTATGAATAGTATTAAGAAATAAGCAGACTTGAGATCTGCAAGTTCCCACAGCCATGTGAGGAAGAAGGGACATTATAAAAAGCCCGGGAGCTCAAGGACTCTGCAGTCAGTCAAAGTATTCAGCTTTAACATTGTAGTTGCTTAGGCTACTCAAAATAGTACATTTAATAGTTATGTTCGACCTTAGAGTAATTTAAATCAAGTTTTGTCAAATTCCTTAATTAACGTCTGTTTAAAATAAATTGGTTAAGAAGTTTTAGAACAGGTTTTTAAAAAAGCAGCTCGCAAGGCCCGAACCTTAACTCGCGTTAGCATTATAATTAATGTTAGATGCTACACTCTCCTCTTAACAAATAAGATACAATAATGCGGGGAATATGTATTTAAATCTATATAAATTACAGATAATTGCTATGCAAAAAGCGAATAATCGTTATTGTCATAATGATAATCACTCAAATTACAACATACTGTATTATATTATTAAGTTTCACAATAATATTAATGTCGTTATCTTCAAATAATAGTATGTTTTAGGCCATATTTTAAACACTTACTACTGGTAACGGCTGTACATTAGCCAAAACAGTTTTTTTAAATGTCAACTGTCAATGTTTAGTGACATTTCGCATACTGTCCAGCAAATGAGCATCGCCTAAGTGCTGCAGCGTCTTTTGTACGCTGTATGCGCCCATGGAGAGCATGACCAATCGTTTATCAAAAAAGAAGTTTTTGTATCAAGATTTTAAATTTTTTCCAGTTTTCAAATTTACAAAATTTACAGAAGACGGCTTTCTTTTAGACATTTGAAAAAGTTAATCTCGAAATTGATCATAATGAATAGAGATAGAAAAAGAAACTGTGAGGAACTAATGCACGATGCTCGGAGCTGGAAAAACTTGTAAATAGGAAGTGTACTGGGATATGGCAGTTGAAAATGATGAAAGGCACTAGGAAGAAGAAAATGGGCAGTAAAACTGAAAAGTTATAAAAATTCTAGTGCGCTGTTATTGTATGGTTATAAAATAAAACTTACATATTTACGGTATATTGTTTTATAGCTGTGGCTTAACATTATCTCTTAATATTTATTGCACACGACACATGTAGCTTGTAAAAGATGTTTTTCGACTTTAAAACCAGACTTCGGAATGTACTAAGATGCAATCACTTAGAAGTTCTTTGAATGTCATATAAGTTAAATGCTGTTAAAATAACTGATCAGGAACACAAGAAGAGTAGTTTGTTGAAAAGAGAATTATCTTAATTCGGCTTCTGTTTCATCAAAACTTATCCGCAACCGAAAGTACATTAAAAGAAAATATCACTTGAAACGATCGATCAAAAATTAATGATATGAATATAATTTGCAGTCTTTTCCGTTTCTTGAAAGTGCGTTCTGTGTTTTGAACTTTGTGAAAATAAATCGTGAATATTTTCTAATTTATTAATAAATACCAACTACAAAAGAGTAAACTGCAATTTCTTAAATCCAGCACCACCAAACTGTTGCCAGTCTGCTCCTGGCTGAAAATAACATCGATACCCATTTTATGGGTGCATAGTTAGGTTATAATGCTACTGCTAATTTGTCAGAATTTTCATATCTTTCAAAATGAAAACTAGATTACAAAATATTTTTAATTATTACTCCTATAGCAGTTAAAATGAAACAGTGTTCGTTCGGGTTTAACTCATACGCTGTAACGCGTTGCGTTACTCTGGCTATAAATTAGATGAGGAAATAAAATTGGTAAATTTGAAGGGATAAATTAAAACATGGACGCACCTTGTATGATAAAGTTTAGGAATATTAAATCTTAATTAAAATCGTAAACATTTAATCATAGAGTGGCAGAGACCATAGGTGTCGGTATGGTATTCTAAAGCACACTACTGCAGTGTGAAAAGCCACGAAAATTCACCACTTACCTCCCAATTACACGGCGTACAAAAAATAATTTTTTTTTTAGATGAGGAAATCCTCTGGGGTAAAAGAATCCGGAGTTAAAATAGTCCCCCATTCGGATCTCCGTGTGGGATCTACTTCGGAGGATGTGATTGGAAAGATTAAAAGAAGGAACTGGGAACATTTTGTGAGTCAGAAAGAGGAATGTGAGAAGCATGAAGCAAGTAGTAAGTTAGAGAATTTAAAAATAGACATGGATAAGTTAGCATTAGACATAGTATAGATTAGCAAAGTTCGGTAACCAGAGGCGGGGGATTTTTGGAGAGGAGACTTTAGGGTTACCCATACATAATCAGCGAAAAGAAACTCGGATGTGGGAATAGTTATGCAGAAAAGGATTGGACACTGTGTAGAAAACTACTTACAAAAGAACGCAAGAGTTCTCATGGTTGGATTAGAATCTAAACCGGTAAATACAATAATAATGCAAGTATACATGCCCACCTCCAGCTACAGTGTGGAAGAGATAGAAGCGACCTATAAGGATATAGAAAACATATTAAGATTGGCAAAAGAACATGACAACTTATTAATTACCTGTGGTTTTAATGCAGTGGTAGGTGAGGGTATGAAAGGAGCGGAAGTTCGGTTTAGGCAAGAGAAACGATAGAAGAATCAGACTGGTAGAATTTTTCGACAAAAACAATTCAACCATCACAAACACGTTATTTCAACGTCATGCTAGAAGACGATGCACGTGGAAGATGACAGGAGATATAGGTTTAAGGAACAAGTCAAGAACTGTAGACGCTACCCAGAAGCAGATATAAACACTGACTACATGTAATTATGGAAGACGCGCTTAAATTAAAAAATTAGAAAAAAGAGACGAGAAAAGGCACTTTAACTATGAGAAACTAAAAGACATAGGCAACCAAACAAGGTTTGAGAAAAAGTCCAATAAATTGCTGAAAAACATCGATAATATTTCTGGTACCAAAGAAGTGGAAACAGAATGGAACAACATTATATCCAGCTTAGATATGACGGCCAGAGATATTCTGGGGTATAAATAAAAAGAAAATAAGAAACCATGGGATATAAAACATATTTTGAATTTAATAGAAAAAAGGCAAAGGTATAAAATCAGACCAGATGAAGCAGGAAAACAGAATTAATTACGAAAAGTGCAAACAAGTACAAACTAAGATGCAAACAGGAAAAGCAGGAGAAGCCTACAAACTAATTAGAATGAATTTTAGGAATATAAAACCGTATAGCGACTCTATAAGGGACGCACTAGGAGACATTGTTATAGAAAATGTAGAGAATGTAAAGAATATATATCGAATTTACATGCAGAACCAGAATTAGAAGCATTAGAACAGGAATCAGACATTGAATCGGATTACTTGGATACCTATACCTAGAGATGAGTTTGCATTAAAAAGTCTGAAAAACAATAAGGTGCCGGGTTCAGATAAAGTACAAGCGGAAACTCTAAAAACTGCTGGACAAGCAGTAACAGAAGATCTCTTTCAACCTGTCCGTTATATGTATGAGACAGGCGAGATACCGAAAGATTTCAAATGTAACATCATAGTCACTATTCAAAAAAAGAGCTGCGGATAGATGTGAAAAATTTTAAGCAATAAGTTCTCCCCAACTCCAGTCTGCTGACTACATTTTGGCTGATTGAACATTTCTTTGATACCACGTTTCTTTTTCAATCGCTTTTACTAAATGCGAACCCTTCTTCGTCTCTTCTAACTGGTTGCTATAAAGCTCCGAACATCCCACTTCCCTCTTTTATCGTCTCTAATTTTCAATATTTTTGCTGCATAGCTTAGCAGGTTATCTCATGACTTGGACGTGGACGTGGGGACGTCCGTTGGTTTTGTATCGCAATTGTCTTCCGCAAAGCTATATAATGTAGTCGCCGACGGTGCAATTTGATATCGATTTGTCCAGCGGGTTTATGCCTAAGGCGGTTCCGCGGTTTAATAGGTTCGCGTGTGACTACTAAGTCCTAGGTTCCGGGTTTGATTTTAGACACGGACCGTCTGAAAAATTTCGAGCAAACATTTTTCACAAAAATAAGTCCTCGTTCGGGTTAGAGGTAAAATGTATGACCAGTGTGTGATTAGTATCAAGCACGTTAAAGATCTCTATTTTGCTTGGAACAGATGCAGGGTACAGCAAAACTCAAAGTTTTCAGGTAAAAAACACTCACTTCCCAATGTAGTACCTTCGGGTGGAGCGTTGGAAAATCAAATGTAGGGGTTTATACTTCAGGTCACTACGTGGACTAGTTGGCGTGCGCGTGACTACTAAGCCCAAGGTACGGCATATAAATCCCAACACGCACCGTTTTAAAAATGTTAGGCAGGCATTTTCACAAAAATACAGCCTCGTTCGAATGAGAGGTAAAATGTAGGTCACATGTGTGAATGTTGCCACGCACTATATAGATCCCTACCTTGCTTGGACTACCAACGGTTTGGCAAAATTCGAGATTTTAAGCAATTTAGTAAAATTCGTTTTCTGGCCAATGTAGTACCCTCGAGTGAAGCATTGAAAAATCAAATGTTGGAGTTTATTTTTGAGTGGCTCCATGGCTTAGTGGGTTTGTGTAACTACGAAGCCTCAGTTTCCAGGTTCGATTCCCGACACGATCCGCTTGATAAATGTTAAGCCAGCGTTATTCACAAAAATACGCCATTTTTCGTACGAGAGATAAAATTTAGATCCCCAGTGTGAGTATTGTCGCGCACGTTAAAAATCGCTACCTTACTTGGAACAGTAAAGGTTTGGCAAAATTTAAAATTTGTGGGTAAAAAAACTCGCCTGCTGACTAATGTAGTACCTTCGGGTAGAGCATTGGTAAAACAAAATGTAGGGGCTTATCATTCAGGGGTTCCGTGGTTTAGTTGGTTCACGTGCGACTACCAAGCACAAGGTCCTTTTTATGTTCTTAAGTTTTGTTGCAATTGCTACGCTTTAAAATAGCTTCACAAATGTTTCTAGTGAATAATTATGTTTGGGAATTTGTATATTTAATTCAAGAGTGTTTCGCATAGTAATCCAGTTAAAAAATAGATTTTGTGAATTATCTTCGGGGTTTTTGGAAATAGCTTTATTATTAAGTATTCGTGTGGTCAAGCTCCCCGGCAATGTTTATGAAATTATTTTCTTTTATTATATAATTTTCCGGCGCCGACGCTTCATACGGTCGTGAAAGAGACATGTTGTTTTCCCAACCAATCGGAACGCGCTACTTAGAAGCGGTTGTGATGAACTAGTGCTGTAACGAACCATCATGAATCGTACTGAACATGCCTATCTCATTGTTAACTACCTTGAGTATATGGAAAGTGCAATAACTCCGTAATGGAGTATTCCCATCCTAAACCTATCCATTACCGTTACTATATGTGTCTTGTTCCTGTATTTGTTATAGAAAATAAACAACTCCGTTACAAGAATTTGAATAGAACTGATGTGCAAATTCCGACGACTCAACAAACTTCAAGGACAATTTAGCGTTAGTTAACCAGCTTGCTGTAATACAGTTGTTACGTACCTAGACGTAGCCGAAGTAAACGTAAATACCAGGCTAACTACTAGACGCGGAGAGTGGGGGGATTCTTCTACATACCAAAAAAAAAAACTACACGTTGCAAAACAAGCAAAAGAAATAGATTAAGCGTTACTATTTCAAAGCAAACAATTATGTAAAACGAACAATTAGTACTTTAGATACGAAGTGCGCATCTCATATTTTATACAAAATAAAATTAATCAGTAGAAAATAAACATATGAGAGCTTTTGTCAAGCGTTTTTAAAAATGCACATAATACTTTTTGTAAAATAAACTAATCAGTAGAAAAGAATTAACGGGTGAGAGCTTTTGTCATTTTTTTAAATTGTACATAATAGCGTTTGTAAAATGCACTAATCAGTAGAAAAGAATAGACGTGTGGGAACTTTTGTCAAACATTTTTAACAATGGTATATCACACCTGTAGAGCGATAATATCGATTCGCAGCAACAAACAATAGTCCTACAGTGTCACGTTTCTTATCACGTAACTACACCCAACGCTGATAAGGAATATGCCCTTGATATACACAAAAGAAAACAAGTTGTATACCAGTATGTGTCGGGATACTTAGCTTGCACTCTCTCGGGGGTAAATCAACATTGCACCGCCATAGTCGTCGGGATCTTTTTACCCCTTTCCATAACGGCACTAGCGATCTACGGCAACGGCAGTTGATGTGTGGCAAAGAATAGTTGGGCCTACATAAGAAAGAACCAATTTGGCCTCCAGCTAAGAGCTAAAAGGAGAATCTGATTAGGATGGGTAAGCGCGGAAAAACTCACCGATACACGCAAGATACCAACTACTTGTCGAACAAAAAAAAACGTGCATTGGTCTTGAAGTACTGAGACGAGTAATGTAAAAAATATTTCAACGCACAAGCTGCTGAATCAAATTAAAACTTGGTTCAAATAACACGAGTTCAAACTGCAATCCTCACGTTATCAAAGCGCGATTAGCAAACTGGAAAACACGCTATCAAATAATAGTAAGATCCATTATTTTGACAAGTCTTTAGATAGGAAACACAAGAGAAAGCAATTATACATTATCGGAATGTTTAACAAATTAACGGATACCTAATACAAGGTATTGACGATTTAATTTATCGAATTAATTTTTGTTTTACAAGCAAAATGGATTTGAATTAAAATTATGTTAAAAGTGGGCTTATTCTAAACAGGTACACTATATAGGGTATTTAATTTATGTTGAAAAATATACGTAACACAGTAATTAAAGGTGAACGAATTATTAAGTAACCTACAACGATAAATATTAAACGCAAATGATCTTATGCTTTTGTAAAATTTGTGGCAATATAATACGCGCTCCATATGGGAAGCGTTGGTAACTATAGCTTGTTCTGTACCTTAGCTTCTATATTACAACATACAATTAGATTTTCTTAGCATTATAAAACAACGTCAAGATTTGCTAATGGGTGCCAAAAGAATGCATTTTTCAAATTTATTGGGTTTCTAGATATTGCAGTTTAAGTGACTATAAGCAAATTACACCTAATACTTTTTGGTAAAATAATCTAATCAGTAGGAAAGAATTAACGTGTGTCTGTCAAACATTTTTAACAATGGTATATCACACCTGTAAAGCGATAATATAGATTCGCAGCAACAAACAATAGTTCTACAGTGTCAATGTTTCTTATCACGTAATTACACCAAACGCTGATACGGAATATGCCATCGATATGCACAAAAGAAAACAAGTTGTATAAGTGTATGTGTCTGTATACTTAGTTTGCCAGCCGTCGGGACTGACTCACACAGCAACGCCACGGTCGTCGGGATCTATTTACCCTGCTACCATAACTGCAACAGCGGTCTACGAACAAAAGCGGTTGGTCTACGTCAACGAACAGTTGGACTTACATAAGGATAGAACCATTTTGGCCTCCAGCTAAAAGCTAAAAAGAGAATCAGATTAGAATGGGTAAGAGCGGGAAAACTCACCAATACACGCAAGATACCTCCTACTTGTCGAACAAAAAAACGTGCATTGCTTTTGAAGTACTGTGACGAATGATGTAGAAAATATTTCAACGCACAAGCTGCAGAATCAAATTCAAAATGGGTTTAAATAACACGAAGTCAAACTGCAAATCCTGGTGTTATCAAAAGCGCGATTAAAACTGGAAAATACGCTATCAAATAATAGTAGGATCTATGATTTCGAAAAGTCTTTAAATGGGAAACAGCAGAGAACGCAATTGCACGTTATCGGAATGTTTAACAAATTAACGGATACCTAAAACAAGGTATTGACTATTTAATGTATTGAATAAATTTTCGTTTTAGAATAAATAGATTTGAAAGAAAAGTCGGTAGGTTTAACAAACTAACGGATACCTAAAACAGGATATAAACTATTTAATTTATGGAATAAATTTTCCTTTTAAAAGCAAAAGGGATTTGAGTTAAAATTATGTTAAGCGGGCTTATACTGAACAGGTACACTATGTAGGGTGTTGTTGAAGAGTTTAAGAATTGAAACAGAATTTATTCGAAGGAGTAATGAATTAACAAGGGAGGAATAGGGTAATTAATTTATGCTAAAAATAAACGTAACAACTTCCTGTATGACCGTAAGTGCCATCGTATTAAAAACAACACCTTTGGTAATCGTGGACTACAGCTTTTCCAATTCCTTCAAACGTTGTTCCATATACAGGTGATCTACCTCGTAAAAAACACTGTATATAAATAAATAAGCATTAAGCTAAACTTAAATTAAAAAAGCTGGCTCTAAAATATGAATTTTAAGTGATTTGTGGAATACAGACTTATAATACATTTGTAGCAGGCAGGAACTACTTTATTGTTTAAGTGACAATACAATGGTAGTTTTGATTCCAACAAATCCTAATACACCTAGAATTATACGTAAGTTTTGGCACAACTTCCTCGTGATAATTTAGTGATTTGAAAAATGTATTTAAAGCGAGGTGTATTTATATTTAATACACATGTAGTTCTAACCTGTCGACAAGAAATTTTGGAAGCTTCCGATTTCTACTGGTCACAATCGAAACCCTTAGAAATAGCCAAAGATAGTAACCTTCTTACTATAAGTTAGATTACCTTGTGTTGGATCTAGTTAAACATCCATCAAAACAGGAATTGGTGCACATAGTATTGTCCACATGGCGTTAACAAAAACAACTTTCCACACAAATTAGTTAATTTAGGTCTGCGTTAGGTGTATTAATCTAATTTGCTGTGGTCGAGGACTGGTGATATCGCGTTCAACGATATACGTCACTCGCTCAAACTATTAAACCGACCATAGACGAATGTTGACATTGAAGACCAAGCAAACTAAAGGCAAATTATATAAAAAGAGAAAAGCTAGTGGAAAAACATATAGTTGTACGATGAGATAATCATTAGGACAAGAAGTTGAGTGAATCGCGTATACATCGCCGTAAATTCTTACCGTGAGGTATTTGAAGTGGGTTGTACTGCTTTAGTTTATTATACTTGTGGTTTGTGGTTACATATTGTTGTAGGTCATACTATAATTAAGTTTTATAAATAATCAGTGAGTTACTAAATTCTGTAGCTGATCGCAAACAAAAACGTCAACAAAGGATCAATTTCCGGGAGTAATTAACGTGCGGTTACGATAAAATCTTCAGGAATGGCAAACATTTTCTCTCTGGTTGTTTTATTTAGAAGAAACGGATTTTGTTAATATTATAATTGCGTGAAGAACCATTAAAAATTCGCAATTCAAAAGGACTAATAGAATGGATAAATTCTTAACCGAGGATGATGAAGACCGCACTGATCATAAATATTAATTTTTAAAATTTTCTCCTTTTATTGTAAATTTCAGAATAATTTGACACTACGATTTTAATATTTTTTTTTCAAGTTTTTATTGAATTAGAGAGACAATCTCGGAGAGTGTGTAAATTCTCTTATTTCTGAGCTTCTTTTTCTAAATTTCCTATCTCGAAGTAACCCTAAGTCTACACATAAACAACTTAAGTTTTATCTTGTTTAGAGCCTGTGTACATAACGGAAGTGTCAGCATTCTTTTGATTTTGCGTCTCTGTGGCGGTTTTATGTTTTTGTCAGTTCTTTCAGTTTGACTACTTTATCCAGTGGCTCCATTTTCAGTACTTGAATTTCATCGTTAGTGTTGAATCTGTATGCACTGTTGCTTTCGAAATTGTTGACGTTCAATAATCTGAGTTTGTGATATGAGGGTTGTCTTTTAAGTTTTACATAAGGAGCTGGAATAAAACAGTAGATAGCTTTTAAAGACTTTACTGTTTTTCGAAGTATTCTTCGCGAAGATTAATGCACTTCTGTACGCACTCGAACCAACTCTGGAAGCAATGATTCCAAACGTTTGCTGGTATAGTTGAAAATTTTAAGTCAATGTAGCATCTAGTTCATAAATACCCCATAAATATTCCAATTCGGAAGTTTCCGTGAAGCTTTTAAAACTTTAAAAAGTATATTCTATATACAAAAAAACTAAGAAAGATATCCTATTTTAAAGAAAAGGTATAATTTTACCAAAAGTTAACCTGTTAAGTATAAAGTTAAAAACATCCGGCACATACTCTTCTCTGTCGTTTTCCCAGAGGAACGTGTATTGCCTAAACAACTAAAACCCCGGGTAACAAATTTTGAATTGACTTGTTTTAGAATTTAATGAGGTCCCAACGCAACGCAAATGGGTCATGTAATGCAATCTGACTTATCATTTCATAACTTCAAAAAATACAATAAAATAACTAACCCTTACCAGGAAATGTGACTGACAATATGTACAAATCGTATTACTGTCGTTATCATATACATTAGTTAAGCTTTTAAATAATCTTAAACGTATGTTTTGAATTGAGTTAGATACCTATGACGTAGATGACTTCTTTCGTGGTTCCTACTATGCAGTCAAAATTGCATTTTGAAGGCATCGGTCGCTTCCTCTGACGACTGAAACCTTTGCCCACGCAGTACGTCCTTGATTTTCAGAAAGATATAGAAATCGGTGCGACTTAGGTCGGATGGTCTAACAATTAGACATTTTGTTGCATTAAAAATTCAATTGTCTTGTGAGCTGTGTACGAACTTACATTGTCTTGGTAGAGAATGATTCGTCGTTTGGGGTTGGCTTTTCGACGCTCCACAATGACTTGCGGCAAAAAAATGGTTGTATACCAATCGACAGTAACAGTTCTTTGATCTTATAGAATAGAGGAATTGTTACTACATGACTTGATTTCGAGAGAAATGTTTGCGACCATCCTTTTGGAGACACTTCGAGAACAGATGACTTTTGTTGAATTTTCTTTACCTTGGAATACCCAAGTAGACGGCTGGCGCTTATTTTCTGGCTCGTATAAATAAATCCAAGATTCATCTTGTAACGGTACTTTAACCTTACTGTTACCTGCACGTGTCTTATTTCACGTACACTACAAATAAAAGCTATTTATGTTAATAGATTCTGATTTAGTGCGGTCTACTTTAAAAAAATCAGGTGGCGTATAAAAAACTTTATTTAGCCATTAAGGCGTTTAAGTTATAAGTAATTACCGGGAATTGGGGGAACAAGAGAAATTTTTATCTCTTTTTTTTGTAGTTTTGCCGGGAATGTTACGTGTTAAGTAATCTAACGCGTAATTTGCCTTTGATTTATTAGATAATTAAGTGTCCATTTTTTTAATATTTACTAAATATATGGTATTTTGTTTAAAAGTAAAAAAATTTGTTTACTGAATCAGGTCCTGTTTATTTTATAAGTTATTAGTTACATTGTAAGAAAGAATGATTTTAATGTGTATACGTTAAGATACTCTAGGGGAATTTTTTATCGCTTTTGATAAATGTAATGTGAACAGCGTTATTCAAGTGACGAAGCTCTCTATAGCTTACAAAAACAAACAGGTAAAGTAAAGGAGTGGAGATAGGACGCAGACAAGATAAATATTACTGAATTGACTTTTCATTAGTCTTTCAGAGCAAACTCATATATATATATATATATATATATATATGATGATATATTATTAATGGGTTTGAGGTCAGCTGTAGGAAAGTAAACTCTTTTTTTAAGGCCTAAATTTTCGAATTTTATTTAAATTCTTGATCACAGGCTTTCTAAAATTTTACAATTAACTAGGCTAACATATAAATGAATTGATAATAACTTACAAGACGAGGTTAAACATTAAATTAACATGAAAATTAAATCGAAATATTATTTTAAATGATTTTTGCTTCAATTTGTTATAAGAAAATTGTATAACTTGTATAAAAATAAAAATAAAAATGAAAATGTCAAATTTTGAAACCTTTCAGTTTCACTTTTTTATTATTTGACGATTTAAATATAGAATGCCTATGTGTGCATGTATGCATGTGTGTATGTGTTTGTGTGTGTATAAGTGTGGGTGCGTGTACATGTTATATTTATGTGAGTGTCTATGAATATTTGTGATTATGTATATTAATCTGTTTGTTTGTTAGTACGTGTATGTATGAATGTGATAGAATGTGTATGTATGTAATGCTAATCACTACAATATCGATTATTGCATTAGGTATATGTTACTTCTGAAGACTAAGTATGTATGTGTAAATCGAACTTAGACCACCAATATCTGTTTTTATTTATACAATTTTTTGGCGAAATATATGATACATTTCAGAAATAGTCTTTTTGTGTATCTCTTTCTAGTTCTAAAATTTTAGGATGTTTAAAATCAATTTTGTGATCTAAATCAATTGAGTGTCTTGATAAAGCACAGGAATTTGGTTTGATTCTAATGTCACTTTTGTGTTGGGTTATACGTTGTTTTAAAGTTTGTGACGTTTGCCCAATGTAAGGATTATCACAATCTATACAATTAATTTAGTATACAAGGTTTCTTTGAAATAAATCTAGTGTCTTATCTTTTAATTTTGAAAAAATGCTTCTTAATGTTAAAATGTTTTTTTTAGCGTATTTGAAATTGTAATTTTTAAATACTTTAATTAATTTATTAGTTAGGTGGTCATCTATATTTGGTAGTGTTTTATATAGCTGTATAGTTCTGTTATTTTCGTTAGTTGTATTATTATTATCTATATCACTATCGTTATTGTTTATATTATTGTATTTTTTTGTGTTATATAATAATTTTGTTATCAGGTGTATAGGATAGTTATTATTTTTTAGAATCTTTGAAAGCTTTTTCATGTTTTTATTATAAAAAGAGATTAATAATTTAAATATCTGTTAGTTGATTGTATTCTGTTATACTATCTAATTTTTATTTTTATTTTAATTAATAAAGTGTTTAGGATGGTAAGAGTATTGTTTCTTTATTGTAAATTGAATGTGGTATTGTATGTTTTAATTATTTAAGAGATTAATAATTTAAATCTTTGTTAGAATGTGTCACTATTCTGATACCAATTTTTAATAATTTCATTTTATCAATTGAATTAATAAAAGTGTCTAGATTGGTCCAGAGTTATTTGATTCCGTTTTATTGTAAATTGAATTGGGTCCATCGGAATCAAAAATTTAGAGTTAAAATTTTATTGTTGAAGGAAATAACAATTGTCAAATAAACAAATTCTTAATAATGTAGGATTAAAGACATTGTTTTGATAACCATTTGGTTCAATTCAGTGTCCAAATTTTATATAATGTTATTTGATCAGACTCAAAATTTTAGATATATTATTGTAGAAGGAAAATAACATGTCTAAACTGAATTATACATAATTTGTTGGTATACAAAATATGTATTAATCAGTTACATTATGTTCATTTATCCAAATTTTATCTAAATGTTATTATAACTAATTTAATATATTTGAAAGGAAATAACGCAAATGTATTAATACAAACAATTTTTGTACAACAATTGTATTAATCATTTGAACATTCCTTCAAATAATTATCTAAAATTGGATGTCCGATGAATCAAATTGCGAGTACATTATTGTCAAAAAGTTTTAATGGACGAACTTTGTTCAATTTCCAAACGATGTCATAATCCTCCATTTATTAAAAATTTGTTGATGATAGTGACAGCTATTCCGAAATAAATAGATGAAACTGTAACATGTAATAATACATCATTCATTACAATAAAACGGAATCAAATAACTCTGTCCATTCCAGACACTTATTAATTGAAATGATAAAATGATATTAGATTGGTATCAGACTCCATTCTAACAGATATTTAAATTATTATTCTTATCATCCATTTAAAACAAAATTAAATTTTGTTTTGGGATTAAAGATCGAATAAAAGATATCCCATCCCTCTTTTATAATAAAAACATGAAAAAGCTTTCAAAGATTCTAAAAATAATAACTATCCTATACACCTGATAACAAAATTATATAAAAAAAAACAATAATATAAACAAGTAACGATAGTGATATAGTATAATCAACTAACGAAAATACAGAACTATACAGCTATATAAATACAAATTGAGATGACCACCTAACTAATAAATTAATTAAAGTATTTAAAATTAAATTTCAAATACGCTAAAAAACATTTAACATTAAGAAGCATTTTTCAAAATTAAAAGATAAGACACTAGATTTGATTTCATAATGAAACCTTGTGAACTAAATTAATTGTATAGATTGTGATAATCCTTAATTGGGCTAAACGTTCATCAAACTTAATTTAACATACGTATAACTTCCAACACAAATAAGTGAATTAACAGAATCAAACCAAATTCCTGTGCTTTAATGCATTAGACACTCAAATGTATTGTAGATCAAATATTGATCTTTAAACATCCTAAAATCTTTAGAACCAGAATAGAGATTCAAAAATCGATATTTCTGAAATGTATCATATATTTCTGCCAAAAAATTGTATAAATAAAAAACAGATATTATGTAGTAGGTCATAATGTTTCGATTCTACACATACATATACTTAGTCTTCAGTAAGTAACATTATACCTAATGCAAATAAATCGATATTGTAGTGATTAAGATTATACATACACATTCTAGATCACATTACATACATACACGTATTAACAATTATTCAAACAGATTAATATACATAATCACAATATATATCATAGACACTCATCATAAATATACATGTACACTATGACCCACAGTTATCATACACAGAACACATACACATTATGCATACATTGCACACATAGGCATTCTATATTTAAATCGTCAAATAAATGAAACATCGAAATTATAATTTGACATTAACATTATTAATTATTATTCATTATACATCCATTAAAACAAATTAAATCTTTTATAAAATTGATAGAAAGATATCATCTTATAATAAATATGATTTAATCTTTCAAGTTCAAATAATAACTGTTATAACCCGATAACAAATTGTAGTTATTATCAATTACAATTATGATGTATAAGACATAATTGAAAATTTTAGAAACCTGTAGAATCAAGAATTTAACATAAAATTCAGAAGAAATGTTCAGAGTTTCGCTTAAAAAAGAGTTTACTTCCTACAGCTGAACTCAAACCCATTAAAGATATATCATTCATATTTAATACTCAAGCGTCATTTGTGTATCATCTAAACTATATTATATATATAAATAATATATATATATATATATATATATATATATATATATATATAAAGTTATCATAAAGTAAGGGATATATTTTAAATTATGATAACTTTTTAACAAATTAAGTTAATAACAAGAAATAAATGAAATCTAATTGCTTATGAAATGGGATTTAGTATGCCCAAAACAGGTTACGGCAATTGCTCAATATGACCTCCATTTTGTTGTTGTAAGATCACCATCCTTACCTCCAAATTGTACACAGCATTTCGTAACATTTCTGGTTGAATTATACCAATTTGCTCCGTAATACTGTCTTTTAATTCTTGTAGCGTAGTTGGTCGTCTTCTAAACACTAAACTTTTTAAATAACCCCACAGCTAGTAATCGAAAAATGTGCGGGGGTGCTCCATCCTGCATAAAAATGATGTTTTCAATTCCGTAGTGCTCGTTTTGCAGCTGTGGAGTAACATAATTTTGTAACATTTGCAAGTATCGTTCACCATTTACAGTTACAGATACGGCTTGTCCATTCTGCATTTCCTCGTAGAAATACGGACCAATAATAAAATCAGCTGTAAAACCGCACCAAACGGTGACTTTCTTGTCATGAAGACCTTTTTGAACGATTTGTTGCGGATTTTCTGCAGACCAGATTCTACAGTTTTGAGTATTGACTCCGCCATTCAGAGTAAAATGTGCCTCATCTGTCCATAAAATACGGGATAACCATTCGGGTTCAATTTCCATCTGAGCCATTACTCGCAAAGAAAAATCGTACCTAGTAGCCAAATCTGCGTCCTTTAATTCAAACAGCATTTTCAGTTTATATGGATACATGTTTAGAATTTTGCGTAAAATTTTCCAAACCGTGGTATACGGCATTTGCAATCGCTTGGATATCGCATTTGCACTGCTGATTGCGAGTGAATTGCTTCTGGCTATGTCTTGATTTTCATGAAGAACCTCTGCAACTTGGACATCACTAATTATTGGTCTTCCTGATCTTGGTAAGTCAGTTACAGACACTGTTCTTTCAAATTTTTGTATCAAATTGCGGACAGGGTCCCGCTCTCAAACCCATTCTCGTGCGAAATCTTCGTAATCCAGCGGTGTAATTTCTGCCGGATTCATAATAGCACTGAACTAAACCAATTCTTGTTTGTAAATCCATGTTATTACAGTTGAGTCGTTTGAACTCAACGTTTACTTGAGTTTTAATTTCAAAATAAAACTTCAAATTGAATAATTTCGTTTTGACACTAGTGTCAACAATTGTTATGACAACGCTTTTGTTTCTCATAGATACGGTAAAATCCCATTCATTAAGCAACTAGATTTCGTTTATTTTATGTTACTAACATAATTTATTAAAAAGTTGTAATGATTTAAAATATATCCCTTACTTTATGATAACATAGTATATATATATATATATATATATATATATATATATATATATATATATATAGAAATTAATAAGATGAAATAATAACTTAGACTTTTTAAGTAAAGCCCAAATGATCATTTCAAATCGAGCTAGTAATTGAAAGAAGGAAAATATAAGGCCTTGGACAGGATTTGAACCTGCATCTCAGTTTTTGCCGGAACTGTGCGTTATCCAATTACGCTACCGAGGCCGATGGCTATAATTGGAAAATTTACAAATCTAAATCGTGTACAAGTACCATATATAAACCTAACTTTCAATTACGTTTAGCATTTTGTCAATCATATCTGAAATTGTCAAGTTTCTGACTTATGTCAGATATAGACAGGAAGCACCGCTCAAAATCACGGCTATAAGCCAAATATTAATATATAAATATTATAATTAGTTTTTTACACAAGGTAAGTTGATAAATACTAACGTATTGAAATTAATAAGATGAAATAATAACTTAGACTTTTTAAGTAAAGCCCAAATGATCATTTCAAATCGAGCTAGTAATTGAAAGAAGGAAAATATATATATATATATATATATATATATATATATATTGATATGATTACGCCGTACGCGCTGTACTAAGTTCTACTTAACACCACCGCTCTGTGTTCTCACTTTAATCTTTTATTTTTATTATTATGCCACGGCTAGCCCTTTTTAATCCACACAGAGTGCACAACGTTACGATAAATGATGTAACTCTAGTGCTGTTTTCGTTCATGTATTTATTTAAACTAATCTTTAAAAATGCGTTTTCTTATTAAAGCGCTTATGGTTCCAGCGTAATTGCATGTAGATTTATTGAGTTTCATCTTATCTTTTGCGTCTTTATTTTATAAACTTGTATAACACTTCTCAACGTATGTTTAATTACATGTACGATTATTTCTCTGCTG
The DNA here is from genome assembly GCA_036346225.1 of Platerodrilus igneus. Taxonomy (NCBI): domain Eukaryota; kingdom Metazoa; phylum Arthropoda; class Insecta; order Coleoptera; family Lycidae; genus Platerodrilus; species Platerodrilus igneus. The sequence continues at coordinate 1,231,815 of JARFIW010000202.1, read as the reverse complement.
AATACGCGTTCTGTTGTTGGAAGATATGCTTACTGGCATCGCTTAAAGTTAATTACGGTCTATATACAGGTGTTAAATGCTTGCTATCTACATAATGGTCGAACTACTTATTTTTCTGCTAAATAAAATGCAGTTTTCTGATTCCTATTATTATTTATAGTTATTACACGACATTTACTACTCAATACACCCCTCAACAACCCCTTATCAAAGCATTTATATACATATATATATATATATACCTATATATAAATATATATTGTCGTGGAAATTATAGGTTAAGAAGGATAGATAGGTCTAGATTATAAATTTTTAACGACTGTGTATATAAGAAATACGACCAATTTATTTACACGCTAAACGAATTAGTTTGACATTGAAAACGGACGAATAATAAGATATTTTTATATTTCTAAATCAAAATGTTGTATTTGCATAACGTGTAGAAGCTTTAGAGTACATGAAAACTCAAGGATACGCATAATTAGCGTTAATATTTTAAATCAAGCGCATCCGATAAGAAACGAAGCTTTTGGGTATAGAAAATCAATAATTTAAGCGCATTTTTCCATTTAACTAAAGTAAACGTTCGTTAATACAAATCCTAAGAAATGCTAAAACTCGGAATTATAATTTCAAACGGACAGTTTGCTTCAAAGAAACACCTGATAGGTAAAATAACACGTTCAAAAAACTTAAATGAACGTTGGCACAGAATTCTGTAAAATTGTATTTAACGGTTGATGCGATAAGCTACTAAAACAACAGATGCTTTGAAGGCAGAGTAAGACGGAATATCCGGTATGTAAAACAGACAGAGAACACGTATAATAAAACGTCGGTTAAAATACTCGTCTAAAGTACGCGGTAGATTTGAAGGTCAACCACAATATCGATTTTCTGTTGCTTGAGTGGGATTCTAAAAGAGACAGTAAATATGGGTTAAACGACGAAAGGTAGCTAGGGGTTGGACGTTAAAAACGGGGGACAGCAACATAATTGGTCAAATGCTAGAAATTTTGAGAAGCTCGCGACGGTTATATGTTGTTGAGCAAGTTTTCAATGTAAAAGCACGGACTGGGAATTTTCGGAGGTAGAAGTTCGTTACGTACAAAATTTGTAGAATCTGTTTTGATTAAATAAACTTTTCGACGAAAATAGGGTCCGTGAGCCGTGTACAAAATCATATAAATACACTAGGAGAGGTAGTAAAGCTCTCTTACTTACTCTCAATTTTTACTGATTCTCGTACGTCGCTTATTCGTTGACTTATAATACAACATCCTTATTTAAAAGTGTGTAAAACGCAGTTAGTAACGTACATCGATAATTTATTAAAAGTGTGATTTGCACAAGTGGGTGCTGGCTGATAAACGGTGCTGTTACTACACGCAACAATCTAATGAAAGGATAGTACTAGGATAAGCGAGTTGAAAAGTTTGAAACAAGAATGCGTGAAGTTTAGTGATTACGGAAAGTTAAGCTTGGTCGAGACAATTATCGGGGTAGAAACACTGAAGGCGGTTGCAAAGATTTGGATAACGAGTGAAAATGAGTTAGATCTATGTATAACAACGAAGTGTATAGACACAACGACGAGGGTTTTGGAACACATCTTCAAAGGTAATGATGGAAAGAGCCTACTCCAGGTAACGAAATTAATTTCTTTTACTTTTGCTTGAACATTTTTCAATTATTTTGTGCTTGAGTGATTGGTCTTTTTGGGGGTGTATTTTATTACCATAAAGAACTCATTTGAAGGGGTATATGTAAAGGGCAATTGATACTTATTATTTAAAAGTGTTAACAAATGACATAAAATTTTGATGTAAGGAGTAAACGGGTCTTTAAGTTTGTTTTAAACAAATATGCAATGTTTATAGGCATTTAGAGTAACTCGGTTTATACTGAGCTCTCAATAGACCAAAATAAAAGTCAATTTAGGGTAGCACGACGGGCCCATCTACTCGTTTAAAATAAAATTGCTGAAATAAAAGGAGATCATGAAATTTTAAAAGGTTTAAGGATTGAGATTGTATCATTTTATGAAACTGTGTATACAAATGTGTAAATATTTTCGTGGTAATGGAATTTTGTTAATATGTGTAAATAAAAAGGTTGTATGTCTTGTTGCATTATTTAAGTGGTAATTTCATTTGACTATATATGTGAGAAAGAGTGAACTTAGGATGGTAGGTATCCAAGAAGAAGCAGATTTTAGAGCTAGCCGGTGTGTGCAGAAATAAGGAGGCGTTTCAGAGGTATTTGTTTTTTAATTAATTTTTTTAGAAAAATTTTATGACGGCCCAACAACGCTGGACTCGAAAGCGATCCTGATTTTTTTTAGAGACTTCCACAGCAATTTTATATGGCCCAAGCGTATGGCCCTGATATTTTTAGAGGTAATCCACTGCTATATATATATATATATATATATATATTGCTGTAATTATAGGGTTAATTTAGGGGTAGGTTAAGTCATTGGGGTCGTAGAATAAGTAAGGGAAAGTCCCAAGTAACAGAAACATATAATTATAGATATTAGAAGAGTAAATGAGTTATTATAAATATTATTAGTTGCGAGCACACTGTATATAGCTGTACAAACAATTAAAACACATATCCAAGAGTAGCTACTAGCAAAGATTAGAATTTAAAAATGTAACGAAACGCATTAAAATTAAATCAGTGAAAAACCTGCATGAATTGGATAGATAAACATTTAAAAAGTGTGTTAAGATATTATCGTAAACGCACGCAGCAATTTTGCATTATTTAAAAGCGTACGTGATCTAAGAGTATCACAGTTGTTCGAAAATCCAATTTATTAGGAAATAAACAAATACCAAATTTATTCGATTTAGATTAGAATAAAGCCAACAAACAACACTACGTGATCGTTATGTACGAAAATTCCTGGGATTCCTGAAGTAAATATAAGGTATAACATTTGAATTACGTGACTTAGAGCACCGCGTCATGCAATTAAAATACATACAATTGGTAAATTTCCCAAAATAACCAGTGATAATATGCTTGGCCTCGCCTAGCACGTGAAGCCAGCGAATCACAAACAGAAGTTGGACGATCCTATAAACATCTTAAGAATTGAATATCAAGTTAGTATACTTTAAAACTGGGCAGTGACTATACTTGAAAGTGCCAAATATTTACGTGAATAATAAATATTTGTTAACAGTGAAATTCTAGAGTGTATAATTCTGAAAATTGTGCCGTACTTCTGAGACGTAAGTAAATAAGATTTAGGAAATTATAATATTTCTAATAATAAATAAAATAGGGCTCTAAATGCCGATCTAAATGTCGATCTAAATGTCGATCTAAATGTCGATCTAAATGTCGATCTGAATGTCGATCTGAATTTCTATCTGAATGACAATCTGAAATACGATCTAAATTACAATCTTAAATTACAATTAAAATAATGTTACGATTTTTGTAGAACTTTAAATTGTGAGCCATTACGATCAAAAAATACAATTTTGGAGAATGCTGCCTGTACAAGTAATTTGATGGTAAATATTGTATTGCGGAAATGAAAATCTTTCATTGGAACAAACGCATCAATAACGATTTGGATATCGACTTAAATTCTTAGGAGCACCTATGAAAATATTTCAGGTTAGAGATTTTGATATGACTTATTTTAAAACTGTTTTATCTCAAAAATTTTTGATATGATTTATTTTTAAACTGTTTTATCTCAATCATAATTTAAAGTGTAAAAGCCGACAAATTGGGGGTATTTTGCGTAAATTTTATGAAAAGTTATAGACAGCTTGAAACGTTTCAATAAGTCTTTAAAGGTAATAAAAAAAGCTCGTTTTGCTGGCTTGATTTTCTAATAATTTAACAGATGTATATGATTTAAAAAGGGAGAAGATATTCAAAAGGGTTGTAAATATTCAATCATTATACTGTGTATTATAGAGGTGCTTTATTTAATTGAATCAGCTAGTCGAGGCATATGAAAATTATAAATTAACAATTTCACAAGTGTTTGAGTGATATAAGGGGCTGAGAGAATATCACAGCATAATTTATGACGCGCAAGTCGTGGGGATAAATATTAAAATAACAACAAGGGACTAACAGGGGTTAACACAGCAATATATATATATATATTCTTGCTATGATGATAAATTTATTTAAGAGTATATAAAGTCACAAGGGAGGAATACATCATGTAAGTATTATAAAAGCCACAAAAACCAAACGTTCAAGTCATAAAATGTACATAATTCGTTCATTTTGCAAAAGCCAATTCAAATCACTCTGTATAAAGTCAAGAACAGTTAATTAAAGAAAGCACATCCAGTAATTACTTAACCACATGCATCGAGATAAATAATTGTGGACTCAATTCAATCAGTTTTAAAACATTTAAAACATTCTAAGCTCAAAAATAAATACAAAATTTAGCATACTTAAAGAAAGATAACCGCAAAGCAAAATTTCTTTCAAGACAAATTTGCATCAGAAAATTATCAATGCGAGTGAATTATTCCAGTTTATAAGAAAGAAACTTTTTAAAACAAGCATATTTCATAAATTCAGAAGCCAATAAGCGCATGTAAAAAGGGTGTGGATACTGAAGCGAAAGCGTACGTGTGGTTTGGAAGGTATATAAGTTGCCACATTTAACAAAACCTAAAATAGGTAAACAAAATATGGATATAAAAACTACGACTAAGTGCAGTTTCAAGCATATATGATACAACATTTGGTAACAATTTCCAATACAAAGCTTTGATGTACGTGCAAATTTAAATGTATAGAGTAAGCAACATTGAATAAAACCCAACAGGTTGAAGATAGCACGAAATTGCAACGCCTTTGACATGGTTTAATAACAAGATTGCGGGCGGCCCACCAATACAAGCACGTGGAACGAATTTGTCTATATAACCAACCGGAGCCGATATGAGAGAGCAATCAATAATCGACACGCGAACTGTAATAGTTCAGACCAAATTATTACGTAAATGAAAGTAAAAGTGATGAGTAATAAAAATGAAATATAATCCAAATTAAAATTTACAAGTGACATACATAGTAAAACTGTGCGTTGAAATACGAGTGCAAAACTATGCCATTAATATAAAACGTAAATCTAGATTTAATTAATGTAAACAAAATCTTTACAATTTATTTAGGGCTCTAAGTAAAGACACAACTAAATCGAAGCTTAATCGACTCTAAGTACAGAAACAACTAAATCGATGCTAAATCGACTCTAAGTACCGTTACAATAAATGGGAAACTAAATCAAAACCAACTAAACACGACATCAAAACTAAATTACTGCGTTAAAACTCTACATAACAAATGGCAAAAGAAATGACCCCAAGTTGCTGGTAAACATTTTGAAGTAATAAGGAACACCCCAAGCTGCGGGTCAACGACTCGAAACCACCGAACCAACAACCGATTTGTGTCAGGAAGCTCTACTGAGAAACTACACAATGTCAGGATTATCTTTTAAATTTATAGTGTTACATTTATTATTTTAAATATTTGCTGAGCTTAAAATTTGCATGTAAAAAGTCAACAAAATTTTGGTTGGTACGCAGAAGTACGTTTTAAAAGAGAAATCGTTTTTTAAACGTTTAACGAAACATTCATGGTAAAATAAAATTCTTTTTCTGGCTTTAATTGATATAAAAAGGTGTAACAAGAGTTATGATCTTCGTAGTGATAGAAATATTTATTTTAATTTTGATTCAAAAGCTCTGTAAATAGTAAATTGTAAATTTTCTTCGCTTATTATACAAATTTTGATAAATTTCGCTTGTCTCATTTGGGTATATGGAGTGTTAGAAGGGAGATAAAAATTAACTGTTATCACATCGTCGTTCACTCTGCGCGGGGTATTACTGAGTTAGTTGGGGCATAAATTTAATTGTGTTAATTTTAAATTATTTTAAAAGGCACATAGAGATGGCGATCAGCAGGCAGTTAGTCGTTATACACCTGAGGAGGGGCGATATCGTAGCAATATATGTATATACGATAAATGCACACCACCATAATCAAGAAAATTATAAAAGAAACAACAGGGTCTCACCTTTTAGACAAAGATAAAAAATATGCAATAAAATTTCTAGGTCACAAACAAATGAAAGGGTAGGGAGATGCTAAAACAGAATAGATAATGAGTAGAAACTGCAGAATGACAACACAAGAAATAAAAATTTCCTGTCTTTGCAACTGCAAATATTGACTTTTTCCAACACGGACATGGTTGTCAACCACCATGTGAAAAATATCACCTCAATATCAGCTCGAACAAGTTCAAAGCATTTATTGCACTATTCATGCCAAAGATATATCAGTCATAAATTAAGGAAAACAGTGTGAGTGTAGAGGAAATGGCAATCGAAAAAATATTAGCAAAGTTAGTGAACTACTTTAGATACATAAGAAACCAAAAATTAAAAAATTAGATATACATATACAAATAAAAAAATCAAAGTCATTCGAACGAAAAAAAAAGCACATTATCAAAAGGATACTAAAAAGAAACGACAACAGGCGGACATTATGTGGTATAAAATATTTTATAATACAAAATATATTTAAAAAGTTATACACATATCATTAACTATCATGGAGGAGTATTATCGAGAAAAGGTTTTAGATCTTTTATATGCCACTTACCTTGTGGTGTACAATCGAAATCTTCAAGTTTATAGATAAGTAGGCCAACAACACATGTCGCTATACGTAAGAACAACACATGTCGCTATACATCACATAGACTTTGGAACTAATTTAGCATTAGTTCAACACAAACTTCTTTCGTTTTTAAATGTAGATAATTCATTCTAAATGTTTTAATTTAATTTTCGAAACAAAATTTCTAAAAAGTCAATTTACAAATTTTGATTGGTGACTTGGCAAATAAAAATCATCAAAATATAGGTTAAGTTCATAAGTAAGTAGCAGAATATGCAAAAATAAAACTTTTACGAAAATCTATCTAAATAGAGAAATTTACTATTCAAACGCGAAAAGAATAGTTATTAAATATCAAAACCTTAAATAAATAAGTTCAAAATATTATAAGATAAATATTTTAAAAACTTACTAAAAATTAGGAGTATTCGTCTTACGAAAATTTACATTAACGACAAGTGCACCTTAACTTAAAAAAGAAAAAAGATTATTGGTCGAATCAAATTGCATATGAGTCAAAGTCATTTATTAAAAAAATGTTAAGATATACCGTCGTATATTAAAGTAAGTTGATCTATACAGGATTAATTACGGAAATTAATTATTTATAGGATACGTACTGAACACGAGTTCTGAAAGCGTTTTAAAGCTTTACATTCAAATAAATGTAAACTTCGTAAGTTATTTGCAAAACATTGCAATTTTAAATTATGCTTAAACGTTAATTATTACTTAAAACATCTATCTAGATACGAAAAATTTCCATTTCCTGTATTATTCTAAAATCCTTCATAACAAGTTACTCAGACTAGTACAAAATCCAACCGCTAGAGATCGTGCGCAATGTATTGCAAAGCAACAAAACTTACACACTTTAAAATAAGCAACGGAATTATGATGAAATGTATTCTTCTAAAAATTTAAAAGAAACACTAAGAAAGTTTTCGTTTTTATTTTAGTACTTAAGGGAATTATTTACATACGACATTGAAACATATTTTCTAGTTCGGTAATAGGATTGATCTTTTCAGTTCTGATAGTAATTTTAATCCCATATAGAGCAAGTATTGATAATCTACAGTGTTTGAAAAGATAGCATCTACATTAAACAGACACAATGACTAATGTTACCCACACTTTAAGTTAATGTTGGTAAATTTTTATTATTATAATGAAAGAAAGAAGCCAACCTAATCATTTTTTAATCAACAAGCAATATTATTTCATATAAAACGCCACAGGTTGAAACGCTTTTGATACGATTCCCATTGACTTAATTAACCATTAAAGCAAATTTCTATTATAAATCTTCATCATTTGCGATTCGTTGTTTTCTACAGTGAAGCCAACTCGTCAGGGTCACAGTGATTCGAGTTTGCAACAGATTGGATGACATTATTGCTTACCCGAAATAGCGCTCGTGCCCTAAAGGTAAAGGTAAGAAAGGTTGGAGTGAGAAACGAGCGCTATATTAAAACACGCGTCATAACGACCTTTCCAAAACACAGTTACTTTCGTCAATTCCTGTAGTGAAGTTGTTCACGTAATTAATTCCTATTGTCTGAGCACTTATTCGTCACCTCCGGAATTGGCTTATTCAAATCGACTGATGTCCAGCAACCAATTTGAATAGAATACTTTGTCACTTCAATAACTGGCGTTCACATTACATTCCCGAAGAGCGACAAAAATCCCCAATGGTATTTTAAAGTTTTTATACATATTAAGATCATTATATTTTTACAATATGGCTAATAATTTATAAAATAACCAGTACCGGATTCAAGAAGCAAAAAAAAACTCTTTCACTTTTAAACAAAATATCATACATTTAATAAATATAAGAAATGGAAACTCTAATATCCAATAAATGAAAGGCATGTTACGGGTTAATTCAATTAACACGTAACAAAGATAGAAAGTTTTAATACTATTGTGCTAATTATAAGGATATAAAATTGCAATTGGTAAACATTACTGACCTAAGGCAGATTGTTTCGGATTTACAGACCCAAATAATGTAATTAAAAGAAAACTGCGAAAGCATAATCCTGTCACAACAAAGATGTTCAGCTATATTTCATCGAGGAGGTTATATTAGAAATATAAGAGCGCAAAGATCGTGAACCAAATGTAATTGTTTTTAATGTGAGTAAATCGAACGTATCCAATCTTAAAGATAGCTTAGCGGTAGATGAGCAAGGTTCTGGGCAATGTATCCGATGTCGATGTTCTAGAATTAAACTGCATTAGGGTAAAGTTGCTATGAGTAGAGGCATCTTATAGAAATAAAATTGAAATCAAAACACGATGCGCTCAACATTTTGCAGAACAAAAAGAGCTTAAACATCTCAATCAATATCTTTATATCAGCAGATAAAACGTTATTGCAAAGACATCACCAATAATCATTAGAAACAGAGCTTCAGCAATTAGTCAATACGGGAATTACTAACAAAACGCTAAAATACGTGAAGGGCATTCCAAGAGTCGTTGATATAAGCTAGAGAAAAGCTTTAAAAAACTGAAAATGTGCTCTGGTTTATCGGTGAATTACCAGAACGTTCGATCAATGCGTACTAAGTTAAAGGACTTTTATTTACGTGTTTTATCTGACACTTACGATGTGATTGTAATTACCGAATCATGGTGAGTGGATTCTATTAAAGACAATTTCAACACTAATTTATTGGAGAAGGGTATTTAGTGTTTAGAAAGGATGGCTGTGAATTGTCTAGTAATAAAACATTGACTGGCGGTGTATTGGTTGCCGTTAAGAAAACGTTTTCAGTGCGTTTTATGAAAATCAAACCTACTGACAGAGAACAGTTGTGGTTGTCGATAAAATCAACAGTTTAAAGTTTATTTCCCACCGAACACTAATATTCAAAAGTACAACGATCGTTATTACTATTGGAGTATTGAAGTGATAAATTTCAAGATACTAAATTTATCATCTTAGGCTACTATCATCTACAAATGTATGTTAGAAAGAAAAAGAAGAAATTGGTAGCCTGTCTGGAGTGGATTTCTCAACCGAAACTGATCTTCTCATTTATGATTCAATTTCTTACTGCGGTATAAAGCAGTTCAACAATATTCTCAATTCGACATTAATAAAACAAGGCCGTACATACACAAACGACCGGGGAGGGGGGCTGCGACACTACTGTTACAAACACGTTTGCCTGATGATAACGTTCAAGACGACACTAACGAACAACGACTCAGACGACAAGGAGTAGTTAACTGAAACAACACAGGTAGCCAATCATGAAACAGACACGATGACAACTTAGATCCTTTCACAGAGGACGAAGTAAGACACGCACTATACCAATCGAAGAGTAGGAAAGCACTCGCACTGGATGGAATCCTTGCGGAGATTGGCATATCACTACAAGATAAATTAACGACGCTAACAGCACTGTACAATGAATGCATACGATAAGCTGCTTATCCAAACATCTGGAAGCAGGCGAATGCCGTTATTATTCCTTAAGGGAAACGTAAAGATCCCAAACAACCAGGCTCTTACCGACCCATATGCCTTTTGAACACCCTAGGAAAAACGTACGAAAAACTATTATGTAAACGAATGCAGAATCACAGACAAACCACAGGAGTACACCCAAGACAATACGGTTTTACAGAAAACAAATCGACTGAGGACGCTATAAACCAAGCCATACAAACCATTAAGCAATCACACAAAAAATACTTCCCATTAATATTAGTGAACATAGAAGGTGCATTTAATAACCTTTGGTGGCCTTTTTACTATACTTACGACCATAAATTGCCCATCACAATTGTACCATTCCTTTAGGAGCTACTGCAGGGACAGGAACGTAACTTTATAAGGCACTGAGAGCATTACCAAACATATAAACAAGAGTTACCCGCAGTGCTCCGTATGCTGGCCACTATTTTGGAATATTGTAATGGAGGAACTCCTGGAAAAGCTGGACAACGTTGACGAACTGTTGTCGATGATTGCATACGTCGACGACATCTTGCTGGTGCTGTAAGGCAATTCCAGAAGGGAAATTGAACGTAAGGCTAACATCGCCCTAACCCAAACACCAAGTTGGTGCAAAACCGACAAAATGACCATAACACCACCAAAAACTACACACTTTGTGATGTAGGAAACCCTGACAAGGAACCCTACTATCAAACTAGAAGGTGTAAATATAAGTAGAATACAAAACACAAAATATCTGGGTTTAACATTAGACGAAAAACAGAATTATTTAACACATATAAACACCCCATGTGCAAGTGCAACTTCTGCAATGCAGAACATCGCAACGCTAGCCCAAAGGACTTATAAGATACCACTTAATTATGTAAGGCTTTATTTCAACAGCTTGTTCGGGGCTATAGTATCAAACGCCGCGAGAGTCTGGGGACATCGCCTTAGCACAATCAAACCTAAACAAAAAATTAACAGTACACAACGAAGTCTTTTACCGCGACTGACGGGAGCTTATGGAACTACCGCACATGATGCACTTCATGTACTGATGAGAACTATGCTCTTGGACCTATAGTAGTGAAATAGTGAACTGCAATGTGCAATCTTACACACAATGACAACCAACAACTACAAGGCACTTTAAACACAAACCAACTGCCCACAACAAAAACGGAAATAAAAAATTACATACTTGCAGAATGGCAGACACGTTGGGGTCAAAGCACAACCGGTAAAAAGGTACTTACAATGATTCCAAACATCAAAGGCTACCTAAAAGCTCAATCAAGGATTTATTCATTACCTAACTGGCCACGGACCCTAGTTAACAAACAGAGAACGTATAAATTTAGTTGACAACAACATATGCACGTGCAGAGAAATAGGAGCACCAGAACATCTACTATTCGAATATAATGACTTACAACCGTACTTTCACGCACATAGACAAACATTATTAAACAAGATCCTACACGCGATGATTTGAAACGAAAATCTTTTTACACACTTAAATGCACTCGCACAAAAACTTCGGCACTCATCCACCAACGTTATCTTGACGGATAAATGACACACACAAAACTACCCGGACAGAGACGTAAAAGTACCACCTCTCCTGGGACCCGGCAACCGGAGACCGATCTCCTGGTATTCCAATCCGCTCTTGATGACCAAAAGCAACAAGACCAAAGCATCAACCCGGTTCTGAAACAACCCAACCCTTTAATATGTAGAATTTGCATGCTCCTATATATCAGCATCCCAGTTTCTAACAAATAATAATTAACAATAGTAGTATACATTAATCTTAAGTTACTAGAATAGGCAATTTCTTTTTTTACTAACGCTAAATTATAAGTACGAAACTTACATATACCTGAAGCAAATAATACAACAAATAAATCCTTTCCTCTGAAAGGAGCTAGTTTTTAATGTAATAGTATAAGTGTCAAACCTGTATAAAATTATATCAATTTAATTCAAACTTTTGGTAACCTAGGCAAATATAAACACAATCAACATTTCAAACACACTTCAAGTACATCTGTTAAACATTCTTCCCCGAAAACTGGATTTCCGACTGCCAATAGTCCTAGTACTAAGGGGGGATGCAAGGTGCACACAAATAACACAAACACACACACAAACACTCAAACACCTCTCAAAAACTGTACAAACACAAACACTTTTTCACTGACTTACATTGCCTCTTCAACATCTGGATTTACGGCTGCCGATGGTCCGGACTGATAAGGCAATATCCGTTGAGCGTTCTTCCTTAACAAATGAGATTTTTGACTACCCATTGTCTTGGTCCTAGAAGCGTGACGTAACACGGATATCAACACCACACACACACACAAGACACACACACACACACACACACATCCTCACCCACACACACACCTTACTCACGGTTACTTTCTGGGGGAAGCCAGGTCTACTTAAATTTCAGGTAGCAGACTACTGAAACGTTTTAACAAATAAATAAACAAAATAAATAAATAATATTTCCAACCACAATGATATCATTATTGTTCTTGTTTTTTTCTAATATATGCTTAGTACCTACCGCACTAAACCACTACTGTACAGGGTGGGGCAAAGAGATGTAAATACTGTGTGGGAGACTAAATATTTGTTTGTTGCAGATTATACCATGGCGTCCCGACATTCCATTGGCGAACGAAGAAAGATTATTGCCTAGATGGAGTCTTTCGGTCCCCAAGCATTATGTAAGAATAATTCACACGGCCAGGACCGGACGGGATGTACCATCGCACTTGACAATTGGTAGGATCTATGAGAAGTTTATTCAGAAGAGATTTGTTCAATACGATTGCAAAAGGAACAGCGGTCGAAAAAAATGTTTTCGAACTGAAGAGAGTATCATACTCGTTCAGGGAGCGGTAGTAGTCAGCCCAACGAAGTCCACCAGCAAACTTTCTCTAAAACTAACATTTCGCAAAGATTACTGGTTAGAATTTTGCATCGTGATTTAGGAATGAACCCACAGCAGCTTACAAATGCGTACAAGTAAGCACGTGTAAATGTTGCAGAAATTCTTTTGAAAATGTTGCACATGGAGCATTACATTCACTTCATGTTTTCCGACGAAGCAACATTCTACATCAGCGGTCGTGTGAACAAGCACAACTAAGTCATTTGAGCGATCGCGCACTAGAAGGAATTTTGAAAGTGCATGCGGGATTCCCATAAGGTAAATGTTTGGTGTGTGCCGTAAGCAAATTCGGAGTAATTGGACCCTTCTTTTATGAAAAACGGCCGGCAGGAGAGAGAATTACCTTGCCATACTCTGCACGTTTATAGAGGAGAACGTACCACTTGCCAATCTCCTGCCAGAGTACTTTAGCAAAACGACTGCCTTGCGCATTACAGTTTGATGGTACGGGATTACCAAAACGACATGTTTGGTAAATGCTGGATTGGTCGAGGTGGTCCGTTCCCATGACCAGCACGTTCCCCCGACTTGACAACACGCGATTTTTGGCGTGGGGTATGATCAAGATTTGGGTCTACGCCAGTGTTCTTCGCAATGTAGATGACGCGAAACATCTCATAACTACCCAAATGGCCCAGACGACCTTATAAACAACAATGAGCATATCCCATAAATGCTTTCAGAGAAATGGGTAGCAAGTTGAAAACTGTAACCAAATACCAGACTTGTAATTTAAAGTGATTAAACACCCATTTAATGCTATTATCTTTTTGCATCACCCTTATATTGACTCTCATCACCCCGCAATGCTACTGTGCCTATATGACGAAAGCTTAAAAGAACTCTCCAACTATCACCATTATTACTTTGACTTGAACAATACCGATATCATCGGTTTGAAAGTTCATTTTGCGGAAATTAACTGAGATTTGTGTTTTCCCAATAGTGATTTAGATTTGTGAGTGGGTCTTTTTTATAACATACTTTACAGGGCGTTTGATGTATATGTTTCTAAGAAAAAACGTTTTATTAGTACTTATCGCAGATGGTTCACTCCATACATTATACGCTTAGTTAAAGAAAAGGAAGCTTTTCGTAAGAAATTCAAAGAGTATGCCAATAAGTGTGACTATACCATTCGTACACACGGAACGCTAGATATAAAGATCGGAATTGGGAGCAAGATATTTAACCATCAGGTCGTAATAGCGAACATCACCGAAGAAGTTACTTAGGAATAGATATTTTGAAGAGGTATGGATTCCATGTAGCTATGGAAGAAGATGTCTTGAGATGTCTCGGATGGTGTTCTCCTGAAGGGCTTTATGCACGCTATTGAACCGATTAGTGACGAGTCGCTCGAAAACGGCGTGCTTGTAGTAAAAGCTCTGACCAAAGTGAGGGATGGTATACCTATTAGATCTTAAACGCCAATGACTAAAATATTACGCTGAAAAAGAATACAATGGTCACTTGGCTGAGTGTGCCGGTGTTGAGAAAAAAACACCCACCAAAGAGTGCTTTGCAAAGTTGTTGGACCAGTTGCCAGAACCGTGTCAGCATCTTTAACAACAACTGGCGAAACTTAGAAACTTGATCCGACGGTACTCGGACTTGCGCGGCTCCGTAGCGTAGTTGGTATGCGTGTGACTACTACGCCCAAGGTCCGCTTGAAAAATGTTAGACGAGCATTTTCCACAAAAGTAAGCCCTCGTTCGGACGAAAGGTAAAATGGAGATCTCGTGTGTGAGTGTTGTCACGCACGTTAAAGATCCCTACCTTGTTTGGAACAGCAAAGGTTTGTTTTGTAAGAAGTTTGTGAAGGATTTAATGTGCGCTGTATCATACACCACACAAGACATCATTCTATGTCTGATAATGT
Source organism: Platerodrilus igneus (assembly GCA_036346225.1). Lineage (NCBI taxonomy): Eukaryota > Metazoa > Arthropoda > Insecta > Coleoptera > Lycidae > Platerodrilus > Platerodrilus igneus. Next base: position 1,216,791 of record JARFIW010000202.1, on the reverse strand, counting down.
GATTTTATTGCGACAACGTCTACCTACTACTCTTGCAAATTTTCTCACATAGACGTTGTAAGGCGTTCGAGTTACGTTGGATAGAAACAAGATAAAAAAAATTATGTTAAACGAGTAGAATGATGTACCGGGTATATTAGAATTTTACAAATAGTAGGGTTAATTAAGCATGATATTTCGATAATTTTTAGTTCTATAAAGGGAATCAGGTAATACACTTAAACAACAAAATCAGAAGGTTAATTTTGTACAATACATAACTACACGTAACTCAGGTCAATAACTTATCTAAAACTCGCAAAAAGTAAAACAGTAAACTTCTAGCGCAATAGGGTTAGATTAAGGAAGCATTTAGGATACTTAATGATTAAATAATAATAAGTTTGTTAATATTTAGGTTTGCAAATAATTAACTGATAGATAGGAGTTAGAAATAATTTAATTTAAAAGTACAGGGAAGCAATTGTAGTTATCGTTTACAATGTAACAAAATAACATAAATGTAATTTTATAACAATCTAATTAATTGCATATACATAGACGATGAGTTGGTGGCATTTACAAATATCATGCTACAAAAAATCTCACCGGACATATGATCAAATAAATCACAATGTTAAAAGTTACAATGTTCTCAATTGCAGGATTCTTGAGTATTAAAGATGACCCTATAAAATCGTGTTTTTTACGTGATACCAGTAAGTTCATTATGAGGACCGCAAAGCAATGGCATGCCCCTTGAAGTCATGGAGAGTGGGATACAAGAACGGAGCTAGGCAGCGGACAAAAAACAATTAATTGTTCTCGAGCTGATAACGAGAAAACATGTGAACTGTTACCATTGATAAAAGTAATTCGACGAATCTTACTCGTTATTAGATTAGCAACACGGCGTCAACATGGTGACATCCGCAGGTAAGTCGGCAAGGACCCGATATTTATTTTGGACAGTTTGGTGTAGAATCAGTTAGAGAAAAAATTACAAGAATTAATTGAAAGTTATAAAAAGGAAAGAATGAATATTTTTAAAGTAATGGAAGAAATAAAAGGTAATTTGGTATCGCGCGAATAAAAATTGAGTAAACGAACCGATAAGCAATAAAATATCAACTTTAAATTTTACGAAAAAACGTTACCATTTTATAAATCATCGGTAAGTAAGTTTAGTAGATGTAAATTTTATACAAGAATTCATTAAGATAACAATTAATTTGAAGAATATAAAGTATCAATAGAAGATATTTCTCCTAAAACTAGAAAATCCTATACGTTACAAACAGATTTAGCGTATTAGGAACTTCAAGTTTCACAAACTAGACAGACGAATAGACATTAAATATTCGAAATTCAAAATATTGGCCAGTTTTAAAGCTAACTTCAGCATTGGGCCATACTTTTTCCAGATAGCATAGAACCAAGAGTCCGTATCTGCAACCGTAACTTGTAAACGATAGCTGCAAATGTTTAGAGATTATGCAATTTTGCGGCTGCAACACAAGCACGGAGGAATCAAGAAATAATTTTTATGCAGAATGGAGGATCTCGGCATTTTCTTCGGTTAATGAAAGAAATTTGGACTGCTGTTTTTCATAATTGGGTTACAAGCAGACATTAAAAATTCATGGTATCCAACATCGTCTGATATTACTTGGTCGATTATTGACCGTGGAGTTTAAAACCTGTCCAACACTGGAGGAATCAAAAGACAGTATTAGGGAGTAAATGGGTACAATCCCGGCAGAAATGTTAAATAAATCTGTATACAATTTTAGGGAGCGGTTGGAGAATTTACATCATCAAAATAGAGGACATATCAAATATTTGTTATAATCAACACAACCTCGATACTTAACCCATGCGATTACTTTTACTTGTTAGCTCAGTTAGTTAAAAAAAATCTCTTACTCCTGCATAACATTGCTATAATAATTATTAAGTTTAAAACATAAGCGCACGTCCTAGTTCTAACCTCACCTTTAACAAAGTAATAATGAAAACTAGGTTATACGCGTCATGCTAGACGTTATTGATAAAACAATTATGATGAGGTTAGAAAAGAAGCAATACTCACTCTGTTAGACAACATATTAATGGAGAGGTCTTAAATTTTCCCATAGAAGCACAGATCACTATTCAAACCGGCAAAACTGTTTAAAACTTTATGTAAAAAAGAGACCCTTCATTAGACACAGGTATCACAGTATTAACTTACGTTACTATCATTATAATAGTTATGTAAACCGGCATGTCTTGGTAAGAGGAAATTAACTATTAATAAATATAAATTATGGTAATTATAGAAATTTCTAATAATACCATACTGGCGCTAATGTTAAATGTAATTACTGCAAAACAGGTATTACTACTAACGAAGGACTGCGCGTGACTAACTTAGTTCATTGATGCAGTATAACTATTTAATATTTAGTAAGAAAACGTTTTTGCACTCATTGTATTTATGCCTAAAATTCAGAAGAGGTTGTAGGTCTAGGTTACTTATTATGGATGTAATGTAGTTTTAATGTAATACAACGTAAAGATGATATCAGTAATTTAATCTAATTAAATCTGAATGTCATGATGTACGTTTTACGTTGCAAATAATGAAACGATAGGTGGAATTAATTATTGTGTTGTAACTTGTAGCCTACACTCTATGCTCAAACTTATTTTCATTCTAAAGAAATAATATTAAGGTAATTGAGGTCTTGAAAACTAAATATGCGTAACATTTTTTGACTAATTTGGAAATAGCGAACTGTTGACCAAGTGATTCGGATCCTGCCTTGAAGCGAATCTGAGCTGTTAGTGCTAGAATAAAGAGTTAGTATTGGATTCAATAATAACAATATTCTTTGCTTCTTCATATTGAAAAACTACAAAATATACTTTATTGTTTATGAAATACTGCAAAACGATTTTTGCTATTGAGCAAGATATGTTTTGGGCCTTTGGGAGCTTCTTTTTAAAAACATTTATTTCCCAAAAAACACTTCTATCAAATTTATTTTTAAACAGTAATTACAAAAATGGTTTACTTCTTCTTTAACAACTTGCACGTTATGTTGACTTAAATTAGTTGACAAAAATAATCAAAGTTAATATTTTAATAATTATCAATGAGTAGCTTGAACTACCAACAATGTTAAAGTTATGAAGTTGGAGACTGACTGGCCATCAGGGGCTCCTCAGGGTATTTATGTAATCCCTGCTCTCACATCATCTTGTAGGAAAGTGCAAATCTCACCGTCTGCTATTTCTTGATAAACATACAATGTCTTGTTCTATGTAATGTTTTAATTAAGACTGCTTTATTGCAGTTTATTGTCTCTGCGCCAGCAGAGGGTTGCGTCTGGAATACAAAGTAGTTGCTTCCGTTCTCATGTCTAATATGAACTGTGATTAACCTTTAATATTATAACCTTCAATTAATACATTGTAACATACTATTACTAGGACATAATAAATGCGTTTAATTTTATATATAAATCAATATGGGGGATATGTTACTCCTCTAGACTTAGACGAAAATTAAGGGTTGTACTTAATTTTTAAAACTCAATGTTCTTATAACCTATATACATTTTGTACAATAAACATACAGTTAATAAAAATACAATGATCAATAAAATTGTCCAAACACTAATATTGTCATAATGTAACTTTGGCTCTTTTAACTCATTCAAATGTTCCTTATAGTTGTCCATTAATTTCACTGCGTGGTTGAGATCGTCGAGGTCTAGATGTTCTAGTTGCATCGGTTTTTCATAATTTTGTTGTCTTCGGTTTGAAGAATCTTGAACTGTAGTCAAGATAGATTTGCGAATTTCTTCCTCACTGCTGGGTTTTGATATACTTGAATAATTTCGTTTTTTAATTTTTAAATAGCAATCTTCCTTTATGGTGATCACTTTGTTTCCAATTAGGGCTAAACTGTTTTTATCTTGATTGCAATTGGCGGTTGCTATCACTTCTTGAGGAAATACAGTAATCCATTGGTTGTCCGTAACTTTCTGAATTTTCATGTCCGTCTTTTATACTGGTTTTGGCACACAATTCTTATAGTGATTAGAGAATCGTAGTAATTGTACTTCACACGGGCTATCTGTTAGAATAGCTGTTGTCGTTATCGATTGATATAAGTATTGGCCGGGTGCCACTTCTTTGCATTTCTTATTTGTGAATCCATACCTAAGTTCATTTAGGGAAAGGAATTTGATCTTATGGATAATAACTTGATATTGACTATCAACTTTCATAGGGAAAGCAAATAAATGATAATCATTGTAAATGGTAACCTCTACAATGGGAATTTTTATTAGAAACGCAATTTCATTATTCTTTACATAACCTTTTACTATGGCTATTTTTTCAAATACAAGTATGTTAGTTTCTGTCACTTCAAAAGGTAGTTTACTATAAGTTATAAGTGATCTAATTACTAATAATTCGTTTAATAAATCAATTGGTTCGATAATACTAGCATGTAAAGTAATTAACTTAGCAAATATTACAGCATTTTTTAGTGTAGCTAAAATTTGTTGAATTACAGTAAGGATTGATATCATTTGATTAAATATCGTGTTAAATCTTATTAAATCTCGCATTCCTAACATTGTTGTTTGCATGTTGCTTTCAAGAGCTAGTATTCTATTTGTTATACTGTCTTCGTTCTTTACTAATTTTCGTAGAGTATCGTTAAATTTGACTATGGTTGATTGAGTTAAGAAAATTTGGTTTCTAACAAAAGCTTTTATATCATTCTGGTTGTCAATCAATTCTTGTATTGCATTGTCGTATCGTTCAGCATCTTGGTCGTCTTAATTACTTGTGATAACTTTTGTAATATTACCGTTAGTAATTACTTTTTGTCTGTTGGTACTAGTCGATTAAATTTCTCGTCTGTGTTCTTTAGGATATTTTCCATTATACTTTTGTAATTAAGCATTTCTATCGCATAATCTTTTCCGAATTTGGATGTGTCCTTTGATTCTCTCAGTCTGTCATAGTTGTCTCTAATTATATAAAATTCTTGTTTTAATTCAGTTAAATCAAATTTCTGTGCGAAAGTCCAATAGTCTACCGTGTTCTGCATACTTCCCAATTTTACTGTTATTATACCGGGGTTGTTTTTATATCTTCTACTAATATTTCGCTGTCGACCGTTCTATCTGGGTGGTGGTTGACGGCAAGGGTGATAGCTGTCCATCTGAAATTACAGGGTGTCCTAAATTCTTTAAATGGATATATCTTATGGTTTTTCTGTTGTCTACTACTGCTACATTTTTATCTAAAATCTCTTTGATGTTAAACTGACCTAAATTTATAGGGGCCGTTTTGTGTCTTTTACTTTTAAAATTTCTTTTATACACGGTCTGTTCTACTGAGAACCTATTTATATTGGTGTTTTTATTGAGTTTTTTTTGTAATACGTTTCTTATCGCTCTCTAATTTATTTTTGACGTTATTATAAGTGATTTTTAATTTTCTTTGTGATCTGTGGGGTACTGTTGACATACTTCTTCCTAATGTTAATTCGAGTGGTGTAAAGTTAGTTGAGGAATGAATTGTATTATTATAAGCAATTAGGTCGTATGCCATTAAATTAGTGATGTGTTCTTCCTTATTTCTTAATCTTAAAAGTCTGATTTGTTCTAATAACGATAAGGTCTTTAACAGCTTTTATAAAGCATTTGCTGACTGCTGGTTAAAACTGAACACCACTGGTGTCAGTTATATTTCAAACTGTACTCGAAGACTGACATCACTTGTAGACAAGTCAGCTGTAATCTCGTTCACTACTATTAACGTAATAGTCAGCGACTAAGTAGGAGCGTAAAGAGAAGAGAACTCCACCATCAACTCCTTGTGTTTATATAGGCTTTTCTGCCCTTTTAAAGCTTCTAAATTGTCGCAAAATCCATCGATACAAACGAATAAGGCTTCTCAGTAAACTTCCAACGGTTACACAATTCTTAAAACCTAGAAGCTAACATTCACTAACTTCTTCGAAATTTTTATACCAAAACATCAACTCCCATCCAAATTCTGGAATTATGCCTTGGCACAAACCCGTTCACCTAGATATTTTCTCCGTATATCTGTCAACGGACACTTACTTCTCCGAAATTTAGCCCCTACTGGCAAATTTTAATGTTAAAACACGCCTCCAATAATGCACATGTTATAGCTGTCCTCCTTCAACATACTTCCTCAACCTCTTTTACTATGCCTTGTCTAACCTCTAATTTGTTCTCACCCCCATTTTCTTTTCTGAACCCCAAACTTAACGAATTTTGTATTATGTCTTTCTTTCTTTTACTAATTCTGCCAAAATACTCCACTTGCATGTGAAACCGACATAATACCCCACTCAAAATATGTCTATATTAACACATTGTATTCCTTTCCCACTCATAACTATACTAACCAAATAACCTTTACTTGTTGCGCTTGTTGGCCTCCTGCAGAAGTCAACAAACATTACCCTCTCTCAACAATATCCAAAATTATGCTTGTCGCAGTCGCATACCTATTCTGTCTGAGAGTCTTTCTTTGTTCTACTGTTAACAAGTTTCATCTGTCCATGGTGAAATACCCTCTCTAAAGAACATTCAAATAAGCTCATCTCCCTCCTATACATATGTATTAATATCTACTATCTTTATTTAGTTTCCCACCATGTTAAACAAACATTTGATACGCCACATCTCAATCCTATTTCTACTTATTCCATAAGTAACCCTTCCTTGTTCTGTTTTGGTCCCTACATTCTAACCGACAACTAAATATTACCCATTCCTCAAACAATAAATCCCTTTTAAGTGGACATCGCCTGCCACCCTTCCTAGAACTCGATGTTATTTGTCTCGCCTTATCTACAAATTATACTTCAAAACCTTATTAAAACTATAACTGTCAGTATTGTTGTTATAAGCAATCCGTAGAATTCCAACGGTTTAAAATGCTTAAACTCTCTCCAATATACATACAACCTTGCTTGAAATCTTGGATAACCGTTTTAGAAAATGCTCCTCTTCTCGCTATAACGTAACTTTTGAAGGTTACATATCCATTTGAAAACTATAACGGCCAATGTTTACATTTATAAACATTACTTAGACAGCAGTTTAAATATAAAACAGAAATTGTTACAACTTTATATTTACACTCTATGCTACACTTATTACTTACAATGATTAAATATGTTTATGATCCTTTTAAATACACGCTAAGAAGATTTGCATTATAACAGACGCTACTTTAATTAGCATTCATGGTTATACGCTTATGCTACATTGCATTTAAGCATCCTGAAAGTTCTTTGTAACATTAAATCCACCACTAGTAATTTGCAAAAGCGTTACAAATTGTTGCTTTCTTGGTATTTACATGCTGAAACTTAAAACAAATTATCAAATGAATAATCTAACCCCTTTTACCATTCAAATAAAAATAAAAACACCCTCTTGTTTAAATAAAATATTAGGTTCACATAAGTTATGACCCCAATTGTAATAGATCTATTACACTAAAGTGCCATGAAGCATTTTTAAATAAACACTGTAACCACATATACATATATACAATAACAAATTCTCAAAGGTGTTCACCAAATTATTACTGTTAGATTTTATGGCAACACATAATAAATCTATATGAAAAATAACGTTGCACCTTGAAGCAGTTGCATCAAAAAATTGGGAAAAATATTACTGTTAATTCTTATGACAGTGCATCTTCAACTTTATAAAAAATATAAACCTATATTTTTAATAGTCTCCTAATGACAATATCAATATTATCGCAGTTAAATTTTATGACAGCATGTACGCTATAAAAAATATATCCGTGTTTTTAATACAATCTCATAATGAAAATTATATAAAACAATACTGTTAGACAGTACGTAGTAAACTTTATGAAAATTAATGCTGCTTCGCGATGCAATTGTATAAAAAAATTATAAACGATATTACTGTTAGATCTTATGACATTACATAATATTGCCCTTTATAAAAATATATTTGATAATTTCTACAAATAAAACTTTAGTGTCAACACTAACTTCAATTATTTACAATAAAATTGACATTTAAGGTAATGTGTAGATACCAAGAAGCAGTAAAAGTGGTATACTTACTTCGGAATACTTAAATAAGCTGATATCGCCTAAGAATAATTTATTCATCACCAGCTAAGAAGATTGTCGTACCAGCCGACAGAAATTTAAACAATCATATGAAACGAGAAGCACGATATATTTTCAAATAAATATCAATCAATTTACCACATGTACAAAGCTATAACAGATGATAACCAAACTTGAAAAATTAAAGATCGATTTAATAATGAATTTTCAAGATATTATACTACACCAGTTATTATAAGAAACATTTCAACTGTGTTAATTTAATTGGGAAGGTAGAAGAAAAAAGATAAAGGCTTTCGTAAGGTTCGTATAACTATTGAATCATAAGATTCGGAAGTGGCTGCAGCTCAACATTTGAGTGCATTTCATATTTTGTGAAGTATCGCAAATTCGAATTCTCGCATTTTTAATTATATTGCGATACGCCAGTTGGCTAACGAAGACATCACAAACGACATCACTTGCCCAGAGTTAACGATCAACTGTCCTTATTAAAATCGACAAATAAGATAGACCGTTAAAAAAATGCGTGCTTACTGTTCGCGCTTCCAGGTATTACGTCATGAAAAAGAACCATTACACTTGCGATAAGTGTATGTTTGCTCAAGGCAAGCCTTAATATACCTTTCTTAGCCGATTCAAGTTCATGCATTTTTACACAAATATGTTCAGGTGTCCAAATATGGAATCCAGAACTTGTATTTTAATATATACGGGGTATATTATGATGGATAGTATTTATTTTTGATTGTTTCACGGGGTTAAAGGGTTGAATTTCAGACGATGCACAATGGTTCAAAAATTGCTTATAGAAATTTTTGGAACGCTACACACTATGTTAGATTAGAATCTAAACTGGTAAACACAGTAATAATACAGTATACATACCCTCCTCTAGATACAGTGACGAAGAGGTAAAAGTGAACTAAAAAGATATCGAAAACATATTAGGATACGTAAAAGGACAACAAAATTTAATAATTACGAATGATTTTAATGCAGTGGTAGGTAAGGGTAGGGAAGGAGCGGTAGTAGGTTAATTTGGTTTAGGCACGAGAAGCGACAGGGGAAATAGTTTGGTAGAATTTTGCGACAAGAACAATTTAATCATCCCAAACACATTATTTCAACATCATGCTAAAAGACTATATACGTGGAAGATGCCACGAAATATAGGAGATATCAAATAGACTACATCCTTGTTAGACAACGGTTTAGGAATCAAGTAAAAGACTGTAGAAGCTACCCAAAAGCAAATATAGACACTGACCACAACTTAGTAACTACGAAGACCGCACTTAAATTTAAAAATTTGAAAAAGGAAACGGAAAAAGGCACTTTTACTTTGAGAAACTAAAAGATAAAGATATTTAAAAAAGATTTGAAAAAAAGTCAAATGAATTGCTGAAAGATAGAGGGAAAATGTCTGATGCTAAGGAAATAGAAACAGAATGGAATAACATTAAATCTAGCCTAGACATGGCAGCCAGAGATATTCTGGGGTAAACACAAAAAGAAAATAACAAACCATGGATAACAAAAGATATCTTGAATTTAATAAAAGAAAGACGAAAAACAAAAATAAATCAAACGAAACATGAAAACAGAGATACAAAGCCATACAATGAAAAATTATTCGCAAATGCAGGAAAACTAAAGAACAATGGATTGATGAAAAGTGCAATGAGGTACAAACTAAGATGGCAATAGGAAAGACAGATGAAGCATACAAACTAATTAGAATCAATTTTATCGATATAAAACCGTATAGCAAAAATAGAAAGGACGCGGGAAGAATCGTTATTCTAGAGAATGTAGAGAAAGTGAGTAAATGGCAAGAATATATAGGGAATTTATATGCAGGAGAGTAACTAGCAGCATTATAACAGGAATCAGACATTGAAAATGATGACTTGGGCTATAATATATATAGAGATGAGTTTGAATTAGCATTAAAGGATCTGAAAAATAGTAGGACGCCGGGACAGATAAGGTACAAGCAGAAACTCTAAAAGTCGCTGGACAAGCAGTAATAGAACTTCTTCCAACTTCTAAGGTATATGTATGAGACAGGCGAGATACCCAAATATTTCAAACATACCATCATAGTAACTATACCAAAAAAGAAGGGCGCGGATAAATGTGAAAATTTTTGTACAATAAGTTTGACAGCACACGCGTCAATAATATTAATTAGAATTTTACAATGACGAATGAGGAAACGAGCTGAAAAAATACTAGAAGATCAAATTGGGGTTAGGCGAAACAGGGAAACACGGGAGGCTATTTTAGCTCTGAAAGTGATAATAGAGAAAACAATAGAAAAAGGGGAAAGCGTGTATATAGAGTTTGTAGATCTGAAAAAAGCATTTGACAATGTAAAATGGTAAAGAATGTTCGAAATACTCAAAAAGATTGAAATGAGTTATAGGGATAGACAAATTAGAGGAGGAACGTAGAGAAGTAAACATTAGGAATGGGGCGAGACAGGCATGTGGCCTATCCCCATTAATTTTTAACTTGTACATTGAAGACGCAATGAATACCGTCAAATGCAGGAAGACATTTGGGATTACTATGCAGGGACAAAAAATTTGATATGCTTAGGTTTGCAGATGATATAGCGGTATTAGCATCCAGCAACGAAGAGTTAGAAGGTGCTCTTAATGAAATAGAAACGATTCTAACAGAGAGATACGGTATAAAAATTAATAAAAACAAAACTACAGTACTAGTATGTAAAGAAGGCGAACATAAATCAAAAACAAGAATATAAATAGGAAACAAGAAGTTACAAGAGGTTAATGATTTCTGCTACCTGGGAGGCCAAATAACGCAAGATGGAAAAAGCGCAAAAGATATAAAACAATGATTAGTACAAGGTCGTGCTACATTTAACAAAAAGAAAAACAATTACTGTGTTCAAAGACAACAAACATAGAAACAAGGAAAAGATTGCTTAAAACAAATGTGTGGAGCACAGCACTGTACGGCAATTAAGCCTGGACAGTACGAGAAGCGGACAAGAAGAAGGTAGAAGCCTTTGAAATGTGGTGCTACAGACGTATGATGAAGATATCATGGACAGACAACGTTAAGAACAAAGAAGTACTAAAAATAGTAGGGGAGGAAAGAAATATATGGAAAACGGTAAAAAATAGGTGATATAGAATTTTAGGCCACATACTACGGCATAAGGGAATTGTGCGGAATATATTAGAAGCAGAGATACGAAAAAAGAGAAGTAGAGGTAGACCTAGGTTAGACTACTGCATACAGATAGTGAAAGATGTAGGCTGTAGGAATTTCATGGAAATGTGTAGGCTAGCTCAGAATAGAAATCGATGGAAGTACGCATCCAACCACTCCCAAGATGGATAAGCTAATGACAAACAAATAACTGTACTTAAACATGACGAGCAACTACAAATATTGGATGAGCAATATTCTCGAATAATGTAAATTGTGTGAAAAGATTTACTGGAAAACTATTAATTCGGCAAATGTCTAAGTTTTCTGGGATATTGGCAGCCACAGGCTCCAAATACCTTACATGTGATTTTCCAATGCTCCACCCGAAGGTAATACATTGGCCAGGAAGCGAGTTTTTTTACCTGGAAAATTTGGAATTTTGCCGAAGCCTTACTGTTCCAAGCAAGGTAGGGATCTTTAACATGCGTGACAATATTCACACGTAGGACCTCCATTTTACCTCTCATACGAACAGGGGGGTATTTTTGTGAAAAATGCTCGCCTAACATTTTTCAAGCGGACTGTGTCGGGATTCGAACCCGGAACCTTGGGCGTATTAGTCACACACATACCACTATGCCACGGAGCCGCCTAGGCTCCACATACCGTTCATTTGCATTTCCAATGCTCCACCCGAAGGTACTACATTGACCAGGAGGCGAGTTTTTTGTTGCCTGAAAATTTAGAAATTTGCCGAACCCTTGCCGTTTCAGACAAAGTAAGGACTTTTAACGTGCGTGACAACACTCACACACGGGACCTCCATTTAACCTCTCATCCGAATGAGGGCGTAATTTTTGTGAAGAATGCTCACCTGCCATTTTTCAAGCAGTCGGCCGTGTCGGGATTCGAACCCAGAACCTTGGGATCCGTAGTCTTACGCTTACTACATTAATCCACGGCGACACTAGGTTCCACATACCACTGAATCTCGGTGAAATAGGGCATATAATTAGAAAACAATAGAAGGGGAACCGAGCTGTATATAGGCTATGTGGGAATTTTAGGGAACTGTGTAGGCTAGCTCAGAATATAAATAAACGGAGTTACGTGTCCAACGGAAAACCTAATGACGAAAAAATAAGCGCAGATAAATCTGATAATTATCATAAACAACTACAGGTAATGGTGGTGAAATATCTACAACTAATGTTGACTGTGCGAGAAGATATATTGGAAAAAATATTAAATCGGCAAATGTTCAAGTGCTGGAAGAACTGGGCAGCCACAGGCTGCTTACCTCCCTTCACAACCACTGAATGTCGGAGAAATAGGCTATATATTTGTAAAACAATAGAAGGGGACCGAACTGCATCTAACAAGAAAGATCAGCGCCCATGATCAAAGACAACAAACAGAAACAAGAAGAAAACTGTTAAAAGCATATCTGCAGATCACAGCACAGTATGCCTATAAAATACGGGCAGTAGGAAAAGCAAACAGAAAAATGGTAGCAGGCTTTTGGAATGTTGTGTTTCAGATGTATGAGGATGATAATATGGACAAAGTTAATAACAAATAAGTTATAGAAATAGTAGGGAAATCAAAATATCTGTGGAAAAAAAATAGGAGAAATAGAAGGGCAGAATACGTTCTAAAGCATTTTTGGGGAATAGTATAGGATATATTACAAGCAGAGATAGGAAAAAGGAAGTAGATGTAGACCTAGATCAGATAGTGATAGATGCAGACTGTGCAAATTTCACGTTAGTTCAGAATAGGAAACAATGAGGGTACGTATCTAAGCAGTTTCAGGACTGAAGACCTAATAACGATGACACACTATGAACAATTTTTGAAATTTTAAACCCATCGGAGACTGCTTATTTTTGTGTTAGTTTCGTCCCATTTAACCAAGATTGTATCTCCAAGAGGTTTGAAGATCCGTATGTACTTAAACTGTACATCTTAACTGTACACACTGTATATTTAAAACTCAAGGACATCACCTCTAATTTTTACCTAAGTTTTTCTGTCGTCTTTTTTCTATACATTAATGGCAGTTATAAGCTTAAGCTATTTAAGCTATAAATAAGTAGACAATTTATTCAAGAATAGTTGAGATCTTGAAATCTAAATTTGGAACACCGGATGTAATTTTATTTAGAATTTAAGTATTAACAAGTGCAATAGCAGATAAGTCAAGGTCGCTGTAGAACTTAACAGTGTAAGACTATGGTGTTAACTTTGAGTTACAATAAAAAAAAAGAGTATTCTTCCGTATTAAACATCGTTTACCGGCATAAGATTCCAATATTAAATGGAAATTTTTAAATACTTCAATATTTTTTTGAAGTTGGTCCATGAGCACTTTTTGGTTACGAAATAAACGGTCAAAAACTATTAGTGTCAGGTAGGGTTTGCTTATTAAAAAAAGACCTTGCAATAAAAACTTATCAATAGGCATAATGGTGACGCTATTACATATACTTAATTACATAGTAGGCGAATATTTATACGCTAATTATTGTATAATTTGAGGTTAGATACAGAATACGGACTCGTAAAAACTACGTCCAACATGTTGCGTCGATCGTCCTAGGCATACCATTGAAACAATTGTAATGCGGAACAGATAATATCACTCACCTTATTATACAACACATAAACGAAGAGGTCAAACTTGCCATATACATTCCACATATCCTAACAAAGAATTGTACAACATTCAAGAGCACCACACGTAAACAGTCACAGGTAACCGAATACTGTTGATTCACCGTTAGCAAAATGCTATACAAGTTGAGGTAACCGCCATATGTTAAGTTAGTAAAAGGAAGTTAATAATTTACTGATTATAAATATGTTAATCAGAAATTTCTACATAAACCATATTGGAGCTATTGCCAATTTTGAATTACAAAATAAGTACTAATTTATTGTAGCATGTTAATGAGGACGTTTCACAATGAAATTATTGGTTCATTGTCATTTAATTTTTATAGAACGATACAATTAATCACATTGGTTTTGATTTCGTTGTTACTTCTTGCACGTACAGGTGCTGGTAATTACAAGTTATAGACCTCTGATTTATTCTAGTCTAGAGGTTACTATCCTTTTCTTTTAAATATGTATAATTCTAGACATACATTATTAATCTTGATTATTTTAAGATTACTTGTAGTCAATCTGCGGCAGTTAAACACTAATTCTTGTAAGGCGCATGGACTCATCACTGTATCATTATTAAAAATATCGCCTTGTGCGATTGTTGAACGTGAAAACCAGTTCCCGAGCTTTATTCTAATTTCAAAAACATCAATCTTGAAGATTGATTTTAAAGGACAAACCATGGTTGTCCCAGGACTCCGCCGTTAGCTTAGGCCGCCTGTGTTGAAAATGTTTTGTGTCATCCGGCCAAGCATGTAGAAGTTATTAGAAAATTTTTTAATATTGGTAAATATAATTGCAAAACAGTTTCTATAAATTAAAGGTTAACTAACAATTAAATAAACATTAACCTAGAGAGGACCAATAATTATTTCGATTGTTAAGTGCTAAAGTAACTCATGTTAGAAAATCCATTTTTTCAGGAGAGGAACATAAGTGTTTTATAAAATAAGTATTCAACCTTAGCTTTGGTTTGTGGTTTAGGGTATGCTTTTTGTACGCTATCGAACTATACTTAGTCGGTTATGGGCTATGATATGCCAAAACAGTTTCTCCCACACATACAATGCTTTTGCACAAATATTTCATCAAAAAAGTAAGTTACGAAAATAATGCCTTTAGTGTATTTCGGAATATTTTTATTTTCTAAATACATTTTACAGTTAAAGTAGTGAAAAATTACATTAGTCTTCTTCATCTGTCACATTTGGAAAATGTTCATCTACCCTTACGACTTTATAAAATTCGTGGCATGAAGCAGGAATTACTTTTTCGAACAGAGATACATCAAGCCTTGATGTTTTGCTTTTGATATAGGAATAGTATCCTCGTATGCTCTGTTAATGACGCAACTTTGAAAATCTTTGTACGCTTTAACAGTTCGCTTTTGTATGCAAATCATTTTTAGATTATCAGACAACCTACATTTGTAAAAATTTAATATGGTGCCGCCTTCATGACCTTTATGTATTTCACATTACTCCAATTAACTTTTTCACTTTCAGAGTTTACAGTCCAATTAGATGCAATCATCATTAGGTCTTCAGTCCTGAAACTGGTTAGACGCGTACCATCATTGTTTCCTATTCTGAACTAACCTACAGATTTTCCTGAAATTTGCACAGTCTGCATCTATCACTATCTGATCTCGGTCTACATCCGCCTCTTTTTTCCTACCTCTGCTTGTCATAATATCCCATACTATTCCTCAAAAATGCCTTAGAACATATTCTGCCTTTCTAACTCTCCTATTTTTTTCCAAAGATATCCTTGTTCCCCTACTGTTTCTACAACCTATTTGTTATTACCTTTGTCTGTCCATCCTCATACATCTGAAGCACGGCATTTCAAAGGCTGCTACCGTTCTTCTGTCTGCTTTTCAGACTGTCCGTATTTCATAGGCATACTGTATGTGCTGTGCTCCACACATTTGCTTTCAACAACTTCTTGTTCTATGTTTGTTGTCTTTCATCATAGGAGTTGTTCTTTCGTGTTAGATGCAGTTCGGCCCCTTTCTATTGTTTTAGAATTATATACCCTATTTCTCCAACATTCAGTGGTTATGAAGGGGGGTAAGCAGCCTGTGGCTGCCAAGTTCCCCCAGCACTTGAGCATTTACCGATTTAATATTTTTTCAATATATCTTTTCGCACAGTCAACATTAGTTTCAGATATTTCACAACCAACAACTAGTTGTTTATAATAATCATCAGATTTATCTGCGCTTATTTCGTCATTAGGTTTTCTGTCTCAAAACTGGTTGGACACGTACCTGCACTTATCTATTTTCTGAACTAGCCTGCATAGTTCCCTGAAATTCTCACACAGCATGTATACAGCTCGGTTCCCCTTCTATTGTTTTCTAATGTTATGCCCTATTCACCAAGATTTGGCGAAGGGGGTTAAGCAACCTGTGGCTGTCAAGATCCCCCAACACTTAGAAATTTGCCGAAATAATAGTTTTCCAGTAAATCCTTTCACCCAATTATCATTATTCGAGAATATTGCCCACCTAATACTTGTAGTTGCTTATAATAATCATCATGTTTAAGTACAGTTACTTTCTTCGTCATTAATTTATCCATCTTGGGACTGGTTGGATGCGTACCTCCATTGATTTCTATTCTGAGCTAGCCTACACATTTCCCTGAAACTCCTACAGCCTACATCTTTCATTATCTGTGTGCACTACTCTAACCTAGGTCTACCTCTTCTTTTCTTTTTTCTTATCCCTGCTTCTTTTTTTTTCCTATATCTACTTCTAATATATTCCGCACTATTCCCTCATGCCATAGTATGTGACCTATCATCCTATCTCTCCTATTTTTTTTACCGTTTTCCACATATTTCTTTCTTTCCCTACCATTTTTAGTACCTCTTCGTTCTTAACTTTGTTTGTATATGATATTTTCATCATTCGTCTGTAGCTGTAGAATCTTGTAATGTAATAAATGATAACGATAAAGAACAAACTAAATTTATTACATGTTATTAGGCGAGACACTACAAACGAATTTAATGTTTTACATCTACACCATAACAAGGCTGCATAAAGACTCGTGCTAGTAAAATAACTAACGTTATACAAAGCAAGGGTGCACGAAGCTGAAGGAGGGAAATTCCATACAGCTGCCGTACAGGTATAAACTGGTTAAGCAACACATTATTTTAACATTGAATACATAAAACTGGTGCTAGAAGATATGTACATAAATGATTGAATATAATTTGACGGAGTATTTAGATATTTGATAGTCAGTTGAACTAAGATATTCGACATCCCGCCACTCTAGATAAACTACAGTTTTTAAGACTAATACAATAAACTGAACCACTTCTGTTATTGTTTTTTTTAACTAGTGAAATTTAATTGTTCTGTTTCACCGGTAAGAGACACAGTTTCTGCACACCACGAGTAGTAATTCCTGTTGAAGTGCGAATTGTGACAGTACGGACAATATCGTCCTCTCTGGACTTATGTAACTTTAAGATTCTCCCCATCTTCCAGCAAAGTGGTGGAACATTTTCTTTCTTCAGTTATATCAAATAATTTTCTTTCAGACCATCAAACTGATTTATCACTCCAGCGTGAGCGTTGCTGTAGAGAATTTAAATATTCGGTACTCCATCGTTTCCAAAATATTTGTGTTGCTTGCTGTAGAATTGCATACTGTTTTAAGCGATTTGTGGGTACATTCGCTAAGTCTGCATGGGGTATGTTCGTTAATGGATGACCAATTAAAAAATGGCCAGGTGTTAAAGCGGATAAATCTGAAGGATCATTGGATAGAGGCGTGATTGGGCGTGAGTTCATTATTGCCTCAACCTGCGTAAAAATTGTAGAGAGGTCTTTAAATGTAAAATTTGTTTTTTCCACAATCCGCGTTGCGTGATATTTAGCGCGTTTGACGGCAGCTTCCCACAAACCGCTGGGGTGGGGGGTTCTAGGTGGAATAAAGTGCCATTCTATGCTATTCTTTAAATAAAAGTCAATTACGTCACGATCATTTAAAAAATTCGGAAGAGATTGGTATAATCGTTTCAATTCATTTCGTGAGCCTATAAAATTGCTACCGTTGTCACTGTATATTTTTTTGCAGAGACCTCGGCGTGCCACAAACCTTGAGTTTAAAAATGCATGGGTAGTTAGATCGCTCACCAACTCCAAATGAACCGCTTTTGTGGTAAAACATATAAATATACACAAGTACGCTTTAATGATAGCTCGATTACGGAGTTTTCCGTCTTTAATATTAAAGGGGCCTGCATAATCCACACCCACAATATAGAATGGACGATTTGGAATTATTCTGTCCGAAGGTAGATTGGCTGTTTTCCGAATTATATTTGTTGGGCTTACTCGAAAGCAAACTATATATTTTTGTAACACGCGTCTTATTGTACGTCTGCCGTTAATCGGCCAGAATCTCTCTCTTACAGTATTAAGAATCATTTGCGGGCCGGCATGCAAGTTACGGAGGTGCTCGTTTTGAAATAATAAGTTGTGTTAATAAATGTTTGGAAGCGATAATTAATTGATGTTTATTTTCTTCGGATAAATTTGATTTTGAAAGTCTGCCTCCCACACGAAGTAAGCTATGAGAATCTATAAACGGATCTAATGATTTTAACCTTGATTTTTTGAGTAGGGGTTTCAGTTGTTGCAAGCAATTAATCTCGGGCAAAAAACTTTCATGTTGTGCTATTCTAACTAAAATTATTAGTGCGTTATTAAGTTTTTCCAGTTTGATTTTACCGGTAATTTTGGATTCCTTGTTACGAAGATTATTACAAAATCTTATGCATAGAGCTGTTACTCGTTGAAGATGGTATAAATTAGAAAATCTCTCGAATAAATTGAAATCACGAAAGGTGGCTGGAAGCGCAGTATGCAATACTCGTGTTTCGGGTGCTTCGTTTACGACCTCTTTACTTTGTGGCCAATATTCGTAATCGCCTATTAGCCAATCTGGGCCATTCCATTATAAAGAATTGTTACTCAGATTGGTGGCATCGATTCCCCGCGACGCCATATCCGCTGGATTGCTGGCAGAGGGAACGTGACGCCATAAGCCATTTTCGGTTAAGTTTTGTATATCTGTCACTTGATTGGCTACAAAAATTTTCCACGTATTTGGAGCCGCTGCCAACCATGATAGAACAATTGTGCTGTCCGTCCAAAAATATGCTTTATCTATATTTAAACAAAGGGATTTGTGTACCTTATTGTAAAGTTGTGCAAGCAGCAGCGCACTACAAAGTTCTAAACGAGCTATAGTTATTGACTTTAAGAGTGCTACGCGAGTTTTTGAGCATAATTGTGTCACCGCTGCATCATTATTTTGGTTAACCGATTTAATATATATGTAGGCGGCATATACCATTTGTGAAGCATCGCAGAAGCCGTGCAACTCAATATATTTGTATTTTGGTAAAATAATATGTCTTGGGACGCGAGTGTTATTAATTGTGTTTAGTTGCTTTTTAAATTGTGACCATTGAAATAACATCCCTTTTGGTATTGCATCATCCCAGCTAATGTCAATTTGCCTTAGTGATTGCATCATGATTTTAGCTTTAATGATAATGGGTGATAATAGTCCGAGGGGATCGAATATTTTTGATATTAGTGATAATAGTACTTGTTTTGTAACCTTGGAAGCTTCAAATGCGGTCTCATCAACGGTATAAAGTAACATGTCGGATTTGGCTTGCCACATGAGGCCGAGTGTTTTGTGTATATCACCATCAGAGATATTATATTTATCTGTATTATAAGAACCTTGTTTGTCGAGTATTTCTGAATTGTTGGACACCCATTTGCGCAACTCAAACCCATAAGTACTGAGTAGCGTTGTTAAATCTACCTTTAATTTTATTGCTTCTGACATAACATCGCTTCCGGTTAATACATCGTCCACGTAAAAATCGTTGCAAATCACATTGCATGCATGAGCATGAGTGTCTTCATTTTCGAATGCTATCTGGTGTAATCTACGAATTGCCAAGAATGAGGCACATGATGTACCGTAAGTGACGGTGTTGAGACGATAATGTTCTACCTCATCATTGGAATCATTTCTCCAGACGATTCGCTGCATATCGCGTTGCAATTGGGTTACGTCAATTTGTCGGTACATTTTTGCGATGTCGGCAGAGAATACAAAATTGTGCTTCCTAAACCGCATTAAGATACTACACAAATCGCTCTGAATATTTGGTCCTACCAATAAAATATCATTTAATGATACACCACTTGAGGATTTTGCCGATCCGTCAAATACGACGCGTAATTTGGTTGATGCGCTTGATTCTTTAATAACGCCATAATGAGGTAAATAAAATACGCCTGAAGTACTAACATTATTGACTTCTGTTTGGTCGAGTTTTGTCATATGACCCAATGACTCGTATTCTTTCATGAATTTTACGTAATCCTTTTTAAATTCGGGATTTCTTTGAAATTAACGCTCTATCGAATAAAGTCGTTTCAGTGCATTATTTAATGAATGTCCTATAACGTTAGGTTTCGCTCGCGTCGGTAACGTGACTGTAAAATGTCCGTTTAAATTGCGCTTGACGGTTTTTGTAAAAAGGTGCTCATATTCCTGTTCCTCTTTTGAATAGGAATTTGTGTTTGAGTGAACCTCTTCGACACGCCAAAATTGTTCAATGGAATCTTCCAAAGATTTTTTGATCAATAGATTACATACCGAGTGATACGTTTTGCATGAATTATTTGATAACGATCCAGATAATACCCATCCTAAACATGTTTCTTGTAACACCGGTAAGTCGCGGCCGAGCTTTATTTGACGTGAACCAAGAAGCTGATAAAATATACCCGCGCCTAGTAAAATGTCTATTGTTCCCGCGATATTAAATTGAGCATCCGCTAACACCGTGTTTATGGGTAATTTTAGACCTTCTGTGGTAAATTATTTTGTTGGCAAAGTTTCTGTAATTTGTTCAAGTATTAAAAATGTTAACTCGGCATTAAATGTGCTATGACATGATTTGACGATTGCTGAAGTTTTTCTATTTATATCAGTAACCGATGTACCCACACCTACAATGGGTGCATTAATGTTGATTGCCGGTAATTTTAATGATTCATGGAGTTGGCGTGCAATAAAGTTGGGCTGACTGCCACTGTCTAGCAGAGTCCTGCATTCATGCCATTTATTATTTGAATCCTTGATTAGGATAATGGCGGTTGATAATAAAATTTGTCGATCGTAGTTTTTGCAATAATTAGTCACCAGTTGTGTGGTTGCCGATGCTACAGATCGCGTATGATTAATATTTGACGTTGAAGTGTTATTAATTTAATTTTCTTCATATTTAATTGGTAAGTTATTATCGAGGTGCAAAAGTGTATTATGACGTTTTTTACATTTTTTGCAACCCCGTGATTTGCACGCGAAGGATGGATGATTACCCCGCAAGCAATTGCTACACAGTTTTAACCTTTTTACTTCCGAAAGACGTTCTTCTACCGGAAGAGATTTTAGACTTTCACAATCAAAGATCTGATGTTGATCCTTACATAAAGAGCATTCATCTTTACTATCGCGTGACGCAAAGTCAGAAAATCCCCCTTCCGCAGTTTTCTTTGAAAAGGTTTGTGCTTTGTATGTATGGTCTTTGAAATATTTTATTACCTGATTTATTTTCGTTTTCGGATCCAATGACTTCCAATAATCTACAATGCTGTTCCAAGAAGTCAATCAAATCGTCCATTCGCAATTGTCGGCTATTAATAGTGCTAGAAATAACATGCGATTCCCATTGCTGAGCAGTGATCTGGTCTAATTTTTTTGATATTAAATAGAATAATAAGTTGTCCCAGCTTGGGACGGGTTTACCTAAAGTTTTTAATGATCTAATGTGTTTTTGAATTGAATCGGTTAATTTACGGAGACTTGAGTGAGCGTCTTTGCTAACCATGGGTAAGTCAAATAATGCTCCCACGTGGTTTTTTATAATAATTGATTTATTTTGATAGAGCGACGTTAGGAGTTGCCACGCGGTTTCGTAATTTTCATTAGTTACTTCAATGCTTTCGATGATCTTAGCGGCCTCCCCCTTGATGCAGCTCAAAAGATAAAAGAATTTTTTGATATTATCTAAGGAAGAATCATTGTGTACTAGTGACGTAAACATATCCCTGAACTGACCCCACTTGTCATAATCGCCATAGAATTTTGACAGTTCTAGGACCGGAAATTGAACATTCGCTTTTAATTGGTTGGAGTTTTTTGTACCTGAATTATTTGATGTTAATATTTCATTTGCGTTTGTTTCCTTAGCAATAATTAATGAATTATGGTCGTGTTTTGAAATTAAATGCTTTGCGTTTGAGGTAATACCGTAAAATCGGTCTTTAAAGTTTTGCCGCTCATCGCTTTCTATTTCTGTTTCATCTAGTAGTTCTAACTCGCTTTGAATATTATTAAATTGTTCTAAAATAGGAAGCGCTTGCTCTAAACGTGATTTCAATTGTATAATATTTTCAACCTTTATTTCAGATAAACATTTTTCAAAGAATTTTGTGAAACGCGTAAATGTTGCTTTACCTGAACGCGTTTTGTGGTAAGCTGCCGTCGTTGTTCCTTCATTGTAATAAGTTCGATGTACTTTTACCTGATTAACGATATAGTGTATAATTAATGATATGTTAAATATTGTAATGCCCGATTTTAATATTAATAATTACCTGTGAGTTACTAAATCCACAATACAATACAATTCAAGTTAAAGCAATAATAAAATACATTTGTGAATACAACGGGATGAGTAATATGGAACAGACTTACGTTAGCAGCAGGCACGTGACCCTGAACTTGCGCGAGGGATGATGAATACATTCACGCTTCTTCTGGACTGATTAAAGCCATTGTAATTGTAAAAAACCTTTCGACTCGAGGACCATGTAGAATCTTGTAATGTAATAAATGATAACGATAAAGAACAAACTAAATTTATTACATGTTATTAGGCGAGACACTACAAACGAATTTAATGTTTTACATCTACACCATAACAAGGCTGCATAAAGACTCGTGCTAGTAAAATAACTAACGTTATACAAAGCAAGGGTGCACGAAGTTGAAGGAGGGAAATTCCATACAGCTGCCGTACAGGTATAAACTGGTTAAGCAACACATTATTTTAACATTGAATACATAAAACTGGTGCTACAAGATATGTACATAAATGATTGAATATAATTTGACGGAGTGTTTAGATATTTGATAGACAGTTGAACTAAGATATTCGACAGTAGCACCACATTTCAAAGGCTTCTATCTTTTTCTTGTCCGCTTCTCCTACTGTCCAGGCCTCACAGCCGTACAGTGCTGTGCTCCACACATATGTTTTAAGCAATCTTTTCCTTGTTTCTATGTTTGTTGTCTTTGAACATAGTAGTTGCTTTTTCTTGTTAAATGTAGTGCGACCTTGTGCTAATATTTGTTTTATATTTTTTGTGCTTCTCCCATCTTGCGTTATTTGGCTTCCTAGGCAGCAGAAATCCTTAACCTCTTGTAAGTTCGTGTTACTTATCTGCTCCGTTGCATACGAGTACTTTAGTTTTAGTTTTATTAATTCTCATACCGTATCTCTCTGTTAGAACCGTTTCCATTTCTTTAAGAGCAGCTTCTAACTCTTCCTTGCTAGATGCTAATACTCTGCAAATCTAAGCATATCAATTTTTTGACCCTGCAAAGTAATTCCAACTGTCTCCCTGCATTTGACAGTATTCATTGCCTCTTCAATGTACAAGTTAAAAATTAATGGGGATTGGGGACATTCCTGTCTCACCCTTTTCCTAATGTATACTTCTCTACGTTCCTGCTCTAATTCTATTACTGCTGTTTGCTCCTTGTATAAGCTGTGTACTATTCGTTTATCCCTATAACTCATTCCAATCTTTTTGAGTATTTCGAACATTTTTGTCCATTTTACATTGTCGAATGCTTTTTCCAGATCTACAAACCCTATATACAAGCTTTCCCTTTTTGTTTATTGTTTTCTTCATTATCACCATCAGAGCTAACATAGCGTCCCGTGTTTCCCTGTTACGCCTAAACCCAAATTGGTCTTCTCCTAGTACTCTTCCGCCCGTTTTTCCATTCGTCTTTGCACAATATTTTTGACACGTGTGCTGTCAAACTTATTGTTCGAAAATTTTCACATCTATACGCGCCTTTCTTTTTTGGTATAGTTACTATGATGTTACGTTTGAAATCTTTGAGTATCTTACCTGTCTCATACATTTAGCTTACAAGTAGGAAGAGACGTTCTGTTACTGCTTGGCCAGCGGCTTTTAGAGTTTCTGCTTGCACCTTATCTGTACCCGACGCCTTATCATTTTTCAGACCCTTTGATGCTAATTCACACTCATCCTTAAGTATAGGATATCCCATTTTCAATGTCTAATTCCTGTTCTAATGCTGTTAGTTCCTCTTCTGAATATAAATTTCCTATATATTCCTGCCATCTAGCTACTTTTTCTACATTTTCTATAATGACGTTTCCTTCCGCGTCCCTTATATTTTTGCTATAGGGTTTTATATCCCTAAAATTCATTCTAATTAATTTGTATGCTTCGTCTGTCTTTCTTATTTCCATCTTAGTTTGTACCTCTTTGCACTTTTCATCAATCCATTGTTCTTTAGCTTTACTGCATTTGCGAATAATTTCTCATTTTATGGCTTTGTATCTCTGTTTTCCTGTTTCGTCTGATTTATTTTTGTATTATCGTCTTTCTTCTATTAAATTCAGGATATCCTTTGTTATCCATGGTTTCTTATTTTCTTTTTGTGTATACCCCAGAATGTCTCTGGCCGCCATGTCTAGGCTAGATTTAATGTTATTCCATTCTGTTTCTACTCCCTTAGTATCAGATATTTTCCCGATATCTTTGAGCAATTCATTTGGCTTTTTCTCGAACCTTTCTTGAATATCTTTATCTTTTAGTTTCTTTAAGTCCAAGTGCCTATTTCCGTTTTTTTTCTCAAATTTTTAAATTTAAGTGCGACCTTCATAATTACGATGTTGAGGTCAGTGTCTATATCTGCGTCTGGGTAGCTTCTACAGTCTTTTACTTGATTCCTAAACCGTTGTCCAACAAGAATGTAATCTATTTGATATCTTCCTATATCTCCTGGCATCTTCCACGTATATCGTCTTCTAGCATGATGTTGAAATTATGTGTTTGTAATGATTAAATTATTCTTGTGGCAAAATTCTACCAGTCTTTTTTCTCTGTCGTTTCTCGTGCCTAAATCAAACAGACCTAGTACTGCTCCTTCCCTACCGTCATCTACCACTGCATTAAAATCCCCCGTAATTATTAAATTTTCATGTCCTTTTACGTGTCTTAATATGTCTTCGATATCTTTGTAGATCGCTTCTACCTCTTCGTCACTGTAGCTAGAGGTGGGAATGTATACTTGTATTATTACTGTGTTTACCGGTTTAGATTCTAATCTATCCATGAATACTTTTTCGTTCTTTTGTAAATATTTTCTACGCAGTATCCTATCTTTTTCCGCATAACTATCCCCACACCAAAATTTTCTTCCTCTGCACCTGTATAAATTACTCTGAAGTCTCCACTCCAAAAATCTCCCGCCTCTGGCCACCGAACTTCGCTGATCCCTACTATGCCTAGTGATAACCTATTCATTTCGATTTTTAGGTTCTCTAGCTTACCTACTTGCTTCATACTTGTAACATTCCACGCTCCGACTCGCAAAATGTTCCCGACTCTTATTCTTAACTTTTCGATCGCATCCTCCGAAGTAGTTCCCTCCCGAAGATCCGAATGGGGGACTATTTTAACTCCGGAATCTTTTACCCCAGAGAATGCCATCATTTTATTATAATTTAGGTACGCTGTATACTTGGGCGGTAATGTGGTGGTTTGCCGGTGCCTTCCACATCGCGGTAGCGTGTCTTACACTGCCATACCGACCCCTATAGTCTCTGCCAATCTAACTACCGAAAGAGACGCTGACCTATGTCGGGGACCTGTCTTAGTTTGGTTCTCACTAACGACCCTACTACTTTGGTTGGACCTGTAGTTTGGCTCTTTAGCACATTAGAACACGCAAGCCATTTCACCTGTTCTAGTAATCTAGAACTTCGGCAAGGTGCAGGTCCATTCGAAATGGTAGTTGCAATATCACTAGTAAATATTTTGAAATCGTAAAATAAAGAATTTACCATTTCAATGGTTTGATACTGAGGAGCATGAGATTTAGCGGTCTCAACAATTGTATGGAATTGATTTGGAACGAATACACTGTCGGCTTAAATTTGAGTGTGACCTCTTTCTAAGAATGTGTGAGATATTGAACTTAGCGTTAGTGTGCTAACACTGTAGAGATACATGAAATATATGAATCGATTTCGATTTTGCTCTGAACAATTGTCAGAGAAGAAACGAATCTCGTTGGCGCCTTCTTGTACCTTCTTTAAAATATACCTCTAAACACAAGATACAATTTTATTAGCACCACGTTTACCATCGCCCTCGTGCCAGATGTAGCAATAATCAGTATTAATCTTCATATCAAAAACGGTAAGATTGTATAAAGATTGTTTTCTTCTATGGTATAGCTGGGATGCATTGGAGTATGGGGGATTTATAACCTTTTGTAAATCAAAACAGGCAGCCACTGCATCCGTTCGATATATACATAGTTTCTTAATTGCATCTCTATGTTCACGAGCTGCAACTTTGTTTTGCATGTTGTCTTTTCAAATGGTTTCCATTTTCGACTACTGTTGTATTTTTCGCACAAATCACAAAGGTCTTTCTTTGGTAGAAAAAATGATATATTAAATTCGTGACTAAAAAATTTCGATAGCACCATAATTTTGCCATCTCTTTACCATCTTTTGCACATTCTTCGCAATAGTGTTGGTACATGTTTGATAGTGTTAAAACCGATTCGAAGTACATCCTTTTAGAATCACGTCTAACATAATGTGAAGCATCCGTCGGAAAACTCTTTATGTGATTTCTAACATCCTCTAGAATGTGTTATTTTACAACTGGATGGGAGCCATGCTTTCCTGCGAGTGATTCAGCAACTGCACATTTAGAAGACTTTTTCTTAAGCATAGTTGTCACCCACTGTTCGTGTATTCCTAGTGTATGCAAAAAGAGCACCTTACATACTTTTGTTGTTTAGTTCGAAATAGTATTCGAGAGTTTTTCTTTTTTCTGGATCGGCCGCTTTCCTCAAACTACGTTGATTTTCAATAACCGTAATACACTTGTTAAGATAATCTTTCTTCCGAATACTCCCTGTATTTTTGTTGTGGTTTGTAAAGTATTCTTTTGTTGTCAAAACAATAAAAATTATTTTGACAACGATCCTAGGTCATGAATCAAAACGTAAATAAAGATCATTTTAACAAATATAAGTGGTTTTATTCCTAAGAAAGATTTAAAAAATCTCTCTTCCGGTTGATGTCAGCAAATTTATAAAAACCAGTGGATAGGTTGTTTTTAATCATTGGCGATTCTAGTTTGGCACTTACACCGACTGGCAACTCCACATCCAGGACCCATAACTTATTATAGAGCTTGTTTCCCTTTAGTAGTAGTATATGCTTTGCCCTCGCTATGATATTTTTCCCAGATATTTCGCTTCCATATATTTAGATTTCTTTGTCTTTTTTACACTTTTTTTCACTTCTGTGTATAGTTTTAAATATACTAAAATTAATGAATATACTCTTACGTTAATTCTAATGTCGACGCTGAACTTTATTTACTAACCGATCATGTACGCAAGAGCTACTATCGTATTTTTATCCTTCAGTTGGCTCTCGGTTTTGGGTATACAACTGTTGGTCAACAAGGTTTGCTCCCATAATGCTCATCGTTTGTGTTAAAGCCAATACTTTTGTGTATTTCTTCATTTAGAAAAATCTGTATGACACCCAACACACACGTCCATCTGGTGTGACGTAGTGACACAGCGCTCTCAATAACCTCCATACTTCTTGATTCAGGTGTTCAGGCATGTTCATTTGCGGGTAATGATACGAGGTGTACTGCTGTTTTACCCCTCCTTCCATACATTTAGACAATTTTCCCGCAATCTATTAACAATATCAAACGTCGTGGCTCTTAAAGGAAATTACCTAACTAACTTCGAAAATGCGTCAACTACTACAAGCAACAGAATCGCCCCAAAACGTGATCTGAGTAATGGACCCATTATATCAACACCAACCAACAGCGCCAGCCCAGATAAAATAATACTTTGCATTAAACAATAGCATTTATCAAAAAGTTTTTATTACTGGCATAATTGGCATCAAGCTATCGCCTTTCTAATTGTGGCTTTTAATTTGGGCAAATCAAAACGTTGTTTAAAAACCATATAACATTTCTGATGACCAAAATGGTCGCGTTCTTCGTGTTCTGTCAAAACAATATCAAGAACATGACTTTTAGGAACACAGACGGTTGGGCGGGGTTTACATGCCGATCCACTGCGAACAAGTATTTCCTTATGCTTTAAATACAATCTTTATGTCTTGGAACGGCCGTTGTTTTTTTCTAATTTAATAATAATACCCAAAATGGGTAAATTCTATTATTTTTTCTCCGCTACACCGTCGATTCAAAATAGAATAGAATAGAATAGCACATCTCAGACGAATTCGTTTGTGTAAAATAACGTTCTGCCACTTCTAAATATCGCGACTTACTTTTCTCAAAACTATTTTGCTCAACTTCCATCCACTCCCAGCGAGAATCCTTTTTTAATAACATTAACAATGGAATAGTTGGACTTGAATAGTTTTTCACAAACCAACAGCCGTAATTGCGTAGACCGAGAAATGTGCATAGATGTTTTATGTTACGCGATCTTGGAAATTTGATAATTGCTTCGACTCGTTCGTGGTAGATAATTTTCCCCCGGGACGTTAAACGTGCGCTAAAATGGCACTGCTGGCTGGAAAACATGTATTTACGGAACATAATCATAAACCCCGCTTTAAATAGTTTATGACGTATAATACCTAAATGCCCCAGATGTTCTTCTGAATTTCTAGAATACATCAAAATATTGTCTAGATATGAACACGTAAATGATTTCACTTTGGGTCCTAGTGTTATAGCTAAGCATTTAATAAAACTTCCAACAGACATACTTAATCCGAAAAGTACATAGAATACAAAACTCTGCCCCTAAAGTAAAAACCAGTATATCTCTGATTGCTTTTTGCAATGAGCACTTGCCAATAGCTACTAGTTAACCCAATAGTACTGAAACACTGACCCTCTTGAAAGTTAAACAATCACCCCTCCGGGTTTGGAGGCACCACGTGGCCTTTCATCATTCTATTATTTAAAAAACGGACATCAAGGCATATTCGTATTTCTAATTACCACCACTAATATATTCCGTTCTTTTAGGCTTAATTATGCCACACTTCAAGAATTCGTGAATGTGTTCCTTATCCGCTTTCCTATAAGCGTGGGGATCGGTTAAAATTTCTAAAAATAACGCAACTTGCCTCGTAGTTCACTAGTGTGTTGAAAAATGTTGGTCAGATCAGGTTAGACGAAAAACGACAATTCATATTTATTTGGTATATAGAATAAGTTCATTCCCTGCGATTTTTTAATTATTTCCGCTAAAAGCGCTATAACTTTCCTATGCTCGTTTGAATATAATTTTGTAACTCGTTCTAGTTTTCCCACTTTTCCCCGAATCTATGCGGTTTTGTTAATCCTCCCCCCCCCAAGCATCTCATTTCTTTTGAAGTTAATCTTAACCTTTGCTTCCTGCAAAAATTCGCCTGTTAAAATTAAGTCACGTGACAGCCCAAGGAAAACAATATATAGGATTTCAGCTTCACGCACCTTACTGGCACAACTAATGATACCGCCCGCAGTTTCAAGATTAGACATCAGAAAGCATGCAATTTGAATCTTATCTTGACCCCATCAATTTTTGCATAAGCGGAATTTAAAATTCCTCTCCTTATATCTGGTGGAAAATGCGCACTAAGCACTTCTAATAATTCCTTTTTCCTGTATTTTATCGCCCAGGTACGTGGCTTCTTTTGCTAAAGTTAAGAAATATTCCGTCAGACTTCCCCTTGAAAAAATCCCTTTCGTGTTACATAATCCAATATCGGTGTCAAAATACTCCTTCAGTGTCGTTGAACGACGCTTCTTTTAAAATTGTCCAATTTATCCCGGTACCGCAAAGACAGTTAACCGCTACTTTCACCCTTTCTACCGAGAATTTCCGCATCATCCATTAGAATTATAGTTGTTTTAAGAAATTGGATGTATTGAAAGCGTAGAATAAAAACTAACATATTTATTCGCTAATCTTTCCAAATCGCGAACCAACCAGATCAAAATCTCTAGCATTTTTTAATACAGAAATATTTGCTGAACTAGTTGCGACCTGCTTGCCATAGCCTCAATTTAAGGGTCCTCGGCTCTCTTTTAAGAATGATTTACAAGTTGACCTATTGACTCTTGCATAGTTGCGCTATGCTCTCCATTGTCCCCATTTATCGTTTTACCTCCTTTACCGTTTTTTTCGAAATTATTTTATTAAAATATTAATGATATAAGGAACAGGTGTTATCAATTGATTTTAAGCCTGTCGCACGTTGGGCACCATTTATGATACGCCCTAAAATACTAGCTACAGTGGGCGGAAGTTCTGTGACACTTATTTTAATTGCACGTTCTAATAGAATGAGATAAATTAAACGCAGGCCAAACTGAACAATGGATAATTGAAATTCTGTAATTGTCAAGACACCCTTTCGTTTAATCACACATTAAGAATTTATGCTGCAGCATTGCTTGTTAGCGTAAAACAAAAGCACTATAAAAAACCATACAAAAGCACATGTTTATGCTTTCATAACATATTTCCTTGAAACATGAAACCTCCACCGATAACTATAGTTTTAAGCATACCAGCATTATTGGAAATAATCTTTCGTTAATTCTACTTTTTACTAATCATCTTAGACCAAGTTGGCGTCCCCACATGCGAAACACTTTATCATCAATTCCTACTCTCGTGGTTCCGGCGTCGTTATGGCCAGCTTCAACTAACTGCCTTGTATTTTAACTAGAGCTGAACCTTACTTAAATATCGAGTAGGACTTTGTACTCTACACTGTTCTTACTCACAAGCGCCTCGGGAATAAAGTAATGAAACTTTTTTAAAACTTCCAAATATAATTTTCTGCCTTTTCTTGCCTTTGTCAAGAAACGTCATCTTTTTCATACTAAATAAAAAAATTTGTATAATAAATAATTCTAAAGAACTCAATTTGATGAAGCATTTGCTATTCTTGCCATAAATTTCTAAAAAATGTTTTCGTTCAAAACCCTGCAAGTAATTGTTTCTGCATGAATATTTATTCATTCTACTTCTATTTAAAAACGCCCTAAAATTTCTCAACAAGCTCGATTTCCGGCCACTTGAATTAGTGCTATTTTATAAAATTTCTCAAGTAATTACTCTATAAAATTTTGCTTTATAAAATTAAACAGTTGCTTAGAAAACTTTACATTACAAAATCGCTACAAATAAATTCCACCATTTGCAGTGACCACATTTCAATTACAGTTGCACATAAGTTCATGACTTTCTTTTAAAGCATAAGGCCACTTAACCATTTGCGTAGTAAATAAATACTCGCAAGAGGTTTGTTATCTGTAAGTTTATACTATTATCCTGCAGCTGTGCAGATGTTTCAAAGTAATAAGATTGTCTCACTTGTTAAAATATCCTTTGTTAATGCGTTATCTCCTTGTTTTTTGTAATGGTGTTTTCTAAATCCTAATTCTTAGCTTCTGAAACTTTAAGGCGTTTGAAGAGTTTTTTAATTAGATCGTTTGCATTATTATCTTCTTTGGCTACGTCCTCCCGGCTACTAGAAAATGCTGTCATTGTCACTTGGTGGAATGTTTGGCAATCGATCACTTTCCATGTTAAAATCTGTCTGATGTTTAGGCACTCTTCTAAGACGCTGGCTTTGTCTTGGTATTTATAAATGGCAAAGAAAATTAAAATAAAAATGGCAAAAAAATTGAAATAAAAATGTGGTGGTTGGTGCTTCCGCGAGTTAAGGTTCGTGGCTTCGAGCGGTCCTTTTTTAAAAAGACTTCTTTGGTCCTTAACACATTTATTTGGTTTTATACAGAATTTAATTATTGAATTTTAACAAACTTGAATTATAAATCTAAGTCAAAATACATTAATTAATTGTACAGTGAGTTATCAGTGAACTGCAAGGTTAAAGCTGAACGTCTGATGAACTGACTAGGAGTGGAGCTCCCAGTCCTTATATAACTTTCTTCCCCTCACAATACTGTGGGAACCTGCGGACGTAATGTCCGCTTACACTTTATAATACATAGTTGCTATCTTAAAAGCTATTCATAATTACAATGTTGCAGGCTTATTCTGCGTAATCTCGGTACGTGACATCCGTCGACCGTCTGTGACCTGACTTTTGCAGTGTCACTTATCCTTGTGCTACTTTGTAGCGTTTCCACTCGTGGGAACTGAAATCATCATAATATAATGTAATAAAATGTTGCAACGACATTGTTGCACTGTCCTAACATTTCTTAATGTTTCCTAATATTTCCTAATATAGATATTAGTTTTATATATATAATAGATGGGGGTTCTTATAACTCCTCCCAACGTACATTAAAAATTAAGGGTTTTTACCTTTTTTTTGATTTTTAATTAAATTCGTTTTCGTTTAATCTCATTTAAAATTCATATTTTCTAGGGGTACATTTGTTTGTTTGGGTTTCTTAAATCTAAAACTGTTTTCTTTATTATTCTTAAATTTAATACATATTTTGTACATTACATAAATGGTCAATAAAATAGTTAATAAAATCAATATAATTGTCCATACACTAATGTTATCATAGTGCACTTAGGGCGTCTTGATCTCGTCCAGTTTTTCTTTGTATTCTTCCATGAGTTTCATGGCGTGGTTTAAGTTGTCTAATTCCAGGTGTTCCAATTGCATTGGTTTTTGAAGGGTTTCTTCATCTTCTTCTTGGGTAATCTTGATTTGCAGATCGGGTAGATTTGCTAATTTCTTGCTTTGTACTGAATCTTGGTAAACTCTAATTATTTCGTTTTTTAATTTTAAATAACACTTTTCCTTAAGGGTGATTAATTTACTTCCGGTTAATGCTAAATTACTTTCATCTTGATTGCAATACAATGTTGCGATTACTTCGGTGGGAAAAATGGCTATCCATTTATTTTCCGTTATTTTCTGAATTTTCATGTTGTTGATTAATACAGGTTTGGTTTCACAATTTTCATAGTGATTGGTAAATTTTAGTAGTTGTACTTCGCAAGGGCTGTCTTCTTGAATTGTTGTGGTTGTTAATGATTGGCATAAGTATTGACTGGGTGTGACTTCATTACATTTGTCGTTGGTGTAACCATATCTTTGTTCATTTAAGGATAGGAATTTGGTTTTTGGAATAATAACTTGGTATGTGCTAGTCATTTTCATTGGAAAAGCAAATAAGTGATAATAATTGTAACTGTTAATCTCTACTATTAGTATTTCTATTAAAAATGTTATATCGTTGTTTTTACATAGCCTTTAACTATGGCTATTTTTCCAAATATTAAAATGTTTGATTCTAATACATCGAAAGGTAATTTACTGTTAGTTATAAAAGATTTTATTCTCAATAATTCTTTTAATAAATCTATCGGTTCTATTATACTTGAATGTAGGGTATTTAATTTTGCAAAGGTTACTGCGTTTTCTAACGTTGCTAGGATTTGTTGAATTAAAGTTAGGGTTGATATTATTTGGTTATATATCGTATTGAATCTGATTAAATCTCGCATGCCTAACATAGTAGTTCGCATGTTATTTTCTAAGGTTTCTATTCGATTGGCTATACTATCTTGATTTCTAACTAGTTTTCTAAGGGTTTCATTAAATTTGATGATCGTTGATTGTGTTAACGATATTTGATTATTGATTATAGTTTTAATGTCGTTTTGATTTTCTATCAATTGTTGTATCGCGTTGTCATAGCGTTCTGCGTCTTGGTTATCTAAATTTCCGGTAATTGCTTTAATTACGTTTCCTAATCCGTTGATTAGTCCTCGTTTTCTTCTCGTCATTTGTTCTGTAGATATTAGTCGATTAAATTTGTCTTCGATATTTTTCAAAATGCTTTCTGTTATACTGTCGTAGTTCATCATTTTTATTGCGTATTCTTTTCCGAATTTTGTTGTGTCCATTGATTGTTTTAGTCGAAAATAATTATTTTTGATTATTTGAAATTCTTGTTTTAGCTCAGTTAAATCGAATTTTTGTGCAAAGGTCCAATAATCTATGGTGTTTTGCATACTGCCTAATTTAATTGGTAGTATACCGGGGTTGTTCTTTATGTCTTCAATTATAATTTCTGTGTCCGTTCTGCCTGGGTGGAGGTTGACGGTAAGGGTGACGATTGTCCATCTGAAAGTACGGGTGTCTTAAATTTTGAGGTGAACATATTTTGTTATCTTGCCGTCGTCTATTGCGGCTACGTTTTTGTCGGATATTCGTTTTATTTTAAAGGGTCCTAAATTTCTCGGTGCCGTTTTGTGTCTTTTACTTTGGTAATTTTTTTCGAATACGGTTTGTCCTATGGAAAATTTGTTTATGTCTGAGTTTTTATTACGGGTCGCGGTAATTCGCTCTTTATCGTTATCTAATTTGTCCTTTACTTTGTCATAGGTTATTTTTAGTTTCTCCTTGTGGTCTTTAGCGTATTGCTGATAGATTTCTTTGTTATAATGTATATCGTAGGGGTTGCGTGAATCTGAATGTCCTAAGGTTAGTTCTAAGGGTGTAAAATTTGTAGTTGAATGAATCGTGTTATTATACGCGATTAATGCGTATGACATTAAATTGGTTATGTGTTCTTTCTTGTAGTTTAATCTTAATAGTCTGATCTGTTCTAATAGGGTTGAATGTAGTCTCTCAATTAGTCCGTTTGATTCAGGGTGGTTTTCTGTTATAAAGTGAATTTTTATTTTGTGTAATTCTAAAGTGTTTTGAATTGTTTCGTTTTTGAATTCGCTTCCGTTATCTAATGTTATTGTTTCGGGTGTTCCGTAAAATGTAAAATAGTGTAGAAATCCTTGGGTTACGTCTATACTATTTTTAGAAGTGATTGGTATTGCTTGTCCTATTTTCGTAAATGCGTCCACGATTGTTAGGTAACTTTGTGCTTCTACTACTAGAGTATCTGCATGTAATTTCTGGAAAGGTTTGTCTGGTGTTTTAGTTAACATTAAGGGTATCTGTGGGGGTTTTCTGTCATATTTGGCTTTATCACATAATTCGCACTGGTTGATAAAGTCTGTAGTTAATTCTTTCATGTCCTTGAAATAGTAAAGTCTCATAATTTGTTTTAGGGTCTCTTTTATTCCTCGATGGTTGGTCTTTCCTTCGTGTTGGTTTCTTATTACGTCATTTATTTTGTCAGGGTCGTCTAATGTTATTAATTTTCTTGTGCATCTTATAAGTTCGGGGCCAGAATTGTTAAATAGTTTTACATATATTTCTGAAAATCGTTTATATAATTTTTCCGTGTTAAAATAAAAGTAAAATCGTTTTTTCTCGGGGGTGTATTTCTTTAATATTTTAATTATCTGCGATTCATTGTCGTCTTTAGTTATTTGAACTTGGTAAATTTTCTTATTGTCAACTTTCGTGTATTTAACAGGGTTGGGGTTGTTTAAAACTTCTGTGATTATAAATTGATTGGGTTTCATGTCAATAGCTTCGTTTAAAATTTTTATTGCGGTTTCCGGTTCGTCATTTTGTGTTGAATGTATAGTTTCCATTTCTTCTGGGTCTTCTCTGACTTCGGTTTCGTCTACGTTTCCTGCTAATGATTCTGTCTCAAGTGCATTAAGTTGGATTCTACTTAAGGCGTCTGCATTATTGTTGTAAATTCCCTTTTTGTATATGATCTCATAATCATATTCTTCTAGTCTGATTCTCCATCTTTGTAATTTCGAGTTAGGTTGTTTGAGTTTGCATAGCCAAACTAATGGTCTATGATCGGTATATATATAGAATTTCCGTCCGTATAGGTACGGTCTAAAATATTTTGTTGCCCAAATTATGGCTAACAATTCTTTCTCTATCGTACTGTATCGTTGCTCTGTTTCATTGAGGGTTCTTGATGCGTAACTGATAGGTTTGTCGTTACCTACTGTTCCTTGGCTTAATACTGCGCCTAAGGCTACATTTGATGCGTCTGTTGTTAAAATGAATGGTTTCGAAAAGTCTGGGTATTCTAATACGGGGTGATTTGTTAAAATACTTTTGATTTTGTCTACTGCTTTTATAAATTCTGGGGTATGTACAATTTTGTTTCCCTTTTTTAAACAATTGGTTAGGGGCTTTGTTATTTGAGCATAACCTTTTATAAATTTTCGGTAATATCCGCTAAGGCCTAAAAATCCTTTAATCTCTTTATTCGTTTTGGGTATGGGGTAATTTAATACAGCGTTCGTTTTGTCGGGGTTTGGCATCACTCCTTGGGGTGTTATTACGTGTCCTAAAAAGGTTACTTCTTTCTGTAGAAATTCGCTTTTGTCTAGTTGTACTTTAAATTTTGCGGTTCTTAATCTTTCGAACACTTCTCTTAATCTTTCTATGTGCTCCACTAATGATGTTGAATACACTATTATATCGTCTAGGTACACAAGGCATTTTTCGTTGTGTATCCCTCGTAGTATGTTATCCATTACTCGTTGAAAACTTGCGGGTGCGTTCTTCAGTCCAAATGGCATCCGTTTGTATTCGTAGTGTTCTCTAGGTGTGCTAAATGCTGTTTTCTGTGTATCTCCTTCCATTTCTACTTGATGGTATCCTGATGCTAAGTCTAACGTCGAAAAATATTGGCATTTGCCTAACTTGTCTAATATTTCTGTGATATTCGGTAACGGGTATTTATCGTCTACCGTTTTTTCATTTAATTTGCGGTAATCTATTACCATTCGGTATTTCCGTTTTCCTGATGCGTCTAGTTTCTTTGGTACTATTAGTACGGGGCTGCTCCATGGTGAATTGGAGTGTTGTATAATATCTTGATCTAATAGATCGGTTACTTGTCTGCCAGCTTCTTCCTGACTTGCCTGGGGTAATCTGTATGCTTTGGTGAATAGGGGTTTGTTATCCGTTAGCTCAATGTTGTGTTTAACTGTATTTGTAAACGTTAGGGGTATTCCTTCGCAATGGAATATATCGCGGTATTCATAACATAATTTTTGTATTGCTTTTTGTTCTTCGTGATTTATGTCGCGGTTAAATCGTATATTATTTAAATTTTGTTTTAACATTTCGTCATTTTCTACGAGGTTATAATTTTCGTTTGGGGATTCATCTATTTCCATTTCGTCAAAGTTTAATTCTTCTACGTTTATCGGATTTGTTAAAGATATTTCTACGGGGTAATCATTTGAGTTTATTATTGTTGTTGTGGCGTAATTATTTTTGATTTTTACTAATGCGGTTGGGGTTTCTACTCCTTGTTGAAAAGTTATGTGGTTTATTATTCCTAAGTTTTTATTTGAATCTACGGGGATTCTTATTTTTTTTTCCGTTTTTGGATTTGGATTTATTTTGGATTTATTTTGTAATTTTTTTTTGGTGTTATTTGATGAGTTTTACGCTTGGTATTAGTTTGATTGAGTTTACTTTTGATTTGCCGATTTTTAATTTTAATTTCCGAAGTTTCAATAGGCTGGGTTAATTTTGTGGTAATTTATCGAGTGTGAATGTTTTGCGTTATTTGCGTCAGTTATTACTTCTCTACTTTTTAATTATGTCAATTTTATTTAGGTGCGTATTAATTGTTTCGTTGGTTTATGCGATTGTAAGATGTCTGTAATGCTTACAATGTTATCAATTTGCTATAGGATGTTGTTAGTTACTTAGTTGCATTTGCGTCTTTATTATAAGTTATATTTAATTTTTGCGTGGGTGTAATTTATTACTCGCAGTGATTTTATATGATACAATTTGTGCGTCTTTAATTTATTGCAGTAAAATTTTCACGTTATAATTTGTGTTTTAGTACCGTACTTATTTATTCGTTCTGAGTAGTTTTAGATTGATACTTAAATAAAGTTTTCGATTGTAATTTTATGCTGTCTTTAATTTAACAATGCTGAAAGGTTTCGCGATGTATTTAAATATCTTTTGTACTGTGATTTATTATTAGATTTTTATGCGTATTTATTCAAGGTTAGTTTCTATTCACTTTGATGAAGTATGATGAATTCGCGCTTAGTTAATTCTCGTATTAAGATGTAGTTCTTAATATTAGAATGCGATTTGTCTATTTATGGATGGTATTTGAGTTTGAATCGTGGTGTTGCTTTCGCGTTTTTATTCTTGGTGTATTTTAAATTAATTTTGTGAGTCAGTAATTCTTTTATTGTGGGATTATAAATTTTTATTTCTTGTGTTAGTTGGGATTGTAGAATTAAAAATTCTAAAATTTGTTGCGCTAGTTAAGATTGAATTAGAAATTCTAAAAAATTTCTTGCGTTAGTTAAGTTTCGATTCAAAAATTCTAAAATTTTTTGTGTCAGTTAAGGTTGTCGAGTTAGAGGTTTTAAAAATTTTTTTCGCGCCAGTTAAGATTTAATTCCGCAATCTTAAGAGGTTTGATTTTGTTTCTAGGAGTTTTTTTTTGGGCTTCTTGGATTTGATCTATTCTTGTATCGCCTCCAATTTTTATTTTGTTGAATTCGAACTATGCTTGTTTCTCCTTCAACGGCTGGACTTGAACGATGCGTGTTTCTTCTCCAGTTTTTGGTTTTGTTCTGCCAAAATCGGAATTGAAATTCCCGGACCACCAGTTCCTAGAAGTTGGATTCGCTAGTGCCCTTTTGACATCCTACCGATTGCGCCAGTTAAGGTTCGTGGCTTCGAGCGGTCCTTTTTTAAAAAGACTTCTTTGGTCCTTAACACATTTATTTGGTTTTATACAGAATTTAATTATTGAATTTTAACAAACTTGAATTATAAATCTAAGTCGAAATACATTAATTAATTGTACAGTGAGTTATCAGTGAACTGCAAGGTTAAAGCTGAACGTCTGATGAACTGACTAGGAGTGGAGCTCCCAGTCCTTATATAACTTTCTCCCCCTCACAATACTGTGGGAACCTGCGCACGTAATATCCGCTTACACTTTATAATACATAGTTGCTATCTTAAAAGCTATTCATAATTACAATGTTGCAGGCTTATTCTGCGTAATCTCGGTACGTGACATCCGTCGACCGTCTGTGACCTGACTTTTGCAGTGTCACTTATCTTTGTGCTACTTTGTAGCGTTTCCACTCGTAGGAACTGAAATCATCATAATATAATGTAATAAAATGTTGCAACGACATTGTTGCACTGTCCTAACATTTCTTAATGTTTCCTAATATTTCCTAATATAGATATTAGTTTTATATATATAATAGATGGGGGTTCCTATAACTCGCGCAGTAGATATTGGAAAGTCGGAGATCAAACGAAATGAACTTCCACAAGACAACGCAGGTGCAGTGTAGGCAGAGGTTACACTAACTATTATCTGGTGAATTAGCTTTATTTCACTGATAAAAGGTTCAAATTAGTAGAACTATATAAACTGGGTAAAACTTACATTTTGTTTCCCCCTCTCTCATACAAATCAATTGTTAACTATATTAATATTACTACTCTAGAACGTTTGACCATCTCTCGTTATTGCTATAGAATTCGAACACGCCCACTCAAGGTAGTAATTAATTCATGCCAACTTAATTTAATTTAACCTATTTTTACGTTGAACGGCACCACATACATTTGAAGCATCACTTTATAATTAAAACAGGACCTTTTGTTAAATTGGAGTCTATTAGGGTGTAAACCTTTAGTTGTAATCAATCTTCTAGAGCAATTTCTGGAACATTCTTTTAAGCATAAACCATATTTGCTTTTGCACTTGAGTGAAATGAGTATAGGCTAACTCTAGACCCAACATGATTATACATTACCACAACAATTTCAGATCTTTATTGTAGTGTCTGTGTTGGTGCAAATGTGTTAACGCAAATAATTATTGAAACAAATTGAAATGCAATTGAACGTGAAACTGCTGCTGTTGGAGTGGTACATTAATAATTAAACCTATAGATTATAGTGACGTTTATTTTAATGAACTTCCCTTCGCAATTTACCTCATTTCATTTTGTACTATATGGTTAAAACGCGAGAATTTAGTTATCCGTATTGCACCTCGAAATACTACAAAATACTTAATAATAGCTAGAATAAAATTTTATGCTGCATGTTATAAAAAGAAATAACTGCACTTGCATATCGTTTTTCCTTTTGTCCAATCTAATACTGCTCGCCTAACACAGGAAACTAGAACTTTGTTCTACAGTTTGTTACAGTATATCGCGAGTTACATATCTCCCATATTAATATGTATATAAAAATTAAATGCATTTATTATTGATTGGTTTGTTATTGATTAATTGAAGGTTATAATATTAAAGGTTAATCAAAGTTCATATCAGACATGAGAACGGAAGCAACTACTTTGTATTCCAGACGCAACCTGATACTGCAGGTGCAAGACACAATGAACTGCAATAAAGCAGTCTTAATTAAAGTTACTTAAAATAGGACAATGTATGTTTATCAAGAAGTAGCAGATGTGAGATTTGCACTTTCCCACGAGATGATATGAGACTAGGGATTCCATAAATACGGCGAGGAGCGCCTGATCGTTAGTCAGTCTTCGAACTTCATAACTTCAACATTGTTGGTAGCTCAAGCTACTTATTGGTAATTATTAAAATATTAACTTTGATTATTTTTG
Source organism: Platerodrilus igneus (assembly GCA_036346225.1). Lineage (NCBI taxonomy): Eukaryota > Metazoa > Arthropoda > Insecta > Coleoptera > Lycidae > Platerodrilus > Platerodrilus igneus. Next base: position 1,175,815 of record JARFIW010000202.1, on the reverse strand, counting down.
TCAAAGTCACATTGATGAACATAACGTACAAGTTTTATAGAAGAAATACACCATTTTTGTAATTATTGTTTAAAAATAAATTTGATAGAAGTGTTTTTGGGAAATAAATGTTTTTAAAAAGAAGCTCCCAAAGACCTGAAACCTATCTCGCGCAAACACGAAAGAAAACAATAAAAGTCAGTAAAGAAATCGTTTACGAGGAATACCGCAACAAAACTGGGACAGAATGGTAGAATTGAATTAGAATTCGGACTAGCTCAAAAACGTCGCAGAGTGGCGTGGATGGTACAAAAAGAATTCATTGGAAATCTCAGTAACAAGAAATTTATATTACGAACATGTAGGAAAACAAACAATCTAAAGAATATTTACAAAACAATCAAAAAACCAATAATTTGCGTATTCGTCCAGTATAACGTGATGAACACATAACATAAAAGTATAATTATAAACATTTAAAATAGCGAGAATAAAATCTTATTGCATAGCATTTATACTCTACATTCCAGTATAATGTTTTCAGTCCTAAATATGTAGAAGAAATAACAAAATAGTATGCAGTAAGTAAAAAATTTTGCTGTAGGAAGCGCTTCTCATAATCTTAATATTTTTTAAACAGCTAGTTGTTATTAAAACAAAAAGCAATCAGTAGAAAAGCGCTCTAAACGCATTAAAAATTTAAATAGTAGTTTATAAAATTAAATACATAATAGGCCGTGTGTTAAGCGTGAGTTAACGTCGGTTTGCCATTTATTGCGAAATAAATCAAAAGAATGTCCATCTTCCAAAACAGCAACTCAAAAAGGAACGAAAACACAAAAAAAATGTACCTTAGACTATCGGCTTCGTTCTAGTCTCATCTTAGGGATGGGATAATGCGGCTGCACGCTGGAACCACTAACGTAACTCATACTAGCACAGAAAGCATTTTAGTAGCGCGACTTTACAACATGTCATTTCGCTAAAAGGATGGTGTATTCAACGTGTCATTTTCTAAGCACAGTCTCTATTTTATAAGAAAAGAACAATGCATGAGGGTAGATATTTGGCTTTCAAAAATATCGCCGAAGGATCAAGTGTGCAGAATTGTCAGACGGGAGCTGCAAAAATCTACAGCTTGCTAACAAGGAAAATAACGCATTAACAAAAGATATTTTAACAAAGAAAATCTTATTACTTTAAAACCCTTGCAAGCGTTTATTTACTACGCAAATAGTTAAGTGGCCTTATGCTTTAAAAAAAAGCCATGAACTTATGTATAACTGTAATTGAAATACGGCCACTGCAGGTAGTGGAATTTATTTGTAGTCATTTTGTAATGTGAAGTTTTCTAAGCAGCTGTTTGATTCTACAAGGAAAAATTTTATAAAGTAATTACTTAAGAACATTTATAAAATAACACTAATTCAAGTGGTCGAAAATCGAGCTTGTTGATAAATTTTAGAGTGTTTTTAAATAGAATTAGGATGAATAAATATTCATACAGAAAACATTACTTGCAGGGTTTTGAACGTAACAAGTTTTTAGAGATTTATGCTAAGAATCGCAAACGCTTCATCACATCGATTTCTTTAGAATTATTTATTAAGCAATTTTTTATTGAGTATAAAAAAGATGACTTTTCTTGACAAGAAAAGACAGAACGTTTTAAAAAACTTTCATTACTTTATTGCTGGGGCGCTTGTAAGCAAGAACAGTGTAGAGCACAAAGCCCTAATCGATATTTTCATAGGGTCCAACTCTAGTTAAAATACAAGGCAGTTAGTTGGAGCTGGAGCTGTACCTATTTAAAGACCGCTGAAAATATATAGCAATAATCACGTATTAAACCATATGGAAACACACATTTTTCGTGTGACCTAATATGAAGACCGTAATGCAGTGACATACTTCTGGAAACACAGAAAAGTGAAAAATTGGATAATGGAAGCTTGACAGCGGACGGAAACAATGAATTAATTACTCGTAAGCCTGGGACAAGAACATATGTAGAAAGTAACAATTGATAGGGTTATGGAGAAAACCGGTTGGACTGTGAGGTTAGTCAACGGGAGTTAAATGTGGAACACAGAAGCGTGGAGAGTAAGATGATGGAAGCCAGACAGCGGACGGGAACAATAAATTAATAACCCGTGAGGCTGTAACAAGAACATATGTAGAGAGTAACAGTTAAAAGGGTTATGAAGCAAACCGGTTGGACCGTAAGGTTAGTCAACGGGAGTTAAATGTGTGAATATCGGCGGATTATTCGACGATCCGAAAACAAAGATACAATTTTTCATCGGACTAGCTTCAAACCTACAGATGTTGGAAATAATTTGCCTGTCTGAAAGTGAATTCAATTTTGGGTAGGTGGAACTCTTAGGTCACACAAAGATTCAACTAGTTATACAAAATTTTTTGTTTTTTTTTGTTGCTGGTATTTATGCATGAGGCTTCTTAAATTAGATATTGATAAAATTATAAAACGTTCATCATCATTATAGGATATATTATTAGATATACCAACCGGGACGGTAAACTTTAATTTGAAAAGGGTTAGGACGTGATGATATGCTTATAATTGGATAGTAATGCTACGACTAATCCAAAGTGAATCGATGCATGTAACTTTAAAATTCTGTGTGTGTACCTGTTTATAGAAATAATGTTATTATGCTATTATTCATATAAATTTTAGGTGGCGCAGTGAAAATGTGTTTTTTGTTTATTACGAATTGTAAAAAGAATTTCGTTCTACCAGGATGCCGATCTAACTAGTCCTTGTAAAACTCGTGTTCCAGAGAATCATCCATAGATCAGACGCGTTGGCGTCCACTAATTTAGTACAGACAGTCTTTGAAGGTAAGTGCTGGTAATAACGTAGCCTTGTAATTGCGACTGTTTCTCCTTACATTTAGTTACTTTTCTATACTTTTAAGTGTTTATATGGAGAACCACTTCCGCGCCTCTGTATTTAGTCGGTGCCCCCTCAATTCGTTACAGAAATGAATAAAATTAATTTATTTACATGTATTTTAATCTACATAACTAACAACAGTATAGGTATTTAACAAAGATTTCACTATTCATAATGAGTCTACTTACCCAGATACACCATCCCCTTGTCCTTAGCCTAGGTATACTCATTCTTCAGCATACGTTAGCAAAAAAAGAAACGAAGTACCGAGACAGAGTTAATAACCTATATGTGTGCCGTCACAACGTACACGACTCCACAGGCAAAAATTTATACTTAGCTACGTTTTGCAATAAGGCGGATATGAGGACAAAGCGAGTTTCAGATAACGCTTACTATACAGTCTTTGCATATTTCTGAGTATATGCAATTTACAATATGCGTCAGCACGAAAGATAGTAGGTCACAAAACAAAATAGGTGACTTGACCAAGCGCTATTGACAACACGTGTACTTTGTGACGTCAAGCACCTTGTGATGTCACCTTACAGAGGGAATAAAAGTGCTTATCTCATATGAATATGCTATTCATAAAGCTCACGAGTCGTTAAATCTACTACTTAATTTGTCTTAATTATATTGTTTGGTTGCTATAACATTATAGAAGAAAAAAGGGAGAAGGGGAATTGCACTGTTTCGCGCAGAAGAAACACGCAAGTACTTGTCGTCTTCAATAATTGAATTGCAATTCCCACATTCGATAAAGGTGCATCATGTTTGTTGTGCTATATCTCTTACATGTACATCCTTCTGCAAATATTTTCTACTGTTAAATAGTTTTACTTCCTTCCGTAGCTATCCAACTAAGTTTGAACCCCTTTGCTAATTCGTTATTAATTCTAACCATTGTTCAGAAAACGGTAATAGAATGCAATTCGTTGTAATCCTATGGAAACATATGGCACTTCTGCCTTTCCGGCGATAAATATTTTATCACGTCTACCCGTAAAAAATCTCAAATCTTCCGATAATTTCATTTGTTGTTAGTGGTAATGCGTGTGATCACAAAATTATAACTAAAACCTTACACATAATACTATTCTATCATCGCATGCACAAAAAAAAGTGATCAGTATTTCAATTCTAAAAATAAACGTGCTACTAAAAAGACTCATGCATATATAAATACCAGACATACCCCCTATAATCTGTAGTAGGAGTTGGAGGTGGAGCAGTCATAGCTAAAGCCTTATACCGTGCTTGCTCATCAGTTGGTAATACAATGTCAACCGAACGCGACCTTAGCGTGACATTAGGTCCAACAGGAACTTCTAAACTTACACCAGAATGTTGCAGTTCTTCTGTTTTTCCTTGCGAAACTTTTGAGAAGCAGGAGTCTACAGATGCCGCTCTGTCTCTTCGTAGATCTGGTACTTGTAGATAAATATCCCGAACTATCAAACCAGGTATTATAACAGCATCGCCTTCTGATAAAGCACCTTCAGATGTTCCATCAGAGGCTGGTTCTGATGGAACATCCGACATATTTTCTAACGAATTTCCTGTAGGTTCCCCAAAAAAAGCTTCTTGGCGTTGAATAGATTTTCTACGAACTGGTGTAGGAGGCGCAGGTTCAGAATCATCTTCCGCTGGAAAATATTCTATTGTCGGTGATGTAGGAATTGGTGGTGGTGACTGAATTGGAGGTGACAAAAGTGTTGGTGATAATGTAACTTTGATTGAACATTCCGGCACGCTACCTTCATCGTCAGGCTCGCTAGAAGAAGTATCACTTATACTAAAAGATTGTAAATCTGGAGGCTGCAGCAAGAAATCTTCAGCCATCTTTAATTTAGCATATTCTTCTAGACATACACAATGAATACAATTAGGACCTCGTGTACTAGATGATCGGCGACGTTGAAATCGTTTTAAAGGCACCTCAAGGTAATTTCCTGATTCTTCGCTACCCCCTGAATCCACACTTTTTGAACGAGCTCCTGGAAATTGGTTAGGAACACGCAGGAGGGAATTAGAGTCAGGTGGTTGGCCACCAACCTGTAATCTTTTAGCCTGAATTTCATCGAAAGAGGCCGATCGAACTTGCTTTGGAACTTCAAGGCTGCTTTGAGTCTTCATTTCGTTGCCGGTTGGTGTGCGTGACCGCTTGAATGTGGTCCGCAACCTCTGCATTTCTTAGCGGGGTCGCCGGCCGCCCGCTAACCGCCGCTCACTCATTCTGAAAACTATTAAATATGTTAGTATGAGTATAATATAAAAAAATTATAATGAATAAATGTCATACTGAATGTACAGTTAAATTGCAAGTGATTTGGATTAGCAATCTTGTTTCTCTAGAACAGCAGACCGCAGCGGCTTATGCACCGTTTATCTCCGGTCCGTAATACTCTAAAAATAAATACTCAGTTAAGGGCGCTGTGGAGAAGGCGGTGTATATTCGTATTACTTGAAAGTCAGTCTTTTGGGCACTCTGTTCTAGTTAAGTTTTGTTGTTATAAATAAGTATTGTGCAATAAATAAATCGACCCAAAGGGTTTTTAAAGAACTTATACTTTCCCTAGAATTTCATGTAATTCATGAAAGTTACGGTCCCGGCTTTTTGCCCAGTTGTGAATCCATGTTAAGCATCTTTGGTAAGGAAAATCCGACCACTGCTGTAGAAAGCACGGGGCATATTTCTAAAGTAAGTTCCGTTTTGCTTCAAATAAACAACAAAGTCTCATGTATACTCAATTTTATTTTTAGAAGATTGCATGTGGAAAACAAAAACATATTAGAAGAAATAGAAGGATGTGATACATTCTAAGGCATTGGGGAATATTGGGGGATATATTACAAGCAGAGGTAGGAAAAAAGAAAGGTAGAGGTAGACCTAGATTAAACTATTGCGCGCAGATAGTGAAAGATGTAGGCTGTGGAAACTTCAGGAAAATATGTAGGTTTGTTCAGAATAGGAAACAATGGATGTACGCTTCTAACCAGTTCCAGGACTAAAGACCTAATGATGATGAAATTTGCTTATATCTTAAGCTATTTTTCCACATAGGTTTCATCATCAGCGAGACACTTGTCATAAAGCGGAACAAATTTCTGTATACCTTCGTCATAACATGGGTTACTAAGCATTTTCAAATCCCATTTTCAAAATCCTCGTCGTTGTCAAACATGTATACCACCAAAAAATTTCTTTTGGCGTAAGAAGAGGTGGTAGTCGTTCGGTGCCAAATTGGGACTGCAGGGTGGAGCAGCTGTCAGTTGCCCTTAGCCAAATGATGTAATAGGATTTTGAGTAGCAGCTGTAGTGTGCGGGCGCGCACTATCGTGGAGCAAAAGAATACCAGTACTTAACAAACCACATATTGAAGGTGACATATCGGAAAACTTTAGGGAAAGAGTAGAAATTATGAAACATCAGACCCTACGTTTGATTTTTAAATGCTCCGCCCGGAGGTACTACATTGGCTAGGAAACGAGTTCTTATAATTGAAAATTTTGAATTTTGCCGAACCGTTGCTCTTCCGAGCAAGGTAGGTTCTTTAATGTGCTTCACAACACTCACACACGGGACCTAGATTTTACCTCTCATCTGAACGAGAGCGTATTTTTGTGAAAAATGCTCGCCTGACATTTTTCAAGCGGACCGTATAGGAATTCAAAGCCGGGACTTTGCGTTTAATAATCACACGTATACCAATTGAGCCATGGAGCTGCCGAAACGTCAGACCACGGACACAGCATGAAATAATATCGCATTTGCCACGTATTGCACCCTGTTTTCACTTCATCGTGCACATTGCAAACCCATCTTTTAATCAAACTATCACTGATTGCACCTTCAGCATAAACCTAGGAATATTGGTCGCATATTTCAAGCATTTAGAAAACGAATTATACTGTGAAGTTCACACTCAGCGGCGTATTCGATTGTCTTGAACATTTCGAACGTGTGATAAATAATACTTAACTGCACAAAGGGCAATTTTCAACTTTAGGCCTATAACTCAGGAGCAAAAGGGGGGAAATTACCCACATCGTACGTGACAAATAACGATCTTCGGAAAAAATGTATGCAAATGGAATTTACTTTAAAAATACGTTTAAAATAAGCAGTAAAAATTGGCGTGGTAATTGGATCTTATAGGTCAAAAAACTAAGATTTAGACGGATTCGGTAAATGTATTGATCATGCGCATTAACATTATTTAACAATGACAAATTTTTTCTTAGTTTTCAAATATTAACTGTGTTTTGCTGACAATTTGTGTAGACAGTATAACCAGTGACCGGATTTGCTGTATTTACAGCTCGTCAGATTGGTATATTTCTCTTTTCAAAGAAAGCAAACAAAATTCGAATTAAGCTGGAATTCTACTGTAGGGTTAAAGATCTGCCCAGAAGTAATTTCATAAATAGGGGACTGTTAATTTTAGTAGAGATTAAATCTCTTGTCAGTTATCAGTGGAATTATGTTAGATCATTCTGATTAAAAATTATTATAAAATGTATTCAAGATTTAGTGCCTATTATAACTATAATATTTCTTTATTTTCTATTGATTTTTTGACATTTGAAAAATTATGTAAACTCTTTTGCTAACATTCTTTTAAGACATGCTTTGTTATATTTAACTTTTTATTCAAAATTACGAGCAATGTTTTTTCAGTTAGATATACTAAATATCTATTTTTTATGATTTGCCATTTTTAAAACAAACGTATTTTCTCTAACATTTATTAGAAGATAACTTTAAATTCCTTACATTTGCAATGTTTATATGGGAATTTAATAGTTTTTAATTTGTTATGAAGAACATTCTCGCATTGTTTTTGGTTTAGAACTGTATACAGATTACTTTCATTTTGTATGTATTGCTCTTAAATAAAGCATGTGCATTTAAATTTTTAGCAATAATATATAAATAAATACACTATAGGCGCATCATATAAAAGTTGTAACGTGTCGGCGCTACGTTAAATAGAAACCGTATGCAAAATGAAATAAATTAATCTTAAACGGATGAAATTAATATTTATGTATTCTGTATAATTCTGTTTTCATTAACAGTAGTGTTTATTAGCATGGCATTTTAATAAATTGTTAGTTTTGTTAAAAACCTCAAAAACATCGCTTTATTTCTGTTGAGTACATATTTGAACGTAACTCAGGTTCATAAATTATTTGAAACCACAAACAAGTAAACAACATATTTATATAGGTAAATTTTCAAAGCGGAATCATGCTGTTTAAAAAAAGTTTTTAAAATAAAGAAATAAAGGACAGTGAAATTATTAATATGCATGTTCTATATCATAGTTATTCTAAATATAGAAACATTTTTTACAAATTTCAGTTAAATAAAGTAGAATTAACGTTACATAGTTGCAACGCCAACTAAACCACAGACCACATCAGAAATATAATCATACAATACAGCAATTACTTAAAATACAGACGTTTTGTTAGTAAATTTTACATATATCAGGTTGAAAATAAATCAATCATTTGATACAAATCAATGTATACGTTTATATTGCAGAAGACATTTACACGTGATTTAAATTAAGTACACAATATGACAGCATACATGTTGCACGTGATAGAAATGTTACACGATACCATAGCACCCATGAACGCAAGAAAACGTAGAGAAAGAGAAGCGAACGCTAAACAGTGGGCAAAGAAAATTTTAAATTTATTATTTGCGAACAGTTAACTAGAAAACGTTAAAATGTTGTAGTACGGACGAATAGAACGGGTTATACGTGAAATAGAAAGTTGAAAAGAAACGTAACTTCAAGATGTAATGCGACTGGATTGCCTGGAGGGAAAAAGATGCGCGTGCCCGTTTGCGCGGGCAGAGTACATGTTTGTGGAATTACCATTGTTACCATCGGTTAATCGGTTAGGGCTTGGCGAGTTCACCCCTCCATTAATTTGGAATTCTGTGTTGTGTTGAGTTAAGGAAGATGTTGTTTCAAGATTGACAAATTGGAGAGCTGGTGTTTTCTCAATATTCTTAACCTTCTATCAGATGAATTAAATTGTAAGTATTTGCTTTTATGTTTACACTTATTAATTAGGTACGTGTCGATTGTGAGTGTAAAAGGTTGGTGTTTATGACAGGAACATAATCAAACATTATATAAAACTACGACTTAGCAACGGAACAAGTGTTGGTTAAATTTAAGCATAGTGTTATCATTTTTAGATATTAAGAAATATGTATATATTACTTTTAAATTACTTTGAATGGACAATGAAAGAATAAAAGGAAAAGTTGGTATATAGGTTTTCTATGTTGCTTATTAAAGGGGATGCATAATGTCTTGTAATTTAATATGATAAACGTGGAAATTGGAGCGAGAGGCTTATTGATGGATTTAGTTTAATGGTCTTTCGTTTTAGAACTTCATTTAGTAATACCTGGGCAGTTTAGTTTAAGAAACTAGATTTTCAAGTATATTTGTATTTGTGATTTGTAATTATTTAATGCTAATCTATATGTTGAATTGCATTTGTATTTATTTATAAACTAGTATAAAAATTAGGTCATTGTAAAAGAATATCCAGTTACCCCAGTAATAAAGTTGTATTTGGAAAAAGCGTTTTATTTTTCAATTTTGCTTAAATTGACAAAACATAATGAGTGCTTTTAACGTATTTTAGAGTATGGTGACGTATCATGTGATAAATTTAGGAAACCGAAGCAACAGAGACCTATGTGAAATAACCGAATAATGTCACAGGGATTGCTGGGAGCGACGGTTTGGTATCCCTCAATTATGACAGCGAAAGAAAGCCTTTTATGGTGAGTAATTAGTGTGATGTAGCTTGTTTGTATTTACACCGTTTTATTTATAACTGTTATTCATTATTTTTAATTCGAATGTTTGTATTTCTTTATTCTTTCTAAGAGCCCACTTCCGCATCGCTGTAGCTAGCCGAAGTACCCTTAAATTGTTACGGGGTTTCCGACTTTTTATGACAAATCGAAGTTTATAACATAGCGCCCATTTTACCTGTAACGGTATTTTTGGAGCTCGTAATTTTTTTAAACATGAAGCCTTTTTTTTCGTTGGGAATTTCTTTTTGTTAGGGTCGTTTTTTCACGATGCTGTTTTTCATTATTTTATAGTAGCTTTTCCAACATAATTTTTTTTGTTGACTTTTTTTGTTGTGTTTTTTTAATTATTCAACATTTTTGTGTTAACGTATAGGACGCATTTGAACCGTTTTTTAAATTGTTTAACCATAAACATTTTTTATGTGAGTTCTTTTAAGTTTTATATTTTTTAAAATTGTTTTTTATTTATCTAAATTAAGTTGATATATCGTAATTCTTTTTTTAATGGTTTTAACACAAGAATTGACCGATTATGACTAGAGAAAATAAGGAGCTTTTTTGTTCAAATGGGAATTTATACATAATGTTGACTTTTTAGTAAAAATCGAATTGATTTATGAATTATAAACTAGGATATAATAACAAGTAATGATTTGACGGTAACCGAAACATACAAAATTTCTCGAAAACTCAATTATCACAGTAGAAAAAGCCTTACGGGGTAAACGTAGTTTGTTTGTATATTGGCCATTTTATTATTTTTATTCATTTACTTTTACTAATTTTTAGAATTTCTTCCATAGGAACCCACTCCCGCACCACTGCAGTTAGCTGAAGCACCCTTAAACTGTTAGGGATTCCCCGTTCCTACAGGGCAAATCAAAATTTATAACTTAATGCCCATTTTACCCGTAACAAAATCGTACTTCTACATGTATTTCCGATAACAGAATCTTAGGTAAAATAAAACCATCATTTGATACAAGGTTCATTCACCCCACTTGACTCGTACATTAAGAAATGACGTGATAGAACTCTATGTGCTCTACATGGCGCCCGACACCAAGAAGTAGTCCGAAATGTCGCCCGAAACCGAATTGTCGGTGTCATATCACGCGATTCTTGAAGTTAGAAATCAAGCAGGGTGAACGGTCTTTGTATCTAATAAAAATGATATTTTTTAACTTTGGATGTAAAACGAACGATTTTTATCTGATATTCCTTCCTATACTTTATCTACTTGTACGTTTTCACTATGCAATTTTTTTGTGTAATTTTAATGCATGAGGTGATTTATTGAGGATATTTATCGGAACCTTGGATACTATTAGAGACAGATATTTGGTTAAAAGGGAAAGATTTTTCTATTTGCAAACACAATAAGAAGAATAAAGAAAGTTGTTGATATCCAGTGCCAAGCTACAAGAATTATCCTTACATGTTTCATCTATTCAGGGACCCCATCTACTTCAAACTTTTATATACGGACCTGGATTGTGTTTTGGATTTCACAAGTATTAGGTCTTTGTAATTGATACGTACAATTTATTAAACTTCAAAATCATCAATCGTTTTGATCAACTTGATTTTGGTAAATTTGCTCTGTAATTTTGTTTCAGTTTTAACACATAAAAAACGTCTGTTTTCTTGTCATTCACCATAATAATCACTCTTCGACAATTCTATAACGAAGTTCCAAGAATTTTGTCAACGAATGATATTGGACTATTTCAAAAGAGCTTTAAATGCCACAGCAGCGCTAAAGAAATTAACCAGGCATTTGGAGAAGTCACTTAAAAAGAACCTACAATGCCCCGTTGGTTAGCAAATTTTCAAAATAGAAATTTTGTCTTGGGAAAGGAAGAACTTCAACGACCAATTACCTTTTTAAACAGTTAAAAATGACGGAAAAAAGTTCGAAATTTGTCGAATTCGCTAGAAAACTCTCAGAGATTTTCAATGTATTAATAAATACGGTAAGTCGTCATTTTAGTAAGCCAGGAAAGTTAAAAAACCCAATACTTGAGTTCCACACGATTAATCCTTGCAAACAATTGCGACGATTAAAACACATTGAAACCTGTGATGAAAAACGAATACTTTATGACAACTGCAAACGTTCTGGACTGTGATTGAATTGTGCAGAAGTCTGAACGCATCCGATGCAAGTAGGACTACATGCAAAAAAGGTATTGGTTGACAGTTTGGTGGATTTCTGAAACTCTAGTCATTAATCTTTCTTGCAATCCGGTATAACCAAAGTGCAGAATCATATTGCAGAGAATTACAGATTATACATGAAAAGTTATATTAAACAACCGTTCTAGTTTACCGACGTGGACCAATGCGCTTGCATGATAACGCTTGACCACGCGTATAACAATGCATGCGTTGCAATACGTAGGGGTTACGGTAAATGGGATCCAAATGTAAAAAAGGAAAGTTAATCTCAAAGGGATGAACTTAATATTGATGTGCCCAGTATAATCTAAATTTCATGAATTTGCTAAATAAATTAAGTTCGATGTTTAACATTTGCGATACAAAGAAAATGTCATACACACTTTAATGTTCATATTACGTAAAATACCAGACGTTCAGTAGTGAATTCCAAAGATTTAGAATACAAACCAAACATTGTCGCAAAATATAGGGTTACAATGTATTCATTTTGTATTGCTGAAATAGGAGACACGAACGTTAACCTAAGCAAGTCACATCATACCACAAGTACTTTTCAGAGATTAATTCCATAAACGCAATAAAAGGGTAAAATGACAATAATTAAGTCCGATGGAAAAAGAATAAATTACTCGGAAGCCGGTAATAAGCAAACAAGTTTAGGTGTAGTCATAAAAGGAAATAATAAAGTAGAAGGGACTACGCGTTTGGGTTGGTATGTGAACAAGTTTGAAGTTAATTCTTGAAAAGTAAAGTTTGGAGAGTAAAATTCAGAGAAGCTAATTTAGAAGGTAAGAATGTAGTAATACGAGCGATTAGTAAAATGTTGAACAAAACCAGCTTGAAGATGTAATTTGACTTTCTCCGTGGGAGAATATTTAAACAATGCGTGAGCTTTTGTGGAACCTCGTTTGCTGCTTTGGAATGCTTTTTTCGTACGCGAGATTTTGAAAATTTGAGTGTGCTGTAATAATAACGCTACCTGCGAGAAATGCTCAAACACGTGGAGCTAAGCGAATTGTGTTAGCGAAAACGAAACACTGAAAGTCTTTGGACATTTCCAGATTCAAGGAATTGGTATAAAATCGTCAGTAATATTATGAGCATTTATGTTTAGAATTATTAATTTTGCATTTGTGAACTGAAAAGGTTTGTGATTTGTATTTGTGTAGTAGGAAATTAATTAAACTGAAGGTGATTATTTTATTGATCAATGATTTGGCACGAGCGTTGGTTAAATTTAAGCATATTGTTATCATTTTAAAAATTAAAGAATATGCACGTATTGATTTTAAATTGTTTTGGATGGATAGTTAAAGGATGCACCGAAAACGCTAGCATTTAACTGTTAACTATGGTTTTATTAGTGACATTTCTAGAAATTGGGTTTATTAATGTTGTATAATTTATGGCAAACAGAAAAATTTGGATTGCTGATTTAGATTTAATGTCTCTTTAGGATTTATTTTAACAATACTCGGTCAAAGTGAGGTTAAAAATTTTAGCTTTTTTTTAAGGAAAATACGTTTGAATTTATATTGAAAATATTTAATGTTAATACAGCTTAAGTTCAGGTGGAACTTTATTTGAATTTATTTGAAAACTAATTAAACAGACACATTTGTAAAGGATATCCAGCTACCACAGTGATGAAGTCTTATTTGGAAAAGGCATTTCATTTTTAAGTTTCATACATTTTGGCTAAAAATTTAATGTGTTTTTAGGCATTTTTGAGACAGACAAAGCACAATGTGGTAAAATTTAAGGAACCGAAACAAAGAAGGCCTATGCGGAAGAATCATCTTCCGTGTAGGACTAATATGAAAGAATTTCTGTGACAGGCGGTTTGGGGTCTCTTAATTATGATAAGAGAAAAGTTCTTTTAGGGTAAGTGATTAGTGAAACGTAGTTTACGTTCACTCGAGCCATTTCATTATCTTTATTTTTAATTTTTTTTATAGAACGCCACTCCTGCCCCAATGCAGTTAGATAACGCACCCTTATATTGTTCCAGGGTGTCCGCTCATCAAGGTTTCTTGATGTTAGTACATTTACATCAGTGAAATGGATTTGCGCATGCTTTGTATAATTGTGAAGTGATTTCTTATTTTCATGACCGGTGCCTAGAAATTTATTTTTTAGAAACTGAACTGACAATTTTTGGTTTAAAATTTTCCTTTGTGGTTTCAAGCGGGTTCATGACGCATCCCTATACCGCCGTAAAACATATATTAAGTTAGTTTTACAGGAGTTTAAGTAATGGAATTTTATAATAACATAAAAGCTAATTTACGGGTAAAAAGCTTTCCAAACCAAATATTTTCTTTGTCCTATCTAATGAAAGATATACGAACTTTTTCAGGTCAAGCACACAAACCATGAAATATTAAACGGATTGATCGACATATGCACAAAGCTTAAGTTACAAACATTGAGACATGTATTATCCAACAAAGTTTGTTTGCGTCACTAATAAACGCAAATGAAACCTTTTCAACCATCAACGTTCTTCAACTTGTTAAATTACAGTGTTGAAACTACGTGAACATCTTTCGTATAGAATTTTGCGTACACAACATTGAATAATCGTGTTCAAAGTATGTGTTGTACTATATTTTGAAAGATTCTAAAATCTTCATAGATCTGTGCACCAGGATTGCTAACTCAAATCTATAACTATGTCAAACTGGTCTTTTTCGCTCCGAGGCTACACGTACAATCATCGGCGGTCCCGGTTACCATTAACTTCACTCTTCACATTTTCTCTTCTTTCTGCGGCATCGGTTTCTCTTTCTGTAACGCTACTGCCTTATAATGAAACACCAGATAGTATAATTGAGTTTATTAATTTCAGTTAGTTACACAATTTTTTAGCACAAAAGCAGCTTGTAAAATTTAGAGAATTTGGTAGTGTACATTTAATAACGTGGCTATTCCAACACGATCTTAAATTAGGATAAAGAATTACAATAGTAAAGCATTTAGTACATTTTGTATTAACTGTATTAAAAATCGGATCTTTACACTCTTTGTTTTAAATTTACAAAAATTCAGATAGGCACTAGGAAAATAACCGGCACATTAAAGTTATTTGTACACATTCATACGGGCTTACAGAAATCGTAACAATGATAAATTAACACCAATAATCATATACTCACAAATTAAAGTTATTAAAAGTGTGTTGCGAACTTAAAAAAATGACGCAGATTCTGGTATCTAATGTAAAAACGTAAAATCAAGATTACCGATCACATAAATAATACGATTTTGACTCGAAAATCGGTTAGTTTAGACGCACTACTCCGTGAGACCAAGCACCTCGGTTAATAACCCTGGGGTGCTGGAACTTGTAAAAACCATGGATAATTTGAATTTTATATAAAACCAAACTGAAATTTATCAATTATGATAAGTTATTATCACTTTATATTAATTAAACTTAGTGCAATAGTTATTATAGCATAAATTAGCATTTCTAGAAATATGTCTTTGTAGTAAAATTAGGCTCAGATGAAGAAGGGGTCACGGGGAACATGTGCCCCACCCCTCGTTGTCATAGAGTCGTTTACAAAGAACATTTTACTTATTGTGTATTACAATCAAACTACAACACTTGGACCCATTTTTGATATGCCTCTGCTTTAATACATACTTTCCGTTTATTCCTCTTGTTACAAACGTGATTCTTCTGCCGTACAATCTCGTAGATGTTAATCAATATAATAATTGCTTTTAGCAAATTATTTGTTTTAAAACAAAAAACTATTAAGGTGTATAAATAAACATCCACTTTACGAAAAATTGAAAGAGAATATTTAACCATACAAATCAATAATTATGAATCTGAGAAGCTTCAGAAAGCATTTATTTCGTTGGCTTTCCAATTTAATCACAATCACTCTGTTAAAATAAACAAGCTAGAGTTATTTGATAAAAGCGAGACACGGTTCCACCTACATGATTCTAAGAAATATCGTACTGCCGTTATACAAATCAAGCTAATATTTGCATAGCCATAAATAACAGATCTTCATTGTTTCATAAAAGGAATAAACATTCATAGACTAGTTTCGATCTTTCTGGATCTCATCAGGATGAAGTGGTTTATAATCCGCTGCATCCTGATGATCAAAATTAGTCGATGAATGTTATTCTCTTTATGAAACAATCAAAATCTTCTATTTATGGCTATGCAAATATTTGCTTGATTTGAATAGTTAAACATTCTATCGCTCTGTTTCGATTTTTCGTAAAGTGAGTGTTTATTCATACATCTTTAATCAATGAAAGGAGTTCATTCTTAAAGAATTCAATTACATTTAGTAAGATAAATAGCTTTGTACGCAATCCAATTCATTTTTAAGAATAGCGATGCATTCCTAAACTTTACATAAATACGCATCAGGAACATTGAAAATCAAACAAACATGAAACGAATTTTCTTAAACTCGACGCTTTAATAACCATGCGTGCCCATAACAAGCGGTTCTTGCAGAACAAGCAAATTACAGAACGTAAAAAGTCAATAAAAAACGCATCTAGTTTACGCCATCTGTTAGAAATCTCATTATAAAATTTGTCTACGTGATCTTTTAAAATATGGTATAATAATAACAACAGTATTGCGAAAGTGTATGAGGTACGAGTTTATGCAATATTTATTATTCTAAAATTAATGTGTTTAAAATCTATGGGAAACCAGTAACCAGCTAATCTTAGATTGCGTTGATCAATTATAATTGCTTTCAGGGTTGAAAGTCCCATTCGTGCTGACTGGGCTTAATCGTTTTTTTCTGCAGACACTATTAAATTTCTTGCTGACTACGTTTATTTATTTTTTCTGCGGACGTCAGCAATCAATTTCTTGATGACTGGGTTTATTCCTTTTTTGTAGACATCAGCATTAAATTTCTTGCCGAGTGGGTTTATTTATTATTCTGCGGATGTCAGCATTAAATTTCTGGATGACTGGGTTTTTACTGTTTCTGCAGATGTCAGCATTAAATTTCTTGCTGATTAGGTTTATTTATTTTTCTGCAAGCATTCAATTTCTTGATGACGGGGTTTATTCCTGTTTCTGCGGATATGAGCATTAAATTTCTTACTAATTAGGTTTATTAAATTTTCTGCAGACGTCAGCATTCAAGTTCTTGGTGACTTGGTTTATTACTGTTTCTGCAGATGTAAACACTAATTTCATGCGGACTGGGTTCATTACCTTTCCTGTGGACGTCAGTATTAAATTTCTTGCTGCCTGGGTTTATCTATTTTTCTGCGGACGTCAGCATTAAATTTCTTCATGACTTGGTTTATTAAATTTTCAGCAGATTTCATATTCCTACAATTGTTAACTTGACAAAACATTAGCATTAAAATTCTTGCTAACATGGGTTGAATTTTCAGCCGCTCTTGTTGTTTAATAACTTTATATACCCAAGATGTGTGATAGTCGTTCGATCTTTTTTGTCAAGTTGTAGTTGTGTGTTCTGTAAACAAATAAAAAAATGAAAACTTTTTCAAAATTGTCCTCGTCAGTACAGAATAATAATAATGGTCGGACTAAAATTAATTAGCAGTTTATAGTCAATGCAAATGAAGTGCTGGCAGAGTTTTTTATGCCAAGATGTGTGATAATCGTTCGATCTTTTTTTTGTCAAGTTGTAGATGTGAGTGTTTTGTAAACAAATCAGAAATGAAAGTTTCGAGCAAGTTAGAAAGACAGCGGTAAGTTTAATGCTGAAAGAAAAAAGCTTGGAGTAAGTTAGAACTGTTCTTTATATTTAGGATGCTTGCTCATTTGAAAAACGAAGATATAAACAACTTATGTGAATCATATTATGTTTTCTAATTATATATATTTTATAAATTACAATCATGTTTTCATTTCACATTACTCGGAAAATTCTATATTGACAGTGACTCCTGTAGAACCTTCACTGATTATGTAGAATCTATGTTTGGACCAATAATATCGTTTAACTTCTTAATTTTTTCGGCTTGGAGGTATTCAAAGTACCGTAGCGGTAAAATACATTTAAATTCCGCTGTTTCTATTCTTACTCGATCACCAAAATTTGTTTTTATTGATTCCACTTTCAAAACCTTATACTTTTGGTTTACTATAAGGTTTTTACAATGTGTGAATGGTTTGAGGTAGGTACTTTTGTTAAAATGACCGTAATCCATACTCATGATGCTTAAATTACAAATCTTATTTTAATGACGAACAAATTAAAGCTTCATATTTATATATAACAAATTTTGCTTATTCAATCAGAAATGAATACTCTTGGCGCAGCACATTTCCCTATTCATCTTTTTATGCAACCTTGCCTCTATACTGCTAACTAAACGGCTACCAAAATTATGCAACTGTATTTGCACCAGCAGCAGTTTCAAGTCGACTGATCTGCTTTGGCTTTAAATTAACGCAGTTATTAGTCGACCATTGACCTACATTGGGTTCATAGTCGCATAGACTTTGGGACCAAAGTATCACACTCTCAGTTGGAGGACCTACTTTGGGTCCATAGTCGCATTGACTTTGGGACCAAAGTATTACACTCTTTTAGTTGAATGACCTACTTTAGGTCCATAGTCACGTTCTGCTATTCGATTGACCTACATTGGGTCCATAGTAACATTGACTTTAGGACCAGTTTAACCTACTGACCTACTTTGGGTCCATAGTCCCATAGACTTTGGGATCAAAGTATGACACTCTTTTAGCCAAAACTTCTGTTACACGTTTTTTTCGTGGCATCCACGTTGGGCGCCAAATTTATGCTACGTAACACAAAGAAAATCAAATAAATGACTGGGCTCAATCAGAGATTAGGGGGGGTTGTAGAAAGCAGACTGACATATGGTGTATGCGGCGGTAAGGAATTAGTAACAGTACCTGCAATAAAAGAAATTAGAATAGCAAACCTGCAATAAAAAAGATTAGTCCTGCAAACCTAAAATAAAGAAAAAGCATAGCAGCAATGAAAAGTCTAAGTTATTCAGTACTTTGTAGAATGTAAATAAAACTGTTTAGATAAACTATATAATATAATCACGATAAAAGCATTACAAAAATTTTTATCACAAAGTGAGGTAATATTGGGGAGTAGCAGAAACGTTTCCTCACACACCAATTAAACATGAATCAGATAAAATGTTAACAAAAGATAAATAGGTAAGACACAATTGATATGAGTAATCCAGTAGTATTGATTTTGTTTTTCTTTCTTTTTTTTTTTAGTAGCATGCACTTCTATTGTAAAAGGTATCAGAACGACACAGATATTGCAAAACAACAGATAGATGTTTAAAGTAATAATAAGTAGGAAATAGTTCAACTTACAAAAAGTCCTTCAGTAACGCTTCCTTGCAATTGAAGTGTGGGATTCACGATGTCCTGCACTAACGAAGCACTTCACCCTTGACTGTGAGGGTGTCGATGGAATTTCTTACACTTTACACTCATCACACCTACGTATTTCGCGGGTGTTAGCAGCAGACATTATCATGCTGATGAAACTATGTAGCATTGATAAATTTCTTGTTAATTCTATTTCCTGAGACAATAATTTCAAAATACTTTGTAACACAAATCGTAAAAAAAAGGTAATAAAAATTTAGAATCACGGGCTGTATGCACTACTCTGATAAAAAAAGGACCGCGAAACTAGATCGCACACACAGTTTAAATATCAAAAGACAAAGCACCAACAAAAAACACAATGAGTAAAGCACGTGTATCACTAAAGTAAGTCCGTAAAAATGTTCCGTAGAACACGCGTGCAGGTCGAGTCCAACAAGTTCCACCACTTTTATTTCCAACAGAAACTCAACCGAGAAACAATTCGTAAGCCACGCGTAAGCAATAAAACCGTCCGTCAAAAGTCCTTAAAACACACGTGCGTCGACCAAACACGTTCGCCTATAAAACCATACTTTATTTCACAAGAAAAACAACTAAAATCGTGTCGTGTTTGTTCATGAACAATTTTAAAATTTATATCGCATTAATTCTCACTGTTTTCAAAGCAACAAGGAAACAGCATTTTCCACTTAGTTAATATCTAGGAACCAAGAAGAAACTACCACTCCTCATCTGTTTATATTCAACTCGTTGCTATTACAACCGCTTATCGTCTCTTATCTAGACTTGTATATCCACATAAGGAACATCCAATAAATGAATGCAGAAATCATATCTTCTATTAAACTATCTTTAATTAATACACACGAGTTAAATTGTATACAATTCTGAAAACTATGCGGAAGTATTTACTTTATACAAACAGCGATCCACTCATTATAAATAAAATATAGAAATAGTAATTGCAGAAAGGTATTTACTAATTGATAAAAAGCGTAAAATGTTAAACTTAATAAAAATGCACGTTACAGAATGATTTACTTTAGGTTCATAATCACGTTGTTTTTAGTCGATTGACCTACATTGGGTCCATAGTAACATTGACTTTGGGACCAGTTTGACCTACTGACCTACATTTGGTCCATAGTCACATTGACTTTGGGACCAGTCGACTAACTGACCTACTTTGGGTCCATGGTCGCATTATATTACTACTATTGTGCTACCTTCGTACGAGTGCATCGAGCTATTAAATTTGCGAGAATTAATCTGTTATAATATGGAGGAGTTGAGGTGTAAAAACTTTCCAAAAAATTTACGGAAAATTTGTAAGTGATATAAAAAATGTGTGTGGAAATGCGACGAACGAAAAAAGGGTTCAAACGTTATTAGAGGAAGAGAACCGTGAGAGTATTTCTCTGTTTAATGATTGCAACAATTTAAATTACTTGACAGTGTTGGAAATTATTAAATGCCACCCCATTCAGTACTTAGAAAATGCGACTGCGAGGCAATCGCTTGTGCAAATGTTTAAAGATTTGGCTACCCCAGATTCACCAGACTCTGGTTATCACAGCGGTTTATAGATGAAATGAATACATGTATATATTTCATTAAAAACATAATATTTCTTGATAAAGTTTGTTTTACTTATTTGTATCGCCAACATCAGCAAAATTCATTAGTAGACGTATTAAATTATCTTGTTTTTATTCTTAGGTTTAAGTGGTGTAGCCGATAATTACATTCCTTTTAGCGTCACCAAATATGCGGTTAATAGTATCTATGCAAAGTTGTAGGTGAATTTTTTCAAAATGAGCAGTAAAGCCGACGGCAATTTTTAATTCCGATAAATACAATTAAACATTACTTGTATTAGAGAAAACGAAATTTTACTTTCGAAGAAATCGACTGACCTCGTATGAATAATTATAGCGAGGACACTCGACAATGTTAATAAGTTTATAAGTGGTTTGCATTAGTAAATCGTTAAGTAACAATGAAATGCATCCTCCTAAGTGATTTATTGAATCTAGTCAAGTATTTGATTTCCTTATTTAAAACAAAGTAGATTTTAAATAATAATTAACCGCGTGTGGAGGTGGGTGGAGGAATATGGAGTGATGTGGATGGATGTGGAGTGTTGTGGATGGATGTGGAGTGTTGTGGAGGGATGTGGAGGTGTGAGTGATGTGGCGGGTGGATCCAGCTGTGCCTGACTACCCACAAAGGACCTACTCTGATTCTAATGAAAACTCCTTACAAATTCTTTTGTTTAGAGCAGATGCTGGTATGCTCGAATATTATTTAATGTTCAAAAAAATCTTCAGAAATTAATAGATGGAATGAAGGGAGAAAAGTTATTAACACATTTTCCAGGTACATTTTCAAATTTAACAGCTGACTTCTGGAAAGAAGTTATTCCTCAATCTTATTAAAAAACAAATTTTGAAACGTTTGTTTTTGTAAACGCTGTAATATTGCCTTAAGAGCTAAGGAATACAGTTAAAAAGTACTTCAATGTACTGTAAAATGTGTCGTCGTTGCTCAACTACAATTACCTGAAGTGAGAAGGAATTAAAAGTTTAGAAATCAGCTCCAACTTATTTTAAATTAATTTTTTTGTCTGTAGCATGCAGTTTAAAGTTCTACATTTATTTTAAATTGTAACTTAATGGATAAACGCGTAGTTTTTATACTGCTTAATCATCAGGATTGTTAAAATAATTAGAGTATTTTTAATTAATTTGGACGCCTTACAGAACCACATAATTATGCAGTACTTATGCATGCAAAGGTTTTTGGCATCCTCTTCGTCAAATTATTCTGTGCTTAGGGTTCAATAGAAACTAATGGTATCAATACACGATTAAAGCACCCTATTGTTATGCCCGTGTTCGGGTTAGTTTGCTATTATTTTAGGTATTATCTACACAAGTTAACCTCTGCTAAAATTAGAGCCTAATAATGCATTAATCGATATTATCTAAAAGCAATGGATAGCGAATATTTAGATTTTTAGATACTGAAAACTTAAACTAATTTAAAAATTAACTTTCTATTCTGAAAACCAGTTATGTTTTAGAATAGGCAACTCAAATAGCACTACTGTATTCAATAACGTAACTCCTTAAATTGTGCAATCAAAGAAAGTGTGTTGTACATGTACAAATCCCAAAGTTAACGCAATGATAATTTAAGTACTGTGTTTTAAGACACAAAATTGCAAGAATTTACTCATCATCAAAATTTCAATATTGCGATTTGTGCATGTGATATTTTTTATAAAATAAGGGATGGAGGTAACGCGAGCTTAAACTTTTAATTTGCGGTTCATAAAACTCTAACTAAAATTGTTTCAATACAGAAAAAGGTGTAAGTGAGTTTCAAATTAGTCAGTATGGAGCATATACTAGATTTATAAATTCATAAGTACTGAAAAAAGGCAGTAATCCCTCGTTAAAAAGGCCGCTATTTGTCTGAAGCGAGCTTTTCTATATTCTACATTTAGAAAACGCTTGAAAAGTATTTCTCAAAGTTTGTTTTTTTTGTGACACAAAGTGAACATAAAGCAGTAAGCCTTTCGAGGAATGTGATCTTTCCAAAAATTCCTAATCCTCTTCAATTTTTCTAAAAATATTCAATTCTCCTTTTGCGTCTAGAGACTCCGTTTTATTTGCTCTTCCCTGCTTGCCACTTTTGTCTATCGCTTTGATTTCTCTATCTGTTTACCTATTGCGTATACTCAATCATTTACACGTGCATTAGCGCATTCACTCGCGGTGGTACGCACGCACCTCTCATTGCCTACACCCACACACATATCGGAGGTGTACTGGCGGTAGGGTAAGTTGGCGTTAGAACTTTCGAGATTAAATTGTTTAAATTAAAATGCCAACATAAATAATAGTTATTTATTTAAATACATTAGAACATTATAATGCCACAATAATAAAATTCCTGTATTAATTTTAAAGTTATGATTTACTTGTGGTAATTTTTGTTAGTTGAAGAAAATTTAGTATTGGTAATGGATTATCGGATGGTGAAAGTAAAATCAAGTATTAAACTACTTTTCTGTGTACTGTAAATTATGACATTTCCAGAAACAGGATTTAGAATGTTCTGTATATCACTACTTGAATATGGGACAATTTGTGGTGTAGTATTGGTGAATTATTTTAAATTTTCGTGGATGGTAGGCCAAACAGCTCTAGCAGGTAGGTATTGTGGAATCTATATTCGGGTCAGTCGATCATCGGAAAGATGACATTTGTTAAACAATTAAAATAGATGGAATAGAGTAACCTAACTTGTCGATAGTCAATAAACAGATGAATCATTGGCGTTCTTGAATGTTCTTAATTAGTTAAAAAGAACCATGAAGTGGAATTTAACTGTGAGTACTGTTTAAACTCTTCTCTTTTGTTTACACTTTTTAAATATGTACATGTGAAATTTTAAATATAAGCTGTGTAGTGGTCTGTAGTGTTTCTCAGTCTATTTCTCATTGGTTGATAATCATTGCAAATATTATAGTGTACATTTCGATAGTTAAAGGTATTTGTTAGAATAGCTCAGTAACCATTTGCAGGTTTCTGAACGCATTCCGTGACGTCAGAATTTACATTAGAGGCGCATGAGTAGGTAGAATCGAGCTAGTCGACAGGGTTGAAAGCACTTTTTTTATATTTTAAGATGGCAGGTTGAAATATTTCACTTGGCGGTTTTTTATTAAAGTAATGTTTTATGTTGATAACGTAGTTGTTATTTAAAGTAATATGATTACATCTGGTAATTCCAGCCTTGTTTTAAATGCGACGTTGGTACTTATTGTAAACCGTTATTTATGTAAACATCGAATAAAATATTTTTATGATTACCCGTTGCTATTGCCTTGGAATTTGAAAGTTGTTTTACTTATCAGTTGTAATATGTGATTTTAGGTGAATTTACGATTTTTATTGAAAGTTTCATGTATAAATGAGTGTGTTTTGGTTTAACAACCGAAAACTAATATTTATTTATCTGAATTGTTTATTTAATATCTAAATTAGAGTAAAATTAATATTTGTTAATTTGCAATAATGTTTAGTTAGTATTTAATACTGGGTTTGAACTTCCACTGCGTTGCACTTATTGCAGGATCAATAGTTAATGTAGCATTACTGTGATTTATGACAATGAAAGGTACTAACATCATATTAAATCAAATTATTAAGCAAGTTTGAATATGAACAGTACTATATTTCTATGTTATGTTTGTTTTGGTTTTATGGTAATATCGAAATATACACAAAGTTGTGTATATATTTTTGGTTGTAATTTGTAATGCCACGATATGATTAATTTTTAAAAGGTATGTTTTAACCGATGCAATCATAATGAATAATTTGTATCATTTGCTTACTAGATTTAATATATTTAACTAACATGCATTTATATAAAGATTTAGCGCCTGAATCTGGGCTTGTATTTATCCTGTAGAATTTAAGAGCGTGTATTTGCTGCCAACACATTTTATATTTGTTTGATATTTGTGATTCATTTGACATTTTTATTATGTGTAATTGTTTTATTTCAGCATATTAACCACATATTCAACTGCATTGATCATATCTTGATTTAAACGTAATTATATTGTTGTTGTGTGTTTATCCTATTATCTAGCCAATGTTCTTATTTAATTAACTAGTATTTAGCGTTTGTGATAATTGTTGTAATTTAATTAAATTGAACCTCTGGTATGACCGACCATCTCGTGCCTACGCGTTTGCATCCATGACTATGTTGGAGATAGTTTATTCAATAATAAACGCCTTTTTAACTATGCGCAATCATACCATAAGTTCATTTCAACGATATATTTCGTTTTGTCAATGTGCTTGTAGTTGTACTCTTTTGCAAATAACAGGAAGTTGACTAGCCTTTGTGAAATATTTTGTAACACGGGCTGGAAACTGTTAATGGATGTATGTGGGCGCGTGTGATTGAGCCTTGTTGAATATTACTAACATTTTATGTTCGTGCAGGGAAAAACATTGGTAGTCAAGGCAAATTTTACTTTCCTGGTGTTCCCCTCTTTCAACGTAAGCTTGGTGGTATTGGTTATCCGACCTCAGTACCTACCAGAAAAGATTAGCTGGTTCACACTAACGTTTCTTCAGTTGTCATGTGTAGTATGTCTGGGTAACAGTTGATATCCCGTTAAATTCAATGTTGGTGATCTGGGTACTTGTACGTTACCCGTCCTTGTCGAGAAGTGCCAAATGCAGTTGCAAGTGCGCGGGTAGTTTGGGGTTTTCTCTGCCATGCTCTTTCCCCAATCGCACAGGTTGGGTACGGTACTGTTTGCTTTAAATTTCATTTAGTGATTATTATTTTGATTAA
The DNA here is from genome assembly GCA_036346225.1 of Platerodrilus igneus. Classification (NCBI taxonomy): domain Eukaryota; kingdom Metazoa; phylum Arthropoda; class Insecta; order Coleoptera; family Lycidae; genus Platerodrilus; species Platerodrilus igneus. The sequence goes on along the minus strand of JARFIW010000202.1, from coordinate 1,150,108 downwards.
AAGCAAAGTTAGGTAAATGCTGTAGTTTTCTTTTAACCTTCCCGCCTTAACGCCATCTTTCCAGTGTGAACTTGGGTCACATGATAACAACATAACGTAGGAGTCGTCGAGCTACTGCCACTAAATGTTAGATTATGGGACCCGGTGTGCCGGGTCAGCCTTCAGGTCGGTTACACTACAGCTGTAAATGATTCATGGTTAGTGGATCGAAAATTAATATTCTAATAAATAGTTATTGTGTTATACTAGATATCACGGGGGAAATAATTTTGCTTAAATTAAGGAAAAAAGATGAGGAAAGGAAGTTTCAACACTTTAAAGGAGTAACAAATATGAATATCTAAGCACATTTGTGGAGTGCTAAATCAGTATTTTTAATGAAAAGAAAAATAATCTAAGAAAAAGCTGGTATTGCACTGTTTTTCTGTGTTCTGTTATTAAGGGCATTTTTAGAAAAAGAGCTTAAAATGTATGGATCAATCTGGGAAACTACAAAATGATATGGTAGTATTATGTATTGATTAATGTTTGTTTAAGTATTTCTGTTATAATCTTTGACCAGTTGGATGTTATATTAGGTTCGTTTTTTAATAGAGTTAAAACTTAGGTAAAGATGGTAACTGTGAAAGGATATCCAGCTACCTTAATGATGAAGTTGTATTTGTAAGAGGCCTCCATTTAAAGAATTTCTTTAATTTGACCAAAAGTTAACGACTGCTTTTAAGGTATGGTTCAGAAAGGTAACGTATGGTGAGACGAGATTTTAGTAAATAAAGAGACCTATCCGGAATAACCGTTTCCCGGATAGCAGAAGTATTGAAGGAATTACAGGGTAAGACGGTTTGGTACCCTTACTTTTGCAAGCTGAAACGCCTCTCAAGTAGTTTTGTAATTTGCATGTTTAACATCATCACCATTAAGTCTTCAGTCCTAGAACTGGTTAGACGCGTACCCTCATTGTTTCCTAATCTGAACCAACCTACACATTTCCTTGAAATTTGCACAGTCTGCATCTATCACTATTTGTGTGCGAAAGTCTGATCTCGGTCTACCTCTACCTATCTCTTCCTATCTCTGCTTGTAATATATCCCGTATTATTCCCCATAAATGCCTTAGAACGTATCCTGTCTTCTATTTCTTCTATTGCCTTTTCGTTTTCCACTGATATATTTATCTATTTCAACAACCTATTTGTAATTAACTTTGTCTGTCCATGCTACCATCTTCATACATCTGAAGCACAACATTCCAGAAGGCATCTATCTCTTTCTGTCTGCTTTTCCAACTGCCCCTATTTCATAGATGTACTGTGCTGTGCTCCACACTATGGTTTGAACCGTTTCCGTCTTGTATATATGTTCGTTGTCTGTGAACATAGCTGCTGTTCTTCCTTGTTTGATGCAGTTCGGTCACCTTTTATTGTTATACAGTTATATACCCTACTTCCCCGATATTCAGTTGTATGTAAAGGGGGGTAAGCAGCCTTTGGCTGCCAAGTTCCCCCAACACTTGAACCTTTGTCGAATTAATATTTTTCCAATTTATCCTTCCGCACAATCAACATTAGTTGATCACAACCAACTCCTGTAGTTGTTTATAATAATCATCAGATTTAACAGCACTTATTTTTTCGTCATTGGGTTTTACGTCTTGAAACTGGCTGGAATTGTACCTCAGTTTATTTATGTTCTGAGCTAGCCTACACAGTTCACTGCAATTCTCCGAACACCCTATATACAATTCGATTCACTTTTATTGTTTTTTAGTTATATGCCCTATTTCACCGAGATTCAGTGGTATGTGAAGAGGTACGCCCATGGTCCCGGGTTCTAATCCCGACACGGTCCGTTTGAAATATGTTAGGCGAACATTTTTCCCAAAAATACACCCTCGTTTGGATGAGAGGTAAAATGGAGGTCCCGTGTGTGAGTGTTATCACGCACGTTAAAGATCCTTACCTTGCTTGGAACAGCAAAGGTTAGGCAAAATTCCAAATTTTCCAAGAGAAAAAACGCTCTTCCTGGCCAATGTAGTACCTTCGGGTGGAACATTGGAAAATCACATGTAAGGTATGTGAAGGGGGTTAAGCAGTCTGTGGCTGCCAAGGATCCCCCAACATTTAGACATTTGCCGTATTAATAGTTTTCCAGTAAATTTTTTCGCACCATTAACATTAGCTGAGAGTATTGCAAAACTAATATCTGTAGTTGTTTATAATAATCACCATGTTTAAGAACAGTAATTATTATTGTCATTAGTTTTACCATCTTGCGACTGGCTGGAAGCGTACCTCCATTAATTTCTATTCTGAGCTAGCTTACACATTTCCCTGAAATTCTTACAGTCTACATCTTTCACTATCTGTGTGCAGTAGTCTAACCTAGGTCTAACTCTACGTCTTTTTTTTCCTATCTCTGCTTCTAATATACTCCGCACTATTCCCTCATGTCTTAGTATGTGGTCTATCTTCCTATCTCTCCTATTTTTTACTGTTTTCCACATATTTCTTTCTTCCCCTACCATTTGTCTGTCCACGACATCTTCATCATAGGTTTGCAGCACCACATTTCAAAGGTTTCAAAGGTTTCCTGGTCTACTGCTCCTACTGTCCAGGCTTCACAGCCATACAGTGCTGTGCTCCACACATATGTTTTAAGCAATCTTTCCCTTGTTTCTAGGTTTGTAGTCTTTGAGCACAGTAGTTGCTTTTTAATGTTAAATGTAGCACGACCTTTGCTAATCTTTGTTTTATATCTTTTGTGCTTTTCCCATCTTGTGTTATTTGACTTCCTAGCTAACCAAAACCTTAACCTCTTGTAAGTTCTCGTTACCTATTTGTATTCTTGTTTTCAATTTATTTTTCCCTCTTTTGCATACTAGAACTTTAGTTTTATTTTTGTTAATTTTTATACCGTATCTTTCTTTTTGAGTATGTCGAACATTTTTTTCTATTTCACATTGTCGAATGCTTTTTCCAAATCTACAAACCCTATATATACGTTTTCCTCCTTCTCTGTTGTTTTCTCCATTATCACCCTCAGAGCTAAAATAGCCTCCCGTGTTCCCCTGTTTCGCCTAAACCCAAATTGATCTTTTCCCAGTATGTCTTCAGCTCGTTTTTTTATTCGGCTCTATACAATTCTAGTTAATATTTTTGAAACGTGTGCGGTCAAACTTAATGTTCGAAAATTTTCACATCTATCCGCACCTCCTTTTTTTGGTATAGTTACTATGATATTGCGTTTGAACTCTTTGGGTATCTCGCCTGTCTCATACATATAGCTTACAAGTTGGAAGAGACGTTCTGTTACTGCTTGTCCAGCGGCTTTTAGAGTTTCTGCTTGCACCTTACCTGTACCCGGCGCCTTACCATTTTTCAGGCTCTTTAATACTAATTCAAACTCATCTCTAAGTATAGGATATCACAGGTTATCATTTTCAATGTTTGATTCCTGTTCTAATGCTGTTAGTTCCTCTGCTGAATATTAATTCCCTATATATTTCTGCCATCTAGCTACTTTCTCTGCATTTTCTATAATGACGATTTCTCCCGCGTCCTTTATATTTTTGCTATATGGTTTTATATCTCTACAATTCATTCTAATTAATTTGTATGCTTTGTCTGTCTTTCCTATTTCCATCTTAGTTTGTACCTCTTTGCACTTTTCATCAATCCATTGTTCTTTAGCTTTTCTGCATTTGCGAATAATTTTGCCATTTTATGGCTTAGTATCTCTATTTTCCTGTTTTATCTAATCTATTTTTGTATTTTCATTTTTCTTCTATTAAATTCAGGATATCTTATGTTATCCATGGCTGCTTGTTTTCTTTTTGTGTTACCCCAGAATATCTCTGGTCGCCATGTCTAAGCTGGATTTAATGTTGTTCTATTCTGTTTCTACTTCCTTAATATCAGAAATTTTCCCGATGTCTTTCAGCAATTCATTTGACTATTTTTCAAATCTTTCGTAAATATCCTTATCTGTCAGTTTCTCAAAGTCAAAGTGCCTTTTTGCGCTTCTCTTTTTCAGATTTTTAAATTTAAGTGGCGCCTTCATAATTACGATGTTGTGGTCTGTGTCTATATCTGCTTCCGGGTAGCTTCTACAGTTTTTTACTTGATTTCTAAACCGTTGTCTGACAATAATGTAATCTATTTGATATCTTCTTATATCTCCCGGCATCTTCCACGTAAATCGTTTTCTAGCATGATGTTGAAATAATGTATTTGTGATGATTAAGTTGTTTTTGTCGCAAAATTCTACCAACCTATTTCCCCTGTCATTTCTCGTACCTAAACCAAATAAACCTACTATCGCTCCTTCCCAACCCTCACCTACCACTGCATTAAAATCTCCCGTAATTATTAAATTTTCATGTCCATTTACGTATCTTAGTATGTGTTCCATATCTTTGTAGATCACATCTACCTCTTGCTCACGGTAGCTAGAGGTGGGCATGTAAACTTATATTATTACTGTATTTACTGGTTTAGATTCAAATCTAACCATAAGTACTCTTTTGTTCTTTTGTAAGTAGTTTTCTACACGTGGTCCTATCTTTTTTCGCATAACTATCCCCACACCCGAATTTCCTTCCTCTGATTCTGTATGAATTACCCTGAAGTCTCCACTCCAAAAATCCGCCGTCTCTGGCCAGCGGACTTAGCTGATTCCTACTATGTCTAGTGCTAACCTATTCATTCCGAGATTCAGGTTCTCTAGCTTATCTACTTGCTTCATACTTCTAACATTCCACGCTCCGACTCGCAGAATGTTCACGGATCTTTTTCTATACTTTCGGATCACATCCCCCGAAGTATTCCCCTCCCGGAGATCCAAATGGGGACTATTCTATCTCCGGAACTTTTTACCCCAGAGGATGCGATCATCATTAATAGCAATTTGAGTACGTTGTGTACTTGGGAGATAAAGTGGTGGTTTCCCGTTGCCTTCCACATTGTAGTAGTGTGTCTTAGAATGTCATACCGACCCCTATGGTCTCTGCCACTCTAAGTACCGAAAAAACTGATGCCCTCTTTCGGGGACCTGCCTTAGTCTGGATCGTACTAGAGGCCCCACTAATTTGGTTAAACCTATAGTTCGGCTCTCTAGCTCATTAAAACGCGCAAGCCATTCTAGCTGTTCTAGTATTTTAGAACGTTGTCCAGGTGCAGGTCCGTTCAGACTGGACATTTTTAACATGATTAGATTATTTTTGCTTATCATTTTTCCATAGGTATCCACTACAGCACTACTAGTTAGCCAGTGCACCCTTAAAATTGATACGGTGTTTCCGCCCCATCTGGTCAAATCGAAACTTGTAACGCAATTTTTACCCGTAATAAGGTAAAGTGTGAATTGACAGATTTAGAAAACTAAAGGCAAGGCAAGGAAACCTCTTCGGAGAACTGTTTTTGAAAGGTTTGCTGTGACAAGTCAGTTTGGCGCCTCTTAAATATGACAACAAGTACAACCTTTCGAGGTATGTGGTGATTGTAACGGAGTTTTTGTATTTCAGCCATTTCAAATGTTTACTTTTAGTTTTTTTTATAGGAACCCACTCACGCACCACTGTAGTTTACCGGTTCATCCTTAAGATTGTTACGAGGTTTCCGCCCATTCTGGGCAAATCTAAATTTGTAACGGAACGTCAACCCGTAGCAAAGTTATCGATTATACTACAGCACGCCCAGTATATTGAATCAGGATACCCCATTTTGTAGAACAGGGATCTTGTAGCTTTCTAGGTGAATATTGCATTAATATTAATGTATCCAACCACCAAACTCGCTAGATATATAGCTAAACGAAATAACATAGCAATTCGGAAATATTAGACATATATTTTGCAAAGCTTTAGAAATAATACATTTGCCCTTTAGAAATTACCTTTTAATAATACATTATAAATCTACGTACATTATTTATGATGAACTCGAGCTTTCAAACTCAAAGGCAAAAAATGCTCAGAGAGATATTACCTTATAAATATTAAATGCGTTCATTTAATTTTAATTAAGATGATTTCACTTAGCAGTACAAGTTCATTTCATTGCGTTTGCTAAAGTTTACTTTCAATTACTAACAAAATACAACAGAATTGTCATTAAATTTTTTTGCGCTTTTGGAATCTAACAAGTTAATCTTCTGGTTTTCGCGTCGCGACCTTATTTCGCCCATTTTTTCGGTTTAGTACTATTTTGATGAAGTCGTTAGGTGTAGGTTAGTTTTAGTTAACATTACTTTTATGGAATGGGCTTTGCAAAAACATGAATGAAAATGCAGAAAAACTTACAAAAGAGTTTTCGGAAGGGTAGCAGTTGTGAAATAGTAAAAACTGAAATATAAATTAATGCCACAGTGGTCTTTGTGCTGCAAACAATTAAAGCATTAGTATTTGAGCTGCTTTGGACAATGTTTTAAGCGAACCCTAGCTGTCGACGAGGCTTATGCTCTGTTGTGCCGTAGAACTCGATGTAATGTACCAAACATCGTTAAGGGCATTATGTTTCAGAGTTCATTCGTTCTTGTTTGCTGAAAAGAAACGTTAAACATATCATTATTAGAGAGCTTTTTAGAAACGAAGTAAGATTAAAACAAAACAAACAAGAAATGTCAAACAAACCTGTTATTTGCATATACGATGAAGACTTTAGAATATCACCGAATCAATATTTTTAACCTGAGCAGTTTGTAGATATTTAAGACCGGTTTATACGCAACGACTTATAGTCCAGTCACTGAAACTTTACCCCTCCGAAATCTTTGTATAAAAACTGATTGAATGGAAATTTGTTAAAAAGCTAGAGAATATGTCAACTAGCATTAGTGACATAACACCGATTGCCGCTTTCACACTGGGGATGGATGTGACCCTACTCAGGGGTGAGAAATATTTTATTCAAAATAACTGCAGAAATCGATATATCGGCTAATTTTAGGGATCCTGTTGGGGAATAAAATTTTTCAAAAAGTTATATTGGCGGTTGACAAATTAGAATTTTTATGAAAAAAAACTCGTTTTCAAGGAGAATGATGCGTGCGTCGTTTCTCCGGTATAACACACACTTTTAGTGTTTTACTGGCTGCGACTCAACATCAGTGTTCTACAACAAAGGAAAAAACAAATTTATGGAACATGCTACGTGCAGCGACGTAGTAAAAAAAAACAAAAATAACCAAGGAGAGAAACTAACCGGGCTCATTTGGTAGAGTGGGCGGGGTCGTACAAATACAAGAAAAGAAAATTAAAGGAAGCCTGAAATAAAAATTAAAAAAATTAAACATACTTATTAGTACTGATAAGAAAGGTAAGGAACTTCTTCGGTGACGGCGGCAATTACATTAAGAGTTTATGGACTGGAAGAAGGCTGTTGACAAAAATCAGCAAAAGTAACACGTTTGAATTTTCTAACAGTCGCCTCAACATCCGAACGAATGGTCTGTAAAGCGAATAATAATTTATTTTTCGTAAGGGCTTCCTCCTCAGAGCAGTCAACATCAATTCACAATGTCGTTGAATGTATACCCGTAAAGAGCGTAAATGGGTAAACTTACCATCAGTAACATCCCCAGTAAAATCGTCAGAAGACGGTCCAAGCTCAGTAAGCGCGCGTTTAATCGCCTCATGATACTCTGCAAACGTAATGTATAAGGGCTAGGAGTAAAGGACTGATTCACTTCCACTTGAATGGCGTTGCGGACGGCTTTACGCAACCCCTCGACTTTACTGTCAAAGTCAAATCCTCGAGAAGATTACTCATATTGGAGCTCGGGTTTTAACAGCCTATTTACATCCAACTCCCCACGTAACCATTGTGACAAAAGAAACACACACTGTATATCAGAGTAATTGTAAATTCAACCTCAACCGAATAAACTATAAAATATCACAAGTAAATCGCCACAAAATGATTTTATCCAATACGGAAGTAACAAATGGATTATATTAAAAAAAAAGTACTAAACGTAAGAGAATAAAGTCGATACAATCAGAAAAAGGACGCCATAGCTTTCAAAGGGTCTACAATTATTGGCGAAAACACATGTCGAATAATCTGAAATTAGCCAATCATTGACGTTGAGCGATTAAGAAGGAAAGCAAAACTAAGTTTTAAGAAAATCAAGCCCACCCAAGAAATAAAAAAAAAATAAGTACAAGTTCGAGCGTAAGGGAAAAAAACATAAGTAGTATCAGGCCGAGAAAAACGGATAACGTAGTAGCTTGGAAAGTACAAAAAAAATTAAGCCAGAAGCAAAACAAAAATTAGCCCAGAAATTAAGTGAAACCAAACCAGAGCATACATTACCCAAGCCAAATTCGGGCCAAAGTTAATTTAAACAAACTCGGAGCAAAAGTTAATAAAAAAAAATCGGAATCCCACGCCAGGGCGCCAAAATTTATGCTACGTGCAGCGACGTAGTCAAAAAAAAACAAAAATGACCAAGGAGAGAAACTGACCGGGCTCAGTTAGAAGCGTAGGCGGGGTCGTACAATACAAGAAAAGAAAATTTAAAAAAAGCCTGAAATAAAATTTTAAAAAATTAAACATATTTATTAGTACTTATAATTATTCTAAATAACATTCTGGTTAAACATAGCAGCGTAGTATTAAACAAAAGCAGGATACAAAATCAATAACCACAATACACAAAAAAAATTGCTTCTTACAATTGGCGAGTTGTAGTTTTTAGGTCCCTCCCCATATGAAATACGTAGAAAATTACACAATTACAGCTCTAACAACCACAGCCCTACAGTATCAGTGTAAGTACCAAATTCAGTACATAGAACTATCAGAATAAATACAATATTACTGACAAACATCCTCTCCCCTAATGGGAATCATTTTAAACCACTAACACATTAATAAGTAATATAATTTCTTTTTAGTTATTTGAAACAAAATAGTACTGCATTCCTAGCAGGGCAATAAATAGCAAAATAGTTCCGTAATTTTCGGATATGCAAATTAATGTTGGGAATGCCAGAGTTTAAAATGTATAGTTCAAATAGATATGGTTCCAACGTAAACAAAGAAGAAACACTCACCAGCATGTTCAAGGTGTGGGATAGTTACTCCGTCTCCAAGGACAGCGCAAAATGGATGTTCTCGGGATCACGCCAAGCGCGTGTCTTCCCGTACCAACAGGAGTGGCGGTTAAAACAGATCCTTCAAGTCCACCGGACGGAGCTATAACAATTACCGCAAACGATTAAACCTCCTTACCAAAGAAAGGTACATTTTTTAAAAATAAGATACTCACCACACAGTGTGTGCACGAAATTTTGAGTACAACACAAAAGGTAACGAAAAGTAAAATTAACGACGAGTCATTAATGTCGTATTCATACAGAAAGAATCGAGTATAAATTAACGCGTTTAAATAACAAGAATTCAATGCAATCTTCCCGTTATCAAACCATACCAACAGATGATTGGAAAACTTGGAACACGGATAACAAAACAGAATATAAACTATTTAATTTATAGCTTAAACTTTTGTTTTAAAGCAAATAGATTTGAGTTGAAAATTATTAGAAAGCGTATTTATTATAAACAGGTATAATGTACAGAATGTTGTTGAATGATTTAAGAGTAAAAACAAAATCTATTTGAATTGGTAATGAATTAAAAAGGAAAACGGGGTACTTTTATTTATGCCGAAAATGAACGTAACAAAACGCCCCAGCAAAGTTAACAGGTCGAGGTAGGAAAGCCAAAGTGCTGTAATGAGCAGTACCAAAAAAAAAACCAAACACAAAAAAATTCGCTTAAAAATTAAAAGAAAATTCGTTAAGAAAACAAAGGAAACAAAAAAGACACCCAGAAAAAATAAAAAAAGAACTCACACCCGGCTCGAACGACAAATAGTAGAAAGAGAGAAAGAAGAAAATTCGCTTAACGAAGTAAATAAAAAAGAATCCAAAAGAACGCGCTCCGAAATAAAAAAAGGAATTCCCATCCGGCTCGAAAAACCAACTTACCGGATTAACAAAAAAAATTGAAGGAAAGTATAGGGAAAAATAGATAGGTAGTAGCACTGACGAAGGCAAAGTTAGAATGGCGTCAACACTGTTAAAGTCGTCAAAGGACGGATGTTTCTTCAGAAAAGAAACGGGAAAGTGTTCGACTTCAAAAGAAGATTGGTTTCCTGCAGAAAAACCAAAAGTAAAGAAAAGAAGCGAGGAAGAAAACCAACAGTAACAGCCAAAATGACAAAAGTATCAAGCCTCAAAGTATGCTCAAGAACAAGAATACTGGATAGAAAAAAAATCAAAATACTTCAAGCTGTGGTACCCAAGAATCGCAACAACCTAAGAACCAAAGAAAACAAATACTAACTAGTCCTAAAGTCGACTAAAGCGTAGTTTCCGAGAAAAACCTAAGAGGATAACACCAAGCAACAAGTACAAAAACTACAAAAAAATCCCTAATATTCGCACAAAAGAAAATAAAACCGAATCCCAGTGTAGTTATGTAAAAGTATGCGTGTGCGTGTGCGTGCGCGTGTGTGTGTTGATGTATAAAATGTGAGGGTGAGTGCGTGTGGGTGTGTATGAACTGTGTGTGTATGTAGTGTGCGTGTATAAAGTGTGCATGTGTGTATGTGTTGGACCGCTGTAGTCGCCACTTACCACAGGCAGGTCGCACCATGGGACTATTCTATTCCCAGACCCACACGGGTGTAAGGAGTACAAGGAGAAAACGAAATAAAGGAGCACCAAGTAGAACTGTGTGTTTATGAAGTGTGTGGGTGTATGTGTGTATGTATGAAGTGTGTAGGTATATATTGGACGTGTATAAAGTGTGTGTGTGTGTTAGACCGATGTAGTCGCCTCTTACGACAAGCAGGTCGTACCATGGGACTATTCTATTCCTGGACCCACACGGGTGGAGAAAAAGCAAAAGAAAGAAAACCCAGCTAACAGGAAAGTAAATAAAGAGAAAACTTAAAGTCCAGAAATCAAAACCTAAGGAAAGCAAAATCGGCATAAGAATCTGGGACACGAGGACTAGATATTGCGCTTAAGACGTTTGCGCCGCCAGCAAGAAAATGAAACGAGATCAAGGACATTAGGATTTTGCCGACATACATCTTCCGGCTCGGAAGGAGCATAGATTAATGTCTGCCTCTTTTGGGCAGCTTTCTGCCAAACAGGAACAGCAGAGGGTGTAGTAGTTGTAGCACGAAGTTTAGGAGGTAGCAAGGACAGTATAAAAACTCTAAACGCGTCATAGAAGGACGTGGTTTGTTGTTAGGATTGGTGGTAAGAAAGTCAACGGCAGAAAAGGAAACATCATGTGTTGTCAGAATATCAACAGTAGAAAAAGAAAAAGTATTGGCCGTAAGAGAATCAACCTTACGAAAAAAGCACAAACAGAACACTCTTCAGTTACGTTAGATAAAAGGACAGAAACAGATAAAATTTTATCGATGTTAGATAAAGGGCTAGCAGTATCACTGTTATGAACGAAAACAGCATTGGTTGTAGGAGTATCCACCTTAGGAAAAGGAGCAGAACCAGGCAGGAGTTCTTCTAAGTTACAAGAACAAACAGTATCAAGTAAAACTTCGCCAATGTTAGATTAAAGAGTAGAATGAAGTTTATCAACATGAAAGAAAGGAGCAGCACCAGACAGAATTTCATCAACCTTACAAGAACAAACAGCATCAGGAACAACATCATCCATGATAGATAAGGAAGCAGAATCAGGTTGACTTTCGTCAACATTAGATAACAGGACCTCAGCTAAGATTTCATCAACCTTAGTTAAAAGAACAGAAGCAAGTGACATTTTGTTAGCATGAGAGAAATGAGTACGCGTAGGTATAGGTTCATCAACGTCCGATAAAAGAGTAGAATCAAGTAAGAATTCATCAATCTTAGACAACGGACTAGGAACAATCGAAATTTCAGTCACAAAAGCAACTGATTACTTAACAATAGTAGATAACAAAACAGGATCAGATAGAACTTTGATGACAACAGCAACAGGCATCACAGCTACGGGTTCACTAACTTCCACAGGACCTTCTCTATCTGTATTAGGAGTTGTCGTCAGTTCAGCTACAGCTGTTATTGCAGACACGACAGAAATTTTTTGAGTAGAATCATTTAAGAAAGCAGGAGCAGGTAGAATTTTGACAAAAACGGCAAGAGGCATTAAAGACACAGATTCATGGACTTCAACAGGACCTTTGCTAACCGAATTAGAAGTTATCGTCAATTTAGCTGTTTTCATCCAGCTGTTATTATAGGTACGACAGCAATTTCTTGACTAGAATCATTGAAGAAAATGGGAACAAACTCTTGAGAAGCTAGCTGCAAATCACTAATTTAAAGTATGGGTTTCAATGGTGATGGAGGCACAGTTTAGGGTGGAAGTGAATAAGCAGGGCGAGCAGAAGGAGAAGTAGAATAGGATGTAGAACTGAAGACGGAAGAAATTTTGTTCGAAGCTATATTTGCCGAAGAAGAATAAGTTTTGATAGTAGGAGCAGGATGACCTGGATGAGGGACAGAAGAGAATGTAGAGTGAGGAGTAGAAGAAATTAGGCATCTAGAGGTGAGGGTAGAATTTGTAGGATTATTCGAAGATCTATTAAGAGTAGGATGACAGTTTGGACAGCTGTGGCGAGTAACTCCCTTAGATTCACAACCATAACAGTGGAGTACTTTAGGATTAGTACAACGGGTCGAAACATGACCAAGTTTGTCGCCGTTAAAGCACACGACCTAACGAGTAGAACTAGAAGGAAGAACAGTAGAAAGTACGGAGGAAGAATCTGATCTACCCGTAGGCGTAGGAGAAACCTTAACAACTCGGTCATGTGAAGTAAAAGTATTTTCCTCAATAGTAGCAGACTTATAAGCAAAATCCAAGAGGGTAGGAATTCAGAGTTTAATAAAGTAACAATTTGAGGGAACGCTGGTGTGCTTGGAAGGGAAGTAAAGTCTTTCCGGTAAGTAATTCCGGAGTAAAAGAAAAAATTGCCGAGAAGAAATATTACGTGAAACACTGAATTCATTAATACTAAACAAGGATTCTGGCAGAGAACCTTTACCCGAAAAAGAAACATTCAATTTAGCGAGCGGGTATCCTTTAGTAGGGGTCATAGTATTGACAGTAGTAGAGGTGTCCAATTTTTCCTCGGAATCTGAAGAAAGATAAGAAACTTCTTTGGTGACGGCGGCAGCTACATTAAGAAATTGTGGACTGAAAAAAGGCTTTTGACTAAAATCAGCAGAAGTAACAAGTTTGAATTTTCTAACAGTCGCCTCAACATCAGAACGAATGGTCTGTAAAGCGAATAATAATCTATTTTTCGTAAGGGCTTTCTCCTCAGAACTAGCCAACATCAATTCACAATGTCGCTGAATATATACCCGTAAGGAGCGTAAATGGGCACACTTACTATCAGTAACATCCCCAGTAAAATCGTCAGAAGACGGTCCAAGTTCAATAAGCGTGCGTTTAATCGTCCCATGATCCTCTGTCAACGTAGTTGTATAAGGGCTAGGAGTAAAACTTGAATCGCGTTGCGGACGGCTTTATGCAACCCCTCGACTTTAATGTCAGAGTCAAATTCTCGAAAAGATAACTCATATTGGAACTCGGGTTTTAACAGCCTATTTACATCCAACCCCCACGTAACGATAGTGACAAAAGAAATACACATTGTATATCAGAGTAATGAGAAATCCAATCTCAACCGAATAAACTATAAAATATCAGAAGTGAATCGCCCAAAACGATTTTATTCAATACGGAAGTAACAAACAGATTAAATTTAAAAAAAAAGTACTAAACGTAAGAGAACAAAGTCAATACAATTAGAAATAGGGCGGCAGAGCTTTCAAAGGGTCTACAATTATTGGCGAAAACACAAGTCCAATAATCTGAAATTAGCCAACCATTGACGTTGAGTGATTAAGAAGGAAAGCAAAACTAAGTTTTAACAAAATCAAACCCACCCAAGAAATAAAGAAAAGTAATAAGTACAATTCCAGCGTAAGGGAAGAAAACATAAGTAGTATCAGGCCGAGAAAAACGGATAACGTAGTAACTTGGGCAGTACAAAAAAAATTAAGCCAGAAGCAAAACAAAAATTAGCCAAGGAGAGAAACTGACCAGGCTCACTTGATAGAGTGGCGGGGTCGTACAAATACAAAAAAAGAAAATTAAAGAAAAGCATGTAATAAAAATAAAAAAATTAAACATACCTATTAGTACTTATAATTATTTCAAATAACAGTCTGGTAAGACATAGCAGCGTAGTATACAACAAAAGCAAGAAACAAAATCAATAACCACAATACGCAAAAAAAATACTTTTTATATTTGGCGAGCTGTAGTTTTAGGGCACTCCCCATATGAATTACGCAAAGAAAAATTACCCAATTACAGCTCTAAAAACCACAATCCTACAGAATCAGAGTAAATACCAAATTCAGTACATAGAACTATTAGAATAATTACAATATTATTGACAAACATCTTCTCCCCTAAAGGTAATCATTTTAAACCATTTACACATTAATAAGTAGTATAATTTTTTTTAGTTGTTTGAAACAAATAGTACTGCATTCCTAGCAGGGCAATAAATAGCAAAATAGTTCCGTAATTTCTTGATATGCAAATTAATGTTGGGAATGCCGGAGTTTAAAATATAAAGTTCAAATAGATATCGTTCCAACGTAAACAAGAAAGAAACACTCATCAGCATGCCCAATGTGTAGGCTAGTCACACCGTCTCCAAGAACAGCGCGAAACAGATATTCTCGGCATCACGCTATGCGCCTGTTCTTCCATACCAACAGGAGCGGCGGTTTAACCAAATCTTTCCGGTCCACCGGGTGGAGCTATAACTATTACCTTACATGTGATTTTCCAATGCTTCACCCGAAGGTACTACATTGGCCAGGAAGCGAGTTTTTTTTACCTGAAAAATTTGGTGGAATTAGTTTACAAGCGAACGCTTCTATATTAATTAAAGTTTACATCCTAAACGAAAGCATGGGTTTTTACGTTTACGGTTCCTGCGATAACATTCACATTACAATGTATTGAGAGGGTTGAGTTCTTGGTATTTCCACAGATGGTATCGGCCTGCGACTGCAGGGCCGGACGAATTCATTCGAGTTTTGGGGGAATGGTTGCAGGTGTTAGCAACAGGCAATGATTGTTGGCTTTTTGCGATGTGTGGTCTTCGCGTGAAGACGTGTTTAGTTGTGTTGCTTAGAACACGTGAATATTATTGATTTGTTGAAAGGACATTTATTTTGATTATGCAAAGCATCACTTTGCTATAAATTTCATTTTGATTCTACATCGATTTATGTAGATCATTATTGATTTGTAAGGAAGGACTGATTTTATTTGTGATAGCTGTTTCATCATTCGGTTACAGCACATGTTATATTTATATGAAGTGAACAAAGCAACCCTCGTTAATTAATTTTACATAGCGTACGGTGGCTATTGCTTGCATGTATTTAAAAGGAAATTCCATTTCTTTATATACCCATCATTGGAACGTAATAAAGACGTTAACTAATATTTGTTAATAGCTCAGCAATGAAAGCTTTTTACGGACTTACGTTTCAAACTTTTGCTATAGACCAGTATATTATATTTACCTTTCGCTTGCGGAAATGTATGTATTAGTTTTACTTATAGATGCTAACGACGGGGTGCGGAAGTGTTCGTCCATTTAGTAAGTTGTTGTGGCGAGCTCAAGGCCGGGCTGGTTTCTTGTGAATTTATGTTGACATTAAATTACGTTTCGCGTGTTCCGGAAATTATTATTGAAAAGAGCATGCGGTATTAACTTATGGAATCCCTTGACTTATTTGTACATACGTGATACCCTGTTGAAAGGACAGTAATGCCTTGTTGTGTTTCGAGTATTTTTGTTAATTTAATTAAATGTCCGAAAGAGGGAAGCGGCTCTTTCGGTACTTAGATTGGCAGAGACCATAGGGGTCGGTATGGCAGTCTAAGACACACTACCGCGATGTGGAAGGCAACGGGAAACCACCACATTACCTCCCTAGTACACAGCGTACCTAAATTATAATAAAATGATGGCATTCTCTGGGGTAAAAGATTCCGGAGTTAAAATAGTCCCCCATTCGGATCTCCGGGAGGGGACTACTTCGGAGGATGCGATCGGAAAGTTAAGAATAAGAGTCGGGAACATTTTGCGAAGTGGGTAAGCTAGAGAACCTAAAAATCGAAATGAATAGGTTATCATTAGACATAGTAGGGATCAGCGATGTTCGGTGGCGAGAGGCGGGGGATTTTTGGAGTGGAGGCTTCAGGGTAATTCATACAGTAGCCGAGGAAGGAAATTTGGGTGTGGGGATAGTTATGCGGAAAAAGATAGGATGCTGTGTAGAAAATTACTTACAAAAGATTGAAAGAGTACTCATGGTTAGATTAGAATCTAAACCGGTAAACACAGTAATAATACAGGTATACATGCCCACCTCTAGCTACAGTGACGAAGAGGTAGAAGCAATCTACAAAGATATCGAAGACATATTAAGACACGTAAAAGGACATGAAAATTTAATAATTACGGGGGATTTTAATGCAGTGGTAGGTGAGGGTAGGGAAGAAGCGATAGTAGGTTTATTTGGTTTAGGCACTAGAAACGACAGAGGAAATAGGCTGGTAGAATTTTGAGACAAGAACAATTTAATCATTACAAACACATTATTTCAACATCATGCTAGAAGACGATATACGTGGAAGATGCCAGGAGATATAGGAAGATATCAAATAGATTACATTCTTGTTAGACAACGGTTTAGAAATCAAGTAAAAGACTGTAGAAGCTACCCAGAAGCAGATATAGATACTGACCACAACATCGTAATTATGAAGGCCGCACTTAAATTTAAAAATTTGAAAAAAAGAAACGGAAAAAGGCACTTGGACCTACAGAAACTAAAAGAGAAAGATGTTCAAGAAAGATTCGAAAAAAGGTCAAATGAATTGCTCAAAGATATCGAGAAAATATCTGATACTAAGGAAGTAGAAACAGAATGGAATAACATTAAATCCAGCATCGACATGGCGGCCAGAGATATTCTGGGGTATACACAAAAAGTAAATAAGAAACCATGGATAACAAAGGATATCCTGAATTTAATAGAAGAAAGACGAAAATACAAAAATAAATCAGACGAAACAGGAAAACAGAGATACAAAGCCATAAAATGGGAAATTATTCGAAAATGCAGGAAAGCTAAAGAACAATGGATTGATGAAAAGTGCAAAGAGGTACAAACTAAGATAGAAGTAGGAAAGACAGATGAAGCATACAAACTAATTAGAATCAATTTTAGGGATATAGAACCGTATAGCAAAAATATAAGGGACGCGGGAGGAAATGTCATTATTGAAAATGTAGAGAAAGTGGGTAGATGGCAAGAATATATAGGGAATTTATATGCAGGAGAAGAACTAACTGCATTAGAAAAGGATTCAGACA
The DNA here is from genome assembly GCA_036346225.1 of Platerodrilus igneus. Classification (NCBI taxonomy): domain Eukaryota; kingdom Metazoa; phylum Arthropoda; class Insecta; order Coleoptera; family Lycidae; genus Platerodrilus; species Platerodrilus igneus. Next base: position 1,132,597 of record JARFIW010000202.1, on the reverse strand, counting down.
TTGAAAATGATGACTTGGGATGTCCTATACTTAGAGATGAATTTGAAATAGTATTAAAGGGTCTGAAAATTGGTAAGGCGCCGGGTACAGATAAGGTGCAAGCGGAGACTCTAAAAGCCGCTGGTCAAGCAGTAACAGAACGTCTCTTCCAACTTGTAAGCTATATGTATGAGACAGGCGAGATACCCAAAGATTTCAAACATAACATCATAGTAACTATACCAAAAAAAAGGCGCAGATAGATGTGAAAATTTTCGAACAATAAGCTTGACAGCACACGTATCAAAAATATTAACTAAAATTGTACAAGACGAATGGAAAAACGGGCTGAAGAAATACTAGGAGAAGACCAATTTGGGTTTAGGCGAAACAGGGGAACACGGGAGGCTATCTTAGCTCTGAGGGTGATAATAGAGAAAACAATAGAAAAAGGGGAAAGCGTGTATATAGGGTTTGTAGATCTGGAAAAAGCATTTGACAATGTAAAATGGAAAAAAATGTTCGAAATACTCAAAAAGATTGGAATGAGTTATAGGGATAGACGGATAGTACATAGCTTATACAAGGAGCAAACAGGAGTAATAGAATTAGAGCAGGAACGTAGAGAAGTAAACATCATAAAAGGGGTAAGACAGGGATGTTCCCTATCCCCACTAATTTTTAACTTGTACATTGAGGAGGCAATGAATACTGTCAAATGCAGGAAGACATTTGGAATTACTATGCAGGGACAAAAATAGATATGCTTAGATTTGCAGATGATATAGCGGTATTAGCATCTAGCAAGGAAGAGTTAGAAGCTGCTCTCAATGAAATGGAAACGGTTCTAACAGAGAGATACGGTATGAAAATTAACAAAAGTAAAACTAAAGTACTAGTATGCAAAGGAGGGAAAAATAAATCAAAAACAAGAATACAAATATGTAACACGAACTTACAAGACGTTGAGGATTTCTGCTACCTAGGAAGCCAAATAACGCAAGATGGGAAAAGCACAAAAGATATAAAACAAAGATTAGCACAAGGTCGTGCTACATTTAACAAGAAAAAGCAACTACTGTGCTCAAAGAGCACAAACATAGAAACAAAGAAAAGATTGCTTAAAACATATGTGTGGAGCACAGCACTGTATGGCTGTGAAGCCTGGACAGTGGGAGAAGCGGACAAGAAAAAGGTAGAAGCCTTTGAAATGTGGTGCTACAGACGTATGATGAAGATATCATGGACAGACAAAGTTAAGAACGAAGAGGTACTAAAAATGGTAGGGGAAGAAAGAAATATATGGAAAACGGTAAAAAATAGGAGAGATAGGATGATAGGTCACATACTACGGCATGAAGGAATAGTGCGGAATATTCTAGAAGCAGAGATAGGAAAAAAGAGAAGAAGAGGTAGACCTAGGTTAGACTACTGCACACAGATAGTGAAAGATGTAGGCTGTAGGAGTTTCAGGGAAATGTGTAGGCTAGCTCAGATGAGAAATCAATGGAGGTACGGATCCAACCAGTCCCAAGATGAATAAATTAATGACGAAGAAAGTAGCTGCACTTAAACATGATATTTATTATAAGCAACTACAAGCACTGCAGGGGCAATATTCTCGAATAATGGTAATTGCGTGAAAGCATTTACTGGAAAACTATTATTTCGGCAAATGTCTAAGTGTTGGGGGATCTTGGCAGCCACAGGTTGCTTAACCCCCTTCAATAAATCTCTGTGAAACAGGGCATAATATTAGAAAATAATATAAGGGGAACCGAGCTGCATTACTGTGTGAGAATTTCAGGGAACCATGTAGGTTAGTTTAGAAAAAAAATAAGTGCAAGTACATGTCCAACCAGTTTTGAGACGGGAAACCCAATGACGAAAAAATAAGCGCAGACAAATCTGATGATTATTATAAACAACTAGTTGTTTGTTGTGAAATATCTGCAACTAATGTTGACTGTACGAAAAGACATATTGGAAAAAATATTAAATTAGTAAATGTTCAAGTGCTGGGGGAACTTGGCAGCCACAGGCTGCTTACCCCCCTTCGCAACCACTGAATGTCGGAAAAATAGGGTATATAATTGTAAAACAATAGAAGGTGACCGAACTGCATCTAACAAGAAAGAACGGCACCAATGATGAAAGACAACAAACAAAGAACAAAAAGTTGTTGAAAGCGTATGTGTGGAGCACAGCACAGACAATATGCCTACGAAATACGAGCAGTCTGAAAAGCAGACAGAAGAACAGTAGCGGCCGTTGAAATGACGTGCTTCAGATGTTCGAGGATGGACAGACAAAGTTAATAACAAATAGGTTATAGAAACAGTAAGGGAACAAGGATATCTTTGGGAAAAAATATGAGAAGTAGAAGGGCATAATACGTTCTAAGGCATTTTTGGGGAATAGTATGTGATATATGACAAGCAGAGATAGGAAAAAAGAGGCGGATGTAGACCTAGATCAGATAGTGATAGATGCAGACTGTGCAAATTTCGGGGAAATCTGTAGGTTAGTTCAGAATAGGAAACAATGATGGTACGCGTCTAACCAGTTTCAGGACTGTAGACCCAATGATGATGATGAATTACATGTCTTAAGTTAATCATAGTTAGACTAAAGATTAGGTATTTGTTGACGACGTGCACGTCCCTGTAAAACAATTAGGTTAGATAGAATTACCTTTTATTTTATTTCGGAATAGTGGGCCATGTAGGCCTTATTTCATTTCGAGTTCAAGACTGTTTATTTATTTGTTTATATATGATTTTCCTGGCAGTCGATGGTTTAATAAAATGTTATTTCTTTTTCTAAACTACGAAGTTTTATTTTATGATTGCTTTTATTAGGTATCACTGCCTTTCCGCTGATTGGCGCCCATGTTGATTATAAATTGTTTATGTATATATTGATGATTTTTATTTATATTGCATAATTGGTAAGTACAAGCAAGGTTTTAGTTATGAGTTTGAACCACGACCTACGCCGCTGAGTTTAGTCTGCCTGGCCTTAATTAACCGTCTTGACTGGTTTTCACATTTCCACGACGGACGGTTGATTAGGTAAATATTACAACTGTTTTTGTTTAGAAAGCTTTATTTCTGATAGTTTGTAACTTGAATCTACAGTCCACAAATTTTGTAGTGTATATGGCTCTCAAACTATCATTAATAATTCCAATCTGATCTATAAACTGAGTAGTATCTTTAATTCCATCTTGTGCACGACCAATCTATTTCCAGATTGAATTAAAAGTCTATGGTGATCAGCACATACTTTCCCACTAGTGAATAATCACAATCAACTTCTAAAAGTAGCTAGCTCAATAATAAACTTTTTAAAAACTTTATTTAAAGTTGTCTCTTTATTTATTAACAGTAATAGATGTTTTACAGTACATACTTCATACAAAATCAATAAAGTAGTTTAGAGCTTTTAAAATTCTTAGCTGAAACATTTTTCAGCTTTCGGTTTTGTATAGGAAAGAACCTGGTTACTTACTTAATTGAACGTTATACTTCCAACTCTTCTATGTGTAATACTTGTACGGGAGTACTAAATTTCTGACAGAACTTCGAAATTAACTTTACTTAACAAACTAGTCAACTATCCACATTGCATTCAACCGTATAGGGTTTTCAATTTAACCCAGCACCATTATATCAAACACCGAAATTCCATTTGATATACTTAAGTGAATATAGTACGTAACCAAACACTTCTAAATTACACGAATTTCAGTAGAGGTTTGAAAATAATAAATTTACCCTCCGAAAACTCCCCATATTCAATACATTATAAATTACCTTCAGTTATTGGATAGTAACATTAGCTTATAAGTATGAATAACCATTATTTCATTAATATTAACTAACTTGTTCAATATTTAAACTTTTTTGTTTTTGCTTAATGGTATCGGTTCGTTTTTCGTTACTGGTTTAGTCATGTTTTCAACTAACTACAAAATGAAAATTAACTTCCATTTAATTTTTTGTCAATGTATTCTGACAACTTAATTTTCCCGCATCGGTTGTGCTATGGTTTTTCACGTTTCCTTTTTATCCGTTTTAAAACTGCCTTGATGAGGTCGTTAAATATAGGTTAGTTTGGGGTGTACTTTACTTTTGCTGAATGCTGATTAGCGGTTGAGAAAAAGTCTTGAGAAAGATATCTAAAACCCAATCAATGAGCAAGTAAAACATTTGGGTTTTAGTAATTGCTTTATAGTTTTTTCAGAATATACACGCACTCGTTCATACCATAATTATTGTCATTCTCTCATATATTGGTATTTAATTAAAAACATCTATTGATTTACATTTAACAAAAAGTATAGCATGTGGGTCAAATATTCCATACTTGGCGATTCGTTATCGTGTAACGGAAACAAATTTTTATGATACGTAATTTAGCATAATTTGTTGTTATCCTGTATTTGATTCAGAATAGCAAGTTTCATTATTAAAAATTGTAGAATTTACGTCATTGTACTTTTAATACGAGATTATTTTACATGTTTTTAAACAAAATTTGTTGGGTTATTTATATCCAACTAGCTAATGAAAACATAGTTCGTTTAGTCGTATTAGTTGCACCTGCGACCCGAATTCCTTTTTTGAATGCTCGTTCTTATGCGAACCGTCTAATCGTTGCACATCCATGCGGTTTGTTAAAAGGGTAAGGTGGTTTAGAACCAAAAATTTGCGTGGAGACGCCGAAAGGCTAAATTTTTTTCTTAAGTGATGACCAGTAGATAGGTACTTCGTCCTCGGATAACAATGGTTAGTACAAATTAAATACTTATCAAACTAATATTTTTTTTTGTATATTAGTGCAACAGTTTAGAATTTGGTTAAACTAAACCAAATATTTCATTCACTAAATTTCTTGCGTTGGAACTAAATCCAAATAAAGAAACAATTTTTGCTAATTAAATCATCAAGAATAAGAAGATTTTATGATTGGATTCAACGGAAATGAATAGATTATCTGGTTGGAAATTAGCACTGCTTGTAAGGCCTAACTTTCGAGAACAGTGGCAGGTTTTGCCGGTCGTACCCTTTTTTAGTTGTCTAGTTCTGTTCTATTTCAAATGCATAAAAAGAGGTTAGCAATTTATTTGCTATGTTATCGGGAGTCATGAAAATACTATCCGTTTTGGGAAACTAAACATTTTAATAAATAATTACATCTTTCTAAACGGAATGCGTTAAATTTTTGTAGAGGAAAGGATCCGCTATTTTTCATTTTTGATGCACACTGAGACTATAAAATTTCTTGAGTAACTATGAATATCGAATTATTAATTTTGCTTAGTCGCCAGATCCTTTGATTAATATCTAATACGTTTTTAACTTGATGATGTAGTAAGTGTGAAGCCAATTAGAATTGAATGGAATAAAACTACTTGTAGTACCAGATTTTTTAATTTTGTCCAAATTTGATGACAAACTAAAACTTTGTAATTGATTATTTTCAATTCTCAAACAGTTCTTTAGAGGACGTTTTTCCGATCCTGCTTTGTATTGCGAAATTAATTATAATGCTTTTATCACGCATTTGTCCCATTTTTTTACAAACAATAATAATTCAAATTTACAAATAGATTTAAACAGGGATTTAAAACGTAGTTGCTTATTTAAAAGTGGTCTTTCACCCTAAAATTAATGTCTCAAAATTAAATTATTGGTGAACCATTCACACTCTAGTAAAGTTTCATTTTGTGTTTATTTATGTGTAGATGGAGAACTACAAATCGTGGTCTTGGTTAATTAATTATTTATTTTCTTTACAGGCATAGAGTATAAATTGTTGGTACAGCAGTCCCTTTTTAGTGTTAAAATTCATTTAAGAGTTAAAGAGTTTTTAGCGTTTTCACCAGGACCCTTGTTTTTGTGTAGTATAATGCAAACGCAGTAGCGCCTTCCTTTTTAGTGATATAAGTAATGAAACAAAATCGACTCACAACCCCGTCTCTTGCCAGAGCTATGAATTAAAGTTCAAAGTTAGCCGTTTGCCTAAATAGGAGTTTCATAGCCACTTATCAACCAACTTCACCCTGAGCTATTGTCATATTCAGGAAACCTCCATAGAATAGCGATTATCATAATAAAAACTAGACACCCTTCTCATACCCCCTACAAAATAACGTTACCCTAGTGCCAACATCGTGGGGCAACAGATAAAAAGAAGTAAAGACCATTATAATTGGTTGTTTGGAATTCACGAGGTCGCCTATTTTCCAACTTCTAGAGTATTGCACTCAGTTATAAATTATTAGCGTTTAAAAAAGCTTGATAATGTGGAAAGCCATAGGTGATCTACGTACCAACGTGCACCCTTAGTTAAGACAGCGATGTATTACTACCCTGTTCGATTCTTTTGATAATCCGTAACCCAAAGGTAGTTAGATTATAGACGTAAATTTTAGAGTATTAGGAGTTCTCAGAGTAATTACGGAATATAAAGTTAGTAATTTAGATTCAACACGCTGATGGACACTCTGATATCAGAGGCTGCGCCTAATAACTCACTATAGTTCAAGCAAACTAAAATCCGATTTACGTCATAGATGCGATTAATAGGCATACCAAAATAAGTCAATATTTTTGTCTTTTACTATGCTAAACAAATTTCACGCGTTGAAGTTGGTCAAAAGTTCTAAGTTGCCGACTACTTTAACAAATTAGTGATCAATTACAATTAAATTAAAATTTTGATAGCTGCCTTTCGTGCTAAATTTCCGATCGTCTCAGTGGTGCATGGTTAAGAGCCCCGCTTCCATGATCTAGGTCCGGGGTTCATTACTCGGCTAGGTCTAAGTTTGCTTTCATTGCATTCTTGTTAATTCTTCATCTTCTACTATACATAGGAGAAGCAAAGCTATCTTTTTTATTGCCGATGCGGTCTGCAATATCTAAATTATCACTTACATTTGATTAAATGTCTGTTGCATTAAATTATAATTAAGATGATGGCATCTTTTGGTGTAAAATACTTCCCTATTTGGATCTCCGGGAAAGGACTACATCGAAGTATGTGATCGGAAAGTTTAGAAAAAGAGTCAGGAACATTTTGCGAGTCGGAGCGTGGAATGTCAGAAGTATGAAGCAAGTTGGTAAGCTAGAGAACTTGAAAATCGAAATGGATGGGTTAGCATTAAACATAGTAGGGATTAGCGAAGTTCGGTGACCAGATGCGGGGGATTTTTGTAGCGCAGACTAAAGTAATTCATATAGTATCAAAGGAAGGAAATTCGGGTGTGGAGATAATTAAACGAATAAGGATAGGATACTGTGTACAAAACTACTTACAACAGAACGAAAGACTTCATAGTTAGATTAGAATATAAACCAGCAAATATAGTAATAATACAAGTGTACATGCCCACCTCTAGCTACAGTGAGGAATAGGTAGAAGCGATTTACAAAGATATCGAAGACATCCTAAGATACGTAAAAGGACATGAAAATTTTATAAGTACGGGTGGTTTTAATGCAGTGGTAGGTGAGGGTAGGGAAGGTGCGGTAGTAGATTTAAATGATTAAGCACGGCAACCGACATGAGAAATAGGTTGCTAGAATTTTACAACAAAAACAATTTAACTATCACCGACACATTATTTCAATATCATGCTAGAAGACGATACGCGTCGAAGATGCCAGGAAGATATCAAATAGATTATATTCGTGTTAGACAACGGTTTAGGAGTCAAATAAAGAACTGTAGAAGCTACCTCGGGGCAGATGTACGCGCTGGCCACAACATCGTTATTATGAAAGCCACTCTTAAATTTAAAATTTGAAAAAGTAACGGAAAGAGGCAATTTGACATTGAGAAACTAAAAGATAAAAAGATTTGAAAAAAAGTCAAAGGAATTGCTGAAGGATATCGGGAAAATGTTTTATACTAAGGAAGTAGAAACAGAATGGAATAACGTTAAATCCGGCTTAGACATGGCGGCCAAAGATATTCTGTGGTATACACAGAAAGAAAATAAGAAAGCAAGGATAGCAAATGATATCCTGAATTTAATAGAAGAAAGACGAAAATACAAAAACGAATCAGATGAAATAGAAAACAGAGATACAAAGCCCTAAAATGGGAAATTATTCGCAAATGCAGGAAAGCCAAGGGACAATGAACTGATCAAAAGTGGAAAGAGGTACAGACTAAGATGAAAATAAGAAAGACAGACAAAGCATACAAACTAATTAGAATGAATTTTAAGGATATAAAACCGTATAGCAAGATATTAGGCGCGCGGGAGGAAACGTCATGATAGAAAAGTAGAGAAAGTGGTTATATGGCAAGAATATATAGGGAATTTGTATGCACGAGAGAAACTAACAGCATTAGAACAGGAATCATACATTAAAAAGGATGACTTGGGATATCATATACTTAAAGATGGGAATGAATTAGTATTAAAGGGTCTGAAAAATGGTAAGGCACCGGGTACAGATAAGGTGCAAGCAGAAACTGTAAAATCCACTGGACAAGTAGTAACAGAACGTCTCCTCCAACTTGTAATCTATATGTGTGAAACAAAGGTTTCAAACGTAACATCATAGTCGTTATACCAAAAAAGAGAGGCGTGAATAGGTGTGAAAATTTTTGACCAATAAATTTGATAGCACACGTGTGAAAAATATTAACTAGGATTGTACAAAGACGGATGGAAGAACAGGTTGAAGAAATATTAGGAGGAAAACATTTGGAATAATTATGCAGGGACAAAAGATTGATATGCTTTGATTTGCAGATAATCTAGCGGTATTAGCATTTAAGAAGAAAAAGAAAGAGAAAGAGAAATACGAAAGAGAGGATGATGGACGGAGTATATTAGAAGCAGAGATAGGAATAATGAGTAATAGATGTAGACCTAGGTTAGACTATTGCACACAGATCGTGAATGATGTAGGCTGTGGGAATTTCAGGGAAATGTGTAGGCCAGCTCAGAATAGAAATCAATGGAGGTATGCGTCGAACCAGTTCCAAGATGGAAACCTAATGACGAACAAAATAACTGTAACTAAACCTGATAATTATTATAAGCAACTACAGGTTGCAATATTCTTAATTAATGTTAATTGTGTGAAAGGATTTACCGAAAAACTATTAATTCGGCAAATGTCTAAGGATTGGGAGTCCTTGATAACCACAGGCTGATTAACTCCCTTCACAAACCACTAAACCTCGGTGAAATACGGTATATAAATTAATTAGAAAACAATAGAAGGAGAACCAAGCGGTATCTAGGCTGTGGGAACTTCAAGGAACTGTATAGAGTAGTTCAGAATAGAAATACGTGAGCGCGTCTCACCAGTTTCAAGACGGAAAACCTAATGACGAAAAATATAATTGCAATTAAATCTGATGATTATCATAAACAACTATAGGTATTGGTTTTGAAATATTCTCAATTAATGTTAATTGCGCGAAAGGATTTACTGGAAAACTATTAATTCGGCAAATGTTAAAGTGATGGGGGATCTTGGTAGTCGCAGGCTGCTTAACCCCTTCACATTCCACTGAATATCGGGAAAATATAGTATATATATTTGTAAAACAATAGAAGAGGAACCGAACTGTATCTAACAAGAAAAAGCAGTGGATATGTTCGAAGACAACAAATATAGAAACAAGCAGAAATTGTTGAAAGCATATGTGTTGAGCACAGCACAGCACGTCTATGAAATAGGGACAGCAGAAGAAGCAAATAGAAAAACGGTAGAAGCCTTTTGGAATGTAGTGTCTTAGATGTATGATGATGATAACATAGACAGACAAAGTTAATAACAAAGAGGTTATAGAAGTAATAGGGAAATAAAGATATTTGTGGAAAAACTAGGAGAAATAGAAGGACAAGATAGTTCTAAGGCATTTTTGGGGAATAGTGCAGGATATATTACTAGGAGAGATAGAAACAAAGGGGTAGAGGTAGACCTAGATTAGACTATTGCACGCAGATGGTGAAAGCTGTGGGCTGTGAGAGTTTCATTGAAACGCGTAGGTTAGCTCAGAGTATGAAGCAATGAGGGTTCGCGTCTAAGCAGTTCCAGGACTGAAGACTTAATGATGATGAATTATAACTCGAAATTTTACTCTGGTATTTTGAGTCCGAGATATTAGTCAAACATATACCCTAGAATTTCGAGGCATAACTCGAAATTTTAGAATAGTTCAGTACTAGAACTTTGCATGTCTGACAATTTTTATGTTCTAGTATGATAATACTTTTCACTAGTATTTTCTAAGCCAATTTAACTAATATAGAAGGTAATTACGCGGCGCAGCATTCAACCGTACAACTTTTCCAATTTAGAACGGTGCCAATAATACACCAAACATCGAAATTCCATTTGATGTATTTAACTGAAAATGGAATACAACCGGAAATCAGTAAATTACATGTATTCGATAGAGCTTTGAAAATAAAAAATTATCCTTTAAAAAATGTCCGTATCTGATACTTATAAATTACCTTCTGTTATTCAGAACGAAGTTACGTGAATAAATTTTTACGTAGTCATTATTATTGTCAAATAAGTCCATGTGCTAAAAAATTTTGTTCAATTGCACTAAGATGTTTCTTAGGGTTTTTAAAACGGATGTGAAAATTATACAGCCGTTAAAACTTGTGTAAGTATTCTGACAACGTAATTTCCACATCATCGTTGTGGAACGCCATTACACTTTTTTCCTTATCAGCTTCAATACTCCTTGACGACGTCGTGAGATGTAGGTTTGATGTGAACTTTACCTTCACCTAATTGCAACTGAGAAGTGTGACGAAAGGACTATAAAGCCCAACCAAGAAGCACTTCAAACAACTTGAATGGTTGAAATTGTTAATGACGTATACTATAAGCCTCAATATAAAATGGAATTGCTTTCATCCCTTATTTATGTGAATAATATTACAAATCAGTTACAGCATTTTGCCTATATTTGGTAAATATGCTTTAAAAATAGATATGCATGTAGTTTGACAATATGTATCCAGGTTGAATTTTGGTAAGCTTATTGCTTATAACTGAAATTATTATTTTTAACCAGTTTTCTTTTTCTGTTAAAACGCATCAAGCAAAACACTTAAGTTTTAAGGCTATATAATGCTTTGGCGTTACGTTAAACAGAAACCGGATAAAAAAGAAGAAAATTTACATAAAATGAACAATTTAATATTGAAGCATCCTCTGCAATTCTGATTTCATGATTAATAGTATTCAATTAGCAGGATAATGTAATAAATAGCAGTTCTAATAAGATCATAAACTTAGAAATTACAAAAGCATTGCTTGATTTTTGTAAAATACATATAAAATACATATTAAGATGGATTCAGAAATTAGTTTAAAATCCACCAAAAAGCAAAACAAATTTCAATGTTATACATTTCTCGCAAAATATTAAGAAAGCATCATACACCAAAATAGTTATAGATATATTTTACAATACGTTTAAGACATAATAAAAAATTAGGTTATTACAAAAATATAAAATACAAAGAAAGCACCGATGAGTTGATGAAACTCACGGAGATTAAGATACCAATGAATCAGTACAAAGTATTTGTCTATATTACAGTTACACGTAATGTCACCTAAAATAAACCATAGACAGGTGATAGGTATATTAATGATATACCCTTCTAAAGCACACAAAATGGGGATAATGATATTGTTAAATAGCCACCGAAAACCAATTAATTACTTACTCCTAGACAAGTATCAGGAAAACATTGAAAGGTTATTTACAGAAACGGGAAAACGACAAACATCGTTGATTAAGGAATAGTAATTGCGGGTGTTTATCGTGATAGCATAGAATAATAATAACAAGAAGTGACACTCGAAATTTTTAGGAAGACCAAATTTCTTTGCGGATGTCTAGAATCCGCTAGCGTAGCGTATTATTATTATGTGGTATATCCTTCAACCTTTCTTTAGTTTATTGTACTGTTCTTGTTCTACGGTGTAATTTCACTTTAATGCGTTCCTTTATTACGTTAGAGTCTAAGTTAAGCAGTTTTGCATACAATAATCAAGTTAAATACTTAAAGCAATTTCTAGCCCAACGTTTTTAAATTTTCCGCTACATCTGTGTACCTACAGAATAATCGCTGAAGGTGATGTATTTGTGATACATGAAAAGTAATGTAATTTATGAACAGTGTCATTTCTTTGCGAAGCGTATTATTATTCTATGGTGATAGTCATAGATATATCGACAAGTCCAATATCTACAAAAGACCTGTTAGTCAATACTACGGTGGTGGTAAATAGAATAATCTTTTCTATTGTGAGTTTCAATTGATAAAACGAATGACATTCATTTAATTAAAACGTATTTAAAAAGTTAGTTTATCTAGCTATAAATCCTTCTTTTTCTATGGGTTCAAAAGTGTTTAGCTGGTCATTAAGTTTAAAACATCCACTTGTTGATTAAATTGTTTGCTTTATTACACTAAAGAAGCTTGGAAGTTATCACCAAGTGAATGATGTAATTTAATGATTATAGGAAAATAAATATAGGGCGTGACCAATCAAAAGTGACTAAATTATATGTTATCAAATGCCGTTGGCATATTGATTTATTATTAGATGTTATGATATTTGCATTTATTTGGATTTAGGTAGTTTTAAAATTTTGTACACACATGTTTTTAAAAATATTGTTATGTAAATGGTGATGAAAGTTATTTAGATAACCGTAAAATTTTTACATATAGCTGCTTACAAGAATAATACTGTGAGGTTGTAATATAAATAGATTTAGGTGACGAAGTGAGACTGCATTTTCTTTGATTGAATATATCAGTTAATTGTAAGAGCAATTCTTTTACACCAGAGGGCACAGTGATTAAAATCTTTCTCCAGATAACTCGTTATTGTGAAGGATTTGCATGAGACTAGATTAGATGAGCTGACGCCCATACACTTGACCGAAATTGAAAACTTTTCAAGGTAAGTCCTACTGGTAACGTAGCTTGAAGTTACATCTAAGTAAAATTTTTTGATAATTCAATTTTGTTCTATTTTCTACCATTTATTTTTATGGGCACCCAATCTTGCACCACTGTAATTATTCGATGCATCCTTGTTTTGTTATGGCACCCCCAAATTCCAAATTTAATAGCGTATCACTTCATACACCCGTAACAGCTTATTACTGTCGATAATAAATAAAAGCGACAAAAAATAATTTTTGTTCAGGTCATGTACAATAGTAAATCATATTGCGTTCAAATAAACTTTTGATTCGGGTAATGTAATACTCGCGGTTGCGTAGTGCTAAATGATGTGCTTGGTGCAGAAACATTGGGGCGACGTGCAAATACTACAGAAAAGGTTTGAAAAGAATATATTCAAGTTTAAAAGCAGAGCACTTTTGCTATAGATTAATCATCTTGCAAATTTGCAAATTGCAAAAAAGCGATTAAAAATCAATTTACTGGACAAACTAAATAATTTTGTTGTAGCGCTCTTCTCTTTCTTTTTTTACACTACGATTAAATATTCACTTAAATATCACACTATTAAAATTTTCAATTAAATATTTCTTTTACAAATTTTTCTGCAAATTCTTATGGATAACACTTAAATAATCATTTTGCATATTTATTTGAAGACTCCTTCGTATATTTATTTGTTACAATAATTCCTTTTATCTGGTTTTATAAAAACTAGGCCGTTTAACTGTTGTGTTTCAAGATCACATTGATCCTTTATTTGCATTTTACGAATATCGAGTTGATAGTTCAATCGCGTCGGTGTAGCGATAAGAAAATATTTTGTCAATGATGACCGTCCTTCAACTTAACGAAAGTAGTTGGATTTAATGGAAAAGTTCTGCGATGAAACTGTATGTTTAAATTTTAAAGAAATGTTTTACAAAGTAGATAGAAATTTTATGGTTTGAATCTAATGTCCGATAATTAATGAAAATGGTCTTTTTGAAATTGCAAGTAACGATCTACATATGGTAGTACATCGAAGTTTGGCGAATTTGCAATAACCGTTGTTATGGATTTTGGTTTGTCCCTTTGGTTCGTATGAAAGACATGCTTTAACCCCATATGGTCGGATACAAGGATCACGCAGCTGATTATTTGCTGTACAGCGCAAGAAGGCAACGTCAATGTTTGGTCAAGGACCGTATGTATAAACATCTGTCTACACATGATGTAGTACCATTACACAAACAACACCTATAGGTAAGAACTTTGTATTATTCTTACTTCACGTCTGCACTTGGCGAACTTTGATACAAGGCTGCACCAGAAAATAACTTTACGATGACCTATTAGTGCCATAATTCTGTTTAACAAATTAGAAAGGACTTTGATAAATTTTTATTGCCAATATAAATGCAGTGTAATCACAGTTATTATTATTAATGAAATTAAGCAAATCCATAGAGTTCTGACTAAAGCTTCATTTATGCATAATTTCAATTACAGCTTTTGAACATTGAATTAGTAGACAATTTAGATATTTTTTTATATATGTGTAAACCGAATAACAGATCTGGTATTTTTGGTATAGATTTGTAGTAAAAAAAAAACACTTAAAGTTTGTGATATTTCTTTCGAATTCCTAATCCTACCTCAGGGTAGATAAAATTTGTATTACCTTTTTTAAACGCAAATTTTATACATACAATTTTTTTAATGAAGAAACAACTTTTAATTAAAGAATCAACATTTAATTCTCTCAATTAATTGTTTTATTTTGAACAAGTAAGTTCAGAAATAGTGTAACCCGGTATATGAACAAATGGCATAAAGTGGTAACTCCAATTTAACAAGAAGCTTTAATAGCCTTTTCAGAATTTGAAGCGTAAAATCTGTGTTCATAATATTGTGTACATATTTAATCTTTTCAGTTTTTTATACGAGGTAATAAGAGAATACCTTTTGGGTCCTCACTTTGTTAATTTAATTAAATTTTCTTTACAGCTTCTGCGTTAGCAGTTAATACGAGATTCCTCTCTAAGGACTTCCAAGTCCCCCTTAGGGAAATCCTGTGTTTAAAACTTAATGACTTGGTGGCGCCCTCCCTAAACCCCTGTTTTGATACGAATCAAGTCCTAGTAAGCGAATAATGTTTTGTAAAAAAAACCACGACCAATTCTCATAAGCTCTACCCAAGGAATAGACCCCTAGCATAGTCGGAAGATATTTGCGTTCTATCATTTTAAGGAAATCCTTTCTTAAAGTTCACTGGTTCCATTTGGGGATATTGAAGAACCCACGGGTTACTTTAATTAACCAATCCAACCCCGATAGAAAGTGAAAATCGTGTAAGAATATTTATGAACTAAATATTTGTCGGCCTGGGATGATTGAAATTGTTTAGTGTTTTGCACTAGTACCATATCAAGTTAAAGAGTCTTATTAGCTTTTTGATTAATGAGCTACCTAGAATTTCGTTGGTTGTTGGTTGCAGTTTGTTCTTGTTTTGCATTTGTTTAATTTAGTGTAGGAGCAAGAGTGTGTTTTATTTATTTTGGATATGCAAGAGCTTAATGTACTTACAATGTTAAAAAAAAACTTTTAATTAGTGGAATTTAATAATCTCAGTCCAATTTCCTCCTTCATTTTAAAAAGGCTATACTTCCCACCTCTTTCTTAACTTCCAATCCTGATTACTTCGTGTCTGCTCCCTTGCTAAGGTTTGCTCTACTACCCCAACCACCACGCTCATACCGCCCCGCTCTTAACCCCAGCTAGCCAATTTCTCTACCATTTACTTTGTCCATTTATTGAATCTATTTCAACTGTTTATTCAATTGACAAAAAAAGGTCTCGCTCAAACACCTTAACGGCGCTCTTAAGGCAGGTTCTCCTCATTAAAACATTTTGCCAACAATGCTCCAGTGAAAAGTATCGTACAGCGTTCTTCCAAAGTAGATACTTGGTCCTCTGATCCTTAGTTAAGAATTCTTGGTCAGCACTCCGTAAAAAGAATAGTGAAACCATTACAGTCAAATTTGAACGGCATTCCTACGTCTTGTAGACATTTTCTTCGCCAATTGAAGAGAAAAAGGGAATTTATTTCCAATAGAACGTTGTAGCTAGTCATATTGTAAGAAAAGTATGTAGGTTCCGCAACGAAACCTTACAATAACTGAATTTGTCAAATTAGTGATGTAGCTTAGCTGTCTATAATTCTGGATATTAAAGTCTCGACTTTTCTTCCAATGATATATATTGATAAGAGAAATAAGCGCTATTTTTGTCAATTAGGGCATAATTTTAATTCACAATAATTCATAATAACAAATAGAACTATTATTAAAAACACTCGGTCTTAACGCCTTCTCTTTATTTTAAATTTAATTATTTGCCGCCAGGTCCGCGCCTAGCGGGTGGCCATTTCATGCCCCGCACGAAGGCGCCGTAATCATAAGGGCGTCAAAAAGACATAAAAGTTATTATTCATATTCAGAACATTTCCTAATCTTAAATAAATACATTGTCGATAACAAATACAGTAGATGGTCGTGGTTTTAGTGAAAATTTAAAGCTAAACCATAACCATAGGTAGGTACTTAACTAACAACGGAATATTTGTCCTTCATTCTTCAATGCTGTAATCCTATAATCTAATCCCTATACCCTACACTATATTGGAAATGAAAATAGCTAAGTCATCCGCCCATCCGGTTTACAGAACTGTAAAATGGCTATTGTCTATTGTTTGGAAAGAAAGAAAATAAGCTGTTGTTTGTATCCAATAATGAACAAACTATAAACAGTAGGGATGTGGGTGATGTGGCGTTATTTCAGTACCGTTACTTTGGATGTCATTTTTTGATTACGTTCTGTAACGCTTCAATGCTTTTTATTTTTATAAGGAACTGCTGCTTTTGGAACGGCTGCCCGTAAAACCTTTACGCCTCTTGATGTTTAGGTATTTGTTTTGTTTTGAACTGAAGAGAATTTTTAAAGTTATGCAGGTGCAGGTTATCACTATGTAACGTTCCACGTTGACACTTTTATAGTTTAGCTCGATTTAGAATACAATGTTAGAATGAAATGAAACTACAGTTGTCTATAATACTTGCCTTACATGTAATTTTTCCAATGCTCCACCCTAACGTACTACATTGGCCAGGAAGCGAGTTTTTTTTACTTGGAAAATTTGGAATTTTGCCAAACCCTTGCTGTCCCAAGCAAGGTAGGGATCTTTAACGTGCGTGACAACACTCACACATGGGATCTCCATTTTACCTCTCATCCGAACGAGGGTGTATTTTTGTGAAAAATGCTCGCCTAACATTTTTCAAGCGGTCCGTGTCGGGATTCGAACCCGGGACCTTGGGCGTAGTAGTCACACACATACCACTACGGCACGGAGCCGCCTCCATAATACTTACCACATCTAATGACCGTAGTTAAATAAAATTCGTAAATGTTCAACATGGAGAGACGTTTTTTTATTTGTTTTATTTCTAGGTATATGAGCAACTTAAATATATTTAATTCAAATAATGGAAATCTAGTCACTTTTTACAATTTAAAAACAATAATTGTTTTATTTTATTTGTACTTAAACGGTAAGCCACTTTATTCACTACATGCTTAGCTTAGAGCCAAATATTGTTTGAATTATCTGTTGTTATGAGTATTATACAAAAGGAGTATCGGGGACTAATTGGATTCAAAAGATAATGTATATTCCAACATTCCAAAAATTATGTTTCCGGCGAGGAACTGTTTTTCCCATAACTAATAAACAAATAGATAAAGATTCCATTTCAGATACCATTCTTCACAGTATGAATATGAGTTACTAGTGTTCTTCGTGAACAGCACAATCTCTACCAAATTTAGTATTTACACAAAAGCGAATAGTCAGATGAGTAACGTGCAACTATTAGTAGTGGAAAACAAACAAACATTCTTCTGCATTTTGGTAATCTTATCCTACCCTACCTGTAGTAGTGTAGTAAGTGCTGACATATACGAGTGGTGTTCTATTATTTTAAGTATTACATTTTTTGGAAAGTGAATTTTTATTAAGTCAAATTTGAGTAACTTGTCTGCTTTCTCCAAGTTTGTAAAGAAACAAGTATATCTGAAAAAAAAACCGTCGGAATCCGAATGTCAGAAACTAAGTTAGGCGAGAAAAGAACAGAAGCATATGCAAGGAGTCCTACAAAAATTCCTTGTGAAGGGTGAGAGTGACCATTTTCCTTTTACGTCGACTCACATGGGAATCGCTGAAATTGATTTAGTACCATGTAGTAGTAGTAGTAGTCATCAATCTATTGTTGCTAGAGGCGATATAGGTATAGAATGCGAAGCAAAAAATATATCTAGTGATACTAGTGAAAGTGATTCATGCACTAACTCAAATGACGATTCTGTAAGTGTAAATGTGCAAAAGGATGTAATTGAGCCTGCGAACTGGACCGTGCCACTATCACAAAAAACATAGATTATTTTGTAACACACTACAATATATCTGCAGATTACGTTAACAAAAATGAACCCTTTCCAAAAAATGAAGGCGGCCGATGCTTTTCAAAGGCGTACTATAAAAGGCATTTGAAGAATGGCGAAGAAACTATCAGCGACTGGTTACCGTATTCAAATACATTAAAAAGTGTATTATGTTTTTGTTGCAAACTTTTTGATAACAATTTTAATATAAAATTGACTGATACTAGTGGATTTTCCGATTGGAGACACATATCTGATACAATAGGAAAACATGAAACTTCATTATCACATTTGAGAGCCTTCAAGCGATGGAAGGAACTGCGAATGTCTCTTCAAATAAAATCCACCATTGATGATGCGCAACAGACAATATTCGAAATCGAGCAAAATCATTGGCATGGGGTTATCGAAAGGCTTATTGCTATTATTATATTTCTAGCAACTTGTTGCTTACCACTGCAGGGGGATTCAAATGGTTTATACGAAAGTAACAACGAAAACTTTTAAAAAGCGGTGGAAATGGAAGCAAAATTTGATGGGGTAATGTTGGAACACCTTAGGCGTACAAAAACATCAGAAAAACGAAAAGGATGCCTTTCTATTTGGGAGATAAATTTCAAAACGAGATTATTTCTTAAATTTCCGAAAAAATAAAAAAATATATAAGCAATCTTAAAACTTCAAAATATTTTTCCATTACTGTGGATAATTCCCCTGGCGTTAGCCATAAAGAACAAATTACTATTATTTTAAGATTTGTTAACATGGCCAACAAAGAAAACATTTGCATTAAAGAACATTTCCTGCGTTTTTGAAATTTTAGGCACTACAGGATAGGGACTTTTTAATGTTATTGTACCGTTTTAAATAATTTGGATATAGATTGCTACGCACCTAAACGTAGCCGGAAGAAAAGTAAATACCAGGCTAACTACCAAACGCGGAGAGTGGGGGAATTCACCTACATACAAAAAAACCCAAAAAAAGGACGTCGCCCACGATTATCTATTAACAATAAAACTAAATTAAAATTTCTTGATTCACATGGACAAAGAAAAGTATTAAATTTAAGTTATATTGTAAAGTACAAATTTTATAATGGATCCACAAAGTGCGCATTTCGTAGCTAACATGTAATAAAACTCATTGGAAAAAGTAATGTTTAGATTTTCTCAATAGCAAGTGTGTTAAATTAAAGTGTTAAATGTAGACCAAGTTGTAGTAAGAATCAAAGAAATATAACCAGAAGCACTAACGCAGCTAGCTTTTAAACATGTATGGTGAACTGGTTTTACAACATCAACCGCTGATAAATAATAATCCTCGATGTGCATAAAAGAAAACGAATCACATACCTCTATGCAACGGGATGCTAATCATGCAAGTCATCGGAGGGTGAATTAGCACAGCAACGCCACGGTAGTCAGGATCCATTCGCCCTGCCACCGTAACTGCAGCAGCGGTCTACAGACAAAAGCAGTTGGTCTACGTCAATGAACAGTTAAGCCTACATAAAGAAAGAATCAATTTTGCCTCCAGCTAAAAGCGATACACGCAAGATACCTGCTACTTGTCGAACAAAAAAAACGTGCATCGCTGTAGAAAATATTTCAACGCACAAGCTGCAGAATCAAATTAAAAATCGGTTCAAAAACACGAGTTCGAACAATAATCCTCGCGTTATCAAAGCGCGATTAGCAAACTGGAAAACACGCTATCAACTAGTAGTAGGATCCACTATTTTGGCAAGTCTTTAGGTGGGAAACACAAGAGAAAGCAATTGTACGTTATCGGAATGTTTAACAAATTAACGGATACCTAAAACAAGGTATTGACTATTTAATTTATTGAATAAATTTTCGTTTTAGAATGAATAGGTTTGAAAAAAATGTTATGATTACGCGTACTATTGTAACGAGATAAAAATACAAGCTAAGGTTTTGAATAAAAACAGAAGCTAGGTGAATGAAAAACGAATTACCACAAAAAAGGACGTATTTGAATCTATCGTCGAAAATAAACGTAACAAGATATTAATAACCTAAGAGGGCAAGGTTATAATAATGGTGCTAATATGGGGGGAAAACATATTGGTTTGCAAAAGAAGATTTTCGAAGTAAATCATAAAGTATTTTTTGTGCCTTGAGCTTCCTATTCGTTGAATCTTGCGGTAAATGATGCATCAAAAGTCACACATCAAACTTTGGCTTAATTCAAAAACTTTATGCTTTTTTTGCAAGTTCCACCTACCGTTGGGACATATTAAAAAGGTGCGTTAAATTTTTACTATTGAAACCAGTGAGTGATAGACGGTGGGAGAGTCGAATAAATGCAATTAAGCTCTTAAGGTTTTATTTAAAAGAAGTAATTGACGTTTTATCTTATTTAGAAAATTACGGTTCCAGAGATATAAATACAAGACACCAAGCGCAATCCCTAAATTATAAACTTAGATCGTTTAATTTTATTTTATCTACTGTGGTGTGGCATGAGGTAAGTTCAAAAATAAATGTTGTAAGCAAGTTACTTTAAACATAAGATTTTGATTTGAATGCAGGAGTTAAAGTATTGGAAAACTTACTTATTTAAAAAGTTTGCGTAATGATAAGTCATTTGAAGATTTTTATCAAACTTCAATACACTTATCGGAAGCATTAAAAATTCATATATGTTTACCCGCCGTGTGTCACAGAAAAATAAAATCACAATTTACTTACGAACATGTCGATGAGTCTGTACAGGATTCAAAATCTAACTTTAAAGTATGTTTTTATTTGGAATATTTGATGTGACGATAAACTCTGTAGATGAAAATTTTCGTCAATAAAATACCCATACAATAACTTTCATTTTCAGTACAAATTAAAAACATACTACAGTAGTCAAATACAAAAATGTGTTAACGACATATATCTGGAATACACCGAATCTCGTAATAAATTAGATGATTGTGATTTCGATGTCGTCCAGATACGTGATGAGATCTCAGCTTTAAGACCGTTTTAAAAAGAAGATATGAATACCATTGCGAGTTTTTCAGTATATTGTCAGCAACAAATTAACCACTCTATTTTCTAACATATGCATTGCTATTAAACTTTTTTTTTAACTTTACCCCTTACCGTGGCTTCAAGTGAGCGTAGTTTTAGTAGACTCTAAATTATAATAAATTATTTGCGTTCAAGCATGTCCCAGGAATGTCTGTCTGGGTTTGCTACAATTTGCGATTGAACATGAGATAGCAGAAAAAATCGATTACAAAGATATAATTTCAGAGTTTTCTTGGCTAAAAGCGCGAAGAGTCGATCAAGTTCTGATACATATCATACGCGATATGTTAATAAACTCAGTATTTTGACCTATCTATATTTTACATCGAATTTTTTCTGTAAGTGAAATAGAATCTTAAATTCAGTCTTTTCTGTTGTTTATAAATAAATATATAGTCTTAATTTGGATTCTTTGAATAAAATAACAATTGTATTATTTAGAGTATTATAAGTTTGTATTGTAATAAAACATTTTTTAAGATTTGTTCATATTTACATGATGTGACGGAGGGTTGGCAAATTAGCGATTTTCCCAAAGGCGTGCGGACCCTTAGGATCGGCCTTGTTTGCCGCTGTTACTGTTAGTAGCACCTCTGTGTTGAAATTGACAAAACAGTCATCGGCTGAGATTATTAAGGTTGTAAGTTTTAAATAAAGTTTACGTGTTTTTAAGTAGCACGCAATTATTTATTAAATGTAACTACGACATACAAGCTCAGCTATAATAGAGAAGTTATTAGCAAAAAGACTAGGTATATAGAACTACGTTTTAAATACTTCAAATTGATGGCTATTTTATTAGTGTCATTTGTTTTGTTTATTCCACTAAAAATTGCATTACTGTAAGTCTATATGTAAAAAGTTTCGTACTGATTCATTACTGCATTCCATAAAATTAACATTTGCAGTGATAAGCCCAAACGTCAAAGTATACATTCTATTTATGAAAAAACATTTAAGATTTCAAAGTTACTTATGTGACAGATAATAATTTGAGTGGTTGGACCTTATATATGGAAAAAGGTCGATTTTCGCATTATTAAGGAAAAGATAGAGAACTATTTCTGTGGTACTAAGGCAGAACCCGATATGTTAAAAATTTAATTTTTCAGGAGACGCTTATTAAAGTTTGCGGGATCGCGAAAATTATTATTTTTTTTTAGGTTAATGCGACAAGTTAATTAAACTGTTATCAACACTACGAAGTCACTGCAAAATTTCCCTGGAAAATGTTTAGATAAGTTTGACATATCGTATTTTACCTCAATCAATTTTATTGAGAAAATTGACATTTCGCTTAAAGTGACTCCATATCGGTATTTGCCTTCTCTAGGTCGTCTTTTTTACTTGGCCTATGCTGTTTTTCTGTAGGAATCCATTTGTATATGAAGGTAAGTATAGGTAAATCTTAAAAATGGAAAGATATAATAGTACCGGATATATTTTTACTAAACTTAAAAAAAAGGCGGCTGGACCATCAAAAACTGTATAAAATAACGATTTTAGCTTTAAACGCAACTGTTTTGCTTGTTTTGCACAATCAATTATAATTTGGTAAAATCCTGTTTCTTGGTGATTTTACGACTGCTAGATTAACAGGTTGCCACCTTAATTTGATGAAACAATACCTAAACAATATTTATATACAAAAATCAAACTAATTTTCTAATCTTTATTTAAGCAAATTTGAAAACACAAAATTTACATTATCTTTACAGGCATTGTCTGATAATTCTGATACTCTGGAGCTGTTTCCCATGTTTATGTAAAAACTGTGACAGTCAGAATGAATAAGTGGAAAAAGACTAAGCATGTTCTTTTCCTTTATGAGATTGATGAGCAGTGGTCCATTATAGCATTTCATCAATATGGGTGCCGGCGGTTGGCCCCGTTTCAATCATCTTAGATAGAGTACGACACGAAATATTATATATTCAAATAATGGTTTGATCCCATTCTTTTCTCATACCTGATCCATATACTTTCTAGCCAGTTCACATTTCTAATCACTGTGTCAATAGTCTTTCGAGTCAAATATTCCTGATCAAGCTTTGGATATTACAATATGTACTCTATAGTCATTTTATGAATCTGAAAGGGCTTTATGTCTCTTACAGTTCAAAAAAATTGAAATCAGTCGCGGAGCACCATAATAGGTATATCTGCAGTTTTTTTATCTTTCAATGCGGGCATGATCTACATCACACTCAAGGCGCGCGCGCGCGCGCGTGTGTGTGTTCTGGTAACAGGAACTTATAATCAACACAATTAACCCGACTGCCCTTACTGACAAAATATGAAACATTGCTGCCATGTAAATGTTTCTATTTTGGCCGCCGCATGTATCCGAATACGTGAGGACATGGGCTACAGTCTGCGATAAATTTTTAAGTTTTTGTAAAGCGCAGGAAGCAATCTCTCCAGAACATCTTTTCCGATTGCTTCGTGCCAAATATAGCAACTAGTGGTTGGTTTCTCCATCTGTGGTGCAATCACGGATAGGCAACTTCAATGTTGAAAAGAGGCGTTTATAAAAAGGAACGTTGGCCGTTAGTGAAGGAGTGAAAGTTACTTCAAATCAAATACCAAAACCCTTTTTGTGGAATATTCATTTGCCTGCTTTTCATCTGCATCTTTTGAACTTACATGCTAAGTCTGCCGTATTCTTGTGTTGGTTAAAGATCAACTGGGTGCTTTCATTTGGATCAGAGCTTTACTTGATGTTTAAAACGAATGAGTCACTTGCCTTTCTTGTATCGACGTGTGGTTATTTAAATGAGTAACTCGTTGATCTAAACACTTCTCAAAATAGGTCATATGAGGCAGCATTTGGACGTTCTGCTTTGTAATCGATATAAAACATTCTTATGTTTATGTGACTCTGTAGATAATTTTTATGTGTCTCTACGTGAATAATGGCTTTGATGCTTAGGGTATTTCACAATGTGCATTAACATAGCTACCCGCTCTTTTTTATTCTAATTTTTCGGCTCATGCCGACCTCTTTGATCTTTAAGAATCGTAACCGGGACAGAACACTGTTTCAATTTTTCTGCCAAATAATCAACTTCGTAAGGCCGTAAACTGATTGGTACATGTTTTTGCACATTTTTTCGATACTTTCACCTAATTTCAAAGAATATGTCACGTTAATTCGAGGCCACCACGTTGGGCGCCAAATTTATGCTACGTTGGCTCGTAGCCGTGCGTAACCCAAAGAAAATCAAAGAAATGACCGGGCTCAATCGAAGATTAGAGGGGGGGGTTGTAGAAAGCAGACCAACATATATGTACGCGGTTGTAAGGACTTAGTAACAATACCTGCAACAAAAAAAAAATCAGAATAGCAAACCTGCAATAATAAAAAAAATTAGTCCTGCAAATCTGAAATAAAGAAAAAGCATAGCATGCTGATCGAGCATAGATTGTTCAGTACTTGGTAGAATGTAAAGAAAAACTGTTTGGATAATCTATATAATATAACAACGGTAAAAGCAATACAAAAATTTTTAGTACAAAGTGAGGTAATATTGGGGAGTAGCAGAAACGTTTCCTCACACACCAATTAAACATAGATCAGACAAAATTTTAACAAAAGATAAATAGGTAAGCACAATTGATATGAGTCATCTAGTATTGTTGATTCTTCTTTTTTTTTTATAGCATGCAAGTCTATGGTAAAAGGTATCAGAACGGACAAAGATATGGCAAAACAACGGATAGATATTTAAAGTAATTGCAATTGAAGTGTGGGATTCACGATGTCCGGCACTAACGCAGCACTTCACCCTTGACTGTGAGGGTGTTGATAGAACTTATCACACGTTACCCTAATCACACCTACGTATTTCACTGGTGTTAGCAGCAGACATTATCACGCGACGGAACTATGTAGCATTGATAAATTTCTTGTTAATTCTATTTCCTGAGACAATAATTTCGAAATATTTTGTAGCACTAGTTTAATTTCAACTGGGACCAAATGTATATTATTTTCATAAACATTCAAAAAGCAGTGAGAAACTTCAACCAATACCTTTGTAAATCGGTAATCGGTTATATTTCGCAAATAACAAAATTTGCGCAAGCAATGATCTATTTTAGATACTTTGGGGTTGGAAAAATTCAGAAACTACAGTATCAACTGTATTTGGATAATCCAAAGTATGCACTACTCTGATAAAAAAAGAAAAGGACCGCAAAACTAGATCGCACACACAGTTTAAATATCAAAAGACAAAGCACCAACAAAAAAACACAATGAGTAAAGCACGTGTATCACTAAAGTAAGTCCATCAAAATGTTCCGTAGAACACGCGTGCAGGTCAAGTTTAACAAGTTCTACCACTTTTATTTCCAACAGAAACTCAACCGAAAAACAATTAGTAAGGCACGCGTAAGCAATAAAACCGTCCGTCAAATGTCCTTAAAACACACGCGCGTCGAACAAACACGTTCGCCTATCAACCATACTACTTCAATCGGAATTAGCACTACACTCTCTACAGTTAATATACAACTTTTATTTCACAAGAAAAACAACTAAAATCGTGTCGTGCTTGTTCATGAACAATTCGAAAATTCATACCGCATTAATTCTCAATATTTTCAAAGCAAAAAGGTAACAGTATTTTTAACGTAATTAATATATAGAAACAAAGAACAAATTACAACTGCTCATCTGTTTATATCAACTCGTTGCTATTACAACCTCTTATCGTCTATTATCTAGACTTGTGTATCCACATAAGGAACAAAATTTATATGAACGGCAAGACAATAACGATGCAATCCACTCATTATAATACGACGCATTCGCCCAAGGAGTTAATAAATATAAAATATAGGAATAGTAGTTACAGAAATGTATTTACGAATTGGGTAGTGTAAAATGTTAAGCCATTAAAAATGCACGTTACAAATACTTGACCGTTACTTGACGATTATGCATGACGCTGTTTTGCGACGACCCTTTCTGTTGGCACTTTTGTTCGAAATTGTTAAACCTCCTGCGAAAATTTGATTATGTTCCACTTTAGAATATTCATAAAAATTTTCGTAAAATGCTCTTTGCTGAACTGCGGCAACAGTTACCAGCGGTTTGGAATTGTTTTCCTGGAATTACTTTGCCCTTTCTGTTCTTTGCCTCTTTTCCATGGCGACGCAACAGCTTCTGTCTTTTCGAATATTAATTGTTCTGTTTTCCGCATGAAACTGCCTTCAACTCCAGTGTTATCGACAATTGTGTCTCTCTCATCATTTGTCTTTCGTGTTGGGTTGCCATCTTCATGCATATTTTTCCTTGAATTTTGTCCGAAAGGTATTTTGCAGACGATGGAACGTAGTCATTGTCCACCAGCGAATCATCTGACGAGAAATCAGAATTTTTGTTGGTGGTACAATCTGTGTCCCTCACTTGAGTTTCAACGTCAATGGCTGTCAAGTTGTCTGCAATCAAAGTAAACTACACTAGTTTTGCATTTTTATACCTTAACATTATATTGCACAGTCGTATATACTATAAAAGTATTTTACCTGACATTCCAGTTTCTTTAAAAACGGGTATGAAACCTTCAATGAGTTCTTAAAATTTTTTAACATTTTTTATTAATAATTTATCTTGCTCATCATGAGGTCATTCTGAATTAAAAAGCAAAAATATTTATTCCGAAATGTTTTATTTCTACATGAGCACAGCCGGTGAACCAAGCTGTAATGCTAACATTAATACACATTAGAAGTAACCATCTTGTTTAGTTCTTTCATATATTGAAAAACCGCGAAAGTATTCATTATATTCAGTGTTTGAAAATCGTTCTTTTCGCCATCCAAAAAAACGGTTTTCATACGTGGTATCTTATCTTCAACAACCCATAACGAATGTGTCATTAAATTATTTATAAAAAATATACAAAACGAAACAATGTAATAAGAGTTGAGTAAAGAAGCGCTCGTATTAATTTGTGGATAGAAAAGAACTTGCTTTCTCAAGACGTTCCCTTAGTTACCAGAACTAACCAATACGTTTGACTAAAATGAAGACATATAAACTTCGAAGTAAAATAGACTTTGATTTGAATATCTAATAGATATTTAAAAATTTTTATAGACAACTTGTATTAGATCATTTTTGTACATGTGTATTATGAAACTCTTCTGCGTCTCATTTAATAATCCTCCTCACTCGTGAAAAATAGAATTGAAATATGTTAGTTATATTGTAATAATTGGTAGGTGGCAAAACCCAATATCTGGCTTTGCCGCACTGCTATAATCACCCTACTATTCCATGCATTTTACGAAGTTTTAAAAACCACAACCCACCAAAAGAATAGTGAACAAGAACATGCTCACCAGACAAACGAACAATAATACGCCACTCAAGCGAGTGACAAACCGAAACCTGAATCTAAGCCATAATCCGATAAGTTAGACGTACTGAAATTGATAACTACTTAGCTGTTGCGCGTCGACGCCAGAGCCCGACATATCTAATATACTGGATTTTGCCATCGACCAATTGCAATATATTGGACATCGTCATCATCATCATCAATAGGTCTTCAGTCCTGGAACTGGTTAGACGCGTACTCTCATTGTTTCCTATTCTGAACTAACCTACACATTTCTCTAAAAATTGCAGTCTGCATCTATCACTATTTGATCTAGGTTTACATCTACCTCCTTTTTCGTATCTCTGCTTGTAATATAGCCCATACTATTCCCCAAAAATGCCTTAGAACGTTTTCTGTCTTTCTATTTCTCTTATTTTTTCAACAGATATCCGTGTTCCCCTACTATTTCTATATCCTATTTATTATTAACTTTGTCTGTCCATGCTATCATCGTCATACATCTGTAATACAACATTCCAAAAGGCTGCTACCGTTTTTCTGTCTGCTTTTCTTACTGCCCGTATTTCATAAGCGGCATACTGTGCTGTGCTCCACACATATGCTTTCAACAATTTTCTTCTTGTTTCTATGTTTGTTCTCTTTCATCATACTGTTCTTTTTTGTTAGATGCAGTTTGGTCTCCTTCTATTGTTTTACAATTATATACCTTATTTCTCCGACATTCAGTGGTTGTGAAGGGGGGGTAAGCAGCACTTGAACATTTGCCGATTTAATATTTTTTCCAATACATCTTTTCGCACAGTCTACATTAGTTGCAGATATTTTACAACCAATACCTGTAGTTGATTATAATAATCATCAAAATTTTCTGCGCTTATTTTTTGTCATTAGGTTTTCCATCTCAAAACTGGTTGAACACGTACCTGCATTTATTTATATTCTGTGCTAGCCTACACAGTTCCCTGAAATTTTCACACCGCCTATTTACATCTAGGTTTCCCTTCTATTGTTTTATAATTTTATGCCCTATTTCACCGACAGTAAAGGGGGTTAAGCAGCCTGTGGCTGCCAAGATCTCCCAACACTTAGACATTTGCCAAGCTAATAGTTTTCCAGTACATCCTTTCACACAATTAACATTATTCGAGAATATTGCCCAACCAATACTAGTAGTTGCTTATAATAATCACTGTGTTTACGTACAGTTACTTTTTTCGTCATTAGTTTATTCATCTTGGAACTGGTTGGATGCGTACTTCGATTGATTTCTATTCCGAGCTAGCCTACACATTTCCCTGAATTTCCTACAGCCTACATCTTATACTATCTGTGTGCAGTAGTCTAACCTAAGTCTACCTCTACTTCTCTTCTTTCTTATCTCTGCTTCTAATATATTGCGCACTATTCCCTCATGCCGTAGTATGTGGCCTATCATGCTATCTGTCCTATTTTTTTTACCGTTTTCCACATAGTTCTTTCTTCCCCTATCATTTCTAGTACCCCTTCGTTCTTAATTTTGTCTGTCCATGGTACCTTCATCATACGTCTGTAGCACCACATTTCAAAGGCTTTTACCTTTTTTTATCCGCTTCTCCTACTGTCCAGGCTTCATAGATGTACAGTGCTGTGCTCCACACACATGTTTTAAGCAACCTTTTCCATATTTCGATGTTTGCTGTCCTTGAACACAGCAGTTGCTTTTTCTTATTAAATGTAGCACGATTTTGTGCTAATCTCTGTTTTATATTTTCGCGTTTTTCTCATCTTGCTATATTTGGTTCCTACGTAGCAGAAATCCTTAACCTCTTGTAAGTTCTTGTTACATATTTGTACTCTTGTTTTTGATTTATTTTCCCTTTCTTTGTATACTAGTAGTTTAGTTTTATTTTTGTTAATTTTTATACTGCATCTCTCTGTTAGAACTGTTTCCATTTAATTAAGAGCAGCTCTTAACTCTTTCTTGCTAGATGCTAATACCGCTATATCATATGCACATCTAAGCATATAAATTTTTTGTCCCGCATAGTAATTCCAAATGTCTTCCTGCATTTGACAGTATTCATTGCCTCTTCAATGTACAAGTTAAAAATTAATGGGGATAAGGCACATCCCTGTCTCACCCCTTTCCTAATGTTTACTGCTCTACGTTCTTGCTCTAATTCTATTACTGCTGTTTGCTCTTTGTATAAGCTATGTACTGTTCCCTAACTCATTCCAATCTTTTTGAGTATTTCGAACATTTTTTTTCATATTGCATTTTCGAATCCTTTTTCCAGATCTACAAATCCTATATACACGCTTTCCCCTTTTTCTATTGTTTTCTCCATTATCACTCTCGGAGCTTAAATAGCCTTTCGTGTTCCCCTGTTTCGCCTAAATCCAAATTGCTTTTCTTCTACTATTTCTTCCACTCATTTTTCCATTCGTCTTTGTACAACTCTAGTTAATATTTTTGACACGTGTGCTGTCAAACTTATTGCTCGAAAATTTCCATATCTATCCGCGTCTTTCTTTTTTAGTATAGTTACTATGATGTTACGTTTGAAATCTTTGGGTATGTTGTCTGTTTCATACATATAGAATACAAGTTGGAACAGACGTTCTGTTACTGCTTGTCCAGCGGCTTTTAGAGTTTCTGTTTGCACCTTATGTGTACCCGGCGTCTTACCATTTTTCAGACCCATTAAAGCTAATTCAAACTCATCTAAAAGTAGGATATCCCAAGTCATCATTTTCAATGTCTGATTCCTGTTCTAATGCTGTTAGTTCCTTTCCTGCATTTAAATTCACCATATATTCTTGCCATCTACCCACTTTCTCTACATTTTTTATAATGACGTTTCCTCCCGCGTTTTTTATATTTTTGCTATACGGTTTTATATCCCTAAAATTGATTCTAATTAGTTTGTATGCTTCATCTGTCTTTTCTACTTCCATCTTAGTTTGTACCTATTTGCACTTTTCATCAATCCATTGTTCGTTGGCTTTCCTGCATTTGCGAATAGTTTCCCATTTTATGGCTTTGTATCTCTGTTTCGTCTGATTTATTTATTATTTTTGTATTTTCGTCTTTCTTATATTAAATTTAGGATACCCTTTGTTATCCATGGTTTCTTATTTTCTTTTTTTCTTATACCCCAGATTATCTCTGGCCGCCATGTTTAGGCAGGATTTAATGTTATTCCATTCTGTTTCTACTTCCTTAGTATCAGATATTTTCCCGATATCCTTTTTCGAATCTTTCTTGAATATCTTTATCTTTTAGTTTCTCAAAGTCAAAGTGACTTTTTCCGTTTCTTTTTTTCAAATTTTTAAATTTTAGTGCGGTCTTCATAATTACGATGTTCTGGTTACTGTCTACATCTGCTTCTGGGTAGCTTCTACAGTCTTTTACTTAGTTCCTAAACTGTTGTCTAATAAGAATGTAATCTATTGATATCTTCTTATATCTCCTAGCATCTTCCATACGTATATCGTCTTCTAGCATGATGTTGAAATAATGTGTGTGTGATAATAAATTGTTCTTGTCGCAAAATTCTACCAGCCTATTTTTCCTGTCGTTTCTCATGCTTAAGCCAAATAAATCTACTACCGCTCCTTCCCTACCCTCACCTACCACTGCATTAAAATCTTCCGTAATTACTAAATTTGTATGTCCTTTTACGTATCTTAATATGTCTTCGATATTTTTCTAGATCGCTTCTTCCTCTTCGTGACTGTAGCTAGAGGTGGGCGTGTAGACTAGTATTATTACTGTGTTTACCGGGCTAGATTCTAATCTAACCATGAGTACTCTTTCGTTCTTTTGTAAGCAATTTTCTACACAGTCTCCTATCTTTTTCCGCATAACTATCCCCACACTCAAATTTCCTTCCTCTGCTCCTGTATGAATTACCCCGAAGTCTTCACTCCAAAAATCCCTTGCCTATGGCCACCGAACTTCGCTGATCTCTACTATGTCTAGTGTTAATCTATTTATTTCAATTTTTGGGTTCTCTAGTTTACCTACTTGTTTCATACTTCTAACATTCCACGCTCAGAGTCGTAAAATGTTCCCGACGCTTATTCTAAACTTTCTGATGGCATTCTCCGAAGTAGTCCCCTCCCGGAGATCCAAACGGGGAACTATTTTAACTTTGGAATCTTTGACCCTAGAGAATGTCATCATGTTTATTACAATTTAAGTACGCTCTGTATTTGGGAGGTAATGTGGTGGTTTCCCGTTGCTTTCCACATGGCGGTTGGACATATCGGAATCTTATTTGATTAACTTACAATTGTCCTTGCTTTACATACATATAGGGTTTTGTCATCATATTCTTTACGACTAACTGTATATATCGGCATATAAAACGAAAATCAATATTTTGTGACATATTGGGTTTTGCCTTAGTACCAAAGATTTAAGTTTTCACAGTAGAACTTAGTATTTCCAACTCATAGTGTGATCATAAGTTTCCGTTACCTGTTGTAGGGAACTTTACGAATATAAAATACAATTACGCGACGTTACCTTCAACCATGTAAGTTTTTCAATTTGAATGTAGTACCAATAATATACCAAACACCAAGATCCCATTTAATTTACCCAGGTGAAATGGTACGCAACCGAAAGTTACTAAATTGCATGTATTCCGATGGAGATTTAGAAATAAAGAATTAACATCCAGAAATTGTTCGCATCTCATATATTATAAATCGGTTCCTTCTATTTAAAACGCAGCTAAAATAAATAAATTCTTGCGAAACAATCATTACTAATACTAAATGCATTCTTTAGTTTGCTAAAAATTATTGTTTAATGGCATCAGAATGTTATTTAGCACTTTTTTGAAAACGGAAATGAAAATTACACAGCCATTAAGACTTTTTGTATATGGCTAGTCTGATAACGTAATTTCCAGGTCATCGTTTTGTAATGCTATTACACTCTTTTCCTTTATAAGCTTCAATGCTCCTTAACGAGGTTGTGAGATATAGGTTAGTTTGACGTGAACTTTACCTTTATTTAATTGAATTTGAGAAAGTGTGTGGAGAAAGGACTGAAAAGTTCAATCAAGAACCGTTTCAAATAATTTGAGTGCCAGAAACTATTAAGGACTATACGCTTTCATATAAATTGGAATTACTAGCAGCTTTTGTTTGTATGAATAAAACTGCAAATCAATTACATTTTCTTTGTATTAGACAATTATCCTTAAAATATACATGTCCGCGTGGTTTGACAACACTTCACTAGGTTGAATTTTGCCAAGCTTATTGGCTAGCACTAAAAGCATTATGTTTTTTTACCTCAGCTTTCTTTACAGTAGTACACGTCGGATAAAACTTCTCAAACCCTTTTAGTATTGTTTATTGTTCGAAAATTTTGACATCTATCTGCGCCTTTCTTTTTTGGTATAGTTACTATGTATGATGTTATGTTTGAAATCTTGGGTATTTCGCCTGTTTCATACATATAGTTTACAAGTTGGAAGAGACGTTCTGTTACTGCTTGACCAGCGGCTTTTAGAGTTTCCGCTTGCACCTTATCTGTACCCGGCGCCTTACCATTTTTCAGACCCTTTAATGCTAATTCAAATTCATCTCTAAGTATAGGATATCCCAAGTCATCATTGTCAATGTCTGATTCCTTTTCTAATGCAGTTAGTTCTTCTCCTGCATATAAATTCCCTATATATTCTTGCCATCTACCCACTTTTTCTTCATTTTCTATAATGACATTTCCTCCCGCGTCCCTGATATTTTTGCTATACGGTTTTATATCCCTAAAATTGATTCTAATTAGTTTGTATGCTTCATCTGTCTTGCCTACTTCCATCTTAGTTTGTACCTCTTTGCACTTTTCATCAATCCATTGTTCTTTAGCTTTCCTGCATTTGCGAATAATTTCCCATTTTATGGCTTTGTATCTCTGTTTTCCTGTTTCGTCTGATTTATTTGTGTATTTTCGTCTTTCTTCTATTAAATTCAGGATATCCTTTGTTATCCATGGATTTTTATTTTCTTTTTGTGTATGCCCCAGAATATCTCTGGCCGCCATGTCGAGGCTAGATTTAATGTTATTCCATTCTGTTTCTACTTCCTTAATATCAGATATTTTCCCGATGTCTTTGAGCAATTGATTTGACCTTTTTTCGAATCTTTCTTGAATATCTTTCCCTTTTAGTTTCTGTAGGTCCAAATGCCTTTTTCCGTTTCTTTTTTTCAAATTTTAAATTTTAGTGCGGCCTTCATAATTACGATGTTGTGGTCAGTGTCTATATCTGCTCCTGGGTAGCTTCTACAGTCTTTTACTTGATTCATAACCTTTGTCTAACAAGAATGTAATCTATTTGATGTCCTCCTATATATCTTGAAATCTTCCACGTATATCGCCTTCTAGCATGATGTTGAAATAATGTTCTTGTGATGATTAAATTGTTGTTGTCGGAAAATTCTACAACCTATTTCCCCTGTCGTTTGTCGTGCTAACCCAAATAAACTTACTACCGCTCCTTCCCTACCCTCACCAACCACTGCATTAAAATCCCCTGTAATTATTAAATTTTCATGTTCCTTTTACGTGTCTTAATATGTCTTCGATATCTTTGTAGATCGCTTCTACCTCTTCGTCACTGTAGCTAGAGGTGGGCATGTATACTTGTATTATTACTGTGTTTACCGGTTTAGATTCTAATCTAACCATGAGTATTCTTTCATTCTTTTGTAAGTAATTTTCTACACAGTATCCTATCTTTTTCCGCATAACTATCCCCACATCCAAATTTCCCTCCACTGCTCCTGTATGAATTATCCTGAAGTCTCCACTCCAAAAATCCCCCGCCTCTGGCCACCGAACTTCGCTGATCTCTACTATGTCTAGTGATAACCTATTCATTTCGATTTTTAGGTTCTCTAGCTTACCCACTTGCTTTATAGTTCTAACATTCCACGCTCTGACTCGCAAAATGTTACCGACTTTTATTCTTAATTTTCCGATCGCATCTTCCGAAGTAGTCCCCTCCCGGATATCCGAATGGACTATTTTAACTCCGGAATCTTTTACCCCAGAGAATGCCATCATTTTATTATAATTTAGGTACGCTGTGTACTTGGGAGGTAATGTGGTGGTTTCCCGTTGCCTTCCACATCGCGGTAGTGTGTCTTAGACTGCCATACCGACCCCTATGGTCTCTGCCAATCTAAGTACCGAAAGAGCCGCTGCCCTCTTTCGGGGACCTATCTTCGTCTGGTTTCTCACTAACGACCCTACTACTTTGGTTGGACCTGTAGTTTGGCTCTTTAGCTCATTAAAACACGCAAGCCATTTCACCTGTTCTAGTAATCTAGAACTTCGGCAAGGTGCATGTTCATTCGAAATGGGAAACTGGTTAACGAGAGAAATAATAGGCAAAAATTACTCTATGCTGATTCAGTACCTGGCGATGTATGCCGCCAAAAACCTAATGTTCTTGACCTCACTTCGTTGTCTTGCTGGCGGTGCAAACGTTTAAAGTTCAATACTTAGTCCTCGCGCACCAGATTCTTATGCCGATTTTGCTCCCCTTAGGATTGACTTTTGGACTTTAGGATTCCTTTATTTACTTTTCTGTTTTACTCGCTCCTTGTGGGTTCGGGAATAGAATAGTTACACGGTACTATCTGCCTGTCGTAAGAGGCGATTAAAGTGTTCAACGCATACACACACACGCACACACACACACACTTTATACACACACACACACACACACATTTCTATTTGATTCTGCTTTCTTTCTTTCTCTCCTTGTACCCCAAACCCCGTGTGGGTCCGCGATTAGAGCATTCCCACGGTACGACCTGCCTGTCGTAAGAGGCGACTAAAGTGTCCAACACATACACACACACGCACACACACACACACACACACACTTTATACACACACGCACACACATTTCTGCTTGGTTTTCCGTTCTCTCGTTCTCGTCTTATACCCAAAACCCCGGGTGGGTCCAGGAATAGAATAGCCTCATGATACGACCTGCCTGTCGTAAGAGACGACTAAAGCGGTTCAACACATACACACACACACACTTCATAAACACACATTCCTGCTTGGTTCTCTTTTCTTTCGTTCTCTCCTTGTGCCCCAACCCCGTGTGGGTCCGGGATTAGAATAGCCCCCATAGTACGACCTACTTGTTGTAAGAGGCGACTAAAGCAATCGAACACATACACACACACTATTCACACATACATTTCTGTTTGATTCTTCTTTCTTTCGTTCTCTTCTTGTGCTTCAACCACGTGTGGGTCCGGGAACAGAATAGTCCCACGGTACAACCTGCCTGTCGTAAGAGGCAAATAAAGCGGTCCAACACATACACGCACATTTCTGTTTAGCTCTTCTGTATTTCGTTCTCTTCTTGTACTCCAAACCCCGTGTGCATCCGGGATTAGAATATTCCCGCGTTATGACCTACCTGTCGTAAGATGCGAGTAAAGCGGTCCAACATACACAAACACACATACACACACACGCACATACATACACATACATCTACGCACACACATACACACTCTCTCACATACTCATACATAACTACACTGGAATTCTGTTTTATCTCCTTTTGTGCTATTCTTAGGGTTTTTGATGTGGTAATTGTACTTGTTGCTTGGTGTTGCCTTTTAGGGTTTTTTCCTTGTTGCTCTCACTGCAGATTCCTCTCCTTTTTCCTGTGGCTGGTCTTACTTTCTGTCGGTCTTCGTGCTGACTTGCGTGGATTTTCGATCCGCTTCCTGTGGTATGTTTTTTTCGGAAACCATGACTTAGTTGACTTTAAGCCTAGTTAGCAATTCTTTTCTTCAGCCCTTTGTTTGATGCGATTCTTGGTACCAAAGCTTGAAGTACTTTAATTTTTTTCATCCAGCACTTTTGTTGTTCCCTGGCTTACTTTGAGGCTTGACAGTTATTGTTTCGTTCTGGTTTGTACTGTTGGTTTTTTCCCCGTTTCTTTTTTTACTTTTGGTTTTTCTGCTGGAAACCAATCGTCTTTTGAGGTTGAAGACTGTACTGTTTCTTTTGGGAAGAAGTATCCGTTCTTTGACGACTTTGGCAATGTTGATGCCGTTCTACCTTTGCCCTCGCTCAGTGCTACTACCTACATATCTTTCTCTGTGGTTCTCTTCAATTTTGAGCTTTGTCCGGTACCTTCTACCCGGATGAAAATTTTTTTGTTGCTTTTTGTAGTTTTCCTAACCGATTTTTTTTTGGTTCATCCTGTTAATGTATATTGATTTTTTGATCCGGATATATGTTAACTTTTGTTGTTTTTTTTGTTTTCTTTGAGTTTTGTCAAACGAATTATTTTTGTTTTTGCTTTTAGTAAGTACGGTACTGCCTGCTTCATTACTTTTGTTTTCTTACCCCGACTTTTTATTTTGCTGGAGAGGAATTTGTTACGTTCACCTTCCGACGGTGTATTAAACCTTACGCCATTTTGATTAATTATTCATTTGCATGGATTCTGTTTTGATACCCATACACCATCCTGTATATTAGACACTTCTACAACAAGTACGTTTTACTACAATTTCATTTAAATCTATTTACTGTGAAATGAAAAGTTTTATAATTTAAATGGTTGGTACCTTGTTTGTGGTATTCGTTGGTTTGATGCATATCACATTAGCGTATAATAACTTCTTATAATACCCAATTATAAAAAATCGTTGAAATAATGGATCGTACTTGTTTGATTAAGCTTGTTTCGAGTTTCTAATCACACCTGTGTGTTGGATAATGCTGGGATTGTATTTAATTTTTACGAAAAACAAGTTCAATTTGATTCTGCAGTTCGTCCTTGTATGTATTTTCTACATTACTCGTCCTATTACTTCAAGAGCGATGCACGTTTTTTTTTGACAAGAAGTGTAGATCTTAGGTGCATCGGTAAGTTTTCCTGCGATATTAATACTAGTAAGACTCTCTTTTAGCTTTTAGCTGGAGGCCAAATTGTTTTATGTAAGCCCGATTATTCTTTTTATGTAGAACCGACTGCGCTGGTATGTGTCTCACTGTTGCAGTGATTGTCGCAGCACTCAAAATCTATGGACTGTGGTGACGCGGAATCGGGACGCAAGCACCCTGACTCTTAGCTGATTCACCTCCGTGGATGCATAGGGCACACGATAGTATCTTGGCACATGCAGGTATGTTATGATAGTCTTCCCATATATCAGGAGCACCTCTTTTTGCTACTTTTGTTGTTAGTGGGTCGCTGGTGCTCTATAGTACTTTATTAAATAACTCCTAGAATTTGTTCTACCGTTAATATTTTTACTTAACACCCTGGTGTTACGAGAAAGTTGAACATTAATTTTTTTTCTTTTTTTACTTATGAATTCTACATGTTAAACGAAATGCGCACTTCGTACGTCAACTCCTGAAATTTGTTCTTTGTAATATAACTATTTATTTATTATTTTTTGTTGGTTTAAACTATTTTTTTTTAATTAACTTTTATTGTAAATAGAAAATTGATGACGTATTTTTTTTAAATAAAATTAAATAAAAACCCTTAACCACAAAAAATATTTAAATTACTAGATACGTATTTCGACCACTATGTGGTCATCATCAGTAGAAAAAAAAAATAGCTGTATAATTTACTATATTGTT
Organism: Platerodrilus igneus; assembly: GCA_036346225.1. Lineage (NCBI taxonomy): Eukaryota > Metazoa > Arthropoda > Insecta > Coleoptera > Lycidae > Platerodrilus > Platerodrilus igneus. Next base: position 1,094,101 of record JARFIW010000202.1, on the reverse strand, counting down.
GCTTTAAACACTATCGAGGATATTCTCCTCACCCGCAGGCTGGTGTTCTCAACAACAAACAAGTGAATTGTGTGAATTGTTTTGTTGGGAATCCCTCCCTCTGCGCATTGGTTGTTAGCCTGGTATTTCTACATTTCTTGTGTTCTGTTTTGTAATCGTGATTCGTGCGGGTCCTCACTTTAAGTATTCTTTCTATTTCTGTCTGTCCCGTGGTGCTTCATAACGTAGCACCTATTTTCCTAAATTTTACGAATATAGGTAGTTAGATTCTGAATCCATTTCGGGAAATGCCAGCCTTTCAATAAACAAAAACGTCGGTCAATGCAGCTTTCTATGGTTGCACTCTATAGTCCATTAAAAATTACCAACTTGTCGTTCACTTAATAACTAGTACGATATCACATTAAAGCTTACCTTAAAAATTATTATAAACATCCTAATTAATCATTCAAGAAATTTTCGAATTTAAACTCATATACTATCAGATTTAAAATTAAACAAGCTCTAGTTCTCTGGGCACTTTATTTGCCCATCACTAATCAAATAGTTCAGCAAAACAACGGCGTTAGCATTATTCTAACTTCCTATGAACTAGCGGATACCATATAAAATTCCAATCTTAATTTAACATTAGCTTATTTCTAAATCCTAGAAAGAAGTCGAGTTACTCCTAGTTTATTATACATCCCTTGAGTAGTGATTTTAGAATACTAATGATTTACATTCCTACTGTGTCAGCAACTCAATAAAACAATAACAAATTTCCATTTCTGGACGGGTAATCTCGCAAGTTTCAACCCTTACATTTATTTACAATTATAATGAAGTCAGTAAGGTTTATTCTACCACAAATACGTAAAAGTAATTATTGCCTTACTGCAAATTAAACACATCACGGCCGCGAAAGCCACTTTCACCGCGTAACCTACATCTTAACGTGGTTAAATTTCGACATATCTGTTTGTACTTAACTATCAACTTCTTACGTTTAATTAGGATCTCCATTCTACAAAACACCGTTCTCACAATGCAGCATATTTTATTTATGCTAAATAAAAAGGTTATTGTCACATTAATTATGTAAACGTTACTTGTCTGTATTGTTGCAATGTTCTTAGTGGCCGGGAAAGACGACATTTTTCTATTGTAAATTTTTCATGAGAAATAAGTACGTAGTGCTTTGTTATACTGATATGTCTTCATTTGCGTTTTAAAATAAGTCGTTGTCTACCAGGATTACCAACTTTTCAATGTATTTATAAGAAATAATGTCAGACCTTTGTATCTGAGTTACCTTTACCAAAACAAACATTTTAAAAATCATTCTTAATCAATATTAATTATTCCTAAAATCGACTGTAGAGGACGCGTCCATATTTAGTCTGTTAACCCAAATATAATATTTAGATCTTCTTATATAATTTATAGTTCATGTCACGCAAACATGTTACACATACTAACTATCGGTTTGTAATTTTAAGGAAACTTTACTAATATGTACGACAACTACGCAACGTAGCACACAACCGAACAATTTTTTCAATTTAACGTAGTGTCAATACTACACTAAACACCAAAATTCCATTTAATTTACCTCAGTTAAATAGAACACGAACAAAGGTAAGCAAATTACATGTATTCCGCTAGAGCTTTGAAAATAAAAAGTTATTTTCCAGAAATTGTCCGCATGTAATATTATTAGAAATACCCCACCATTATTCGGAAGGAAGCGTAAGTGACTAAATTGTTAGGTAATCATTATTTTATTAGTGTTATTAAGTACTTCAGTGCGCTAAAAATTATGTTTAATAAAATCAGTAAATTTTCTGGGGTTGTTTGAAAAGGGTTTTCAATTACACAGAAAATGAAAGTTACTGCTATTAGGATTTTTACATTTACGTACTCTGACAACTTAATTTTTTGGTATTCGTTTTGGAATGCTATTACACTCTTCTCCTTTTTTCCATTTTCAATACCGCGCTGACGAGGTCGTTAGATGTAAGCTAGTTTGAGAAGTACTTTACTTTCATTTAATTGCTATTGAGAAAGAGTGTGCAGAAGAAGTATAAAATCCACCTAAAGACCACTTTAAATAATTTGAGTGCTAGAAATTCGCTAAGTGGGTATACTATAAGCTTTAATACAAATTACAATTGCTTGCACTCTTTGTGCATCACAAAAACAAACCTAAAAGCTTTGGCAGCTTACATTTAGTAACGTTGCTATTACAATACGACTTTAAGTTAAGATAAAGAATTAAAATAGTAAAGCACCCAAATAATTAAATACAAACAGTTATATTTATTGGAACTTTACACCCTTTCGTATTAAATTAGAAAAATTACAGATAGATACTCAGGAAATAACCGGCATATTAAACTTATTGCACACATTCTCACGAGTTCAAAAACAAACCATTTAATCATAATATTGGACCGACATACCCGACAACGACTATAGTCATAAAAATAGCAAAAAGATTCATCGACTGCATGTTTAAACGTGAGAAGGAATTGGGGATTTTACGGATAGAATGAGAGTGAACTCGGCTATAGAGTAATTGAAGACGTACCCGATCGGTGTTATTTATAAAAGTATGAGAATGAAATTTGAAAAAGGGAGAATGTGCGACAATAGTGCGTCATTTAAGCAAACTTTAGTAAATTGGAAAGTAATTACTCATATCAGTTGGTCAAGTGAGCTTTCAGTGCGAAAATATCCTGAAAAATTTGTGGAAACTTTGGTAGTTCATATTAATAACATGGTTATTTCCCAAGAATATTAAAGTAAGTCACAGAAATAAACAGTAGAGCACCTCATGTATATGAAATATAACCAGGAATAAAGGTCGGGACGTTATACTCTGTTCTACCAACTACACACTTTACATAAACTTTCACAACCTTTACACCGGCCTCCCACAGGCCACTAACATGCGGGCTATTAGCTTGAATAAAGTGCCAATTTAGTCCTTTGTTACTCATGGACCCGAGGATAGTATCAGATTTTTGCTTCAGGAATGCACCTTACTGTTTTAGTTCTAAATTTGCACCAACAAAATTTGTTCCGTTATTGGAATATACATCCAAAGATTTGCCTCTGCGAGCTGCAAGCCGTCTAAATGCCATAGAAAAATTTTTGTTGACAAATGTGTAACCAATTCCAAATGAAAGGCTTTTGTCATAAAGCAAATGAATAAGCCTAAATAAGATTTGTTAATCTTGGGATTGCGACCTCTACGATCCTTTATCATAATAGCACCTGCATAGTTCACTCCTGTAATATGAAATAGAGGAGTTGGTTGAATACGAGGAAATGGCGAATTGACCATGATTGGCCCAGTCACTTTTGGAGAGAGCCGAAAACACACTAAGCACTCCTGAAATATCTGTTTTGTAAAACATCTACCAGAAATTATACATCTCTCTCTGAGATTGGACAATAGCAGCCGAGGTCCAGCATGAAGAAAACGTAGATGTTGTTGCATAACAAAAAGTTTTGCCAGTGGGTGCATACCTGGTATCAACAATGGAAATTTTGTAGTATATTGAAATTGGCGGCTCCGTGTTGTAGTTGGTATGTGTGTGACTACTAAGCCCAAGGTTCCGGGTTTGAATCCCGACACGGTCCGCTTGAAAAATGTTAGGCGAGCATTTTTCACAAAAATACACCCTCGTTCGGATGAGAGGTAAAATGGAGGTCCCGTGTGTGAGTGTTGTCACGCGCGTTAAAGATCCCTACCTTGTTTGGAACATCAAGTGTTCGGCAACATTGCAAATTTTTCAGGTAAAAAAACTCGCTTCCCTGCCAATGTAGTTTCAGGTGGAGCATTGGAAAATCACATGCAAGTATATGGAAATTGCGAGTTGTGGAGTGTACTTTCAACTCGGATCATGCAAATAGAATCTAGAAATTAATATAGAGATAACAGAAGAGCCTTTTGAAGTTCGTCACATAAGACATGACTAAAACTACGCTTGACTTTGAGTCTTAAGCAATTGTTCCAAAAACGTAAGCAGTAAGCTGTAACTCTCGTCATTCGAGTGAAGCTTGAATAACAATTAAAAGGAAATGGTTCTGGTATATTGACCAAAACACCTTGAAATTCCCGTTCTATTTCGGGTAGTACAACCATTGTAAATTTGGAAGTATGCCATGATGACTCATCTTTACATGGCCAGCAAGGGCCCTGCCACCAAAGTATGGATTCCTTTAATATTTGAGGAGTTGTTCTTCTAGAAAATAAATCTGCAGGATTACTTTTTGTTGGCACGTGACGCTAAATGCCATGAGAAGTGAGATGCTGTAGGTCGGCAGCATACAAATGTTTTTAATAGGTTTGGACTGGTTTTCAAACATCCTAGAACGATCGTTGAATCAGACCAGAAAATATAACGCGAAATTGGCATGTCTAATGGCTTTAAAATTGTTCAAAAGGCATAGCTAAAGGCACTGCTCCGCAAAGCTCCAGTTTTGGAATTGTAAGCGGTTTCAAGGGAGAAACCCTGGACCTGAAGCAAAGAAGGTTAATATGACACCTCCCTTTTCGTCCGTAGAACTTAAATAAATGCACGCACTGTATATCTGGATGGAAGCGTCTGAGAACCCATGGAATTCAACTTCAGTGTATTGTTTCCACACAATGTGTCTCGGAATCTTGAGAGATCGTTTAAACTCACCAGTTTACTACGATATGAAAGCCATTTAGGTTGAATGGTATCTGAAACAAAATCGTCCAATCCCAGTTTTTCTAACCAAAGCTGTTGAATAATGATTTTGGATCCTAAGGTACATGCACCAAGGACACCTAAGAGATCAAAAATTTGAGCAATTTTAGAAATCATACTACGATTAGCAACCTTGGAAGTTGAAGTATCTGAAATAGTAAACATAAAATGATAAGTCTAAAAAAACAAATCAAATTTGGCGTATGTGTGTGTTCATGAGTTGCTACACTTCGTTTACAGTTTTACCTGGTCGGTAATGCAGTTAACAAAATGTTACGCTTAGATTCTGGTACATTGAAATGGCGATAGATGGCTCTTAAAAGCCGGTAATACAATTACCAAAGTTCATAAGATACACATGACGTCACTGATAATTTATATTGCGCCATAATTAAGAGAAGGTACATAAAATTTAAACAATGAAAATTAGATAATCTACTCACGTGAAGGATCAACTAACCGGCAGGAAATCACGTCACGGTAACCTCGGCATCGCTGCTGGTAGAGTTGGACATCCAAATTATCTCGGGGTCATGGGATGCTCCAGGGTCATCTCCGTTCCTATATGCAGTGGAAGACGGGAATAGGGAATTAAGGAAAGATACTCAAGATAAGGAAATCTACATAATAAGATAACACGACACCCGGCACGACTGTTCACTTCAAAGTTCGGCGTAAAAAAAGCCACGTTTCCCCGCGAGAACTGCGGAACTCCCTACTCTTTTGTAGCATTGCCTTACCCCTATGGGGATAATTCACACTTGCCAATTGCACTATTGTGACGTACCGGAAGCCCCGCCCAGTTCATTTAAAAATGTTCGCGCGTCTTGCGTATTTAAAATTATGGCGGGAAGCTTCCGCACATTCAAAAACTACTTAACATAAAATGTTAAAGTGCAAATTCAGTTTGCACGTAACAATCGCGACAAAGCCACAAAAGAAAAACTTAAAAGAAAAGTCTGTTAGCACAGTAACAGCTTAAAATCTAAGTCCTTACTACCCTACATAAACCCTAACTTAAAACCTACAAAATGTTTATATAAGGCGCCACCTGGTTTTTCGACCGATAACACGTCTACCGAAGTACCAGGAAACGGAATAGGTAGCCCGATAGTCTTTGACTACACTACTTACCGACAGCACAAATTTGTCGGGGAGCATGAAACACTGCTTAAACTAACACGGGTGCGACAAGTCGCCTAACCTATCTAAACCTATCTAAACTTATTTAACTAAAGCTAACATATAGTTCTTATATGCAAACACACATGAGTGTCGCATCAAACTATTCTTCTTTTTTGGCAAGAAGTGCCCAAATTTAAAAAAGTTCATGAGAGTGCGTCACTTGCACTCTAGCAAATTTTGTTTCTGGTACTTTGGTTTCCTCCGATGCACATTTAACTTGTCCATGACACAGTTGTGAATCCACAAATTTACCAAAAGTACCGCCTACTAAATCCTTATATGCTAACCTGACAAATTACATTTCTAAATTGGGTTAGCTTTTTCACTTAAATTTCAGAAAATAATTCCCACGTCTGGTCATATATACCACACGTTAGGACGATAAAAGATAAGATAAGATCTCAAATTGATGTTAAAGATAATAGATAAGGTAAAGATATTAAGCTTAAGTTGTTATCCTCAAAGGTAATGAATAAGATAACGGTATTAAGCTTTAGTTATTATTTGAGATACTCGATAAGATAACACGATATTAAGTTAAAGTGATTATAAGAGATAGTAGGTAACATGAATTTAAACAGAAGTTATTGCTCAAGATAACCGGTAAGATAACGCGACATAACTCGAAGTTATTCCTAACGGTAGTCGGTAAGATAACGAGAAATTAAACCGAAATTATTACTAACGGTAATCGGTAAGATAACGATACTAAACTAAGGTTATTACCAAAGGTAATCAATAAGATAACGATATTAAACCTAAAGGTATTGTCAAAGATAATAAAGAAGACAAAGATATTGGCCTAGTTATTACCCAAGACAATGATAACAACAAAAGAGTGGCTCCAGTAGAGCCGTTTAAATGGGTTGACCCTATAAAACACAGCGTAGTCTGAAGGACCACCTGCGATATTAATCCGACAAGATAAGATATACACATTTTTAAAATTCACTAGACTCCTAAGAGAACTAGTACGATAATTTTCCTAACGAGTGCTTCAACTACGATAAGAAAATCAGACAAAAGTTGACACAACAACTTACAAGTATCATTACAGATACAAACACACAAAAACAAACTGTTTTAAGGTATTTTTTAAAACGGTAGCACCCTAAACACACAAAATGCCCAATTATAAGCAGTTAAATACAGATACACTGTCCCCATATGCTAAAAAACCGAGACTTTAATAAGATAACAATAAGAAGCGATAGCGTCTCACCACAAAGTTCAATAAAAAATAACGAAAAAAAAGTTTATAAGTTATGTAGATTTAGTAGAAAAAGGAAATAAAGATATAGTGTAATGATGTAGTATAATGTGGGCGACTGCAGTAATTCAGAAGAAAAACACATGGAATAGACAATCCTAGCCTTTGCAACTGCGAATATGAACTATTTCTTTCAATGGCATAGACTGCGCGTGTCCTATGTGAGCCCAAAGAAGAAAGCATTCACTCAACATCAGCCAAAACCAGTCATAAAAATTCAATGGGTTATTTCAACCAAAGTTACGACAATTACCTTTCAATTAAACCATATAAGAGAAATACTAAAGACCGAACAATATGTAGTAGGAAAATTTCAAGGGTTAATTAAATGAAACGACAAAGTTATATTGGGGGGGTGTAGAGGATGAAGTGATATATATCTAACGGTATGGTGAAGGAAAAGTCAACCAGAAGAAAAAGATAGCTAAATTAAGGTAAGTAAAGTTAAACGTGTAAGAAATTATATACTATATGAGAGAAGGAATAAGTAATTAAAGATACTAATTGATGGTGAGAACAAAAATATTAGGTAAATCGTGAGGAGAATGGGGCATGAAAACTTAATTAGCATTTGGGTCGGCAGAGAATGGCTTAAGGTCTTTAATATGCCACCTGCCTTGGCGTTTTCCTTCAGTATCCTGAAGTTCATAGATAAGGGGACTAATAACACGTGTGACTTTACAAAGAATGAATTTAGGGGCCAATTTTGAAGAAAATTTCTTAGATGCATCCGATAAGACATAGTTCTTTTTCCAAACTTGTTCGCCCAAGGCAAAGGAAATATTTCGCTTACGCAAGTTATAATGGTCCTTACTCTTTTCGTAAGCTTTTAACAAATTTTTCTAACGTCGTTAAAGATAGAAGGTAGTGACTGTTGGTCCTTGTCCCAACGTACTTTATCGTCAAATTCAATTACGTTAGTATCGTCAGGCACTAAACCATAGTAACTCCCATCGATTGGGGTATATCTTCCAAAAACAAGAAAAGACGGAGTGAATTGGGTTGCTTCGTGTTTAGATGTACGCAAAGCTTGAGCAATTTCAAAGATATGTTCATCCCATGTAGTATGGTCTGAATCAATATAAGACGAGATAGCGGTAATTAACACTCGATTTACTCTCTCGGTAGGGTTTACTTGGGGTGATATTTTGCGTTAAACCAAATTTTTGTACTTTGTAACTTTTAACGAAATTCTGAAAATCTTTAGAGATAAATTGTGCACCATTGTCACAAAGAATAATCTGGGGGACACCAAAGATAAGAAAGACATTCTGTTCTAGGAATTTAATTATTGCAGCGGAGGTAGCTTTACGTAAGGGTTGCACCATAACAAATTTAGAAAACCAATCGGTAACAACTAAAAGATATTGATTACCTCTTTTCGATCGAGGGAGAGGTCCTAATAAGTCAAGCGATATTAATTGAAAGGGATAAGATACACGCTTAAAGTTACCCATTAAACCAGGGCGAGCATCTTGTGAACTCTTATGAGAACCACAAATTTTGCAGCTTTTAATGTAGCGACAAACAGATTGCTTAAGTGTGGGCCAGTAATACAATTCAGATATTTTCGCGAGAGTTTTTGTAACACCAAGGTGTGCAGCTAAGGGATCGTCGTGACATAATTTGAGCACCTCACTGCGATTTGCAGTGGGCACAACGAGTTTCCATTCAGGTATATTCGATATTTTATGTGGGGACGAGGATACAAATTTATACAGTCTATTATTAGTTACTCGAAAGGTAGGAAATTTGTCGGGGATTATCGGAAACTTTTCTAATCATATTGAGGTACCAGGTATCCAGAATTAAATTTGGAAGGTTAAGAGAAACACATCTCGAGATAACGCATCAGGTACGATATTTAATTTGCCAGGCCTATGCCTAACGTCAAAAGTAAATTGAGATATACGCAAGTTCCATCTTGCCAAACGACCTGCGGGTTGTTTCAAGTTATTAAGCCAAGTGAGTGCTGCACAATCAGTGATTACGGTAAAGTGTGTACCTTCGACATATCCTCTAAATTTCTCGATGCCAAAGATAACACCCAATAGTTCTCGTTCGGTAGCAGAGTATTTTTGTTCGGCAGAAGTTAAGGCACGGCTCGCATAAGCGATTGGATGTTCTAAACCATTGTTTACCTGGAACAACATTGCACCTAACCCAGTAAGTGAGGCATCGGTTTGTATATAAAACTTATCATCGAAATTTGGAGAGATTAAGATAGGTGCTGAAGTGATTATGTTTTAATTTGTTCGAAAGCCTGTTGGGATTCTAAATTCCACTCGATAGTTTGGGATTTCTTTTTATTTTTAATTAAAGCGGTAATGGGTGCAGATATAGTTGAAAGGTTAGGTAGAAAAATGCGATAGTAGCTAATCATTCCTATCAAACGTTTGATTTCGGTAACAGTTTTTGGTGTTTTAAATTTAGTAATAGCATCAACTTTAGCAGGATCGGCTCGTAAGCCTGTCCCATCGACAATAAAACCAAGAAATGTAAGGGATGAACGACAAAATTGAGACTTTTCCCAGTTTATCTTAAAACCTGCTGCATTTAAACGTTCAGCAACTTCATCTAATGTGGCGATATGTTCATCGAAAGAACTTGAGATAACTAAGATATCATCTAAAAATACAAAGGCACGTTCTTGATGTAAGATAGGACCTAACGTTTGATCCATAGTACGTTGTAAAGTTTGTGGAGCGTTACAGAGACCAAATGGCAAAAAATTATATTCGAAAAGACCTCGGCCTGGGACACAAAAAGCAGTTTTTGACGAGAAGATAAGTCAAGAGGTATCTGATAAAAGCTTGTCTAAGGTCGATAGATGAGATAAATTTTGCGTTACGAAGCCTGCTCAAAATTGAGTCAGTTCTGGGTAGAGGGTAAGCGTCTGGAACAGTAACAGAATTTAGCTTCCTGCCATCAAAACAGACACGCCATTCGTCATTCTTTTTCCGAACTAGCAATACGGGAGAGGTCCACGGTGAATTTGAAGGAGAGATAACACCAGATACTAACATTTTGTCTATTTCCGCATGTAAATGCTTTTGTAAGGCAGGCGATAAGGGATATTGACGTTGCTTAAAGGGAAGGGCATCACCTGTGGAGATAACGTGTGTTGCCGTTGTAACACAACCAAGTTCAGAGGTATTAAGTTTGCGAAATTTGTCGATTGTAGCGTTAAGAGTTACATCTTGGGAGTCAGTAAGAGAGATTTTGTTAGATATTCCTGTAGATGCACAGGAGTTCGTTTTAATAGAGGTTTGCCATGAAAATCCTGAAAGTAAAGTGACAGATTAAAAGTTTACAGAAATCAACGCCCAGTAGAAAAGGATACGCTAATGCAGGGACAATCAAAAATAAAACATCACGTTCAAGAGACTCTACACGAATTTTTAACTTAAGGGAACCGGTTACATGTATTTGATTATCGTCAGCTAAATTTATGGAAGTTTTTCAGGAATAATTTGAATTTTGATATTTTGTTGAGATAATTGATGTAAACCTTCGTTATTTATAAGAGAACATGAAGAACCTGTATCCAGTAAAGCAATTACATTTAAGGAACCAATTGAGATAGATAAGTGTGGACGGTTATCGAAGGGTTTTTAACAAGTTGTGAAACAGCGGTAGTCTTTTATGATAAAAGGAATTGACGGTTTGTAACCACTTAGACCACTCGGCTGGAGTAGTGTAGCATAATTCCTCTAATGAAGGTAAGGTATTTTGTACATTAATAGTAGCGGTATTATTATTAGATAAATTTAATGACGGTACAACGTTAGAAGTGGTTTTATAATTTAAATTTATTGGCGTCTGTGTCCGTTGGATGATTGGTGTTGAGGGCGATTTTGGTTTCTTGAGATATTCACACCCTGATTTGAAATATCTCGACGGGAGTTTCCGATACGTTAGGATTACAGTTGGTGCAGTTAGATTTGTAGATATTTGAGCGACCACAACCATAACAAAAATATTTTTAGGGTAAGTGCAGACAGTATAGCTATGTCCACTTCGCTTGCAGTTCCAACAGGTAAGTGCGTTGTTAGTTGACGGTAGAAGGAACGTTAAGGGTAGATACTTTACGGGAAGGTCGAACTTGGCAAGCTAGATCAGGTTCGAGAAGACCAGATAATTTCTCGGTGGTGGTCGATATTTGTCAATCCTTGACCTCACTTCTTGAAGAGAGCGACATAGGTCTTTAAAATGAGCTAGCGAAGATATGGTCTGTAATGCCAAACGTTCTGAGAAATAGGGGTTCAAATTTCTAAGTAATTGATCGATAATTTCGGATTCGGAAGGTTTTTTGTCGAGTCTGCTATATAAAGCTTCTAATGAGGTAATAAAAGACACAACATTTTCGTCGGGACCTTGAGTTCGGTTACGAATTTCGTTCCAAAGATCGTTAATGTAGCCATAAGGTAGGAAGTCTCGTTTTAAACAGGCAACTAACTCATTCCAGGTAGAAATTTGGTGTCGTATGTTTCTTACCATATTAATGCTGAGCCTGCGAACAAATCACCAGCTGAGATAAATAGGTCCTGGTCGGTACACCCGCGAGAAATTTTAAAATCGTTAATCCGGTCAAGAAAGGATGATAAAGAAACCTTCGAATCAAACCCTTCAAAGGTGAGACCCCATTTGTATACAGGTATAGGTTTTCCTAATGGTTTAGGTTCGGCAAGCGCAAGATTTGAAAAAGGTAACGATATATCTACGTCTGCGTTAGGATTAAGTCTTTCTAAAAGAATTCCTTCAAGCAATAACACCTCGGACAACAAACTTTGTTTAGCTTGAGTCACTTGGTCATCGTTATATAAAGATAATGAATCAACTCGCTGTTTGACGTGAGTTATTCTTGAAGTCAATCTCCTAATTCGATATTAGTAGCCGCAGGATCTGTTTTGTTTATTATACCCGATATATCATCTAAAGATAATTTAATTTCTGATACGTTGAGTGGCCAATCGCCAACAGGGTTCTTTAAGATAGCCACGCCTTTGGTTTCCTGTGACAAAACAGCCCTAAGTTGAGATCGCCTATCATTCTGATTGGCTCGCAGCTATGATACTTCTCATTCCAGCTCGTAGATTAATTCCAGCGATTTTAAATGTGATACGTTCATTATGAATACAATATTCAAGACACGATATAAAAAATATGCGATTTTGACGCAGGTTAGAAGGTAAAAAACACGTTACAGCTACTTTAAGGTAATACGATACGATATTTAGAGGTAAGAACTTGTTAGAACGTCACCGATAACACCAAAGAAACACATTTAAGGTATATGGAAACGAAATCAATGTTCAGTTAAATACATATTTTATAGATAATGACAGACAAGCCTTCCAAAATGGAAAATGGGCGCAGAGGATATGTTATTTAACCTATAAGGCAACAACGTATAGTCAAACACTTCTTAAAAAGGTATACTAGCAATTTATTTCACTCAAGTGTTTTTAAACACAAAATTTTCATGTAAAAGGATAAACCATAATGCAATTTTAGAATGTAACATAAAGAACAATGTATTTAAGTTTCAAAAACGGCCTTTCAAAGTTAAGGAAAGCAACTAAAGATATTTTAATAGGTAATTCTATAATACTGTATTTAAAGACATAAGGTAAGGTAAATACTTACATGAATAAAAGTAAAGTTCTTTAAGTGAAGAAGCTATTAATGCATTGTATCCTTATAAAGGAAATTATTCTAACCTAAAAACAAAGAAGAACCCTGAAGTTCATAGCCTGAACAGGTTGAAGGCGCCATCTGCTACACTTCGTTTACAGTTTTACCTGGTCGGTAATGCAGTTAACAAATGTTACGCTTAGATTCTGGTACATTGAAATGGCGATAGATGGCTCTTAAAGCCGGTAATACAATTACCAAAGTTCATAAGATACACATGACGTCACTGATAATTTATATTGCGCCATAATTAAGAGAAGGTACATAAATTTAAACAATAAAATTAGATAATCTACTCACGTGAAGGATCAACTAACCGGCAGGAAATCACGTCACGGTAACCTCGGCATCGCTGCTGGTAGAGTTGGACATCCAAATTATCTCGGGTCATGGGATGCTCCAGGGTCATCTCCGTTCCTATATGCAGTGGAAGACGGAATAGGGAATTAAGGAAAGATACTCAAGATAAGGAAATCTACATAATAAGATAACACGACACCCGGCACGACTGTTCACTTCAAAGTTCGGCGTAAAAAGCCACGTTTCCGCGAGAACTGCGGAACTCCCTACTCTTTGTAGCATTGCCTTACCCCTATGGGGATAATTCACACTTGCCAATTGCACTATTGTGACGTACCGGAAGCCCCGCCCAGTTCATTTAAAATGTTCGCGCGTCTTGCGTATTTAAAATTATGGCGGAAGCTTCCGCATTCAAAAACTACTTAACATAAAATGTTAAAGTGCAAATTCAGTTTGCACGTAACAGAGTTTCAACTCAAAAACCCCTGGATGAATGACCGAATCTGGAATTACATAGAGAACTTGTGGGTTGTTGAAAATTCATTTGTGTAGCTTCAAACAACCTGAATCAAGAAATTGCTTTACTTATCTACAAAGTTCACTAGCATCTTGAAGCGTGCTGCGACCTGATAGAAAATCTTCAACATAGAAATCTTCTTTAATAGCTTTAGATACTTCAGGAGATGACGTATCGCAGTCGTAGCCTTGCTGTGTGAGTCAACAAATGGCGATAAAAGAAGCGGATGCTGTACCGTAAGTTATGGTGTTCAAATTATATGTAAGAATGGAATCTTCAGGACGAATGCGCCACAAGATCTTCTGCAAACATCTTTGATCACGATGAACGAGAACTTGCCGTACATTTTTTGAACATCGGCTGCAATCGCAAATGTGTGTTTGCAAAACCGAACCACAATAGAAAATAGATCTTGTTGAATGGTCAAACCAACCACTTAAATATTACTTAGGAAGTATCCTGAAGTGGTTTCTTGAAAACCATTGAAAACAACCCTATTGTTGTGAGACTATCCTCTTTTAACACACCATGGTGTGGAAGATAGAACGAAATTTCAGAAGAACTAGGATCAACTACAGACATATGACCCAAGTCCACATGTTCCTGCACGAATTGATTGTAGCGAATTGACAAGTCAGTGTTGGTTTGTAATCGCCTCTCTATTGAAAGAAAACGTTTTCTCACTATATGAAATAAAAATCCCAAAACCTCAACTGATTGTTTGAAAGGAATTGAAACTACGAATTTGCCATCAGAATTACGATGAGTGTTCTGTACAATATGTGATTCGCAGGCATTTTCTTCGGCTGTAAGAACCTTTTCTGTAGTATAATGTTCAATTTTCCAAAACTTGTATTGGACAGCATGAGTAAAAACCATTGGTGTTAGTATACTGGAGTCTGGAGAAACAGAGCATGTCCTGTTTCATTGCTGTAATGTTGAAGTATATCTTCTGCACGAGCTAATGCAGAAAAATATGCGCTTTCAAATTCTTTTGGATCACAGTCTGTTTTATCAGGATTGGTTTCAAATACCTTGAAATCAAGATTATAAAACTCCGATAACATGGGGCTTACGTTATTCAACCTGTCACGCAACTCAACGAATTGTGCGGAACTGATTTTAACATTTGTAGCTCTACGTATTTCTTCTAAAATGGTAACATGGTTTGCAAAACGCGTCAATCTTGCTTGTAGGTAACTTCTTGATCTGGTTAGATTTTTCAGGTTTATTATTTAAGATAAAAATCAAACAAAATATTTTTATATTACACTCGCGGTAGATAAAAACCGGACGGCTCTGTGGCGTAGTTGGTAAGTGTGTGACTACTACGCCCAAGGTCCCGGGATCGAATCTCGACACGGTACGCTTGAAAAATGTTAAGCGAGCACTTTTCACAAAAATACACCCTCGTTCGGATGAGAGGTAAAACGGAGGTTCCGTGTGTGAGTGTTGTCACGCACGTTAAAGATCCGTACCTTGCTTGGAACAGGAAGGGTTTGGCAAAATTCAAAATTTTCCAGTTAAAAAAAAACTCATTTCCTGACTAATGTAGTACCTTCGGATGGAGCATTGGAAAATCACATGTAAGGTAGATAAAAACCATATGATACGTCTCTGACGTGCGTAGAGCAACAGAACAATGCAGTTTATTCCACCTACGAAACCAAGAAATCAATGAATTGTAACTGAATGCACACTCTTTGTGTGTTCAGACATCATTAATTACAACTGTAAATTAAACTTATAATCTAAAATAAATGCGCATTTATGTTTAATTAGAAGATAGCCGAAGATATAGATATTCCTGAATTTTCAAATTGCACTTTACAAACCATCAATGCAAAATTATAAAAACATACTGGCATGTATGGAACACAAACATCACTTGTTAAAATATATAAAACTAAATTGAATGCGAAGGCCAAAAGTCCCTTTAAGGAGTATAAGTAATACAACCATTAAATGAGAATGAGATAGATACAAATACTTTTACCTGCTGCTGCTTTAGGGTATGGATAAAAGGAATTAAGTAAGGAATGACCTGCAAGTTATTTATAAGTTGTTGCAGCTCTTTCTATCTTGTGTTGTAAGTGAGCAGTACAATGAAACATAGCCTCAGGTAGAACTGAGGCTGTAACAAAAAAGGAAACTTGTACAAATTTACGCGTTTTTTGATTAAATAGTGAAGGAACATATTTGTAGATCTATGTTGGAAATACGAAATTAATGCTGATGAATATTTAATGCAATTTAAAATGCGGCTCGTAGGACCAATGTAGGTCGCTGGATAATAAGACCACACGAAATCTCTATGGCGATTATTTCTCCGGGTTTTTACACGCCGATTCCTATTCTTTCCAATGGATCTATTGTGCTGTGGTAGCTGAAATTTATATTTGAAATGTTGATCATGGGGACTATACCATAATCCGTTCGTTATTAAACTACATTAAACTATATTATAACATTTATTAACATATTTACAAGTTTAAAAATTTATACAAAGTTTGGCACTGACGTGCACGAGCAGCGTACATGTTCATGCTTTGACTCGTAGTTCGCTACTGACTAGTAGCTTGTAGGTAAAGCTTAAACTAAAAGTGCGGGTGGTACTCCGCTTAAATATGCAGTTTAGGTGTTGTAAATACTTGAAATAATAAAACGCAGTCCTAAACATATGCAGTGAGCCGAAAGTTGTTGTTTTCTTTTTCAGCACGTATACGCAACATTTCCGTAAAAAGAATTCAATTCCACCAGGAGGCCCGAGTAATTAAAATCCCCAGGATTACTCGTTGTCCAGAGTATTTTCGCAAGATGAGTTGGCGCCCATAATTTAAGACAAGTTGAAAACCTTTTTAGGTAAGCGTAGTTGGTAACGTAGTTTAAAATTTTACCTAGGTAATAGTTACATTTTTCGTTTTTTTATTCGTTTCTTCGATTGCTTTTATAGAGACCCATTATAGAGGATTTGGGTGTCGATTTGAATTTTAAGCTGCGAATAAAATTAAATTAAAAAAATTTAAGACGCATGTACGCCTTACAACTAAACTTACGGAAATTTTCTAAAAAGAAATTATATTTTAAATTAAAATATCTATTAAAGTTTATATTAGTTTGTACTCTTAACATTTCTCAAATAAATTCGATTATCTCGAAAATTAAATGAGATATCGAAAAGTGTATAGCATAATTGTAATCAGCGTAAAAAACTAAATAAGGTACATATATATCATTTATTGTATCATTATGGGAATATGTCAACGGACGACGGCGGCGACGACGACGTAGCGATTATATTAACCTAACTTACTTTGTAAGTTTGGTTGATTAATATTATTCCAAACAAACATAAAGAAAGAATTGTTTTCTGTGTATGACTTTGTATTAAAATTAATTTTAAATTGCTCCATGCTTGGCATTAAATATTTTTAAATTTTGTTATAATATCTAATTTGTGCTGGCTACGATTTTGGAATCCAAAATAGCTCCCATACGAAATAAGAAAATTGACAGTTTCACCCTATAAGGCAATTTCACTTTATAAGGCAATTTCACTCTAAAAGGTTAATTTCACCCTATAAGGCAATTTCGCCCTATAAGGAAAATGAAAATTAAATTTTATACTTAAATTACGTCAGAAAATTTCTGTCTGTAAAAATATACATGTATGAAAATAGATGTTAAGTGTACACTGTATATTTATAGTTAAATAAAATTGTTTTAAAGGAACGTGTACTACTCTTTTGCTTACACTAATTTTTAAATCGAGTTGGCCTAATATTAAATTAATGGTAGATCCAGACTTCCAAGAAAAATTAAATCGGTATTACCATACACGATTAGAAACTGTTTATAAATAAAAATAGTTTTAAAATTGGGGGTTGTAACTCGATAAGGGTTGATGTTGAGATAAAATTAAAAAGTTGGGTATACAAAGGTCGGGCGGTGCCAATAGGCACCGAGAGGTATCTCGAAAATTTAGGGGTTAAGTTACCGATTTTTTAGGGTAGGGATTGTGGGTTAAAAATAAAGAAAGGAAAAAATCCTACCCCCCAAGGAGTGAGCAAGGAGGGAGCAAGGAGGAAATCCCTACCCCGCAGATCCTCCTTATGAGAATTTACATGTAAAAATGAGTGAGTGAGGAGTGTGCCAGAACCAGCCCCATCCTCTACTCACTAGGTTTCTCTTTTTGGGAACATATAGAAACATTGTATATTCCGTGACATTGCTCATTCGAGGGAGAGGATTGTTGCAGCTGTAGCATCAGTCACGCCTGTTATGCTGCTGAATACCTGGGAAGAAACTGATTATAGTTTAGACGTGACCAGGGCAACAAATGGTGCACATATAAAACTTTATTAGGTATCAAAAATAAAACTTGAGAAGATTCTCTTTAATAGTATATAGGTTTAATAACTATTATTTCAACTTTACTGTGTACAAATATAACTTTAAATCAAGGAGTTCTTGTACAAACTTCCTGTATTATGTTCAGCAGACGTGATTTTTCTACCTATCTTGTTCTAGAGAGGAGTAGTTACATACCTAGACAAAGCAATATTTTATCTGAGATTTTTCGTAATGTCCCACAATGATTCATACGCCAGCTTAACCGGTCTCTTTGATTACCATCTTCCACAACAAGGTCTATTGCCTAACTTCTAGTCCGAACGATACCGACAACTCAAAGTGAAATAAATCATAGGGTTTACGTAATCAAATTGAACGTTATCTACAGAATCGCACTTAGCAAACGGCAACTCATTGTTTTCTGTTTGGTATTCGACATCTTCACTCTCACTCGGCCAAGTAAAAGGCATGTGGAAAAGAACTGTGAAAGGATGTGCATAACTTAGTGTCGTAACTTTTTAATTTTTGTTTGGAAAATATTTAGTCAAACAAATGTAATCTGTAAATACTTTTGGTGCACTGAAAAATAATAAAACAAGTTAAAAACACTTTAAACAACCAGGCGGTTAGATCCAAATTTACAAATGCAATATTGCACATCAACATAAACAAATTAATAATTTGAAGTTGTTGCAGGTAGCAAACTTCAACGCAAAGTCGCTTGCTTCTTACGCGACGATTTTCATTAAGCCCACATAGTTTTATAACTTTCAAATTAACTTTTAATTAAGAATTAATCTGATACCTTTACAACAGTGAAGTTGTATACGTCTGTAACTTTCTGCGCACCTTCTTCACTTCAATTCTAGCATTTCGCTCCAACTTTGTCCAACAACTAATCCATTATGTAGAATTTACCAGTACAACTCTAATACTTTGACATTATCACAAGTACCCCAAACACCGAAATCCCATTTGATGTAATTAATCATGAGTAATACTGTAATGTGATATAACCAAATAACATGTACATCTGTAAAAGTTTACTATACAAAATTTTCTGTAATTAATATAGCAAAACTTTTCAGCAATTAATCAGAAAGAACATCAGTTTCCTATGCAAAATGTATACGTATATGCTTCGGAAGCTGATAAATGCTGAACTTGTCCCAAATTTAATCAAAATAATTTTATTTTGAGGTGTCAGTTCCTATTATATAACATTCAATTTATCTTCTTTTTAATTATTTCCAAATAAAAATAAACCGAGATCTAGGTTTTGCGCCCTTGCATTCTGACAACTTAATTTTTAAGCTCTTATACTCTTTTCCTTATACGCTTTGAGGAATATTGAACAAAACTGCGACTAATATCTCTTCCAGGGGAGGAATTCGACTCGAAGCAAT
Organism: Platerodrilus igneus; assembly: GCA_036346225.1. Taxonomy (NCBI): domain Eukaryota; kingdom Metazoa; phylum Arthropoda; class Insecta; order Coleoptera; family Lycidae; genus Platerodrilus; species Platerodrilus igneus. The sequence goes on along the minus strand of JARFIW010000202.1, from coordinate 1,074,646 downwards.
ACCTGCTCTTACCTAAACTTAAATTCGTTATGATATTTCCGGGGATGTTGAGTAAACAACATTCAGTTTTGCATTGCATCAGGAATTATTCTTTAATAAAATCACCTTATACGACCAAATTAATGATACTGCAGACACCTACTCAACGGCTACAAATAAGAGTAACCGTTAACAACATTTCTTTTTCAAGATTTCCTAATGTGCTTTTATAATAATATAAACGCAAATATTTCATAAAGTGCAAGGCACGTTGTAACATTGCCAGACTTCGGCCAAATGGCATGGTACACTGCCCTGGACCAAGAAAAAAACATTTATGACAGGAATAAATTTTTTTACTAGGTAAATAATCCCAAAATTAAAAAAACAAATATTCTGGAAAGAAAATTTATAGATATGGTAGTGTAAAGGAAGAAAATTTTAAAAATTCAACATTGAGTGGTGGAATAACTAACGTGTATCAAACGTCCCAAGGGAGACAAAATCGGTAAAGTAAAAATCGGTAAAGTCAAAATTGGTAAAGTCAAACCACTCATAAAAAATTAACGGAATTTGTAAAAAAAATTGTAATAAAGAGAAAGATATAGGCATTAAGAATACGTTTGCAATCAAAGAAAAGCAAGTTTGAAGACAAAGGAACCTCTTAGTTAGGGTTCATATTATTGTTTAATATAAGTGTACACAATAATATGGGGTTTATGAGTTGTTATTGGAAAACGTAGAAAGTTTAGTGTATTATTATTATTAAGATTGGGGGGAAGGAGGTTATAGTTTGGTTTATTGTTAAGATATGGAGTTATAGTTTAGATTATTATTAAGATAGGGGTTATACTTTAAGTTATTAGTTTGTAAACTAAAGGGAAAGGTAGGAAATCGAAACCAAAATATTTAAAGGTTTCTGACTAAGATAACATTTCATGGGTAATAAGAAATGATAAGTAAGATCATTTATATTTGTTTAGATGAAGATATGTGATTTATCTCTAGGGTCAATTAAATTGATCCACCTTATACACCAAATTAGATCATTTTTTGTTGACAGTGCACAAAACATATTTTGGAGCTAATTTTGAAGTAAAAGCTTCTTTGACATTAGATAACATTTTGTTTGTACGCCAAACTGCTACGCCTTTAGACGTAGCCGGAAGAAAAGTAGATACCAGGCTAACTACCAGACGCGGAGAGTAGGGGGATTCGCCTACATACCAAAAAAAAAGTTCATCGCCCACAATTATCTATTAACACATAAAAATAAATAAAGGTCTCTGTACAAAACAAGCAAAGAGAAAATAAATTAAGTGTTATTATTATTTCACAGCAAACAATTATATTGAACGAATGATTTAGAAATTTAGAGACGAAGTGCGCATCTCGTATTTACACAAAATAAAATTAATCAGTTGTAAATCAATATGTGAAAGCTTTTGTCAAGCGATTTTAAAATTTCACCTAATACTTTTTGTAAAATAACTAATTAGTAGGAAAGAATTAACGTGTGAGAGCTTTTGTCAAGCAGGTTTAAAAATAGTACATCGCACCTGTAGAGCGATAATATCGAATTGAAGCAACAAACAATAATTTTACAGTGTCACGTAACTACATCAAACGTTGCTACAGAATATGCCATTGACACATACAAAAAAAAACGAGTTGCATACCTGTAGGTGTCCGGATACTTAGCTCGCAACCCCTCGGGGGTGAGTCAGCACAGCAATGCCATGGTCGTCAAGATACATTTACCCTGCTACCATAACTACAACAGCGGTCTACAGAGAAAAGCAGTTGGTCTACATAAAGAAAAAACCCATTTGGCCTCCAGCTAAAAAAAAGCAATCCACGCTAGACAGCTTTTAGTTGTCAAACAGAAAAAACAAACGTGCATTGCTTTTGAAATACGGTGACGAATAATGTAAAAAGTATTTCGACGTATAAGCTATAGAATCAAATTGAACAATCGTTCAACTAACACGAATTCGATCCGTAAATCCTCGATTATCAAAGAACGATTGAAACTGGGAAACCCGGGTTTTATCGGATAGTGCGCGACCTTATTTCAACAAGTCTTTACATCGGAACAATAGAGAAAACCATTATACGTGGTTATAATGTATACCAAGTTAACAGGTACTTAAAACAGGAGGTAAACTATTTAATTGTAGCATAAACTTGTCGTTTCCAAATAAATAAGTTCAAAATGGAAATTTGTAGCAAGCGTACTTATTGTAAACAGGATGTTGTCGAAGAATTTAAGAGATTACCGGATACCTACACAAGGCATAAACTATTTAATTTATTGAATAAATTTTCGTTTTAAAAGCAAAAGGGATTTGAGTTGAGGAATTTATTTGAGAGCGTGTTTATTATTAATTATGTTGAAAATAAACGTAGCAAAACAGTATCACCAACATTAACGGAAATTGGTCTGCGTCGAAGGTTGTATTCAGTAGACATTTTTATATAAGCTGAATGAAGTCCATTTCTGACATTCTTAAAGAGATCTGTAGAATATACTACCCTATCTTCAGGCATTATATCACGTTTTCAGAGGGATTATAAGATGAACTATAAAACTTCCCTGAAATAGAAACATGTCTATCAAAAACAAGAATATTTGGAGAAAAACTTGTTGCTTCATGCTTTTCCGATTTTACAGCGTAATTAATTTTTGCTAAATTTTTATCCTATGTATTGTGCGAGTTTATATACAATCGAATTGCTGTACCTACAATTTTATTCATTCTTTCTACAACATTATATTATGGCGAATACACTGCATTATACCAAATCTTTTCTACTTTATATTTGGTACATAGATTTTTACAAATGTGTCCAGACAATTGTTTACCAATATCACAAATTATAAATTTGGGAACTGCATAAGTTAAAATTACATTGTTTTCCATATATTTTTCAATATTGTATGCCTTTTCATTTCGCAATGGATGAAGTATAGTAAATTTTGAAAACCAGTCACTTATTACTAGTAGTCATTTGTGACCTTGTTTTGAGCGAGATAAGGGTCCTATAAGATCCAACGCTATAGTATGAAATGGAAAACGTACATCTTTTCCTTTCCCATTAGTCCTAAAGGTTTCATATTCGACACTTTTCTTACTCCACAAGTGAGACAATTTCGACAACATTTCAAAACATCGAGCTTCATTTTGGGCCAATACTAGGTTTCTTGTAACCTAGCTAACGTTTTAGAAAACCCATAATGATTAGCAGTAGGGGGATCATGACAGGTTGATATTACATCAGTTCTTTGTTTCTGATGTACTAAAATTTTTCAGTCATTTATATTTGAGGTTAATAAAGGTAAGTTTGAACGTACAAATTCAATTAACAGGTTATTTCCTACTTTCCATAGTGGAAAGGTATCTGGTGAATTTTTTATTTTGTTTCTTAAAGATATGTAGTATTCATCAATATTATTTAGATCTATTTCTAAAGTATTTAAATTTACTGTATCCTCTTGTATTGCGCGACCGAGTGAGTCAGATATTATATGTAGTTAATCTTTTCGGTGTATAAGTTGAAAAGTATGTTGTCGCAGACGAGTGGTCCCTCTCGCAAGCTTTCAAGAGGGAGTTTGAATATTATTAGGCCATAGGAGACTATAATGGTCAGTTATAACCTTAAACTTCGTACTTTCTATTCAGGGACAATATTTTTCTATTGAAAAATCATGGCAAGACAATCACGTTCTATAAAACACAGTTTTCGTTCACAACGAGTAAGAGATCTGCTGGCATATGAGATAACATGATCTACACATTCAAATTTTGCAGTAAAACGCTATCGAGACCAGTGCTCGAAGCATCTACTTCTATAACAAAGAGTTGACTGAAATCAGGTTGGCATAAAATAGGTTCAGCCGCTAAAATTTGTTTAATTTTAAAAACGACGGCTCTGCTAGAGGAGTCCAGACAATTGATTGTTTTTCTTTTTCCTTTTAGTAGGTCGTTTATAGGTGACATCAAGGTTGAGAAAGACTTCATAAATCTTCGATTCCAACCTACCATACCAACAAATCGATTTATTTCTGTTGTGGTTTATGGTGGCAGAAATTTTTTCTGGGCCTGTTCTTATTGAGTTAGATCCTACTCTGTATCCAAGAATTTTTAAAAAGTTCACATTTTTTTAAGTTAAAAGTTAAATTCGCTTCTTTTAAACGGTCGCCTACAATTTCTAGTAGTTTTATGTGTCCAGAAAACGTGGAAGATATTATGTCTATTATATCATCGAGGTAACGGAAAATATTAGGTTCAAATTTTGGTCCGAAAACACTGTTAACTAAACGTTGTTGTGTTTAAAGCTGAATTTCTCAAATCAAATGGGACTGTAACTAATTTGAATTGACCTCTAGAGATGATACTAAGCGCTGTTTATCTTTAGATTCTTTAGTCAAAAGAAGTTGCCAAAAACTATGCCTTGTATGAAGCACCTCTAAGTATGTATAAAATTCTGTCTACATTAGGCATTGGGTAGCTATCATGTGTAATTATATCATTTAAAGCTCTACCATCAAAGCATACTCTGTAATTACCAGAGGGTTTTTTTAATAAAATGGGAGACGACCAAGGCGATATACATTTTTCAATAACATTTAAGGATACATTTCATCAAGTTTTTTATTTAAGATTTTTGGCATATAGAGGGGACATACGATATGGACGTTTTCTAAAACGATTGCGGTCACCTGTATTTACATTCATATAAATTTTATCTGTTTGATGTAAATTTGTATCTGTACTAGCAATTAAAGCAAGAGTCTATAGTTCTTACAATTTCTAAACTGACGTTCGTCATCAATATTTGTGATGTCATATATTGACGCTGTTGCCACTATCAAAATAGCAATTCCTCGAAACTACAATGACGCTATCGGTACAATATAGATTTTGCATTTATTTAGTAATTGGTGACTGAATGTGGTTTGTTACTTCGTAAAAGGTAATTTGTGGATAGTGTTAGCGTTGTGTTAGGTAATATCTGTCTAAGGGATTTATTGTCACAAATCGTCAAAATTGCTATTTTATGAATGCAACCTGAAAAATATGCAAATTTTTAATAGTCAAAAATTTTTTAAGAATCTGAAATTAATATACGTTAAACAGTATTGCAATTTTTTTAATAGGTAATTTATAAATCTCAAAAAAAAAACAAATTCTTCTAGCGCACATTTTCGGGAAATTAATTTCTAAAGAACAAATGTTCCAGAAGTAGACCACATAAAAACCAGGTGTATATCGTTTCAGGACAAATTAGCAAAGCAAAGTGACCGCAACGGCTATATTATTCGCAATTAGTATTCACTTTTTTTCAGATTTCGCAAAATCTACATCAGTAGCGTATAAAGTATCAGACTATGTACTTTGTACAAAAAAAATACGTTAAAATTAGGGATTTACTTTTGGATAAACATTTAAAACAACCAGTTAAACATTTTTCTGGTAGTCACAATCCACTAGTGTTTACTTACAACAGCTATATTACCGTGAACCGGAACTTATTCCTGGGAGCAAAAAAGAGAACGAAATACGATTAATTTAACATAAAAATTTAAACGAATTTAGCCAGAGTGCTAATAATTATGTCAAATGGTTTTAAAGCACCAATTGCCAGCAAAATATTTGTGTTCATGTTGGATGTAGTTTTAAAGAAGTGTCTATGTATCTATTTAAAGTTAACATTTTAGAATCACAAATACATAAAACCGTTATTACGAAAAAATTTAATTCTGGGGTAAAGAGATCGCTACGCGGGGGAGTATAAATAAGAAACTATCATAAACTTGTTCTAAAACCATTTAGCTTTTTAAGCCATGGAGATTTTATGCTTTTAAAGTGACTTACTTATAATTATTAACAAATAATATTGTATAGAACAGCACAGTTAATGTAGAAAGAATAAAAGGATATCCATAATTAATTGAAAAAAGAAAAATATCTTCTTTTGTGCACTACAGTTGATTCTGGTATAAACCTGATATAACCTGGAAAATATTAAAACCATAACTTAATATGTTATTTATCTTTTAGTAGATTACTTAAATTAGACTGTTATTTTATGGATGCATAAGGTATGGAAATAAAAACAAACATCCTCAACATTTGACATTTCATCTTCTAAGACATTAAATATTAAAGTAGGTGCCTTTAATCTATAAATATAAACAAAATGGTGTATTATAAAATACCATAATTAATGTCAAAATTACAAAAACGTACTTTTAGTATTAACACAAGACAAAAAAAATCTCTTGAATTTCACGCACCACGATTAAACTTAAAAAATACGAACATTAGAGTAAATCAAATAATCTCAAATAAAGTAGGATGTTATTTTTTATACGCATGGAAGAATATCCTTATACTCCATGGAAATTTTAAAAAAATGAACTTTAAACATTTGGAAAATTACTCATCCTTCAAGAAGAAGTGTCCGATAAATCCGCACTGCAGGTTTCAAAAATTCATTATCCCTATAGTAGGAGACAAAGAATACTACTATCGTAAGCCTGCTTATCGTAAAAGGCGATTAAAAGGCGCAGCAAGGGGCAGCAGCCATGCTGGCTGAAAGATATTGGAGGAGACTCGGTTGGTCTCTGGCGATCCTCGATAATTTACAAGGTTGTTGAGGGTTGGCTGTGACGGATACGGCTTTTTGCTAAAATCTTTAGAAACTGCGTTGTGGAAAGATATGGGACCCTACCACAATATTTCCCAGGTATGCGTGACCTAAAACACGAAATATGTATGGTGGAAAGCTCGCAAGTAAAATTCTTGTCCAGAGGTAAAATACCTCCTCATTCGGATCTCCGGGAGGAGGTACTTGGGACTCGTCATCGTAAGAATTTAAAGCAACGGTTCGATTTAGTGATGGGGACTTGGAATGTAAGGTCATTACTTAGAGTATATAAGTTAACGAATTTATTAGTCGAAATGAGAAAAGAAAAGCTGGACATTTTAGGTATTAGTGAGGTGAGATAGCCAGATAGTAATGACTTTTGGAAAGATAAGTATAGAATAATTACAACTTTTTCAACTAATGGACAGGCAGGGGTAGGGATAGTGTTAGGTAAAAGATTAGAACGTAAAGTTAAAGAGTACTTACAATTTAGTGATAGAATAATTATGATTAGATTGAGTACAAAACCCATAGACACTGTTTTAGTACAGGTTTATATGCCAACAACTCAGTACGAAAATGAGGAAGTAGAAAAGGTATACGAGGATATAAATAGTATAGTGAGAAAAGTAAATGGAGATGAGAATTTAATAGTTATGGGCGATTTTAATGCGTCAGTGGGAGAATGTAATGAGAAAGATATGGTAGGAAAATTTGGGTCTGGCAGATGAAATGATAGAAAAGAATGATTAGTTTTGCCAGGAACATAGATTAGTAACTATAAACACCCTATTCGAACAACATGTTAGGTGAAGATATACCTGGAAAACGCCAGCTGATAGGGCTAGATACGAAATAGATTATATTTTAGTTAAACAAAGATTTAGAAACCAAGTTAAAAACTGACGTAGTTATCCAGGGGCTGACATAGATAGCGATCATAACTTGGTTAAAATGAGGTGTAAATTAAAATTCAAAAAATTGAGAAAGGTTAAAACATAGGGATGGGATCTAGGTAAGCTTAATGATAGTGAAGTAAAAGAGGAATAGAATCAAGTATTAGATAATAAGATCAAAGAGATAGCTATAGGAGGGAACATAGAAAATAGATGGAAAGAAATAAAAAGGGCTGTATATGATACAGCAACACAGACTATAGGTAAGAAAAAAATAGAAGCTAGAAAACCCTGGGTAACAAAGGAGATATTAGATTTATTAGAGAATAGAAGAAAGCTTAAACCTATCAGCGAATTGGATAGTGAAAGTAAGCTAAAATATAATAGAGTTAGAGCTAGAAATAAATGGATGAAGGAAAATTGTAAGGGAATATAAGATGATTTGAGAGTAGGTAAGACAGACAGGGCTTACAGGGCAGTTAAAAAGTTTTTCGGGGAAGATAGGAAAAATATAATATAATATAATATAATATAATATAATATAATATAATATAATATAATATAATATAATATAAAATAAAGACGAGAATAATGAGCTTCTAATAAATAACGTTGAGGTAGCAGATAGATGGAAAAGATATTTAAAAGATTAATATAAGGGAGACGATATGGATGAGTAAGAGAACGACCAAGAAGAGGATGTAGAATGAGGGTTCTCAATATTAAGAGAAGAATTCTATAGAGTTGTTAGGGATCTTAAACTAAATAAAGCGCCAGGGATAGACGGTATACCCCTAGAATTAATAAAATATGCAAATCAGAAAACTATAGACAGATTATATGAAGTAGTAAAAGTAATATATGACACAGATCAGGTCTCAATAGATTTCAAAGAAAATACTATTATCCAAATCCCAAAAGAGTCAGGAGCTGATAGGTGTGAGAATTTTAGAACGGTTAGTTAACTTCCCACGCTTGCAAAATACTAACAATAATAATTAAAAATATAGTAGAAACTTTGACTGAGAATTATTTAGGCGAAGACCAATATGGTTTTCGTAAAAACAGAGGTTCTAGAGAACCGATACTAATGATTAGGGTAGTTATTGAAAAAAAGTTACAAAAAAATAAAAACACTCATTTCGCGTTTGTAGATTTAAAAAAAGCATTTGATAGGGTTAATTGAATTGTTATGTTCAGGGTTTTGCGAAAAATAGGAATCTCTCAGAGGGATAGAAAAATTATTTACAGTCTATATAAAAACCAAAGCGTAGTAAATAGATTTGATGAAATAGAAAAGGAAGCTTAGATTAGAAATGGTGTTAGACAGAGCTGTATACTATTTCCCTTGATTTTTAATGTTTATATAGAGGAAGCTTTAAACTTAGATAGAGAGAGTAAAGATATAGGTATTAGTGTACAGGGACCGAAAATAGACATGTTACGTTTTGCAGATAATATAGCTATTATAGCAGAGTTTAGAAAAGATATAGGAGAGTTTTTAAATATTTTAAATAAGATACTACAGAGTAACTATTGTATGAGAATTAACTCAGGAAAGACAAAGTGAGTTACTTCCTAGTTCTAAACCAAAATTAAAATTAGGTAATATCGAGTTAGAGCAGGTAGATGAATTTTGCTATTTAGTTAGTATAATTACAAAGGACGGACGCAGCAGAAGGGATATAGTAGCTAGAATAGCTCAAGCTAGAACAATGTTTCGAAAAAAGAAAAACTAACTAATACCTAATAGTATTAGTTTAGATAATAGAAATAGTTTCTTAAAGTCGTACGCGTGGAGCGTTCTATTATACGGTAGTGAGACTTGGACAATTAAAGAGGTAGATATGAAAAAGATAGAAGCTATTAAGACTTGGTGTTATAGGAGAATGTTAAAGATTAGTTGAACAGATATAGTAAGAAATGAAGAAGTTTATAAAAGGATAGGTGAGGAACCCTGTATGTGAAAACAACTAAAGGTCAGGAGAGATAGAATGATAGGGCACCAGTTAAGACATGAGGGACTATTTAGTAAGGTCTTAGATTATAGACTACCAAATAAAAATAGAGTAGGAAAGCCTAGACAAGGCTATATTAGTCAAATTATTAGAGATTTAGGTTGTGAAGGGTATGTAGACCTTTTTAGACTAGTTCAGAATAGAAAAGAATTTAGAGCTGCGTCAAACCGACCTTTAGTAAGTTCGAAAACAAAACAAAAAAAAATAATAGAATTCAGTTAACTAAATCTCACCAAGACATAACTCACAATTAGTTAGCGGTCTGGCATGTCGGTAGCGATTCGCTGCTTGAGCCTTACCAGATCATATAATTTAACACTTTTCCTTTTTTGGAGGGAACACCAGGTAATATTTCATTTCCTTATAAATGGGCATCATGTAAACATGTTGGAGTTCTTTAACAACCATCAGGTTGCTAATATCTATATAGAGCTAGGTAGATAAGAAAAAGGTAGAAGAGTATAGGAAGACCTAGACCAAGCTATATTAGTTAAATTTTTAGAAATTTAGGATGTGAATGGTATGTAGAACTTTTTAGATTAGCACAAAATAGAAAAGAAGTTTGAGCTGCGTCAAACCGACCTTAATAAAGCTCGAAAACAAAATGATGGTGAACTTGTAAAATGATTTTATACTGACAAAATTTCAATTAAAGCTGTTTAGCTTAATAATAAATGTTATTATGTGGCAATTTGTACTAGTGAGCATATTTTAAATATAATTGCATGTTTTTAATGTGTTATATATTCTTAATTAAAATAGCCATACGCATGTTATACCGGGCACGAAATAATACCCACCAATAATCAAAACTTCCAGAGGTTATGTTTATTAAACTAAATAATGAAACAAGCTAAAAACACTTTAAACGTCTAGACGGTTAGATCCAAATTTACAAATGCAATATTGCACATCAACATAAACAACTTAATGATTTGAAGTTGTTGCAGGTAACAAACTTCAACGCAATGTCGTTTGCTTGTAACGCGACTTTAGGTTTACATAGTTTTATAACTTTCAAATTAACTTTTAATTAAGTATTAATCTGAGATCTTTACAACAGTGAAGTTGTATACGTCTGTAACTTTCTGCGCACCTTCTTCACTTCAATTCTAGCATTTCAAAACTTTCGCTCCGACTTTGTCCAACAACTAATCCATTATGTAAAATTTGGCAGTACAACTCTAATACTTTGACATTATCACAAGTACACCAAACACCGAAATCTCATTTGATGTAATTAATCGTGAATAACCAAATAACATGTACATCTGTAAAAGTTTACCATACAAAATTTTCGGTAATTAATATAGCAAAACTTTTCAACAATTATTCAGAAAGGACATCAGTTTCCTGTGCAAAATGTATATGTATATGCTTTGGGAGTTGATAAATGCTAAACTTGTCCTAAATTTAATCAAAATAATTTTACTTTGAAGTGTCAGTTCCTATTATATAGCATTCTATTTATCTTCTTTTTAATTACTTCCAAATAAAAATAAAACGACATCTAGATTTTGCGCCCTTGCATTCTGACATTACATTTGATTTTTTCCAATGCTCCACCCGAAGGTACTACATTGGCCAGGAAGCGAGTTTTTTTTTACCTGGAAAATTTGGAATTTTGCCGAACCCTTGCTGTTCCAAGCAAGGTAGGGATCTTTAACGTGCGTGACAACACTCACACACGGGACCTCCATTTTACCTCTCATCCGAACGAGGGTGCATTTTTGTGAAAAATGCTCGCTTAACATTTTTCAAGCGGACCGTGTCGGGATTCGAACCCGGGACCTTGGGCGTAGGCCCTTGCATTCTGACAACTTAATTTTTAAGCTTTTATACTCTTTTCCTTATACGCTTTGAGCAATATCGAACAAAACTGCGATTAATATCTCTTGCGGGGGAGGAATTCGATTCGAAGCAATACCTGCTCTCACTTAAACTTAAGTTCGTTATATTTCTAGGGATGACGAGTAAACAACATTCAGTTTTGCATCATCAGGAATTATTCTTTAATAAAATCACTTTATACGACCAAATTAATGATACTGCAGATACCTACTCAACGGCTACGAATAAGAGTAACCGTTAACAATTTTTTTTTTCTAAATTCCCTAATGTGTTTTTGAAATAATGTAAACACACATATTTTATAAAGTGAGAGACACGTTGTAAAATTGCCAGACTTCGGCCAAATGGCATGGTACACTTCCCTGGACCAAGAAGAAAAACATTTATGACAGGAATAAATTTTTTACTAGGGAAATAATCCCAAAAATAAAAAAACAAATATTCTGGAAAGAAATTTATAGATATGCTAAAGAAAGGAAGAAAATTTTAAAAATTCAACATTGAGTGGTGGGATAACTAACGTGTATCAAACGTCCCAAGGGAGACAAAATCGGTAAAGTAAAAATCGGTAAAGTCAAAATTGGTAACGTCAAACCACTCATAAAAAATTAACGGAATTTCTAAAATTGCAATGAAGAGAAAGATATAGGCAGTAAGAATACGTTTGCAATCAAAGAGAAACAAATTTGAAGACAAAGGAACCTTTTAGTCAGGGTTCATATTATTGTTTAATATAAGTGTACACAATAATATGGGGGTTTATGACGTGTTATAGTCACAGTTGTCACAGTTGAATCATTTTATTTGTGAAACTTTCTGCGATCACGCCGCACTTGGGATTTGACTCAATACATGAAAAGATGCATAATCTGATATTACAGAATGAAAAGCATATCTCAAACAAGTATTTATGTGCCAAGGTCGAGTATGGATAAGGGGGCCAGGCGATGGTTGAGGTAAGCAAGCCGGTGAAGCCATAACCAGCAGTGCAGTTTTTGTCTGAGTGCATATGAACCCTACCACAATTCAACGTCACTCAGCAGGCAGAAAACAGAAAAAATGCAACAAGTTTAAAACGGTAGAGACCATACAACACCAGACATTTTGAAATGCCAAATATTTTTAGCCTACGTAGCTTACATTAGTATTGGTTATTAATAGGAGCAACGGAAAGCGTTGACGTTGTTGGACAAAAAAAGGTTTATGGACAAAAAGTAACGTGTCCAGGGCACCACATTTTTCGTACTAAAATACGCCTATAAAATTGTATTTTATGGAGAGGTCAACGAAAAGCATTATATTCAAAGCTTTCCTAAACTAAAATTCCAAAGTTATATATCCTTGCAGACAAAATAAACGTATGCTTGGAGTGCTATTAGTTAATAGATACTAAAGTTCTTGCTAAATTCAATCAAAATAATTTCATTGAGCAATAAAGTTTATTTTGTAACGCTTTTTATAATCTATCTTTCATCAAAATAAAAATGAAACCGACATTAAGATTTTTTGCGCCTCTACATTCTGACAACCTAATTTTCTGGTTTTCACTTCCTACGCTTTTATGCGCTTTCCGTTATTCGTTTCAATATGGACTTGATGAAGTTAGTAAATGAGGGTTAGCCTGATGTGAACCTTTGTCTTTGGACAACAAGTAAATAGAAGGATAATCAAAAAAAATTTATAGCTGGTTGAAATAGTTTTAGCATTACTCATAGCCTAGGTAAAAAACTACAACAAAGTAATCGTAGTTCTCATTGAGGTAGTGAAATTATTGGTTTCTTTAGTTTGGATAAGTTGCATCGACAAAAATGCATTAAGAAAGCAGTCAGCTTTCATAAAAGAGATTCCGCTGTTTCTCTAAGTACGTTTTTATGCACTACCCGATTCAGTGCGAAAAGAAGCATCGTCGTTTACCATCATAATGTTCCAAGTCCAAATATGTAGGGAGTTATAGCTGATTTTAATTATGCTCTAAATCTAGTTTTAGGTATTCTCCAAGAAATCGAGCCACGAGCATCCCTTTGATTTGAAGTTATATTAATAACAATAATAATAATGATAATAAAACATAAACGTTCACAACAGATATACAAATGAAATTTGGTTTCACCAAACGCAAAGTACTACTTGTAGAAAAAGCTAAATGGAAAAACAGTGAAAACAGAGAAATCATAAACAATAAAATATTAGACAACATAATAGAAAATGAAACATACAAATACCCTGGTATCCATCAAAAAACAAAGATAAACCACACATACATCAAATTACAATTGAAGAAACGATACATACAAAGATTATTAGTCATACTGAAAATCCCACTCCACTCCCGTAACCTCTACAAAGCCATTAACGCATTTGCAGTCCCAATACTCATATACTCCTTTGGTATAATTATATAGACTTAAACAGACCAAAAATATCCACATACTCATAAGATCCGAGCTCATCAGATACAGAAAACTTCATTCTATCTCCTGTAAAAAGGAGTTCCAATAAACCGAAAAGAAAGACGGAGAGGCATGATAGATATCAAAGCACTACACACAAAACAGATTCAACAACTTCGGAATTCTTCTACAGCAACAAACATCCCTTCATCAAGCAGACTGCAAATCAGACAAAAACTACATACCTTTGATCTAACCAAAACCAATCACCCAGCAGATACATTTACCCAGCACAAAATATAGATGTAATAATTAACACCTGGAAACAAACAACTACATGGAAAACACAGGTATAAAATACAACACGACCAGATATCAAAAAAATTCTTTTCTAAATGGCACGAGGTTAAAAATCTTTTTCTGAAGACGCAAAGATTTTTCCAAAAAATGCAGATCAGATCATAGCCACATGAAATTACCAAAACTATTGTTACGAGCTACTATTAGGCAACCCGTCAAACATCGAAGCGCCGTAAGCAATGTATATACTACAGAAACCTCGAACCTTCTAGCATATACCGGAGTGCGAATCATCTATTTTATTCAGGGTGTATATAAGACCGCTGATGTAGTACAGAGTTAGTCTATATCAGAATGGCGTATATAAATCATCTCGTATATAGTTAGTTGTTCAATACGTTTTGAAAGTCCTTTAGTAAATATAAATTTGGGTTATGTAAACGTGTATATTGTACCGCCAGCTTGTAGAAAACATAAATAGACAAAAGTGTAATAAATAAATTATAGTAGTGTTTAGTGTTGCTAAGAAGACTTATGGTTAAGGAATTAGTTTAAGAAGATATTAGTGCTTGTAAATAGCATTAGTGTGATAGTACTTCATTGTTAATTGGACTAAAAATATCTATAAATAGGGCATATACTGTTAATTAGACTTGTAAACAGTGAGTAATAAAAACTTTTGTTATAACTTGTTTTCAATTAGTGAAACGCGTTAATAGTAACCCGCTACACTATCATAAAAGATTCAAACATACACACCGATACATGTAGAAAATACCATCTCTTCAAGGAAACAATAGATCACATAGTTAGCGGATGTAAAATCCTATACACCCCGCTAACGATTATAGACCCAAGCGAATACAAATTATACTGGGATGTAGAAATACGTACTGATAAAACAATAGCATGCAATAGACCTGACATCGTGTGTTGAAATAGAATAAAAAACGGATCACCTATCTCATAGACATATGCGTACCCAATGAGCACAAGACCAAAACAAAACCAATAAAAAAATAAAGAAATATACAGAATTAGCTATAGAAGTTGAGAAACTATGGAAATAGAAAAAAGGAGTGATCATAACGTTCATTTCAACTACTGGCAAAATCACATACATTTTCGACACTCATCTAAATCAACCCGGCCTCAACTAAACCATCTACACAAATATACAAAAATCTAACAAACATAAAGCACTGAGTATAGTACGATTATTTCTTTACTAAAGCAATGGACTTTGAGACAGCTTGGTGTAACCCGACATCTCAGAACCAAATATCCACTTATACAAAAGTGATAAGAAAACAATAAAAATAATAATAATTCTAATTTTTACAATAATAATAATAATAATAATAATAGAGGAATTTTGCGGGACATGTTGTAAACAACCACACTAGGAGGAACACAAAAACAGCGAACGAGATGGTCAGACGAAATTAACCGAAACCTTATTTTATGTTATTAACAAGCAATTAACTGCGAAGCAAATTTAACAAGTAGATCTCAACTACACAAAATATTTTCAAACAAATACCCAGAACTGCAATTCATCACAGTACAAAGACTCTCAGGCTAAGTACAACTAATAATCAGAAACAACAGAATACTAAAACCAGAACTAGACCACACAAAAGAACAAGTACAACATACACTACAAAACAACAACCAAACAAACACATACATCAAAAAGCAAACAGACAAAGATGACAAAACCCAAGAAGATACAGAAACATAATAACCAGAAAAAAAAAGCAAATAAAGGCATAATTACCACACGAATTAGCACATGATACAAACAAGGCAATCACAGAAATAGAAGGAAAGTTGAAATAATATTCAAGAATATAAAGACACACACAATGACGTCAAACCGTTCATACACAGACAACACAAACGTAAACAAAACAATTGTACTCATTAACACAATAATAGGAAACAATAAACAAAATAACACCACTATGAAAGAACTACAACGATTAATCTATACGGGAGCACTCGCTACAATAAGATTCACACCAAACAAAAACAAACAACAGACAATAAACAAATGAAACAAACAATACCACCATGGCAACACAGCATACAAACAAAAATACAAAAACTGAAAAAGACATAGGACAGCTAATGCAATAGATAGGAGAAAAAAAATTCAGAGAAGAAGCGAAAAGTAATAGGAGAAATGCTAAAACAAAATGCAATGGAACAACTGGACGAAAGAAACCAAGACTACAAGCACTAGCCAAGGCACTCGGAAGATATGAGAAAGGCAATAACAGGAAAGGACAAAACAAAATATGCATCCAAAGCCAAACGGAATTCTATCAAATACATAAATACAATAATGAAAAGCTGATACACAACACTAATCATAAAAACAAACACAGACAACGTAAAAATGAAATAAATAGAGATCAGAAGGTGCATATAACAAGGGAACTGCCTAAGTATTTCCTTGGTCTGCCTAGTACTAGATCCACTATCAAACGGAATACACAACACAAAATAAGAAACACAAAACCACAGATTCACACCCACAAAAATAACTCACCTTCTGTAGACGGACGTCCTCAAACTAATAGCATCAACAAACTCACAACTCAATCAAATACTTAAAATAACACAAACATACAGCAACGACATAAACACGACCTTTGGAACAGACAAATATAAGAAAAACAGTATAATAAAAGGTAAACTAACGTCATAGAAATTATTTAATGTTTGAAAGAAACGATATTGTAAATGTTCTATATGCTTTTGTATGAGAGAAAATATTTCATACTGTATAAATGCTTTAATATTGGTGTGTTTGATTTCATTTGATAAATTCCAACATTTCCGTTGGACTAGACAGGCAAGGCAAAGTTAGAAAGGAAAGTAAGTCAATAATTTAAAATTTTGCAGTTTGCTGTATCTGTATCACAGCATTCTTTTAGCGGCTCATCAAAACGAGGCGTTGTCACATCACTGTTTGAGTGGACGTCATAACGTGCGGCGTTTTCACAGCACTGTTTTGGAGACACCCCAACGTGCGGCATTGTCGCATATATATATATATATATATATATATATAAATTTAATTTTTCTTTAATTTTTAAATAATTTTAATTTAAATAAGGGCCCAAAAATTTAGTAAAATACCAACGCAAGGTTAATAAATATATATATATATATATATATATATATATATATATATATATATATATATATATTATAATGTCTAAGGAGCTACTAAGAGTTATAAGGGTTGTTTAGTACAAGGTAGTATATGCCAAGCAAAAATAATCCACATATTTGATCACATAAACTTAAAATGTATGTTTGCCGTATTTTATGTATACTAAAATACCATTCAAAAATAGTAGTTGAAATTAATGCCAAAAGTAATTTTAAAATGATTAAGTGACGTAGTAAGATGGCAATGCTCAAGGGTTTATGCCGAGTTTGAATTTTAAAAGCCTTTGAAAGTACATTTGCCGTCCAAAAGCCGGATGCGTCTGTGAATGTTTACTATCAACATGCATCCAGGGTCAAGTGTAATTTATTTTGGTCTCATTTTATAGAATCAACTTTTGGACAATATTTGTAAACTCAAAATTATTAGTTATAACAACGTCAAATGTGATTGGTGGAATGTAAAGATTTAGGACATATATTAGAATTTAATGTGATTATGAAATTGTATAAAAGACATGAACTTTGGTATGTGCGACACGAACGTAGTTATTTGTTATGAACTTTGAGATGTTGTAGGCTAAGGGAGTTAACATGGTCGCCTTAGAGAGTAAACAAGGGAGATTATTTTAAAACCAATTTTGTAAAAAGACGTGTTTTACTAACTGTGCTAATTTGTATCAAAACATTTAAAAAGTAAATAAAAGTAGTTGTTTTAAAAGGAGTTTCAATTGAATAAAGTGGTAAAGAAACAAGCATCGAAAGTATAAAGTGAATAGTAGTGATTGTGCGACGGTAAATTATTGGATTTGGAGAGTGGTTATATAGATTTGAAGTGATATTGGAGAGCGGTTTAAAAGGTAGCAGGACATCGAGAGTGGTTATACATAGAAAGAAGTTGGATATTGGAGAGCGGTTTAAAGGTAGAAGGACATCGAGGGAAAAAGAAAGGTTGGATATTGGAGTGCGGTTTAAAGGTAGAAGGACATCGAGGTGGTTATACATAGGAAAGAAGTTGGATATTGGAGAGCGGTTTAAAAGGTAGCAGGAGCATCGAGCAAAAGATACAGGAACGAGTAGATTGGGATTAGATACGGAGAAGCGGACGGTTTTATAGAGAAAACAAGGATTCGAAGCGGAGATTAGCACAGGGGAAGTTGTAGCACTGATTTTTCTAAATTCTAAATTTGGGTTAATCATTTCAGGTATTGGGGAGCAGTTAAAATTCAAGGACACCTGGAGGCGGCACGAAAATTCAAGGACATCAGTGTGAAGACGCATACGGCGATAAGGATTTTGAGCCAGCAGTCAGAACGGCATCAACGGAGTATAGACCAGGTGAGTGTTGAAATATATTTTAATACGTCAAAAATAGTCATACAATTTTGGTAGTAATTTAATTTGGCACAAAGCAACTTTGATCTTATTAGAAATTTTGGCATATACAAAAGTAGAGTATCAATTTTAGTAGTAAAACAAAAGAGTGCACTTTGGTTGGACTTAGCACATCTACTTATAACGGAACCCACTATAAGTTTGAACACCCTGAGATTAAGAGCTTAAATAGTCGAGGCATTGCAATAAATAATTAATTAAAGAACCAACCAAACTTGGGGGCGTGCATTAGGTGGCACATTTTAAAAATTGATAAAATAAAGAGTGAGTAACTGACAAGTAGCGAGATTTAATAATAGTAAAAGAGAAAGTGGACACATAATATAGGTTGAAGCCCAAAGTAAAGGGGTAGAATATATGTGGAACCCAACGTGGGGCTGTAGAATATAGGTGGCAAACCCAACGTGGGGCTGAAAAAAGGCTAGATTGAGTAGAAATTAGACAGAAATAGTAATAGGACACGGGAGCCTGAGATTAGGTGGGGCCCGTAGTTAGATATTTTCAGGCATACGAGTTCAAAAAGACAGGCTGCAGAGATGACGGACCCAGCAATGAAACGGATTACGAGATCGGGACTGATATACGGAATTGAAGCAGAAATCACGACACTAAACGATGAAATTAGGACGCAAGACAGAGAGCTAGACGCAGGGGGAGACATCCAGGAGACGGAGGCGAGGCAGACAGACCCGGAGGTGACAGACATGGACACGGACCAGCCGACGGCACCGGAGGTAAGGGTAGAAAACCGACGCAACCCAGGACATTATGAGATTTCTGATAAGCATGCAAACAAATTTAACGAACAAATTTGAAACTTCAAACACGGAACTGAAGGCGGAACTATCGGACAGAATTGAAACTTCACGCACTGAACAAAAGAGGCAAATACGCATTTAAATAACAAAATAACGACTTTACATACGACTTTAACGAACCAAATTACAGATTCACACAGAATTAAAGACCGAGCTAACGAAAAAATTGAAGATTCACACCCGAACTAAGGAACGAGTTTAGGACGGCACACGCGGAACTGACGGCTAAACTGAATTATACAAAGAACTATCTACTCACGCAAATACAAAACGAAAAGGACGACATAAGGACTGAGGTACACGAAAAGATTGACAGAATAGATGACAAATTAGAAAATACGCGGGTACAGATTCAGGAGACTTGAACGCGACAAAAACGGACCTACGGACCGAAATCAAGACACGCGTAGAGACAGTTGAGGAGACAATGGTCAGTGGTTTTACGACGTTACATTCCGAAATTCAAACATGCGACAAAAGACATTTGACAAATTACAGAAATTTAGGACAAACCTTAGAGACGATACAGAACGAAAATTTGAACACTAAGACACAACTGGACGACAAAGTCACTTGTAGAAAACCGGGTAGGACATGACGTAAGACAAATACATGAAAAATTGGACGACCTAGAACGACCGCGTTGGACTGGACTACGGACAGCACATCAAATTGAATCGGGACGCGCTACCTAAATTTGAAGGACGGAGGACAGAACAGCCGATGGGATTTCTAGACAGACTGGACGAGATCGTCGAATCGGAAAATGAAAGGACTAAGTTACAGATAGTAGGGGCGACATTGACAGGGAACGCGGAAAAGTGGTACAACATCATACGCCGACAGTACGACACATACGCGGAATTTCGACGACTATTTATGGAACAGTTCTGGAGCCACGCACCAGACGGACATACGGACAAATCTGATTACGGGACACTACAGTAGGACACACGGGACTCGCGAAGAATACGCAATCGACAAATTCAACCAGGCACAGCACTTGACACCAAAGTTGGGCGAGGACGACATTGTTACTACTTGCGGGCCACATGGAGCCGGAAGTGACAAAGATGGTTGTGGTCCATAATGTTAAAACACTGCGGGAATTTTTAGGCGTCATGAGAAATTCGATTTGGCAACGGCACTGGAGGCAAAAACACGGACTAGTCATTGGGATCAAAACCGGGGTTATAGGGATGACAACCGACGACATACGTACCACGAACAGCGACCCAACCATAGACAAGACAATTTCCATCACGAACATCGACCCAGCTACCGACAGGACTATTTTAACCACGGACACCGAAATCACTGGGGAACGACGGAAACAGGAGACCATACTACAATAGGGAACACCGGGAGAACGACTTACAAAGACAAAACAGGTACCAGCGCGACGACAACGCGGATGACGGTCGAAATACAGGGGGCGGTACACAGAACGGATACAGCCGGACGGACAGGGACGCGAACGTCCACCACATAACGACCAGCGCAAGGACTCAGGACACGGATCAAATTGAAGTGGTGCAGATACACGAGGCACCCTCAGAAAAAAAAACGCAAAATTTTGGAAGAACGAATGTATAGGATTAAAGGTCGACGTGGTTTATAGTTTAAAAGACTTATTGTTAAATAATTATAATTTGAATAAAAAGAACCTTTTGTTCATTAATATTAGTTTAAGTGAGTGTTTATATGTTGCTTTAGTTGATAGTGGTTCACAGTTGTCGCTGGTAGATGAGAGGGTGGTGATAAAACATGCTGATTTTTTAAAAGGAAGAATAGAAGCGATTAATGGAGTTAATTTATGGTCAGCTATGAATAAAAAGTTAACTACGATTTATAAAGTCATCCGTGTACCGATATTTGTAGGGGATAAAAATGCAGGAGAGGCAGAATTTTTAATTACAAAGGGGTTGCATATAGATTTCATATTAGGAATGGATTTTATAGAGGATTTTGGATTGAATATAGATGGTAAGGATAGGTCGATTCGAATTTTTGATAAAGATAAGTTATGGATGGTGTCTACGGTTAGTGAGGAATATAGGAATGGAGATAATATAGATAAGTCGGGATTAGGAATGGATAGGACAAGTGATTATAGACAGGTTAAAGTACGATTATGTAATATGTTTGTGAGATTAATTAAGGATGAACAGATTGGAAAAGTGAGTATTGAGATAAAGGCGAAGCTAGAAGAATTATTTAATAAATATGTAGGGTTATTTAATGAAGAGCCAAGATTGGCGAGGCGATATATGCATAAGTTAGAGGTCACGGAAGACAACGGGTTTAATACAAAGGTGTATCCAATTCCGTTTGCTATTAGAAATAGGGTTAAAGCCGAGATTAACAAGATGTTACGAGATGGAATAATAGAACCAGCGAAAACTCAATATGTGAACCCGGTAGTTATTGTTCCTAAACCCAATAAAAGGGATATAAGGATTTGTTTGGATGCGAGGAAGTTGAATTCGATTACGAAACCGCAGTATGAACAACCACAAGGGTTGGATAATTTGTTGTACAAAGTGTACGAGATGAAGTTTTCAGTAAATTAGATTTAAAAATTCATTTTGGTTAATTCCGTTGCATGAAGACAGTAAGAAGTTTACAGGGTTTAGTATTGAAGAGAGATTTACATGTTTTCTGTAGTTCCGTTTGGGTTAAGTAGTTCTTCAGCAGCACTTGTAGGGCCATGCAGAAGCTGTTTAATGAGTATGAAGGTTTCTGTTCGCACTATGTGGACGATTTGTTGATTTTTTCAAGGAACGAGCAAGAACACCTGGAGCATGTAGAAAAGGTGATCCAGAGGCTGGACGAAGGGGGTTTGAAGTTGAACGTGGAGAAATGCGAGTTGTTCAAGAACAAAGTTACATATTTAGGGTTTGAAATCAGTGAGAATGGGATGAAAATTTGTAATAAAAGGTTGGACGAGTTGAAAAATATTGCTCAACCAAAGAACGTGAGAGGATTACGAGGGTTTTTAGGGGTTCTAAATTATTATAAACGATTTATACCGCGATATTCTGAGTTGTGTGCGCCGTTGGTGAGTTTATTAAAGAAAAATGAAAGATGGAAATGGACTGTTGATCGAGAGAAGGCGTTCCAGGATTTAAAAAGTGCATTTTATAAAGAGTTGTCATTAAAATATCCAAATTTCAAAGACGAATTTATTTTAAGAACGGATGCGTCGAAATATGCGATAGGGGCTGAGTTGGTGCAGATCCAGGATGGAGCAGAGGTACCAATTGTATTTATTTCAAGGGTATTAAAAGACTGCGAAACCAGATATGCGACGGCAGAGAAGGAAATGTTGGCGATAGTATATGCAGTGAAAAGTTGCGTTTTATCTGCTAGGTAACAAATTTTTAATAGAATCCGACAACACGGTGGTAACATTTATGAAGAAAAAGGAGTTTCTAAACAGCAGGTTGTACAGATGGGCGTTAGTATTACAGGAATACGATTTTGAAATCAAGCACAAACCAGGCAAGGAGAATGTGACGGCGGATTTTCTAAGCAGACTGCAGGTGGAAGAGAATAAAGACGTGAAGGATTGTTTAGTTGCTTTGCAGGAGTTCAGGGATGTTGGTCGGTGGACAAACGCCAAGCTTATGGAAACGCAAAGGCACAGTGAGGTGAGCTCGATCCGCGAGAGATTAACAAGCGAGAATGTGGAGGAGTACCGTGGATTTATCATCGTAGGGCAGTTCGTAGTAAAAAGGATAGGTGAGGCAGAGCTAGTAGTGGTATCCAGAGACGCGGCTATGGAAATTATAGATGAAATTCATTTAAATTTTGGACATATAGGCATAAGAAAAACATTTTTGGTATTCAGGGAGGCGTTTTATGCACGGAACGATATCACGGTGGTTAAAGAAAGGATTAATCGTTGCAAAATTTGTATCTTAGGGAAAGACAAGAACGTGGTGTTGCAGAACGTACCGATGAGTGTGAACGTGAGCGGACCGTTGGAATTGGTAGCTATTGATTACTTAAGCAACCTGATTACGAGTGAACAGGGGTATCGGCACATATTAGTAATGGTGGACGTTTTTTTCAAAATTTGTTAAATTATTTCCGGCAAGGCGAAGCAACACGGTGCATGCTTTACAGTCGATTAAAGAATTTGGAAGCCAGGTAGGGAGAATGGAAAGGATTTTGGTAGACAACGCAACTTATTTTAACAACCAAAGATTTAGGAACGGGTTAAATCGAGCGCACATTAAGGTGTCATTTAGCAGTATACGGCATCCGAAAGCAAATCCATGCGAACGATATATACGGGAGGTAATAAAATATCTACGGTTAGCAACGCAAGAGCACCATAATAGATGGGTTAGATATCTGCCGCAGATTGAAAATTTCATGAATTGTGTACCGAGTTCAGTGACAAAAACGTGTCCGATAACATTGATTCGGAGGATTATACCAGCTAGGCCATGGAGGGAAGAAGTCGAGGTACAAGACATCACAGAGTTGTTGGGCAGCGTTAGACGTAGGATCGAAAGGAAGCAGCGTAGGGATATCGAGCGAAGGTGTAGCAGGATCAAAAAAAGGACGACTTTTGAAATAGGAGATATGGTGGTTGTGAAAAGGTTAAGAGTTTCGAACCGCGACAGGAACATTTGCGCGAAGTTGTTGTTTCCTTATGAAGGGCCGTACAAGATTACGCGTATTTTTGCGGAAGGAAATACATTTGAATTAGCTACTATGACAGGGGAATATCGTGGGCGTTTTCACTTGGAAAATCTATTCCCATATAAGGTTGTACAAGAAGAGGGTTTAGTAGAATAGTTGTTATATAGTTCATGCGACGGAAAGTTTAGTTTTGTTTTAGTTTATAAGGTAGGTTAGTATGTAGCATAGTTAGACAGACATGTTGAGAATTAAAAATAGGGGTTGAATAATTAAAATATGTAGGAATCCGAAAAGGGGTTTGTGTAAAAAGGAAAGAGGGGGTTTGATTTTAAATAAAACTAGAAATTATGCACGCCAGGAAAGAGTAAAGCCGACGCAATTTCCAATTTCATTCAAAATCAGTGGGGCCAATATAATGTCTAAGGGAGCTACTAAGAGTTATAAGGGTTGTTTAGTACAAGGTAGTATATGCCAAGCAAAAATAATCCACATATTTGATCACATAAACTTAAAAATGTATGTTTGCCGTATTTTATGTATACTAAAATACCATTCAAAAATAGTAGTTGAAATTAAGTGCCAAAAGTAATTTTAAAATGATTAAGTGACGTAGTAAGATGGGCAATGCTCAAGGGTTTATGCCGAGTTTGAATTTTAAAAAGCCTTTGAAAGTACATTTGCCGTCCAAAAGCCGGATGCGTCTGTGAATGTTTACTATCAACATGCATCCAGGGTCAAGTGTAATTTATTTTGGTCTCATTTTATATAGAATCAACTTTTGGACAATATTTGTAAACTCAAAATTATTAGTTATAACAACGTCAAATGTGATTGGTGGAATGTAAAGATTTAGGACATATATTAGAATTTAATGTGATTATGAAATTGTATAAAAGACATGAACTTTGGTATGTGCGACACGAACGTAGTTATTTGTTATGAACTTTGAGATGTAGTAGGCTAAGGAAGTTAACATGGTCGCCTTAGAGAGTAAACAAGGGAGATTATTTTAAAACCAATTTTGTAAAAAGACGTGTTTTACTAACTGTGCTAATTTGTATCAAAACATTTAAAAAGTAAATAAAAGTAGTTGTTTTAAAAGGAGTTTCAATTGAATAAAGTGGTAAAGAAACAAGCATCGAAAGTATAAAGTGAATAGTAGTGATTGTGCGACGGTAAATTATTGGATTTGGAGAGTGGTTATATAGATTTGAAGTGATATTGGAGAGCGGTTTAAAAGGTAGCAGGACATCGAGAGTGGTTATACATAGAAAAGAAGTTGGATATTGGAGAGCGGTTTAAAGGTAGAAGGACATCGAGAGTGGATATACATAGAAAGAAGTTGGATATTGGAGTGCGGTTTAAAGGTAGAAGGACATCGAGTGGTTATACATAGGAAAGAAGTTGGATATTGGAGAGCGGTTTAAAGGTAGCAGGAGCATCGAGCAAAAGATACAGGAACGAGTAGATTGGGATTAGATACGGAGAAGCGGACGGTTTATAGAGAAAACAAGGATTCGAAGCGGAGATTAGCACAGGGAAGTTGTAGCACTGATTTTCTAAATTCTAAATTTGGGTTAATCATTTCAGGTATTGGGGAGCAGTTAAAATTCAAGGACACCTGGAGGCGGCACGAAAATTCAAGGACATCAGTGTGAAGACGCATACGGCGATAAGGATTTTGAGCCAGCAGTCAGAACGGCATCAACGGAGTATAGACCAGGTGAGTGTTGAAATATATTTTAATACGTCAAAAATAGTCATACAATTTTGGTAGTAATTTAATTTGGCACAAAGCAACTTTGATCTTATTAGAAATTTTGGCATATACAAAAGTAGAGTATCAATTTTAGTAGTAAAACAAAAGAGTGCACTTTGGTTGGACTTAGCACATCTACTTATAACGGAACCCACTATAAGTAGTTGAACACCCTGAGATTAAGAGCTTAAATAGTCGAGGCATTGCAATAAATAATTAATTAAAGAACCAACCAAACGTTGCAAGTACGGGGCGTGCATTAGGTGTGCACATTTTAAAAATTGATAAAATAAAGAGTGAGTAACTGACAAGTAGCGAGATTTAATAATAGTAAAAGGGAAAGTGGACACATAATATAGGTTGAAGCCCAAAGTAAAGGAGTAGAATAATATATATAAGATATCTCGACTGGTTCAATAATTATTTATTTTATTTTTTTTATTATTCGGGAAAGCAGTCAAACTTGATGGATTAATAAAATACTCTTTGAATCATTCAAGCTTTCGATAAATTTATTATCTTCGTCAGGAATCTAATACATATAAAATTAATTGTTAGAATAGTTGTTTAACATTACTTACGGTTATGAGTTTTATATATACATATAATTAAGGATATCGAACATTTTTTTAAATGTACAAATTATGAAAATTTGAAACATTGACATCTTGTAACAGTTACTGACTATGTAGAATAATTAGTCTGTGCAGGAAAATTTACATATCTCAATGTGTTTATAAATATGTATAAAATTAAAATTAAAAACAAATTTAAACTAATTTTTGAAAAATTAAAGTGGATGGTTATTGCCTTTAATAAGGGATATTAGATAGGAATAAATACTGTTAAAATTCTGTGTATCTGTTTTCTTGTTTAGCGTGTTGGGTTTTATTGATATTGCAATCATTTCTTAAAATAACCGTTTGCGATAATTAGAATTTCTAATAATTTTAGTGTCTGTGTAGTTCATGGAATGTCCCGCTTCAATTACATGTGTGTTAAGAGAACAGGAATTAATTTTTCTCTTACAATCACTTTTGCTATGATATCGCCCTTACGTTGGTGTGTCCTTAAGATTGCTATGAAAAAGCCTTTTTCAGGATTTAAGCCCCTACGATGGGTGCCATTAATATTTCTGTGATGTCCCCACGATTGGGGGTACCATTAAAAATGCTGTGATAAACCCTATTAAGCCCCTATATTTGGCGTAGATTAATAATTGTTGTGATATAGCCCCTACTGCACGACAATACAGATTATTTAATTCCTCTTTCTTTCTATTACCTGACTGTAAAATAATTTAAATGACGCAATTCAAAATATCACAATATAATGATTGATAATATGTACAGTTTTATGCCAATTTAATATTTAGCCCCTGAATTAAAATATTAACATTCACCAAATTTAAATTTCCTGAACGCCAGCAAAAATATCTTTATAATTACTTTTACGTACCTTTAAACGTTCCAAGATGCTTTCTTTATTTTTTAAATTTTTAAATGACCTTTTTGTTGACCATTTCAGATACTTGATATATAGCAAAAATATTAAAATAAAAACAGTCTTTAGTTAATAAAAATTTAAGATTTTAAACCTGCGTTTTTCTTGCTTGTCACTGGAATTGCCTCAGAGTATCGGTGGTTAGCATCCCTTACTACACTTGTTTTGCTTATTGGCCAGAATTATGGATTAATGATTGTCTGTAGTTTTTCCTCGGATTCCTGAATTACCTTTGAGTATCTTGAGTATCCTTACGCTTGTTTATTTAGTCGTATTTTCAGACGTATTTTTATATTTTCCTTTTAGAGGTAAATTTAGAAATATATTTAGATATTGATTTAGATATTTATTTAGATATTGATTTGAAATTAGATGTCGGTTTAGATATTGTTTTGGATATTGGTTTAGAGCCCTGAATTGTTAAATATTAGAAAAAATTTTAATCAATAGTAGATCGGCTATTATTCGTCGACCAAATTTGGCACTTTCAATTTTTCACTTATACTAAATAATAAACTTTTCATTAATTGAAATTGTCACGTTAATTTCTACTTCATATCGACGTGGTTCGTGCCTTGTTAAAAATAAACTAAACGTTTATTCATTCCCATTGTATTTATAAGCCCTTCCTATCAATGCTTTAATTGGTGCACGTCGCGTGTTTATTGATAATTTCCGCCTATCACTGCAGTACCTTAGTATTTCTCAAATTCCTTGGTTTTAATTGTTGTTCTTACCATCCATTTTTCACGTAGACATCTAATATACCACATCATATTATTAGAATTTCAAAATATTGCTTTCATTCTGTCACGTAATTTATAGCTGTCGTTTAAAAGTCCAAAACTTATCGTATAATTAACCGTCTGGTGTTTATTGTTTGTTACAAAATATGTTAAATTCTAATGAAACAAATTCATTTTGTCACGTATTTCATTTTCTAATAATAAAGTATTAGAATGCGTTTACTTATTTACGCGTTTGAGATTTTAATGAAATGATTTAATAGCTAGTATTCCAGATTGTTTATCTTTACCGAGTACGTGTTTATTTTGATAGAACTTGATGTATTTGAAACCTTATCTTTGTTTTATTCTTTAACTTAAAGCGTATTATGAAACGTATACATTTCTATTTTAACTAAATGGTATCTGATTATTGCAAAATGTGCTTCTTTCTTATGCTTTAAATTAAATATACTTTATATACAGTGTGCTCGCAATTGACTTTTTGTAAAATAGTCGATTTACTCCTATAATTGATGGAATTATTTGGTTTTCTTAAAGTTACAATTATTTATATCTATCCTACGACCTCTATGACTTAATCTACCCTTAAACTACCCTCTCATCATAGCATTATATATATATATATATATACATATATATGCATGCATGTTAGTATAAATAGTTTTTGGCGTGTTATGAGTGTACAGAATAATCAATTTTGAATAATCTTTGAAAAATGTTTATATCATCTGTAGGAGACCTAGAGTTCATGAACGCTATAACGTAAATTAGATGTATATATTTGAAACTGTTTGGTAATACCCAATCCAAAATTGCTCTTGGGGGTTAGTTTAACTGCCCTCGTAAAAGGTTAGAAGTATCGGATGATGTCAACTTATTACTCTCAAAGTCATGTAATTTAATCGTTGTTAAAGAGTAATTTTTATGACTTGCAAAAGCTCTATACACTACATCAATTTACTAATGGGCCTTCTCTTTACGATGTCGCCTAAATTCTGCTCTTAGGAAGTAAATTATATATTTTTCAGTTGTAGTAAATGCCTGCAGTCATTACAATACCCTAAGTTTGACAGCAAAATGGCATTTTTGAAAGTTATGCATAGCTTTTTAAAAAGTTCATTTCTATGCAAATTTATGCGGTGATGAGGAAACTGAAACATCTCGTTTACATAAGCAGTAAACCTTATGATCGATGTTTGGGATTTAAAACAATAAAGGAAGCGCATTTGAGGTTATAAATTTCCAAATTAGCATTAATGTGAAGCCAGCGTAAAGTGATTACTAAGTTCTGTATTCTAATATAACTTCCGTCTGACACAACCGGATTGAGAAGAAATTGAATAAAATATGATTCTGGCATCTGTTATTTTTATTAGCATCTAACAGTGTGGAGTCTAGACGATTCTCTTAAAATTCTCTTTGAGGGTCTTCCAACGAGTAACGATGTATCTGATGTATTTAATAATACATTTGGGACAAAATGCGCATTGGGGTTCATATAAATATCTGATTATTTCCCGTTTGCTTGGTCAGATTCAAGTTCTCTTGAGAAGCTTGCGGTGGTTTGATGTTCTCTTGAGTATAACGCGGCTTATTATTTCGCCTATTCAGCTAAAAGAATGACTGGAAAACACGCATATTCGTTTCGAATTGAATGCAAAGGGGCGTCTTTGCGGTAGTTCATATGCATTTACAACAAACGATGTGTTAGGGATATTGTTTTACGACTGTAAAGTGTGTGAACCAAAAGGTGACGGGTTTGCTTAATTTTTGGTTAGTAAAGTGCATTTCCTACTAGTAATTTATGGTAGATAGAAACTTTTCTACACAGTCACCTTTTAGCTTGAAAGGCAAGTCTAGATGAACCTTGCTAGGTTCCTAATTTTTGTAAAATAACTAATTAGTAGAAAAGTGAGAGTAGTGAGAGCTTCTGTCAGACATCTTTTAAGTTATACATAGTACCGTTTGTAAAATAAATCAATCAGTATCAAAGAATAAGCGTGTGTCTGTCGAACATTTTTTAACAGTGGTAGATCACGCGTGTAGAGCGATAATATCGATTAGGGGCCACGAACAATAGTTGTATAATGTCACGTTTCTCATCGCGTAACTATACTAAACGCTGATACGGAATATGTCATTGACACACACACAAAAGAAGACGAATTGCATACCAGTAGGTGTCGGGATACTTAACTTGCCATTCGTCGGGGGTGAGTCAACACAGAAACGCTGCGGTATTTAGGATCCATTTACCCTGCCATCGTAACTACAGCAGCGATCCACAGACAAAAGCAGCTGGTCCACGGCAACGAACAGGTGGGCCTACACAAAGAAAAAACCTATTTAGTCTCCAGCTAAAAACGCTAAAAAGAGAATTTGATTTAAATGGGTAAGCGCAGGAAAACTCACCAATACACGCAAGACACCTCCTGGTTGTCGAACAAAAAAACAAACGTGCATTGCTTTCAAAATACGGTGATGAATAATGTAGAAAATATTTCGACTCAAGCTGTAGAATCAAAATCAACATTCGTTTAAATTACACGAACTCGAACTGCAAGTCCTCGCTTATTGAAACGCGATTAAAATTGGAAAACACGCTTTTGTCGGATAGTTCAATACACTATTTAGAGGAAGGTTTAGATGGAAAACACATAAGAAGCAATTATAAGATATCGGAAGGTTTAACAAACTAACGGATACCTAAAACAGAATATAAACTATTTAATTATCGAATAAATTTTTGTTTTAAAAGCAGAGTGGATTGGAGTTAAAATTATGTTAAGCGGGTTTATACTGAACAGGTACACTATATAGGGCGTTGTTGAAGAATTTAAGAATTGAAACGGAGTTTATTCGAACGAGTAATGATTTAACAGGGGTGAAAAATAGGGTAATTACTTTATGCTAAAAATAAACGTAACAACCTTTGCTTGATACAAATACCTTGCGACAGACACTGATTCAGATTAATTGGGCGTCAGTACATTCCTGATGATGACCCTTACCAAAGCGGGCGAAACGTCGTCTTCATTAGCTCTTAATATGACACGATTCAAGCCCCTGAAACATGTAATATTATTATTAATCAAGTGCCTCACCTATAAGTTCCAGACACTTAAAATATTTTAAAACATTCGCTAGTCGTCAGTAACAATTCAACTTTTTACAAATAACAATATTATTACAGATGGAGTCTTTGAATAACATGTCACAGACCACTGGAATCTCATGGTCAATACATATTACTCTGTAGTGTATTTTCCTACAAATGACTGCAATATATTTAATTGTGTGAGGAATTTGCCTTCAACGGATAGACAGAAGTAAACACTTGAAAGCTCATTTTACTATTGCAGGTGCAATTATTATATTGACATGTTCACTAACTCACCCCTACAAAACTCACATTACTTGTTATGATGGAGTCCATCACCAATCTCCGATAGTATCAAGAATTCAATGACGTTTCCGCTCATAGAAGAGTAGATATCGTTATTCACTTGCAAACGTATCAGCTGTTTCTACTTGCTGTCTAAAAAAGGTTATGCACCACAGAATAGTTAGGATTAGGCGTGTCTATTTGAATTTGCTAAAAGGAATTAAGTTTGATATTAATCGTTTAACCCTTTGTGTGCTTAATCTAAATTAAGTTTAATGTTATTTTAGCGCGCTCGCCCTCTATTGTTAGCGTGCTGAACTATTATATTATGTTCTTTAAGAGTTCAACACAGCAGGTTACCTACCATCTGCTGTAAAAGCGCCGGTTGGGGTAAGGTAGCATAGGGCGGGACGAAATGTCGAGATGCAGATATTCATTAGAAAAAATATGAAGTTTAGAACTCCGCCTACTTGGTTTATGAAGTGCCAGGGAGCACATATAGATGGCAGTGTTGTGGAACTTATTGGTTCAGTTATAAACCTCACAGATATTTTAATTATACATATTTCTTATCACACCTTCGTTTCCTTTATCATTTTCTAACGATCACATAATAAACAAAGTGTACTGAATCGGACACAGTAAACATTGCTCTAGTAAAATAAAAATGCATGTCTTGCATTTTTAAGTAGTCCAAAGTTTGTTTTGCTTTTATTTATTTACGTTTTGCATGCAGCTAGTCATATTGCAACCGTCTCACGCCAGTAATGCTGTGGCTGCAATGACAGGTTAGGTAACTGTTAGAAATAGATATTATTATTAAAAAACACAAATTAGATATTATTATTAAAAAAACACAAATCACTTAACACGTGTATCAGAACACTATTCAATAGTTTTATAACAACTGTTCTGATATGCGTGTTAAGTGATTTGTGTTTTAATAATAATATCTTTTTCTAACAGTAACCTAACCTATCACTGCAGCCACGGCATTACTGGCGTGAGACGGTCGTTTTTAAATTTATCTCAAAACACTAGTTGAACTTCGGCATAAAAATTAAACAATTCTGTGTTTATTCTTTTTTACATTACACTATACCCATTCGTTCACCGTATTACAAGCCAGTTTTTCATCAACTATACAGTATATTATTTCAAAATTTTTTTAAAAATGTAGAACACTATTGCAAGGCAGTCTTTCATTATTATTTACCTCAAAACTGGGGAAATACCAATTACCTACTTCACTAAATAAATAGGAAACCCAACAAATATTTATATAAATCCAAGGTTATAAAGAACAACTCATTTTTATAATTGCTTGAGGCCCTAAATAATATCCATAATGAAAGTTATAAATAGATTTGCGAGCAACTACGATTATAGTCGAAAACTCCAACAGTATAACCTTTCCTGTGTGTTTGTTGTGTTTTGTTTTGTATAGTATGTATTCAAACCATTTCTGTTTTACAATAGTGTGTGACATGGAAGTTATAAATTTTTTCACGGCAGCACATTGCAGGTACATTTTTCTAAAAACTCTAATATTTGATTTATTCGATAAATAAAATGAATTATAGTGTGCAATTTTAATGAAAATTTATAAAAATTATTCACACATTTGGGAAAGTTACTGGTTTTGTTTGAATCGCTCTATTATCAGCACAAAAAAATTTTTTTTTCGTTAAAAAAAACCTAAATGACTTTCCAACATAGACAATTATTTAATAAGTAACTTTTATTAAAACCGTTTTCAATTTGGGTGCCTAATAGGAAAGAAATTTGGATCTTTAGAAATTTCAAGATGGCTGCTACTGTGATGAGCTCTTAATATTAATTAACATTCATTCATGCATTTACGTTGTCGCCGCTGAATGAATTAGATCCGCAAAATCGCTCTTGTACTTTTACTTTGTTTAATATGATTAAACTAAAGAATGTTCAAGTGTGTCATTCTTGTTCAATCTCTCAAAGGTCCTTCGTATAAAGCTGCATTTTAAACTACAACAAATCAATAAACATTAACATGGTCGGCTTCGAGCGATATTAATTACAATAAAGAATTCAGCACTATAGAAATAAAATAAGTACATTCGTAATTTAATTCAAAAGACTTTTTTTCAATTATAACTGCAAAATCATTGCCTTAATAACGCTTAAGAAAGAATTTTAAAGTTCAATGACAATATTCTTTAAATCCTGGGCATTGTTATATGTACCATAAAACCTGTTAAACATTCTAAACAAGACATGAGAAACAACTTTATGAACTATACAGTCGACTTCTATACTAAAAAATAATTTAATTAATCATGGATCATTTACCTATAGTAGGGGACAAAGAATACTTATAGTAAGTCTGCCTATCGCAAAAGGCGACTAAAAGGCGCAGCAAGGGACAGCAGCCTCGCTGGCTAAAAGATATTGGTGGAGAGTCGGATGGTCTCGGGCGATCCTCAATAATTTACAAGGTTGTTGGGGGTTGGTCGTGACAGATACGGCTTTTTGCTAAGATCTTTAAAAACTGCGTTGTGGAAAGATATGGGAACCTACCACAATACTTCCCAGGTATGCATGGCCTAAAACACAAACTATGTATGATGGAGAGCTCACAAGTAAAATTCTTGTCCGGTGGATTAATATACCCCCTGATTCGCATCTCCGGGATGGGGTAAGAATTTAAAACAACGGTTCAATTTTGTAATAGGGACTTGGAATGTAAGGTCATTACTTATAGTAGATAAGTCAACGAATTTATTAGTCGAAATGAGAAAAGGAAAGCTGGACATTTTAGATATTAGTGAGGTGAGATGACCAGATAGTAATGACTTTTGAAAAGATAGTTATAGAATAATTACAACTTCTTCAACTAATGAACAGGCAGTGGTAGGAATAGTGTTAGGTAAAAGATTGGTACGTAAAGTTAAAGAGTACACAATTTAGTGATAGAATAATTATAGTTAGATTGAGTACGAAACCCACAGACACTGTTTTAGTACAGGTTTACATGCCAACAACTCAGTGCGAAGATAAAAAATTAGAAAAGGATATAAATAGTTTAGTGAGAAAAGTAAAGGGAGATGAGAATATAATAGTTATGGGCGATTTTAATGCGTCAGTGGGAGAAGGTAGTGTGGGAAAAATGGTAGGAAAATTTGGGTATAGTAGACGAAATGATACAGGAGAAAGATTACTTGAGTTTTGCCAGGAACATAGAGTAGTAACTGTAAACACCTTATTCATACAACATGTTCAAAGAAGATATACCTGGAAAGCGCCAGGTGATAGAGCTAGATACCAAATAGATTATATTTTAGTTAAACAAAGATTTAGAAACCAAGTTTAAAACTGTCGTAGTTATCGAGAGGCTGATATAGATAGCGATCATAACTTAGTTAAAATATACATGGAAAGGGCTAGGCAATAGGGCAAGATACCAAATAGATTTTAATTTAGTTAAACAAAGATTTAGAAACTAAGTTAAAAACTGTCGTAGTTATCCAGGGACTGACACAGATAGCGATCATAGCTTAGTTAAAATGAAGTGTAATCTAAAATTCAAAAGTTGAGAAAGGCTAAAAGATAGGTATGGGTTCTAGGTAAGGTTAATGATAGTGAAGTAAAAGAGGAATATAAACAAGTATTAGATAATAAGATCAAAGAGATAGCTATAGGAAGGAACGTAGAAAATAGATGGAAAGAAATAAAACTGACTGTACATGATACAGCAACACAGACTATAAGTAAGAAAAAAGTAGAAGCGAGCAAACCCTGGGTAACAAAAGAGATATTAGATTTAATAGAGAATAGAAGAAAGCTTAAACCTTTCAGAGAATTGGATAGTGAAAGTAAGCAAAAATATAATAGAGTTAGAAATAAGATGGTACATGAGTGTAGAAAAGCTAGAAATAAATGGATGGGGGAGAATTGTAAGGGAATACAAAATAATTTAAGAGTAGGTAAGACAGACAGGACTTAAAGGGCAATTAAAAATTTTTTCGGAGAAGATAGGAAAAAATATAATGGTATTAGATATGAGAATAATGAGCTTCTAATAAATAAAGTTGAAGTAGCAGATAGAGGAAAAGATATTTAGAAGATTTATATAAGGGAGACGATATGGATGAGTTAGAGAACGAACAAGAAGATGATGTAGAAATAGGGTTCTGAATACTAGGAGAGGAATTTGAGAGAGCTATTAGGGATCTTAAACTAAATAAAGCGCTGGGGATAGGCGCAGAATTAATAAAATATGCAAGTCAGAAAACTTTAGACAAATTATATGAAGTAGTAAAAGTAATACATGACACAGGTGAGGTCCCAATAGATTTCGAAAAAAATATTAATACCCAATCCCAATATAGTCAGGAGCTGAAAGGTGTGAGAATTTTAGAATGGTTAGTTTAACATCCTACGCTTCCAAAATACTAACAATCTTATTTACGATTTGCAGTGAGCTCATAAATATTCCACTTGTTGGGAATCATTATTACAGTAGCATTCACCCTGCTATACAAATTCTTATATGTATATTATTATGATTCTACCCATAAGGTAAGAGAACTGCATGTTTATTAATTACTGTGCCAAAAAGTATAAAGTTCAACTGAATCAACTATTTAAAATGATTGTGTATCACAAGCGATTAGTTCTATTTTGCCTTGAGCCTTGTGTGTAACTTTCCAGTATTTTGCGTGCGCTCATTTTAAACTCTGTAACAATCTTTAAGAGTCCTAATGTTCAAGTCTGTAAATTTTGTTAGTGTACATGGGCGTTCCTTATTTAAGATTGGTTGCGGATTATTAATAAATTGTTCGATATATTGTATTATAAACTGAATTTATAATTTACACTTATTTATAGGAACGTTTATTGGTTATCGTACTTGATTTTATTGAGTTATTGTTTTGTTCGTGCCATAACTTGTGCATATGCACAAGTATATTTATATTATAGCGGGAGTAATCTGATGGGCTTGGATTGACCTTGTAAATATCCTGAAACCTCGACACAAAAGAAACGAACTTTAGGCAGGAGTATTTATTAATAGGTAACAAACAGCGTCCAAACTATCAATTGGCTATTTTACATATGAGTAGATTAAACAATTATCAAGCGTGGGTAGAAGCTAACGATTGTAGCTCGCGTTTCTTCGTGTAAACTGCTTAACTGGCGGCGGCGTACTCACTATCCTTTTGGGAAGTAGCTCGGAGAATGTAGGATCCCGAATCTGTAACAGTAGAAGGAGTTGCTTAGCAATCCGATGAGTGCGCGTGTTATACTGTCCCCCTCTAGACCGCGTTAACACCCTCGCAAGCGGGCTAGCACCTACGGAGCGCGTAGTAGTTGAAGTACTCGAACTCACACTTTCAACGGATTGAATTTTAGTGGGACGACCACTGCGTCGCATAGGGTTCACGGACGTCGTTTGTTCTATTTCGCCATAAAATGGTATAATTTGACTTACATGATATTTACCGCATATTGTCTTAGGAGTAAATGTAGTAGAAATTTCATATGTTACCGGGCCTATTACTTTACTAATTTTGTAAGGGCCGTCGCGTTTTGAAGCGAACTTTGAGCTTACGCCTTTAGCTGCACTGCTTAATACGTGTTTTCACTAAAACGGCATCACCTACTTTAAATTGTAATACCGGACGTCGATGTCTATTTGCTATATCGGTCCTAACATCTTGAGCAGCGTGGTCGCGCACTTCGCGTAAGGTGGAAGCTAAACGTAATAAGTAAGGCGTCATATCACTCACAGAATTTTCTTGCTGCACTATAGCACATAGATCATGGTGAACATCGTCAAGCGTACGAAGTTCCCTAGCGAACATTAAAAATGCAGGTGTATATCCTGTCGTGGAACAGATCACCGTATTCATGGCAAATCGAGTAGCAGGTAGTTTTTCAGGCCACTCACGTTGAGAGTTTTCAACACAAATCGACAATGTTGTTTTTAAATCACGGTTCTTACGCTCAACCGGGTTACTTTGTGCGTGATATAGCGGAATTAATTGTTGCTTGATGCCCAAATAAAAGATAGCTCTTTGCATAGCAGCTGCAATAAACCGACTTTCGTTATCCAAAATAACCTTGCGTGGCATTCCATAACGTAAGAACACTTCACTTATAAGCATTCGCGGACAGATTGCACTGGAAGCTTCTTTTAGGGCAAATAACACAATCCACTTCGTGCAGGTGTCGACTACGGTCAATATACAACGGTCGCCGGTTGCGGCTTCTGGAAGTGGGCCGAACAAATCGACGGAAATAACTTCGAAGCGTTGATTTGGTGCCGGTGTTTGCAGAAGTCCTGCGGGTTTCAAATTTAATGATTTATAACGTTGGCATTCGACACATTCTTTTTATATATTCAGATAGATAGCGACGCATTCTGGGCCAATAGTAACGAGAGGATATTCGAGCGACGGTGTGCTCTACTCCTTAGTGTCCGGGGGTAGACGCGTCGTGATATTCTTCCAACACGCGCTTCCGTTCCGATTCTGGTACCACCATCTGAGTTTCTTCAGAATCTTCCTCTGGGACATATCGGTATAAAACACCACCATTCATAAGATATCCGCGATCTGAATATTTAATTAAATCGTCTGCTTTATCGGTATCTTCCAACGAATTTATAATTTTCCGTACATCTGGGTCACTCAGTTGTTCACCACGTATATCAGCTGCGCTGCGGGTAGGTAGTTCCACAGATACAACACAGGCCCCATACGTTTACGGTTTCATCGGTACACAGCCGTCGAGACAGTGCGTCCGCAACGACGTTTGTCTTTCCTGGTGTGTACACGATTTCTAGGTCATAAGCTTGAAGAATTCGTACCCACAGGGATAACATTCCCGTCGGTGACTTTAGTGACAACAATCAGCTTAAGGGCTGACGATCGGAAGCTACTTTAATTCGCGCTCTTTGGAGATAACCACGATATTTCTCTAAAGCTCACACAACTGCGAGAGCTTCGCGCTCTGTCGTCGAATAATTCCCTTCGGCGGAAGTAAGTAGTCGGCTGGCGTGTTCTACAGGCTTTTCCTCGTGTCCCTCTCCTTAAAGTAAAACTGCTTCGAGCGCGTAACTGCTTGAGTCGGTCCTGAGAGTGTATGAAAGTTTTTCATCAGCTTGTCGTAATATAGGCGCGGTTGTTAAAAATACCTTAAGCTGCTGGAAAGATTTTCTTACGTTTCGCCGAATTCCATAGAACGGATTGTTTAGTTAGATCGGTCAGCGGCTTGGCAACTTCAGCGAACTTCGTCACGTACCGGCGATAACACGAGCATATTTGTATAAAGGATTTTACAAGATTCACTGTTTTTGGTGATGACATATTCATAATGCTAGAAACTTTATCGGGATTTACAGAAATTCCTTGCGGGGTTATTATGTGTCCTAGGAACTTGATGGTGTCGCGCGCGAATACACACTTTTCGCGTTTTAATCGCGTAAACACCACGTTTAAATTGTCTAGGTGCTGGGGCACATCGGAGGATATCACAATCAAAACATCTAAACATTCGAATATTTTTATGTGGCCACAACCGGCGCGAAGACGGTCGATTAGGCGTTGAAACGTACGCGGTCCATTTGTTTAGTCCAAAACTTAAGCGGGCAAATCGAAATATACCAAAAGGAGTAACAAAAGAGCTTTTATCGCGATCGCACTCACGGATTTGCACTTGGTGGTACCCTGCACGTAGGTTGATGGTTGATATGCACGAAGCCTGTTTCGCGTCATGTAGTATGTAGATGTCAATCCGTGTCGAGCACGAAAAAAGACGTGCTACTCTTAATTGTTCTCAGGGGTTTCAGGTTAGCAAATATACAACAACAGGCCGAGGGCAGTATTATATTTATTATTAACTGCTGAAATACATACAGAAATTACTTCACACGTACCGCTGGTACTAAAAAACCAACTTAACAATGTTTATAATGTTTTATAATACACGCAATTAAACACCCCTTAATGCGAACCGATTACAGCACGTATTAAAATAAAAGTCAACACTTACGTTTTAGAAGTCCTTGCAGGTGCAAGCGTATAAATACCTGCCGGTGTGCCGGGTGGCTTCACTGCGTTATCCTCAGACGGAGTTTACACTAACACAATCGTCAACACATTAAGGTACGCTATAAAAGTATCTTCATTACCCATAAAGAATTGCATAATACTTCGCTAATTCTCTAAAACAGAACTAGCAAATATCTGCAATTGATATTTACAAAGTAAATACTAAAACTTTTATCCTAGAGGTATCTGAACATCCGACAACTAAATACCTTTTAATTAATAAGCCTGATACACCCTCGGCATAGACAGCTGGCATAGCCACCTGCATACACGCGCATCTAAACATCAATTAACTACTGGTCCCCCCGATTAACCTACCTCGCTAAATACCCTATATTTTATCAAGCACGACTGGAAATACCAGGCTCATGTAGTTACTGCGCAGTGCCCATATTTTAAATAATCCTATGAAATATAAGAATAAAATATGTTTACATTTATTGCGCGTTACAAGTATATAATCTATTCTGATACAGTAACCAAGTTTAAACGACGATAATCTACGCACAGCTTAACACTGGAATCCTTCTTCGCCACTAGAACAGCTGGCGCGCCCCATGGGGACTCGCACTCTTCGATGATGCCTTCGTCAAACAACTTGGTGGTAATTGATACGGTGGCACAAAAATAGGTTGGCGGTCTCCCGTATTGATTACATGTTCTGCATAGTCCGTAGGCTCGCCTCGAACTGCAAATACTTCGGAATGCTGCAGCAGCAGGGCATTAAACTAATCTCGCTCTGGCTTAGACAGATTAGACTTTTCATCCTCGCGTAATCGAAAATAAGATTGGCAGCACGTATAAAATCTATTCCAAAAAGTGTTGAATTGTTCACAGCATGAGGTAACACAATAAACGTCGTCGGAATGTTACGATTTTTTAATCGAAAATCTACGTTAGTAAGCAACACATTTGTATTTTTTTCTTGTCCGTCCGCAAATGTAAGAACAAGTTCACGACTATAAAAGGGTTGATCTCCTTATTGCATTATCTCGAAAAGACGTTAACCTGCTACACTTTGTTTTGCAGCTGTGTGGACCAAACCCAGACCTGAGGCACCTAAAACTTGTATAGATAAAGCTGGCCTGCGTTTGTTTTGAACCGTTAGGTTCTTATTCGTGGCATACACAGATAGATAGATAGATAGATAAAATTTAATTTATTGTGGGCTACACCTAGGCCGGAGTCCATACTAGCTGTACATAATAGGTAATTACATATATTTAATAAGTTAGAATCAATAATTTAGGGATATCTGGGGTTCTTGAAATTTTGGTGAGGGGGATTTGTGCCCCTACCTTAGTCGTCGACTGTGCACGTGGAGTGGGGCTGATTGCGTGCATGGTGCGAGTGTAAGTGTGATGTGGTAGTGAATTACAAGAGTGTATTAAGTGTGTTAGTGCCGCTGGTTATGGATGGTTAAAAGGATTTCATTTAGGAAATGGTTGAATTCTTGAGGGTAATTAGTGACTAGGAAGTTTATGTTAGGAAGTGGGGAGAACGGGTCAAAGTTTGTAGATTGCTTGAGGTTGATTTGTAGTAGAGAGGTTAGGGGACAGGAGTATATCAGGTGTTGTGGGGTTTCTAGTGATTGATTGTTGCAAGGACAGTGAGGGGAAGGAGTTAAATGGAATAGATGAAGTTTATTACGAAAGTTACCATGGCCGGGGGGTGGTTAAAGAAAGGAATGTGTGGAGGGATGT
This sequence comes from Platerodrilus igneus, assembly GCA_036346225.1. Taxonomy (NCBI): domain Eukaryota; kingdom Metazoa; phylum Arthropoda; class Insecta; order Coleoptera; family Lycidae; genus Platerodrilus; species Platerodrilus igneus. The sequence continues at coordinate 1,033,314 of JARFIW010000202.1, read as the reverse complement.
TTATGATATCAGGGAAGATATCAAATGTATATCTGCCGGTGGTGGAGTGGGACCAATGATCTTGCTAGGAATGGAGTAGGTAGTTATGTATTCGGGATTTTATGTCAGTTTTAGGAAAAGTACGGTATTCGTCATAGTGAAGTGTTCTGTCGTGTTGGATGAATGGTAGGATATGTTTGAAGTTTCGGATTTGGAGTGAGGAGTTTAGTTGGATTTCGATCGGAGGGATTTGAAGTAGGGTATACAAGAACGCTGTGGAGGTGGTTCTGTACGCTCTTGAGGCGTAGAGTAGGAAAGGTCTTATGATCGTGTTGAGCGTACATCTGGAAGAGGGGGGTGTATGAGCGGGAGCCAAGAATCTACTGCATATCTGATGATCGGGATAATGATGTGGTTAATGATTAGTCTTCGTGTCGGATTGGTGAGGTGAACTGACTTTGGGAGTGCGTGAAGTAGAGGTAGCTTTTGAGCAGGAGCATTTTTGTTTTAGATGAGGAGAGTGGTTGTCTGTTTAAAGAGGACCAGGATTCAATTGAATTAATTAGAACGGCAGCGGTGAATTCCATAGAGGCACGGGAGTTGCCGTGGATAAGGAAAGCTACGTCATCGGCGTAAGCAAAGGTGGAGGTGTTTGGGATATTTAGGTCTAAGAGATGATTAATCGCGAGGTTCCATAGGGTGGGCGATAAACGAAAACCTTGTGGACATCCTTGGGTGAGAGGTTTAGTAACCGAGTGGAAATTGGAGGTTAGGATAGCTGTTTGTGCTTGCGGCGGTAATCTCTACGTCTGAACTTTCTGAGTTGCACACGATACAGTTATTGCGAATAACACCTGGAGCACTGCATCAATAACAACGTAAAGTTGTATTCGTACTTGAAGTTGAAGGGGTTGCGTTTTTTGTTTGTGACCTGCGCGTTTCCAATTTCCGGTAAGTATCCTTTGTGTGGCCGTAATTCTTGCAGAATGCGCATCGTTTTGATTTCTTATCAGCTGCAGTTTGCACCTGCGTTGTCGGTCGCGTTCTATTTTCCGCTGGTAATTGTTTAACAACCGCTTTGTTTGTTTTACGGAACGTTATTGCCACTAACCTTGCTTTTTCTAGCAACTTATCGAATGTAACACAATCGTCACGTGTAATTCGTTCACGAATGTGGACGTGTAGTAATCCATACACCATACCTATCTGTACTTTTTCTGGTAAAGGCGGGTCGTTGATCTTTGCGAGTAAAGCCCGCGCTTTAGAAATAAAGGTGTCCGTAGGTGTGCTAACGTCTTAATCTTTCGCGAATAATTTTCTATAGATTTTGTAAGGTGGTAAATCTCTACCAAAAGCATGATGTAACGCTGATATTGCATCTTCTATTCTAAGATTGTTGGTTTCACACCTAGCCACCATATAGCAGCTTCGCCGTTTAGCAACATAGAAAGTCCTTTTATTGCGTTTTCATTGCTTATGTTTACACAGTCTTTACAAACGGAAATTGTATCAATAAATGCGTCAACGGAATCACCTACTGCTCCGAAAAATCGCGTTGATCATTTGGCGTTACTGCCATTTGCCATGTTTGAATTTACAATTACCGATTGAGCTTGAGCTGATGTAGACGTTTACTGATTGGTTTGTAATTTCTGCGTAAAAGCTCGCGTCATCTCTCTTAACACCGCTTGTAACTGTTCTTGTGTCATTAGTATGGGCGTTGGAGCACTAGCTTGGTTTAATGGCGTCGGTGACACATTTCGCGCCAAATTACTCGGTGATGAATTTACTTCATATGCACTATCAATTTTCTTTTGTTTCGGCATTTTGAACAGTTTTATTTTCACTATACTGCACGTTGCACTTTCGGCTCGGTGTTGGGCGACAGTTATAGCGGGAGTAATCTAATGGGCTTGGATTGACCTTGTAAATATCCTGAAACCTTTGCACAAAAGAAACGAACTTTAGGCAAGAGTATTTATTAATAGGTAACAAACAGCGTCCAAACTATCAATTGGCTATTTTACATAAGAGTAGATTAAACAATTATCAAGCGTGGGTAAAAGGTAAAGATTGTAGCGCGTGTTTCTTTGTGTAAACTTCTTAACTAGTGGCGGCGTACTCACTATCTTTTTGGGAAGTATCTCAGAACGTGTCGGATCCCGAACCTGTTACAGTAGAAGGGGGTTATTTGGCAACCCGAAGAGTGCGCGTGTTATAATATTATAACCTTTACTTATTTGTTTTGATTTAGTTTAACGAGAATTTCCAATATTTAAAAGGAGCCCACGGCAAGTTCGGATGGAAGATGGCTCAACGTTGAGGAAATCTCAAAGGCAAAGCGGCTAGTCGAACTATATTCTCTGGGTGGAACATGAGCTGTGGGTCGGGGTGTAATTGCAACCACTAATAATAAGAATAAGGCGCCACCGTATTTTTCTATACAGAGAAGACCTGACTCAAGTCCCTTGTACAAGGCTAATGCGGAAACCTTTCTCCTATAGCCGCTATACAATTTTTTAAAGACCACATAATCTCTGAAGTTTCTTACCTTATGGCTCGACCTTGACCTTAGCAATCCTCTTCAGCACCTGTGAACAGATTAAACAAAGAATAGCACTGTTTGTGCATTCATACTCAAGAATAATTAAATTCAATTGGAATCATCTTTCATTCATCCTAAATAAAAAAATAGTCTTTAGTCCGAAAATAAGAATCTATTCTTCTGGTATTCAATAATGTACTTTTATACAAAATATATTTCTTTCTTTATATGTTAATTTAGATTGTGAAAAATTAATTACAATGGCACTGGATAAGATCAGTACCAATTACCATTAAATGTGGTTTTCTTTAACAAATTGACAAAGCATAAAATTGCTTCTTTATAGCAAAAAGTTAACTAGGGTAGATCTATCTTAATTTTACAGTAGATAATTACAGATAAGTATTCATGAAATATCAAATATAGAAATTTAATTTTTAAGTGCTCGTAATTGTACGAATTCACTTTTTCTAACACGTAGTGACATCTTCTGATGTTTCATTGAGTTAATAAAAGAAAGAGGTAAGTGAAAGTTACAGATTCCTATCTCATAACATCGACAAATATAATTGAGGTCTGTCCTTGACCTATTTAAAGTTTACACAAGTTGATTAAAGTAAAATTTATCTCGTTACTACGTCCATAGTTCAAATAACATACGAAAACAGTTTTTTTTTCTACATACCAGAAGTCCGAGTTGTCGTAAAATACCTGCTTGGGAGCCTACGTCAGCATTGCACCACGGAATCCTCCATTTTAAACAAATAGTTGTGCTGCACTCTGAAAATCACATCACTCGGCCTCCATTATCTGCGTTTTAATTTACAGATGCTCCAGGAGTAATTCAAACCACGAGAAAGAGCGAACGTTGTTTGTAATTAAACTGAATAAATTATATATGGGATTCCATGTTATATAAGAATAAAATTGTTTTCTGTAATTTCGATTGAATACCATTCAGAAAAATTGCTTTCTATAATTTTAGTTGCATTATATTTTAAATTGCATTATGTATAAGTTTTATTATATTTTAAATTCCATTATACTTTAAGTTGCACTGAAAATTTCTAATTAATATCGTTATAGAAACAAATTTACTTACTGTTCCTAACGGCCCTTTAACAAAACAATTCCTCGTTCTCCACGAGTTGTTTCAACAAAAATGGACCATCTAAAATAACTCGCCGAGATGGCATACTATTCTTAAACTTTATACGTACATGCTTCCAACACAAAAAATCGTCAAAAAACATCGTTCCTAAGAACAATTTCGACCTGTTTATCCCCACAGCTGTGTTAGAAGTGTCGTCAAGCGCGTTGCTGCCCGGTAACAACGTTACTTCGTAATTTCCGAATAGAGGGGGCTCTCGGAATGATACTAAACAAGAGCTTTTATCTTGTCACCGCAGAAATTAAATTTTGATTAAATGCTATTACTTTATTGGACAATCGATAATATTTAATTAAATGGATTGTAAAGCATTAGTATGCCTAATGTTATTTAATATTAAATAAAAAGATTAATCATACGGATATATATTAGGTGGAAAATGAAATTGCTACAATATTACCATATTTGAGTTATTAATTTACTGATATATTTTGATGATTGTTTATTTTCTCTTTATTTTGTGACATGTATACCTATGACGCATTTTACTTCAAGACAGATTTTAATGCCCGACCTAGATCAACTTAAGTAAAGGTTTTAGGACTGCTTTTTTGATACATATCTCTAAAAAATAACTCACTTATACTAGTGTTATTCTGAATCACGTCAAGCGCATGAATTAATTTCACAACAAGTGTTCAAAATGACTACCATCTTCGTGCAATTCACTAAACTACACAAAATATCTCTAATTACCCAAAACCTAGTATAATTGCAATTAAATTACAACACTACGTTTAAGTGTATTACCAAAGCAGGTGATGGAATTTTATTCTGTCCGTCACCAGTAATAAAACCAAGCATGAGAAACAAGCATGCAAAATATTTAACACGTTCAGTAAAAACGTACAATCGACTTAAAATGGATAATTGTATTCTGCATCATAGCCGAACTGCAGAACCTCCAATTACGTGGTCAGAAACCTTATACAGTCGACCAGATCGGCATAATAAAATTTAATTTTTGTTGTATTATCATTAAAAGTTCCGTATGTTTAAAAAAATTTTGAACAACTTTGAAGCAAATAAAGTGCGTTCCGTTATTTAGTTTACACCTTACATACACCGTATTTCACTAAATTATGTTTGCATAATGGCCAACTTTAAAGGATGATGTTATTGTGTATTTGAATCGTAACTTAGATAACATTCCAGTAGTTCGACAACAGTTTAGATACTTTTTTGTGTGTCTATTTGTAGCTTAGCCATTCATTTTAGACCACAGGTTGATCATCAATTTTTGTTTATCTTATTGATCTCTACCGCCTCTTTAAATTAATGACATAAAACTATTGTCACCCTGTATATGATGTTAACTCTCTGTTTGTTCAAAGTACCTAAACGTGCAATAGGAACCAATATAGACGAAAACAGTAAATGGGTTTTTGTGAAAACAAATGTGTTTGTGACCGCTTAAGCTAATTATCTTAATCATCCTTGCAGTTAAAAAAATTCCAGAATGTGGTACTTCAAAGGGTTCAAAGATTAAAAAAAAATTTAATTGAGAATTGTTGCACTCAACGGTTTGTGCTCGAGCATCAAGGACCATATAATTATCCTCTTGCTCCATGAAAACATCACTAAATATTTAAAATTCAGTATTAATAATTATAATTGCATACTAAATAAAAATGTCCAGTTTATAATACGAATTCAAAAAACTATTTTTGAGATTATGAACAATAATTAAGTAACACGAATTGTGGTTGGTGCGAATTTACAAAGTAATGTGTTACGAGCTCTTACCACATTTGATGTAGAAACCTGTAGATGACTTACAACCAGAAACATGATATAACTAGACTGCGCCTATAAAATAGCGTATATATAAAGGTAGTGGTGCAAGGATGTTAGACAACCACCATTTCCTTGTAGGCAGAAACCGACAGTGTACCATAAGATTATAATGCGCAAGCACTTAAAAACCACCAGAATTGTGATAATAAACAAAACTGCTTTGATTTTTATCATTAATATCAAACCATAATGCATTAAAAATATAAATTGAACAATAAAAAGTACATATATACAAAATTACTGATTTTTAAATAATATGAACTTGGTACCTATATTGTTGCCGTACTCTAACTTGTTCTTCGTTTTTACACTTGTTAATGTAATGAATTTTTATAGTAATATAAATCTTTAAAATTATATTTATCAACTGTAATAAATGATTGCTAAGAGCATCTTGAGATAAGATGTGATCGTGAATAAACGTCACCATGACATAACTCACAATTAATTAGCGGTCTGACATGTTGGCAGCGATTCGTTGCTTAAGCCTTACCATAACATATAATTTAACGCCTTTCCTTTTTTGGGAGGGGATAACCAGGTAATATTTTTATTTCCTTATAAATGGGAATCATGTAAACATGTTGGAGTTCTTTAACAACCATCAGGTTGCTAATATCTATGTAGAGCCAGGTAGATAGAAAAAAGATAGAGGAGTATAGGAAGACCTAGACCAAGCTATATTAGTCAAACTCTTAGAAATTTAGGTTGTGAAGAGTATGTAGAACTTTTTAGATTAGCACAGAATAGAGAAGAAGTTAGAGCTGCGTCAAACCGACCTTAAGTAAGGTCGAAAACAAAATTATGATAATGACGTAAATTTTTATAAAGTAAATGCGTGAATCAATCTTGCGTAAAGCATACAATATCAATTGGTAGACTGTTCGTGTACCACAACGTCCACGGCATACGTTCTCAGCACTACGACATAGTGTTATAACATCTAATCATGCTTTGCATAACCCTTCGCGGTTGTTTGTTTGCAGCAGAAGTGATGTTGATTTCATAGAAAATAATAAATCGCAGCAATGAGAGCAGGCAATGTTTTCAGCAACTTATTTTGCTACAAATCCTGCTATACATTCAACAACGTCGTTCACATACTGGGAGGTATTTTCAGTGTAAATAAAACTATCGGCTGCGGATGTGGTAATATCTTTGCTAATTAATTCGTGTGCTTGAACTGGCAACGGTCAAAATACTCATAAAATCTTGAGCAACACAATTAGACAGTTCTGCAGACGTGACTTCATTATGTATTAAAAGTCTCTTGTATGCTCCTTCAAATTGCACTGCTGTAGGATTATTATTGAAGCCCCCCTCTAGCTCTGATTTCTAAGTGATCTTAACTTAGTTTATATGTAAGCAAAAATTGTATAATTTTTTGTTTTTACAATTTCATCAAATATATTCATAGCACGTTGCATTGAAACAATCAAACCTACAAATCCACTCTTTTGTCTGGTATGAAGAATATTCGTTCCATCCCGAATTGTTAGAGAAGATAAATAAAATTGAAACGTCTTTATTATTAAACTAAATATACATTATAAGATATAAAGTTTTGATACAAACTGCATCAAGCGCGATTAGGGCCATTAGGCCCTGTTTAAGAGATGCTTTATACTTTGCTCATTATCAGATGAACATGGTTTGCTCCAAATATATTTTGACAAGACGTTTGTAGAATTGAGCACGTCAAACACATCATTTAAAATTCTGCAAGAATTTGCTGTATGTTCGGAATTTCTGAAGTTTTTAGAGCCAGATCTTTATTAAGATAGTGTAGTGCATCAGCCACTCTATTACTAAAAACTTGAACTGTGAAATTTACTTTCAAAATTTCTTTTCTGAAATTTAAGTGCCTCCGTCTGAGTTTGTTTCCTGCATGCTTGTGGGCTTTTTCTTGAAAATCTACGATGTTTTCAAAGTACTTTCAGTTAATAATACCACCTGTGCTATCACGTAAACATTTACAGTCGCCCAGAGTATTGCGTATTAGTTTTATCATGTGGCAACTTAAACTTTTTCAGTGCACATCGGATGAGTAAACCAGGGTTCCAAATTTGGTTATTTTAGTTTGGCACCTAGCGCACTTGCTGTCGCAAAATTAGTTGTTGTCTCATCCAATGTCAGTGACATAATTTTCGCGTTACAACCGTGCAAAATTTTTAAACAATGGCGAATTAGGTTAGCTCTCTCCGCTGCAGCAAGACCGTCAATCAAAAAATATGCCACTGGTATCTTCCATCTTGTATTTAGTCCTACTAGTAAAAATACAAATGTTTGCTTGGCCTCGGACAATGAGTCACTTTCAATGTGAGTTTCCAAATTGACATATCCTTGATATCTTTTTCCATTTAGACTAACATGCTTTCTTATACTCATTTCATCTATTATCAAACCTAAAACCAGCATCTTGTTTTGAGCTTTTAACTCAGCTACTTTAAGCCTACTCGCACGAAGGGATTCACCAGTAAAACCGGGCGCACCATCTACCAAGGTTAGTCATCTTCTAAGAGTACTACGGTGAGATAAGCAGTTGCCAAAAGCTTTTCTTACGTAATTGTACGCAGCATTAGAATAAAAATTCAAAGTCAACGCAAAACACCGAAGCTCAAGCGGTCTAAAGATTGAATTAAGACATGATATCAGAGACACAAATGTCTTTATGTGAGATTTGCATTATATAATATTTATTATTGATTTTTATCACAATCAATATCTAATAATCTCTGAGTTTACTACTAACCTTTTAGAAGTTACTTGTAAAGCTGCTGGCAATCCTATATCTTCAGATGTACCTCTGCAAAAATATGTACATACATATTTTAATATTACCATTGCAAGACCTATCACTTACAGTGACATGTTGTGTATAAATTCCATTTTTGAGAGAGTACTTCGATTAGTAGTTCGTGGCACTGTATTGTAAAATGGTAATTAAACTTTATGTAAGTTTATTACTCTTTATCCTCGTGACTATCAGCTATATACCAAACCTCTCTATTTTCTATACTTTAATCTGATATCACTAGGTCGAGAATTTCTTCTTTTTATTTTTAAGCCCAAGGTAATGTCGGATGGAAAATGGCTTTAGTCAAAGAAAACTCTTAAGGTTTAAACGGCTAGTAGAGTGTTAGCTCTGGGTAGATCATGAGCATGGGTCATGGGTGAATAATAGACCAAAAATACCTGTAATAAGCGCCACCGTATTTTTTAATACAATTGCCAACAAAATTTAACTGTGTTTGTATAAGGGAATGCGGAAACCTTATCTTAACACCACTAACATAGCCATAAAACTTGAATTTCACTCTTTCGGACACACTTACCAAAACTTCAACCACCAGATGTCAAACAGATGTCTCAGCTTTACCTGTGAAGAAACAAAAACACCACATGGACACCATTTGTGTCCTCAAAAGCATATGCCAAAAATAGAATAATTGAATTTAAACATCTGTAATATATTAAACGAATTTAGTTTCATTACACACCTTTTACTTAAGGAGGACTTGCTCTAGTTTCCTTTTTTTTTATTTAAATGTTGAATAATAAAACGTCTTTCAAAAGAAACAAAAGGAATTCTATTTATATAAAAGCTTGATTATATACAGGTGACTGCAATATATAGGATTATGTTCTTGTCATATTTTTTATAAAAATTTTAGTGAAATTTAACATTCAAAATAGATATATATATATATATATATATATATATATATATATATAAATGGATCATTTTTTTAAGAATAAATAGTTAAATAAACATGTAATATATTATTTGTTCATAACACATAATTTTATTTTTCTTTAATCATTGAAGTACTTCATTGACTATTACAACAAAGATTGATCGTCAAAAAGCAGCGATTGTAAAATGCAAATACTCAAATTTAACTGTAATCTACTAAAAAAACACGCGAATTTCTACACCAATGAAAGAGCTTTTACATGACCTGAATGTCTTTAAACAAAATGTAAAATTAAACCAAGACTGCATCTGGCGTCTAGATTAGAAAACAGAATCTATACTATTTTTTATCTGACATAAGTTGTCATTCTAAATATCTTAAAACACATTGATTGAATGCGTGTACAAACAACTGACAAACTAGATACTTATTCGTTGTTGTTACTAACTTCAAAAAAACTACTTTATATTTTCATTACTCTAATAATCAACGTAGAATATTTCATAATAATTTACTATAGTTTCAAAGCTATGGAAAGTTTCAAACACTCACGTGCATCCAAATGAACTGCAGGTGCAAAACCTTGACGTCAGCTGTTGTACCTTTCCAGCGTAGTATCCAGTTGATATTAGTCATCGGTAAGTTTGGAGTATTGGGATTCTTTGTAGAATAAACAATTGCTATACTGCATAGTTAATTAAATAGAACGAAACCATAACTGCTTGCTTTAAATTTACTGCGACGAAGATTTATTATAATTTAATATCGAAAATTGTTGTTGTAGATATGTCCGTAAGATATTGCACTAAGGTGAAAAATATTAGTATAATTTATTGTATTAATATATACCAACTGTCTTAAATGATGTCCTATAATCGTTCCATATTCTCAGGCCTGTAGGGATCAACTAACTTATGTGAAGCGAGGCTTATCAAAACTCGTGCCCACGCGACCGCTGTTAGGCTCAACCTCTAGACCGTAAGAATCTATTGTTCTTTACGTTTTCTTCTTGACTTTATTAGACGCCACGTGTTTTAGCCGGGCCATCTTGACTTTATATCGTCTACAAAAGTGACTTGCACTCTTGACGTTGGGAATAAAGTGTCGACTATCAAGTTGACAGCGCTTGGTAACAAACTTCAGAGTATATATTTTCTAGAATCTATGTGTTATTACGAACATTATACATTAATCTTTATTGGTTGATAATTCACAAATTAAATGCTTTAAAATATAGCTGTTTTATTATTATTTTATTGGGCTAGATGTAACTAGAAAAAAAATACGTTACACAGCCTCTTCCCAAGAGAAAAATTGAGGTATGGAAGAATTTTTCTAAAAAATTTTACGACTGAAACATCAAAATTATTCTTATTGACCGTATAAACATCTTACAACTCACAACTAAACAGCACAAACTTTAACTATAACCAACGATGAGTTTAACCAAAAAAAATCAGAATCATTCACTAATTGATATGGAGGAATATTAATGCATGGGATTGAGTGATCAGTAACTACGCGTACTACACGCCTATAAAGGGACAAATTCGGGAAGTCATAATCGGTATTTACGTCAATCAGTTAAGAATATTTAGGGGAATCTAACACTCAGTGGATGCATGTCATCTATAGTTACAAACGCAACAACCATATCAAAGTCAAAAATTTTACCTAAAACGAAAAATATTTTACTATAAATCAGAACTGTAATAATCAAAATCAATTGTATAACAAAATTACTACTAAACAAAAATCTGTACAACGAATACTCTTCTCTACTATACTATATCTGGGTTAAGGATTTATGTCATAACTTTCCAAATGCTAATTACATTTATTCTTATTGATGAATTTATTAGGTACCAAAAACTGTTAGTTACAAAGTCCATTCACGAAACAAATCTCTAATACTCGAGAAGCAGACAAAGTATTAACAATACTTATTCATCAACAAGATAACTTTAATCTTTGAGTGAGCACCTCACAACATTTTCTGTAAGATCACTATTCTACAGACTCAACTATCTCTCTCAAAAATTCTCTAACTTCAGTGATTCATCACCAAAGAACTCCAAAACCACTAATAAATCATACTTTGAGCCTACTGGGAGACATCCACCAGCAACTCACAAAAACTCTTCATGAACTATCTTAGCTCATGTATACTCTCAACAAGAATAAGCACATCAGGCCTAGTCTCAAACTACTAAACCAAAACTCAAGCATTCCTTTAATGCTTAACACTCTATCACACTCTAACTATATAACTATATACTCAACACTTTACTAAACACTCTCTACTCTCCATCATATACTTCATTACTGAATACGTATTTCTTCACTGAATACATATTCATCTCTACATACTTGCAACATCTCTAAGCATATGCTGCCCTCTCAAACACCTCAAAAAAACATATCATCATTCAAAATCCATAAACATATCCTTGTCGTCATCAAAATTATCATTTAACACATGCAACATCCAAATCAACAAACATATCAAGCTCTATTATTACTAAAACGAAAATTACTTTAAGCAAATCAAAAAAATTTTACTGACTTTAATCTTGTCCTACTTAAGAGTTTAAAACATGGACCAAAAAGAATTACAACTGACATCAATTATAATTAGAAGTACTTAAGGATCAGAGACATTTTTAACATCTTCACTTTCACCTTCATCTATCGCTGAATATGGCTTTAAGTCTTTGACATGCCAGCGACCCGCCTTAGAACCATCCATGTTACTCAACTCATAAACTAAATTAGTAATCTTTCTCCTAACCACACATAAAACAAACTTTGGTGCGAGTTTAGCAGTGAATTTATCGCCTGCACTCGATAAAACCTTGTTCATTCTCCACACCTTATCACCAACCTCAAAGCACACATTTCTTCTTCTCAAATTATACTGGCGACTTGCTCGCTCATAAGCTGCATGTAAATTGCCATGCACCTCTTTAAAGATATCGAAGAGCCCTTGTCGATCCGAGACATATAGTGGTCGGCTACCTGGGATAAATTCAATATCGTCTTTGGGTATATAACCACTACTGTAAAATCTTCCGCTTACTGGAACACTACGACCAAAGAGTAAAAATTAGGGTGTAACCTGTAGAGTGATGTTTTGAAGAGTTAATAGCATATTGAATTTGAGGTAGTTCTGAATCCCATGAATCGTGTGTATCGACATACGAACGGATAGCAGTACCCACAGTTTTGTTAATCCTCTCCACAAAATTACACTGCGGAGAATAGACTGTATTATACCATATTTTCTGAATATCATATTTATTACAAAGGGTTTTAAAGATTCTACCTGACAATTGAGGTCCATTGTCACATATAACGAATTGTGGGACGCCAAATACTAGAAAAACTTTTTCTTCCATAAAACGTTGTATGCTGTGAGCTTTTGCACTTCGTAGAGGATGTAACAATGTATATTTAGTGAACCAATCACCCACTACTAATAACCATTTATGTCCAAGTTTCGAGCGTGGAAACGGACCCATCAAATCTAGTGCTATTGTCTGAAAGGGAAACTTTACTTCTTTCTCTTTACCCATTAAACCAAGGGGACCAACATTCGACGACTTTTGAGCGCCGCATGTTAAATACTTCTTACAAAATCGGAGTACATCTATATTCATTTTAGGCCAATAATAACGTTCCTGTGTTCTCGAATTAGTCTTAGCAAAACCAAAGTGCCCTGCAATTGAAGGAACATGACAGGAACGAATGATTTCCTCTCGTTGGGCTATAGGTACCAAATATTTCCATTCATTTAAATTTGAAGATACGGGAAGATTGGAAGGGAGAAATTTAAATACAAAATTATTTTCCACTTTCCATTGAGGGTAACTTTCTGGAGAAGACAAAATTTTATTCCTTAATGAAACGTACCACGGTTCTAATTTCTCTAAATTAACTTCAATTAAGTCGACAATAGGATTGTCCGGAAGGGTTGCACGACTAAGACAATCGGGCACAACATTAAATTTACCTTTTCTATTAACCAGATCGAACGTATGTTGTTTCAAACGTACTGCCCACCTGGCTAATTTGCCAGTCGGATTTTGAATGTTATTTAACCACAACAAAGAAAAGTGATCTGTCACTACTGTAAAGCGGGTACCTTCAACCCATGGTCTAAATTTCTCAATCGCAAAGATTACTGCCAGACATTCTCTTTCAGTAACCGAATAATTCCTTTCAGCTCGATTTAGCGTTTTACTCGCATACGAAATCACATGTTCAATATCATTAATTTTCTGAATCAAAACAGCTCCTAATCCGGTGTCACTGGCATCACATTCTATAATGAATGGGAGCGAATAATCCGGCTGCGATAATAACGGAGCAGAAACTAGAGCTTGTTTAATCTGTATAAACGACGCTTCAGCCTCAGAATTCCAAATAACTCCTTGTCCCTTCTTTTTCCTCTTAATAAGATCATTGATAGACGACACTAACGAAGAGAAGTTTCGAATGAACCGACGGTACCAACTGCACATACCCAAAAATCGTTTAACTTCTGTCGTGGTCTTCGGACGTGGAAAGTTTACCATAGCTGATATCTTATCAGGATCAACACGAAGAGAGTTAGAGCCAACTATGTGACCAAGGAACTTTAAAGATTTTTTGAAAAACTCACATTTCTTCAAATTAATCGTCAAATTTGCTTCCTTGAGACGTTCTCGAACATCTGCAAGAAGTTCTAGGTGTTCTTCAAATGTAGAAGACACTAGTATTACATCGTCAAGATAGCAAAAAACATGAGGTTCATAACGTGGTCCAAATATAGCATCAACAAGCCTTTGTTGGGTTTGAGCTGCATTTCGAAGTCCAAAAGGTACACAAGTGAAACGATATTGACCTCTAGAGACAATGCTAAAAGCAGTTTTGTCTTTAGAACTTTCCGAAAGAGGGATTTGCCAAAAACTTTTTCTCATATCTAAACTAGAAATATAGTTAGCACTTCGTAATAAATTAAGAATCCTGTCTATGTTTGCCATAGGGTAACTGTCATGCTTAGTGACATCATTTAACATTCGTCCATCAAAGCAAAATCTATACTCGTCACTGGACTTCTTTTTAACCAATAATACTGGAGAACAATATGGACTAACGCAAGGTTCTACCACTCCTAACTTTAGCATATCATCTAGTTCTCTATTCAATATTTCGTTCATATATGGCGACATAACGTACGGTTTCCTACGAACTGGCTTAGAGTCGCTTGTATCAATGAACATTTCGATTTTATTAGTACGGCCCAATCTATTCTCACTACTTATCTCATTATACGTATCTATAACTGCTTGAGCTTGCTTTCGACGCTCAGTCGACAGTTCTTCTAAACTAAACAAACTATCTTTATAATTTAAAGGCAAGGACGACTGTCCAACATAAGAGATATGATTTCCCATATCATCGCCAATATACCAAGAATTGTTTTTAAAGTCAGCAACTAGACCAAACAATTTAGCAAAATCAGTCCCAAAGATGAAGGCATGAGGCAACGAAGGTACAACTAACGCGTTCAAAATACGACATTCCGACCCGATACGGATAGGTAAATCAACTGAACCTTCCACCAGTTTTAGCGAACCATCTGCAGTCGATACTCCTTTCTTCTCAGATGTAAAAACATTCAACATCATTTTTTCAATCACGGGAATGGCGAGGGAACCTATTATCGATGTAGTACATCCGGAATCAAATAAACCTGTAATATCCATATCGAATAACTTTACCATCACATATGGGCGGTTATCATGAGCCTTTTTCTCAAACAATGCATTAGCTTTAGGTGGAACTCTACTCTTGCAAAAATTTCTAACCACCTGAAGCCATCGCGACCACTCCTCTTTACAACATAGACCTTCTCGATCACACAACATAACTGTAGCCTCTTGTCTAAACCCAGGGAAATTGTTATTCAACTACTGTTCCTTTACTCGTTGAGTTGGACACGACGGACAAGTGATACTAGTCACTCCTTTACGACCACAACCATAACAAAATAATCTCTTAAAAGATCTACAGACACTGAAAGTATGTCCATAACGTGAACAATTCCAACATATCAATTTATGCTTAATAAATGAGTTACCTACTCCACTCTTTTCTGTCATTGGGGTAGCAGAATTAAGAACTTGAACTGGGGAATGTGAAGACGTAGGGGTAAAGACATGACTTGAAGCATTCTGAAATGAACGAGGGGTTTTGTTTCTAAAATGTGGATTAAAATAATTAATAGGCTGCTTGTGATTATATGATGCAGCTGAAACAGACTTATGTTTACTTAAAGAAGCTTCTTCTAACTTCTTACACAATTTAACTAACGTACTAATATTCTCTATCTCTGTAAGAGCAAGGTGCTGAATGAAATATGGCAATAAGTTTTTCTTGACTATTCTAACTTTAGTGTGTTCTGCAGGAATAATAGGTAATCGGTTAAATAAACTTTCCATGTTAGCAATAAACAATACAACTGATTCACCATTCTTCTGTAATCTATTTTGATTTTCTCCCAAATATCGTCCTCAGGATGTGCTGGCAAGAAATCTTCCTTTAATCTACTAACCAATGAACTCCAATCTGTTAATGAACTACGAACGCAACGATACCATACCAAGGCATCACCGGTAAACAATTCAACTGCAGAATTAAACAATTCCATTTCAGATACCTTTCGGGACTGTGCAATGTCACTAATGTTTTCTAAAAATTGATATAAGAGATGGGTTTCCTGAATATTTTATCGACCAAGATCCAATAGGGACTGACTGTGTGACATATGTAACCGTTGGAATGGGCACGTTTGATGCAACAATAGGATTTATGTTAATATCTTTATGATTTGAACTCGAATCTTTATTTAATTTCTCATGCAGATCTGCTTCCACAACAAGAATAGTAGCCAAACTTTCATTTTTAAATAACACAATTTCCTCCAAATTTTCCTTAGGGAGCTTTAACCGTTGAATTCTACCTGTAAGATGTATTAATCTTGACCTTATCCTTTTAAAAATAGACTCTGCGGGATCATCCATAAATTCTAACAAAACATTTTTAACTGACTCTATACTAGACTCAATCTCTTCTTTCTCTACTTTGAAATCCACTTTATAGTAAGAAGGATCTATCAAACAACCAAGTTTATCTGTTTCTTTGGCCAACAACCTTGCTAAAATTTTCCTTTTATCTGAAACTGGTCTTGAATTTTCAATGCCTCTAATGTTCAATTCATATTCTAACTCATTTTTAAGTAAATGTACGATGCTATAAGTTTCTGCCATAATTAAATATCTGAGTATCTCTAACGTAACTCAATTATATAATTTTTGAAGATGAAATCACAAACAAACGAATGTCCTAACTATATAAAGAAGAACCCACTATAAACTGTAACCAACTTTAACAAAAATGAAACTAAAAAAAAGATATTACTAGTATCAAAGCAAACCTCAGTCGGCGAATATAAGTGTGATGGAAATAACTACCAAATGTTCCAGCCTCTAAGTGAAATTATTCGAGCCTCTAGATGAAATTATTCGAGCCTCACGTTGGGCGCCAGTGTATTGTAAAATGGTAATTAAACTTTATGTAAGTTTATTACTTTTTATCCTCGTGACTATCAGCTATATACCAAACCTCTCTATTTTCTATACTTTAATCTGATATCACTAGGTCGAGAATTTCTTCTTTTTATTTTTAAGCCCAAGGTAATGTCGGATGGAAAATGGCTTTAGTCAAAGAAAACTCTTAAGGTTTAAACGGCTAGTAGAGTGTTAGCTCTGGGTAGATCATGAGCATGGGTCATGGGTGAATAATAGACCAAAAATACCTGTAATAAGCGCCACCGTATTTTTAATACAATTGCCAACAAAATTTAACTGTGTTTGTATAAGGGAATGCGGAAACCTTATCTTAACACCACTAACATAGCCATAAAACTTGAATTTCACTCTTTCGGACACACTTACCAAAACTTCAACCACCAGATGTCAAACAGATGTCTCAGCTTTACCTGTGAACAAACAAAACACCACATGGACACCATTTGTGTCCTCAAAAGCATATGCCAAAAATAGAATAAGTGAATTTAAACATCTGTAATATATTAAACGAATTTAGTTTCATTACACACCCTTTTTACTTAAGGAGGACTTGCTCTAGTTTCCTTTTTTTTTTTATTTAAATGTTGAATAATAAAACGTCTTTCAAAAGAAACAAAAGGAATTCTATTTATATAAAAGTTTGATTATATACAGGTGACTGCAATATATAGGATTATGTTCTTGTCATATTTTTTATAAAAATTTTAGTGAAATTTAACATTCAAAATAGATATATATAAATGGATCATTTTTATAAGAATTAGTTAAATAAACATGTAATATATTATTTGTTCATAACACATAATTTTATTTTTCTTTAATCATTGAAGTACTTCATTGACTATTACAACAAAGATTGATCGTCAAAAAGCAGCGATTGTAAAATGCAAATACTCAAATTTAACTGTAATCTACTAAAAAAAACACGCGAATTTCTACACCAATGAAAGAGCTTTTACATGACCTGAATGTCTTTAAACAAAATGTAAAATTAAACCAAGACTGCATCTGGCGTCTAGATTAGAAAACAGAATCTATACTATTTTTTTATCTGACATAAGTTGTCATTCTAAATATCTTAAAACACATTGATTGAATGCGTGTACAAACAACTGACAAACTAGATACTTATTCGTTGTTGTTACTAACTTCAAAAAACTACTTTATATTTTCATTACTCTAATAATCAACGTAGGATATTTCATAATAATTTACTATAGTTTCAAAGCTATAGAAAGTTTCAAACACTCACGTGCATCCAAATGAACTGCAGGTGCAAAACCTTGACGTCAGCTGTTGTACCTTTCCAGCGTAGTATCCAGTTGATATTAGTCATCGGTAAGTTTGGAGTATTGGGATTCTTTGTAGAATAAACAATTGCTATACTGCATAGTTAATTAAATAGAACGAAACCATAACTGCTTGATTTAAATTTACTGCGACGAAGATTTATTATAATTTAATATCGAAAATTGTTGTTGTAGATATGTCCGTAAGATATTGCACTAAGGTGAAAAATATTAGTATAATTTATTGTATTAATATATACCAACTGTCTTAAATGATGTCCTATAATCGTTCCATATTCTCAGGCCTGTAGGGATCAACTAACTTATGTGAAGCGAGGCTTATCAAAACTCGTGCCCACGCGACCGCTGTTAGGCTCAACCTCTAGACCGTAAGAATCTATTGTTCTTTATGTTTTCTTCTTGACTTTATTAGACGCCACGTGTTTTAGCCGGGCCATCTTGACTTTATATCGTCTACAAAAAGTGACCTGCACTCATGGACGTTGGGAATAAAGTGCCGACTATCAAGTTGACAGCGCTTGGTAACAAACTTCAGAGTATATATTTTCTAGAATCTATGTGTTATTACGAACATTATACATTAATCTTTATTGGTTGATAATTCACAAATTAAATGCTTTAAAATATAGCTGTTTTATTATTATTTTATTGGGCTAGATGTAACTAGAAAAAAAATACGTTACAGCACTTTCCTTTTTTCCAAATGCTTGGGAAAATCAAAAATGCTTGGAATGGCCTTTTTGTGCAATCTTCTTTGCCCAACAAATATTAAGAAATTGCTTTGGGAAAATGCTTGCTACATATGACGGTTCGTCTCAAAGGTATAAAATTTTGCCGTTTCGTTGCTAATATCCATAGTTTTCTCAGTTCCGTATCAATAGGGAACCTTAAATTTTCCGGCAACGCCGTGTATCATAGACATAACAATAGTAATATATTATTATATTTACTGATGGAAAGAAACTGAAGATTCTTTAGATGCCCGTTCTGTACAAGCATAAGCACAACACGATCGTACCATCTTTGCGAATAATATTAAAATACTAACACTAGTAAACTAAGCTTAAGAATTTATTTCGTAAAAATACATACAATTTAACTCTTGTGCGGTTTAAATAACTGAACACAGCAGATACAGCACAGTAGTCTCCTTACTTAAGGGAGGTATTTTTCTATATATCAATCAACCAGAGACATGATAATTATCTGCAACCAACCTACCAAAATATTTCTCAGAAACATAATTTTATGTCTGATGTTTACAAAACTTCACCTAATTCTAAATGGTATTGTTGTGGCATAAATTAGTTTGTGCAGAAATTTGTCTAATTTCGTTATTTAATGTTAAACCACAAGTAAGAGAATAACTTAGAAATTGATGTACGTACATCATAAACGTGTTAACAAAACAACTTTCAACAGAATTACAAGTTTATAATGGAGCGGATTCGTTGCCGTGTTTTTGCCTTCAACTTGCATTGGGTGTTGCCTACTGTATTGGCATCACTTTTAGTCTGTAATGCTCAGTCTAGTTATATCATGTCTCTACTTACAACAAGTTTCAGGTGACAGTACCACTGTTAAAAATAATGAATTCAACTTGGCATACGAAAATAATGACTACAACTTAGTGGCTGCCGGTTTAAGATCATAATAGCCTAAATTTGCACTTACCACATTTGTGCACTACAGACTCATCCGGAAAGCGATAGTTTTATTGTTTTTCGGCATCTTAGTTCCTCTTATTGGTAGAAAAATTGTAGTCACGAGATTGAGCGTAATAAATTTAAGAAAAAGTTTACGCTACTCTAAGTGCCTATTAATAGTCAGGATTTTACAGACTTTCATTTGCTAGAGAACTGTAATGCTTCAAAAGTGTTATAATTACGTTCTCCAATACTGTTTGTTATAGATTAATGTAACTCCTGTATAGAATAAATTTCCTTTGGGCTTTAGATTAGCTTAAAAAGCTTTTGTTATCTAAATGGAATCAAATCCTGACTTTTTAGCATTTTTGCAGTTTCTTATATATCAGAATGCTGTAATCGCAAAACCACGAAAGGATAACAAACTTTCGATTTAAGCACCACAGAACTTTGAAAGCTTAGTAAATATTCATAACTTCCAAACTCTAACAAGTAAACCTAAAATTAATATGCATTAAGTGTTTAAATTGCTTAATTTATATTCCGTTTGAAGCACTCTACGTCTAATGTTAGTGACGACAGATTTAAAATACTGAACATAAGAGGTACAATTAGCTGCCTCATGCATACTTTGGTAATACTCGTACAATGTGATACACATTAGTCTCTTAACTGCACTATGGTAATTTTCAATGCATGCATCCATCCATTTTATAAGCAATTTACAAAAGACAATTACGTTGCTATTGTACGTCGGAGTTCAAAGGATTTAAACCGTCCTAAGCTATTGCAAGGTATTGTTATTGCAGTAATAACATTGCATTAGGCGCTTTTGGAACTGTAATACCTAAATAGCGTAAAATAAGTCTAATATTTAATACCTAATCCTAAAGTTTTAAAATGACGTATTTGTAGAAATTCTGTTGTAGTCTTTCCGGTTGATTTGTTCATGTCTACGGAACGATTTCTGCACTTATTACTTGAGCATAGCCATATTCATCGTTTGTTAATCGATTTTAATTTTAGAAAATTTATGAACACCGGGACAAATAGTGATGTTTAGTGAACTCTCTTTTTAATTTTATTAGTATATTATAATTACTCACTCATATTATGCTGGCGCTAACTTATATTTTTCGTAGTACTTCATCCCTAGACTACTTCATTTAACCTCACTTTAACCCCTCATTTTGCTACCCTATTATTCAAACCAGTTCAGCTGCGTTCCAGCACAGAGCAGCTACAAATAGAGGTGTTTCTCCAATGCTGATGTTATACAAATGTTAGCGCCATCCGGTGAATGGGTCGGCAACTATTACGAATAAGGCGCCCAGCGAAACCTTAAGTATAGCTCTAAGACCAGTCAATCTGGAGTTTAGGATAGAACAAATTAGAGACAAGCAAATTTCTTTTAGAATGTGTAGGTGTAAGCGACCTCATTAACATATTAAAAGTCCCGTCCAATCTAACTGTTGCAAATCTTTAAAAACATGTCCGCCATCTTGATTTTTGGTTTTTTCAAAATACCTTTTTTATTTATCAATTTAACAAAAATTATCTAGACACTGAGTTTTTAGAGCTTAACGAGACGCATATTTTGGTAACAAAAACTTTTTTTATACCTTTAAAAATAATAAAGTTACAGCTTTTTAAAGTAAATTTACCCTTAAATACTAAAATTTTCAATTGAATGTGACTTAACTAATATATTTTGGTTTTAAAACCAAATTTAACTTATTAATAAAAATTAATCCACAAACTTATAAAAAGTCAGTTATTTCTTCATCTTGTAGTTCAAACAGCATTAGCACAGGTAATTCCATAACACTGCCCGCACTTTGGAGAACACCTAATGCCGAACTTTTTACAAGAGCTATTTCGTCCACACGCACTTTCTTTACAATTACAAAAAAAATTGTTTTATTAAATCTGGAGTGCTAGTTCTTGATTTGTTGTGATGGGCATTCGGTCACCATTGTCACTTCTTTTCCAGCCCCATGTTGTTGGGTCCTGGTGACTATCCAGCCATTTTTGAACTTTAAAAATGCGTGTTTAAAATGAACGATAATAATTTTTAAATACATTTTATTAAATTACCTGATAATATACTATTAGCAAATGTTGTTCTGCGGATGTTTCTGTAGAAGGCAAAATGGCTAAATTAAATTGACCTGACAGTCCCTGTCTTGAAGTAATTCTATGATACATGATTACCGAAGTTCATCTAAACTTGAGGTATTTTTGGCATTGTATAATTTTAGTAAAAACTTTATGCCGGCTTTACAAATTTTTGGTTTTAATGCATCTTTGGTATAAAATAAAGTTAGTACTGCAAACAATTGAGGATTTTTGTTTAAAATAGACAAACATGCCTTCTTGATTTGGTAAAAAAGAAAGGACGTCGCGTCACATTCTGAAACGGCATGTAAAAATAAAATTTTGTCTTTAATTGAACCAAGGCAATTTTGTAATTCCCAGATATTAGTAAATCTATTATTTGTTCCAGTTTTTCCAGGACGAAGCAAGTATAAATTATTTTTGTTGCATTAGTGTAGTACCAAAACCATTATATCAGTATCCTCCGACACAAAGGTCACAAACTCATGCTTAGAGCATAGCTCTACAGCTGTCAATGAAATCAAAACGTCTGCATCTCTTTCTGCCTGATAAACAGTTTCTCTTGCTTGATGAAAAAATCCTTTAGTAGGGTATTAAGTTTGCTTTTGTTTTCATTATTTTTCAAAAACTCCTCTTGTGTGCAAGGAATTGCGTTATATAAATTAATAAAATCAACAACACGACTTCGTTTAGCACGTAATTTTTGCAGTTGTCCTTTAGTCGAAACATGTGTTTCATCATATCCATCAAAAACTACAACGCAGCTTGTACCATAACAATGTATTGCGTAATTCATGTAATGTATACATATGTCTTTATAGGTAGCTGGCTTGGGCCACACTACTTTATGTAACAGTAATTCACCGTCTACAACATACAAAGTGTTTATAGGAGCGGGTTGTTCTGGTGGCAATATAGAATCAAATTCCTTTAATAGTGCTTTTGTACCACTTCTTAATTCACCGTCTTTAAAAATTGAGAGCGGATATGGGGCCAGCTTTTTTAGTTCTTCAGGAGACTTGTTGGAACATACAATTCGGTTAAAAAACTTCATTGGATTTATAACCACTTCGCGTTTATTCACAGTAATTGTGTTGCTTATATGTGCAAAGGTGATCACCTGATTTTTTCTTTGACATTTAATATTTGTGTATTTCCTGTCGATATTTTCATTTAATATTTTTTCGCCAACAGACTGCGTCTTGTCACAATTGACGGTATCATGCGCAACAACTTGAGAATACAGAGATATAAATTGCCTACACGAAAAAGGATTGTATGCTTCTAACCATTCTAAAAATTTGTTAAAGTCTATTTCATCACGTTGTTGTCTGGAATGTCTGAGTTCAACATGTTCTTCTGACGAGCAGGTCTTCACACCTAAAAATTCTTCAAGCATATTGGATATGGAGCTACATGACGCCATACTAGCAATTCACCATGTTAACGTAGCTGCCTTAAAACCTCGCCCATGTATTAATCCGCCTTGAGCTTTTATTGATCTCATCAAATACTGTTCTATCACCATGTCGGTCCACGTCCCACACCAAAACTCTTCTGTTCTTTTAATAGAAAACAATCCTTGAACAACAAATTTATTATATTCATCTGAATCAAGCATTTTTAACTTTTTCAATTGCAAAACGTTTCAATGCGCAGATTTGGCATAATTGTTATACCCCATGGCGTAAAAAATTGAAATCATACGCTTGGTGCAGTGCAGATGGAGTGCCCAATTACCTTCTCATTCAGCCCGTACGTACAGTTTCATTAAATAGACAATTTTCCAGTAAAGAATCCATAATTGCGCCGTTCTGCTGTTATTGCTAATTTCGTCTAATGTTTGAAGCCAATTTTCTGCAATTTTTTACTAAGCTATCGTTATTGTTTACATATTTCATGACTGGTTTGTCGTAAAGATTTTTTAAGGTATCATTTTCAGTTTCGGTTAATGATAGATTGTAACATCTCGTATGTGGTCAATTGTTAGACCGCTGTATGTTCGAGGGATTGCCGTGATTCAGGCGTGAAAATGCAGTCGACCCGTTTATCGATCCGCGCCGTCATGCGCGTGAACTTCAAGGCATCTGCTTGATGTACTTGATCCATCATTATTGTAACAGATGTAGTCCGCAAAACATATTAAAGAAGCGTGGTAGGAAGTTCCCTACCAATATGGGGAGTTTGAAGTTGGATTCGTGGGAGAGACATGTCGCCTGGTGTATGAAAAGGTGCATAGGTTATGATAATTGAAAACAATCCAAAGCAAATAATAAACCATGATCCTTATGACGCTATGAGGCGAGACTGTCACCAATATTTTGATACTTCAGGCAATCAGCAGGGCAACATCTATAAAATTCCTCTAGCGAATAAAAAAGTACTGGGATTGATGAAAGACGAGAACAATTGACGGATTATGACCAACTTTATTGGTTTGAGATCCAAAACTTATGCAACAAAGGTTTTCAAAACGCTGGTAGTGGAGGAGGCTGAACGCTTGCGTGTAGAAGATACTTGTATGCCGCCTACAGCTCTCTCTAATTTCGGTGTAACTAAAAAAGTCAAGTGAATTTAAAAATCAGTCATTAAAAATCGTATCACATTTGAGGACTTTGCTCGTTGTGTAGATGAGCATAAATAAAAGTTTATTTCCCAAAATTTGATCCAGTCATCTAAACATCATGTTCATACAATCATTCAAGATAAAATAGTCTGAAGTCCAAACGATGATAAAAGATATTTAGTACCAGGATCATACAAGACAATACCCATAGGTCATTATTCCATACATAGCATGGAAATTGAGGAAACAGTTTAAATTATAATAAATTGTTTTAATATATGCCAAGTGTAAATATGTTCATCTAGTAAACAAGTGTAAATATATAAATAAAATGTTAATTTATATCTAATAAGTGTAAGGTTATATATTATATATTAATTGAATTGGTACCTCCAATCCTATTGTAAATGTACTGTTATTTGATACTGTAGTATTTAAGTATGTTACTCTAACGAATGTTAACTTAGGTATAAGCAGTCAATATACGTTTAATATATGTTAATTCGGATAAGCCGATACAATATATGTAATATTAAAAATATGTATATCAAATCAATGTATGTAAGTGCAATGTGTAATACAACATTTTTATGCACGTCTATTTTCATTTGAGAGGAGGAAGAGGGGCAGAGCATGGAGGGGTGGATTGTGGATCGTACTGCACCAGAATTCCTATATAAAACGGTTAAGCAATAGTCACATAAACCTTGAATGTAGGATCGCCTGAGGTGAATGACCTTTGAATCTGACAAAAATGACCAGAACAGAACTAAAATTTCTTATGTTAAATCCCATAAGAAAACCGGTTTTTTGATCTCGTGGTAACCTTGCTATACTACTGATATATTACACAAAGGAGAAAAACAACAGCTCTGCTTGAAGGATGTTCTGAACAGCAGAATAGGCGAAAGCAGAAACACGGAATCAATATTATCTATACACTGATGGACACTGAGAAACACGAAGCCAGCACCATAAATGATTTATTCTAAATTTAGTTGTGATGGAGGTAGATAGGAAGACAGATTTGAGAAAGTTGAGTTCTACAAAGTTCGTGTGTTAAAGGAAGAACTACTTTTGTAAAGGACCACGTGAAAATCATTATATCAGGAAATGGGTCTTCGGAATTGAAACATTTCAGTTTTTTAAACACTTTCCATGGTCAAAATTTATTAAATATGTTTCCAAAGTAATCATACATTTTGTCCCTTCTGCACTTTGTTAGTGACTACGGAAGCTGAGTGCTGTTTCAGTTTGTTGTCTAGTGTTAAAAGTTTCTTATGTTCACAATGAGCCACGATACGATACCAAGCGTTACTGCTTTAGATGTCGAAAACAAGCTTTCAAGAAATTAAGACTTCAATGAGACCATAAAGAATTTTTCAAATCAGAACGCTGTTTTGCAAGAATTTGAACCTTTTAATTTGAAAGTTTAATTTCAATCTATAAAAAATTTTTGTTAGTTCATTTACCTTTTTAAGTACAGTTAAAATTATGACCGATAATAAGACTTTGTCCCAAACTACTGGTTTGGCTTGAATATAAAGGCACTTTTAAAAATTGCAGACTTAATTAATTCACGTCAAAGATGGTGTGATATGCTTACGGGTAGGAAGTCGATAGGGGTGGGCTCGACTAAATAATTGATGTAGTATGCCCCTAGATCTCGATAACCCTGAATTTACTAAATTATTTAAGAAGTCTGCTCATGACGGTCGTTTGGGGTGAGAATACGCTTTCT
Source organism: Platerodrilus igneus (assembly GCA_036346225.1). Lineage (NCBI taxonomy): Eukaryota > Metazoa > Arthropoda > Insecta > Coleoptera > Lycidae > Platerodrilus > Platerodrilus igneus. The sequence goes on along the minus strand of JARFIW010000202.1, from coordinate 1,007,109 downwards.
CAAATACTGCAATAAAAAGGATGCCGAGTGGATAGGGTGTTTGTTATTTGTGATACTGTAAATCGATGTCCTCTGCAGAACATAGTGTATTTCTTTACTTTATTAGCAATTTATTAAATATAAAACATAAAATTCCAAATAGGAGTTGAACTTCTCCCATACTCTGAATCTCAGGACGGTTAGCGGTTTTCATATTTTACACATCATCCTTATACGAGGTTATAAGCTCTTAGTAACCTAGTTTCTAAATGAGATACGAGCTTTCCATAACATATACAACAGAGAACAGAATAATGAATGACACTGTTGCAAGTGCAACAAAGCATTGTGTCATTACGTAATCATGTAGACGTCTGAATAGCTCTGGAAAAAGAATAATGAGATAAGGAGAATGAAATATTCTGCAAAGTTAATCAAAACTTATGGGCATACTGCCACCATTACGTAGGCATGACTAATTAAAAACAGTTGACGCATAACAATGTCGCTAGATACACTTCATTAGTTTGCAGCATATTGCTTTCGAAATGAAAATGACTGTAATTAATAAATTAATAATAATGCGGGCTTTGGGTTTAGACCGTTCTACATTAGAAACTATTAAATGTATATTTCTTCTGCTGTCGTAAAACGTTTCATCAGTACAGAATGTAAAACATTTCTGAACGTGTATTCTAACACGTTCACTACAGACGGAAGCCCAAGCAGCATTCTAAGTAGCTTCAACTGACATTGGAACTTTAGCAAGGAGTTGCTACAAAACAAATCCCAATTTTGGCACTTTAATTGATACAATTACTTACACTTAGCAATCCCTTGTAATAGTTTAGTAATTGTTACTGCTTTTGGGAACTACCTGGGTACATTACCTCAAAGTAATTAATTATAGTGTCCGGAACGTAATTATTACTATGTTAATCTATTTTCTAGTTGTTGTAACTTTAAAGTCGTAAAGAATACCCCTGAGGTGTAACAAATCAAGTTGCTGCTACATGTCTGAAACCCACACTAGACCCCTAAAGTGATGGTTAGTTATGGTAGTATTGCAAGGGACATTTACTTCTCTGCAATCTCCAAATATACTTTAAAGTTATTTTCACTATTTGTTTTAAATTAAAATGACCACCAAGTTGTAGTTCTGATGTAAAATAACCATCTAGTAACTTTAACTTCATTGTGTATCTCAGATACATTTTCTTTACTCTAACCTACAATTCTATATTTGCTTTCTGTGCTAGTTATTTGCATTGTTCTTATTGTTGGGCTGTGTATTTATCTTATCATAAATAACATAATGCCAAAGTACAATAAAAGAACTAAAACGACCTTCCGACATACAACTACTTTTTATAGGAAACTAAAACAGGAATTGAACCTGACTAATAACAGCAATGCTAATTTATTAGCATATAAAGTAGTGAAAAGTAACAATATCAAGGAAAAGCTGCCATTAACTCAACCACAATTTGTGGCACCACAAACTCAAATTGCAACTGATGATGTTGTATATATAACTAGTGGAACCCAGGATGTGCAGGACGTGGATTTAGCAGTTAGCGATGATTTCAACGAAGAGGATGTTCAAGAATGCGATGTATCTGATTACGAAGAAGAGGAAGCTGTTTCTACACAAGTTATACTACTGCAACAAATATCAGAATGGGCATTAGTGCACAGAATAACACATTCTTCACTAAACGATTTATTAGTAATATTAAATGTTCAGGGTTTAAACTTACCATCGGATAGTAGAACGCTTTTAAAAACTCCAAGTTCGGTACCTATTACACAAATGGGAAATGGAGAAGTGTGGTATAATGGAATAAAAAATTCATTGTGTGCAGCTTTCTATAAAATAAAAATTCACGAAAATATAAAAACTCGGTGCTTGGTTTTTAACGTAGATGGACTTCCATCTTTTAGAAATGCACCTTGGGGCCAGTATAACGTCCCCCCGTCTTCCCATTTATGGGGAATTAGAGTAAAATAAATACCCAGCTTTTATTTGGTGGCCACTATTTTAAAACCGTCCATACCGTCGGCAAATTACAAAGTAAGGTTAGGAATACTTTTAATGGCGCTTAATTTGATAAGAAAAGTGTGGCTCTCGTAGCATATACGTTGTATCGGAGTGACTATTACACTTTAGTTCCGAAATATGTATGAAAATTTTTAACTATGAAGTGATCACAACTTCTTAGTGTAAATTATTTCAGAGAGCGTTACTACCCATACAAAGATAATTACTATGAACACATTTTTTTTTGAGTAATTATCACTTTGAGGTAATTTTTATGAACTACTTCCATATTTATTTACATAATGTGGACGGCCATTATTATATCTAGAATTATGTTTAATCTGTAAAGTAGTTTCACTTTAAAAATCCTAAAAATAGTGTACTTCTTAAATATTCTCAGACTTAAAAATATTTAAAAATATTTTTGTACATAAAAATGCACTTGACATTAAAAAACTCAAATTTCAGTTTAAAGAATTTTCACTCAAAAATTATTTTAAATAGAGAGCTTTGAAAATTTTCGATCTAGCGCAATTACATTTATCAGTAAACTTATAGTCGCATATAGATTTGGTGTAATAGAGACGGCATATTTCCAAATATATAACGCCGTTTATTCCTTTACTTTTAGAAGCCATTATTCTATTCAGCACTCATAATGAATAGGAAATACATTAAAACCTACGCTTTAAGTTATACAGACAAAGAAAGCAATAAATTGTCAAAGAAGACTGACGTTCCATATAAAGTGACTGATGACAAACTATTACCAACCTGGTGGGTAGTCACAACTTAACTTCAACGTTCTTGCATCAGTTCCAAAGTGTACACGGCAACTTAATTGCTACGCAACAATTGTTCCCCATTTTGGTTAAGAATCCGTAATAAGATAGTAGTTATTTAGTAACTGTGTTCAGTAACAAAACCTTTGTAGTTCTCGGAAATGGTTGTTGGTACGTGGTGACGACTAAAAATGCTGCTTGGGAGGTGTCCTACAGGAAAGTAGAATATGAAAGGGACTAGTCCCATCAACCCAAAAGATGTTGAATGACAAAGTAGTTGAAGAACAGCGGAAAAGATAGGGGCATATAAGGTATAGACATATGGGTACAAAATCGTTTCATTTTAGATATATTTCCCCATAATAAAATCTAAAGTCCGAAAAAATCATATTTGTGAGTTCTAAAGGCTATTCGACACACTTGACTCCTACATTATCCCTTAAGTCCTTTAAATCAATATCTTTCATCAGCTCGAGCTCCTGACTCGTATGCTTTAACAGAGCATCTCAAGTATATTCAGTCAGTGGTAGTAATGGAGGGGTTCAAACTCAAGAGGAATCGGTCGAAGAATTTTTTGTAACATCAATGCATCGGTTTCTCGGTGTAAATCACGATTTTGACACAAGTTTCTAATATCAAAGGCATTTCATAATCTGAGATAGTTTATATTATTTGTACGAAATTGCCCTATTCTTTAATGTGTTGTAGAATTATTTCTGGCTAGGTAAGCAAATACACGCATGGTATAAACAAGAAATTGTGTACTGAAATCCTATATATACAATCATAAGCCTTCACAAGGTCTATCGGTGATTAACACTTGTGTTCACGGTGTAATTAAGATTTGAGAACCGGAACACCTTGACAAAGAATCCAGTCCCCTGACAATAGTTGCGGCAGTACAAATATCCAGAAAGTGAAACACAGACTCCTTTGCCCAACACCAAATATTAAATCCCAGCACGATATCAATGCACGGTCCTTCTGTTCTTCCAAATGTACGTAGAATAACCGACTGCGTATGTTAAATTTTGCTGATTGCATTCTGTTCTGTTTGTATTTATAATTAATTTACTGTTAGTTATAACATAAGATTAAGCTTGCAGGTAAACTCGCATCCGCCCTGTAGACATTAAATGTCATTAGATTTGTCGCGATTCAGCCTTCATGCTACTCTGTGTTATTGATGTACCGCGAAAACTTAGTTTAAAGTGTGCAGTGCGTCGTTATGGTTTCTTGTTAGACAGATACGAACGTTTTTTCTACTAGTTTTTCGAACACCGCTAGATCTAATAACTTAGATAAGTACTTGAAGGTTACCGCTATTCTTATTGTTAAATATACATGTCCACTGATCTCACCATCTGTGGTTATCGAAATTAACCGCCGCATTAACGTATATGATCAATTTTCGCCGGATCTGAATGTTACCTGCAAGCTCTAAAATTTTTATTACCTTTTGTTAGATACCGCTTATCAAGGTATATAATTTATGTATCTTGATAGTTACTATCTTATATGTACATTCTTGGTTGATTAATATTTGAATTTGGTCTTTAAATTATTTGTAGTCTTTAATTTGGATTTTCACATAAAGCGTGGTAATCAATACTAATTGCCTGCTTTATATTAGTGCATACACTTAAAAGTTTCCTTTTGCTTTTGCATATTTTCGCGCTTGTATTTCTTTACTTTCGTTTTAATAATTTCTAATCAAGGCAAGCAGACTCAAAAAGGCGTATTTTATAAGAAACACACAAATTAACTCCCTTCAGGAGATCTTTGAAATCGCTAACAAGACTGTGGTTGAACCCAGTGTTTTAGAACTCTTCTGGGCTCAATACACGTCGATCGACACGATTTAGGAAAACTTTTTGAGCAACTAATGTCATTATTGGTGAAATCGCTTTGGCTGAAGACGCAGATAATCAGTTTGAATAGAGGATTCAATCATAAAGCGCTTTGACAATAAATTTTTTCTTGTTAAAGCCTTTTATTTCAAGTTATTTTTAATCAATCTTGCCTCCCCTGTGGTAGCTGGATCCGCCGTTGATTCTCCCTTCATTTGCCAGTGATATCAGTACGTTAGGAACCTTTATTGATCGACTTGATAGTCTGGTTTACTATAATGACGACCTCTCCGACATCGATAGATATTTCTACCTTCAGTCCGCATTACAAATTTTGATCAAACCGCCTGAAATTATCCCCTTACATATAATAAAATTCGCGAAAAATATCGTAATATTCGCCACATCACTTCTGCTCTTTAGGAAAATGTTAAACAATCCCCAAAATTGAATTCTGATCACCCATCAGGTTTGCAAAAATTAGTAGACACTTATACCGATAACTTGCAAGCCCTTAAGAAGTTTGATTTGCCTGTAGAGGAATGGGACTTTATCCTGGTGCAAATGATCCTACATCGCCTGGATGTGCACACTGCCCGCAATTTTGAGTTACATCAGGATCCCTCTTCTATCCCATCCTATGCAGAGTTAATTGCTCACTTGGATAAACTTGTAAATCTTTATCAAATTTGTTGGCCAATCATAAATCTGATTTAAATAAAGTTGTTCAAAAATGCTAGGTCTCGCTCCGCTGTTTCCATGTTAGTACATACTAGTCATAACGTCGTTAAATGTCCGCTTTGTCACCAAGATCATACTCTTTATCTTTGTAATAATTTTGCTAAACTTTTTTCTCAGGATCGCTACACTGTTGTTAAGAAACATCAACTTTGAATATAGTCCACTATTTCTTGCCGCTAATGTAATGTCATCATTCTTTGTTACACTTCTACCCCATTTCGTCTAAATCCGTTTCCAATACTAGTACCAAGACTTGCTTCAGCTCTGCTTCCGCATCCTCTAAGGTTTTACCTTGTACTAGTTCCGCTATTCAGGACCGCTAAACGCCTTCCGCTTCTCCTGTATCTGAGGAAACATTAGCTTCGTTTAGCAGTAGTGACCCATCGACTTCGAATGTTGTTTTATTTAATTCGCTCTCGAAAACTTCAGTCATGTTACTTTCCACAGTTAAGGTAGAAATCTCTGACCGCTCTGTTTCTTTCCAGAAATGTCGTTGTTTACTCGACTCTGGTAGCATGACTTCACTTATTTCGCAAAATAGTGTGAAACGTTTGGGTTTTCGCGCTACTCCGCATTCTCTAACCCTTAGCGGTTTAGGCTCCATGCGCTCCGCTGCTCTACATGGCGCTATAACCGTTTCGCTCAAACCAATAGGTGTTTCTTCACCGATTATATATTTTCAAGCTATTATTAATTTCGAAGCTGTCGTACTTCCTAAAATTTGTGAAAATCTACCTACTACTAATATTTCTTCTAAAAATTTCGCTCATCTAGCTAATATCAAGCTAGCTGATCCGCTTTTTGCTCAATCTGGACCGATTGATTTATTACTTGGCGCGGATATTTTTCCTAAAGTTTTATTAAATGGCCGCATCCGAGGTTCAAGTGATCAATCTGTTGCAATTAATACTGTTTTAATGGGAACTATTACTGCTGCATCCTCTGCACAGATCACTAGTTTATTTTGTATGACAGAGTCTGCTTCCACTATAAAAGATATTGTCGCTAAATTATGCGAAGTTGAAGATGTTTCTGAGGCTAAACCTTTCACACCTGATGAAATCTTAGTTGAAAAAATTTTGTTGACACTCTTCACCGCCATGAGCAAGGACTGTATGTCGTCTCACTACCCTTTAGAGATCCAAAACCTTACTTTCCTGGTAGTCGTGATCTTGCCTTACAGCATTTTGTATCTTTACAAAATCGTCTAATTAAACAGCCCGCAGTTTATGAACAATACGTTTCGTTTATGCTCGACTATTTAAATTCCAAACACATGCAACTTGTTCAAGTTGGTTCTCTATCTGGCAATTCCTATTAAATCCTGCATTATTGTGTTGTGAAACCAGAAAGTATAAGTACTAAGCTACGTGTAATTTTTAACGCTTCCGCTAAAACTCTATCTCGATCTTCCTTAAATGATCATTTGTTTATTGGGCCCAAACTTCAACCAGATATTACGGCAATTTTGTTACATTTTCGCCTTCATCCTTATGTTATTACTACAGATATTCGTCAAATGTATAGACAAATCCTTGTTAATCCCGCTCATTGTGCCTATCAAAAAATTGTTGGGCGTTTCTTTCCCGAGGAGCCTATTCAGGACTTTCAATTGAATTTACCTATGGAGTAAATTGCGCTCCTTTTCTTGCGATACGGTTGCTTCTGCAGTTGGCCCAAAACAAAAGGAACTCCTTTCCTTTGGCCGCTTGTGCTCTTCGCAATTACACCTATATCGATGATATCGCCTCTAGTGGGGATTATATTTAGTCGATCCTTGCTTTACGAAATCAATTAATTACTTTTCTAAAACTGGGCGGTTTTGAACTTATAAGTGGTCTAGTAATCAACCTGAACTACTCAAAGATCTTTCCGCTTCGCAACAATTCGCACAACCTCGATCCTTTGAGGATCCTGACACTCAACTTGTGAAAGTTCTAAGTCTGCAACGGAATCCCACTTCAGATGCCTTTTGTTTTCTAGACAACCACAATCGATAGCGTGTACCAAACGCAACTAACTTTCCACCTTAGCCAGTATTTTCGACGCTATGTGAATTTTATCCCCCCTAACTTTCTTAGTAAAGCATTTAATTCAGCGCTTGTGGGCCTTGAAATTAGAATGGGATGATACCTCTCCCCCCGATATACTGCGTTTATGGGAGAAATACCTTCATGAATTGCCATCCCTTTTCTACTTTCATTTAGCGCGCTTGCTAATTCCGACACATTTTTCTACGTGCGAATTCATTGCTTTGCTGACCCTTCCGAACGCTGATATTGCTCTGTGGTTTTTTGTCACCTATTCTTCTATTGAGGTCCTCTTAGTTTGTGCAAAATCTAAAGTTGCTCCTCTTCGTACCCTTTCTTTGCCCAGACTCGATCTTTTAGCCGCCACCTTGGCATCAAAACTATTAACCTTTATCCTCAAAACCTTTAATTCTCATCTTACGTTTGATAAAAATTTTTGTTGGTCTGATTCTATGGTGGTTCTTGCTTGAATTTGTTCCTCGCCACATCTGTGGAAGACCTTTGTCGCAAATCGAGTTTCCTATTTTCAAGAAAACATTTCACTCTTCTTGCCATCATATTCTCTCCAATGAAAATCCTGCCGATGTCGGGTCACGTGGTTTAATACCTAGCGACTTGTGCCGGCGTTGGTTATGGTGGGCGGCATCCCCAGCCTTGTACCGTTTGTTCGAATAATATAGTTTATATATACCACGTTTTAATTTTTCTGAAGTTCTCATCAAAGAACGTTCTATTGTTCTGACCGCCGTCGCGTCCTTGTCTTGGAATGGAATAGTTTTGGAAAATAATTCTTCTTTTCAATTCATTATTCGTATTGTCGCTTGGGTTCTCCGCTTTGTCCATAACCTACAACATCCGTTGTCAAAATACACCGGACCTTTGTCCTCTTTCGAGCTACATAATACTTTGATCCCTTTCATTACGTACACTCAAAAAACTAATTTTTCAATTGAACTGGTCGCCCCCCAGTCTATATCAATTCTAAAAAAGAATTTTTGCAAATTGTCCTTCTTTATTAGAAAAGGAATCGTACGGGTTGGTGGCCGGCTGTCCCACGCACCCTTACCCTCTGGAAAGAAATTTTCCGTCCTTTTGCCTAGTAAAATTCACTTTACGGATTTGTATATCAGTTTTGTCCATTTGAAATACTTCCAGACGGGTGTTCAAATGGTTGATTTTATCGTCCGTCAACAATTTTGGATTGTTTCTAGTAAGCAGTCAATTCTTCGTATTCTGAGTCGGTGTGTGACTTGTTAAAAAACTGCTCCTACCGCATCGCAGCCTTTTTTGGGCAACTTCCCTGCATGTCGTATCACTCAAGTCAAGTCCTTTTTTTGCGTTTGGGCGTCGACTTTGCTGGTCCCTGTTTTAATACCATATCTCGAGTAAGGGGTGCCAAAGTGTTAAAAGCATATTTATGTCTTTTATTTGCATGGTTACCAAGGTGCTGCATCTTGAATTAGTTTCTGATCTGTCAACCGACGCCTTTCTCGCTGCTTTGCGCCGATTTATTTCCAGGCGGGGCCGTTGTGATCATTTCTACAGTGACTGCGTCACGAATTTTGGTGGTGACCACCGCAGTTAATTTCCCTCGCAAAGTCCTGTGTCTCTAAAGGATATACTTCTTGGCATTTTATACTGCCCGCTGCGCCTCATATTGGTGGTTTGTGGAAGGCGGGTGTGAAGTCCGTTAAAACCTTGCTTCTTCGTACCGTCGGTGAACAAGTACTGACCTACGAGGAACTGACCACTGTCTTTGTTCAAATTGAGTCCATCTTAAACTTGCGTCCTCTGACATCCATGAACAGTGATCCCAATTACTTGACTTGTCTTACACCAAGTCACTTTCTGACTTTGGCACCTTTAACCGCTATTCCGGAGCCTGCCCTTTCCGACCTTCCGCTCAACCGCCTTTCTCGTTGGCAATTGCTCCAACGAATTCATCAATATTTTTGGTCCCGTTGGTCTAAGGAGTATTTGCATACGCTCCAGCAACAGTCCATGTGGCACAAAACGTCTCCTCCAGTTCTTTTGGATACCTTAATGCTAATTAAAAGCGAGAACGTTCCACCTCTGCTTTGGTCCCTTGGACGTGTCGTGGCGGTACTTCCGGTAACTGATGGTCGTTGTTACCATCAAGACCGCTCAAGGCGAGCTGAAGCGCCCTGTCGCTAAGCTCTGTCCTTTACCTTGTTTGTAATTTTGTGTTCTGTTTGCTTTAATTGTTTCTATGTTCTTCTTCGCATTAATTTTAATTTTCCTTTGTTCGCCTTTTCTACATTTACGTCATACCCTTGGTAATTATTTTCGTTTCAAAAATGCCTTGCATTTTGGTGTGCGGTATGTTCCGCTGTATTTATAGTTAATTTACTGTTAGGTATAACATAAGATAAAGCTTGCAGGTAAACTCGCATTCGCCCTGTGGACATTAAATGTCATTAGATTTGTCGCGATTCAGCCTTCAAGCTATTCTGTGTTATTGATGTACCCCGAAAACTTAGTTTAAAGTGTGCTGTGCTGTGCTGTCCGTCAAAAGTCAACGTTTTTTTCTACTAGTTTTTCGAACACCGCAAAATTTAATAACTTAGGTAAGTACTTGAAGGTTTCCGCTATTCTTATTGTTAAATATACAAGTCCACTGATTTTACCATCTTTGGTAATCGAAGTTAACCGCCGCCTTAACACATTCATGGGGACAATTGGATGCCTGGTTACGACCTTTTTAACCTATTTTTTCCGACGTTCTCATAGTGTTTATTAAAACGATTTCGTATGTTGTTTGCAGAGTTGCAAGACGAAACTCTGACTTCATATATCGACCCTAGTAAATCCACAGAAACGATTCGCTAGAATAACGCAGTGCTGTATTAAGATGTCTTCCAATTTAAATACTGGTACAGGTTTTATATTCCATGTTTGCCTACAGAAAATCAGCAGCATTCTCGCATGTTTGATGTTGTTTGAGGCACAAAAACAATGTTGCAGCTTCGAAGTATTCCTTTACTCAGATCTAATTTAAAAAAAGGTTTCTCTATTTACTCCGAGTTTTATGACTCATCTTCATTTTCATTTAATATGTCTAAAAATTATTTCATAGCATTTAGTCAATAAATTTATTGCAACGAAGCCTATTAAAAAAGTTATAATATGGAGTTCAAATTTTCCACTGTTCTTACAATCCTCCACAACTGTGTTACACTACTAAGTCCCTTTAATTTTTTTTGTTTGCTTCTTACAGGTATTTAACTTAACTTCTAACCTTTATTATTTATTTAAATATTTATTATCAGTTCAGTCCTCTAAAACTTTTCACCAACGTATTTTATGTTCTGAAGGCACCCTTAATATCAGCACTATAGATTTTTGTCAGTCATATGAGAGCTTACCGCTTAGAATGCTATAACTGTGACAAATTATAAACAAATAGCAGCACCTGTATAATAGTTGGGTTTTCATAGATATATTGCGCCACCCGGGTATGGTTTAGATTGGCATATACTTTCAATTGTAATCATCCATCCGGGTGGTGCAATTGGTTAGCGCATCTGCTGTCAAAGCCCAAAAAGTTACAGGTTCAAATCCTATTCATGGCTAGCGTTCAATTACTAAACCCAATTTGAAATGGTCATTTAGGTTTTGCATAAAAGTGTAAGTTATTATTTCACCTAATTACCTACTATTCATTAAAAATCAAACTGCCGTGTGCAATTACTAATATTTCTAATTAATAGTTGAATTATAGCCGTGAATATGACCTTCTCTTCCGGTCTATATCTAGCATAAATCAAAAACTTGACACTAAAATATGATTGACAGAAATGCTAAACTTAATTTAAAGCTAAGGTGACGTGTGATTGCGTACACGATTTAGATTTGTATATTTTTCCAATTGTAATCATCCGTCTATGTGGCGCAATTGGTTAGCGCATCGGCGGTCAAAATGAAAGTTATAGGTTTGATTCCTGTTCGAGATCTTATATTTACCATCCTCCAATTATTAACCCGATTTCATCTTATTAACTTATATAGTTATTTACAGTCCGCAATTATGAAAATTTGTGTATACAAAAGTAAAACTAAGACGTATCTGTAAATAAACTCTTATGAAAATAATAAAAGCTTCTTCACCTATACAAATCGAGCTATTAGTTGTATAGCCATTAACAAAACAATAGCTCTATTATTTCACAAGGCGAGGAAATTTTCACTGACCGGTTTCAGCTTTCTTAAGTCCCGTCAGAGCGAATTAGTTTCCAACAACCCAATAAAGTAGTCGAAGCTATTATACTGATATAAAACTTTTGTACTATGCTAAAAGTAAATAATGTCAGCATCAGGTGGTAAAACGCCAACACCACTAAGCGTGGCAGTACAAAAGTTGATTCGAAACTTAGATTTGCGGAATGTTATAAGCAAAATTATTTGCAAAAATAACAAACTTTCTCGTGGTGTCGCCCGTTTCTTGCCCCAAAAGCAATTCATAATAATAAAGAGACAAGTTATCTGCAGTTCGCAATTAGGAAAATTTGTGTATACAAAAGCAAAATTAAAATGTATCTGTAAATATATATACACTACTGTGGTAATGACGCGTTGAGATCCACTAAAAGAGTGCTGTGATAGAGCCGCTTCGGGAGCCACTAAAAGAGTGCTGTGATAATGCCGCCCGTTGTGGTGTCAATGAAAGAGTGATGTAATAACGCTTAGCTTTAAGGCGTCACAAAGGGTATTGTGAAACAGATTCGTGTGGTTTGTAAACTTGAAATTGTTCGCTTACCTTCTTTTTTTAACTTTGCTTGACTAGCTCAACGGAATTTACGTAGCATTCAAAATGAAATAAAACGCAGCACTCACAAAGCATTTATACAATATGAAATATCTTCTTTCATACAGATGCATTTACAACATCGTTTCTTTCAAACATAAAATAATTTCTAAGAAGTAAAATATTGTTTCTTACCTTACATTATATTTACAGAATTAAACTTACTCTTGTTGAGGATCGTTTTACCTGGTTATAAATTATTTTCACGCTGGTAAGATTTGTTATGTCCGCAAAAAATCTTTGACGTATAATCTATTAAAGGTCAGAGTATTTCAAACTCCGAACACAAAGTAAAAAGATTCCCTCACACAAAAAACATTATTAGGTCTATGTCTAAATACTCTAATATTAGTCAAAAAGAAATCTAAAATAATACTTGCAGAATCCACAAAAACACTTCGTAATTAAAATCTTCTTATTCTAAACTAATGTCCAATCAACTTACAAATTCTCCAAATTAAAATTCCTGACTTCCAACAGTAATTATTTAAGCACCTTTTTGGTTAACCTTTCTTTTCGATTATTTAATAAAATTATTAAAGTAACGTTGTCTTGAAGAATTTTTCTTGTTCATTGTAATTTATAATTCCATTTTCGTATTTAGTTTGCGTTTAAAAACATAGCTTTTTATTCATTGCAACTATCAAACTACAATATGTTTACTACATATTTCTATTACTATTTTCGCACAGCTACAGCACACGCTTTTTTATTTAAAATAACATTTCGTGCTCCAACGAATGAAATCTAATGAATCCATCCATTACTAATTTATAAATGACCTCTTGAAACGATAAACGCTCCCTTTATATACCAATTGATCTATTCTCGAGAATTTACCACAATAATCATGAACATTAAGACGTAAAAGTTCTAGGAATGCCCAATTAACGTGTAAATTAGTTGAACTTTATGACCCTCTTTTCTCGTTTCAGGTACTGTGACGCGTTCTATATGTCTTTGTCTTACCTATACACTATTGTTGTGCGTCGCATGCTAATGCAAAAAGATAATTGATTAATTCAGGGATTTTACGAGTTATTTTCAATGTTTAAGCTGCTTCCCGAAACGAAAATGTTTACTTAATGAGTTTATACGAATTTATAAAAGCCGATGACTCATATTCTAGAACGTTCTTTAATTAGAATCAATTGCTACAATTTACAGGCCTATTCAACGTTCCAGGTTGATTAACTATTTCTGCATATGTCCATCTATTTTTGTTGCTACTATTCAAGCTATTTCGCTGTGCGTTTGCCATATTTTACCTTCCTTGAATAACGGTTGTATTCTCAATGGTCCGGGATTTATTATTCTCCCTTCGTCCGTCTCTCCTAATGGCATTTCCTCTATTCCAATTATTTCTTTGGCTATTCCCCCTTTCAAATGTCCTGCTTTGATATCTCTCTGGTCCATAATTCCTTTGTAACCTAAATGTATTCATGGGCTTGCTCCTTGGCCTGGTCTCCACTCTCCTTGGTTGACCCATATCACCATGACGTTGAAGATATTCTAAAAACACGTGTCAATCAACAATACTTTGTAAGGTTAAGCATTGCCTTACTTCTGTTTCGAAGTGACCTGCTCAAGACTTTATCATTTGTTTGTTCTCTAAAGGAGGATCAGGTTGTTCGGCAACGCTAAATTTCTTGATAGCATGCAGCTCTCTCGTCAAGTCTAAATCGCTACTATATTTTCTCATCAATAAATTATCCTGCCTTTAAATTGCTGGTTGTCTCCCCAGAAATGCTTTAAAAATTTAATTTCGAAGTTTTTAAACGAACTCAACTCACTTTCAATTAGTCCAAACCAAATTTCGGCACTACCCTCCAACATAGACCTCACAATATTTAGTTTTGTTTGCTCATTTCAGCTACTTTGTATTAAAGTTTTTAAATTATTTAAAAATATTTTAGGGTTCAGGTTATTATACCCATAAAATTGTGAGTGTTGTTCCAACGGAACACTGGTTGGACTTCATCTTATCGGTTTTCCAACATGAATATTTTTACTTTGTCTTCTATATTCTCAAACTTATTCCCTAAGTCTGCTTTAAGATTCCCCAAATTATTTCTAACTGTTTTAAAAACCGCTTGACAGCTTTCTACAATTTCCTTTACTTTTTAATCTAAAGTTTTAATTCTTCTATTAGTTTCTCTTTCGCTTGTTTCCTGAGTCGACTTTTATTTGAACAATTTCTTTTTTAAAATCATCCATATCCTCTAAAATTTGTACTACTTTTCCTCTTACTTAAAATTTCATTTCTTCAGTCGTTTTGTTAGTTTCTTCTAAACCCAAAGTTATTCTTTGACTAATCTCTTTAAATTTTTTTTCATTCTTTTTACTTTCTAATCTTAAACTTTCCTCCAATTTTGCAATGTTCTCTCCAAATTCTGCTTGTAACGTCTGAGTATTTTTATCCAATTTGTCACCCATTTTTTTCATGCCTTTCTCATTCTTTTCAATCATTTCTTTTATATTTTCTTTTTGTTGCTGCATACTTTGATTTAGATTTAATAAAAGAGCCATCATTTTTTATTCCCGGGTCTCCCCTACACTCTTGACCTCTGGATTCTCTTTTTCCACATAGACACTTTCTTGAGAACCAATTTCTACTTCCTCAGTTCTCAAGCTTTTACGAACTTCTTTCATTCTATCAGTCACACTGGAAAATTAATTAGATGTTACAAATGGAAAAATATAATCCAAAAGCAAATCGTACGAGACAAGAAACTCTAATTTGCAGACGAATTATTCGAGCTTTGCGTTGGGAGCCACTAAAAGAGTGCTGTGATAAGGCCGCTGCGGGAGCCACTAAAAGAGTGCCGCACGTTGTGGTGTCACTGACAGAGTGATGTGATAACGCCTCGCTTTGGGCGTTACAAAAGGATATTGTGAAACAGATACTTGTGGCTTGTAAACTTGAAATTGTTCACATACTTTCTTTTTTTAACTTTGCCTGGATAGCTCAACGGAATTTACGGAGTTTTCAAAATGAAATAAAACGCAGCACTATTACAAAGCATTCATACAATATGAAATATCTTCTTTCATACAAAAGCGTTTACAACATCGATTCTTTCAAACATACAATAATTTGTAAGAAGTAAAATATTTCTTCTTAGCTTATATTATATTTACAGAATTAAACTTACTCTTTTTTGCGGATTGTTTTACCTGGTTATAAATTATTTTCACGCTGGTGAAATTTGTTACGGCCAGAAAAATCATTGACATATAATCTATTGAAGGTCAGAGTATTTTGAATTCTGAACACAAACTCGTGGTAAAAGAAATCCCTCACACAAAAGAAAATTATTAGGCATATCTTACACTCTATATCTAAATACTCTAATGTCAGTCAAAATAATCTAAAATAATATTTGCAGAATTTACAAAAACACTTCGTAGTTAAAATCTTCTTATTTTAAATTAAATCCAATCAGCTTACAAGTTCTCTAAATTAAAATTCGTGATTTCCCACAGTAATTATTGAAGTACTTTTTTGGTTAACTTTTCTTTTCGATTATTTATTAAAATTATTAAAGTAGCGTTGTCTTGAAGAATTTTTCTTGTTCATTTTAATTTATAATTCTAATTTTCGTATGTAATTTGCGTTTACATAGTTTTTTATTCATTGTAGCCTTGCAACTATCAAACTACAATAAGTTTACTACATATTTCTATTACTATCTTCGCATAGCGACAGCTCACGTTTTGTAATAAAAACATCATTTCGTGCTTTAATGAATGAAATGGAATAAATCCATCCATTACTAATTTATGAATGACCTCTTGAAAGGATGAACGCTCTTTCTATATATCAATTTATCTGTTGTCGAGAATTTACCACAATAATCTCGAACATTATGACGTAATCGTTCCAGGAATGCCCAATTATCGTGTAAATTCGTCGAGCTTTATGACTCTCTTTTCTCGTTTCGGGTACTGTGACGCGTGCTATATGTCCTTGTCTTACCTATACACTATTGTTGTGCGTCGCATGCTAATGCAGAAAGGTAATCGATTATTCCAGAAATGTTACGAGTTATTTTCAATGTTCAAGCTGCTTTCCGGAATGAAAATGTTTATGAGTTTATACGAATTTGTAAATACCGATGACTCATATTCTAGAACGTTCTTTGTTCAGAATCGATTGCTACAATTCACGAGTTAATTAATTTACTTTGATTACTTTTAATGCAAAAGAGTTTTCGCTTTATAGGAAATATATGCTTTCAGTACAGAAAATTATTTATTAATTTTGGGGTTTTTAAATACACGTTGATATTTGTTTCTCAAACGAAATGCGTAAAGCTGTACTCTTTTATGCTATTTACAGCAAATCAAATACATTTTTATCTAAACTGTATTGATAATTAATAAGTAAAATAAACGGCTTTATATTAAAACGATCGATTTTTACGTTCGCATTTAAATGCACTTTACAGTAATCTTGTTATTAATTATTATTATATATACGACTTAGTTTACTTGCTATTTATTTACAATACACTTATATAATACGGGGTGATTATTTATACACGTGCAATTTGCGTTTTTACATTGTACATCAATGAATAAAGGTACGCTTGTATTAATCAAGGCGTAACCATGAATTTACGGATATTTCCGTCTTTTCCGGATTCTATTATATTTTAGTGGGATTTATTTTTAGAATTAGAATTAGAATTAAGGTTTCAATGCTAAAGAGTGCTGTAATGCAGAAACAGCCATTTGTAAAACTTGAAATTGTTCACTTACTTTCCTTTCTAACTTTGCCTGGCTACAACGGAATTGACGGAGTTTTCAAAATGAAATCAAGCACGGCAATATCACTGGCCAGAAAATTCTTGACAGATAATCTATTAAAGGTCAGAGTATTTCGAACTCCGATCACAAATTTTCCTGGTAAAAATCTCTTACAAAAAAAATTATTATACGAATAACACTTATTATTGTACCTTTAATTAAATACAAATACTCTAATATCAGCTAAAAATAAATTTAAAAGTAATACTTGCAGAATCCACAAAAACGCTCCTCGTAATTGAATATCTTCTTATTATAAATTAACGTCAAATCAGCTTACAAGATTTTCCATATTTAAAATCCTCATTTCAAACAGCAGTTACCAAAGTACATTTTTGGTTAAATCTTCCTCGCCATTATTTAATAAAATTTTTAAAATAGCGTTATATTGAGAAATTTTTCCTCTTGATTCTAATTAATAAATTCCATTTATTTTCATGTAATTTGCATTTAGAACATTACTTCTATATACATTGTAACATAATAATTATTAAATTAAGGTAAGCTTACTGCAAACTTTAAATATGATCTTCGCAAAGCAACAGCTCGTGATTCAAATCAGAACAACGTTTCACGATCGAATTTAAGAATCAAGTAAATCGAATTAGTCCTCATTTTTAATAAAAGTTTTTTTATATATTTAAATATATCTATATCCAGTAAGTTGTAGAATAGTATGAAACATTATGATGCAAGGTTTCACAGAAAAACTCATTAGCATCTAAAATCGCGGCGTAATCTCGTGACACGTACTGTTTGTCCTTGTTTAACACATACACGATTATTGTGACGTCGCCTACTAATGCAAAAGATAATCAATTTTATTGGATATTTCTTGGATTTTGTAGGTTTTTCGTATTCCAGCCGCTTCCTGGAACAAACGTTTATTTATTAATGACTTCGTGCAAATTCTAAATGCGGATGACTCATCGTTTTATATTCCTAATATTCTAGAAAATTCTTTATTTAAAATAAATTTTTGTAATCCACGTGGTAATTAATTTAAACGTTAATTGCTTTTTAATGCTATAGGGGTTGTATTTTATAGACATATTTGCTTTTAACATCAAAATGTGTTTTAGTACACCTATTTAGGTTAGAATTGGGGTTTCTAACAAGATTGTAGCTTTTTATGCTAAATGCGTAAAGCTAGTACTAGTCTATGCTATTTACAGCAAATGAAAAGCATTTTTAGCCAAGTGTATTGATAATCAATAAATAAAAATAATTGGCTTTGTGCTTATCTTGTTAATACGATCGTTTTGCGTTCGCATTGAATGCGTTTTACGGTATCTTACAATTAATTATTTTTACATATACAACTTATGTAACTTGCTATTTATTTACAATACGATTATATCATACAGGGTGATTATTTATACACGGGCAATTGCATTTTTCGCTCGTACATCAATGAATAAAAGTACGCTTGTATTATACAAGGCGTAATCAGGCATTTACGGAATTCCCGTTGTTTCAGGATTCTTTTATATTTTAGTGGGATTTATTTCTAGAATTTGGGTTTCAATGACCTCTGGCGACCCCTAATTGCGTCTATATATATATATATATATATATATATATATATGTATATATATATGTATATATATATATATATATATTGCTGTGATTGATATCCCCACGATTGGGCGTAATTATTATTAATGCTGTGATAAACCCCATTAAGCCCCTATATTGGACGTCGATTAATAATTGTTGTGATATAGCCCCTACTGCAAGACAATACAGATTGTTTAATATATTTCATTATATTACCTGACTGTAAAATAATTTAAATAAAGCAATCCAAAATGATACAGTATAATGATTGGTAATATGTACAGTTTTATATCAATTCAAAAATTAGCCACTGAATAAATTATTCACATTCACCAAATTTAATTTTCCTAAAAGCCAGCAAAAATATCTTTGTAATTACTCTAAAGTACTATTCGAACGTTCAAAGATGCCTTTCCTTATTTTCAAATTCTCAAATTACCTTTTTGATGACTAACAGATATATAATATTTAGCAAATATTAAAATTGAAAGTCTTTAATTAATAAAATTTTTAAGATCTCTAACTTGCATTTTCCTTGCTCGTCACTAGAATTGCCTTAGAGTGTCTGTGGTATAGCATCCCTTGGTTGTTGCGGTTCGACCTGCTTCACTTGATTTACCAGAATGATGGACTATTGGTTGCTTGTATTCTTCCTCTTTGATTTCTTGAGTAACTTTGAGTATCTTTCCGCAATTTCACACGTACATTTAAATTTGCCTTTACAGTATTTATCCAGACGGATCCATTTTTCTTTCTTTATTCAAATACGTTTACTTGCATCTTTATTCAAATACGTTTACTTTTCTTAGATGTTTATTCGAGTACTTTCCTTGGACGTTTAGTCGAAACTGTTTATTTTTCTTAGATGTTTTCTCGAAACTGTATACTTTTTTTGGAGGTTTATTCGAAGCACTAAATTTGTTAAATATTTAAAATAAAATACAATTAATAGTTTATCTTACGTTTTACGCATAAAAAGGCCTATTCTTCGTTGCACATATTGGCACTTTAAAATTTTTACTTTTGATAAATTAATTCCTTTCACTAATTTTACTGGTACGTAATTTTCACTTTAACTCGACGTGATTCCTGCCATTGTTGATGATGTACTAAACGTTTATTCATTCGCCATTGTATTTATAAGCCTTTCCTAACAATGCTTTAATTGGCGCGCGTCGCGTGTTTCTTGATAAATGTTTGTTATTTCCACCTATCTATGTAGAACTATGGGATTTCTCGAATTCCCTGGTTTCAATTGTTGTGCTTTCGTTCTATTCAGCACGTCTACATTCAATATATCATAGCATTTTCTTAGAATTTCCAAATATCCATTGCAATTCTGTCACATACTTAATATTTGTGTCGTTTATAGTTCAAGGCTTATCGTAAGCGAACCGTCTGTTATTTGTTGTTTGTTATTTGAAATGTGTTGGATTGTCATGTAAATATAATATTCTAGTCACGTATTCATTTTCTAATAATGACGTATTGAATGCGTTTTCTTATTCATGCGTTTACATTTTTGATTAAATTATAAAATTCTGTAAAATGCCAGTTTATATATCTTTCCCGATAATGTGTTTATATTGATGCAATTTGTTGCGTTTAGAACCTTATCTCTTACCCGTTTCTAATTAATTCTGGACTTAAAAATTTAACTTAAAACATATTATACGACGTACACATTCTTATTTTAGCTAAATATATCTAATTATTGAAAATGTGCTTCTTTCTTATGCATTAAATTAAATACACTTTATATACAGTGTGCTCGCAATTGACATTTTGTAAAATAGTTGATTTACTCCTATAATTGGTGAAATTATTAGTTTTTCTTAACGTTAAAGTTATTTACATTTATTCTACAACCCCTATGACTTAATCTACCCCTAAACTACCCTCTTATCATAGCAATATATATATATATATATATATATCTCTAAACTATATTATATATATATATATTATATATATATCAAAGAGTGAAATTTACTTATTCTCTCTCTCTCTCTCTATATATATATATATATATATATATATATATATAATCAAGTTTTATTTGCTGATGAATATTAATTTAAAATTATACAATTTATAGAAGATTGCAGCAATTATCAAAGTCTACTCTTTTTTCTTTAACTCAAGCTTTCGAGAGTCTATATTTGTCTTTTTCAGGAGTAACTAAATACATACAATGGTTAACATATAAATAAGTTTTGGAAGTTAAATACTTACAAATGCGAGGTTCGACTTAAGTTAAAAATATTAATTCTAATTTACAAAAATTGGTTTTAATTTATTGCATTCCTAATTGGAGGCAACTTTCTTCTATTATTTTGTTTTATTAAATACTAAACTAATAATAAATCGTTTATTCAAGTCATTTTGATAGCAAGTACCAGTGTCGGCCTTGGGGGGGGGGACTGGGCGACTATCTAGGGCCCCGCGAACAAAAGGGCACCGCGCACCTCAATGTATATTTTAAAAATTTGAGTTACACTTTATTTAAAAACATAGCAAAACTGTTTAGAGTATAGCTTTATGCATCATAAATCTATACAATACCATAGAATAATAATAATAATAATAAGAAGTGACACTCGGCGTTTTTAGGAAGACCAAATTTCTTTGCGGATGTATAAAATCCGCCATTATTTTGTTGGTATATCCATAGAATAATAATACCTCACACTAGTGTAGTGTATTATTATTCTGTGGTATATCCTTTAACCTTCTTTAAGTTTATTGTACTGTTCTTGTTCTACGTTGTAATTTCACTTCAATAGGTTTCTTTATTACGTTAGTGCCTAAATTAAGCAGTTTTGCATATAATAACCAATTTAAATATTTAAAGCAATTTTTAACTTAACGTTTTTGAATTTCCCGCTGCATCTGTGTACCTTCAGAATAATGGCTGAAGGTCACGTATTTTTGGTACATGAAAAACAAAGGATTTTTAAAGATTGTCACTTCTTTTGGGGGTGTTATTATTCTATGACAATACCTAGTACATATTGGGTAGTTTACAGTTATAATCCTAGTCACCTTCTTCGAGCGAGTGAATCACTGTAAGAAACTTCCATGCTTACAATAACAAATAATGAAACGTCCTGTTAAGGACAAGGCTAAATATAAGAAAGCACTAAGCAGTTACATTGTGTACCTAATATCTTTGAAACTTCTTAAGACCGCACACTTTACAAATTTCATTTTCTTTTGTAAGGTGCCACTGTAATATTTCTTTTGTTGTTGGTTGTTCTCCCTACAGATAATCAGTGTTCAAATTAAGTACGGGTATCTTATTCATCGTAATTGTTAATTTATGGTTCTTTTTTTATTTTCATGTTTTGTTTATTTTCTACATTTAAATTGATGTTACTTTTATATATTAAATTGCAATTCATTTGATCTTAATACAGTTCATGTAAAACATTTTATTATGTTAACAATAAAAATCAGTATCTTTTGGGCTTTTACCAAAAAACATTTCAATAGCTTTAAATTTTGTTTTTACGATAAAAAGGCCTTACAAAAACTTTTTGCCCAGGGCCCCGCAGAGTCTAAGGCCGCCAGTGGCAAGTATTTTGTAGAACGCATTGATTGCTTTCGTTTTATAACGACCAACCTGTGCAAATAGTTTCATGGTGGTTCTTTGCTAGGCTCTGACTCTTCTGACTCTCTAAATGATCTAGACCGGAATATAGTGACATACACATTTCTTCTCATATTACCATTCTCTACGAATGATTGACGTACAATGGCTAACTTTTTAAAGTTAATTTATTATATTTTAAACTTATTTGCAATATTTCATGATTAACTTCGATATTTTAAACGTCCCTTTGACTATTATATGAATAGGTACAAATGCGGCCTGATGGCGTAAGATTTACAATATAAAATCACGCAAAGGTAAAGCGGTTAATTAGCATAATAGAATGCATGTAGTACCGACATGCAAGTCTGCGATTTTCAACCCAGTTTCTTCAAGTCAGTATTCAGAGTGGAGTGTGTGGCTATCACAGGTTTTAGCTGCAACTTCATATTAAAGATATGTCTAGAGAAAAAGAAAGTAAAGGTACAGATACGAAAAGGGGCAAGTAAGATGTATTCTTATGTACAGCTCACTACTTTCCGGTACGGATAAAAGTTCTGCTTTTGACGGTGAAATGTCTCTAACATGCCGTTTTCTGATACCCCTTGAATAAACAATAAAGTGAACGGCATAATTGATATATGACATGAAGCGTACCTTTCATTTTAGAAACTGACAACTCGCATTTCTCAGAATAATAAATGCTTGATTAACTACTGCTTATTCTCCATTCATCATAGTAACGGATGCAACGCCAGATAAGTAAGAACATGAAATATTACTACAACTGATGTGCTTATCCAAAACGTGGAGGTTTTCCACTTGAATTTGTGTCAGAATAGCAAGCATCAGAAATTCAGTAAACCAGTTTAGATGTAAAGATTGTGTCCATATATCAGATAAACGACCCTATTTCGTTCCTCTTTGGGTGTTTTAATAATACAAACAAATACTATTCTCTGCTCAATACTGGCAAGAAATTAATTTTCTGATGTTGCTTGGCTACAATTTAAATTATAATGGTAGACTATATTCGGCTAATCGATTGTGTGATATATACCCGAAGTACATGTACAAAACGATTAACGTAATAAAAATGCGTTGTCAACTTAAAAACACAAAACACATATTAAAAAGATAACTGTCGGTGAAATTTAAAAAGAACTAAAAAATGTTACTCCATCTATTTGCTGACAAGATCTCTTAAATTAAAGATTCAGATCGTCGACGAGAGAACGAACGCCTGTAAATTCTGTTCACTTTGTGCTGCTGAGAAAATGTTTTTAGATGCTACTAAACGATACAAGTAAGCGGTACAAATATACGACTACGACGGTACCACGTTAGTCTATTTACACCAATGTAAAAATGAAGGAATTGACAGGTATTAGAAATACATGGAGATTGTGTCTATATGGACTATATGTGAGAGGAAGAAAGATAGACATACATAAGCCTAATCATCTTGCTAATTACATGTCGTCCTTTGTCTGTGATTGTCACTCTACCTCGTGACCGCTAATGTTATTTTCACTTGTTATACCTGTTTTACCATATTAGGTTATGCCAAATTTTTTGTACATAATTGCATACACAAACAAATCCTCTTATCTTTAAATTAACCAATCCAATAGTTGCCAATCTCACGTCACAACCACGAGAGCGATAATTAATTTTAATAATATCCACAGTTGCACCATCTTTAAATTAAAGAGACTTTTTCGTGACTTCCCGTAAGTTCACGGTGTTAAGAGAACGGTTATCCCCTCTCTAGCCTTTATTTTGATGTTTCTAGTTACCATTTTACATATAGCGAAAATGAACCGATTACAGCATGACATGTAGCGCCATAACCTGTAAAACATAATCTCAATTATTTCCTTGAAATTGTTTACATATATTACAAGAAATTATTAACTGCAACAAATCATGAGTATGTTATGTAATGTTGATAGAAGATATATTGTTTGATTTAAATGCCACTTTGGCTACATTGTTTTTAAAAGATTTAAAAAAAAATCGTTGGTGTTACCTAGGGAAGAGTTTTTCAGGCAGCAGGTGTATCCGGAGACAAGGATTTTAAATTATCATGAAAAAACATTTTATGAGGTTTTTAGGATGAAGAAAGGAATCTTTACTCACTTACTTGAAATTCTAATGAATGGCTCAGATTCGTCTGTAAAAAGGAAGAAATATAAGGGAGGAAATTATCCTAGCAGTCCAGAGAAAGGATTATTAACATTTTTATATTACATGGCCACCCAAGATACACTTAATAACATTGGGCACAGATTTAATTTGGTACCGTCAACGGTCATGAAATTGGTCAACATTTACTGTATGTAGTAGGAAAATTAAAATATCAATTCATTTCATGGCCCGACACCACTGCAAATTTTGTTTGTATCAGAAGCGAATTCTAAAGTTATACAGGTTTGCAAAAATTTTAGTGTTAATAGTTTTAATTAGTTTTGTTGCAAGAGTAATTGGAGCAATGGATTGCGCTCACATTGAAGTCACAGTATCATTAAAACAACATGACAGAGTTGAGCATTATTAAGAATTCCAGGACCTCATTTCCTCCAGAATCCCTCATTTCCTCACTCATCTGGACCAAATAGTTTTCTTCGACTAACCATTTTTCATCTTTCGAGATAGCATCTTTCAAGATAAATATATCTCGCATTTTCATCTTAGCATCCTCATTTCCTCCACATCTAGACCAAATAGTTTTCTTCGACTATCTATTTTTTCATCTTTCGAGATAAACCTATCTTGTTAGGTATCAATTAATATTAGAATTTTCTCAGCTACCCGAATTTCTAGAAATTTTTCAGATAGCGTCATCCCCCAGGGAGCTACTCCAATTTTAAGATTTTTTTACCGCTAACATTCTGAACCAAAATAGTTTTCTTGGACTAGTTATTTTTTCATCTTTCGAGCTAAATGTACCTTGTTTGGTAACAATTAATATTAGAATTTTCTCGGCTACTCGAACTTCTAAGAATTTTTTAGATAGCATCATCCCCCAGGGAGCTACCCCCATTTTAAGATTTTTTACCGGCAGCGATTTTTGACCGTCCTTAAACATTTTTTAGTCATGCAATACATCAAATTAGTCTAGAATTTTACGTAGAATCCGAATCTGCAAACAGATTTAATATAGGACTACACCTTACAAAGTTACACATATACCCTCTGCGAGATAAATCTTCTCCACATTTCCACCCACAAGATAAATGTACCTTGTTTGGAATCAATTAATATTAAAATTTTCTCAGCTACCTAAATCTCTTTAAAATTTTTAGATTGCATCATCCACTAGAGAGATACCCTCAGTTTAAGATTTTTTACCAGCAACGATTTTTGGCCGTCCTTATAAATTTTTTAGTCATGCAATACATCAAATTAGTCTAGAATTTTATGCAGAATCCGAATCTCTAAATAGATTTAAAATCGAACCACCCCTTACCGTTTTACACACACCTTCTAAATTATAACTTTCCTGCAGCTCATACCTAAAAGAAAATTTAAAAACCATTCTTAAAACTTTTTATTACAGACAATTTTTACCAATACAGTTTAAATTTTGTAAACCACATTTCTAAATACATATTCACAATTTTTATTCTTAACCTAGAACTCCTTATATCGGCTTATACTTATTAATATTTATTTTTAAATAGAACACCTTTTCCAAAGACCAACCGGACCCACATGTTTCAAATTTCTTGTTCTCATGGTTGCGCTTAAGACCTCGTACATATTTTTCAGTTTACTAGAAGACGTTATAACCATATTTTTTGTGTTAAAGGATTTCACATCGGTAGTCTCTTCTCCCATTTTGGTGTAACCCCGTAGAGTTCGCAATAGACTTTTATTGCTGTATATTGTGTTCTTTTTTCATTAAGTAATCGAATAAACCGCTCTTTCTGCTTCCAAAGAAACTCGGACACTCCATCGTCTACACTGGTGTTCTTTATGCGATAGCTAACCATACGGTTGTTAAACGCTGTGCTAACCATTTCTACGCCATCTTCGCCAGTAGCGGTAACTGTGGCTTTTTATGTCTGTTGCTTTTCAAGTGTGCCGCATAGGTAGTCTTTTCCATTTCGAAATCGCATACTTTACACATAGTTCGTGGTTGTTTCGTACAAGACCCTTTAATAGCTGGCGGAGCTGAACGTTTACGACTTAATGACATACCATGCTGTTTTTTCTTGTGTCGCTGTAAGCTGTCCATTCTCGTAAAAGCGATACTGCAAGACCCACAGTTAAAGTACTTTGCTGCTGACGGATGTATAAGCTTAACCGTGGATGATGTTACACCACGACATTTGTTTTGGTGCCGTTTGAGAGCATCCCTCCTGGTAAAGTAAACGTGACAGGGCTCGCATTTAACAACGTTTGCAGGTACCATTTTAGTACAAAACAAAATCCGCACTATAAGACTTTGGCAAAACTTGTAAGCAAACTAACTTATAACTAAAAGTTTACTCTTGCGTACCTACTTTATGTACCCTATAGAATGCAAACCGAAGGTTTCCGAAAACAGCCGAACGAAGTTGAGGATTCAGGGGGGAACTAAATGACGTCATCTTTTGCCAATCCTTTCTACTCGTCCAGTACATTTAGCACCAATGCAAGCACCCGGTTCGCATCGTCCATGCTACGAATGCAGTTAGTAGAAACACCGGAAACGTCTTCCATGTTATACGGATCAACAATCGCATCGCGGGCTTATTAAAAATCCAAAAGGGTGGTAGCACATTCACACAAATTGGCTGCAAGTCGTGCAGTAGGAGATGCAGTGCTACTATAAACAAAAACTTAATAAAACACTTTAAACCTTTACTAAGGGAATACCAAACTTGTTGTCTACAGGATACTTACTAATAAAGCAATTTAATTTTAAATAACTTCTACGTCATATTTTAGGAAATGACAGACTTGAATATTTTCTTTGAAAACAATCGAAGATTGCCACAAGCGTGGTCACTAAACCAATTAGCTTTAATACCAAGTATTCTGTGGTTTCGTAGGTTGCTCATTTCCTAGAACCAAATCTTCCGCATAGCGGTCGGTAGCACTTAATGATTTCTAGAACAGGTAAGTACTCGATATCGCCCAAATAGAGAATTAGATGCTCGATGTCTGTCAACTTTCGACTCCCTCGTAAAAGGTAGAAAAACTCAGTCAATCATCCATCTAACTTATACTTCGACCCGCTCCCGTTCTGATAATTTCCAAACATATTTTCAAACGACAATGGTCCTGGAATTTTTAAACCTCCGAGGATCTATAAGTCGTGATCAATTACACGTTCGAGCTACCCGTAAACTAACAGTGCGCCGTATAATTCATGCATACCTCTTCTCTGCGCTACTGCTATTCTTGTAGTTGCTGGAAAAAGTCAGTCGCCTTTTTTACTGCTAGGACCGTTGCAAAGCACCATTCTATACTTTCTTTAAAAGTATAGCACATCGCGCACTTTTTTGTCTAAAAATTAAATTTTGCTCATGTAGGCTTTTACACTTTTGCATATTTAAACATCTAATACGATCGATTAACCACTTTCGATTATTGTAACGAGAACCACCATACATTCCGCCGCATCGTTCTTTTTGAATCCAACGATCCGATGGGCTTCCACACTAACACCTAACGTATCTTTCCTACTATTTGTTAAACAAAAACTACCGGCATCGCCATGTCCGTATGTGGACGTAAGCAGATGTTTGTGGATGTGTACGAGAATATGTAACCATATACATTAATCAGTCTCAGCTATTTTATTTAGTCCGCGAAAACTACTATTTTTCTAAACCACAATTACTAATCACCTTTATAGGTTTACCATTTCCCAATGACTGGTGCTATGTACATAGAAACCTTAATTTCTTATTGGAGAGAATCCTTATTCTCCCACGCACTGCTGCGTAGCTGCATGTCCACCACTTCTGGGGATATATGCTCGTTATAGGTTGTAAGACCCTCGGTTTTACTTAACTACACTTTGTGAGATCCCTTTAATCTTTTTAATCGTGTCTTTTTAGCTTACAATACAGTAGGACTTAGCCCTACTACCAACGAATTCTAATACTAGATCCCCATTAAATTCGTCTTTGAATTTCCCTACAACTTTTTTGTTGACAAGCGGTATATTGTTTTTATTACCCGCGGGGTAGTCACTCTTTTAAGATAACTATATTTATTTTGTTTGGTATCAACTAGTATTAGATTTTTATAGGGAGCCCAAATCTGCAAATAGATTTTAAATAGGACCACTCTATACAAAGTCACGCCTTTTAAAAACCTAACCTCTAATTATTACCCATCTTTATATAACTCCATTTTTAAAACCCTTTTTTCGATACCCCAGACATATGCTTTAACCAACCATTTCCCTAGAAATTTAAAACCGCTGTGTCCCGCTAACACCACATGAAGATAATACGTATACTCTGTCAACCAGGATAGAAGCAGGAAGGATTTAGAAGGTGGGCAAAGAACTTAAAAATTATGGAATTTAAAAACTAATATACACAATAGATTTACAAAATCAAACAACTATCTTAGATTTATATCTTTATGAGCCCAAGCATAGGTTGATATACTTCCAGGGATGACGTTACGCTTGTCATCTTCTCTCGATAAACTAGTTTTATTAA
This sequence comes from Platerodrilus igneus, assembly GCA_036346225.1. Taxonomy (NCBI): domain Eukaryota; kingdom Metazoa; phylum Arthropoda; class Insecta; order Coleoptera; family Lycidae; genus Platerodrilus; species Platerodrilus igneus. The sequence goes on along the minus strand of JARFIW010000202.1, from coordinate 978,223 downwards.
TAATCTGTGTGTACAAATCGTGTTTTTTACTCCGGATACATACACCGACAAGTACTCGATACCATCCAAATAAAGAATTAGATGCTTGGCGACTATTAACTTCCGCTTTCCTCGTGTACGCCCCAGACACATCCCTGGTGGTGATGTCATAGCCTTTTATAAATAAAGAGCAATGTAATAAATACTATTCTAAAAATTTTATTATACATAACAAAATTTAAAAAAATGTAATGCCAAACATGGAGTCATTTAAACTTAATTTTAATACAAAGTTATACACTGAAGACATTCCTTTCTTTATGTTTGTTTGGAGCGGTTTTAATTTTATCTAATTTTATTCGCAGTTTCAAATTTAAATCGACACCCAAGTCCTCTATCTCCTTTTCTAGCCAATAGTTTGATACACAGATACCGTCTAGGTTTTCGAATTGCAAAATGTACCGAAGTTTGCCTCTATATATAAAGTTTTTGATTCCACCAACAACCAGATCCATTCCTTCATGTAATTCTTGCAGCTTGCGACAATCTTTTAATCGCGGCTCTCCCACTATATCCTGCATACGTATCTTGTTAGATTGATCGACTTCTTCTTGTCGGAATTGGAGGAAATCCTTATTTTCCCACTCACTGTTGCCTAGTTGCATGTCCACCACTTTTGGAAATATATGGTTGTTATAGGTTGTAAGACCCTCGGTTTTAAATGATCCGAAAGGTTCTTTACTAGGCAAATATACAATGTTTAACGGAACCCCTTTGCGTGTGGTGTACGCAAAAAGTTACGAATCCCGCATTCCTTAGGTCGTCTATGTTATCTGCCATTTCGATAAATACGTTTTTAGAATAACCTTTTAAAAAATATACGGATTTAGTACCATCCTTTTCCGCAAGGACACCGACATAACTAAAAGAGTCTTTTTTACTAACCACAAATGCATACAACTTGTAGAAACCAGATGTATCTAAGTCAGTCCATCGGCACATAAAATAATCTTTTAATTCTTCTTCATTTTCTCTAATAAGATGTTCTTTGTCTAACACATCTTTGTATTGTTCGCGTATTGTCGCAGTGTTTTCCATGTAGTCCAACTTTCGCTTTTTTGTATCCATTTCCTCTAATTCCAGTTGTTTTTTTCTTCCCCTTACAGCGTATGGCGTGCATAATGGGGCAATTTCTTTAAGCGTAAACGGATAGAGTTTACTGCCAATATTTACGCGTTGTCGTACAACCTCTGGACGAATGTTAGGCGGATTTATCAACCCCAATTCCGAAATGACTATTTCTTTTGGAATTCTAGAATATGGTATTGCAGATTGTGTAAAATATGTACTACCTGCTTTAATGTAACATTTGTGTAAGGTTTTTATTTTATCTTGGCTATCTTTCTCCCCGACAATCTCCAAATAATTTACAGGTAAATAGTTAAAACTAAAAGCCGAAAGCACATACTTTATCAATGTTTCCCTTTCTTTTGGTTTTTCGGACAACTTAATTTGCAAGCCCGTCAATTTCTTTGTATTGCTATTTCCCCAATGCACGTACTGTAGTAGGTTATTATACAATAAACAGCAGCTATTTTGTAGCTTGTCCGATAGCTTACTCCACATTTTGGCAAGAGGTACCGAATACATTGGCGCCTTTAGGAAGTATAACTTACTATCTTCCAATAAGGTTAAACAGTCTTATAAGGGATTATACACCCATTCCGCACTGACATAGCTTCCAATTGTACAGTTGTATATTGTCGCTTCCAATCGCGTAATACCATGATTTTTGGCCAAAATAGACGCAAATGTTTCCCTTAAACGTACATCTGGACAACGTAAAAAATCTAGTATATGATTGCCAAGTTGTTTATTAACACCAGGACTTGTTATCTGACACACAAATTTGTTGTATATCTTAATTCTTGCATTGGTTGTTAGCCATGTTAAACAATCAATCCCCGCAGTTTTATCGTTGTCAACTATAATATTACACTTTTCTTCGTATTCGCCGAGGGTCTTACAACCTATAACAACCATATATTTCCAATAGTGGTGGACATGCAACTATGCAACAGTGAGTGGGAGAATAAGGATTTCCTCCAATTCCGACAAGAAGAAGTCGATCAAGCTAACAAGATACGTATGCAGGATATAGTGGGAGGGTCGCGATTAAAAGATTGTCGTAAGCTGCAAGAATTACATGAAGGAATGGATCTGGTTGTTGGTGGAATCAAAAACTTTATATATAGAGGCAAACTTCGGTACATTTTGCAATTCGAAAACCTAGACGGTATCTGTGTATCAAACTATAGGCTAGAAAAGGAGATAGAAGACTTGGGTGTCGATTTAAATTTTAAATTGCGAATAAAATTAGATAAAATTAAAACCGCTCCAAACAAAAATAAAGAAAGGACTGTCTTCTGTGTATAACTTTGTATTAAAATTAAGTTTAAATGACTCCATGCTTGGCATTACATTTTTTTAAATTTTGTTATTTATAGTGTCAGAATAAAATTTTTAGAATAGTATTACATTGCTCTTTATACATAAAAGGCTATGACATCACCACCAGGGATGTGTCTGGGGCGTACACGAGGGAAGCGGAAGTTAATAGTCGCCAAGCATCTAATTCTTTATTTGGATGGTATCGAGTACTTGCCGGTGTATGTATCCGGAGTATAAAACACGATTTGCACACACAGATTATTAATAAAATTAGTTTATCGAGGGAAGATGACAAGCGTAACGTCATCCCTGGAAGCATATCAACCTATGCGTGAGGTCATTAAGATATAAATCTAAGATATCTGTTTGATTTTGTAAATCCATTGTGTATATTAGTTTTTAAATTCCATAATTTTTAAGTTCTTTGCCCACCTTCTAAATCCTTCCTGCTTCTATCCTGGTTGACAGAGTATACGTATTATCTCCACGAGGTGTTCGCGGGACACAGCGGTTTTAAATTTCTAGGGAAATGGTTGGTTAAAGCATATGTCTGGGGTATCGAAAAAAGGGTTTTAAAAATGGAGTTAAATAAAGATGGGTAATAATTAGAGGTTTGGGTCTTTAAAAGGCGTGACTTTGTATAGGGTGGTCCTATTAAAAATGTATTTGCAGATTTGGGCTCCCTATCAAAATCTAATACTAGTTGATACCAAACAAAATATATATAATCTTAAAAGAGTGACTACCCTGCGGATAATAAATACAATATACCGCTTGTTAACAAAAAAGTTGTAGGGAAATTCAAAGACGAATTTAATGGGGATCTAGTATTAGAAATCGTTGGTAGTAGGGCTAAGTCCTACTGTATTGTAAGCGAGAAAGACACGATTAAAAAGATTAAAGGGGTCTCACAAAGTGTAGTTAAGTAAAACCAAGGGTCTTACAACCTATAACGAACATATATCCCCAAAAGGGGTGGACTTGCAACTACGCAGCAGTGCGTGGGAGAATAAGGATTCTCTCCAATAAGAAGTTAAGGTTTCTATGTACATAGCACCAGTCATTGGAAAATGGTAAACCTATAATGGTGATTAGTAATTGTGGTTTAGAAAAATAGTAGTTTTCGCGGACTAAATAAAATAGCTGAGACTGATTAATGTATATGGTTACATATTCTCGTACACATACACAAACATCTGCTTACGTCCACATACGGACATGGCGATGCCGGTAGTTTTTGTTTAACAAATAGTAGGAAAGATACGTTAGGTGTTAGTGCGGAAGCCCATCGGATCGTTGGATTCAAAAAGAACGGTGCGGCGGAATGTATGGTGGTTCCCGTTAGAATAATCGAAAGTGGTTAATCGATCGTTATAGATGTTTAAATATGCGAAAGTGTAAAAGCCTACATGAGCAAAATTTAATTTTCAGACAAAAAAGTGTGCGATTTGCTATACTTTTAAAGAAAGTATAGAATTGTGCTTTGCAACGGTCCTAGCAGTAAAAAAAGGCGACTGACTTTTTCAAGCAACTACAAGAATAGCAGTAGCGCAAAGAAGGGGTATGCATGTATTATACAGCGCACTGTTAGTTTACGGGTAGCTCGAACGTGTAATTGATCACGACTTATAGATCCTTCGGAGGTTTAAAAATTCCTAGACCATTGTCGTTTGAAAAATGTATGAAAATTATCAGAACGGGAGCGGGTCGAAGTATAAGTTAGATGGATGATTGACTGAGTTTTTTTACCTTTTACGAGGGAGTCGAAAGTTGACAGACATCGAGCATCTAATTCTCTATTTGGGCGATATCGAGTACTTACCTGTTCTAGAAATCATTAAGTGCTACCGACCGCTATGCGGAAGATTTGGTTCTAGGAAATGAGCAACCTACGAAACCACAGAATACTTGGTATTAAAGCTAATTGGTTTAGTGACCACGCTTGTGGCAATCTTCGATTGTTTTCAAAGAAAATATTCAAGCCTGCCATTTCCTAGTAAGTATCCTGTAGACAACAAGTTTGGTATTCCTTTAGAAAGGTTTAAAGTGTTTTATTAAGTTTTTGTTTATAGTAGCACTGCATCTTCTACTGCACGACTTGCAGCCAATTTGTGTGCGTGTGCTACCACCTTTTTAGATTTTTAATAAGCACGCGATGCGATTGTTGATCCGTATAACATGGAAGACGTTTCCGGTGTTTCTACTAACTGCATTCGCAGCATGGACGATGCGAACCGGGTGCATGCATTGGTGCTAAATGTACTGAACGAGTAGAAAGGATTGGCAAAAGATGACGTCATTTAGTTCCCCCCTGAATCTTCAACTTCGTTCGGCTGTCTTCAGAAACCTTTGGTTTGCATTCTATAGGGTACATAAAGCAGGTACGCAAGAGTAAACTTTTTAGTTATAAGTTAGTTCGCTTACAAGTTTCGCCAAAGTCCTATTGTGCGGATTTTGTTTTGTACTAAAATGGTACCTGCAAACGTTTTTAAATGCGAGCTCTGTCACGTCTACTTTACCAGGAGGAGTGCTCTCAAACGGCACCAAAACAAATGTCGTGGAGTAACATCATCTACGGTTAAGCTTATACATCCGTCAGCAGCAAAGTATTTAAACTGTGGGTCTTGCGGTATCTCTTTTACGAGAATGGACAGTTTATTTTATTAGTGTGGTTAAATATCAGTCTTTTTATTAGAGGAGCAGGATAACTGTTTCTTTTAGGATATTATAAAATTTGTTTAAATTTCTTTGATATAAAGAAGGATGGCTTATGTTTTTGTTATGTTTTTTAGTCCTAAAATAAAATTAATTTTCATATTTAATGGGTGATATGAATGATAATTAAGGTACCTATTTGAAGTCGTAGGTTTCTGATACCAGTCTAAAATAATTTTGTTAGTTTTATCTCTAATTAATACTGTATATAAAAAAGGACCGAATAATTTTTTCTTTTTCTATTGTAAATTGAATTTTACTGTTATAATTATTAAATATTTCTACAGTTGTATCGATTTTATCAAAAGGCACAGCTGTAATTATATCATTCATAAATTTTTTCAAAAACGGTAATCTGTTTTCGCGGAAGTACTATAGAGTACTTAGCTCTGTACGGCAATGCACCAGCTGGCTTTAAATGGCCACCCACTCTGATGATGCCGTCATCGTCTAAAAACTGGGTCATTTTGAAAAGAAACGACATTAACAAATTATGGAATAAAATTAAAATTAATTGTAAAATATCAAAACAACATTTTTACAAATAATTGAATTTATTCTTGATAGTGGCTACTTTTGCTATAATAACTTTTATTATCTACAAAAAGATGGTTGTCCTATGGGTTCTAACCTAAATCCCATAATTGCACAAATTATTATGGATGACTTAATACAAGGAATAATTCCCAAACTACCATACTGAGACTGATCGGGCCGTACACCTCGATTCTTGCAAACTTGACAAATTTGACGAATCTTGCGCAGTTCAACCCTTAATCCCAATATGTAATACCGCTGCCGAACTTCATTTACGACTGTCTCATAATGCTGATGCTGATACATCACATGAAAGTTAGTTAATATCAAATGCGTGAACCGATGGCCGAACATTGTATTATGTGTTTTCGAAACTTTATTGCTCGTAGAGGACATCCTAGACATATTTATCGCGACCAAGGTTGAAACTTTGTAGCTACGGAACGTATTCTAAAAGAAGAGCTTAGTAAAATGCCTGCAAAAGCAATTGCTCGAAAGTTTGTAAGTCCTGACCTGATATTCTATTTTAGTTCCCCTGCTTCACCACAGATGGACGGAGCATGGGAACGCCTGGTTAAATCTATTAAAATAGCATTGTATAACGCTCTATTTGAGCGCATACCCACTGACCCAATTCTACTAAGTTGTGTGATTGTTGCAGAGAGTATTGTAAATTCTCGGTCCTTGACAAATCTACCATTGGATATCGAAGAAAGTGAAGCGATTACACCAAACCATTTTTTAGTAGGTTCCTCCAGCGGTGATAAATCAATGGCACTTCTAGACAATGACAATACGGTTTTGAAATGCAGCTATCTATACCGTAAAGGTTTGCCAATCATATGTGGAAGCGGTTCGTTTCTGAGTATTTTCCGGAGTTACTGCTGCGATCAAAGTGGCATAACAAAACAGAACCGTTAAAATGCGGGGATATCGTGCTAATAGTAGATCAGAGACTTCCCAGGTGTAGCTGGCCGAAAGGCAGAGTTATATTCACAAAATTGACAGCTGATGGACAAGTAAGATCAGCAACGGTGCAAACCAGTACTGAAATATTTGACCGCCCGGTAACAAAATTAGTAAGACTTAATATAAAGGTCGGTACAGCTAACTAACCGGAGAATGCTGTACCGGGTGGGAGTGTTAAATCTTGAGTCCACGGTTTGCAAGTACGACGTAGATAGATGCAGGGTAGAGTTTTTATTTGTATAATGTTAGTTGGCGGTTAAAATCTAGTTTTTTAATAGATCAAATTATCTGTAGCCATTTATGTTGTGTCAAGGTAATTTGTTGATAGAAAGTCTAGTTAAATTTAAATTACGCATAAAAGGGAAACAAATTGTAAGTTAGCTTCTACTCCATTTAATGTTAGTATTCTGTTTTTATGGATTTTGAATAAAACTGTAGTAGTAGAAAAACCTTGAGTGTACTTGTCTTCATACCGCAGTTATTCTTCTCGTAGTTCATCCCAGCGTACAACCAATATCACTTATAACTTTACACTCACCTTACCAGGCATGGTGTCAACTGAAAACTGCATTCCACCTTACAAATGTCACCCCGATTTTACTCTTTTATTTCTCTACTTTTCTTGCTGCACCGATCCGCAATTTAGGCGTTTTCTGCCCCACCCCGTATAGTGAGTGCTTGACGATCTCGACGCAGATGCTTGTGTCGGTGGCTAAAAAAATCGGCGTTTCTGTACCGTTATTGGATAGTCACATCTTATCATTGGTATAAACCTTACCATATTAAGTTACTAGCAATTTTTTGCTAAATTTTAGTTTATTTAAAAAGAACTTTGAAATGAGTAACAAATTGATACCTCAAGCAACATTTCTATGGCGATACGCAAATGAGAAATTAAAAGACACCTAGCTGATTACAGGGTACGCGTATAAAAATTAGGAATTGTGATTGCGGGATTGATTGAATGGTTGAATCCAATGTTTGAATATGTCGTATTGCTAGATCGTTAAATATTATTTTTGAAATGCTTTTTTTAGCAAATGTATTGATGGATAGGTAAAAATTAAATAATATTTATCTAACTTAGATTTGGGTCTAAAATAACAGGAGCATTTAAAATATTTAATCATGAAGTTTATTCAAATCGCGCATTTTAAATTTCTGTTGGATTAAAGCTTCCAGTTATCCTGCGCTTGTCGCTTTCGCAAACCAGAGGTAATTTATTTGCAGAGGTAATATATCCCGACTCAAAAATTGCAAACAAATAATGCATAAAAAATATTTGCATATTCTCCAGACGAAATTCTTTTAAAGTATGTAAATGATAAACTATCAGCTATTAAAGCTTTTCCGTGTAAATAGTGAAGCTTGGGGTCTCATTGATTGGAGGACTGCTCGTCAGAATATTGCATTGTTTCTAATGGCTGAGATCCAAAAGCTGGAAGTAAAACGTAGTTCTATTACAATCTACTAATCCAATTAAATGCATCCATGATCGTACAGCTGGCCCAAATCCAACAAACATCCCTTGTTATGTTGAATAGTCCTACAGTTACCTAACAAGGAACCCTTCAACCTCTTCTATAAAGTGTGGGATGTATTGAATAATTGTTTCCTTGTATATCTTGCATTATGACAAGGATCGTGTTTGAAACCTAGAGAGGTTTTAAGCGGGAGGATGACTTCTTGAGCAATGATGAATTTGTAAGGCGTAATTCTGAGATAGACGCTTATCGAATATTTGAACTAAAGATGTTTTCCCTCACTACGTCATTCTGACAGAGAGCAATTCGCTTAGATTCCCTATCGATCTTCCCTCAGGTATTTGTACAGTTACGGATGACTAAAGAGAAACCCTAATAGTTTGATTTTTTCCTAGCTTTGATGAAAATTTCCTTCTTTGACTTTTAATGTTTAGGTTTATGTTCATATCATAGGGTTGTCTCAAAATGAAATTATTAGAAAATCCTCTCCAGACGTATTTGCCATATTCCGAAAAGTAAATAACATCAAATGCTGAAGTGCTAGAGAACAGATACCCACACAATGGATGAACGAGTTCATTGCAATACAACGACCTGTTCATTAAACCTTCCTTGAGCAATCACGGATCTATTCCGTAGGGTTTATGTCAATTAAGATGTTATATATCAAATAGACAATCCGTTGGGTATTCGTTTCAGGTAATAACTGCGATTGTTGTATGCTATACTTCAACCTAGTTTAAATTTACCTATACCCGATATTAATTAAATTTAAGTGCCTTGTTGCCACTTCCTTTTACACCGCACTGCATTTGATTTTCCAATGCTCCACAAAAAAAAGGTACTACATTGACTAGGAAGCCGTTGTTTTATGTAGAAATTTTGAATGTCACCGAAATCTTGCTCTCCAAGCAAGGTAGGGATCTTTAACGTGCGTAACAACACTCACCACGGGATCTACATTTATTTTTGTAAAAAATGCTCGCTTAACATTTTTCAAGCGAACTCGGGACCTTAAGCTTGGTAATCACACGCATACCAACCAAGCCACGAAGTCGTTTTTTTATACCACAACAAAACTTTTCGTCTAGTAATGGTTTTACTGTGGGTAAAAGGACTGTTGCGTTATAAATTTTAATTTGCCCTGTAGGAGCGGCGACACCGTAACAATGTAAGGGTGCATCGGCTAACTACAGGTGTACGGGAGTGGGTTGCCGTGGAGGAAATGATAAAATAGGATGAGAAAGTAAAAGTTCGAAGTTAAAGATAATAAAATAGCTAAAATACAAACAAACTACGTTACTATATTCACTTAACTAGAAAGGCTTTTCTCTCGTCATAATTAAGGAGCTTTAAACCGCCTGTTTCGTCAATTTCTTCGATATTATATCTACATCGAAGACGATTATTCTACCATAATTCTCCTTCGTTTTCGGTTTCTCAATATGCGTTACCTTACCTAAAATACCTTAAGAGCACTCATTAATTTTTTGTCATAATTAAAAAGTTTAGGAATAGAATGCCTCTTCCAAATACAACTTCATACTGGCGTGACTGGATATCTTGTTACAATGGTTTAATTTTTTTTTAGTTCATAGATAAATACAAATAAAGTGCAACATATACTGAATTTTTATTGACACAAAGTAATTGCAATATAAGTCGAAATATATTAAAAAAATAGTTTCTTAACCTCACTCTAGCCAGGCATTACCAAAAATTCCGAAAGGAAAACATTAAATTAAATCCATCAATAATTTCTATTTCTTCAATTTTTCTGTTTCCCATATTAAATTACATGACACTACAAACCATAATTTCTGAAAATGCCTTTAACAACAAACACAAGAAACCTGCCTTCTTCTTTTATCATTTTATTGTTCATTGAAAGTACTAGAGTTTGATGCTTTAATTAATACTAAAATTCACCAATAAAACTTATATTGAAAATTCACATGTACATCATGCAGACATAAAAGCCCATATTGCCATCTATTTTTCGATCTCCCAAAGAAAAAGCAGTCGCCAGACACGGTGGAATAGGATAAGGTTTCCCCGCTTGTAACATGTCATTTTACCTATGGTAAATGCCACGTTACAGCTTCAGTTATTTCTCTCTTTAAACCTCACCTTTTACCTAGAAAAGTCCATCGAACCCTAATTTACACTTTACTTCTAATAGATAAGTTATAATCACAGAACATAGGAAGGTATGAGTATTTCATAAAGTACCGTGTTTGTTTCCAATAGTTATACCTGTTAGTAAAGTTGCCTATAATCCAGTGTTCTTGATATTTATTTTCATAGTTTAACTTTGCTAAATAATTCTGTGGTCTTTCCTTTCCTTATAACTTCAAATTCCCCTCTCTGATAATTAAAACAGATGTTTGCATGTCAAAGCGTACTGGCAAAAGTTTTCATTTTCTTGTCTGGGTTCTGTGCACAACAGGTCGTCTTAAATTCAAGGTGACAAAAAATTGACCATGAGGTCGAAACAAGTATGTATTCCTTTATTAAATAATTAACTAATAGTCATCTAAATATTATTACAGATGTCTAGCTTAGCGTTTTCCTTACCTCAATAAACTACAAATCCCACCGGATTACTTTTCTGATGGTAAGAATTAAATAGATACATTTTAAATTCCTTTACATTTGTTATAGCGTGTTTAATTAATGCACGTGTTATATTTCAGGGTCGTTCTCTACCCTCATGTCTTCATACCTATATTTAAGTTCCGCTATGATGCAAATTTGCTTTGCTTTCGTTTTTTTAAAGGAGATGACAATGCCGTTGTATTTTTGATTTACATTACCTCAACATGCAAATTTTATTTTGGTTAAATATTTCTCTTAAAATAATGGATCTATGAAGTTACACACAAAATCCTACCTCATCATTTGCCGTCGATGCTACCTGGGACTCCGACAGTTTATACACCTTTAATTGGGATTTCCACAGATGGTCAGTTCAAGGAATTTTACGGTAACAACACATGTTTTACGATGCACGTGTCAGGTATGACAAACTAAAGTCATATTTATCCACGCAAAATTAAAGTGAACTGATTTCTACAAATATTAAATTTTCTTTTCATTTTTCATTTGTAAAACGTACTAACATTACAAACAATTTATCTACTATTTGCAATATTTAATTCCTAATTATACATAGTCGTACTGGACGCATACTGTCCATATGTAAGCCACATGTTTCATGAAACTTATGGTAGTCAAGTTCATTCATTAACTTATTAACGCTTTTAAAAGCACAGTTACATTTTTTTAGTTACATAAAAACAAGTTTCATTATTTTTTACTGATCTATTCTATTTCAAATGATTTCATAGAACTTTTATGATATTTTTGTTCAAAATTAAATATCTAACAAAATTTAATAAATACGATAATTAATTTGTCTATAGTTTTCTCTCAGTTATTGATGTTACAGTTATTAGTTCACCAATTCTCTTCCCCTCGAGATTTTAAGTTTCATGCAGCCTACGCAACCACGACGGTCGATGCTAGCTGTGCCAGAGCATAATTATTTATGCTCTGTCGTGCACCTATCCTTTAATAACGCCTGAAAAAGGGTAGGGTGCACGCTAACTCGATTTTGCTGGGTCGTGGGTCATGGAGACCAAACTTGAAGTTAATAACTGGTGTTAGGATAATTTTGGGCGCCAGAAGACTGCTTGGAAACCCTAAAGCTCAAAATACTGAAAGTGGCGTCTTTAATCACTCTCATACAAAAAAAATGTCTAGCAACGACGACTCATAGGTATTCAGGGAGCAATAATTATTAAAGCTCAAAATAACACTATGTATATTATCCTCCTAATTTTTAACAGTTTCAGAACTCACTAACCGTCCTATCAATCCCTGTGTATATATTGGATCAATAACACTTTATACCAATCAATAATATTTACTCAAGCAAGGTAAAATCTTGGAGAACTTTTATAAAAACTTACCTTTACCTTTGCTTTTGTAGGTAATAGTCTTTACAAAAAATGTTATTCGTGACCTGCTTTTTGTGTACACAGAAACCAGTAAATTATATTAGACCCAATCTTGGAACAACTCTTCAATATAAACCTTTTACAAAAAGGAAAGCTTTGACGTTTTAAATAAATGTTATAGTGCAAAATCTTAGCTATAAATTTGATGTCTTTTTCAATTTCATAAATAAAATTAACGGACTTTACAGAACTGCAAAATTAAGTATTTGCATAACTTAACCTTCAGATTACTATTTATGAAGGATATAAAAATACGAAATCCTTCCAAATTGAAATCCCTGCACGGATAATGCCAAATAACCATCAAATTCCGTAATGTTCATAACTACACAAATCTTAATATCGTAATTATCTATCATAAACAACTTCATAATTAAATCTTCCTTAATATGTACAAAATGTACCCAAAAGTGGTATAATTTAATATCCTCTTTTTTAAACCAATACCTTGTATACTGACGAAAACTACCGTAGGTTCGCCAATTTTTTTAATTAAATTATTGATTTTTCCATACAACTCAAACTCAAAGACTCGCATATGCAGAAAGTAAAATCTTGCTGTGTACTCTAACTAACTACTTTATAAATGAGTGCTTTTAAAAACTAATTAAATATTTAAAGAAATTGCTTTAAGCTTTACCGTTAGAGATCTGTTTTCTGTTGCCTTTTAACAGAACCTAATTATAAAAACATATTTCAAAAATCGTTCAGATCGTTTCAAAGAGTAAACATTTTCATACCAGTTGCTCCGTATTACATAAACAAATCATTCCAATTTTCTGTACCTTATTCCAATTAAGAGGACTTTATCTTGAAGTAGTTTAAATATTTTGTTTATCTATTCTCCATTTTCAAACCATGGTAAATACTCCAAATAATCTATTCCTTTCAGCGTATCAAAAACACTTTATCGTCTGTAGTCTCACTAAGGCACCTTTTAAGACAATATTTAAGTAAATTTTACAAATAGATACTGCAGTACTTTTATTACGTATCGTATTATAATGAGGTCTACTGCATGCTAAGTTTCTATCAAGACTCTCTTCCTATTCAACATTTATTGGATTTTAAAGACGAGTCTTTTCTGACGAAGTAACTTTTCCTGATCTTTCCACCTGTTTTGTTTTAACGGGTATGATATACACGTCTATGTCAACTTTCAAGAATTTATTGTTGTCACTAGCCTTATGTTATTTAGGATTGGACGATGTCGTTTACCTATCTAATCTTATCGCTTTTGCAAATTTTAAGTTCCTTGATTTTATTCAGTTTTTTGTGGCTTTTGCTTCTTGGCGTCGTATATAAATGTTTCTTTTAGAATATGTTTAATTTATTATTGTATTACGGCTATTCACTTTAATTCGAAATACCAACGCTCTTTGATTATGAAATCTAATATTATATACTTAATATATGCGCTTTTCAAATAACGCAAATTCCTTCGAGACTACATGAAAATCAAAACATTTGTACACGCGGATTTACCTAAAATTGAAATGTAATTAACTTATTACGCATTTGAATAGGACCTATTACTTGTGAAAATCTTTTAGAATATACAATTTCACATAAAATAGAGTACTTCTTTTATTAAAAATTAGATAAAACTCTTTTGAAAAACGCTTGTTTACGCGTAAAACATAATAGACACTGTAGTTCTTATATAAAACGCGATTCTTTTGTCATTAAATTACTTAATAAAGAACGAAAAATCTATTTAATCGAGGTTTTCTCGCATTAATACATTATAGACCGGTATTTCACGAATACGTCCTCTATACAAATAAATATGTAAATAATTGGGCTTTTTCTTTAATTCTCCCGAATTATTTTAAGTTTACGACGTTGGATGTTTATCCTATGATGCAATATATTGTTGTAGTTAACTTGTTTCTTAATTACTAAATACCAGCTTTTAAGTAAACAAAATTTCATTTGCTCCTTCTATGCTTTGAGTGTAGGAAATGTAGGAAATGTAACTACTAGAATTACGGAGTTACTGATAGCGAGGTTTAAAACATAGTAGAAATAATATAGCTAACCACAAATAAGCTGTATATGTTCCATATTTTACTTCTACAATATTTACCGTAATGCATTTGCTCATTTAGAACTATTTCTAATTATAAATGATTACGTTAAATTAATATATCAGTAACAGGATGAATATAGGTAAATTGAAAAGCCAGCACAGAAAATTTCTTGCTATTGTTGTACATTAACGAGAAGTCTCGACGTAAATTGCTATTCCAGATCTAATTCCTTTGCCATGACGACTAAAGTAATTCGTAATTATATAGCGCAACCTGCTACTTCGTTAACAGCATTGATCGACCAGACTTGCAAGAAAGTTTTAAGTTTATTTCAGAGTTGATTTTGAGCGCTATCTTTTAAGTGTATGGCAATAGTTTCAAATGCAGTATATTTATTCAGCTTTATGTCAAATCAGACTTCAGTTCTGGCTGAACTGTTTCAGTTTCAATTATAATTGTGTAATATGAGAATAATCCTTATAGTATTTTAAAATATGAGGGTCTAGGCTCACATCCCTGGCAAATAAGCTACAGCGCTTTTTTAATTAGTGAAAAATTTATGAACCATTTGGTTGTTATGATTAATTTATTGGATCATAGAATTCGAACAATCAATACGAGGGTCTGTCGCTGCAAATTTTCGCGAAAAATGTAAAAACACACATGATGTTACATAAATCGCTTCATGGCTTCTTGAAATATTCCTCTGTCATGGCTATAGACTTTTGTATTCGATGAAATTTTTCCATTCTGGACTAGACGCCCGGGAACAAGTGAATTCAATTCCTCAACGACCTCTGCTTATGATAAAACAATTCACACCTAGCAGTTTATTTTTAATATACCTACTAGAATGAGAAGCCATTAAGCGATAAATTCGTTCAATATGGGGAATGAGTTATTACTTCGGTGTTGTTACTGGTCAAAACTCGGCAGTTCGCTGTGCTATGTGTGCCGGTTTACGCAGCTTTTCTTGAAAATTCACATGTACATCATGCAGACATAAAAGCCCATATTGCCATCTATTTTTCGATCTCCCAAAGAAAAAGCAGTCGCCAGACAAGGTGGAATAGGATAAGGTTTCCCCGCTTGTAACATGTCATTTTACCTATGGTAAATGCCACGTTACAGCTTCAGTTATTTCTCTCTTTAAACCTCACCTTTTACCTAGAAAAGTCCATCGAACCCTAATTTACACTTTACTTCTAATAGATAAGTTATAATCACAGAACATAGGAAGGTATGAGTATTTCATAAAGTACCGTGTTTGTTTCCAATAGTTATACCTGTTAGTAAAGTTGCCTATAATCCAGTGTTCTTGATATTTATTTTCATAGTTTAACTTTGCTAAAGAATTCTGTGGTCCTTCCTTTCCTTATAACTTCAAATTCCCCTCTCTGATAATTAAAACAGATGTTTGCATGTCAAAGCGTACTGGCAAAAGTTTACATTTTCTTGTCTGGGTTCTGTGCACAACAGGTCGTCTTAAATTCAAGGTGACAAAAATTGACCATGAGGTCGAAACAAGTATGTATTCCTTTATTAAATAATTAACTAATAGTCATCTAAATATTATTACAGATGTCTAGCTTAGCGTTTTCCTTACCTCAATAAACTACAAATCCCACCGGATTACTTTTCCGATGGTAAGAATTAAATAGATACATTTTAAATTCCTTTACATTTGTTTAGCGTGTTTAATTAATGCACGTGTTATATTTCAGGGTCGTTCTCTACCCTCATGTCTTCATACCTATATTTAAGTTCCGCTATGATGCAAATTTGCTTTGCTGTCGTTTTTTTAAAGGAGATGACAATGCCGTTGTATTTTTGATTTACATTACCTCAACATGCAAATTTTATTTTGGTTAAATATTTCTCTTAAAATAATGGATCTATGAAGTTACACACAAAATCCTACCTCATCATTTGCCGTCGATGCTACCTGGGACTCCGACAGTTTATACACCTTTAATTGGGATTTCCACAGATGGTCAGTTCAAGGAATTTTACGGTAACAACACATGTTTTACGATGCACGTGTCAGGTATGACAAACTAAAGTCATATTTATCCACGCAAAATTAAAGTGAACTGATTTCTACAAATATTAAATTTTCTTTTCATTTTTCATTTGTAAAACGTACTAACATTACAAACAATTTATCTACTAATTGCAATATTTAATTCCTAATTATACATAGTCGTACTGGACGCATACTGTTCATATGTAAGCCACATGTTTCATGAAACTTATGGTAGTCAAGTTCATTCATTAACTTATTAACGCTTTTTAAAAGCACAGTTACATTTTTTTAGTTACATAAAAACAAGTTTCATTATTTTTTACTGATCTATTCTATTTCAAATGATTTCATAGAACTTTTATGATATTTTTGTTCAAAATTAAATATCTAACAAAATTTAATAAATACGATAATTAATTTGTCTATAGTTTTCTCTCAGTTATTGATGTTACAGTTATTAGTTCACCAATTCTCTTCCCCTCGAGATTTTAAGTTTCATGCAGCCTACGCAACCACGACGCTCGATGCTAGCTGTGCCAGAGCATAATTTTTTATGCTCTGTCGTGCACCTATCCTTTAATAACGCCTGAAAAAGGGTAGGGTGCACGCTAACTCGATTTTGCTGGGTCGTGGGTCATGGAGACCAAACTTGAAGTTAATAACTGGTGTTAGGATAATTTTGCGCGCCAGAAGACTGCTTGGAAACCCTAAAGCTCAAAATACTGAAAGTGACGTCTTTAATCACTCTCATACAAAAAAAATGTCTAGCAACGACGACTCATAGGTATTCAGGGAGCAATAATTATTAAAGCTCCAAATAAAACTATGTATATTATCCTCCTAATTTTTAACAGTTTCAGAACTCACTAACCGTCCTATCAATCCCTGTGTATATATTGGATCAATAACACTTTATACCAATCAATAATATTTACTCAAGCAAGGTAAAATCTTGGAGAACTTTTATAAAAACTTACCTTTACCTTTGCTTTTGTAGGTAATAGTCTTTACAAAAAATGTTATTCGTGACCTGCTTTTTGTGTACACAGAAACCAGTAAATTATATTAGACCCGATCTTGGAACAACTCTTCAATATAAACCTTTTACAAAAAGGAAAGCTTTGACGTTTTAAATAAATGTTATAGTGCAAAATCTTAGCTATAAATTTGATGTCATTTTCAATTTCATAAATAAAATTAACGGACTTTACAGAACTGCAAAATTAAGTATTTGCATAACTTAACCTTCAGATTACTATTTATGAAGGATATAAAAATACGAAATCCTTCCAAATTGAAATCCCTGCACGGATAATGCCAAATAACCATCAAATTCCGTAATGTTCATAACTGAATATGATTAATCTATTTAAATTAAAAGTTGCATTCTCCAGGTTTTATCGCTCATACGATAACCAACGTGTGATACGGTACTCTTCAAGCACAACAGCCGGAAGTCCTAAACATCTGTCCAACATAAACTAAATTTATCCTTAACAGTTACGGCAAAACTAATAACGAGAATAAGAGCGAAGATAAGAAGAAATAAAAATTAGTTAAATGTATTTAATACGTTAACTTACGATTCGTGTTTATTCAACAACACGACCATCAGCTTCCTTAAAAAATTACAGCAAAACCAATTTGCTAAACGACCATATGCCTATTTTTATCAATCCAGACCAGATATCTGTTTAACAGTGAAAACCCATCCACCAGCCAAAATGCTATATAAATATTTTTACCGTAAATAAAGTGTACGAAGATCCACCAAAAGTGTAGAACTATAAATTGTACGGCCGCTATGCCAAATCCATTATTCCGTAGGATCTTGCAAAATGGCGTATTTACTTTTAACTTACATTGTTCACGATTCCAGACCAAGTTTTGTCGTGTCGCCAATAATGTAAAGAGTAGGAATTACAACCGGTACCACTCTTTAATTAGTAACCAATCAATTTAAATCGTTTAATAAATAATAGACAAATGCTTGACAACTTAAATTAATTTAGATTTATACAAGAGGAAAATTTATATACAGAGCGTTTATTAAAGATGCGCTCGACAATACAAAAATAGTAAGTGTTGGGAGGAAAGAAAATCAACACGTTACATCTCCCCCCTCTAAAAAAAATTCTTTTTGGTTAAAACCCAAATAAATTTAAATAAAAATAAAACTTGTAGAAAACCAAACAACTCTAATCCTCTTCACCAATATGAATCTTTAATTGATGAACGTGCCAAGAACCAATATTTTTACCAGTTACAACGTCCTGTAAGACATAAACGTTAGGTGAAACTTTTTTCAGCACCTTACACTTTACAAATTTTGGACTCAATTTCGCCGCAAAATAATCACCAGCACGAGACAAAACATGATTCTTTTTCCAAACTATTTGACCTATATTTAAGCTTAACGGACGGCGTCGTAAATTATATCTTTTTGCATTATTTTCATATGACTTATCTAATTCTTTTTTAGCTTCGGCGAACATTTCTTTAAGTCTCTTCAGATGATTCGAGATGCTACTTATTCCGAGTCAATTGCCGTAGAAACTTCTTACTTTGTAACTTTGCATTAATATAAAATGCTATGATAATAGGGTCGTCTAGGGGTATACAGGATCACTAGGATAGTGCGCTTAATGTAAACATTATGAAAATCTAGAAAACTAGGCACTTTACAAAGAAAATGCGAAATTTGACAATTTGGCGAGAAAGCAAATGCCAACGCCCTGTATATAAACTGCAATTATAATTAGACTCAAAAGAAAGAGTATTTCTAAAGATAAAATTAAATAAACAACTTTACAAGTCATAAAACGAAGTGGACAGAAGCTGCAACACAATATGCCTGAGTTATGCATCATTATTTTACAGGAATCCCATTTAAACAAGCAGATTTGTATATGCGTGAAACAGAAAAACGCACATAATTTCATACATCAATAAATAAAGCTGCGAGAAAGTATAAAATCTAACACCTTGATAGATAGGAAATAATCAAAGCATAATGATAAAGCAAATCTCATTAAATTTACTACACAAACAAGACCTACTTGTTTTTAAAAGACTATTGAAGATTTGAAAATCCAACAAATCTATACAAATAACTTGAAATCTTACGTGCAGGGACAAGCGTCTCGACTTCATTATACATGCAAAATTTATAGAAATACCCAAGCCTGAATGTGAAGATTAAGGCGGTAATATTTGGACTATGCGCTTGACCGACCAATAAATTTTTAATACATTTTTGAGGGGGAATAGTCAACAATATAAGGTGAGAGATGATTTAATCATGGAAAATACAATAGAAATTTAGGTATAACAAGGGAACAGTACACGATCAAGAAATTTAGTAAAGCCAAACAATTGGATCTTTCAATAGAAGACAAACATATCGTTAAATATCTAGCAGGACACTTTGAAGTAGAGGTGAGGCAGTATACCGCGCTACTGAACATCATGGATCGTGATGTATTTTTAGAATACTTGCAGCTATACGATGAAATGGGTCCGAATCATAGCGAGGAAAATCGAGCAAATTCTTAACCAGTAAAACTAGAGAGAATGCCGAGAAGAATGGCAATTAACAGAGTGAACTACGAAAGAACCAATCACAACTATAGGAGAAATTTTAGAAACAATTACAACAGTAATTCTAGACGTAATTGGAACGTGAGAAACCGACCATGGCAAGAGACAAACAGAACAGACAGAGATAGGAATAGTAATCGAAATTAAATTAACCAAGGACACGAGGAAGGAACAACGAAACCAAGAAGGATTAGTCGCACTTACGCAGAGGTTACGAATCAGCCAGGTCCATCTACAACGAGTACAGACTTTTAAAACAAGACAAACCAAATAAGCCCCTAGAAATAAATCAATACGAACATCAGCGGGAATTCATAAAGCTTGAAGTAGAAAATGATTTTAGTAGAAATTTATTACCTATAATTAATTTAAATGTAGATAACAACGTAAATATGAAGCTCATTGATACCGGAGCGGAAGCGTCTCTCGTCTCAGAAGATTTGATTAAACGGCTGTAGATTGATTCTAAACGAGCCTGAATAAAACATATTTATAATGAAATGTTTCAAATTTTCGCTCAACACAAATCTTATATACTAAAAACCAAGATAAAAAAATTTCTCTTTAAAAATAAGATGATTACTCACTTAAACTATACAAATCTTAATATCGTAATTATCTATCATAAACAACTTCATAATTAAATCTTCCTTAATATGTACAAAATGTACCCAAAAGTGGTATAATTTAATATCCTCTTTTTTAAACCAATACCTTGTATACTGACGAAAACTACCGTAGGTTCGCCAATTTTTTTAATTAAATTATTGATTTTTCCATACAACTCAAACTCAAAGACTCGCATATGCAGAAAGTAAAATCTTGCTGTGTACTCTAACTAACTACTTTATAAATGAGTGCTTTTAAAAACTAATTAAATATTTAAAGAAATTGCTTTAAGCTTTACCGTTAGAGATCTGTTTTCTGTTGCCTTTAACAGAACCTAATTATAAAAACATATTTCAAAAATCGTTCAGATCGTTTCAAAGAGTAAACATTTTCATACCAGTTGCTCCGTATCACATAAACAAATCATTCCAATTTTCTGTACCTTATTCCAATTAAGAGGACTTTATCTTGAAGTAGTTTAAATATTTTGTTTATCTATTCTCCATTTTCAAACCATGGTAAATACTCCAAATAATCTATTCCTTTCAGCGTATCAAAAACACTTTATCGTCTGTAGTCTCACTAAGGCACCTTTTAAGACAATATTTAAGTAAATTTTACAAATAGATACTGCAGTACTTTTATTACGTATCGTATTATAATGAGGTCTACTGCATGCTAAGTTTCTATCAAGACTCTCTTCCTATTCAACATTTATTGGATTTTAAGGACGAGTCTTTTCTGACGAAGTAACTTTTTCCTGATCTTTCCACCTGTTTTGTTTTTAACGGGTATGATATACACGTCTATGTCAACTTTCAAGAATTTATTGTTGTCACTAGCCTTATGTTATTTAGGATTGGACGATGTCGTTTACCTATCTAATCTTATCGCTTTTGCAAATTTTAAGTTCCTTGATTTTATTCAGTTTTTTGTGGCTTTTACTTCTTGGCGTCGTATATAAATGTTTCTTTTAGAATATGTTTAATTTATTATTGTATTACGGCTATTCACTTTAATTCGAAATACCAACGCTCTTTGATTATGAAATCTAATATTATATACTTAATATATGCGCTTTTCAAATAACGCAAATTCCTTCGAGACTACATGAAAATCAAAACATTTGTACACGCGGATTTACATAAAATTGAAATGTAATTAACTTATTACGCATTTGAATAGGACCTATTACTTGTGAAAATCTTTTAGAATATACAATTTCACATAAAATAGAGTACTTCTTTTATTAAAAATTAGATAAAACTCTTTTGAAAACGCTTGTTTACGCGTAAAACATAATAGACACTGTAGTTCTTATATAAAACGCGATTCTTTTGTCATTAAATTACTTAATAAAGAACGAAAAATCTATTTAATCGAGGTTTTCTCGCATTAATACATTATAGACCGGTATTTCACGAATACGTCCTCTATACAAATAAATATGTAAATAATTGGGCTTTTTCTTTAATTCTCCCGAATTATTTTAAGTTTACGACGTTGGATGTTTATCCTATGATGCAATATATTGTTGTAGTTAACTTGTTTCTTAATTACTAAATACCAGCTTTTAAGTAAACAAAATTTCATTTGCTCCTTCTATGCTTTGTGTGTAGGAAATGTAGGAAATGTAACTACTAGAATTACGGAGTTACTGATAGCGAGGTTTAAAACATAGTAGAAATAATATAGCTAACCACAAATAAGCTGTATATGTTCCATATTTTACTTCTACAATATTTACCGTAATGCATTTGCTCATTTAGAACTATTTCTAATTATAAATGATTACGTTAAATTAATATATCAGTAACAGGATGAATATAGGTAAATTGAAAAGCCAGCACAGAAAATTTCTTGCTATTGTTGTACATTAACGAGAAGTCTCGACGTAAATTGCTATTCCAGATCTAATTCCTTTGCCATGACGACTAAAGTAATTCGTAATTATATAGCGCAACCTGCTACTTCGTTAACAGTATTGATCGACCAGACTTGCAAGAAAGTTTTAAGTTTATTTCAGAGTTGATTTTGAGCGCTATCTTTTAAGTGTATGGCAATAGTTTCAAATGCAGTATATTTATTCAGCTTTATGTCAAATCAGACTTCAGTTCTGGCTGAACTGTTTCAGTTTCAATTATAATTGTGTAATATGAGAATAATCCTTATAGTATTTTAAAATATGAGGGTCTAGGCTCACATCCCTGGCAAATAAGCTACAGCGCTTTTTAATTAGTGAAAATTTATGAACCATTTGGTTGTTATGATTAATTTATTGGATCATAGAATTCGAACAATCAATACGAGGGTCTGTCGCTGCAAATTTTCGCGAAAAATGTAAAAACACACATGATGTTACATAAATCGCTTCATGGCTTCTTGAAATATTCCTCTGTCATGGCTATAGACTTTTGTATTCGATGAAATTTTTCCATTCTGGACTAGACGCCCGGGAACAAGTGAATTCAATTCCTCAACGACCTCTGCTTATGATAAAACAATTCACACCTAGCAGTTTATTTTTAATATACCTACTAGAATGAGAAGCCATTAAGCGATAAATTCGTTCAATATGGGGAATGAGTTATTACTTCGGTGTTGTTACTGGTCAAAAACTCGGCAGTTCGCTGTGCTATGTGTGCCGGTTTACGCAGCTTTTCTGATTTCAGCGATAACCTCCAGTAAAGAAACTGTAATATACAATTCCGCAATAATTATTTCTCTTTCGAGCTTCTAATGCAAAAGTTGCAACATGACCCGTCTTTCTGAAGAAATATGCAATTGTTTTTGAAAACTTTTCATGAACTCACCAATTTTGTTTGTTTAGGTTCAGTTCAATTTGAAACATCCATACATTTGATTGCTGTTTAATATCAGGCGCATATGAATAAATCCATGTTTCGTCACCCCTTATGATGTTGTATACAGAAATTGACCGACCACCGTTGAATTTCTTTATGAATTCTTTGCACCACTTGACACGTAACTGTTTTTCGGATCCTTCAATTTTTGATGGCTACATCGATTCTAAATCTTCCTGACTAGCAACCGCTCTTGTAAAATTGTAAGTATTTCTTTCGCCGCTATGCAAATGATTGTCTCTATCTCCTTATACGTCACACGCGAATCTGATAAAAATCATACCACGCACAAACAAACAAATTGTCACAAACACAGAAGTAAACATACAATATTTTCTAAAGCCGCACGGTTAGTGGAAGCACACAACGTGTAAGAACTAAACTAGAACTTGTAGACATTCACTACGGGACAAAATTTCGTTCGCATAAAGATCTTTTGCGGCCAGTTGTATAGCCACCTATTTTGCACTTCGCTTTTCGCGCACCATTATGCAGCTTCGCTGAACTGATTGCGATTATCCGAATTGTAAATCATTTCGCAGTTTGCGCTTCGTAGCGCCGCATTTTAGCTAAGCTCAATTATACAACACTATACCTTTTTGCACATGCGGAGTTGCTTCATTGTCAGTTGTACCGCAACGCAGTTTGCATTTTGCGTTTCTTGGCGCCGCATTATGGCTACGCCCAAAGTTCTCCCACCAATATCGCTTTTGTTCGCGCAAAACTATTTCGTGACCAATGGTATTGCAACCTATCTCACAATTCGGGCTTAACGATTCCGCAATGCAGTTATGCCAAAGTGTACGATAGCAAATCCTTTTACGCGCGCGGAGCTGTTTTGCAACCAATTGCATGGGACCAATCTAGTATATTGCGTTCCATAACATCACTTCGCGCTTTGCTAGGGTGTGTGGCAGTGCGCAATTAGACGCACAGAACCTGTTCTGCAATTAATTTGATCAACTTACCTAGCACTTCGTATTCCATTGTGTAACAAAATGGAAATAGGTACAATTGCATTTTTTGGGCATGCAAGAAGATTTTGAAGTAAACAGAACTTGGTACCTACAGTTCCCCCTGAAAATTTCGCCAATAATCCACATATAAATTCTGTGAAACACTACCAAAAATTTTGTGTTTCTTTAAAATACCAAAAACTTCGATTGTACTAACAAAAATGGTTGCCGACTAACAGTGAAAACAGTGGTGTATGGGTTTGAAGAGGTTCCCAGAATGTTATTGTGTGGGAAATATCATTTTTAAACGGGAAATATCTTGGACGCTACCTAATTTCGAAGTACGGGAATTTCTGGAGCATTGCCCCTGAAAAAGTAACAAAGAGGATACAATAACCCGAGATCAGGAAAGTGATTCTGGCCAAAAAATTCACAGGAGGATTACTGAGTACATTTATCCTAAAACAAACCAATAATAGACGTTTACAATAGGGACACTAATATATCTATTTAAAAACTTCTAGCTGAAAACAAGGTTTTCAAAATCAAATGCTAAATTACCTGTATATTAACCTCGTGTGTAAGTAATTGCAATTTATTTTATTACATCAAGTTTGTAACTATTTCCTTCACCTTAGTTGCAAAAACTCCAATATAGGAAAATCTTTGCTTTGTTTCACAAATATGCTTTCATCACATGTGCGTATAAACTTTTCTTAGCATAAAAAAATATAAACATAGTATATAATTACTTTCTTAATGGAAAACGTTTTTAGCGAACAAAGTTACTTTCAAAGTTCTTAAACTAATAACAAGAACGTACTGCGGGCATGTTTATAAGTTTACACAGTTAGAAACAATTTAGCCGTAAACACCTTTGATAACAACTAAAACCATTGATATTCTGAATCCAATTCGTTCTAATCAGGTTCTATGGAACCTCTTGGGCTTCTTTAAAGAGTTAAATATTATTATCGGCATGCCTTTCTTCAAACATGAAGTTGTCTATAAAACGAATTGTTTCTAGAATTAAAAGTAACAAATTTGGTAGAATATTATTCCAAATTTTGTTGTCTAACCACATTAATCAGTTCAATACCTTACTATACAAAGATTAACTGTACTTACTCGTTTTAATACTGTCTGTCGATGATAATGAGGAAGTGCTCAACAGAAAAATTTCCCCCCATATAACGATTCCAGATTATTTCGTCAGAACTCGTACAATTGAATTAAAACTGCAAAGTAACTTATGTCATTTTTCTCCATCTAATATATGTGAAATTTTTTTTCAAAAACATACTTGTACCACAAAGAAGTTTCTCATTTAGTAAATCAGCATAATTTAGCTTGGGAGCTTTTCTCGTTCAAAGACGATGGAGTTATGAACATCAGCGCTACATATTATTAATTAAAACAAATGGATCATAAAACTGCACTAATTTAGAATACACATTAACGATGACATCATTTCTAACTTGAAACAGTCATAATTTTGTATTCAACTTTTGTGTTTGGTGCCGAGCACATTTTTGCATCGATAAATGTATTTAAACGTACATAGTAATTAATCAATCTAAGCTACTGACACTATTTTGGCCTTACCAGCGATATGGAACCACGTGCCGTGTTTGTAGTGTAAACTATAGTTGCAAACGTCAATTGAAATCTGATTATTTTTTGCTCATGATAAACAACTAATCCTGATATTCATTGAGTTACATACATACTTTAAACTTAAAACATCGTCTAGCCCTGCATAAATTATTTATCATTAACATTTTACATTTGTTTTGTGTTTGTACCTTCTTATACTCAAAATTCATTGATATATAAGATGACGCTGTTTATTCAATATTGAAACGTCTAAGCATCTCACATGAGTTTGCAGTCTCAGTAAATGTTTGATTACAAGAATCCCATTTACAACTAAAGTGTGAAAATGCATTTATGGAGCAATATAATATACGTTGCACTTTGATACACGTAAGACGAGCGGACCAGGAAGGAAAGAACAAAATCAGTAACGGAATGTTTGCTAGAATTACGATAACATAAAAGGGAAAGAGAGCAAATAAATGCCAAGCTAACATAATCGGAGATTGGGGAGGAAGTCGAAACGAGAAACAAAAAACACACAACCCAATTGGCCATGAAAAACTTATTAGCAGATAAACAACATATACATCCGGACAGAACACTAGCATGTCCAATATAATAAAATGCAACACCCAACTAATAACACAGAAAAATAAACAGAATGGTTATGGTGTTCATTTCACCATATTTACACACGTTAATACTCCGTAACACATGCCCATAAAAAATATAAAAAATAAATATTAATATTAACAAAAATCTTACATACTTACTACATTGATTATGACGAGCTCGGCCAACTAGAATATATTAAACCTAAGATACAAAGTAAATATTTACATGTGTGCACTTAGGCGCAATCAACAAACCAGCACCAATAACTAATCAGATACCACAGCTGATTGATAATTATCAAGTTGCTGCGGTATTCCGTGTGGACAAAAAAGACAACGTAAATAATTAAAATAGCCCGCACCGAGTACCGCAACAATAAGGAATCCAAAAAATTCTAAGCGAGCCAGAAAATTGTGGATTAGGGTGGGTCACAAAAATGAAGAAAAGAAAACTTTAAGAGAAAAAGTTTATTTACAAACCCTTTAATCAAAGAAACATGTTACTAGAAGGAAAACCAACCCGTGGAGAGAACAACACTTATCCAACATATCCCGGAGGATTTACACAGTACAAAAGTTTTCGTAAAAATAATATATATATATATATATATATATATATATATAAAAGTCAGTATGTTGCTAACTTCATTTATATTATCAAATACGATTTGAGGTTCAGTTAAATTTTTACATATTTTTATTTTACTTATATACAGAGCAATGGAAGTGGAAGTAGAAGACATTGATAAAAAGCGACCCAGAACCTCAAATTTTACCAACGATTAAAAAGTTTTAATTATGAAAACTTGCGTCTAGTATATATATACCCATTCTAGTATTCACATCAAACAGAAATTAACAAATAAATTTACGGATAGTTCTCAGTCACTTGCTTAATACAATTTCTTAAATAGCTTATATTCACATAAAACAAAAATTAAAAGTATTCTTTAAGAAATGAATACAAAAATATTTAATAGTAAACAATAGCAATAAAGAAGAAAAACCCATATACTAGCCGAAATGCATTTCGCAGCAGCGGTATAGAATTTGGTAATAACGTCACACCTACACAATAGTGTAGCTTTAAATTTTCATTTAGAGAATCTTATGGACAGTCAATACTGATCTCATTTTAAAATTATTGCTCAACCAATAATAGCTGTCGCCATTAGCATATTCATACGATTTAAGCAAAGTAAGTTCAATTTCAACATTGTAACGTCTCGTATTTTGCGCTGACTAATCTGAAAACTTGCAAAAAATACAGACCCATTTTTTTCTGATGGAAGTCATCAAAATGGCGGAAGAAAACAGCAAGCTTAAAGATTGGCGTGGCGTCCTTGTTTTAAGCTTATTACAGCGTGATCTTGAACGTTCTTGTAATTTACTGTTGGGCTAAAACAACTTTTTGTAATCGGCATCTGCTGAATCACATGTCACTTCATATCCGTTCGTATTTTAATTCAATTATACAGGATTATCGCGTTTAGTACATTTTACACTATAATTTAGAAATGGACAAAATTCACTAAAACTTTCTTGTCTAAACATATTACCTAGTAGGAGCAAAATTTCTTTAGTACTACTTGACTGTATGTGAAAATATCATCACACCATTTTATTTATCTCCAATCAAAGTGCTTAATTGTTCACTTATAGATATTAGAATTACCTAGTTAAATGTGTAATGGTTCTGAATTGTAAACAACAAAAAAATTTGAGGATTTATTTAAATGTAGAATACCAATGACAGGTTCAGCAGGAAAACGAATCCAATAGTCCCAAGATTTTTATAATTTTACGTCACTGTTTCACCAAACATTCCACCGATTATATTCTTCCTTATTGAAGGAAATACAATATTTCTAATATTACACAAACGAAACCAGCGTTTCTAAAAAGAACCATCCGAAACAACTTGTACAACAAAACTTATTATATTGTTTCCACAGGTAAAATCACGATCAACAATGGCAACCGGGTTCTAGAGTTCTGAACTACACTTGTCTGTACACGAGATAAGAAATGTATACAACTAATCTCTTGAAATTATAAAGACGCGTAAAATTAGTGGCTTAACTCCATGTGATGAAATTATAGAAACCTACATAAACTCAATAAAAATATTTAAGAGCGTGAACGGTGCTAACAACAGAAAACTACATTTAAATAATCAAAATAAAGTAAACACGATAGAATAATTTGAAGTATTTAACGTAGTTTGAGGTATTTAAATAGGAACCGTTTAAACTGAAAAGACCGTCGAAATCGTTGATAAATATTTAAATGACTGTAAATAAAGAACCGTTGAATTTGTTCAATTGTGGATCCCATGTATGAGCTTTTGGAAGATTTGGTTGAATAAATTAAATTTAATATTACATGCAATTACCATAAAGAAAACCACATATGTACTTTAATACATTGTATCTAATCAGAGGATATGCACAGGAAATATGCACGTATAGGGTTAAAGATGAGTTAATATTTTCATTCAATACATTGCTATATATTCAATTTATATTGCTCTAGACAAAGGAAATACAAATGAAAATCTAGGTAAATCACATGATACACGCACTTTTTGCGTTTTATTTTCATAAACTCAATAGTAAGAATGTGCAGTGATAAAAGATCCCTGGACCAAAAATATAGAGCGGGGAAAATAATACCAGAACTAGGCATCCAATTGAGATTTAATTTTAGTTATATAGGAAATGGTAACTTTAAAACATCGAATATGCAGAGAGACGAAACGTGAAATCGTGGAGGAAAGCCGTGTTGTATAACATGGTATGAGTTGCACGGAACGCAGCTTCAAAGAAAATTAAAAATGTATATCTTGCAGAGACAATAAAAACGCAGCACACGATAAAACACATGAACTCACTCTCGCGTAGGGCCAGGTATTTTTCATGCACTTGAAGGTAGAATTATTTTCGTTGTGGCCGTTTAGAAGGCGTGAGATTTGAGATAACTCAAGTTCATCCCGCCATTAAGTTGGAATTTTGGATTATAATATGTCAAGGGGGCTGTAGTTTGAAGACCGAAAAATTAGAGTATTTACAAATTGAAACACTGCAGGTCTCTGGACAACCTGAAACCTTTGATATCTGTGAGTGGAATGCACTCCTATGTTTATATTGTTTATAGGTATTATAAGTGAGTTGAATTTAAATAATTTGGTATTTATAAGACAGCCGAAGCACCTTTAGATTGTTACGGGGTCTCTACCTCTTCAGGGCAAATCAAAATTCATTTAATGCTTATTCTACCTGTAACAGCTGGCAGGGAAATATTGGAAAAGTACGTTTGGGAGTATACCTGAATACAGTTGTGAAACATGGCAATCAGATAAGGAAGAAATTATAAAGTCAAAAGCTTTTTAGACGTGGTTTTGAAAGAAGCTGGACAGTACATAGTTACACAAGGATAGTTTAGAGGTTAATTATCATAATTTACCACTTCGCCCCATTTTGAATAACAATGTTAGTCTCTATTATGATTATAGATAGATAGGGTTAGTAAAAATTGGTCTTAGACACAATTCAGGAATGTATAAGCATTACAGTTTAATTAAAAAAAGTTGTGCGGATGACTGATCATATTTTGAAGCATGAAGAAAAAGTTAGCATGGTATTAACGGACCTTAGATATGATTTTTCCAATGCCCCACCCGAAGGTACTACATTGACCAGGAAGAGATTTTTTTTTACCTGGAAAATTTGGAATTTTGCCGAACCCTTGCTGTTCTAAGCAAGGTAGGGATCTTTAACGTGCGTGACAACACACACGCGGAACCTCCATTTTACCTCTCATCCGAACGAGGCTGTATTTTTGTGAAAAATGCTCGCCTAACATTTTTCAAGCGGACCGTGTTGGGATTCGAACCCGGGACCTTGGGTGTAGTAGTCACACACATACCACTTCGCCACGGAGCGGCCGGTAATAGCGGACCGTAAGGAAGGTGAAATATGTAGATTAAGGTAAAGGTTTAGATAAGTCCAGATTAAGAAAGACATGAAAAGATAGTTGCAGGACACGGAAGGCTCAGTGTGAAGAACATCAAAGAACTGCTCAAAAACAAGCGTAGGTTGTAAATAAGAGAGAATGCAAACGTGGGTTGATGACAATGTTTTCAGGACATGGCGTTCGAGATTGCTAAAGTTCTTTCAGAAGATGAAAAAGAACTCTAAAGTTTTAGTATTTAGAAGTTTTAAAATTTTTCTATAATTGCCAAATCACAACGGACATGCGGTTCACCATTGCAAATTATTTACAACTTTCCAGGTAGATACAACTAATCAGAAACACGACGCTTGAAAACAGATCAGATTTAAAGTTTATAATCATCTCTTTTAATAAGATAGTAATACAGAAGCTTATCGCATCGAACTCCAATACCATTCGCTTTCATCACGTCGAACTTTCCAAAATCGTCTGAGAATCTCAATCTTGAACTTGTCGACATGTGTAAAGCGCTGTGATTTACTTGATTAATTGGTACATGTGAAAACACGCTTAGCGAGCACTTTTGGGATTAATTAGTACATCAAACGTGGGGTTATTGTTCAGCTCTTCCCGACGTCAAGACATATATCAAACTGTTAAAATGGTGCTCGCTTAAATGTAATTTGGTAAAATATGATTATCGAGTTCATTTAATAAATTTACTGAAAGTTGTGTGTTCGATTTAAAGCATTACTCTAATAGCAGCTTGATGAAAAAGACTGCAATGTTGAAAAGTAACACGTGCTAAAACTAAAAGCCCTCCAAGGCAACTTTTACCATTATTTATGCCCTTGGGAGTTTCCTCGTTCCAAAATGGGATTCTTTATGGGTTTTGTGCGTATTTGGATGTACTACAAAGGTTAAATTTCAACAAAATGTGTTTGACTATAAATCAAGTTTCAGTTATATAGGTATTTAGTATAAACATTTATACCATATACCTCATTACTGACAAAAGGGAAAAAGATAGATTGTAAGCTCACTGACCGTAAAAATTCTAAAATCCTCTTAAAGTTTTAGAAAGCCAAGTTGGTATGACAGCTTAAACATTAATCAAAAGCTACGATTTGTACTTTTCCAGTTTCTTTTCTTAGTAAAGTCTGAAAATAAAGTTGGTTCTACAAGTTACAAATTAGAAAGCAATGACGCATTAAGTTTATGTTAGTGCAAATGCACTTTCAAACTTAGAACTGTCATTTACATTGCAACAAGAATTTGTTATGTTCCATTTCGTATTTGAGATTTTGCTGCCTTGTTAATTTAAACGCCATTCAGTCCCAATTATGTACCTTTGCTACATTTTCCCAATTTCAAACTGCGTAGATAGGTAACCCACTTTACTCGTCCTTTATTTAATTCAAAGTCTGCACGTTTAGTTTATAGTTTCTGGTTCCGTATCTATGCATGTATACTTTTGAAGTAGATATATCACTCACAAGTTTTGCGAAAATTTTGTTGGGGGATTAGAATTCGTGCATTTTGGTAAAGGTTGTCATTTATCTTTCGAAACAAAGTTGTATTTTTCTCCATCGTTTGTTTATCTTATGTGACACCGACAACTCTACTGTTCTTTCCATAAACAAGTGATTGTTTGCTCTTTTAAACATAAAAACACCTTTTAATGAGATAGTGTTACCAAACAGTTTTAATCCTAGAATAACAGACGGAACATGAAGTGAATGACAACGATTAAAACGGCTAATTACTACGATAAGAAAGTGATTGCTTAGTTTACATTTATATACAAAACATTTATTTTATAACAACGAATGCAGTTGCGACTTTTCTATTAACTTTTTTAAACGGTAGACGGCATTGAAGGATGAATCAACTGCAAAATACCATAACTAAAAAGGTTGAGTATTGAGATGAACATTTGGAGACGAAAAATATGAAAAACTTCAGCCTGAACTACTGTGTAAAATCCTCCAGGGCGAATCCATATAGAGGTTTTCCTTTTCTATTTTGTCGACTCCCACTCTACGACTAGTTAGTTAGCACGGCATACGTTTTTTCCTTTTTTGTTGGTGTAATCGGTGTGGACTTCCTATGTTGCGTTCGTTGGTCTCTTCCTTGTCCGCCCAGTATACCGTAACAAACTTATTTCTAAATACTTAATCAAAGTTACTTCTATAATTTTATGTTCTAGAGCAGGTGCTCTTAAACTTAATCTAAGGATATCGTGATGCGTTTATTTCCCTGAGTAAACTCCCCGAATCAAAAACTTGTAATTTTAAAAGGTTCGCCTGAAGGGAGATTAGCGGAAGAGTTTAAAGTTTTTTATGCACGTAGGAACGAGCTATCTTCATATAAAGGCTGTACTTTACGGCGATGTCGCGTGGTTATTCCAAAGGTAGCTACAGAGGAAATTATTAAAGCACCATATACTAGTCTTCCCGGCATCGTGAAGATGAAAGTTATTTCTAATGACCAGTAATTGATCTTGGAATAGAAAGGGTTGTTAAAGATTGTAGCAAATGTCAAACAAATGTACGCTCATCTCCATCTTATTTCTAAATACTTAATCAAAGTTTACTTCTATAATTTCATGTTCTAGTGCAGGTGCTCTTAAAGTTAATCTAAGGATATCGTGATGCGTTTATTTTCCTGAGTAAACTCCCCCGAATCAAAAACTGGTAATTTTGAAAGGTTCTGAAGGGAGATTAGCGGAAGAGTTTAAAGTTTTTTATGCACGTAGGAACGAGCTATCTTCATATAAAGACTGTACTTTACGGCGATGTCGCGTGGTTATTCCAAAGGTAGCTACAGACGAAATTATTAAAGCACCACATACTAGTCTTCCCGGCATCGTGAAGATGAAAGTTATTTCTGATGACCAGGAATTTATCCTGAAATAGAGAGGGTTGTTAAAGGTTGTAACGAATATCAAACAAATGCACGCTCATCTCAATCTTGCCCTGTATTTCCTGGAGCACCTACAAACAAACCATGTTTGAGCTTACATTTAAATTTTGCCGGACCATTTATAGGAAATATTTTTCTAATAGTGATGGATTTATTTTTTAAATGGCTTCTAGTACGAATCGTTCCGAATACTTCTACATAAGCGGTCATATTAAGTTTGCACAGATTGATCGTTACTCACGGGGTTGGCAAAATAAAATAATATTTGATAATAGGACTGCATTTACCAGCGAACAGTTTAAACAATTTAGAATATGATGTACATATTATGCGACTTGTGTTGAACTTTATTTAGGCAACCTTAAAAATTGAATATGTATCTGTTTGCGGAAATAATAATTTAAAGTTGTATTACAAATAGATTTAGGTGATGCAGTGGACTGCTGTTCTTGATTGAATATACCAATTGATTGCGAAAAGGACTCCATTGCAATAGGAGTTCAACATAATTAAAGTCCTTAGAAATACTCACCTTCTACAGTATTATCATTAGACTGGACAAGTTGGCGCCCATAAATTTGACAGGCTTAAAAGTCCGTCAACGTAAAATGTTGTTATTAATATAGCTTGAAATTACCTAGGTAACTGTTACATTTTTTAATTTTCCTTCTACGTAATTCATTGTTTCTATAGAGACCCACTCCCGAACCACTATAGTTAGCCGCAGTGCAACGTCAATTCGTTACCAGATTCACGCCTCTTCTAGGCAATTCCAAATTTAATAATTTAATCAATCTGCGACTCCTGGTATACATGTGTTTCACTAAATTATATGTTAGTACTAAACACTTTTAAATTTTGTTGATATTTGTATCATTTAGTTTTCTTATTCATCAGCATAGTGTCTGCGGTTGCACCGATGCAAAATATTTTGATTTCTTCTTATTTTTGTTTACTTTACTCGAGCACCTTGAGTGAGGCAGCACATTTAGTGAGTGTTTTCATTGAAATTAGTGCGAAAATAATAGGAATTACTTTAAAAACTGAACATTCAGTAACAGTTTCTTGTATGTGTAGTGGGTCAGTGCAATTCAAATCTGTAATTGTTGTACAATTAGGCAATTATTCCTGCATTTGACTATCTAGTACGTGTGCGTACCGTTAGTCCTGTAATTTGATATATATGTATATATGTATATATATATATATATATATATATATATATATATATATATATACATCCTGCAAGCAATTTTGCATCCTTACAAAATTGATACATTTTGGCGTCCCCCAGAAATAGCGGAAATAGATATTTACATATATAGAATATATTGTTACTTGCTTGTTGAAGAAGCCCAAAATCACAAAAAAATTTTAAAATAGTGAAATATATCGATATACACTATTTTATATTTCCCTATTATTCTAGAACCCTTTCAAAGGCATTTATTGTCGCGTCCGTTGTATATCTCCTTTCATTTTACAATAAGATTACTATCAGTTTAACTTCCAGCAATGTTGTCAGTAACTCATCCAAGTAACAAAGATGAAACTTAGAAATAATACCTTAAGAGAGAGTGAGATATGAGTAATGAGACATTCTACATTTAATCGTTTGGTTTTTATAGGCTGGCAAATTCGAACGTGAATTATTCTAAAAATGCTGCGTCCGTTTAATACTATTTATTATATATATCGCCGTACTTTGTGTATCCGATGCGCCGCTAAATTAAAACAATGTATGCATCCTTATGTTTTATAAATAGCAGTATGTATGAAATAAAAGTAATTATGTCATGCTAAAACATTTATCATAGCGTTGTTATCGTCATGAAGCGGTTTAAATTTCAGATGTATTTTAATATGATATTATTTTTTAAATAGAAAATTTAATTCTATTAATTCTAGAAAGGTTGGTGCTTTTTATATCTTATTAAAATAAATCGTACGTTAAAACTTGATATATATTGTGTGGGCGCTTGCTAAATATACTGTAAGCGTCTAATTTTACCGCTCAGAACAGTTTTATTCAAAAATTTTGCTTTTTTCATACACTATTTGGTTTTATTGGTGTGATGGTTATACAGTTATTTAATTGGAATTACTGCGCAATTTAAATCGTTTAACCGTCGGCAATACAGCTGTTCCTGTTCGTAAAATCTTTAATTATTCGTTTTGGTTCATAAAATATCGATAGAAATGGATTCTAATAAATGCAAAAAAATGGGTTTAACGTCAAAAGTGCAAGATATTTTTGTAGGAGACTATTGGACGATTGCATATGAAAATTCTAAAAATTTTCTATTGAGTCGTTTACAAGCTGTATTGTTTTTTAGTATAGGGGTTACTACCACCCCGAAGACTGGCTTTCGCGCACCGTTGGTGGTGTTTGTTTTTGTATCAAACTATAGACGATTGCATGTGAAAATTTTAAAAATTGTTATCCAGCCCTTTATGAGGAACGATTTAGTTTGCTTAAGGATTGCTGCGAGCCCAAATACTGGCTTTGGCACACCATTGCTGGTGATATTTTTGTTATAGATTATTAAGCATTTCATGAAAAAAAATTGAAAATTTTCTAAAGAGTTGTTTACCAGTTAAATCTGTTTTACCATAATGGTTGCTGCCACCTACACGACCGTGTTTGGTGAACTATGGTTGGTGGATATTTGCGTAATAGTGTGCCCCAAAAGTAATGGTCTAAATTGAAGAGTTTGATAGCTGAGATTAAAACCTATTCAAATAACTATATATGTTGTTATCCAATTGTTGATGGTTTCAAAGTTATAACAACTTTTGCGTTTTGTGCCAAAATCGTGCAGAACTTCGAATATTAATTTGCAATAAAAGAAATACTGACCTTTTGAAGGTAGTTGTTTTCTGTGTATGCGTGAATGTTACGTGTTTAATAAATAAGAACTTCCTCAAACATTTACTTATTATCGCAAGAGAAAATCATAATTTTTCTATAATTTTGGTTCTGTGAAAAATTTTGCGTGCTTTTCAAACTAAAATTACTCAAAATAAGTATTACCATCGACAAGTGCACACCTATCCAAAAAGCTTCATTAATCTAATAACTGGTAGGTCTAAGATTAAATGCATGGAAAAATTTTGGGTAATTTGTAGGCACAATCCCAAAAACAGCACTTTTATTAAAGAATTCGTAAGTAATAGCCAACTTTATTTTTTGTAAAATATGAACTCAAAATAATCAAATGTATTTAAAATTCGTTTACAACAAATGTTCGAATGTCCTCCCACTAGTTAAAGATCGCTACCTTGCTTGGAACAGCAAGGGTTCGGCAAGATTCTAAATTTTCCAGGTAAAAAAAACCCGCTTCCTGGCCAATGTAGTACCTTCGGGTGGAGCATTGGAAAATCACATATAAGGTTTCAACACGATGGCGCTCCAGCACACAGTGCTCGTAATGTTAGGGAACACTTAGTCTTGCATATCCCAATCATTGGCACTATCTAGTGGCCATCGCGTTCGCCCGACCTCAACCCCCTGGATTACTTCTTGTGCGGTTATATGAAAGAAAATGTGTCTAAAACACATACCACAAACGAGCAGGACCTTCGTAGAAAAACACGCGAAGCCGTTGGAAGGCTGAGAGAATCGGTCGCGCCTTCAGGTTTTTAAAACGAAATTTTTTGGGACGGTGTCGTTTATGTATAAGAACTGGGGGCAGGACATTCCATCATTTGTTGTAAACGAATTTTAAATACATTTGATTATTTTGAGTTCATATTTTACAAAAATTATAAGTTGGCTATTACCTAGGGATGGA
This sequence comes from Platerodrilus igneus, assembly GCA_036346225.1. NCBI lineage: Eukaryota > Metazoa > Arthropoda > Insecta > Coleoptera > Lycidae > Platerodrilus > Platerodrilus igneus. The sequence continues at coordinate 941,092 of JARFIW010000202.1, read as the reverse complement.
CTCGGGCCGGGCCGGGCCGGGCTTTTAATAAGTAAAATGAACGTTGCAATAACTCTCTGGTATTTTAGGCGGTAGACATAAACTATACACGCGATTCATAATATCGACGTTCGCCGCATGATTGAAATTTGAAGTATATACATATACATAATATAAATGGTATAAACTCTTGAATTATGAATGAATCACCTAGTTCGATGTTCCTGGGCATTTTTAACTTGCCTAAAGTACAACATAAGCGACATTAAAAACCACTAGAAAAAAAATATTCGGAATAAGAGGTGAGTTACAATATCACGTCTCCTTTATACTAAACAAGACGAAAAACTGATTATTAATTGGTGCATGAAAACACTACGTGAAAATATAATTAAGAACGTTTAGTTACTCAATGTGAGATAGAAGTGGAAGGACAGTGGAATATCTACTCATGTGTTTTTCGACCCGAAAAATTCAGGCCGGCCCGAATCGTTTGGTCCGGCCCGGCCCGAAAAAAAATAGGCCTGGCCCGGGCCCGGCCCGAATAAAGTAGTTAACGGGCCGACCCGGATTCGAGCCCGAAATCGGGCCGGGCCGGCCCAAAAGTCCGAGCCCGTCTCTAGCTATTACTTACGAATTCTTTAATAAAAGTGCTGTTCTTGGAATTGTACCTACAAATTACTCAAAAATTTTTTATGCATTTAATTTTAGACCTACCAGTTATTAGATTAATTAAGTTTTTTGGATAGGTGTGCACTCTTCGATGGTAATACTATTTTTGAGTAATTTTAGTTTGAAAAGCACGCACAATTTTTCATAGAACCAAAATTATGCGATAATAAGTAAATGTTTGAGGAAGTCCTTATTTATTAAACAAGCAACATTCACTCATACAACAGAAAACGAACTACCTTCAAAAGGTCAGTATTTCTTTTATTGCAAATTAATATTCGAAGTTCTGCACGATTTTGACACAAAACGCAAAAGTTGTTATAACTTTGAAACCATCAACAATTGGATAACAACATATATAGTTATTTGAATAGGTAGTAATCTCAGCTATTAAACCCTTCAATTTGGACCATTACTTTTGGGACACCATATTGCATGTGAATATTATAAAACTTTATATCGAATCGTTGACGAGCTACAATTTTTACAGTATAGGGTTTACTACTACCATAAAGACTGATCTGGGCACGGCGTTGCTTCAGGATAGTTTTGAAGGAAACTATTAGAAGATTGCTTGTAGGAAATTAAAAAACTCTACATTGCAACACTTACGAGCCACATTTTTTTTTAAATAGGGGCTGATTCCACCCTTAAACTGACTTTCGCGCCTCGTCGCTGGAGTTTATTTTTGTAATAGAGTAGTAGAGGATTGCATGTGAAAAGTTTGAAAATTTTCTAACGAGTTGTTTACAAACAGAATTTTTTCTTAGTGTAGGGGTTGCTTCCACCCCCTAAGACAATTTGGTGAAGTGTTGTTGGTGGATATTTGTGAAATATGTTATTGTAGGATTGCATGTGAATATACTTTGAAAATTTTGTATCGTATCGTTCAGGAGTCAAGTTTTTCAGTATAGGGGTTACTACAACCCCCAAGATTGACGTTGACATAGCGTTGCTTGCGAACAGTTTTGAAGGAGGTTGCATGTGAAATTTTAGATATTTTTGATTGAGCCGCTTACAAACTATATTGTTGTCTAATATCGGGGTTGCTTTTACCCCCAAGACTAGTTTTCGCTCTCCGTTGTTGTTGTTGCTTATTTTTCTAATGGGGTATTAAAAAATTGCATGTTAAAATTTTTAAATTTTTGTCCAACGCTTTACGAGGTACAATGTATTTAGTTTAGGGGTTGCTGCCACCTCCATGACTGGTTTGGCACACCATTGCTGGTGGATGTTTTTGCTATAGGTTATTAAGCATTGCATGTAAAAATTTTGAAAATTTTCTAACGTGTTTTTTACCACCTAAAATTCCTTAAGTGTTGGGGTTGCTGCCATCCCCGTGAGTTTAATGCACTGTTGCTAGTGGATGTTTGCGCAATATACTATTAAAGAACTGTGTGTGAATATTATGAAAATTTTGTATCGCATCGTTCACGACTACAATTTTTTACAGAATAAGGGTTACCGCTACCCCCCAAGACGCACTGACACAGCAGGGTTTGATGATAATTTTGAGGAGACTATTAGAATATTGCATGTGATGATTTTGAAAATTTTGCGTAGCACCGTTTACAAGTTACTTTTTTTTTAATATAGGGGTTGATTCCACCCCCAAAACGTTGCTGGTGTTTATTTTTGCAATAGAGTATTAGACGATTGCATGTACAAATTTAAAAAAAAAATCATCCAGCTTTTTAGGGGGAACACTTAAATTACCTTGGGGGTTGCTGACACCTCCAAGAATGACTTGGGCACATCATTGCTGGTGGATGCTTTTGTTATAGACTATTAAGCATTGCATGTTAAATTTTTTAATTTTTCTAGCGAGTCGTTTAAGAGCTAAAAATTTATTTAGTATAGGGGTGTTGCCGCCCTCAAAGATAGACTTTTCTGTATCGTTGCTTGCAAATATTTTGTAGTATGCGATTAGAGGATTGCACCTGCAAATTTTAAAAATTTTCTATTCAGCCGTTTACGAACTACAATTTTTGTTGAATAAGGGTTGCTACTACCCTCAACATTAGCTTTTGTGCACCTTTGCTTATGCGTTTCTATTATAGACAATTAGAGGTTGTTTGCATGCAAACATTTTGAATATTTTCTATTGCGTCATTTAATAGCTACAATTTATTTAGTGTGGGAGTCCTAGCTACCCCTTGAGTAGTAGGGTAAGGTAGAACTATTTACAGAATTATAAGTGCAGGTGTATTCAGAAACAATTCGCAAAATTGGAAATATTTGTTATCAATATATAAATTATATTTTCTACACTTTACAAAAATTTTGCTGGGAAGCAGTGAATAACTTCATACAAATATATAAATGCGATATCACATCATATAAACAGGTCCATGACCTAAGCGGTAAGCTAAAAATTTTAAATACTCAAACACTTAATATATATTAGCGAATGAAAGTTTGCAGCAAACTCTATGGACGCAACGAAACTGCACGTCGCACTATCATCTAAGCAGACTAACTGGCGCCACGCTGTGTTGCCATTTAGCGGTTGTAAAGATGATAACACAATAGAATATTCCGTATATTAAGATATATTCTGTGGCGCTCTCAGCGGAAAATCGCTAGACTAAAACTATACGATTTCTGTACATTTTCCTATTAATTTTAAGTCCATTTTGTGTTTCTTAAATATTTAAAATAAAAATCTGTACAAAAACCTATTGACTTTGACATATTCCAAATCTTACCAATTTGGGTCTTCTTCCATTTAAACATCTTAGACAAGGAAGCGCAATGTCAATAATGCTAAAAAGTGAAAAGTTCTATCTTGCGTCCGATATACGGTAGTAAGTTTACAAGGGACGCAAGTTTGAATGCAAATTCCGGTCTATCGGGTGCAAAATGATAGTAGGATGTATATATATATATATATATATATATATATATATATATATATATATATTTATGTATATGTATATATATATATATATATATATACATCCCACCATCAATCGAACGTCCGTACATTCTGATTTTACATTACATCCAACGTCCATGTGAAATACTACGTCCAGTATACGGACGCCGAATTTCCAGCATGTTAAATTTTTGAAGAAGCTTTGTAAGAGTTAATTATGTCATTTGGCAAAAATTAGGGTGGACGCCCCTTGGCTGCAAAACATAAAAAAAATATACATTTTTAGTTCAACGTTTTTACAGCAGAGGCATTGCGTTCGTCGGGTGTATATCGAGACCGTATATCTATCAGTCGTGGTATTCACAACCACACGTCCGGAGAATTGGCAACGTTGTACTCCTTGAAGTCGCTCGTTATTTTAGGTACACAACAACTAAGCTTTACTTGTTCGATTGACTAGCATGTGGGAGGGGAGTTTGACAGGCGCTTGCTGCATTTACTTTTCCGTAAGATATTATTAGTTCACGTTTAAAGAATTACGTGACTAATTTGAAGGACGAAACTGCGTTTAGCGTTCATTGAAGTAATTCAGTAGTCTGTAAAATTGAAAATGCATACATGTAAATCATTGACTTTTATTAGGACATGATTTAGGCTTTAATTATTATAAGAACTTACCGTGAGTAACAAATCGAGAATAATTTTGAACCCAAACGTTTGTCAACAAAGCGCTATATAATTTTGCTATAAAGTACGACATTTATTAAACTACATTGTTTAATGTAAATGTGATTTTCAGCATTACTACTTTTTCTTATTTTAAAAAATTCAGTGTTATGGATCTTAATTTTTAATAATATTTTCTAGAATAACGCAATTTGCAAACAATTTTTACCACTGTTTTTTTGTTGTTCAAGGTTAACATTGCACCGTGCCATTGTATTCAAATCCGTATATTATTAAATCGATTGGTGAAGTGATTTTTAAAGAAGAGTCAAACTTATTGATTGCAATGTTATCTAAAAATAGTTTTACGGACACTTAAATTTTCTTAATGTGAAATATGATAGGCTTTGAGATGAAGAATTTTCATATATAAAAGCGGATGAGTTTTTTTTGTCTACATTCTACAAAGGTAATGAACAATAATTAATTCCCTTTTTTGAACACAAGTTCCTTTGAGTGTACATACTATTTTCAGTCATTGAGAAGAACGACAAATATCTCCTTGTTATAAATAATTACTTTCCTCATTCTTTTAAATTTAGGCGTTCTAAACCCGCCGAATATACCGTGCTTGTAAAATTCATTATACTGATCCTGATTAAGATTTTGCGGGTTCTAGGCTTAAATTGACTGTTCTTGTCTATATATTAATATTTTTTTTATTCATATTAAATAGAAAAATGATCTTTGAAAGTAGATTAATAAAGAGGAACCTATCTAATAATTATTTGTATATCAAGATTGTGAAATTGCCTTTTTGTGTACCGAGAATCGGCTTGTTGCTGAGGATAAATAATCTCAAGGTCGCTACAAAGTTTCACCGCCAGGTGTACAGGTGTTCAGAAATACCCTAAAGATCGTTTCTTATATAACTGCACATACCAGCCTACATGCTTTTCAAATCACCTGCACATGCACAAACACACAGCGACAGACCCAGAAGAGCAAAAGATTTTTTGAACAAATCGCTTGTATATTGTTTTAGTAATGTGTATGGTAGTTCTATTTTTTAAAAGTTCCGAAAGTTATATTAATTTATCTGATTCTCGATCTCTGGAAGTAAATTCCGAAACGTAGTCTCATAAAGCAGAATATAAGTTATACAACTTATACAAAAAATGGGAAATTATTCGCAAATGCAGGAAAGCTAAAGAACAATGCATTGATGAAAAGTGCAAAGAGGTATAAACTAAGATGGAAATAGGAAAACAGATAAAGCATACAAACTAATTAGAATCAATTTTAGGTATAAAATCCTATAGCAAAAAAATATAAAGGGCGCGGAGGAAACGTCATTATAGAAAATGTAGAGAAAGTGGGTAGATGGCAAGAATATATAGGGAAGAACGAACAGCATCAGAAAAGGAAGCAGACATTGAAAAAAATGACTTTGGGTATGCTATAATTAGAGATGAATTTGATTTAGCAATAAAGATTCTGAAAAATCGTAAGGCGCCGGGTACAGATGAGGTGCAAGTAGAAACTCTAAAAGCCGCTGGACAAGCAGTAACAGAATGTCTCTTCCAACTTGTATGCTATATGTGTGAGACAGGCGAGACACCCAAAGATTTTAAACGTAACATCATAATAACTATACCAAAAAAGGTAGGCGCGGATAGATGTGAAAATTTTCGAACAATAAGTTTGACAGCACATGTGTCAAAAATATTAACTAGAATTAAACAAAAACGAATGAAAAACGGGCGGAAAGAGATGAGACAGGGATGTGCCCTATCCCCATTAATTTTTTACTTGTACATTAAAGAGGCAATGAATACTGCCATAGACAGAAAGACATTTGGAATTACTATGCAGGGACAAAAAATTGAAATGATTAGATTTGCAGGTCATATAGCGGTATCAGCATCTAGAAAGGAAGAGTTAGAAGCTGCTCTTAATGAAATGGAAACGGTTCTAACGGAGAAATACGGTATGAAAATTAACAAAAATAAAACTAAAGTACTAGTATGCAAAGGAGGGGAAAATAAATCAAAAACAAGAATACAAATAGGTAACAAGAACTTACAAGGGGTTAAGGATTTCTGCTACCTAGAAAGCCAAATAACATGGAAAAAGCGCAAAAGATATACAACAAGGATTAGTATAAGATCGTGCTACATTTAACAAGAAAAAGTAACTACTGTGTTTAAAGACAACAAACATAGAAACAAGGAAACGATTGCTTAAAACATGTGTGTGAAGCACAGCACTGTACGGCTGTGCAGCCTGTACAGTAGGAGAAGCGGATAAGAAAAAAGTAGAAGCCTTTGAAATGTTGTGCTACAGACATATGATGAAGATATCATGGACAGACAAAGTTAAGAACAAAGAGGTACTAAAAATGGTAAAGGAAGAAAGAAATATATGGAAAACGGTAAAAATAGGAGAGATAGGATGATAGACCACATACTACGGCATGAGGAATAGTGCAGAATGCTTTAGAAGCAGTGATAGAAAAAAGAGAAGTAGATGTAGACCTAGGTTAGACTACTCCACACAGATAGTGAAAGATGTAGACTGTAGGAATTTCAGGAAATGCATAGCGTAGCTCTGAATAGAAATCAATGGAAGTACGCATACAACCAGTCCCAGGATGGATAAACTAATGACGAAAAAAGTAACTGTACTTGAACATGATGATTATTATAACCAACTACAAGTATTAGTTGGGCAATATTCTCGAATAATGTTAATTGTGTGAAAGGATTTACTGGAAAACTATTAATTCAGCAAATGTCTAAGTGTTGGGGGATCTTGGCGGCCACAGGCTGCTTAACCCCTTCACATACCATACATGTGATTTTCAATGCTCCACCCGAAGGTACTACATCGGCCGGGAAGAGTTTTTACCTGGAAAATTTGGAATTTTGCCGAACCCTTGCTGCTCCAAGCAAGATAGGGATCTTTAACGTGCGTGACAACACACACACGAGACCTCCATTTTACCTCTCATCCGAAAGGGGTGTATTTTGTGAAAAATGCTTGCTTAACATTTTTCAAGCGGATCGTGTCGGAATTGCACCCGGGACCTTGGGCGTAGTAGTTACACGCATACCAACTACGCCCCGGACCCGCCTCCCCTTAACATACCATTACATCTTGGTGAAATAGGGCATATAATTAGAAAACAATAGAAGTGGAACCGAGCTGTATATAGGCTGTGTGAGAATTTCAGGAAACTGTGTAGGCTAGCTCAGAATTTAAATAAGTGCAGGTACTTGTCCAACCACTTGTGAGACAAAAACCTAATGTCAAAAAAATAAGATCAGATAAATCTGATGACTATTATATACAACTACAGATGTTGGTTGTGAAATATCTGTAACTATTGTTGAGAGAAGATATATTAAAAAAAATATTAAATCGGCAAATGTTCAAGTGCTGGGGGAACTTGGTAGCTACAGGCTGCTTATCTCCCTTCACAACCACTGAATGTCGAAGAAATAGGATATATAATTGAAAAACAATAAAAAGGGACCGAACTGCATGTAACAAAAAAGAACCGCGCCTATGATGAAAGACAACAAACATAAAAACATTGTTGAAAGCATATGTATGGAGCACAACACACTATGCCTATGAAATGCGGGCAGTAGGATAAGCAGACAAAAAAACGGTAGCAGCCTTTTGGAATGTTGTGCTTCAGATGTATGAGAATGATAGCATGGACAAACAAAGTTAATAACAAATAGGTTATAGAAACAGTAGGGAAACAAGGATATCTGTGGAAAAATAGGAGAAATAGACGGGCAGAATACGTTTTAAAACATTTTTTTGTGAATAGTATGGGATATATTGCAAGTAAAGATAGGATAAAGGAGGTAGATTTAAACCTAGATCAGATAGTTCTAGATGCAGACTGTGCAAATGTTTAGGTTAGTTCGAAATAGGAAACAATGAGGGTAAGCGTCTAACCAGTTCCAGGACTGAAGGCCTAATGATGATGATGAGGCGAGGTCTTGAATATTCTGCAGGTCATACCAGATCATGACCAAAAAAGCTATGGGACCTCAACATCAAGGCTAGAAATGAAGTACGACGACTCTCTGCAACAAGTGTATCACTCTTAAGTAAAGGACCGTCACCAAAGGAATAACAAGAATTTGCAAGAGTTTAAAGCAGATATTTCTTGCTTGGTGAGACTAACCTACGTAACAACACCAGATAGCTTTCTAAAGTAACTGACGCTACAGACCTTTGTTGGCTGGGTACGTAACGGAGTGATGCAGCAAGCACTATGACTGTCTCGACGAAGGGCCTTAGATGAAGCGCTAGCTCATTTTTTGGAATTTGAAACAGCAAAGCAAACTTCGCATCATAGTAGTGGCAAATGCAAAATGTTCCGTTTGAAAGCAGCGCTCAGAAAGCATGGAGAAGGTGATTCAACGAGTAGTTCGTGAACACCAACCAAAGAGGTGTAGACCCAGATGCTGGAATTGTGGTGAGTTTGGGCGTATGCAGTCCAAATATAAGCAGCCCAAGAGAGCAGTAAAAAGCCGGAAACTAAAGGAGTTCGACAGGAAGGGCGAAAGTCAATCTGGACGGATTCTGCGCAGGAGATGATTATTGACATCGCACCATCCAAGCATGATTACATTATTTACATATGTGAACAATTTAGTGGCAAGATTGTGAATTTCTTGGTTGATACTGGAATAATGAGGACAATTGCTAATCCGGATAAAGTGCACAACAGTGGTATAGTGTCATTCGCACAGTACGTCTTCAAACCGTGGCTGGTGAGAAAATTCAAAGACATGGTTTGCTAGATGTAAAATCAGAGTTGGGAGCAAATTATTTGAACACCAGGTAGTAATTACGAACTCCACCAAAGAAGTTATCTTGGGAATAGATATTTTGAAGGGATACAAATTCCATGTAGGTATGAAAGAGGATGTCTTGAGAGTAGGGAACGAGGTAGTATTGTTTTGCGAACAGACGACGTGTCTATGCAAATTTGTTTTTGTTTGACGGACAAGGTTGTTCTACCTGAAGGAAGGAAAATGTTGTACCGGGAGGCTTGGATGTTGTTCTCTGGGAAGATTTTGTGCTCGCTATTGAATCGATTAGTGACGAATTTCTTGGAGATGACGTGCTTTCGAGAAGACTGACGAAAGTGACGGATGGTGTACCTGTTAGAATCCTAAACGCTAATGACTTCTAACATGCTAAAAAAGTAATTCAACGGTTGGTGGTATTCTTCGGTTGTCCAAGTGACGGGGTGTTCCGGTATTGAAAAAGAATCACCCACCAAGGAGTATTCCGCAAAGTTATTAGATCAGTTGACGAAACCGTGCCAGTTTCTTGAATAACAACAGCTGGCCGATCTTAAGAACTTGATCCGACAGTACTCGGAAGGTTTCGCAATCGACGGCGGCCGATTAGGAAAGACCGCAGTAGCCGAGCACAAAATCGATACAGGAGATGTCAGGTCAATATAATAGCAGGTGCGGAGACTCCCATTGGCCAAATGCGAGGAGGTCAAGAAGATTATTGGAGTTATGGAGGGTAAGGAGTGATTGAGCATTTTGATAGCCCTTGGACATCGCTTGTTGTGCTTGTTAAGAGGATGGACGAGCTAACAAGATTTTGTTTAGACTGCATGCGTTTGAATGCCGTGATCAAAAGGACAGATACCTACTTCTAAGGTATGACGACATCCTAGATACATTTTCAGGGTAGCAATGATTTTCAATTTTGGATTTAAAGAGTGGCTACTGGCAACTGAATATGGAACCCAAAGATCGAGACAAGACTACTTTCACTATTGGTACTGGCCTATGACAATTAACAGTCATGCTATTTGGACTTTGCAACGTTCCTGCCACCTTCGAACGTTTAATGGACAGCATCTTGCCTGGGCTTACGTGGAGAATGCGTCTGGTAATTTGTATGGCGTGATTCTGATTGGAAAGTCATTTGGGAAATATTTGAGAAATTTGGAAAAAGTGTTTTGAAAACTCAGGGAAGCCAATTTGAAGCAGAGTCCAAACCAGTGTCATCGACTAGGCAATGATGTGAAGTACCTAGAGCAAGCAATTTCACTCAATGAAGTCAGGCTAGACCCGAAAACAATTCAGGCGCTACAAGAGCGGCTGATGCCAAAAGGCAACCACCAGCTATGCAGCTTTCTGGGATTCTGCACTTACTGTAGAAGGTTCGTTTCCGAATTTACAAATATTGCCAAGCCTTTAGTAAAGTTGGCTGAAGATATCGTGATTATGTTTGGAATGAAGATTGCCAGCGTACGTTCCAACAACTATGGCAGTTATTAATAACAGATCTGATCTTAAGTTATTATCATCGATTGGAAGGCAAATTTATCTTGATTAAAGATGCACGCAATGTGGCCATCGAAAGTGTACCATCCCAAATGCAAGGCGGCCAAGAGAAAGTCATTGGTTACCTTAGCAGGATGCTCTAGAAACCAGAACGGAATTATTGCGTTACAAGGCGGAAACTGTAGGCTGTGGTGCAATCTGTAGAGCACTTTTGTAAGTGCTCCTACGGGAGAAAATTTCACCTGAGAAGCGATAACGCCGCTTTGAAGATGCTATTACAGTTTAGAAAGCCCGAAGTACAAGTCACCAGATGAATAGAATATCTTCAGCAGTATGATTTCGACACGGAACACCGTGCTGGTGCAAGTCATCGTAATGCAGATACACTTTCGAGACGGGTTTTAGCCGAAGATTGTAATCATTGTTCAAGGGCAGCAACAAAGTGTGATCTACTTGGTGGATTACCGTGATCAATGACGATTGGTAGCCTATACAGATGCGAACGAAACAAGAGAATGACAAAGACCTACGACTCATTCTGGCTTGGAGAGTCGGAGCAGAACGCGTTTCCTGGCAGGACACTAGTGCATTGAATAGCACTCTGAAGTCGTATCGGACACAATGGGAGCACTGAACAGACACTGCTGGGACGCAAAATACTTCTGCCGTGTGATCTTGAGTTTGGGTGTCAACTCTGAGATGACCTCGTGTGCTAGGGCTACGTCAATGAGCTCAAACGCAAGATGCAAGACATCCATGGTGACGTTAGGAAAAATATCCGGTTCACAAGCGATCGAATGATAACCAGATATGACATCAAAGTACAGGAAGCTCATTTTCAAAAGGGCAGCCGCGTTTGGCTGCACAACTGCAGACGGAGACGTGGATTGTCCAAGAAGTTACAAAGACATTGGGAGGGTCCGTACAAATTTGTAAAAAGAATCAACGACTAGGAATATCGGATTCGAAAGCTCCGAAAAGGTACGCGTTAACCGGTTAGCATCCTACGGTAGTAATGACGCCGGTAGTGCCGAAGAACGACACGCAGTGAAACTATCAGTTACGCTCGTTTAGATGCTAGCGAGTAGTTTATATGTAGTGTCCCACCTTGTATATGTATATGAATAGTAATTTTTTTTTTATTTATATGTTACTTATATCTTAATTATTGTCTGGTTCTTTATTTTGTTATGTATTTCTACACTTTGCTGTCGGGCTGTAGGTTCATTGGTTTCGTTCTGATTGACCCCTCAATCTTCGACTGTGTTAATGCGATCTTCTCCTTCCTTCCGTTTTTTCTTCTGTTATAGTAATTCCGGCGAATCGTTCTTGACCGATTCACGTCCTTTTTTCATGGCCAGCTAAAGTTATAACCAGTTTGTGTGCTTTATTCTTTCCTTATAAAAACACTTGGTATTTTCAAAATCGAAGGTCCGCGGCTTCTAAAGTGGGTAACATGAACATTAATTGCTATTTATAAGCAATCGTAAACAGACAGTTGTTGTGCAGACGCCGACGAGGCAACAACAGTCATCTACCACCGCCTCCGGGCGACCAAAAATGAGCAGCGGAACGGTGACGCCCTGAGGGAGTTCTCCAGCTATACGGGGCGCCGAGAAATGGGTACACAAGTGAAGTCGTTAGATCCACATCCATCAGTCCTGTTAGACGAGCTACCTGACGATGGAGCGGCTTGTGGCGAATAGCCATCCTGTCGGTCAAAACCACAGGCCAGTGTACCCATGATCCGGATATCGTGTAGTTGGAGGACAACCAAGAGGAAGATCCGGGAAACTGCCCACTGCATCAAAACAAGAGGATTCCAGGAGCAGGTCTCTTGGAATCCAGACCAACATATATATTTAAGAAGATCAACCTATAAGAAACACCACAACAACTCATCACATCATCAACAAGCAGAAAAAGTCTCGAGTTAAAAGGCATAATACCGACGCTGAGAACGTAGGGTCCAGCTAATGCACGGAATCGTAAACAAATTAGGTAAAATGTATTGTAAAAGTTTCATGCGGTCACTATAAATGTACCCTTCAGGTATTCGAAGATGATACTTTGATACTATTGTGTTAAAATGTGCTAATTTTTGCACTATTTCTACTTTTGAACAAAATTTTGTATTTAAAAAGTAGACAGGCTATTAAACTTAAAAGTTGTGAGGACTGTTTTGTATCGTCGAAAACAAAAGTGTTATATATTAATATTTGGCAAGCTAGATATCAATATATAGAAGCAGAAAGTTTTTCGTTCTTAAATGTTGAAATACAAATCAAGAAAAATACATTTCAGCTGTTTTCGTTAGCAATTGTTTTCAAACAGCATTTGATATGCTAATCCTCGACCGTCGACTTCTCGGTCATCATATTCGCACAATAAATACGATACCTCTTGCTTAGACCTTGAATTTAATCTGATTCTAACTGTTCTGACAGACAAAATTAATGAAAACTGTGAAACCTGATTTCTAAACCATTTTTAACTACATATACAATGTGATTCTAGACAAATCCTTTAACCATTTTAACTTCCGTTGCTTTTGTAAAAACTTTTTTACTTTTAAGAAATGTTATGTAGGTAGCCTTCTAAGTCAAATAATTTCAATTATCACTCAAAATGAAACATGATTACATGGTTTAATTCCTAGAATAAGCAAAACTAATATGATGAAATAAATTCCATATATAAATATAAACGGTACTCTTAATTTCAACGAAATTCATATAGGAACTGCACAGAAAGCACAAATACGTAACTATCTTGTCGACAACGAGATATGTTGAAAAGCTGGCAACGTTGTTGGATCTTTGGTTGATAGTGTATTTGGGCTGTATATGAAAGGAGTATATACACCGGAAGCTTAAAGTGTGCAATATAAAAGGACGCAGTAAAGATGAAAAAGTAAAAGTAGATATTTTTGTAACAATAGATTCTAAACCCCCTAGGTTCAAGCCCATTCTAAACGGTTTAATATACATGCATGTATATTGAAACATTAGCAGTATTTCTGGTGGACGCTGTAAGTGTTAGTTGTAAAAGGACGCACTATTAATACTGGGATGTAAATATATATATATATATGTATATATATATATATATATATATATTTATGTATATGTATATATATATATATATATATAATAATATATATATATATATATATATATATATATATATATATATATATATATATTGCTGTGATATACTCCTTTGAATGCGGGAACTGGGTCCTTTCAACAAAAAATTCTAGTCCCACAGATTGGGCGTCATAAACGGCTGTGATCCTCTTTTCGCCTCGGCTGCTCACCTAATGTTATAAACCTCCTCATTCATAAAAAACAACACATTCCTACCAAAACATCAACGTTAACTCTATTTACATCAATATTCAGAATACATTAAAATTTCAAAATTAAACTCAGCATAAATTTCAGTTTTAAAAAGAATTTCAAGATTAATTTTATTATCATTTTAATGTGCATCCAAAATTAAAGTCCTTGTTGGATGCCTACTAATTAATATAACAATATAGGTAGACCGGAGTCTGAGTATAAAGGAGCATCTACCACCCCTTTACGTTAATTAACCAGGTTCGTCTAATTGAGCTCAAAGACATACCCAAATTTTCATCATATTACCGAACATCAAAACTAAATACCCTTTCTACTTCAACAAGCAAATTTCATCTTAAAATTAAAATTTTATGGTTAGTATAATTTCACTAATGTCCATTTAAAGTAAATCAATTATAAAGTTATTCAACACACACAAAATGTCAAACATAATAGTATAATTTACCTGAAGGTTACTGTCCTCGTAGCTTCAAAGTACATCGTCCCTTTAGTTAATCACACCATTCCAACAGGATTATATTTACGGCTTCTAATTCTCAACGCTTTTAAAATTTTCTCCATCACCAGTTGTTTCTGGGCTTTTCCTGAACTCATCTATGTATATCTGACCCTTGTTTCGTGGATCCAGACACGTATTTGAACCATTTAATTATTAACACCCCGAAAATAGCAAATAACTTCATACTTCTTTCACCAATATACGCCAAAACTGCCTACTTTTGTGTATACATTTGTCGTTGTAAATTTTGCTAATTGGTACAGTGAAACTAAATTTTATTACCTTGTATCTAAGTGCACTGAAGTACATTCATGTTAGCACGTAAATAACCAACTATTTTGAATCACTAAAATATACGAGCAAAATTTTAAATTATTTTCTCAAACTAAAATGCACTGTTTAACATCTTCAATCAAGTCGAGGATGTAAGAGCTTTTAACGCATCGAATAGTCAAAAGTCTAAGAGGCCTTGTTTATATTCACCTCGGTATATATAGCAAAAGCCTGTCTGTCGGTCTGTTCCCCAAAACGGGTAATTCTAAAGAATTTCTCATGCCATGTTCCCAGTCTGTCGCTCGCGCGTCGATTTTACGAATTTTCACTCGTCCCATTTAAATCTCAGAAATTTCAACACACGGCACGCAAGCATGTCCGAGAAATAACTAATTGACTTTTATACCGAAATTGTTGTTTCTACCTCTGATATTTGCATCCTATTTTCAACCAATTGTGACCCTCGTGACGTTGCTTAAATCCCGCTTTTACTATATGTGTCTTTGCTTGACGCATTTTCTTTCCTTTTCTAACCTGTTCGTATTGGTGCAAATTGATATTCTTTATTATCGATTATATTTTAGTCCATGTGGACTGTTATCTGGGTTTAATAACCCCGTATCGCACATTCTCGTGAATATTAAGCCCCGGTTTCTCCAAGATTCTTTGAAACTATTAATTATCTACAAAATTTACGCCGTATGTGATATTTAAACTACGCAGGTGTTCAAAATAATATTAATTCTCAGAGCTTTATTTTCTGGTATTATAATCTTGGGTTTTACAAGTTTCTATAGATATTATCTGTTACTAACGGTTCAATTAACTTCAATTAAAATTAATACTCTTTAATTTTTAGTGAATCCTAATTAAATATTCAATTATTATCTGTACGTTTCGTTTAATACTCGTTGCCCAAACTTGAATCAATTAATATAAATCTTGCACGTAATTTCCATTTGATTCTTTACTTAATAATAATTAAATTACACGTTGAGCATTTTAAAACTGCTTATTTTTATATAAAGCGTCTTGTAAATAATTTTAATCTCTTATTTTTAATAAAACGAATGAATTTTTATTCTCCACGGGTTTTTAATAAAGCGTATTATCTAATAAACTTCCTTATACACGGTGATTAAAATTATTTGATGTAATCCATTAATTTTCTACCCTGGTCTAAATATGAGTATTTTCCCCCTATTTGAATACAAATAATCCCACTTATTTGAATTCAAATATAAAACATTTAGACAAAAAAAATTACAAAAAAACTGCCTATCTCTCTCTACCCTTATCTATCTAACTTACCTACTTTGTCTCCAATCCAAAAAAAATTTACACTTACCTATATCCTTATCCTATTCCTAACTCTCACCTACTTTTATAAACTGAAATTATCCCTAACTTCATCCTACTTATCCATCTAATCCTATATACATCCTATATACCTATCCTATTCCTAACTTTTAACTAATCTTCACTATACTTTACTTCCCCCTACCTAATCTTATATGCCTATCCTACTCTTACTCTATTCCTAACTCTCCACTAATCTTCTATGAAATATCTACACTTAACCTATCTTATTTTCTTCCTACATTTACTCTTTATTCTCATCCTAAACCTATTCCTAATTATCTCCCATATTTATCCTATACCTAGCTTTATTTTCTATACACACCTACTTCTACTCTTCTATATACACCTATTCTATCCCTTGTTCTATATCTATACTAAAGTTCACCTATCTCTATCCTTTGTTCATTAAGTTATTTAAATCTAACTCTCTTCTAGACCCTCCAAGTCTTCCTTCTTACCATCCTAATACTCTTCATCCCTATCTCTCCCCCTTCTATATCTATACTTAACATCTCTATTATCTCACATACAATAAACTTATCATCCCTCTTATCCCGACTCTTAAATATTACTTCTTCTTCAGTCCCTACACTTGTCTGTTTCTCATTTATTGTTGTTTCCCTTTCTGCCGACAAACCAAACGATACTACTTTAAAATTATCAAATTTTTCCTCTACGGAAAATCCTCTGTACCTGCTAGAATGCTTGTGTAATGGAATCCGCCAGAATGAATCCCTTAAATCTACTTGATTAAAAACAAACTTGCCATCTTTACTTAATTTCGCCTTCACCTGCTCCTGATATGCTGCTTCTACCCCCACTACTTCTGCATGTTTTTGTATTAAAGCTTGAACCTCTACTTTCCTTTACTCTGGACATCTTATCGTGTTGATCTGTTTTACTTCATCATCCTCTACCTCTATTACATTAATACTAAACCCCGTGTCATCCTCTGTGACTTCATAACTGCCCTTCCATGGCACTACCCTATCTTTAATCCTTACTACCTTCCTTTCCATATCTATCAAAACCCCTAACTTCATCATACAGTCAACACCTAAAATGCTCTGAAACTTCAGTCCAGGTACAATTACAAACTCCTGTTCACAGCTAAAACCTCCTATATCTATCCTAAGCACCACAACACTATTTACTACAGCAAACTTCTTCTTATTTGGAGCTACTAAATGGCTACGCTTTATAGGCATAATTCTATCACAAACCTTATCCCTAATTTTGCTGACGAATTCCTCCGATATTAAACTCGCCTCTGCCCCTGTATCAAGTAATACTTCTACATTATTCTCAAAAATTTCTATATTAATAATTGGCAAACATAATTTTTCTACAGTTTCTGGCTCTACTTCCTCCTCAATTTTGAAAAATTCACGTGAATGTTCATATACATTTACACAGAAATCTAGTGGTCTGTCGCGTTCTAAAAATCCTGTCCCATCCTGTTTTCCGTGCTTGGTCCTGGTTGTCCTTCTACAACCTGTGCGTACGTCCTCCTCGTGTTAATATCCGTGTCCCTGTCTCTATTCGGCGTGCTGGTCACAGTCCTGTTTACCTCCGGTAAACTGTTCTGTAGCGTGTAACTAGGTCTTGGCGTCGGTCCCCTAGTCGCACTATTGCTCCTGTATTCCTGTCCTCGTCGTTCCCAATTCGGTCGAAAATTTCTGTTGTAGTCAGGCCGTCTCGGATAATTCGGTGTCCTGTTGTCAAACCTAACTGTGTTAACGTTTCGTTCTCTTATCTCTCTTGTCCGTCCAACACATACATCGTCATATCTCTGTAAGTATTCCAAAACGTCTCCCGTTCTGTGATGTTTTGTAAGGCCACGTGTTGTCTAATTTCCAGTTCAAAATGTCGTGATAGGTACTTGATTATCTGTCTGTCCGTCAATGGTGGATTCAGTTGTTTGGCCACACTGTATTTGCGGATGGCATATTGCTCCCTAGAACCTGCAAACTCTCCCTTAAATTTTCCTGTAATCAAGTCGTCCCTAATCTGATCCTGTTTGTGATCACTCCAGTAATGTTGTAAAAATTTGTTTTCAAAGTCCTGATACGTGTCTATGTCCTGTCCTACTAAATTGTACCATGCCTCCGCATTGTCCTTTAATAAAGCCTTTATCGTATTTAGTTTAGTCTGTTCGTCAAATAAATTTCCCACTAGATTTCTTACACTATTAATAAAAATTTGTGGATTTACCCTGTTATCGCCATAAAACTTCATGTGTTGGTCCAATGATACTCCACCTGTAGAAAATCTGGGACCATCCCCCGTTAAATTTGACATGTTGTATTTGATACTATTAACTTCGCGTTCTACCCTGCCTAACTGATCCCTACATGAGTCCGTTACTTCAGTCATTTTTACGTTTATTTCTTCTTCACAGAAAATGCGTACTTCGGACCTTAAATGTCCCATTTCCTGTCGAAGACCTGTAATGTCACGCTCATTTTATCTACCCTATGTTCAACTTCCCCCAGTTTCACGGTAAGACTATTTTTAAATTCTGTAAATTCTCTCGTCGATTTTTCTATTTTATTCTTTAATTCCTGATTTAATTGGTCAAATTTCTTATTCGATTCTTCCCTAGCTCTATTAGATTCTTCACTCATCCTCTCTAACATTCTCAATATCATCTCGTTTCCTTGATCCCCTGATTCCGTCCTCGACTGATCTCTACTGCCTCCAGCTTCTTCCATTTTCGAAATTTTCTCACACAATGCACTATTGTCACTTCCAATTTCCACTCCTTGACTCCTTAACCACTCTTTTCTCTGCATACGTTCTAATCACTCACACACACTCTAAAAATACTCTTAAATTTATACACAAACAGAAACTCTCTTTCTCAGATCGCCAGTTTCCTGGAATAAAATAACAAAAATTTTATTTGGAACTCGAGCCCTCACGTTGTGGTCGCCAAAATTGCTGTGATATTCTTTTTTGAATGCGGGAACTGGGTCCTTTCAACAAAAAAAATTCTAGTCCCACAGATTGGGCGTCATAAACGGCTGTGATCCTCTTTTCGCCTCGGCTGCTCACCTAATGTTATAAACCTCCTCATTCATAAAAAACAACACATTCCTACCAAAAACATCAACGTTAACTCTATTTACATCAATATTCAGAATACATTAAAATTTCAAAATTAAAACTCAGCATAAATTTCAGTTTTAAAAAGAATTTCAAGATTAATTTTATTATCATTTTAATGTGCATCCAAAATTAAAGTCCTTGTTGGATGCCTACTAATTAATATAACAATATAGGCAGACCGGAGTCTGAGTATAAAGGAGCATCTACCACCCTTTACGTTAATTAACCAGGTTCGTCTAATTGAGCTCAAAGACATACCCAAATTTTCATCATATTACCGAACATCAAAACTAAATACCCTTTCTACTTCAACAAGCAAATTTCATCTTAAAATTAAAATTTTATGGTTAGTACAATTTCACTAATGTCCATTTAAAGTAAATCAATTATAAAGTTATTCAACACACACAAAATGTCAAACAAAATAGTATAATTTACCTGAAGGTTACTGTCCTCGTAGCTTCAAAGTACATCGTCCCTTTAGTTAATCACACCATTCCAACAGGATTATATTTACGGCTTCTAATTCTCAACGCTTTTAAAATTTTCTCCATCACCAGTTGTTTCTGGGCTTTTCCGGAACTCATCTATGTATATCTGACCCTTGTTTCGTGGATCCAGACACGTATTTGAACCATTTAATTATTAACACCCCGAAAAATAGCAAATAACTTCATACTTCTTTCACCAATATACGCCAAAACTGCCTACTTTTGTGTATACATTTGTCGTTGTAAATTTTGCTAATTGGTACAGTGAAACTAAATTTTATTACCTTGTATCTAAGTGCACTGAAGTACATTCATGTTAGCACGTAAATAACCAACTATTTTGAATCACTAAAATATACGAGCAAAATTTTAAATTATTTTCTCAAACTAAAATGCACTGTTTAACATCTTCAATCAAGTCGAGGATGTAAGAGCTTTTAACGCATCGAATAGTCAAAAGTCTAAGAGGCCTTGTTTATATTCACCTCGGTATATATAGCAAAAGCCTGTCTGTCGGTCTGTTCCCCAAAACGGGTAATTCTAAAGAATTTCTCATGCCATGTTCCCAGTCTGTCGCTCGCGCGTCGATTTTACGAATTTTCACTCGTCCCATTTAAATCTCAGAAATTTCAACACACGGCACGCAAGCATGTCCGAGAAATAACTAATTGACTTTTATACCGAAATTGTTGTTTCTACCTCTGATATTTGCATCCTATTTTCAACCAATTGTGACCCTCGTGACGTTGCTTAAATCCCGCCTTTTACTATATGTGTCTTTGCTTGACGCATTTCTCTTTCCTTTTCTAACCTGTTCGTATTGGTGCAAATTGATATTCTTTATTATCGATTATATTTTAGTCCATGTGGACTGTTATCTGGGTTTAATAACCCCGTATCGCACATTCTCGTGAATATTAAGCCCCGGTTTCTCCAAGATTCTTTGAAACTATTAATTATCTACAAAATTTACGCCGTATGTGATATTTAAACTACGCAGGTGTTCAAAATAATATTAATTCTCAGAGCTTTATTTTCTGGTATTATAATCTTGGGTTTTACAAGTTTCTATAGATATTATCTGTTACTAACGGTTCAATTAACTTCAATTAAAATTAATACTCTTTAATTTTTAGTGAATCCTAATTAAATATTCAATTATTATCTGTACGTTTCGTTTAATACTCGTTGCCCAAACTTGAATCAATTAATATAAATCTTGCACGTAATTTCCATTTGATTCTTTACTTTGGAATAATTAAATTACACGTTGAGCATTCTAAAACTGCTTATTTTTATATAAAGCGTCTTGTAAATAATTTTAATCTCTTATTTTTAATAAAACGAATGAATTTTTATTCTCCACGGGTTTTTAATAAAGCGTATTATCTAATAAACTTCCTTATACACGGTGATTTAAATTATTTGATGTAATCCATTAATTTTCTACCCTGGTCTAAATATGAGTAATATATATATATATATATATATAATTTGTTGTTATTATTGTGGAAAGCAGTCAAATTTGATAGATTAATAAAATACTCTTTCAATCATTCAAGCCTTCGATAAATTTAATATCTTTGTCAGGAATCTAATGCATATAAAATTAATTGTTGGAATAGTAGTGTCAAATTAAATTTAAAATTATAAATAAATTTAAACTAATTTTTGAAAAATTAAAGTGAATGATTATTACTTTTAATAAGGGATATTAGATAACAATAAATATTGTTCAAAAACAGATACACAATATTTGAACAATATTTATAACTCATAACTCATAATCGTAAGTAATGTTAAACTACTATTCCAACAATTAATTTTATATGTATTAGATTCCTGACGAAGATAATAAATTTATCGAAAGCTTGAATGATTGAAAGAGTATTTTATTAATCCATCAAATTTGACTGCTTTCCCAATAATAAAACAAATTAAATAATTATTTAACCAGTCGAGATATCTTAAATATATATATATATATATATATATATATATATATATATATATATATATATATATATATATATATTATCGTATTATTACCTTGGTTGCCTCTCCTATTTTGTAATGTGTTTAGAAAGTTTTCCACCTACCTGAAATTGAAGCCCTACCACATAGACTTGCAATTCATATCACCCTACAACAATATCCTCTGAAGATGCCTTCCAATTCGGACGCCAAAACCTCCAGCTTCCTTAGGGATATTCGCCACAGCTGCTCACTCGTTCCCTGAAAATCCTATCCTATTAAAATAAAGTTGACTGCCAAAAGTACATCACGATTTATTAGCATATCCAATTATTATTTAAAATTTCAGATTACACTTCTCATGTATTTCAATATCTAACAAATATTATCAATTTTGAAAATAAATCTCATTTTAAATAAAATAACTTTGAAACTTTATTACATCAATCATAAACCAAAAGTAACTGGGTTTATCGCAAATTTTACTTTGCACGAGCTCATAGTAAAAACCTTCCTTTATCTATGTGCTGACTACAGCACTGAAATTACCAAAAACCCTTTTACTTTTTAGAAAAAGCTAAAATTTCACCTTCATATGATACCATTAAAATATTACATAAATAATTTTTCATTTAGTCTTTTCAAGGTAAATCATCAATTAAAATGTTCTTACATTATAATAAATACACAAAAAAACACCAAATTGTCACCCATAAAGTCACACAAGTCTTATAAAGGTAGAGTTACCTGGATTCGTTTGCGTCACCAGCTCTCTATTTGTACTCCATCATCTACGTAATCGTTCCTTTCGACTGCCCGTTCAAATACAATTTCCAGGTGGCCTCTCACCATCCGGAGCAAACCGCTTCTAACCAGATTCCTCCACACAAATGTACGGTAATACCATGCTCCCGTACACCTGCTACTGGTCCATTCATCAATTCGATAGGTACCCAGAGTACACACACCGCCTCCAACCACAAGTACTAAAATTGTACTTACTTGATATTTAATTTCAATTATTTACTGCATTTTGTCTGTTTCTGACTTGCCTGAATATCTGTGCACCTATTTGTGTTAATCCTCATTAAAAAATTTTAACCGGCACTGTCTTTTACGAAAATTCGATAACTGTCGTTTTATTTTAGCCTCTTAAATACGCCTCCTGTGTACGCGCATATTTCTCATTTCACTCCTACTTGCATTTAAAATCTCCCGTCTTATGTTATTTCTAGATGTTGTTCCCTCGCTATTCACAAGCCTTGTTCTGCCTAACCGATCGATATCATCGTCCATCCTACTTTTGTTTACCTAATCTAACAGTGTTACTCTGTTTGTAATATTTCCCCAGATTTCTTATTCCCTTTCTACTCAATATCCTCAGAAAACACAACGCGTTCTTGTTCCCCTCGTTAGCCTCTAACTATCTTGTTTAGCAGACGTTTTAAAGCCAACGTTCACTAGCCACATGCTACTCTCCTCCCTTTACCACATCAGGCAAACTATAGTCTTTTCTTTATATCGATCTGTTTTCGTACGTGCAATTTAGACCTGTATTTGTCCATCAATTATCTATTTCCCGCAATTTTAATACTTATCGACGAGCTTTTATGTTCGTTATCTGTATACAATGTTAACTTTCCAAGAATTTATAACACGTGCACAAGCTCGAATAAACAACTGCCTTTTGGAATATGCTATACTAACTAACCCTCTTCTATTATTGATTTTTATGCTACAAACCTGAAAGTTTTTTGTATTTACAAAATCATTACGCTATTTAAAAACAAATCTTAATTATACTTAACGAAATATACGTTTCACATATATTTATGCAATTATGTGCCTCAAATTAAGTTTCCTAACTAATTAATAATAATATTTACAGTGAAATTTTACCACGATATACAACTAACCCTAATATTTACTGAAAATTGGTCAAATGTTATCCGATCTTTCTCAAAAACGTCTCAAACTTTGCGTGTCCTTTTTACACATTCTTTACCTTGCAATAACTACATAGTTGAGCTTGCTAATGTATATTATGATCTATGAACCACAGTAATATATATATATATATATATATATGTATATATGTATATATATATATATGTATATGTATATATTGCTATGATAATAGGGTAGTTTAAGGGTAGGTTAAGCCATGGGGGTCGTAGAATAAATGTAAATAACTTGCACTTTAAGAAAAACACATAATTCCAGAAGTTATAAGAGTAAATCGGTCATCCTAAGTATTGTTAATTGAGAGCACACTGTATATAAAATACACGGGATTAAATGCACGAAAACATAAAGATGTCTAAAAGTAGTTTAGAAGTAAAGATAAAATTTCAAAACGCGACAAATTGCATCAAAATTAAATAACCGGGAAACCTAAATAAATTGGCATTGCAAAGATGTAACAATTGCGTCAAAAATATCATCGTACACGCATTCTAAATAATTCATTATTAGAAAATCGTACGTGACAGGAAGAAATCACATTTGTTCAAAAATCCAATATTCCGTAGAAATAAACAAGCACCAGGCGATTCAATCTAGATAATAATAATTAACAAACATCCGAATACGTGAGTTAATAAAAGGCAAAAGTTGGAAATTCTCAAATAATACCACGATATGTGGGGGGCGTACGTGACAGTCAAGGTATGCATCGAAAGATTTGAACTAAATAATTGGTGAAAGATCCCAGGTATGCGAGATAAAGCAGAAGTATCGTCCCAGAACGTAAATAAGCCAATAAAATCAGGTGGAGGTACGGCTTATATATACGATAATGACGAAGCGACAAGTTGGTCTATATTCAAACTGAGCTACGACTATATTCAAAAGTGTTAAGAATTTACGTAACCAGTGAAGCAAAGATCAAAGTAAAATAAGAATTAGAAAGCGCGAGAATTTGTGCAACGAGAATAGGCCGATCTATAAATAGACGTAAGTAAAACGACTTAATTAAATCCTTTTCTAATATTAATGAAACAGGGCTTTTAAATTCAATCTGTATATTAATATCAACTTTTAATTTCAATCTGGACTTTAATTTTGGCTTTTAATATCGACTTTTCAATTTTGACTTTTAATTGGAGACATATTTTGATTGAGATGGCTCTAATGTGGAATATTTAAGACGACTTTAATTTGGGACTTCAAACTTTGAACATGCTCAAACTTTGGAGATAGTTTAAAAATGAAAGTATTCTAATTTGGACATATTTTAACTTGGTACGATTTTAATTGGAAACAATTTATGGGACAGGCACATTAATAAGGAAAGCGGACATAGAAAGGGGATGCAGATCATGGACTAGGATAGAACTACAGCACCCATTCCAGGTTAGCAATCTTAATACACTTTATTATTGAAAACTGTTTTTGATTTATTATTTGTTACATTGTGTATTTGTAAAAGTCAACAAAGAGGGTCACTTAACAATTTATGACAAGGGAATATGGATCTTGGAACGTTCGAAGGTCTCTGAATAAGTAAAAGATATTTTGCTGGCTTTCAGAAAACCATAAATCTGGTATATTTAGATATTCTGTAAAAAGGGAAAATTTTGAGAGTTGCAAATATTATCAATGATTATATTGTGTATTATAGACTTGCTTTATTTGATTCAATAAGATCTATTCGGGGTAAAACCCTAATTTAACATTTCATAACATAAGTGCTCAAAATAACTTTCAGGGGTATATAACAGCAAATTTTTATTACGCCCAAATCGTGGGGCCTAAACACAGCAAAATTTTATGACGGCCCAACGCTGGGACTAATTTCATAGCAATTATATGGTATGCTAAATCGTGGGGCGAAAACACAGCAATTTTTATATATATATATATATATATATATATATATAATTAGTTTTATTTACAGGCACAGATAGAAAAAGATCGTCACAGATAAAGAGCTACAAGTGATAGTTGATAATTTGGTTTGTGACTCTGATGAGGGTGATAATTCTCATAAACCTTCTGATGAGAGTGATGATTCATATGAACCTTCTCATAAAGAAACTTGAAACAACTGATCCATCAATCTGAGATCGACAGCGAACCTTGTAATGTAAAATCAGAAAATGTCCAACCAGAAAATGATGATCAAGTTAAAAAAGATGAAGCTCCAAAAGAAAATGCAGGTCCCTCTGGTTGTTTTGTTTTATGGTTAAAACCGTATACAAAATTTGTCTCGAAAAGTCAAGTTTCTAGTAAACGCATGTGTACACTAACCTTTACTACACAAGCTAATTTCACGTCGTATCGATGTTTTTATAGACTTATTTTCTTCTTCTTTATTGTTATATATTTCTCAACGTACGAATGAAAGGATTAAAATATATAAACTATCAAGGAGGAATTCTCATTTGAAGGAAACTGATAAAGTTGTCCTTGGATGCATGGTTATAGTACGCTAAAATCATGTTTCACAAATTAGTGACTACTGGTGCACTCATTCTTAGTTGGGCAATATTTAGAGATAGATCTAAGTTAATTTTTTTAAAAATGTATTTTGCTTCACCAACGAAACCAGCAGAATGTTCCAAAACGTATTTTATCGACGACATAGTCCGATGTTTAAAAGATACGTTCTAGAAAAACCCTCAGGATAGTATCTTTCAAAGTATAGATAAATCGAGAACAAAATTCAAAGAGCGTTCGTCTTTGAAGCAATTTATGCCACAAAAGCCAACTAAGTTGCAGCTTAGATAAGATTCCCTTACTAGATATACATAGGATTTTAATATCTACACAGGTCCTGAAATTGAAGGCTTAGATGGAACTCTTGGAGAACGTGTAGTGCAAAAACTAATATAAACAGCAAGAGAAAGAAATATTACCTTCTTTTGATCGATTTTTTTATTTCGACCACTTTACTACATAATTATGCAGCAGTAGGAACTGGTAACTAAAATTAAAAAAAATTGTCTAAAATCAAGGACAAACTGAAAAAAGTAAATTTGTGTCTCAGTGCAGCAAAAATTGACCGTCGCTTGTGAAATAGCAAAACACAAAAGTAGTCCCTATGTTGAGCAATTGCCATAGCTCTAATGTTGTATCTGTCAATAAAATCTTGAAAAATGGTTCCAAAATCTATATTCCTTGACCAGAAATGTTTGCATAATATAGGGAAATTATGGTAGGGGCTGATTTGGCGGACCAAATGATAGGACTATACGAACAAGGTCGCAAATCAAGAAAATGGAGAAAGAAGGTTTCCTATCGCCTGGCTGTCGTAAATGCATAGATTTTCTATAAAGAATAGATAAAGAAGAAAATTCCTATCGCATTGCTGTTGTAAACGCATAGATTTTCTATAAAGAAAGGACAAAGAAGAAAATTCCTTCCCCGCGATTTCAAGTACCTCTGACGGAAGAAATGATATCAAAGAAAGAAAGACCACCTGGGACACGACTGCGACTCGAAATTGTATCTTTACATGTTCTAGTGGAAGGCAGGACAAGACAAAGATGCGAAAGGTGCACGGAAAACAAAATCCAGAAACGCACAAAGATAATTGGTCAAGAGTATAACATTCAGCTATGCTCTAGTTGTTCTTAAAATGGAACAAACATATTTAATGATTTTCAAAGAAAGTTTTTCTATAGAACTGATGCTGCATAACAATACCACAATCAAAGACTAATGGTACTCACATGTACCACCACCCCCTCAATCCCCTTGATGTTTTTCGGTATTTTCTACTATAGAAATAATTTTGACTTAAACAAACATATAAAAACACAAAGGTATTTCCATGTTTCGGACAAAAAAATCGTCTTGAAGAAGTGAACGCTTCATTCACCCGTAATAACTTATCTGAAAATGGTGCAGCAAGATAAATATCATGAGAAATAATATTGAGCAGAACCTCTTCCGTTTTGAGAATTCAATGTTGCTGAATTTTTATCTATGGTTTCCGATGTCAAAGTGTTTATTCGTAGATTTTATTCGCATTTATTCACAGTTCAAGTCTAAATATCACATTGTAAAAGATGAAGTCACGTCATCTGTGTAACTCTAAAAACGCGAACCAAAGTTTATTTATAAACGGATACCTAGTTGTTCTTACTCCAATTTTTGTTCCGAAGAGCTTACTGTCAGCGAGTGTGTATACGACCATCAAAAATTATACTAAAAACACTTGTTGACTATAATTGGGAATTTTATGGAATATAGAAACTTCTATGCCACAGTTTATTAATAACATTTTATCAAACAATTTGTGCTGCAATCGCCATGACAAATTATTTTCGAAAACTCTAAAACCTTTTTAATTAATAGATAATTTATGAATGCATATATTATACTCTCAAAAGGGTTAATCAAGGCATTAACGCCTTGCTATTGTTCTGCTACTGTCACTCAAAAGCCATATTGCAAAGTTAACACGGTATGTAAAATCACGCTGTATGTAGATAACAAACTAGTGAAAAGTTGAAAAACGTTCATAAATTATTCCTGATTACATTATTTGACAAATTTACTGAAATTATTCTAATACAGAAATGCTTGGAATTGCAGAAATTTGAAGGGCGAATATGAGTAATTATATGTGTTGCAAGTGACCGAAGTGGACTAATTTTTGATCGAGTCGCATGTCAGGAACTGTTTCCATAATAAAACAGTCGTGTGAAGCATTAATCATCTGCCAAAGAATGGTTTAGCATCAAACGAATAAGGACAGATCACTCTTGGCGCTCGATTCATCAAGAAAACTTCACTTTCAAAGATGTAGTTTAAATTTTATACCCAAATCGTTCTACTTGCAGAAACAATTAACATAATGTAACTTTTTTCTAAGATAAGGTTTTAAAACTGTTTCGTATTGTAAACGCTCAATTGTTTTTACATAATAAATGTACTTATTGTGTATCTGCCCAACGTATGTTATACAGGGTGGCGTTAGTTATATGTCATTAATTTAAAGGGGGTGTAGCAACCGATAAGACAAACAAAAATTGTTGCTAAACCTGGGGGTCTAAAACAAACAGTTTAGCTACATATAGACACACAAAAAAATATTAAAATTGTTTTAAAACCTTTGCAATATTGACTAGGTCACAAATAAAATATAGAATTACATCATGCTTAAAGTCGATCAATTAAGTTGTGACCTTCAGTAAACTTAAATTAGTGAAATGAAGTGCATTTTTGATGCCAAACTAAATAATACTGAAAAAAGTTTAAATTTTTTTCTAAAATTCGCATGTTTAGATAATAATCACAACAAAAAATAATATTCCATAATGCTGATGTGGTCGACTGTATTTGGTTCCTGACGCTCCTGATGCGTTTGTTGTTTCGGCGTTTTTGTAGAATACGATATCCTACTTTAAGTTGAATGTACTTTTTTATTACATAGCTCGTAACCGGGATTAGATGTTGTAGTTGTGTGTAAGTGTTGTGTGTTTCACCCACGTGCTTAGGTAATACATTTATATGCAGTGTTGGAACTTAATTATAATTGGAGTGTTTTTGCGTTAGTAGATTAATGAGTTGATTTTTGAAAATACGAAAACCCGAGAACTATACCAACAAGGAACTTGCAGATACGGTAGAAATTTCTCACACTTATTGTAAAATCGTTTCATGTGCGTGATTCAGGATAGCACTCATATACGTAAATATTTCTTATAAACATATGATAAAACAGCAGTCCTTAGACTTTTACTTAAGTTGACCTAGATCAGGCATTTAAAAAGCGGTCCAAAAGTAAAATGCCTAATAGGTTTCTTGTTTAGCTAATCAATCTCTGTCGCCTCTTAAATTTAATGACATTCAACTAATGCCACCCTGTATGTACACCCTGGTGCACGAAAACTGTTGTTAGAGCCTTTAACGAATGATAGGGTTTATTATACAATACTAAGGGCGGGTTTATGACTTTGATGTTGTGCTTTCGTAAAATTTTACATTGCGGTCTGTGCATGAAGTGAAGAGCTGCTGAGAGTGATTTTGCTTTGAAACTGTACTGAAGTTTGACGATATCTACGTAAAGTTACAGTTTGGGATTTATCTTCGAAATTCAAGTGCTCAAACGAAATTATATCAAAAATTTATTTCAAAATTTGGTTGCCGAGTTCATTCTCGTTACGGAATAGATTGCTTCTACGTTTATCTTGCAGACATATTTTTCTGCAAAACGGGATTCTTTAAATTAAATGGTACTAATACCATCGCCTGACGGCAATTGTTTCGGAAATCCTTATTAAAGTAAATTTGTTCCTGGAACTAATATTGTACTATGCCGATTTTGGCAAAAGTAATTTTTTATCGTTTTTTAAAAACTATTTTTATCTTTACCTTCCAATTTTGGAAACGGTGAACCACCGCAGCATTACATTAGGATATCGTAGTCAGCAGCAATAGCAGATTGGAAGTGGGAAATCAAAAAGAACATAAGAAAACAATTGGTCCGGTAAAATAAGAAAATTATCCTTTCCTGGTTTCTTTATTTAAGAAATCCTGACTGTAGGTTTTCAGGCTCGAATTTAAAAGGAACAATGGTATGAGATGTGCTTATAATAGGTACGCAATTGACAATACATATATGGTACACTTCTACAAAACACTAACAGTGCACCACTTATATAACTAACACGAGAATTCATTTAAACACTATTAAACTTACTGAGCTAGTACAATCACAACCATAGACATTATTTAAGATAAAGAATAGAATATTTTATAAGAAAGATACTATACCTAATAGACGTACCAAAGATTTTAAAATAGCTACTAACAAAACTGTAGGATAATGCTTATAGAACAATCCACAAAATACCAAAATCACATGTGTGCATTATAATAAATATATAATATTTGCTTAAAAGTAAAAATAATAATTATATCGTTGCAATTCTATAACAAGACGATTTTTATAATGCCGCATAGTGTAAAGAATTGGAGAATAGTGTTTGTCCCACTGTACCCCAACCATAAATATTTCTATAACTAAACAGTTGGCGTTAATAGAAAAGTGGAAATTATAAAATATTTATACGTGCAAAATTTGTTAATATTAGGTGATATTTGCAAATACTTATTTGCGGCTTCCTAATTTACTATGAATTACGCGATTTGGGGGTGGTCATCATCCGTCAGAAATTTAGGGTATTGTGCAGAATCTACCGAAATTGTGCAAAGTGCGTGAAACCTCACCCAAAACGAGCTACAACAGATAAAAGTTGGTAGATAATTATCCAAGGGATAACTAACAAATTTATAAACCAGGTCAGTAGAAAAAAAATATTCGTGTGGTTGTTCGCTTTAATAATAGAATATCTCGCAAAAACGCTGTATTTGTGAGGAGTAAGCAGATGTAATATAGTTCAAGAAACGATTTATAAGCAATTTTAATAACCACCTTTTCAGTTTGAAAATTATGCATATTAGATGAGCGAATGCAGATTTTGTAGTATCAAAAGAGCGCTATGTTAAATGGGTGATCTAACTCAAACATACTATTGGTTAAGAATAATCAAAAATAGTGGTAATGTGATATTTAATTATTTAAAGAAAAGACTAAAATATTTCGAAGAAGGAAAATAGACGCTACCAATCCTCTCCCACAGAAAAATTAATAAGTTATAATAGGAAACAAAAGCAACAGTCAAACCAACTTAACTGCAAGGCGATTCAAAAGAAAATCGTTTCAAGGGGGACAAAAAATCGTTCGGATCAAAGCTCCAACACTAGTAAGATACATGCAGAATTCCAGGAGAAAATCGTACGGAACACTAACGAATCTGAAAGAATAGAAAACAGAAGAAAAAGAAGGAAGAAAGGGAAGCGAGAAAAATATAGGGCGTGCAATCAACAAGGAAAATTATAGAACGCCATAAACATTGCAAAAGTTATCAGAGGACGCATGTTTCTTACAAAAACAGAAACACTACAGTTTTTAAATCTCACAGAAAGAAGTAGTTTCCCGGAAAGAACTAAAAAGGAAGAAACGAAACAAGCATGAAAACCTGCAAAAAAGAGACAATACTGTCAAGCCTCAAATATGCCAAGAAATGGCAAGAAAGCTGGGAGAAAAATGTACCTCAAGCTGTATTAACAGAGATCCTCCCAAACGGACAACCAAGGAAAGAATACTTAACAGACCAAAGAAAAGGAGAAATGCATGAAGAACATAGCTTAGGAAGAAAATAGAAAACCAAACTTAGTCAGAACCTTGACCGGCAGCAAATAAAACCAACCAAAGAAAAAGGAAATAGGAATTTGAATTTATCAAAGAACTGGTGTAAGTGGTAAAGCTATGCAACTTTAAACTTAATGTAGGTCAATCGACTAAAAGCTATGCGACTTTGAACTCAATGTAAGTCAATCGACTAAAAACAACGTAACTGCGTTGGTTTGGAGGTCAATTTACTAACGTGACTGTAGATTCAATGTATGTCAATCGACTAAAAAAGTGCGTTACTTTCACCTCAATGTATGTTAGCAAAACTGCTGGTCGCGTAAGTACAATTGCATAATTTTAATAACAACTTAGTTAGCAGTAAAAAATACGTTGTTTTGGACTTCTAGGTTTCAAAATTTAAACGTAATTAGCAAATGCTAGATTTAGATTGATTAACAACTTTGCAAAAATGTGAATATCAAGCACATGCTGTTTATTTTATAATAAGGCTCAACACCCGTGAAATAAACAGAAAAGTTCTTCATAAACAATTCTTATGCAGAATAATGCTTCGTAAACTTATTAAAAATAAATCGGTATCTTTAATCGATTAAAATAATTACTAAATCTTGCTTATGAGTTAGCTGAAAAGTATAAACCCCACAAAAATGTAATAAAAAAATCACTTGACGGTGTATATCTACTGTCTTAATTTAATTTTTAAGGTTTAATAAGTTATCTATATCGTATGTTTCTAAACACTGAAATTACTTTATAAGTTGAAATCTTGAACAGATTTATATAATACAACCTCCGTTGCGCAATATATAAAATACAAAAAATTATGAAGTTTGTTGAAGGTTAATAAATCTCTAAATATTGAACAACAGCTGCATTGACAAGTTTATAACATTCAACACTTACCTAGAGTAAATTCGTGTTGATTGAAATAATTTAGGTACCTGCTTTTTACAAGTCTAGTAACCGTCATCACACGATATCAATTCCAAATAAAATAATTTTTAACAAGACGTTATAAATCGTAACAATATTTTCTCCAAAAATGTTATTTTCACTTACGCTGTAGGGTAAAAGAATTAACGTGATTGCAATTTATATTCATACCAAATTTACCGCTGACAAAAATTAAACTTCAACTACCTCGTGTAACAATTGTAATTAAAATGATCGTCGTTACAGAAATTAGCTGTAAGACAAGGCCGATACCCGTCCACCTGAAGGATGTACTCAAACCGAAAAACAACAACCACAAAAAATTTTGCAATAATTAAAGCAATTCGCTAAGACCAAGCAAAGAGCTTAGAAAACATTTTCAAGAACTCGGCACAAGTATGAAAAATGCAGTCTACATTTCTGTCTTCCTTGCTTTTGTTAACAAACAACCAGACCCCGTACGCCTGCGTTAACCATGCAAGACGTAGCATCACGCAATGATTATTTTGAACACATTATCTCAAACCCACATCTATTTATGTGTAATACAATTTAGATTCAATATAAAAACGTGAATTATTAGTATTGAAACAAAGCAGAATACACAATGATATTGCATATTTTAATATTGCAAGTATTTATATAAACCTTTTAACACTCGAGGACGAATTGTTAAACCAAAGCGGCGTGATTTAACGTAAGGTTATTGTAATAACATACAAATATTTGCCTAAGAATTTGAATTTGCTTCAATGTGGTCGTCCGAATTAAGTTTCTGACGCCGTGGTCTTGCGTTTGTTGCAATTCAGTGTTTATGCGTATACGATAACTTTAAGCTGCTTGTAGCATCATGGAAATAGTTTGTAACCGAGATTGGATGATTTGTTAGTCTGTTGCACCTGTTTGATTTTGTTACTTATGTTCTACTATCTGCTTAGATAATACACTTAAACGCAGTGTTAGGATTTATTTGTAATTGGATGTAGGTAATTGGAGATATTTTATTGCGTAGTGCTTATTAAATTGCGGTTTAAAAATACGAAAACTTGAGAATTATACAAACCACGAACTTGCAGATACGGTGGTCATTTTGAACACATTGTGAAATCATTTCATGTGCGTGATGTGATTCAGAATAACACTAGCCTAGGTAAGTTATTTTTTAAAAACATGTAACAAACCAGCAGTCCATAAACTTGTACTTAAGTTGACTTGGATGGGGCATTTAAAAACCGGTTCAAGAGTAAAATGCCTGGTAGGTTTTTTGATTAGCCAATCAATCTCTATCGCTTCTTCAATTTAATGGCATGAAAATAATGCCACCTTGTATATAAATAGTGACCAAAACGAAAATCTTTCAACTACTAGGTCGTGCTACTTCAAATTTGCGTAGCAATTAAAATAAATACACATTTGCGTTCATCAAGCTTACGCAGGCAAAAGAAATTGTTTCACATTTGCATTTATTACGCTTACGCAAGCAGAAGTAATTTGTACGTATTTGCATCCATTAAGCTTACGTGGACAAAAGCCACTGCCATATATCCTCGCCAAATTCAATCATTATGTAGCCATTAAAAATAGCAAAATAACACACTAAATTCTGAAGCAGTGTCTTGTATTATTAAATTATGAAGTTGATTTCATAGTGCCTCAAACTTTTAAAAACCATTGATAAAATTATCCATCACGTTGCTATTTTTACCAAAAATATACGCTTGTTAAGGTTGTAATTAAAAATAAAATCCATGAAGAGGAACTTCTTAAAAATCCACTTCAGCTAGAATTTAATTTTGGGCTAGCTAGAATGTTTTGAATCAAAATTGAAGATTAAAACCTACATGTAAGCAACGAAACCCGTAGGTTAGAACAACGAGCTACAGAAACCTGTATCTATGCGGTAAAAAAATCAAACAAACGTTGGAAACAATCGACTACTATTACAACGTACATGCACCAACTGTTTTCTCGCGAATGTGGTATCATTTCTATATATGTCTAAAGGAAGGCCATTTAATCTCCTTACCACTACTTTGTTCCTTTTAAATTGTAGTCATTCAAATTGTTCGATGTAGTGGTACCTGCAAAAATTATACTATAAAAAAGGGTTACTTTAAATGAAAAGATTTTTGCAATTTTCGAATAGAACTCAAAATGCGACAATTTGTTAAAGACTCACAACTCACCAGATTGAATGGTTTAGCTGGTGAAGTAGATGCTTTAGAATTACAACCACGAATTCAATTGAAACTGCCTACCGATACATAATAGAAGTGTATGAGCAGCAAATAAATTTTAAGGAGAAAATATATTTAATGTGGAAATTGTAAAAGATTGACATGTTATTTTAAATGAGTACGAGCGCTTAATCTTTTATCGGTCTTTCTTACGCTTAAGTTTAAGGTTAAGATTAATAGGGTAAGTCTTCGAATTTTACTAAAAATGGCGTGAGAGAAATGCAATAGTTGGATCATAATGGTTATTATGGTATAATGTGGAAGTGATGTGTGAAGATGGCAGTGGAGGTGGAGGTGATATTTGAAAATGGAGGTTGTGTGCCGAGATGGAGGTGATGTGAGGAGGTAAAGGTAAAGGTTATGTGTGGATGTGGAGATGGAGGTGGATGTGATATGTGGAGGTTATGTGTGGATGTGGAGGCAATGTTTGGTGGTGGAGCTGATATGTTGAAGTAGAGATGGAGGCGATGCGTGCGGGTGGGTGTGCAGGTGGATGTAATAAGTAAAGGTGGAAGTCAAAGTTGTGTATGGAGGTGGAAATATGGCGTATTTAAAGAATGATGTCTATGAACTGTCGACAAAAAATGGCGGATTGTCAAAGTGACAAAAGAGAAAAGTCAAAATGACAGCTGCAACCGAGATGGCGTGAGAGAATTGCAATGCTTGGATTATATTGGTTATTAAAGTATAATGTGGAAATGATGTGTGTTGATGACGGAGGGGGTGGAGGTGATGTTTAGTAATGTATGTGATGTGCCAAAATGGAGGGATGTTTGGAGGTGGAAGTAAAGTTGTGTGTGGATGTGGAGATAGAGGTGGAGGTGATGTGTGAAGGTTATGTGTGTATATGGAGGTGATGTTTAGAATTGAAGGTGGAGGTATTGTTTGGAGGTGGAGCTGGTATGTTGAGGTGGAGATGATGTAATGTTTGAAGGTTGATGTGGAGGTGGAGGTAGCAGGTGAAGGTAGAGGTGAAGGTTGTGTATGGAGGTTGACAGATGGCGTATTTAAAAAATGGTGTCTATGAGGTGTCGACAGGTAGTAACGGATTGTCAAAGTGACATAAGAGAAAGGTCAAAATGACAGCTGTCGAAGTGACAACTGTGCCATAAACAAAATGGTTTGCACGATATTAAAGGTTGGGTGGAATATGGGTGGTGGGAGGAGGAACTGATGTGTGGAGGATATGTGTGGAGGTAGAGGTCGAGATGTAGGTAGAGTTTGAAGGTGTAGGTGGCGTTGGAAGTTGAGGTGGAGGTGTAGGTGTTGTGTTGGGATGGAGGTGATGTGTAGAGGTTATGTGTGCAGATGGAGATGATGCGTTGAAAGGGGGGTGTACATGATGTGCGGAACTGGATGTTGATGTGGAGGAAGTACAGAGAGCGTGTAGAGGTGAAGGTAGCGTGTAGAGGTGAAAGTGGAGGTTGTGTGTGGTAGTGGTAGCTGGTGAAGGTGGAGACTGTGTGTGGAGGTGGAGGTGGAAGCGATGTGTGGAAATGTGTGATGGAGGTAGAAATGATGTGTGGAAATGGAGATTCCGATGGAGGTGGAGGTAACACGTGAAGTAGGAGGTGGAGGTAGTTTATGTAGGTGGAGGTTTTGTGCTGAGGAGGAGATAGCGTGTGAGGGTGGAGGTGGAGATATATCACTGAAATGTCGTTAAATCATTTTCAATACGGTAGAAATTTGCAATATAAGATAAACATACTGTAGTTTATTTTGTGAGGTTCGTTACAAAGCTAAATTTAAAATTTGTAGCGAAAAGATAAAACTATACGTAATAAAGTATATGTAATATAACTAACTATAAAGGATCTTTGTTCTTTTATTTACGTTATATAAACCCCTCAGGCATAAAATTTTAGTTATTTCTAACTCTTGCTGTACGTGTCATTGAACGATGGGCGAAATGAACAACGGTTAGTGACTCGATAAAATACAAAGTGCACGATTTGACATTAATACCACCATACTTAAAAGGACAAAAAAGGTCACTAAAACGTAATACTAATGTAAATAATAATTATTTTCTGCGGGTAAACTACAAGTTGAATGTTAAAAGATAGATGGCGACTACATGGCGACATACGAGCGAAATTGTAAAACGTATTATTAAGACTATACTGCAACATACGAGTGCAAAGGGTTAACAAAATCGAGTTACGGTAAGTGACATAAAAAATCAGACACTTGCTACGTTCAACGACGAAGAAAAAGAAGAAATTGACCGGGCTCAATCGGCGAGTGTGTGGGGTATTATACCTACAAAAAAATTAAAGGAGGCTTGAAATAAAGATATACTCACACACAATTAAACATTTACAAACTGGAAACCTCTGATTTAAAAAAAAACAAAATTATATACAAAACACATTAGTACCAAAAATGAACAATTCGTAGGTACACAATATACATATTTACAAATAAAGAAAGAGAATCATTTTTAACATGGCGAACTGCAGTTTTTAGTTCACCCCTTATATCAATCTTCAACCAAGAAAAAGGAACAAATTTACCCCACTAAAAACCACAGCTCGAAATCAGCATTTAAGTACGGAATTCTATACACAAAATTAGCCTAATAAAGAAATCAGTAAACATTATAATACGCTCGCACATACAAACAACCAGGCATTTTACCACCAACAAGGTGATGCATCCGTAGACCCGTATACATATGTTGTTTCCAACAACTACCGCGCGCCCATATAAGAAAATTAGTGTATAAACACTCACCCTCGAGTCGCCACCGTCGGGTTGACTCTACCGTCTGAAAAAACGGTGCGAAACAGAGGTGGGCGTGATACCGCCTTGAAGTGGTCCTTCCATCACAACAAGGGGCGACCATTCATTGTGGCTATAGGGGCCACCGTAAATAGCTATAGTAATTATAAATAAAATTAATTTATTGTCGTCGAAAGATACAATTTTATAAAACCCAAAAACACTCACCACGCTGTCAGGCGTGCCCGAACTTTTCATACAGAAAAACGGAAACAACCAACCTTTCTACACGTGTTTTCGTTGTGTAGATTGAAGAGCAAGTAAATATTAATTTCGTTTCACTAATGACCAGAGCTCAAAGTAATATTGTTGTTAAGGAAATAAAACTTGAAAAACACAGTTCATTGAGATAATACGCGGCTTTAATTCGACAAAGCTTTCAATGGAAAACACATAAGAATCAATTATCAGTTACCCAGAACCAGTTATCGCCTGTTTGATTTTAGCATAAACTTTACGTTAAGGAATTCTTAGAAGGAGTATTTATTATTCATTAGGCTCTAGGATGTAACAATAGGAATCGAATGTATACAAATAAATAAATGAATTAACACGTGAAAGCGTTAGTTTAATTTACTGAATTAATTTTCGTCTTTAACGCCAAAGGGATTTGAGTTGAAAATTATTAGACCGTTTATTTTTTATTAACAGAAAAAATGTACGGGATGTTCACAATAAACGTCACAACTATAGACACAAGGCAGTTAGCAAATAATCAAAATTTACGAAGACTAGGCATGCAGGAAGGCGTGCCATATTTGGAATTCTAACTATTTACCCTAACGACGATAAAAGACGTTACATTTACTAATTTCACTAAGTTTCTAGAAAACTAAACTGAAAGAATTTTGTTTTGAGTAAGGAATTTTCAAATTAAGTGTATTAAGGTTGCAAGCATCTGTTACAAACTAACCATTAACTCTATTTTGTCCATAGGGTCTACGGAATCATTGTTGTGAACTATTATCTTTTTAAGGCTATTATTCACTTGAAATGATATGTTCAAACCTAAGTTTTTAAGCAAGTTGCTTATTTTTAACGAAATATGGCCGACACGAAGTAAACCCATCTAAATACACATCTTGTTCACTGAAAATGCCAATTACGAAATCTAATATTTTAAAAATTATAAATAGTAGTCTAAGTAACAATAGCAGACTTTCCACAAACTGTAAACTTTTTTATTTTGCAAATGCTTGTATCATTTTGTTAAGTTAAAACAAACACCGCATTTAAAGTAGAACGAAATAAATTTATTTGAAAACGTAATTGTAGTTTAACAAACAACCAAATGACTGAACTTGTTTCAAGTAGATGTACAGTTCCACAATTTGAAATATAACTGAAACGTAGATGGGCGATAAGTCCAGAACAATAGCAGTACGTTTAACACACTAATTGCTCCCTAGAGTGCTTCTCAAGCGCGTATTCGTAGATAGCCCATTGATTCGGCACCCTTGGTGTGTTCAAAACTTGGACACCTTCAACGTTGAATGTGATACAGAAAATTACAAGAAATTTAGTAACCAAAGGGGAAGTATAAGAGCGTTGTTAAATTCCCTTCGAGTTTCTTAAAAACTTCCAAGAGATTTAAGTAACAACAGTTATTTTACTAAAAACGTAGTCGGAACGGCAATAGAATTAGACACGTTGTAAAGAATAGGGTGTTTTACTTTCGAATATTGAACCAACATAGCGAAAATTCTTTGATTCCATACAATTCTAAATATTTCTATAATTTTCTCAAAACTTCCTGTTTAGGGTATTTAAGCTGACATTACCACAACTCAGCGAAAACTTTAGTGTCCGAAAATTCATTGAAACATTTTTGAGGTTATTCAAAGCTGTAGCACTACTTACGGTTATCTGTTATTTCTGTTTATATTTTTAAGAACTAATTTGCTTCTTGGTGATAGTTAATTTTAAACACGGTGATTACAAAATCCCCAAAACCTATTAATTGTTATAACAACCGTATATTCATCTAAACATTTATGACTTTACTTCAGACAGCTTTTAACATTACAAACTTCGACATAACAATGAGCTCACAACTTCAGTATTTGAAAGCAACGATTGTTAGGAATATCAATTTTAAAATTGTTATGGAGAAAAGTTGTTTCAACCTAGAACATTCAGCGTTGTCCAAAGTTTAGTATGGACCCATCAAAAACCGTATACATTATTAGACTTAATCTCGGGGTGAAGATTGTTACATCATATGACCATTATAGAACTGAATGTGTAATACATACTTACAATATGCTTAAGACAATAAGAAGCCGTTAATTAGGTAACACAGCAAAATCCCTTTCCCTAAGAATTTGAAATTTATGATTGTCCTCCGTTTTTCGATGACTTGCTAGTAAATTCAATATCGACCTAAAATTTATGCACGAATACACACCTCATAAGATTTTTAATATAAAATTTAGTATTTACAGAAAAACTAACAACAGATACCGTAGTTCCTTTTGATAGTTGTCGTATTTTCTTTCAAAAACCGCCTTCCATTTTCAGTTCTAAGGGCGTTTTAGTATTCGCATATTTTGTCAAAGCCGTTCTGACTGAACCTGCACCTTGAAGAAGTTCTAGATTACTACAACAGGCCGAACGGCTTGAGAGATCCAGTGATTTAAAGAGATGAACTACTGGTCCAACCAAATTAGTGGGGTCTTTGGTGAGGTACCAGACTAAGACAGGTCACCGAAAGAGGGCAGCAGCTATTACGGTACTTAGAGTGACAAAGACCATAGAGGTCACTATGGCATTCTAAGACACACTACTGCGATGTGGACGGCAACGGGAAACCACCTCATTACCTCCCAAGTACACATCGTACCTAAATTGTTAACTAAGTTGATGGCGTCTTCTGGAGTTAAAATAGTCCCCCATTCCGCTCACTGGGAGGGGAGTACTTTCGGAGTGTGATCGGAAAGTCTAGAAAAAGAGGCGGGAACAATCTGCTAGTCGGAGCGTAGAATGTCAGAAGTGTGAACCATGTAGGTAAACTAGAGAACTAGAAAATTGAAATGGATAGGTTAGCATTAGACACAGTAGGGATCAGCGAAGTTCGGTGGCCAGGGGCAGGAGATTTTTGAAGCGGAGGTTTTAGGCAAATTCACAGTGGATCAGAAGAAGAAAATTCAGGTGTGGGAATTATTATGAGAAAAAAAACTGGACACTGTGTAGAAAACTGCCTACAATAGAACGAAAAGGCTTATGGTTAGATTAGAATCCAAACCGGAGTATACAGTAATAATAAAAATATACACGCCCACCTCTAGCTACAGCGAGGAAGAGGTGGAAGCGATCTACAAAGATATCGAAGACATACTAAGATATGCAGAAGGACCTAAAAATTTAATAATAACGGGAAATTTTAATGCAGTGGCAAGCGAGGATAGGGAAGGAGCGGTTGTAGGTTTATTTGGTTTGGGCACGAGAAACGACAGGGGAAGTAGGTTGGTGGAATTTTAAGACAAAAACAATTTAACCATCACAGACACATTATTTCAACATCATGCTAGAAGATGATACATGTGGGAGATGCCAGGAGATATAGAAAGATATCAAGTAGATTACATTCTTGTTAGACAACGGTATAAGAATCAAGTAGAAGCTACTTAGAAGCAGATGTAGACACTGACCACAACATTGTAATTATGAAGCCCGCTCTTAAATGAAAGAATTTGAGAAAAAGGAAGGGAAAAGGGCGCTTAGACATTGAGAAACTAAAAGATAAAGATATTTACAGAGGATTCAAAAATAAGTTCAATGAATTGCCGAAAGATATCGGGAGAATTTCTCATATGAAGAAAGTAGAAAAAAAAGGAATAACATTAAATCCAGCTTAGACATAGCGACCCGAGGGGATACACAAAAAGAAAATAAGAATTTAATAGATGAAAGACGAAAATACAAAAACAGACCGGACCAAGTTGGAAACCAGAGATACAAAGCCATAGAGTGGAAAATTATTCGCAAATGCAGGAAAGCTAAAAAGCAATGGATTGATGAAACGTGCAAAGGGGTACAAACTAAGAGGGAAATGGGAAAGACAGACGAAGCGCACAAACTAATCAGAATGAATTTTTGGAATATAAACCCATATAGAAAATATATAAGGGACACGGTAGTAAACGTCATTATAGAAAATGTGGTTACTCTGAGGGTGATAATGGAGAAGACAATAGAAAAAGGAGAAAGTTGTATATAGGATTTGTGGATCTGGAAAAAGTATTCGACAATGTGATATGGAAAGAAATGTTCGAAACACTCAAAAAGATTGGCATGAGTTTTATGAATAGACAGTTGTAATAGAATTAGAGCAGGTGTGTAGAAAAATAGATATTAGGAAAAAAGTGAGACAGAGATGTGCCCTATCCCCATTAATTTTTAAGGTGTACTTGAAACAGGCAATAAATACTGTTAAATGCAGAAACACATTTGGAATTATTATGCCGGGGCAAGCGGTTGATATGCTTAGATTTGCAGATAATATAGCGATATTAGCATTAGGAGGAAAGAGTTAGAAGCAGCTCTTAATGAAATGAAAACAATTCTAACCGAGAGATACGGTATGAAAATTAACAAAAAAAAACTAAAGAGCTGGTATGAAAATAAGGGGAATATAACTCAAAAACTAGAATACAAATAGGAAATGGGAACTTACAACAGGTTAAGTATTTCTGCTACCTAGGAAGCCAAATAACGCAAGATGTGAAGAGCTCAAAAATATAAAACAAAGATTAGCACAAGGTCGTGCTACATTTAGCAAGAAAAAGTAACTACTGTGTTCAAAGACGACAAACATAGAAACAAGAAAAAGATTGCTTGTAACATATGTCTGGAGCATAGCACTGTACGCCTGTGAAACTTGGACAACAGGACGAAGCGGAGAGGAAAAAGATAGAAGCCTTTGAAGTGTGATGCTACAGACGTATGATGAAAATAACATGGATAGACAAAGTTAAAAACAAAGAGGCTTTAGAAATGGTAGGGGAAGAAAGAAATACGTGCAAAATCGTAATAAGAGATATAGGACGATATGTCACATAATAAGGCATGAGGGAATAGTGTGAAATATATTGCAAGCAGAGGTAGGAAAAGAGAGAGGTAGAGGTAGACCTAGATTAGACTATTACACACAGATAGTCAAAAATGTAGGCTGTGGGTACTTCAGGCATATAAATTCGAGGCTTGTTCAATTGAAACGCATCTTTGGTTCAGGAAAATCTTATTGACAACTAAATTTACAAATAATTACCACTACGATTAAGGCACACATCCCATTATTTCGTCAATCTTTGTATACCCTGCCTAAAGAAATTTTGTGGCTGCTGCTCGAAGAATGCTTTCACGGTGTTTCGTACTTCTTCGTCCGACTGAAAACGGTTACCTTTTAACTCTTTTTCAGTGGCTCAAAGATGTAAAAATCGCAAGGCGATAAATCGGGACTATAGGGTGGATGCTCTACTATACTCCATTTCTTTCGCTGTACATTTTCCTTCACCACATTAACAACATGAGGTCGAGCATTGTCGTGAAGCAGAATGACACCACGTGAAAGGTATCCTGAACGTTTTCGTCTTATTGCTTGATGGCGCTTGTTCAAAGTTTCATTATACAGTTTTGCGTTGATATGCACTCGAAAAAAATGTCAACATGACCTTACCGGCAGAAGGTTGAACTTTTTACTTCTTTGGTGGCGGAGAATTTGCGTGTTTCCATTGCATCGATGACAGCTTACTGGATGGTTCAAAATAATGACACCAAGATTTGTCGCCAGCAATTATGGACGAGAGAAAATTGTTAGCATTTTGTCTGTATTCCGTGAGGTGTTGCAATGATACGCCCATTCGCAAGCTTTTTTGGTTCTCTGACAAAAGGCGCGGAACCCATTGCGCACAAACTTTGCTGTAGCCTAGTTTGTGTACGATGCTATGAACAGATCCAATACTCACACCAACATTTTCTGAAATTATTCTGATAGAAACTCGACGCTTTTCTCTAATCAGACCTTCCACACATTCCATATTTCTGTCTGTTGACGCAGTACACATTGCACCTGGT
Organism: Platerodrilus igneus; assembly: GCA_036346225.1. Lineage (NCBI taxonomy): Eukaryota > Metazoa > Arthropoda > Insecta > Coleoptera > Lycidae > Platerodrilus > Platerodrilus igneus. The sequence goes on along the minus strand of JARFIW010000202.1, from coordinate 897,281 downwards.
CGCGGCTTATCATTCGTCCCTTCGCGTGCATTCTTAAATTTTTGACATCATTCCTTGACAGTTGAATACGCAAAACATGCGTTTTTATACACTGCTTGCATTCGTGTATGAATTTCCAATGGTTGTAAACCTTCAGCACACAGAAATTGAATAACCGCACGCTGATTACATTTGGTCGGATCGTTAACAACAAATGTCATTTCAAAGTCACAATACTTAAAATCGCTGTCAAATATATAAGAGCGAAACTGACCAGTGGGAAGTTTACAAACACCACTAACGTTGCAAAACGTCAGTTGAGTAATTACAATTGTTTCCAAGGCTAACCTGACCAAAGATGGGTTTCAATTGAACAGGCCTCGAATATATATATATATATATATATATATATATATATAAAAACTTCCACTGCTTGTTCACCTAACCTATATTATCAAACATGAATATCACAGTAATTAACAATAAAAAAACTAACATCTATTCTTAATAGTTCAAATATGCGCGTAGCTAAGGAAAGGAAACAACTAAATGCGTGTAGCTAAAAAAGGCAACAACTAAAATTTATCAGTCATTAACATTCAACAAAATTCATTTGTACATATGAATTATGCGGATACAAATGCGAACTTTTCCATATGAGAATTTTTGTGTTTACAATAAGCGTGCACCAACGTAAAAAGTCTTTAATAATAAGTTTTATTAATTCTTATTACTACCACCTATCAGAATTATTAATTTTAACACAGCAGAAAATACTTAGCAGGTGAAAAGCACAAATTCAATAAAATTACAGTTTATCTTTGTCCCTTATAAAGTTCCAAGTTCCGACGATCTGCTAATACTGGAAATGGTTGCAAGTAAATCAGTTACTCCAACTTTGGGGAAATAAAGGTCTTACATGGACACTTTCCTTTAACGGTATTTTATATCCGTAGTTTATCTCACGTTTAGAAATTTGTTTCCTAACAACCCCTTGGTTTAACACCACAGTCACTTTAATTACTTGATAGTCAACCTTGTTCTGAAAGGTATCGGTAACGTGTCAATCAAATTCGAAGCTGTTCTCTGATGTCGAGTAACTGACGATGATAAATCGCCTCCTTTATTATTATTATTATTATTATTATTGACTATATCAAAATGCACGAGCTGAACACAGAATAAACTAAAGAATCGCAAGAATTTGCAACTTCTTTTTTGTGCTACCCAAAAATCAGCACGCTAATTGGCCAAACAAAATTTGGACATTCTTTCACACTCGAAAATTGATGCACACAATTTCATTGGTTAAAGACATCATTAACGTTTTTCAACACAGGCAGCATAGGCCATGGAAGTGTATAAATACAATTACAAATTCTCCGAAAGACATTCGTTAGTGCTCCCTATAGCCTAAAAAATCAATTGGCAGTGCTCACCATAGCCTGCTAATACTTCAGGAAGCAGTAACCTCCATAGTCTGCTTATTCTTTGATAGTCAGGCTGTCCGCCGCCGTACCTGGGGTACGCCACTATAATTCATCGTAAATAGTCAATAAACTACGTATGGGCGATAAACTCCGTTCCATCCACCAGGCCAGCAGGAAGCAGGCACAGAACGCTCCCCGACGTGCATTTCGATCAGCCCTACTGCACCCGAAGCTCCTGTCACGTCTGCCACCATCGCCGAACCATTCATGGTTTCTGCAAGGGCTGCGGCAAAAACGTTTTCAAACCGCTCCCATGACGAAGACGTCCCGAAAAGTCGTTTTGTTGTGATGACAACAATTGCTTCTGTCAACTCTACCTCCGGGCCAACACCTCCGTAGAATTCAACGGCGACGCACTCGACAAGGCATATGTACCACTACCACGACGCCTTCCGAAGGGGTCCGAAGATCACTGAAGACTTTCGAACTACTTCAACCTGTACATATGTCCATACCATCATCCTTTACATTATCACGTTGTCTCACGAGTAAAACACGAAGCCTTCTGAAGAGTTCCGAAGACCGCCAAAGACGTCTGGATCTCTTAAAACTGTATATATTTTCTAACTATCGTTATTCTAGTTTTTACTTGGACTCACAAGTACATTGCGAAGCCTTCCGAAGAGTTCCGAAGACCACCGCAGACTTCCGAACCCTCTATGCTTGTATATATGTTTAATTTATAGTTCTTATATTCATATCATAATTCTTTACACTTTCACGTTGTCCCACCAGTAAATCGCGAAGTCTTCCAAAGAGTTCCGAAGATCACCGAAAACGTCTGGACCTCTTAAAACTGTATATATTTTCTAACTATCGTTATTCAAGTTCTTACTCGGCTTCACAAACAAATGCTAAAGCGTTCCGAAGTGTCCCGAAGATTACCGCAGACTTCTGAACACATCTATGCGTGTATATATGTTTAATTTATAGTTTTTATATTCATATCATAATTCTTTACACTCTCACGTTGTCCCACCAGTAAAACACGAAACCTTCTGAAGAGTTCCGAAGATCGCCAAAGCCGTCTGAACTTCTTATAACAGTATATATTTTCTAACTATCGTTATTCAAGTTTTACTTGGCCTCACAAGTACATTCCGAAGCCCTCCGAAGAGTTCCGAAGACTTCTGCAGACTTCTGAACCCAAAACTGTAAATATTTTCTAACTGTCGTTATTCAAGTTCTTACTCGGCCTCACAAGCAAATTCCGAAGCCTTCCGAAGAGTTCCGAAATCTTTTACGCCACTTTAAACTGTATTTATATTCATTCAATAAGTGCATAAGTTTTATTTGGTTGCACGAGCAACCACTAAGCCTTCCGAAGACTTCCGAACTGTTTCAAACTGTACAAAATATTTATTTTTACCTATATAACTTTCATTTAAATATATATATATATATATATATATATATATATATATATATATATATGTATATATATATATATAAACTTTGTAATTATTTTGGTTACACATATTAAAAAAATAATAGTGCCAAGCCTACAAACTTTCCGACACCGCCCACACAAAGGATAGCAATTCGTAGTATTTATAAGTTTCATCATCCGAGGGCTATTCCACAATGCGTCGTTTTCACGGGTCAGCTCATGTAACTGCTCAATTTTCGAGTTCAATATCGTTTTATTTATTTGATCGGTTATCTTATTGTCACGTTTTTATATTGGATATCGCAACCCATGTTTATAGTTGTAATTTATTAGTATATGATTATTAGAGTAATTTACTATGGTTGCGGTGTGTGCACATAACTTTAATATGCTGGCCACTTACAGAGTGTCTATTTGTATTTTTCTAAATTTAATACAAATGGTAAAGTCCCGATCTTCATTGCTACTTATATAAAATGTACTAAGTGCTTTACTATTAATTCTTTTTCCTAATGTAATATCATATTGGAAAGACCATGTTATTACATGTAAACTACCTAAACCTCTAAATTTTACAGGCGACTTTCGTACTATAAGCTGATTTAACCAACTGAAATTATTAAACCCTAATGTTTCATAAAGTAACGCACTCAACTTGTACTTTATTCATTAGCGAAAACTACCCACATGTTGCAAGACTTGTACGGATTGGCTTGCAGAATTCGATTTAACATACTTAGGATGCAGTAGTATATTTGCTGAAAGTTGACTGTTGTCTTCAATTTACTGCAAAACTTCCCAATAACTGGAAAATGGTAAAATAGATACTTGCTACGTGCATTGACGTAGCTTAAGAAAAAAAACTAAAAAAAAGAAATGGACCGGGCTCGATCGGCAAGTGGGCGGAGTATTAATCCTAGAACAAAAATTAAGAGAGGACTGAAATAAAGAAAGAAAAATTACACACACTCATTCATACTCAAAACACAACATATCAACAAAGGAAACCTATAATTAAACACAATATGTACACGCGATAAATGATTATACACTAAATTTAAAAAAACATATCAACCAAAAGAATAAATCATTTTTTAAATGGTGAGCTGCCGGTTTTAGGTTACTCCCTAAATTGAGTTTCAACAAAAAAAATTAAGCGAAATTATCCCTTTAAAACCAACAGCTCGAAATCAGCATAGTAAATCTAAAACTAGGTATATACATCTAATGGCAACAATATTTTTAAACGTGCCAGTAAGCCTTCAAATCATTTTCACTTTAATAAGTTGCACACTCCTAGTTCTTTAAAGCAAATAGTAATGCATTCATATAGTGTCAATAAATCTCAAACTAATTCACTAATTGTCGTCTAAACGGATTAAATTTAGAAATGCATGAGCTTAAACTGGAAATCCCAACCGATATGGGCGCAATCGTAAATGATGGAAAGAGAAAACACTCACCCTCGAAGTTGCTGACGTCGGAGTTGAGTCACTAGCTGATGCAAGGCAACTAGTAGGCGGGCCTACATCCAGAAAGAACGCACTTGGCCTCCCATTACAGCAAGGGACGACCATTCATCGTGGCTTTAAGGCCACCGGAAGAAACCCGCCGTATTGCGTGCGCGAAATTTTTATAACGAAAAACGGGAACAACCAAACATTCATACACGTGTCTCCGTTGTGTAGATTGGAAAGCAAATAAAATCAATTTCATTCAGCCAGCAACCAGAGTTCAAAATAGTATTTTTATTTAGAATTAACCTGGAAAAACACAGTTTATATTGGGATAATACGCTGCTTTAATTCGACGAATTCTTCCGACGGAAAACACATACGAAACAATTATCGGATACTTGGAACACGTTATCGACAACTGAGTATAGTGTAAACTTTACGTTAGGGAGTTCTGGGTGTAAAATTTATTCTTAATTAGCGGAAGTATTTACCAAGTAAAATATACAGGAAATTTAATTTATGGAATAAAGTTTCGTTTTAGAAGCAAAGTGGATTTTAGTTGAAAATTATTAGACAGCGTATTTCTTTTTAATTATGAACTGACAATTTTATTTAACCGTAGACATGGAATTTAGATAAACGGATAATTAATTAGCAAAGGATTTGAGTTGAAAATTATTGTAAACAAAATAACCAAATATTGCCGGAAATTAACGTAACATACTGTTCAGATTACTTAAAATCTTATTGAAGCTGCAAATAGAGCTTGAAGATAAACAGCTATGGAAATCATTCATCATCTATTGTAGAATGGAATCTTTGTACTTCTATTTTTTTAATTTTTCATTAGACAAAGACATTTCTGTGCAACAATTCAATTTCTAATTAAATTTTTTATGCGTATTATGCCTATCTTTTACTTTTAATGCACACTTAAAATAATTCTGAAAATTTTTTGATGTACAGATTGCAGTTCGAAAATAATCAGCGTTTTTGATGCTGTTCAATTGATCGAAGCCTTGTAAAGATTATTGCGGGTTAATTACATTCAGGGTTAGAACTGCTATATAAAGCCCTGCATTTTCAAGCAAATCCAATTGTTGTTAATCGTTTTGGAAGCATTTGGCGAACAGTGCTCCTTTAAGCAGAGAAAGCGTCTAGAAATCTTAGTAATGCGAGTTACGAACTGGAAGAGTTTCTTGCATAATACCAAAGTCAAAGTATACTTAGAGCTTAGTGGAAATTACTTCAACACCTACTCCTCGACTAAATTTCTTAATGATGACCGTAAAACTAGTTATTGTCAAAGCATATTTACGCTTTGTCACTCTTCTTATTATTCTGTCATTTATGTTTTTATGAGAGAAAAGTAAAGCAGTGAACGCACTACAACTTTAAGAGACGAGTAATAAACAGCAGTTGAAATATAAACTTTCGACCGAGAGTTGAGAAATAAATGTTTATTTAACTTTCAGGAAATTGTTTCACTTCAGATCACCAAACTTAGTAAATGTGGAATGAAGCTGTGCTGTTTAGTTCGTAGAGTTTGTAGAGTTTTGAGCAACTCAACCGATTTTCGTTAGGGAAATCTTATCTCTTAGCTGTTAGAACGAATTATGATGTATTAGAGTTCCTATGAAGAAGTGAATATTCATGCAAATAATTTTCAAGCTTGATGATTGATGTTTCATTGTATACCCGACCTATTAATGAATATTTGTCGCAAATATTATATGGTCCAAAATTATAAAATTTGTGGAAATATATACTAATTTATTATATTTTTAAATAGAATCAATTATAATAGTATTGTTTCGCTCTCGATACTACTGAACGTACTTCAATTTAAACAGTAGAGGTCTAATATTCCCAAATATTTATAGAGAATCATTACTTTAATTGAATGCCGCTACAGAGATCTCTTACTAAGATTACAAGCAATATTTGCTTCACCAGTGCCTTTTGTTAAAACTACAAGTACAAGTACACTATATTTATTACGAATCTAACTGCGCACCTTGAAGTATTACTAGTTTATTTACACAAGCACTAATCGACTAACAGTTGTATCCTAATTTACATAAACACCAAACGTATTTATGTTAACAACTTGATTTAATAACTTATTTCATATTAATAAGCAAATTGAATTGAGCTGACGCCCATAAGCGACCATACACCTTCGAATCATTTCTAGAAGCATATCTTTTGTATGCTGTCTACCGGCTATTTAAATACAAGTTTGCTCTGTCAATTCTTCCGATTATTCGTTTACAGGCATCATCGGTTTCATTTCTAGACCATCTAACAGCAATGTTACCGTATATTACAAGGAGACGCTACGGATGCTAAATAAAAGTGTACAGAGGATTTGATAATTGTATCAATTATCGTTAATAGCCTTTAAGCAAACACATTTTGACTTGCGCGAAGATTCTAATATTCAACTGATCGTTAAAAAATAACTTAACACTAGTGTTGTTCAATGCGGCTGACTAAATAAAGTGTAAATTAAACGTGTCGCGTATAAAGTACTGTTAATTTTCCGACGTTTCTGAAACGCAATTCAAATTTGTATTCATTATTGGGTCCAATATAATTTTCATTATTTACAACTATTTACACAGGATCCCTATGTCATATGCCGCTGCAGAAAATACTGATGGTAATTACAACAATATTATTCACTAGCTAAATCTTTTCCTAAATCGAGGAGTTTTTTATATATAACACAGAACAACAATTTTTTGCATATAACTTTTGAATGAATATCAGACCCAGCTAATTACCAGATTGTACGTTTTATATATCGAACTATAGTTTCTATGTTGGAATCATCATTTTTGTTCGCTTTCTATCAGTTCTTTAAATACGCCTTTCTAGCTATCACTCATTCTATTGTTCGTCTAATGGCTTTATCTTTTGATTACTAGACCGTTGGTCGACAATGTTACAGGTTCTGTAGAACAGATGAAAATATTAACTTGCTTGAGCTGCTCTTCCACGATTTAATTTTAGAATTAGTATAGAGTTAAAATAAATTTGCACTTCCATTACTGTGCCTGATACGGTAAGAAGTGCACCACCGTCAGTTTTTGCACATAACTGAATGAACTTGATTATACAATTGTTGTTGCGAAAACCAATATCCATGTCTCTGGCTTTTGTAACCAACAAAGTTTTGCCCACGTACCCTAGCATCACCTACTACACATGATGGGGTATAGTTGTAACGTATTTTAACCAGCGTGTTCTCAAAACTGCTTTAATTTCAAACGAACTCCTTTACTACATATACAAGAAAATACCTGGATAGCGAGTACCGACTTCCAAAACTATATATGCAACTTATCATATCATATCATATTAAGACGACGACAAATTTTCCAAAAGCTTGGAACGCCCTGGCGTTATGTTAAATAGAAACAGGATGGAAAAGAAGACAATAAATCTTAAACGGACGAATTAATTTTGATGTAGCTTGTATATCCTAATTTTATAAATATTTATGCTTAGTAAGCCTAAAATGTGAATAAATTTTTAGTTCTATTAAAGGAAATTCAGTTCATAAATTTAGAAACCACAAAAGCATAGATTTATTGTGGAATACGTGTTTGAACGTAACTCAGGTCTATAAATGATTTCAGTTCCACAAAAGGTAAACACAATATTTTTAACAGTGCATTTTAGTAAAACGACGTAGAATTAATATTACATAGTTACAATACAAAATAAATCTTAGACCATATCATAAGCAGATTCAATCAATGTAGTAATTACTTAACAACCCAGGTGCTTAATAAAATTCGATAATATCAAGCTACAAAGAATTAATAATATCATTCAATACAAAGTAAAAATGTTTTGATGCATTTAATCAGATTGATGAGAAAATAAAATAGCTGTAGTAATGTGATCTTTGCAGGATGGGACCATATAAGTTCACGCCTGATTCACGTGACATAGGAATGTTATACAATGACATAAACCCCACAAAACGTATCAAAAGTAGGAAAAAAATACGCTAGAACGTAGATGAAATTAATTATTCGCAAGCACCCGTGAGAGTGATCGTTTAAAAGTTCTTCGAGTACACTATTTTCGTTATGAATTAACAAACGGTTGAAATTTGTTGTTGTGTTTATTTAAACAAATAAATAGAATTTTGCATAAAAAAATTCCATTTCGCCAATAGGTCAACGCAATTAAAATCCCCAGGGCTACTCATCGTCTAGAGTATTTTCACTAGACAAGGCAGACTTGGCTAAACTAGACGAGTTGTGCCCATAAATTTGACGGTTTTGAAAGTCTTTAAAGATAACTGTTATTGATAACGTGGCATAAAATTGCACCTAGTTAATTATTACATTTTCAATTTTTGTTCAATTTCTATCAATGTATCTAGGAGGACCCACTTCCGTCCTTCTCTAGCTATCTGGTGCAGCCTTAATTTTGTTACGAGATATCTGTCACTTCTGGGTAATTCCTAATTTAATAATTTAACGTTTCATTCAATTGTAACACACTATCATCTAAATTACTAAAGTTTGCAGTAAATGTGTACATCACATAGTTCACTTAGATACGGAAGTGAAAAGAATTTCAGCAAAATGGATTGAATGCTGACCAGAAGCAAGTAAAGGTTGCTGACTTTTAGGTCGGATACTGGCTACGGATGATAATTGGGTAAACTTCCGAGAAGGCACGTCATCGAGTGAAAGCGTATTTTTGCACTACTCCGTGTTGTTAATTGATAGTCGAGTATACTACCTTATATGTGATTTTCCAATGCTCCACCCGAAGGTACTACATTGGCCAGGAAGCGAGTTTTTTGATCTGGAGAATTTGGAATTTTGTCGAACCCTTGCTGTTCCAAGTAAGGTAGGGATATTTAACGTGCGTGACAACACTCACACACGGGACCTCCATTTTACCGCTCATCCGAACGAGGGCGTATTTTTGTGAAAAATGATCGCTTGACATTTTTCAAGCGGACCGTGTCGGGATTCGAATCCGGGACCTTGGGCGTAGTAGTCAAACACATACAACGGCGCCGTCTCGAGCATACTACCATTATAAGTGTTAATAAATTATGCGGATTTCTAGAAAACAGCTTGTTTATCTTTTAAGCATAAACAAAAGCTTTTATGTCTGTTAGACGATAAAATAAAACAATTTAATTTTATTATTTTTTAATAATTCTGACTCTTTGAGCGTATCTACACAAAATGATATAATTATTCTTAGAGTAACTACAGTGACCCTGAAATCCTGCCCCTCCTACTAGGATAACCTTTGCGAAAGTGTCCCTATCACTACGCAACGTCCCCTAACCTTACCTTTCACATAGATTGGCGCGCGTATCCATTACAACTCTACTCTTAGTACAGGTGCGTACCTGTTGCATTCTGTTGACGAATGATTAGGGGATGCGAATTTCTCAAGAAAGATTCCATATGATCTTGAAAGTATTTCGACCGAAAAGTGAAATTGTTTAAAAATAAAATTAAATACTGCATAACCAAAATATAAAATTGAAGATCAATGTCGATGACACGCGAAATTACTCGAAATGAAATAATGTAATAATATTTGGCACCAAAGAGGAACCCAAGTGAGAATATTGAAGCAAAGGTGTTGTTACTATGTACAAATGTTTTAGACAACTACAACGCAGTGTCAGAAAGGTGGAAAAATAGTATCAAAGTAAGACTACACGGCAAAATAATCAAACTTCGTATTCATAAATGTAAAGATATAACATTATTTTCGAACTTCATTACTGTTCGATTGTAATTATAATAGTTTTGAATTAAGATGGGCTAAAATTACAAGTCGAAACACTGAGCCTGTGGTGGTTGCCAAAGAACATACAACACACCTCTATATTTACAAAGACCACGAAAGAGCTGTATCCGTTTAAAATAATGCCTTTGGAATCTTTTGGATTAACTTGGAACTCTAACTTCCGCGGTTGTTTGAAGAGACTATCGCGGGGGTATATAGGCACTACTACTTTTATTTCTAGAGAGAAAGCACTAATAGGAAAAAATAGAAATCACTTAGTGTACCAACGCATCTGAGCACAGAAGCTCTGTTGTCACACCTCTAACCTTGAACCTGCAAGAAAAAGTTAAATATTTAAAACAAAGGGGTCATTATTTGCGCCCTGGATAACACATTAAAAATAAAAGAGATATACCTCTGTACGTAGCTATGTCGGACCTAATTGTTTTATACACCTTCTAGTTCTGTAAGTACTGTTAAATTTGGAATGATATTTTCCTAGTAGATTCAACACCTTTTAGGTAAAATTTTATGACTGTCAATTACTCACTCATGAATATCTCGTGTCGTTTAATACAACAATAATACAAAGATATTTACATTTATTATAACTTAAATTTTTTCAGTACAATTTTTATTTAATATTTAAATTTCGAAATCGCCCCTAGATAATATTTGGGGCCTTTATATATTTTTATTTACATTAATCGACAATATCGTAGAGAGTTTGCTCTCTGGTATCTTTTCTGACCTAAATACTAGCAGAGGCGGACTTTTGTTCCAAATAAATCAGGAATGCTTTTGGCTTATTGCTATTCTGTTGGCTTTACCCGTGACGCAACACTTGCAATCAAATTTGGTGACGTATAATCTACGCCAAGGGTTATGCAGTGATTGGCGATGCGGAGAAAGCGTAACTCAATTTTAATTTATATTATTGTAATAATATGCCTACCTGTAAAATTAATCAATTTGTTTAAATATTTCGAGTGATTTATAAGGACTCATTTGTTAATGTAGGTTTTAGAATAAGATTTGTGCGTAAAAGTCAATTTAATTTAACTTTAAGGATTTCCGGCAAATGTACCTACAGAACTTGTCATAAAGAAGGATAAAAATTTAACTTATTGCGGATTTTAAAAGGAAATGATATTAAATCATATGATTTTTAAAGCTAATTGATGTACAAGTTAATTATAGGAAAGGTTTAATAAAGAAGTTGTTAATCAGTTATAATCATGTTTTTAAGATTTGTTTAGAATGAGTGACAAATGGAAATTTTCTGGACTCTTCATCTTGGTGTATAAGATATGTGTTGTGAGGAAGTTATTAACAATCATCGTTTCTGTACTAAACATATTGTAAGAGGGTTGTTGTGGATGCTATTTTTTGTATTTGAAACACTATTTGTAAGAGGACTATTTCGTATCATTCTACCTGTATGTTCATAGTGGTTTCATTAGTTCTAGAAGATAAGGGTCGACAAGAAAAATCAAAACTTGCAAAAATAACTAAACGTCGGGCAATTAAGATCATTCATCATTATAGCATTTTTATTGAAGTCCAAGGTAGGAAATAATTCATTCACGGCAATAAACATATATATATATATATATATATATATATATATATATATATATATATGCTGTAGCCGTTCTTTTAGTGGTTTTCAATTACTAGTTCGATTTGAAATGGTAATTCAACTTTAAAATACAAAGTTGGGTTTTCATTTCATCTTAATAACTATTTATATATATATATATATATATATATATATATATATTAACAGTTATAAGATGAAATGAAAACCCAACTTTTTATGTAAAGTGGAATTACATTTCAAATCGAACTGGTAATTGATAACCGCTAAAAGAACAGCGGCATCAAGATTTGAACCTGCGTCAATTGAATTTTTGGTTCAACGCTCTAACCAACTGAGCTATGCAGCTAATTGATTAGAATGTGTTACAATTTATACTACTGAAGCTTATTCTTGTTTTCAATTTTCAATTACGTCTTGAATTTAAGGAAATTGATTCAATTTATATACATAATTTATGTACCAATAACTTAATCATCCTATTTTGCTGCGTTCGCTATTATTAATAATGATATACTTACATCTTTGTATTATCCGAAAGCAGCAAAATAGGATGATCAAGTTAATGGTACATGAATTATGTACATAACTTGAATCAATTTTCTTAAATGCAAGACGTAAGTGAAAAGCGAGAACAAGAATAAGCTTCAGTTGTATAAATTATAACACATTATAATCAATTGGCTCCATAGCTCAGTTGGTTAGAGCGTTGAACCGGAAATTCAATGGACGCAGGTTCAAATCCTGCTGCAGCTGTTCTTTTTGCGGTTTTCAATTACCAGTACGATTTGAAATGGTAATTGATTTTACATAAAGTTATATATATATATATATATATATATATATATATATATATATATATATATATATATATATATATAAGGTTATCATAAAGTAAGGGATATATTTTAAATTATGATAACTTTTAACAAATTAAGTTAATAACAAGAAATAAATGAAATCTAATTGCTTATGAAATGGGATTTAGTATGCCCAAAACAGCTTACGGCAATTGCTCAATATGACCTCCATTTTGTTGTTGTAAGATCACCATCCTTACCTCCAAATTGAACACAGTATTTCGTAACATTTCTGGTTGAATTGTACCAATTTGCTCCGTAATACTGTCTTTTAATTCTTGTAGCGTAGTTGGTCGTCTTCTAAACACTAAACTTTTAAATAACCCCACAGCCAGTAATCCGCTGGGTTTAGATCAGGTGATCTTGGTGGCCATGAATTTACGAAATGTCTGCTTAACACGCGATCTTGAAAACGTTGGTTAACAATTCTTTGACTGGTCGAAAATGTGCGGGGTGCTCCATCCTGCATAAAATGATGTTTTCAATTCCGTAGTGCTCGTTTTGCAGCTGTGGAATAACATAATTTTGTAACATTTGCAAGTATCGTTCACCATTTACAGTTACAGATACGGCTTGTCCATTCTGCATTTCCTCGTAGAAATACGGACCAATAATAAAATCAGCTGTAAAACCGCACCAAACGGTGACTTTCTTGTCTTGAAGACCTTTTGAACGATTTGTTGCGGATTTTCTGCAGACCAGATTCTACAGTTTTGAGTATTGACTCCACCATTCAGAGTAAAATGTGCCTCATCTGTCCATAAAATACGGATAACCATTCGGGTTCAATTTCCATCTGAGCTATTACTCGCAAAGAAAAATCGTACCTAGTAGCCAAATCTGCGTCCTTTAATTCAAACAGCATTTTCAGTTTATATGGATACATGTTTAGAATTTTGCGTAAAATTTTCCAAACCGTGGTATACGGCATTTGCAATCGCTTGATATCGCATTTGCACTGCTGATTGCGAGTGAATTGCTTCTGGCTATGTCTTGATTTTCATGAAGAACCTCTGCAACTTGGACATCACTAATTATTGGTCTTCCTGATCTTGGTAAGTCAGTTACAGACCCTGTTCTTTCAAATTTTTGTATCAAATTGCGGCACGCTTTCATTTGACAGGGTCCCGCTCTCAAACCCATTCTCGTGCGAAATCTTCGTAATCCAGCGGTGTAATTTCTGCCGGATTCATAATAGCACTGAACTAAACCAATTCTTGTTTGTAAATCCATGTTATTACAGTTGAGTCGTTTGAACTCAACGTTTACTTGAGTTTTAATTTCAAAATAAAACTTCAAATTGAATAATTTCGTTTTGACACTAGTGTCAACAATTGTTATGACAATGCTTTTGTTTCTCATAGATACGGTAAAATCCCATTCATTAAGCAACTAGATTTCGTTTATTTTATGTTACTAACTTAATTTAGTAAAAAGTTGTAATGATTTAAAATATATCCTTTACTTTATGATAACCTAGTATATATATATATATATATATATATTATATATATGTATATATATATATATATATATATTGATATGATAACGCTGCACACCGATGTAATTATACGTTCAGTCTCCTGCTGATCGTCACCGCTCTGTTTTTTAATAGCCTAAAGTTTAAATATGCTTCGGTTAGCTCAGTCTAATTCACACAGAGTGCACAACGTTACGATAATCAAATAATTTACTCCCTTTTATCTAATACTTTTCCTGCTTTGAATGAGAAAAACGAAATCGACTAATATTTGTATAATAAGAAAGAAAAAAAAAGTCATGTATACTTCACAGCTTAATATGTTTTACTGTATGACAAAATAAACCCCTGAATCAAATAATAATAATTTTTAAATTGTTTATTCCCAAAATTATAGCGCTCTTTTCTTATTTTAAAGCCAGCAAAATGACACTGTACTCTACTGGAAAATTTTTGAGCTTTTAAGACCTTTCCCCTTTTTACGTAAATTTTCACATATAAGAAAAAATTTTAGTCGACTCTTTACATAAGATATTCAGGTATAATAAATATACTCAATGTTCAATATAGAGAGAAAATAATGCCTTATGCTAGATGGTTTTGACCTGTAGTTTTTCTTGTGCGTCTCTCTTTGTTCCCCCTGAATCTGCTACTGCGTGCTATGGACCAGTACCTCAGGATTACTTTCAGTTGAGTTGCTTCATTCAATGTGTAACAATCCTCTGTTTTGTACGCCTTTCCATTGATTTAAATCAATATTTTTATTAGAATGTCTTCCCAGTATTATCAATTTATTTAGTGTCCAAATTTTACCCCGTTTAATCAATAATTAAATACTTCGTAATTTTTACCAAATATTTCGTAACATTACTTAGATTTCTAGTTTTTTCTTAGTATTACTTGGATTTATCCCGTCATTTATTAGTCTTACTTAGATTTTCCCTGTCTTTTCGTAGTCTTACTTAGAGCCCTAAATTATAAATATTTAAAATTAATTAATTAATAAACTTTTACTCACGTTTTCCAGCAAACGCAAAATTTGTCCAATTTATTTTTCACTATTATTTACTTTAAAATTCTCTAACATCACTTTCACAAACATTTAATTATTTTAATTTTGATATTCACTCGTTGCGTAAGTTCTTGACTGTAACTGATGGGGATTCTGCTCAGTTTGAATGGAGACTGGGTGCTTATCAAGTTCGAGTGTTACATAAGCAACACCCCATCTAAAATTCATTGGCTATCGCTGTTGCTTGTTCAAACTTTACGACCAGCCATAAGATAATTTGAATACTTTGGGCTTTTACAGATATACGTCTGATAATAGTTTGTCGGAACGATGTCTTGGTCACGTAGGATTTCTATTATGTATTTATTCTTAACTGTCTGTTTTGATGTTATTACGGAATTGCTAGTTCGCCTTGGCACGTAATTTAACTTATGGCTTTTGTTTGTTTAGATAGCACTTTGGGTTTTGTATTAACCCCATGCAGAAAATCACGTAGATGAAATAATATAAATTAACATATTTCTGTTTACATTTTGATTTTCCAAAACGTATTTATATCGAAAGATGCGTTTATTATCAGAACGCTATACTATCAATATACCCCTAAACAACCCTTTTATCATAGTAATATATATATATATATATATATATATATATATATATATAAAATACAGTTTAGAGATAATAATCTTGCACAAATATGATGATGTATTATTAATGGGCTTGAGATTGGCTGTAGGAAAGGAAACTCTTTTTTAAGGTCTTAATTTTCGAATTTAATTTAAATTCTTGATCACAGGCTTTAAGGCGATTGAAAGGCTTCCAAATCTGACATTTTTATTTTTATACAAGTGATACAATTTTCTTATACAACAAATTAGAGCAAGAATCAGCTAAAACAATATATCTATTTAATTTATATGTTAATTTAATATATATCCTCGCCTTAAAGCCTGTGATCAAGAATATGAATTAAATTCGGAAATTTAGGCCTTAAAAAAATTTTTCTTTCCCACAGCTGACCTCAAGCCCATTAATAATATATCATCATATATAAATACTTTACTAACACATACGTATACGTATAAACTTACAAAATATCTAAACATTGCGACAGATCATAAATTTAACATTATCTACATCCCTTTCCTGTAAACATATATTTTACAAAATTACTAAATAAGTTTCCATAATATACATCACAATAGGGTTTATGAAATTTACTTAATAAGATGAGGTTTCAGTCCCAATGGAAATTCAACATCCCACAATTCATTTGCATCAGTAACTGAAAAACTTTTCGTATTTCTGAAACTGAACTAAGCTGTAATTTATCCTGAAACTTTCATGTGAACTTTGAGAATTGATATTGAAATGAAATAAACTTCTGAAACTTTTATTAGATTTTAATATTATGCCTAATTATGAAATTTATGATGGAATAATTATAAAACTAAAAATATAAGTCATCTATTATAAATTGTTAGCTATTTAAGGTACATATAGCTTATAAAAATTAATAAATTGAAAAACAAACACCCATGCGATCTAATAAGCTGTAAGATGATCTAGTTGAGATTCTTTTAGCCAAATACTACGACTCAATATAATATCTTTAGTGTGGTATTAATGATTGCACAAATTTATTTCGTTTTAGAAGAAATCCTGTTAATCCAGTATTTTAGTTATAACTATTCTTGTTGTGGTACTGTTTAAAGAAACTTCATGCGCGCGCATTTACGTACTCACGCACGCACCCACATCAGGCTCCTTCAATGTCATATTTGTGTCCCACATATTTTAAAATAGTCTATTTACTGACATCACGCTTTATTTATTTTACGCTTTTAATACTTTAGATTTATAACAATAATGGGGTAGTTAAAATTTACCAGAAATACGTTTCAAAATACAAGCAAAAGTAAACAAAGATTATATTCCTCAACGTATTATTAAAGAAGAAGGAAAGCGGAAGCCTGCGACATACACTATTCCACTGCCTAAACGCTTAATCACTACTATTGAGACCAGCTTTAAGCAATCGTAATAGCACAGATCACAAACACTAAATAAATCACCCCTAAATCATAGGACCAAGGTGAAACCTGTAATGCTTTGGCGATATGTTAAATAAAAACCGGACAGAAAAGAGAAAAATTAATCTTAAAAGGACGACTTAATTTTTATGCATCCTATTTAATTTTGATTTCATATACACTAGTATTCAGTAAGCAGGACACTTCAATAAAATGTGTTGGTTCTATTAAAAACATAAACTTAAAAACCACAAAAGCACCGCTTTATCTTTGTTAAATACATACTACGATGGAACTCAGGTTCATAGCTTATTTCAAACCTCAAAAAGGTAAACAAAACATATATAATTGTAAATTGTAATAGCGGATTCATGTTATTTAAGAAGGTTTTAGAATTATGAAGGAAATGACCGTGAAATGAGTAATAAACATGCTTCATATCATAATTATTGCAAGCACAAGAGAACTTTTTACGAAATTTTAGTTTGATAAATTAGAAGCAATGTTACATAGTTGCAATACAATGAAAAATGGGGCACATGTTGATTAGTGAAAATTTGCTAATAATAGATTGCACACAAATTAATCATTTCATACAATATGTTACAAATTATTCATTTTATATTACTAAAGAGAAAGAAACACGAACGGTAACCTTAGTAAATCACATAATACTATAAGTGCTTTCTCGGGATTAATTCCACAATCCCATAGAAAGATTGTACTATGACAAAATTCTCAGATTAAAAATAAGAAAGATGGGAGTAGATCAAATAACAATAATTACATTCGACGGAAAAACGATTTAATTATGCGCGAGCCGGTAATAAAAAATTCACAAATGCAGACATTTGAGGACGTAGAAGGCGGAGGTGACTATGGGGTTGGTGGGTTAATGTGAGACTAAGTTAAAAGAACCCTTGAGAGAAGCACAGCTTCAACAAGAAAATAAATATAGAAGTAAACGCAGTGATCATAAATACGGTGCGCAATTAATTTCTAAACTTACGCTTAAACAGGAACGGTATCTTCGTTTTGCATGTTTGTGGAGCTATCTTATCATGACCAGCTAAATAGGTTAGGGCTGGGATAGTTCACTCCTCTAGTAATTTGGAATTTTGTGTAGTGTAGGGACAAAAGAGTTGTTTACAAGATGAGAAAATAAAAAATTACGGTGGTGGTTGGGAATCCTTAAAATAAACAGTAAGTAATATTATGAGCCTTTATGTAATCTTTTAAAAATGTATATGTGCATTTTAAAATGTAAATGTAAATTTTAAATTGTAAAGTATTAGCATTTATGAAGTAGGAAATTAATTAAAATATAAGTGATTATTTTATTGATGAACGATTTACCAGCGGAACGAGTGTTGATTATACTTAAGTATAATATTATTAGTTTAAAATATTAGTAAATGTATACGTATTGTTATTAAAGACATTTCAAGAAATAGGAATTTATAAATTCATATAATGTTTTTACTCCAACCGCAGCATTATTTTTTTATTTCTTATCTTTTTCTATTTTTTTGTTTAATTATTCCATATGCACCAAATCGGGCACTACTGCAGGTAGCCGGTGCATCTTTATATTTCCCGTCCCTTCAGGGCAAATAAAAATTTATCAAGGCTGTGCTCATCTTACCCAAATAGTAGAAACTTCTTAGGCCGTTTAAAATAATGCTTTTAGAGTGTGTACAAAAGTAAAGATATTACCCAGTACATGCTCTAATCGAAATTCCTTGGTCGGGGGTAACCTTCGGTATTATGTTTATGCTTACAACAAGTCTATCTTAAAAGTTTATGCTACGGATTGGGTTTTAAAGTTTACAAACCCACAAATTGATGTGTATTATTATTAGCGATGCCAATGACACCGAGGAACACATCAAAAAATGTTTATTTGTTATTCATTAGTATTTTTTGCGTTTCGATAGAACAATGGATGTTCTACTTTACAGGTAGCGAACTTGTGAAACGCTACTTTCAAAAGCAAAATCTTTAAGGTATCCTACGAAACTAAAACTTATAGAACAAATGCTTCCTGTCCCTATTTAATTCTTTTGTATTTATGACTGCGGTTATTGGGTATTTTCAACACTGGTACCAAAAGGAACTGCAACTGCCAATGATGTGCTATTAGTTTGTAAAGTGGCGCTTTACAAACTCGCTGCCTATAAACTAGAACACTCATTGTTTGTATCAAAACCCAATAATTGTTGTTTACTAATGAGCAACAAATAAACATTATTTGAAGCGTCTATTACTGCCACTGGCATTGCTAATAATAAAAAAACTTGAATTCGTGGATTTGTAAACACTGAACCGCAAACCACACCATAAACTTTTACGATTGGTTTGTCATACAGCTTAGGTATTATACCAGAGATCATCCACCACGTAATATCAATTAGAGTATGTGGTTGGTATTGCCCTAACTTTTATACATCTTCTAAAGGGATCTGTTTCAATTTTAGTTTTTAAAAAATATATCTTTGCGTAAAGACTAATTTATGGCTCATTCTTAAGCACCGGTTAAAATATTTCTATAAAGTTGTGAATTATCCTGTATAATATTGACAGATACTTTACATTAGGTAGATGTTGCATCGCATAATACCTTTATGTTGAGTTCCATAGTGATTAAAAGTTTATAAGAGATTTTACTTTTTGTCAATGTACTAAAATTTTCTGGAAATTGATGGATTTTGTACATATTAAGTGTTATAGTCTTCATAATGCGTGTGCGTAAATATTGGAAATGTCGCATTTTGTTTGTAGTTAACCTATTCATAAATAAATAATGCAAATGGATGTAAATAGTGCATATAAATTGAAATCATTAAGTTATTATAAGGATTTCGATTAATTGTTTGAATTTAGAATGCATTGTAATAACACGCAAATAGTCTTTAAATGAAAAATGTTTAGTTTTTAATAAGGAACATAATTTCTACCAATTGTGGTTCATTATAATATTGTTTCCATTCCGAATAGACCAGCACCTTGAAGAAGTTCGAAATTACCAGAACAGTGGAATGGTTTGCGTGTTCCAGTGATCTAAAGAGCCAAACTACAGGTTCAACCAAAGTAGTAGGGTCTTTTGTGAGGAACCAGACAAGACAGGTCCCCGAAAGAGGGCAGACATTTTTTCGGCACTTAGAGTGGCATATACCATAGGGGTATGGCATTCTAATACACACAACTGTGATGTGGAAGACAACGGGAAACCACCACATTACCTCCCAAGTACACAGTGTAGCTCTGAGGGTGATAATGGAGAATATAATAGAAAAGGTGGAAAGCGTGTATATAGGGTTTGTAGATCTGGAAAAAGCATTCGACAATGTAAAATAGGAAAAAAATGTTCGAAATACTCAAAAAGATTGGAATGAGTTATAGGGACAGACGGATATTACGTAGTTTATACAAAGAGCAAACAGCGGTAATAGAATTAGAGCAGGAACGTAGAAAAGTAAATATTAGGAAAGGGGTGAGACAGGGATGTGGCTTATCACCATTAATTTTTAACTTGTACATCGAAGATGCAATGAATACTGTCAAATGCAGGAAGACATTGGAATTACTATGCAGGGACAAAAGATTGATATGCTTAGATTTGCATATGATATAGTGGTATTAGCATCTAGCAAAGAAGAGTTAGAAGCCACTCTTAATGAAATCGAAACGGTTCTAACAGAGAGATACGGCATGAAAATTAACAAAAATAAAACTAAAGTTCTAGTATGCAAAAGAGGAAAAAAAATCAAAAACAAGAATACAAATCGGTAACGAGAACTTACAAGAGGTTAAGGATTTCTGCTACTTAGGAAAAGCATGAAAGATATAAAACAGAGATTAGCACAAGGTCCTGCTACATTTAACAAAAAAAAGCAACTATTGTGTTCCAAGACAACAAACATAGAAACAGGGAAAAGTTTAGTTAAAACATGTGTATGGAGTACAGCACTGTACGGCTGTGAAGCCTGGATTGCAGGAAAAGCGAACTAGAAAAAGATAGCAGCATTTGAAATGTGGTGTACAGATGTATGATGAAGATATGAACAGACAAAATTAAGGACAAAGAGGTACTAGAAACGGTAGGGAAAATAAGAAATATATGGAAAACAGTAAAAAAAATAGAAGAGATGGGATGATAAGTCACATACTAAGGCATGCGGAATATATTAGAAGCACAGGTAAGAATAATGAGAGGTAGATGTAGATGTAGGAAAGGTAGAATGATAGGCCACATACTAAGACATGAGGGAATAGTGCGGAATATATTAGAAGCAGAGATAGGAAAAAGAGAAGTAGAGGTCAAGCTAGGTTAGACTATTGCGCACAGATAGTGAAAGATGTAGGATGTGGAAATTTCAGGGAAATCTGTAGGCTAGCTCAGAATGGAAATCAATGGAGGTACGCATCCAACAAGTCCCAATATGGAAAAACAAATTATGAAAAAAATAACTGTACGTAAACATGATGATTATTATAAACAACTACAGGTATTGGTCTTTCAATATTTTCAACTAATGTTAATTGTGTGGAAGAATTTACTGAAAAACTATTAGTTCGGCAAATGCCTAAGTGTTGGGGATCCTAGTAGACCATAGGCTGCTTAGCCCCTAGCATATATTTTTTGACGTTCATAAAGGCGTATATTCTTTGGTTACTATATTTAATGCGACACTTATTTAGTCCCATAATTAATTCTTTAATATTAATTACTATTCTGTCATTTACTTTATAATCGAATTACAAGTCGAGTATTGTTTAAAAAAAAATACTCATTCTTTAACTGATGGTTGCTAGAACTACGCTTAAACTGATAAGCGATATATAATCGTTTTGTTAGATCGTGAATTCATTACATTTGCTCTCGGGTTTTGGTTGAGATAGCAGCAAGATAGACTTTGAAAGATACCGATCGAGCAATATTCGAATAGCCACTACGTTTGTGTCTTCAAGTGCTAAATTTACTTAAAAACTTGTTCTCCCTGTTAACGGTAATCAGGTAAAATTACTTATTACTTATAACTAAATAATTTAATTTGTAGCGCTCTTCAGAAACCGATCTTAAACTCTTAAGAAGTTACGTAGTCTTTTTGTTTAGTTTGTAAGGATAAACAAGGCGTCCTTGTGTAGACCGTTTTGGTTTGATAGTTCGTGAAATACGAAAGTTAATTCTAACAAAGAATTATTTCCACGAAGGACGATCATTTGCAATATCACCTAACCTCTTCATTAGTTGCCGTTCCAGAAAATTCCTGTAAGAAAAGTTGCTTGGCGAGTTATCGTAAGTCGTAACATATGGCGACAGTGAAGTATTTTCTTGTGACATTTTATCATACGCTTAATAATCAAAGGTAAGCGATTAGCTTTAGTACATGACCTGGAACAGCTGTTTTCCTCGAAGTTGTGTACGAAGTCAATGTTTATATTTAAAAGAGTACGTTAACCTAATTGTTTGTTTGTATTATGATTGCAATGAAAATTGCTGTTTGAAATAATACTATTAGTAACATTACATTACATCATGCGTGATACGCGATTTGTCGTTTTGCTTATAATCTGGAATTATGAAGTCTTTCAATTAAATGTACAAATTCATACTAACAGGAATTAAGAAAGTTTTGTGTTTTTAAGTGATATTTACCAAGTAGTTCTAATATTTATGCAAGGTAAATACTCTTAACTTTGAATTAGAGGTACCAGTAGTGACCGTGAACCAAGATATGCAGATCTGTATATCAAAGGACATATTTGAGGTTATGTTATAATAATAGTAATTTTATATAAAATTCGATTTGATGCCTATATGTCTAAAAGGTTAGACAACCTTTTATATAGTTGTATATTTTTTGTTATTGATCAAAAGAGAATAATGATTAATTAAAGAAGAATAACTTAAGTTCAACTAACTGTTTTATTTCGGGCAAATGCGCCCAAAATAGGGAAACTAAGCTATAATTCCTAAATCAATTTTATTAAGTAGGCGAGACCACTAGCTGTGATTTAATAATAAATTAATCGAACAGTGTTTCCAAGAAGTTTGGTCTTTAAATCCTCTTTTAATGTTTACATTCAAATATATGATATCAATTATAACTTGTTCCTTTTTAAAATACAAGGTAACAAGAGTGCATCTTTTGTGTTCTTTATGTGTTTTAACAATACTGTTTTCTTTCAGATCCTGCATTTTCGCAGTGAATTCGATATTTTCTCTGAGGGTTTCCTAGTTCTCCTTTAGAGTACCTCTTGCTCTTCTTGACCCTAGGAGTTGGTGGCGCACCTTTATTTTATGTAGTAATGTGAATTTCCAATTGTTGTTTTTGAAGTTAAAAACAATTAAAGTTAACTTACGTAAACCCACGGTTATTTCTCATAGTTCTACCCAAGGAATAGACCCCTAGCTTAGTCGGAAGACTGTGGATTTTCCTTTGGCCACAGTAACTTCGAATTTAGTTACGCTCATTCCTATCGAGAGTAATCAAAATAAGTAACACTGGCGTCAAACGTCGTGGGGGGTCTCGATTTTTTTTGGAACTGTCAAGAAGTAGCAATCGAATTTTTGTTATCGTTAGTTGCATTGTCGTACTATATTATTTTGAACTTTAAATATTAAACTTTAAAACCTTATGACCATATTCGAATTTGTTTTGCTTGATTTTTTCTAATTTAATGTAATTCTGGATTTAATTATAGTTCTCCTATTGAATAAACTTTGTTAGACGGGGACAGAGTTTGTTTAAAGGAAATTTTAAAAAATTCTTATTTTTCGAGATTTTTTAGTTTTTGAAAATAAATTTTAGAAGAAATATAATAAGGCTGATACCTTTCAGATTGTATATTTACTTAAAGAAGAACTCGATTATGAACTTTGGATACTCTAAAACAATAGGTGGCCGAATTGCATCCAACATAAAAAAACAGCGGCTATATTTAAAGACAACAAACATAGAAACAAGAATAAAATTGTTCTAGGCATATGTGTGGAACACAACACGGTGCGTCTATGAAATAAGGGCAGTAGAGAAAGCAGACAGAAAAAGATATAAACCTTCTGGAATGTTGTGCTTCAGATGTATAAGGATGGTAGCATGGACAGACAAAGTTAATAACACATAGGTTATAAAAATAGTAGAGGAATAAAGATATCTGTGGAAAACAAAAAAAAATACAAGTAATAGAAGGGCAGGATACGTTCTAAGGAATCTTTTGGGGAATAGTACGGGATATATTACAAGCAGAGATACGAAAAGGGAGGTAGAAGCAGAAATGAAATGGGTCACTACAAGAGTGACCCATGACCCAGTGACCCAAATAGGTATGTGACCCACGACCCATTGACCCACTGACAAAAACTGACCCAATAACCCAAATTGACCGTGTGACCCAAATTGACCCATAGACCCAAGATAGTTTACGCCTACGCTTATCAAATACTGTCATCAACAAAATACTATATTTATTTTAAATAATCACATAAAATGTAAACAAATGCACTAAAAATAAAAAAGAATTATAATATATAAATACAAATTATCTTATAAACCTACGTAATAAAAGCAGGTTACATCACTTATGAATTTAGGATGATTAGGCTGTATTTTTAGAATTCTGTTTTTTAAAGATTCTGAAACAATAAGTTGACTTTTACGGCATCAGCCTTGAGTCGTGCCCTATGTTTGCGTGTTATTTCTCTAGCACCAGCAAAATGTCTCTCTGACTCAGCAGATGAAGCTGGAATTACTAGGATTTTTTTGGCAATTTTGCTTAAAAATGGGTACTTTTTTTTATTAACACCCCACCATTTTAATGGATCAAATCGGGCTTCATTATTATCCTTATCGCCACTAAAGGAACCAATTAAACTTTTATAAGTGCGTTCTTCGTTTCTTATAAAACTCCGCAGTTCTTCTTGGGTCTGCTGTTTAAAATCTAAAGTGCGTGTAGAAAGTAACTAACTGTACCAATAACTTTATGTATAATTTTGTGAACGTACTTAATAAACTGACCTGAAAGTTCACTAAACTATGGCTTTCCTAGAAAAAGCCAATCTGTCACTTTATTAATTTGGATTACTGGATCAATTTCGGATACCGCGTCAATTTAGGTTAACGGATCAATATACGTCGCCGGTTCAATCTGGGTCGCCGGGTCAATTTGGTTCACCATGTCAATTTGGGTCGATACACATGACCACTTGACCCGGTGACCCAAACAAAAAGTGACCACTTGGACCCACTGACTCACTTGACCCAGGACCCATTTCATCTCTGGGGTAGAAGTAGACCAAGATCAGACTTTCGTACGCAGATAGTGATAGATGCAGACTGTGCAAATTTCAGGGAAATGTGTAGGTTAGTTCAGACTAGGAAACAATGAGGATACGCGTCTAACCAGTTCCACGACTGAAGACCTGATGATAATGATAATATTGTTCGTCATGCGTGAAGTTTAATCCTAGTCAGAATGCGCACTATTGTAAACATTAGCGCCGCTATTCTATGACTAAGTTAAAGAAAAAACGATCAAAGATTACGAATTATTTATTGGTGAAGTCCATCGACACTACTTGAGTAAAAATGACTAATTGCAATTGAAAGAGGTGTATAGTGGCACTTAGAGTAGACCGTTAATCACAAAGATAAGAAAGTTCGTATAACAAAATAAATAACTATTTTCGTGCTTGATAATTAACATACTGCACTGATCTTTGAATAGGGTGGTGTTCAATTGTTTCCCTTGATATGGTAGGGTCTTGTCCTGGAAATCGATTGTAGGCGACGTCTAGCACTCCAGTATAGTTAATATATCCCCCAGTGGTGATAATGTGACTGATATGGTTCATAGATGCCGTATATGTTGGAGAAGAAGACGCAATGCCACGCTAATTTGGCTTTGGTGCTCGACAGCGATCGACAGTAGTGGACTTGATGTGTTTGGCAAGAAGTACGTTCTGCCTTTCAATTATATAAATTTGTGCTCCGACCAAAGCATAGGTATATAAGGTCGCACGTTACACATATTGCAACAACCAACATATATGCAATAGCTCCGATAATGAGGCTGGATTTAACATATGGCCACGTTGGAACTTGCATTAAGTATATTTAGCGTAATGGTGCCGAAAGCATGTGCATGGTTGCAAGCGAAAGTTAGCAAAAAGGTGGTTTTTCTTTGCAACAATTATGAGCCTGAAATAAACGCATTTTAGGCGACCCTGGAGTTATGTTTAATCAATACGGAGTTTATAAATGCCGATTGTTTCTAAGTTCAAATTGGCGTATTCGACTCTATTGGTTACGTGAATGGAAATTTTCAAAAGGTTACTTAATCCACTTGCTTGATTTATACGAAGTAATGGCAACCGCGTCTCATTTTATGATGCTTTGTTTTCTACAACGTTTTATTGCCTTTTGCAAGTATTGTATTTGCATTTGCATTGTAGAGTAGAATTTATTTAAGAAGAGCCTGTACGTCATTATGCGGACACGGCTAAAACGGTGTCAGATTAGTCCATTATTTATAAATAGGCGTGTTCGTTCAGCATTTCAGCGGCGTTGATAATTTGCTGTTAAATGTCAATTGATATTTGCGAGTTTGATATTCTATATTTATTTCTTACGCTTTCATAGTTTTCGTCCTGTTTCTTTGTGTTTTATGCCGCGAATTCGCCATGTGAATTAAAACCACCAATAAATAAAACTTGATTTTAGAATATTTACTCTATGGGTGTCTTTTCAAAACCCTAAAAATCATTAAATTCGCTACGCTACTGACTTTTAAGGTTTGCGCATAATGTCAAATGATGCACAAGCTCTTCCTTAAATAAATTCTACTAACACAAGTGTAAACAAAATGCGACAAACTTGATTGCCTTCATATTAAATATTTTGTAATGTTTAATTTTACAATCGATGTTAATTGGAAGCAAAATAAAATTAGCAAACAATGATATTTTGGGTATTATGAAATTTAATACCAGCATTACCAAATAAATCAAGCATATAGAACAATCATCAATCATCGATTTTCAAATTTGTTTGCGGACATATTTTCTTGTCGCGGTGGAAATTCTATAGATCATTATTTATTTCGTCCGTTGTGATTTATTACTGCAAATCTGCTAATATGTTTCAAATGTCGTTATTGGTATTTCGGGTTTCGAGTTTGATAGATGTTACCATGAAAAGCATCAGACTACTTTCTTCTTGAATGAAATTCAGTTCGCACTGCAAGTTCGAGTTTGTCGCTGAACCAATTGTTTATTGTTTGTTATGCTGGAAATACTTTAACTATTATTTCAATTGGTTTGTTTGTATCTGCTATTTCGTTCCAGTCTCATTGAAGTGGAAAAAGTTGCTTATTGACAGAGTAGCAAATACGATTTTAAAAGACGGAAAGGTTTATAAACACAGCCAGAATGCTGTTATCTAAAAGTAGATAAACAAAAGTAGCTGATGAGGTGCGCTTTATCAATTCCAGTTGTGGAGTAACTTGCGGTGCAAATGAAAATAGAGTGCTGACATTTAGTTTAACATGCATGTTCTGTCTGAAAAAGTAATCATGCATGAGGCATCTACCCTTAGCGGCGGTTATCTAGCATCAGACAAATGGGTATACATTACATTTGATTTTCCAATGCTCCACCCGAAGGTACTACATTGGCCAGGAAGCGAGTTTTTTTTACCTGGAAAATTTTCAATTTTGCCGAACCCTTGCTGTTCCAAGCAAGGTAGGGATCTTTAACGTGCGTGACAACACTCACACACGGGACCTCCATTTTACCTCTCATCCGAACGAGGGTGTATTTTTGTGAAAAATGCTCGCCTAACATTTTTCAAGCGGACCGTGTCGGGATTCGAACCCGGGACCTTGGGCGTAGTAGTCACACACATACCACTACGCCACGGAGCCGCCCAAATGGGTATACACCGATCACCAGCTTTTCCGCTATGAAATTCGTAAATATACACAGTTGGTGTGCTATCGACTGTTTTCGGTTAGTACCTAACTAGGGAGCCTTTACATCAACAGACAACATCTTTAGTTCTAGTATAAGAAGCCCTTTAGTAATTGCTACGGGGCTGATGTTATAGTAGATTACATACCGACGTGGTAGGTGCTTCATTAACAAGGCGAAGTTTGATGACCAAAGCGCGAGTTACATATTTCCCAAATTAATATATATGTATACTTAAATGCAATTATTATGTCTTGAGAAATAGAATGTTACACTGTATAATTGAAGGACACATTATAAAAGGTTAATGAAAGTTCATAATCAGACGTGAGAAATAGATGACCTGCACCTTCAGTATCATGTTACGTCTGGAATATAAAGTAGTTGCTTCCTTTCTCACGTCTGATTATGAACTTTCATAAACCTTTTATAATGTGTCCTTCAATTATACAGTGTAACATTCTATTTCTCAAGACATAATAATTGCATTTAAGTATACATATATATTAATTTGGGAAATATGTTACTCGCGCCTTGGTCATCAAACTTCGCCACGTTAATGAAGCACCTTCCACGTCGGTATGTAATCTACTATTACACCAGTCCCGTAGCAATTACTAAAGGGCTTCTTATACTAGAACTAAAGATGTTGTCTGTTCATGTAAAGGCTCCCTAGTTGGATAATTAAACAGTAATAGAGGTTTATACAGCATTTTATAAATAACGGCATTTGTACCGGTTTTTTAAAGCAGCATCCGTAGCTATCGTATAGCGGGGACTACGAAAGTAAATGTTAAATTAGTTTTGAACTAAAAGCGTGCAAACGATGCGACTTGATTCATGATGTGCAAACGAAGATACTTTGATTTCCGTCATTACATGTTAGAATTGCACAAAAATGACATATTTGACATGTGTGAACTTAGCCCCCCTGATTAAATTAAATTTTTTTTTTAATTACAGTGGTGTGCAAACAAAATGTTGATGTGTTTCGTAATGTGCAAACGAAAAGGTATCAATTAGGCTCGTAACAATTTTTTCACATTTTCCACAGTAGCTATCGTATAGCGAGGACTATGAAGCAGAATGTTAAATTACTTTTAAACTGGAAGTGTGCAAACGAAAATAATAGATGTGCACACATGTGCAAACAAAGACCTATCAATTTCATCGGTTTAAAATAAATTTGCTGAATGTTGGGAGGCTAGTGTAAAGTTGGCTCCCACAATGGTTTCTGTAATAATTTTTAAACGAAAGGTGTGCAAACAAAAGTAATGAATGTGCATACATGTGCAAACGATGATGTATTAATTCCGCCGGTCTAAAATAAATTTGCTGAAAGTCGGGGGGCCAGTTGAAGTTGCCCCCCCCTAATTGTTTCTTGAATAATTTTTAAACGAAAAGTGTGCAAACAAAAATACCGGATGTGCATACATGTGCAAACAATGTGCAAACGAATGAGCTATAGAAAGTTATTTTTTCCAAAAGTTGGGGGGCTAACTTCACGCGTGTGGAAAAGCAAGTAATCTAAAAACGATCTGAGCAAAACAAAAATCGCAATTGATTTAGTAACATATGACACATGTCTTTTGAAAACGCAGAAGTATAGGTTTCAAATGACAAAAGAGATAATGCCTTAAATGGTCGAATTTCTAACAACTTCGCAGCTATCGCGTCCACTACTAACGTTATGGAGCTACGGATGGTGCATTGCTAACAACTATCACTGACTCATTAAAAATACTGTTAAAAGTGGTATTCTGTAATCTATTTTTAAAAAAGCTTTTAATATTAAATTCAATCGAGCTCCCGCGTGCAATACTTAACATAAAAGCCTTCTCAAATTTAATACGAAGGGCATAACCGCGGCGTCAACGAATTTGATAAAAAGAAAGATGTTTCCGTCCGTGTAAGTGATATGTAACTTACACAATGAAGAGCATGTTTGTTATTCTCGCACTTCAAACATGTTTCTGGCCCATAGTTACTTCAATATCTAAAACAACAGAAACGTAATGTAATGTTCTAAATAATTAAAGGAGGTAATTTTTTTCTGATTACTAAGTTTATGCAACTGTAACAAGAAAGTTTGAAGGTTGCGGAAATATATCTAGCTGCTAATGGAGCGTGGTACTATAAACTAAGCAATGCCACTTATTTGTAAATGTAGCTTTTATAATGCAATGGAAAAATTGAAAGTTGCTTTCCTAAACCATTGCTATTACTTTCATTTTAAGCTACAATTACCTTATTTAGTAACAAATAGTTACCTATTTGCAGATTTGCAAATTGCGGTTCCATTCCCATAGTGTCATTAATTTCTCAAATAAGAAACCAGTATATTTTATGTGGTATCAAGTATTTGTTACATGTAAAATGAGGGCAACGTTATAAATTTTAATTTGCCCTGAAAGAGGGAGACCCCGTAACAATTTTTGGGTGTCGCCTAACCACAGTGACGCAGGAGTGAGTTCCTATGAAAGAAATAATAAAAATAACATAAACTACGAAATTAAACGTAACAAAGTGGCTGAAATACAAACAATCTATGGTACAATATTCACTTGCCCCGAAAGGCATTTTCCATTAATATCATTGAGGGACACCAAACCGTCTCTCAACAATTTCTTGAATATTATCCCTACATGAAAGACGTTATTCCGCATAGGTTTCCCTTGCTTCAAGTACCCAAATTTATTGCATTATACTACTAAAATTAAAACACTAATTAAGTTTTGTCGCAATTAAAGAAATTCTCGAAATCGAAACGTCTCCCAAACACGATCTCATCACTGAAGTGACTGGATATCCTTATACACGACCTAATGTCTACTCTAGTTCATAAATAAATGCAAATAAAATTCAGCCTATACTTAATTCTATTGACATTAAACAATTTTAGTAAAAATGCAAATATACTTTTCTTAAAGGAATCTAAATTTCTTAACCCTACTCTGGCCAGGTATTAATAAAAGAAAGCCTTAAAAAACATTAAATTAAATGCTTTAATAATACATCACTCCAAATTCTCCCGTTTTCCATAATAAATTGCATGACATTTAAATATCAATTTCTGGAAATGCCTTTAGTAACAAACATAAAAAACAGTTAAGTACCAACTATTCAAAATAATTTAAGTTCAATACGTACAAATTACTTGATATTTTAAAACTATAAAATCAGTTTAAATTTAACCAATAATCGTTCCGTCGCTAAGTATTTCTTCAAGAAAATAATTACTTTTATGTTTAATTAATTTCCTATGTCATAAATACTAGACCTTTACATTTGCGTATATAACTAATTAGTGTAAAGATATAGACTTCTAATCACTTACGGTTAATTTATTTGTTAAAAGATTAGGAATGTCCATGAGCCATTATTATTTCCATTTTTTGTTTTTCAAATTGTTACGGTATTCCGTGCAGACAAGCAAAAAGCAGCAAGTAAGTAAAGAAAATCGTCTACGTCGAATACCACAACAAAATAGGGACATAATGGTAGAATCAAACTCCAAAATAATTAGAGTTCAGGCTAGCTCTAAAACGTCGTAGAGTGGAGTGGGTGATATAGAATGAAAAAAATTGGAACAGTCCCAAAAGCATATTCACTAAAATCAAAAACACACATTTACGTAATCGTTCGTTATAACGTGGTGTACGCAAAGCATCAATTTACATATAATACAGTATAATCCTAAACATTTTAAAATATATATATTTTAAAAACTTATTATCTAAATAAATAGGTACATGTATACATGCAAAAATACTTATAACATGTTCCAGCCCTAAATATATACTACAAATAATACAGTATATATGCAGGAAATAATACAGTAATATCTGCAAGAAGCAACACAGTAACGTCTTCTTTGGGAAGTAAACTTTGTAAGATTTAGGAACCTAACATTAAAATTTAAATAACCTAATCAAGTATTAACTAGCAAGTCGTTGACGTTAACATTAATTTACACAGAAAAGGTAACAATAAAAAGTGCTCTAACGCAAGCTTTAAGAAATATTGCATAATCCTTAGTACGCTGTGAGCGTGCATTTCTGAAATTTATTGCGGAATCAACCAAAAGAAAGTGTCTATCTTCCAAAACAGCAACGCAAGTGAAGAAACCAGAAAAACTGTACTTTAAGCTTTCGGCATCTCTTTGGTACGATCTTAGGATGAGAAAATACAGGCTGCATTTGTCTACGGCTGGATGCTGAAACCAACGACTTAACTATACTAACATATTATGTACAAAAACGCATTTTAAAATCGCGACTTTACAACGCTCAAAGGATGTTGTATAACAGAAGAGTTTAATAAGTAAGAACCTTTCAAACGCTCGGTTTATATTTATACAAATTTAGAGCGACATGTGTAAGTAACATAAAATCATTCCCAGCTATTGAATGTTAAATCTTTTAGGAAGGCAAGCAAAAATATATATTCCAGACAACAACGACAAAACATTTTAAGAATGAAAGCAATAAAGAAGGCAAAATACGATAATTAACTTCAGTGAATTTTGTTGTTCACGTGGAAAAGCAAAATATATTATAAAACATCTAAGCGCGTATGCAACCAGGCATACGGCCAAGAAAAATATTTTAGAAATAAATAGAGGTTTGTATTATTATCGATCCACGCTATGGAGCTACTAGGAGCAACTGATTAGGGGGAACGATTTTATGATGTATAAAACTTGAGCGAGCTCGAACTCTTGCAAATATAACGAAGCTTTTGTACAAAACAGTTTTTTTCAAACATGTTTCGTAGAATACCCTATTGAAATAACTAGCGTATTTCAATAAAGAAGAAACTATTAAAGTGGCTTAAGGAGCAAAAGTTTGCTTGTTTTAACGAATAATTATTGAAAATAAAAGGCAGCTGTTTCAGGGAATTGACAAAGCGAGCTTCTAGCTTTTAGAAGTGGTTTTACGATAGCAAACATTTCAAAAAATTTATAAATTGTTATGGGATATATTTCACGTATCTCTACACTGAGAGAAATTTTTATACAGAACGGTTTAATACGTATTGATTGAACTTGTAAAACTTGTATAATTTGAGAATAACAGAAAGGGTTTAGATTAACGTTTTTAATTAAAACAGTTGCAAATTAATGCAGAATCGCTCTATTTCAAACAGTCAACGTAACAAAATGACCGCTCCCCTAAACCGACACGAATTCCAAACTAATTCTAGGGCAAACTTACAAGTTTAGTAACCCATTTGCCTCGTTCGTTACGACATTAAAGTCACGCTTCCGGTTTTGAAATTTACCCTACTCTTGCAAGCGTAATTCATCCTTATGTAGCACGCTTTGTATTTATCCCCTGCGAAAAACCCAGAGTTACCTCTTGAAGCTCTGTTGCTTTCACCTTCAACTTGTCCACGTACCAACCCTAAGAACCCGCTTTTTTATTTACTCGTATGACTACATTCTTACTGTTCTAACTTAACTTTTTTGGACATGAACTTTCTGAACGTAACTTCTAACTGTCATGCATGTTGTTATATTCAATCTTTTCTTTTATAAAAATTCTATTAATTGTGGTCAGCATCCAGCAGTACAATATATCAACTTTAATTTATGCCTAATAAAAAATGTTATTCTTGCATTATTTATATAACAGTTACGTACGTTTGCAATTGTCCTTAACATCTAGCCTAGTCTCTATTATAATATTCCTATTAACGGTTTCTGTATTTTTCACGTATTAATTTATTTCATCAACGTATACGCTGTGGTTTTGTTAATTGTATGACGCCTCGGCATTCTATATATATTTCTTACATTATATATTTTAGGAATTTTTTTTTCAGCCGTTTCTATTGTCTCGACGTACACGATATTTAATCACTTATGCGTTACCTTAGTATTTGATTAAATAGTACCAATAAAAAAATTCATTTTATATTGCTTTAATTATACTAATGCCCTAACTGAAATTATATTTTCTAAAAACAAACTAAAATATCACGCCAACTAATATTAATTATTTGTGTAATCTATTACAGGGCGCGTCTATATTTATTCTGTCCTCACAAAATTAAACTTTTCTTTTCCCCATCTAGCTTATAACTAGCGTAATCGAACGTGTTGCATATCATGTAACATGACATTATTAATTATCTATATGAAGCAAGAACAATATAACGCTCAAGATTGTTCTTGCAAAACTATTTACTGTAAAACTAGTAATGTTTAGATATGGGCCGGCGCCTTTACGTATTGCATTGCAACAAATTTTGTAAAACGTTCGACCAATGTAAAATTACAATAGCCATTACAGTTCATAATCAGATCCACATCTCCAGTAAAGCACAATAGCTTAAATTCAGTAAGTTATTTATATCAGTTTTACTTTATTTTCTTGCAATATTAGTAAGCTATATCGAAGTAGACAAAAGTCTTTCTTAAACAATTTCCCAATTAATCAAGTACGTGTTTCAAATATTCACCACTAGTTTGCGCGAGTGTGACATCATTTGCAAAGTCACTCTTAATACAAAGACACATTTAGTAAATTGACTCAATTTAAGCGCCGCATCTTCCTGCAATTGGATTCTTGACTAATGGAAGCTAGCAACGTTTTTCCTTTAGTTCCGGCATTTGAACCAAATAAATTGTAGATTGTTCATTACACGGGTTACAGTTAATACTGATTAGTTCTTAACGTAAATATAATTTATTAGAACTATAACCGTGATTCTTTGTAAAACGTTTTAGTTGGGGCCTCTTTCAGTTTGCAAATAATGGCTTTATAGCATTTATTACATATATCAATTTTCAACTATCTATAGAAGTTTGACATTTTTAAATTTATGATAAATTGATGCGTGCTTACAGTAAGGATTTTAGGATGGTCTCAATCTATATGATTTCTTTCCTAGAAGGTTGCTACTTAAGTAAGGTGCACCGTACTCTATATTAATTCCTGTTATCTATGTAAAAAAACTTTTGCCCTAAAATATGTTTATGAAATGAATATTTTGTCATGATAGAACTACTGTTAATTAATGTTTGGTTTTTCAATTAAATCTTCAATAATAACAGAATTATTGAAATAAAAAGTAACGATGAAGTTGACCCTCAGGAACGTTGCTTTTCGAAATTCTGACTTATTTGCAACAAGTGATAACATCGCACTAATTAGGGTAGATCAATATTTAGGTCTAAAACTACTCCATATTTATTGAAGGCAATCGTAATTGTGGAAGATATCTTACAGACTGCAATTTCAACCCTTTTCTAAAGATCTCGTCATTGGTTACTGACTACAGCACTAAATCAGATTGCTATTTTATTTGCAGAATGCACATTTTCTTAAAAATTTTAATTGTTCAAAAGCCATAAAACAAACACTTTACCTTTCTCCAAAATACCTTAAAAACACTTATTAAATTTTGTTGTATAAAAAAACGCTTTGTAAAACAAAAAATGCCTTTTCTAAATACGTTCCATTACTGGGGTGACTGTATTTTTAGAATGAGTTAATTTGTATCTAGTTTATAAATAAATGGCAAACAATACAACTTGCACTTACACTATTCATATTAAATAACTGCAATGTAAATACAAATATATTTTCTTTAAAAAACCTAATTTCTTAACTTCAAACTGGCCGTGCATTACTAAAAGGAATCATAAAGAAAAAACATTAAATCAATCAATGGTACTATCAACCTATTTTTCCTATTTCCAATATTGATGTATATGACACTCTAAATCCCATTTCTGAAAATGCCCTTAATAACGAACATAGAAAACTAAGTACCAACTTTTTTATTTATCATTTTATTGTCCATTCAAAATAATAACGTTTTGTGTTTTAAAAGTAACACTAAATTGACCAATAAAACTTACATTTAAAATCAATACGTACGTATTGATTAGTATTGTAGAATGTTCCAAACTTATTTGCACAATAACATCATTTTTAAATTTAAACAACACGCGTTTCGTCGCAGTGATCGTTCATCAAAATAAGTACTTTCACGTTTGATTAATTTTCTACTACATAAAAAGCAATCTTTTATTTACAGTCCACATGTTCATAATTATTGCGTGTAAACGTAACAGTTTATAGTTTACTCACTGTTTAAAATATCTTTAAACTCAAGCATGTCCAGAAACTATCAGCATTTCCATTTTTTGTTCTTTCCAGCTAACATAGCTCCCATAACACGATGTACCACAAAATCTAAATTATTAAAGTGACGAACACTTCACGTCATAACCCGTTTCGAACAGGTAATAAAGGACGTTAATTCCACGACAATTTGAATTGAAATCTATTCCGCCATTGCAAACGTAGTTCGAAGGATAAGACGCACGCTGCGTTAGAGTTAAAGCTGTGTTTCTTTACAACTTTCAAATTCCTTCCCTTTTACTGCTTGCTTGTATTACTACATTTTGACGTTTTTAATTACTTTCTTAGCTTAGCTTGCTAAACTCAACTTTTAACTGTGTTGCGTAGTAATAACACATTTCTCTATCTAAGTAAAAATTCGTTTTCAAGTATTATCCACGTTAAGTAAAAAGTTATTGTCACGTTAGTTGCATACATCATACATGTGTTCGTTTGATGTTGTAAGTTGACCTTGAACGTCTAGCCATGTCTCAGATATGATTATGCATTTCTCACGTATTTACTAATTTCACCAATATATACTCGGTGGCTTTGTTTATTGCACGACGAACTACGTTCCATTTTAATCACAATACTATGTATTTAGCATTCTTGTATTATAATATAACCAGGTATTTATTAATGAATAAAACATTGTAAGGTTTATGGTTTATTTTATTTTAGCGGTCTAAAATAAGTTATCGTCTTAAATTATTGCGTTTGCAATGTATTTATAAGAAATAGTGTTTTAGCTTATTATCTGAGTTATCTTTAGCGAAACTGAAATTTGAAATACTCGGCCTAACTATAGTTGATAAAAATCTTAATATACAGGGTGCGCTCATATTCACTCTGTTCCTCCAAAATAAAATTTCTCCCTTCCTACCTAATTTATAGCTAGCGTAATGCGAAAACGTTTCACTTGACTTACAATAACGTCACTATAAAACAAATACTTGAAGACTATTTGTTAAAAATTTCTACATTGAGCTTATGGATACCCAAGGATATAAAGAACAGTTCTCGTTTGAAGTTGGTCATTTAGTCAAGAGAATGGCGAAGATCTTCAAGAAGAAACCTAAATCGATACTTCTTATCCATGGCGATAATGATATAGTCTACACCCAAAGGGTGAAGACTGAAGCGATGTAAGACTATTTTAAATGTCGTTTACCTAGAATATTCCAAAGCGGATCTCGATTTTCTGAATAGTGTCAACAAACGGGATATGTATCATATCTGATATTGTCAAGTTTTTGACTTATGTCAGTTATAGACAAGAAGATACGCTCAAAATTATGGCTATAAGCCAAGTATTAAATATATAAATATTTTAGGTAGTTAATTACACAAGGTAAGTTAATAAATACTATCGTGTTACAGTGAATAAAATGAAATAATAACTTAGACTTTTATGCAAAGTCGAAATGATCATTTCAAATCGAGCTAGTAATTGAAAGATGGAAAATATAAGGTCTTGGACGGAACTTGAATCTGTATCCTGGTTTTGTTTATAGCCGTAATTTTAAGCGTAGCTTTCTGTCTATAAGTGACATAAGTCAAAAACTTGACAATGTCAGATATGACTGACAAAAATGCTAAACGTAATTGAAAGTTAGGTTTATATATGGTACTGTACACGATTTAGATTTGTAAATTTCCCAATTATAGCCATCGGCCTCGGTAGCGTAATTGGTAAACGCACAGTTCCGGCAAAACTGAGATGCAGGTTCAAATCTTGTCCAACGCCTTATATTTTCCTTCTTTCAATTACTAGCTCGATTTGAAATGATCATTTGGGCTTTACTTAAAAAGTCTAAGTTATTATTTCATCTTATTAATTTCAATACGTTAGTATTTATCAACTTACCTTGTGTATATATATATATATATATATATATATATATATATATTACTCATATTTAGACCAGGGTAGAAAATTAAATAATCGCATCAAATAATTTTAATCACCGTGTAGAAGCTTTGGGAAAAGATACATAACTCGCGTTATTAAATAAAAGCGTGAAGCATAAAAATTCATTCGTTTCATTAAAAATAAGAGATTTACATCATGTACAAGACGCTTTATATCAAAAGAAGCAGTATTAAAAACTTTACGTGTAATTTAAGTATTCTAGTAAAGAAACAAAGACAAATTACGTGCAAAATTTACATTAATTGATTTAAGTTCTGGGTAACAAGTAGTAGACAAAGTGTACACATAATAATTAATATTTAATTTGTATTCGCTAAAAATGAAAGGGTAGAAGTCAATTTTAGTTGGAGTTAATTGAACCATTATTAATAATAAGCATAAAACTTGAAAACCCAATAAAATACCATGAAATCAAGTTCTGAGAATTAATAGTATGTTTAAACACCTGCGTATTTTTAAAAAGCTCATTCTGCGTAAATGTTGCAGATAATTAATGGTTACAAAGAATCTTGGAGAAACCGTGGCTTAATATTCACGAGAAGGTGCGATACGGGGTTATTTAACCCAGATAGTCCACATGGACTGAAATAATCGATAATAAGGAATATCAATTTGCACTAATAAGAACAGGGTAGATAGAGACAGATAATAGGCGCAAGACCGAGACACATATAGTAAAAGGCGTGAGTAGAGCAACGTCATGGGGTTGCGATTGGTTGAAAGTAAAGGCAAAATTGAGAGGTAGAAATAACATTTCTGTATAAAATTTAATTAGGTATTCTCAGACGTTGCGTGCCGTGTGGAAATTTTCTGAGATTTAGCTGGGGCGAGTACAAAATTCGTATAAATCGCATGCCAGGCTACGGAATGGGAACATAGAATGACGAAATTCTAGAAACTGACCGTTTTGGGGAACAGACCGACAGACAGGCTAACCGCTATATATACCCAGGTGAATATAAACAAGCTCTCTTAGATCTTCGACTTGATTGAACGCGTTAAACAGTGCTTTTTAGCTTTCCGGTTTTAATATTAAATAATTTAAACAGTTTTCTCGAATATTATGTGATTTAAAACAGCTTGTTCTTTACGTGCTACAATGAATGTACGTTAGTGCACTTAGAAAAGAAGATACAAGGTAATAAAGTTTAGTATCACTGTACCAATTGGTAAAAATTTACAACGACAAATATATACACAAAAGTAGGCAGTTTTGGCGTATATTGGTGAAAGAAGTATGAAGTTCTTTGTTATTTTTCGGGGGTGTTAATGATTAAATGGTTCATAAATGTGTCTGGATCCACAAAACAAGGGTCAGATATACACAGATGAGTTCTGGAAAAGCCCAGAAACAACTTTAAATAAATGGTGATGGAGAAAATTTTAAAGCGTTGAGAATCAGAAGCTGTAAATATAACCCAGTTGGAATGGTGTGATTAACAAAGGGACGATGTAAATTGAAGCTACGAGTGCAGTAACCTTCAGGTAGTTTATACTATTTTGTTTGAACTTTGATATTTTTGTGTGTGTTGCATAACTTTATAACTGATTTACTCAAAATGGACAGTAGTGAAATTGTACTAACAATAAAATTTTAATTTTAAGGTGAAATTTGCTTGTTTAAGTAGAAAGGGTATTTAGTATTGATGTTCTGGATTATGATGAAAATTTTGGGTATGTCTTTGAGCTCAATTAGACGAACCTGGTTAATTAACGTAAAGGGGTGGTAGATGCTCACTTTGTACTCAGACTCCGGTCTGCATATATTGTTATATTAATTAGTAGGCATCCAACAAGGACTTTAATTTAGGATGCACATTTAAATGATAATAAATGTAATCTTGAAAATTTCTGATACTGAAATTTATGCCAAAATCTAATTTTGAAATTTTAATGTATTGTGAATATTGATGTAAATAGAGTTAACGTTCGATGTTTGTGGTAGGAATGTGTTTGTTTTTTATGAATGAGGATGAAAGTTATCTAGGGAGCAGCCGAGGCGATTAACAGAAGAAAGTCAATGGACCAACACAGTTAAGGTAATGAATAGCTTTTGTAGGATTCACAGCATTCTGGACATCCAATTCGTAGGGGCTCGATTCAGCGGAGTACCCGGATTTTGGTGGTAACACAGCATTCTTTGACGCCCAAATCGTGAGGCTCGACAATAATACAGGGAAACACAGCATCTTGACGCCCAAAAGTGAGGCTTGATTATAAAGCGTAGTTCACGGATTTTGTAGGTTTCACAGCATTCTTTGGCGACCCAAAGTGAGGCTCGAGTTCCAAATAAAATTTTTGTGATTTTATTCCAGGAAACTGGCGATCTGAGAGAGAGTTTTTGTGTGTGTATAAATTTAGGAGTATTTTAGAGTGTGTGTGAGTGATTTGAACGTATGCAGAGAAAGGAGTGGTTAAGGAGTCAAGGAGTGGAAATTGGAAGTGACGATAGTGCATTGTGTGAGAAAATTTCGAAAATGGAAGAAGCTGGAGGCAGTAGAGATCAGTCGAGGACGGAATCAGGAGAAACAGGAAATGAGTTAATGATGAGAATGTTAGAGGAAATGCGATTAGCTAGGGAAGAATCGAATAGAGCGAGAGAGGACTCAAATCGAAAATTTGACCGAATGAATGAGACATTAACAGGAGTTAGGGAAACCCTAAGTGAGAAAATAGATAAGACGAATAAAGAAGTTTCAGAATTTAAAAATAGTCTTACCGTAAAGATGGGGGAAGTTGAAAATAGGGTTGATAAAAATGAGCGTGATATTACAGGTCTTCGACAGGAAATGGGACATTTAAGGTCCGAAGTACGCATGTTCTGTGAAGAAGAGATTAATGTAAAAATGACTGAAGTGACGGACTCATGTAGGGATCAGTTAGGCAGGGTAGAACGCGAAGTTAGTAGTATCAAATACAACATGTTAAATTTAACAGTGATGGTCCCAGATTTTCTACAGGTGGAGTATCATTGGACCAATCCACGAAGTTTATGGCGATAATCGGGTAAATCCACAAACTTTTATTAAGTGTAAGAAATCTAGTGGGAAATTTAGTTAACGAACAGACTTATTTAATACTTTAAATGCTTTATTAAAGCAATGCGTAAGTTGGTACAATTTTAGTAGGACAGGACATAGACACCTTACATGGACTTTGAGGACAGATTTTAAAGCACTGTGCGGTGACCACAGACATTTCCAGGTAACGAAAACTTAATTCACAGGAAATTTAAGGAGAATTTTCAGGAAGTAAAAAGTTATATGTTATACATAAGTATAGCATAGCATTTGAACTGAACTCACCTTACGGACCGACAAATTATTAATGTATTTATCACGACACTTCGAGGTAGATTTACCACAACACGTAGCACTGGGGTATTTATTGGACAGAGAAAGTTTCTAGAATACTTGCAGAGGTACGACGACGTAATGTAGTGGACGTCCTTGAATAACAGGTAATTAATGATCAACACATTTAGGTTTGAATATGGGACAACTATGCTAGCAGGAATAATTACGGATACCATCGACAAGAATTGCGTATAGAGACGACCATACGTTATAAGTAATAGTTTAGGAAGGTGACCTGCATCGAGACCGGATCTTACCGAGAATGAATATTTCTCCGGCCATAGGGACTGCTAATACATTACGGAACGGGTGGAAACGCCTATGACATACGCAAATGAAGTTACCTTGACCTAGAGTAAATGACCTGGAGGTAATTTTTAGAACGCGACAGACCACTAGATTTCAGTGTAAATAATATTAACATCCACGTGAATTTTTCAAAATTGAGGAGGAAGTAGAGCCAGAAACCTAAGGAAAATAATGTTTGCCAATTATTAGTTTAGAAATTTTCGAGAATGAGTAGAAGTCTTACTTGATACAGGCAGAGGCGAGTTTACATGGGAGGAATTCGTCAGCCAAAGTGGGATAAGGTTTGTGATAGAATTATGCCTATAAAGCGTAGTCGTTTAGTAGCTCAATATCAAAGAAGTTTGCTGTAGTAAATAGTGTTGTGGGCTTAGGATAGATATAGGAGGTTTAAGCTGTGAACAGGAGTTTGTAATTGTCAGTTATAGAAAGAAGAACGCTCAAAATTATGGCTAT
Source organism: Platerodrilus igneus (assembly GCA_036346225.1). Classification (NCBI taxonomy): domain Eukaryota; kingdom Metazoa; phylum Arthropoda; class Insecta; order Coleoptera; family Lycidae; genus Platerodrilus; species Platerodrilus igneus. Next base: position 855,029 of record JARFIW010000202.1, on the reverse strand, counting down.
AAGCCAAGTATTAAATATATAAATATTTTAGGTAGTTAATTACACAAGGTAAGTTAATAAATACTATCGTGTTACAGTGAATAAAATGAAATAATAACTTAGACTTTTATGCAAAGTCGAAATGATCATTTCAAATCGAGCTAGTAATTGAAAGATGGAAAATATAAGGTCTTGGACGGAACTTGAATCTGTATCCTGGTTTTGTTTATAGCCGTAATTTTAAGCGTAGCTTTCTGTCTATAAGTGACATAAGTCAAAACTTGACAATGTCAGATATGACTGACAAAATGCTAAACGTAATTGAAAGTTAGGTTTATATATGGTACTGTACACGATTTAGATTTGTAAATTTCCCAATTATAGCCATCGGCCTCGGTAGCGTAATTGGTAAACGCACAGTTCCGGCAAAACTGAGATGCAGGTTCAAATCTTGTCCAACGCCTTATATTTTCCTTCTTTCAATTACTAGCTCGATTTGAAATGATCATTTGGGCTTTACTTAAAAGTCTAAGTTATTATTTCATCTTATTAATTTCAATACGTTAGTATTTATCAACTTACCTTGTGTATATATATATATATATATATATATATATATATTACTCATATTTAGACCAGGGTAGAAAATTAAATAATCGCATCAAATAATTTTAATCACCGTGTAGAAGCTTTGGGAAAAGATACATAACTCGCGTTATTAAATAAAAGCGTGAAGCATAAAAATTCATTCGTTTCATTAAAAATAAGAGATTTACATCATGTACAAGACGCTTTATATCAAAAGAAGCAGTATTAAAAAACTTTACGTGTAATTTAAGTATTCCTAGTAAAGAAACAAAGACAAATTACGTGCAAAATTTACATTAATTGATTTAAGTTCTGGGTAACAAGTAGTAGACAAAGTGTACACATAATAATTAATATTTAATTTGTATTCGCTAAAAATGAAAGGGTAGAAGTCAATTTTAGTTGGAGTTAATTGAACCATTATTAATAATAAGCATAAAACTTGAAAAACCCAATAAAATACCATGAAATCAAGTTCTGAGAATTAATAGTATGTTTAAACACCTGCGTATTTTTTAAAAAAGCTCATTCTGCGTAAATGTTGCAGATAATTAATGGTTACAAAGAATCTTGGAGAAACCGTGGCTTAATATTCACGAGAAGGTGCGATACGGGGTTATTTAACCCAGATAGTCCACATGGACTGAAATAATCGATAATAAGGAATATCAATTTGCACTAATAAGAACAGGGTAGATAGAGACAGATAATAGGCGCAAGACCGAGACACATATAGTAAAAAGGCGTGAGTAGAGCAACGTCATGGGGTTGCGATTGGTTGAAAGTAAAAGGCAAAAATTGAGAGGTAGAAATAACATTTCTGTATAAAATTTAATTAGGTATTCTCAGACGTTGCGTGCCGTGTGGAAATTTTCTGAGATTTAGCTGGGGCGAGTACAAAATTCGTATAAATCGCATGCCAGGCTACGGAATGGGAACATAGAATGACGAAATTCTAGAAACTGACCGTTTTGGGGAACAGACCGACAGACAGGCTAACCGCTATATATACCCAGGTGAATATAAACAAGCTCTCTTAGATCTTCGACTTGATTGAACGCGTTAAACAGTGCTTTTTAGCTTTCCGGTTTTAATATTAAATAATTTAAACAGTTTTCTCGAATATTATGTGATTTAAAACAGCTTGTTCTTTACGTGCTACAATGAATGTACGTTAGTGCACTTAGAAAAGAAGATACAAGGTAATAAAGTTTAGTATCACTGTACCAATTGGTAAAAATTTACAACGACAAATATATACACAAAAGTAGGCAGTTTTGGCGTATATTGGTGAAAGAAGTATGAAGTTCTTTGTTATTTTTCGGGGGTGTTAATGATTAAATGGTTCATAAATGTGTCTGGATCCACAAAACAAGGGTCAGATATACACAGATGAGTTCTGGAAAAGCCCAGAAACAACTTTAAATAAATGGTGATGGAGAAAATTTTTAAAGCGTTGAGAATCAGAAGCTGTAAATATAACCCAGTTGGAATGGTGTGATTAACAAAAGGGACGATGTAAATTGAAGCTACGAGTGTAGTAACCTTCAGGTAGTTTATACTATTTTGTTTGAACTTTGATATTTTTGTGTGTGTTGCATAACTTTATAACTGATTTACTCAAAATGGACAGTAGTGAAATTGTACTAACAATAAAATTTTAATTTTAAGGTGAAATTTGCTTGTTTAAGTAGAAATGGGTATTTAGTATTGATGTTCTGGATTATGATGAAAATTTTGGGTATGTCTTTGAGCTCAATTAGACGAACCTGGTTAATTAACGTAAAGGGGTGGTAGATGCTCCCTTTGTACTCAGACTTCGGTCTGCATATATTGTTATATTAATTAGTAGGCATCCAACAAGGACTTTAATTTAGGATGCACATTTAAATGATAATAAATGTAATCTAGAAAATTTCTGATACTGAAATTTATGCCAAAATCTAATTTTGAAATTTTAATGTATTGTGAATATTGATGTAAATAGAGTTAACGTTCGTGTTTGTGGTAGGAATGTGTTTGTTTTTTTTTATGAATGAGGATGAAAGTTATCTAGGGGAGCAGCCGAGGCGATTAACAGAAGAAAGTCAATGGACCAACACAGTTAAGGTAATGAATAGCTTTTTGTAGGATTCACAGCATTCTGGACATCCAATTCGTAGGGGCTCGATTCGAAAAGCGGAGTACCCGGATTTTGGTGGTAACACAGCATTCTTTGACGCCCAAATCGTGAGGCTCGACAATAATACAGGGAAACACAGCAATATATATATACATATTCCTATTGTTTCACCGTACTTCGATGTATTTAACGCTCAGTTGCCTGCTGCTTGCCACCGCTCTGTTTCTAAATAATCTAGAATAAATTTTAAATTTCACACAATTATATTTGTGTCTAGACTGGCTCGGTTCAACTCCATACAGAGTGAACGACGATACGATAACAAAAAATTGTTTACCTCCCTTTTTCTAAAACACTTCATAACTGAATAAGATAAACTATATAACCAAAATTTGTATAATAAATCATAAATATGTACAATTTGCCACTCTACAATATTCGTAATATTTTTTGCTATTTAAAACCCTTGAATCAAAGTAAAAATATAAATCTGTTCATCACCAAATTATAACCCTATTAAAAGCCAACAAAAATAACTCTGTGTATATTTGAATCCTCGTTGAACGTTCAATGACCCTTCCTTCTCTTAACGTAATTTCTACGTATCAATCAAAATTTTTGATGATCCTTCACATAAATATCTAAGTACATGCAAGTTTTAAATGTTCAAAAAATAGTGTTTTGCTGTTAATTAACTATAATAGAGGATCTGGCATTTTTCTCGGTTGATGTTCTGGTTCGAATGTGTAGCTCTGCGTACACCCCAATTCTTTGAACTACCGCTCCGTGCTGCTAACCAGTGACCTTGGGTTGCTTTCAGCTTAACGTCTTGATTCAGAGTTTCCCATTTATTATATCTGTTATTTGTAGTATTGGATTTTTATGTTGGATTTCTTGTTGAATTTGCTTAGTGAATTGTTTATGGCATAACTTAGTAAATCTTTTAGTAGATTTTTCAGAGCCCTAAGTTAAAAAATGCTAAAGATAATGTTTACCTTAATTAAAATTTGGACTTACATCTTATGTCGACGACGAATTTCTATTACACTTGTATATTTGAACGTGCACTTGTATTTGAAAATTTTAATTATTGACTTTCACTTTTAAATCGTGGTTTAATTTCATCCTTGAATTTTGCTTAGTATATTTGTTTAGAGTAACATAGTTCGTGCTTCAGTTATCGAGAGACTCACCGTTATCAGCTTGGTGTGAAACATCCCACGTGCTGTCATTGGCTGACCGCACTTACCTTTGTTGTTTGTGCATGGTAGGGGCTTTGAACTTGCCTTATCATGTAAGTACAGTATTGCCCGAAATAAACAGTACTGAAATTGTAATTGTTTTGTATATTTAAAAAATACATCATATTGACATTTTATTATATGTTCTAAATGTGCACCTCCTCGTTCGAGACAGACTTCATAACGATGTTCTAAGTTTCTGGTCATGTTATTGAATAAGGGTTGTTTCAGGGCTGCGAAGAAGACTCTAACGGCATCCTTTAATTCATCGATGGTTTGTGGTGCCCGTTTGAAAACGGCATTTTTAGCCATGCCCCAAATGTATGCGTCTGGAGGTGTGAGGTCTGGAGAATGTGAAGGATAAGGGAAATGTTCTTGAAGAAATTGACGAATTGCGGCAGCAGTATGGCAAGTTGCGCCGTCCTGCTGAAAAAAATGGTTTCGAAATGCCAAGTTACGTGCACGACAGAATTGACGTAGATCAGGTATAAATCGTGTTAAAATTTGTCTGTACCTCTGTTGATTAAGTGTGACTTGCCTACCATTCTCTTCGATTAAGTACGGACCAATGATTCCGTGTCCGGAAACAGCACACCAGACACTCACTTTTTCACTATGTAAAGGAACCTCTTGAACCTCATCGGGTCTGGCAAAGCCCAGAAATCGATTTGTGCGACGATTCACATAGCCTGACAAGTGAAAATGTGCTTCGTCTGAAAACCAAACATTTTTCAAAAATTCAGGATTTTCATACTGTAACGCGAGAATTCTGGCGCAATATTCCACTCTACTGCGATAATCCCTGAGGATGTAGTTGTTGATGTACCTGAATCACATACGAAAATGTACCCAGCTCCTTCAGGATTCTTTGAAAGGAAGTTCTTTTAAATCAAGTTGTAACGCTGTCCTTGCCTGGCTGACTTTCGGATTTTCTAAGATTTGCTCAAAACACGTTCATGGTTATTGTTGTTGTTAACTGTCCTGGGACGCCCTGAGTTTCCTTTTCGTTGGCACAATACACTACCTGTATTTCTAAACTTTTCAATAAACTTCAAAATTACAGCATTACTTGGAGAACGTTTATTAAACCTTTGTGTGAATTGATCAGACACGTATAGCAAACTTGCACTATTATGTCGGCCGATTCCGTATGAACGAAAATAATGCTCTACCAGAAACACTTTCTCCTCTGTACTTAACACCATTTTTAACAATTAGGCCCTACTAATTACTTGTTTGAGGTTTACTTGACAGGTCTATACTAGCTAACTTGAGTGTGACAGCGCACGCATAAAAACACCGCCAACTTAGTTTCAGTACTGTTTATTTCGGGCAATACTGTATTAGGGTTTTACATAGAGTTAGCTATTCTATATTTAGATGAAATTCTCCCAAATCACGTAGACACCCAAGCTTTACGTTATGGAGTTCGTTGGCTATGGTACTTTGTACCTTCCAATATCATGTATTCGTATTTTGTATAAAAATTTATTAACTATTATATTTAATCTTGTACGTACGCCAAAACGTATGGTTCTATATTTTGTTTTCCTCATATGTTGAATTTTATTCGAATTTGTTGATTTTATTCTTAAAAGATCACATAGGCAAATTTTATAATGGGATTTTTTAAAGATGACGTAAATTAGATGCGTTTATTGACTTCTTAAGTTCTGAAATATGCTTGTTTTAAAAGACCTGTTTAATGTGAGCACGCATGATTATTTTTTTATATAAATGCGTTGCGTTTAAAAAAATCCTTTTCACGTTTGTTTGTAATTGAAACAAGGAAAATATAAGGTCTTGGACAGGTTCTTGAATAATAAGAAGGCAAGTTATTTGCAGTCCCCAATCAAGAATTTATTTGTGTACAACAAAAGTATAGTCAGATGTATGTGCAAATAAACTCTTATAAAAAATAATAAAAGCTTATTCACCTACACAAATTGAGATAATAGTTATATAGTCATTAACAAAACAATAGGTTTATTATTTCACAATATATATATATATATATATATATATATATATATATATATATATATATATATAGAGAGAGAGAGAGAGAGAGAGAGCGAGAAAGAGCGAGATACTTGTACAATCGTTAAGGCGAAAGGAGTTCATTTCGTTCCAAAAGTGAAAATAATGCTTTAAAGCTATCTCGGTTGAGCAAAAAGAGGAAGTTTTGGTTACAGTGCACGAAAATCCAGGTATAAGTACCTGTCGTCTAAGTGCAGCAATGGGCATAAGTTGCTCGTCGATTTGGAGAACTTTAAATAGAGGGAAGCTTCTTCCATACAACTTTATTTCAGTTCAGAATTTGTTAACGCACGATTTTCCAGCTCACTTCCGTTTTACTTTACTTTTATAGGGGCAGCAAAACCTGGATCTTAATTTTTTGAATAGAATTCTCTTTACTGATGAGGCAACGTTTACTCACGTGGAATTTCCAATTGGCGAAACTCATTTCTGGGTTTTAGAAAACTACTCATGCCGTAAAACAAAGACATTTTCTAAATGAATTTTAGATCAATGTTTGGTGTCACATTATTTCAAATTTTTTTTATTGGGCTTTTTTAACTGCACCCTCTATAAACGACGCACTTTACTTAAATTGTTTTTCAAGAAAATTTAAACAACTTGCTTGAAGAAGTGCCGCTTAATTTGATGGCATATGTGTGGTTTATGCAAGACGGAGTCCCTGCACATTTCTCTCGACCGGTACGCGGATATTTATACGTCTTTCCACATCGGTGGATTAGTCGTGACAGTGAATTTTCTTGGCCACCTAGGAGCCCTAACTTAAACCTCTGGACTTTTAGATTTGGTCTCGAATGAAAGACATGGTGTATAAAGAAACTGTTGATTCACTCAACGAATTGTGGGGGAGAATACAAGCGGCTGCAACTAAATTCAAATGCAATCAAGCAGCATTGTTTAAAACTCGCCAGTCTCTTAGAAGCGAGTTACAAAATCTAACCAAGCAAATTGTGCACATTTCGAAAATTTGCTTTAACGCACTTTCTTGTAAGCCTTCTAACGAATTAAAGATGCCATTTTCAAGTGGAAAACCCAAAAATTTACAGAATAACGCCAAAAAATTGAAATAAAATTATAACTTTCAAAACCCTGTACTTCTTAAACCATCAACATTCGGATAAGAAAAGTCTGGCCCAATGGTCATTATTTGATGAATAGCATCTCCTGTTAACCATTGTCCTATTATAAATGAAATCCCTGTATATAAATGTTGTATATGAAAGGTCTTAAAGACAACCACTGGAATTCCATTCTGAGTTGAGAGGCGGAAAGTAAATAGAGATTCGCGTGAATAAGTTGCAATTAGTTGCAGAAGCTTCATAACTTCAAGCTCTTTATTCAGTTAGCTAACTATTGCAGGTTGCTTCGTTCAAAATCCAGGTGCTGCATCAATCCTCTCGCGTATTATTAGGACAATAAAGGTATGGGAGGCATTTCAATGAGTATGCATCGCTAGCCAATTGTATCTGATTAAAACAGATTTATAAATACGTCAATCTAACCAATTACATTCACAACGACTTAGATTTGTATAAGTGACGCAAACTAGAGTATTAGCTTTAATGCATAATAAAATTAAAATCGGAAGATATATCTGGATAATACGTAAATTAGAACATGAATATTTATTTCTAGACGTCAACTAAACTAAGTTTCCAACTTACCTTAGAGGGACGGTACGCCATACCCATGCTTGCCCTTATTATAAATGTAGATTCAGGATCTGACACAAAATTGACTAATACATCGCCACCAGTATCTAATTTATAGCTAAAATATAATCATCACACAAACGTCAAATCTTATATTCCAGCCAACCTTAAGCTATTAAAAACGCAGTGGCAAAGTTTGAAGGTGTAAAAGCCGAATAGTAGAAAAGGACTAAAGTTTTATAACAACTATTAAAGTAGAAATAAGCAACGTCTTCATCCCCTTGTGCAAACAATATCCAATTACCATTTACTTTCTACTTTTAAACTCATTAGTAATTCTAATTTGAATTTTCGACTTTAAAATTCCTTTGTTTAAGATTTTATAGCATGAGTTACGGTGCTACGAAATAATTTCAGGAAACAGCACTTTGGAAATTGCCACTTATTGTTTGAGTTTCTAATTGGTTTGAAAGCAGTTATTAAAAAGTGTATATCGAAGATTATAATTTGTTAATGACTTGTCAATATTAGGTCATTAAAGAGCTGGCAGATTCCACGTTACAAAAGTCAATACAGAATGCTCTCTAAGAAACAATCTTTCAATGCAATTCCGTTGTACGGGTTACTCCAATATTACAATATTTAAAGTATTAATAATGAATTTTTTTTTGTTCTTTATTGGTCAAATGTAAACTTTACTTACAGAGACAGAGAAATCTTAATAGACTGGTGATAACGAAGTCTACTGACACTAAATTCTTCTTGACATGACGATTAACTACTTTATTACTAAGTTTGACCATGTAATTTATCTAGACATGCATGTATATATATATATATATATATATATATATATATATATATATATATATATATATATATTGCTGTGATACCCTGATTTGAATCGAGCCTCACGAATTGGGCGTCAAAGAATGCTGTGATACCACCAAAATCCGGGTACTCCGCTTTTCGAATCGAGCCCCTACGAATTGGATGTCAAGAATGCTGTGAAACCTACAAAAAGCTATTCATTACCTTAACTGTGTTCGTCCATTGACTTTTTTCTGTTAATCGCCTCTGCTGCTCCTCTAGATAAACCTTCATCCTCATTCATAAAAAAAAACAAACACATTCCTACCACAAACATCAACGTTAACTCTATTTACATCAATATTCACAATACATTGAAATTTCAAAATTAAAACTCAGCATAAATTTCAGTTTTAAAAGAATTTCAAGATTAATTTTATTATCATTTTAATGTGCATCCAGAATTAAAGTCCTTGTAGGATGCCTACTAATTAATATAACAATATATGCAGACCGAGTCTGAGTACAAAGGAGCATCTACCACCCTTTACGTTAATTAACCAGGTTCGTCTAATTGAACTCAAAGACATACCCAAATTTTCATCATAATCCAGAACATCAATTCTAAATACCCTTTCTACTTAAACAAGCAAATTTCACCTTAAAATTAAAATTTTATTGTAGTACAATTTCACTAATGTCCATTTAAAGTAAATCAATTATAAAGTTATTCAACACACACAAAAATTTAAAGTTCAAACAAAATAGTATAATTTACCTGAAGGTTACTGCACTCGTAGCTTCAATGTACATCGTCCCTTTGTTAATCACACCATTCCAACTGGATTATATTTACAGCTTCTGATTCTCAACGCTTTTAAAATTTTCTCCATCACCATTTATTTAAAGTTGTTTCAGGGCTTTTCCGGAACTCATCTGTGTATATCTGACCCTTGTTTGGTGGATCCAGACACGTTTTGAACCATTTAATTATTAACACCCCGAAAAATAACAAAGAAATTCATACTTCTTTCACCAATATACGCCAAAACTGCCTACTTTTGTGTATACATTTGTCGTTGTAAATTTTGCTAATTGGTACAGTGATACTAAATTTTATTACCTTGTATCTAAGTGCACTGAAGTACATTCATGTTAGCACGTACAGAATAAACTGTTTTACATCACCAAAATATAACGAGCAAACTTTAAATTATTCTATCACACTAAAAAACACTGTTTAACGCGTTGAATCAAGTCGCAGATGTAAGAGAGCTTTTAACGCATCGAATAGTCAAAAGTCTAAGAGAGCGAAATTCATATTACCACCGGTATATATAGCGGATAGCCGGCACGTCGCTTTTGTCCTCAAAACAGACAATTCTTAAGAATTTCTCATGCTATGTTCCCATTCCGTCGCTCGCGCGTCGGTTTTACGAATTTTCACTCGCCCCAATTAAATCTCCGAAATTTCAACACGGCACGCACGTCTGGAAATAGCTAATTGACTTTTATACAGAAATCGTTGTTTCTACCTCTGATATTTGCATCCTATTTTCAACCAATTGTGACCCTCGTGACGTTGCTTAAATCACGCCTTTTACTATATGTGTCTTTGTCTTACGCACATTATCTTTCCTTCTCTAACCTGTTCTTATTGGTGCAAATTGATATTCCTTATTATCGATTATTTTCAGTCCATGTGGACTATCTGGGTTAAATAACCCCGTATCGCGCCTTCCGTGAATATTAAGCCCCGGTTTCTCCAAGATTCTTTGAAACCATTAATTATCTACAAACTTTACGCAGAATGAGCTTTTAAACTACGCAGGTGTTCAACATAATATTAATTCTCAGAGCTTTATTTTATTGGGTTTTTACAAGTTTTTATAGATATTATATGTTACTAACGGTTCAATTAACTTCAATTAAAATTAATACCCTTTAAATTTTAGTGAATCCTAACTAAATATTAATTATTATCTGTACGCTTTGTTTACTACTTGTTACCCAGAACTTAAATCAATTAATATAAATTTTGCACGTAATTTGTCTTTGTTTCTTTACTAGGAATAATTAAATTACACGTAAAGTTTTCTAATACTGCTTCCTTTTTATATAAAGCGTCTTGTACATAATTTAAATCTCTTATTTTAATGAAACGAATGAATTTTTATTCTTCATGGTTTTAATAAAGCGTATTATTTAATAAAATTCCTTATACACGGTGATTAAAATTATTTGATGTGATTATTTAATTTTCTACCCTGGTCTAAATATGAGTATTTTCCCCCTATTTGAATACAAATAATCCCACTTATTTGAATGCAAATATAAAGCATTTAGACTGCAAAAAAAACTTACAAAAAAAATTGCCTATCTCTCTCTATCCTTATCTATCTAACTTACCTACTTTATCTCCAATCCAAAAAAAATATTTACACCTATCCTATATCCCTATACTATTCCTAACTCTCACTTAATTCTATAAACTGAAATTGTCCCTAACTTCATCCTACTTATCCATCTAATCCTATATACATCCAATATACCTATCCTATTCCTAAATTTTTAACTAATCTTCACTATACTTTACTTCATCCTACCTAATCCTATATGCCTATCCTACTCTTACTCTATTCCTAACTCTCCACTAATCTCCTATGAAATATCTATACTTAACCTATCTTATTTTCTTCCTACATTTGCTTTTTATTCTCATCCTAAACCTATTTCTAATTATCTCCCATATTTATCCTATACCTAGCTTTATTTTCTATAAACACTTACTTCTACTCTTCTATATACACCTATTCTATCCCTTGTTCTATATCTATACTAAAGTTCACCTATCTCTATCCTTTGTTCATTAAGTTATTTAAATCTAACTCTCTTCTTGACCCTCCAAGTCTTTCTTCTCACCAACCTAATACTCTTCATCCCTATTTCTCCTCTTTTTATATCTATACTTATCATCCCTGTTATCTCACATAAAATAAACTTATCATCCCTATTATCCTGACTCTTAAATATTACTTCTTCTTCAGTCCCTACACTTGTCTGTTTCTCATTTATTGTTGTTTACCTTTCTGCCGACAAACCAAACGATACTACTTTAAAATTATCGATTTTTCCCTCTACGGAAAATCCTATGTACCTTCTAGAATTCTTATGTAATGGAATCCGCCAGAATGAATTCCTTAAATCTACTTGATTAAAAACAAACTTGCCATCTTTACTTAATTTCGCCTTTACCTGCTCCTGATATGCTGCTTCTACCCCCACTACTTCTGCATGTTTTTGTATTAAAGCTTGAACCTCTACTTTCCTTGCCTCTGGACATCTTATTGTGTTGATCTGTTTAACCCCATCATCCTCTACCTCTACTACATTAATACTCAACCCCGTGTCATCCTCTGTGACTTCATAACTGCCCTTCCATGGCACTACCCTATCATTAATCCTTATTACCTTCCGTTCCATATCTATCAAAACCCCTAACTTCATCATACAGTCAACACCTAAAATGCTCTGAAACTTCAGTCCAGGTACAATTACAAACTCCTGTTCACAGCTTAAATCCTCCTATATCTATCCTAAGCACCACAACACTATTTACTACAGCAAACTTTCTTTTATTTGGAGCTACTAAATGGCTACGCTTTATAGGCATAATTCTATCACAAACCTTATCCCTAATTTTGCTGACGAATTCCTCCGATATTAAACTCGCCTCTGCCCCTGTATCAAGTAATACTTCTACATTATTCTCAAAAATTTCTATATTAATAATTGGCAAACATAATTTTTCCTCAGTTTCTGGCTCTACTTCCTCCTCAATTTTGAAAAATTCACGTGGATGTTCATATACATTTACACTGAAATCTAGTGGTCTGTCGCGTTCTAAAAATCCTGTCCAGGTCTGTTTTCCCTACTTGGTCCTGGTCTAGCCGTCACCTCAGCGTATGTCCTAGGCGTTTCCACTCGTTCCGTGTCTGTATTAGCTGTCCCCCTCATGTCCGGTGAACTATTCCTTCTGGTAGGTTCCGGTCTCGGTGCAGGTCCCTTCCTAAACTATTACTCCTAACGTATGGTCGTCTCTGTTCCCAATTCTGGTCGCTGGTATCCGTAACTATTCCCCTTCTAGCATAGTTGTCCCGTCTATTGTCAAACCTAACTGTGTTGATCTGTCTTTCCTATTATCCCGAGGTCGTCCACTACTTACGTCGTCGTACCTCTGCAAGTATTCTAGAAACTTTCTCTGTCCACTATGTTCTGTAGTGCTACGTGTTGTCTTATGTCTACCTCGAAGTGTCGTGATAAATACTTAATAATTTGTCGGTCCGTCAGTGGTGGGTTCAGTTGCTTTGCTATGCTATACTTGCGTATAGCATATTGCTCCCTACTTCCTGAAAATTCTCCCTTAAATTTCCTGTGATTAAGTCGTCTCGTACCTGGTCTTGTCTGTGGTCACTCCAGTAGTGCTTTAAAATTTGTTTTCAAAGTCCTGATACGTGTCTATGTCCTGTCCTACTAAATTGTACCATGCTTCCGCGTTGTCTTTAATAAAGCCTTTATCGTATTCAGTTTAGTCTGTTCGTCAAATAAATTTCCCACTAGATTTCTTACGCTATTAATAAAAATTTGTGGATTTACCCTGTTATCGCCATAAAACTTCATGTGTTGGTCCAATGATACTCCACCTGTAGAAAATCTGGGACCATCCCCGTTAAATTTGACATGTTGTATTTGATACTACTAACTTCGCGTTCTACCCTGCCTAACTGATCCCTACATGAGTCCGTTACTTCAGTCATTTTACATTAATCTCTTCTTCACAAAAATGCGTACTTCGGACTTTAAATGTCCCATTTCCTGTCGAAGACCTGTAATATCACGCTCATTTTTTCCAACCCTATTTTCTACTTCCCCCAGTTTCACGGTAAGACTATCTTTAAATTCTGTAAATTCTTTAGTATTTTGTTCAATTTTCCCGCTTATCTGCTCTAATTTTCTGTTGGACTCCTCCCTCGCTCTATTCGATTCTTCCCTAGCTCTATTGGCTTCTTCGTTCATCCTCTCTAGCATTCTCATTATCATCTCGTTTCCTTGGTCCCCTTATTCCGTCCTCGACTGATCTCTACTGCCTCCAGCTTCTTCCATTTTCGAATTTTTTCCACACAATGCACTATCGTCACTTCCAATTTCCACTCCTTGACTCCTTAACCACTCTTTTCTCTGCATACGTTCTACTCACTCACACACACTCTAAAATACTCTTAAATTTATACACAAACAGAAACTCTCTCTCTCAGATCGCCAGTTTCCTGGAATAAAATAACAAAAATTTTATTTGGAACTCGAGCCTCACTTTTGGGTCGCCAAGAATGCTGTGATACCCTGATTTGAATCGAGCCTCACGAATTGGGCGTCAAAGAATGCTGTGATACCACCAAAATCCGGGTACTCCGCTTTTCGAATCGAGCCCCTACGAATTGGATGTCAAGAATGCTGTGAATCCTACAAAAAGCTATTCATTACCTTAACTGTGTTGGTCCATTGACTTTCTTCTGTTAATCGCCTCGGCTGCTCCTCTAGTTAAACCTAGTTAACTCTATTTACATCAATATTCACAATACATTAAAATTTCAAAATTAAAACTCAGCATAAATTTCAGTTTTAAAACGAATTTCAAGATTAATTTTATTATCATTTTATGTGCATCCAGAATTAAAGTCCTTGTAGGATGCCTACTAATTAATATAACAATATATGCAGACCGGAGTCTGAGTACAAAGGGAGCATCTACCACCCCTTTACGTTAATTAACCAGGTTCGTCTAATTGAACTCAAAGACATACCCAAAATTGCATCATAATCCAGAACATCAATTCTAAATACCCCTTTCTACTTAAACAAGCAAATTTCACCTTAAAATTAAAATTTTATTGTGAGCACAATTTCACTAATGTCCATTTAAAGTAAATCAATTATAAAGTTATTCAACACACACAAAAATTTAAAGTTCAAACAAAATAGTATAATTTACCTGAAGGTTACAGCACTCGTAGCTTCAATGTACATCGTCCCTTTTGTTAATCACACCATTCCAACTGGATTATATTTACAGCTTCTGATTCTCAACGCTTTTAAAATTTTCTCCATCACCATTTATTTAAAGTTGTTTCAGGGCTTTTCCGGAACTCATCTGTGTATATCTGACCCTTGTTTGGTGGATCCAGACACGTTTTTGAACCATTTAATTATTAACACCCCCGAAAAATAACAAAGAAATTCATACTTCTTTCACCAATATACGCCAAAACTGCCTACTTTTGTGTATACATTTGTCGTTGTAAATTTTGCTAATTGGTACAGTGATACGAAATTTTATTACCTTGTATCTAAGTGCACTGAAGTACATTCATGTTAGCACGTACAAAAAAAACTGTTTTACATCACCAAAATATAAGAGCAAACTTTAAATTATTCTATCACACTAAAAAAACACTGTTTAACGCGTTGAATCAAGTCGCAGATGTAAGAGAGCTTTTAACGCATCGAATAGTCAAAAGTCTAAGAGAGCGAAATTCATATTACCACCGGTATATATAGCGGATAGCCGGCACGTCGCTTTTGTCCTCAAAACAGACAATTCTTAAGAATTTCTCATGCTATGTTCCCATTCCGTCGCTCGCGCGTCGGTTTTTACGAATTTTTCACTCGCCCCAATTAAATCTCCGAAATTTCAACACGGCACGCCACGTCTGGAAATAGCTAATTGACTTTTATACAGAAATCGTTGTTTCTACCTCTGATATTTGCATCCTATTTTCAACCAATTGTGACCCTCGTGACGTTGCTTAAATCACGCCTTTTACTATATGTGTCTTTGTCTTACGCACATTATCTTTCCTTCTCTAACCTGTTCTTAGTGGTGCAAATTGATATTCCTTACTATCGATTATTTTCAGTCCATGTGGACTATCTGGGTTAAATAACCCCGTATCGCGCCTTCCCGTGAATATTAAGCCCCGGTTTCGCCAAGATTCTTTGAAACTATTAATTATCTACAAACTTTACGCAGAATGAGCTTTTTAAACTACGCAGGTGTTCAACCATAATATTAATTCTCAGAGCTTTATTTTATTGGGTTTTTACAAGTTTTTATAGATATTATATGTTACTAACGGTTCAATTAACTTCAATTAAAATTAATACCCTTTAAATTTTAGTGAATCCTAACTAAATATTAATTATTATCTGTACGCTTTGTCTACTACTTGTTACCCAGAACTTAAATCAATTAATGTAAATTTTGCACGTAATTTGTCTTTGTTTCTTTACTAGGAATACTTAAATTACACGTAAAGTTTTCTAATACTGCTTCCTTTTTTATATAAAGCGTCTTGTACATAATTTAAATCTCTTATTTTTAATGAAACGAATGAATTTTTATTCTTCATGGTTTTAATAAAGCGTATTATTTAATAAAATTCCTTATACACGGTGATTAAAATTATTTGATGTGATTATTTAATTTTCTACCCTGGTCTAAATATGAGTAATATATATATATATATATATATATATATATATATATATATTACTGTGGACTCTTCGACGTTCTGGAACACTCAAGCCTCCAAAGTATCATTCAAACCCCAGCGTTGGGCCGTCATAAAATTGCCGTGGAACCTCAAAAAAATTCATGCTTCACCTGGGCCAACATATTAAAATTTCAAAAAAAATCAAAAATTAAAAAATTTCTTACCCTTTTATTAAGTACGCCTTCGAATTTTTTTTGCTTCCCTGGCTAGCTCAGCAATCGGCCTCTTCTTAAATACCTAATTTTAAATTCATACTTCTTTCACACTCACACACCATCAACTAAAATTACCAAACAATACAACAACCATACAACCTTTTATTTACACCTATCAACAGATAAAATATATTTACACATGTGTACAAACAGTTTGGTACAATAACTACCAGCTCAATTTATTGAGGGCTTGAAAGTCCTTGATTTTAAACCAATTCGATTAGATATGAGTAGATGGGCCCCACATGTAACCCTAATTTAACTTCATACTGGTGTATTGTGAGCTCATTATAACCCAGTTTTGTTTGTATATGCTTTTTCAACTTTGCATTACTGAAAACAAATTTACAGACCCGTTTACTCCTTACAACCACAATTTATAGCCTGAATAAATTTTTATGTATCCTAAATAAACCCTTTTTTAATACTCAAAATTATTAAATTGTCCTGCACATGTATCTTTTTAACAAGTTTTTAAAACAATAAATATGCCACCAATAAGTCAACCACACGAACACAAAATATCCACAAATGTTTATATAAAACAAAAATTTCAAATTTATTACCTGGAGACACTTTCACTCGTCATTACCGTTGGAGATTGCTACCAGAAACCCCTCGTCGTTGTTTCTATCTACTACGCTGATTCCAGGATCCACAGATCTCCACCATCTAATATCTCCGCTACCACTATTGTTCTTTGCAAGATATTTGCTTCATCTCACAGTACCATTCCATACTAGATATTTCACGCATACACATTGCTTTCCAGTTCTGTTTACCCCAAATATCATGCATCCATTTAATAATTTTGTCGTAATAGCGGGAACTTTTATTTAAATAAGCACTAACTCGTGCACTCACTTTAATAACTTGAGGTCCGCTACTACAGTTTGTATAATTTTAAATAAGATGTTACATGTAACTTTACTACACACACAAATTCTAACCGAAAGCTTTACTATTATGTAGGTATGTATCCGTATTCAAAACTCGATGGAAGGAAAAGAGAGCTTTAATATATTTTCGCGTGTATTTATACCATTACCCTATTGGACCCGTTTCATTTGAAAAACTTATTTTCTAAGCGGCTTCTTAAAATTTTAAACGTAACCGTCTCTAAATTCTGAAAACTTTCTCCCGTCCAACGTGCTGTTTACATAGCATTCGTTTCCTACCTTACTATATGCACTCTTTTCAAAAACTGTTGGCTATCAACCAATGACAAAATTTCTGTCGTCACAGTGCTCCACCTATCCGCTATTCATCTCTGCTTTATAGATGTTTGTTGTCTCCTTTCAAACCCCACTTGAGTTACAGAAAATCGATATTGTTGACGTCCTTCATCAACATGTTTCCAAACAGTTTGATACAATAATTATCAGCTCAATATATCGTATGTTTTAAAGTCCTTGATTTTTAAAATGATTTTAAACAAATTCGATTAGATATGAGTAGATGGACCCCACATGTAACCCTAAATTGACTTCACACTGTAGTATTGTGAGCTCATTATAACCCAGTTTTGTTTGTATATGACTTTTAAACCTTGCATTAGTTAAAACAATTTACAAACCCGTTTACCCTCTACAACACAGTATTAAGGGTTTCCTCATTATATGCCTCAAATTGCTGTCTCTTGTTTATATATGAAATAATTAACTTAGTACCATCGTCATCGACGAATAATGTTAGTAATTTATATTTCTATTATATGAAGGGTCGTTGCGGGTCGAACAGTGCTCTGGCCCAAATAGTTATATTGTGAAAGATGTCCAAAAGCATGAGCTCTCTAAACAAAATGTTACTAACTTGAAACTTTATAGGGAACTCCAAAGAAATTTCAATTAATTGAGTAGTTTATAGGGTGTATTTGTAGTATTGTTCTTCTTTTGTTATTTTAGTTAGATATTGCAAACTTATTAGGTAGTTAAATCTATTGCTCTTTAGTTTATAGATTTAAGTGGGAAGTTATGTAGCAATACCAGTATTAAGTTAGGTATACTAGTATGCGGGGTGAGGTGAATTCAGCGATGCTCGGGAAAGTGGAGGCAGCGAGCATCGATTGCTCTCCAGATGTAGTAGACGATTATGATAGACTGTTAATTTCTTTATGTATCGTAACATTGTGTGTTTATTCTCTTTATGCTAAACTGTAGTTATTATACATAATCAGACCACGCGTTTTATTTATTAAGTTTGTTCTGCAAGTGATTATAAGGACCCTATTTCAAGTGACCAGAGCTGACTTTATGGGCAGGCGAGTAAGGTGACCGCCTGGGGTCGCCAAATTTAGGGGGCCGCCAATACATACCAAATTATTATTATTACCGTATTGACCCGAATGTAACGCGGTAAAAATAGTTATTCACTGTTATTTAACAAATCCAGGAAATGAGAACAATACTGCAATAGGCAATCAGTGGCTAATTACACATTTCCCTTAAATTTTTTAAGAAGCTCTATGTGAGTCATATATGGTTCCTGATAATTTTTTTCTGGACAAAAAAACTACCTAAATATAGGCAACAGTGCCCCAGAATAGTTCCTCTAAAGACTCATTGCAATCGGCAGCCACAAATGAGCTCTTAAGAAACATGTTATAAAACAATACAAAAATAACAATAAATGCATGTCTGTGCGGGTCGCGGGATGATTCAGCGACCGGATGTCAGACCGAGCCAGATTGGCGGTAGCTTTGCCTTCCCGTCTTATGTTTTTTCCGTTGGTTAGAATCGAGTTTTAGATGAGTGAGGTTGTGTAAAATATTCCTTTTATTGACGATTTTATGTAGAAAATATTTTGAGGTTCATAACTACGATTTCAAATATTGAAAATATGAGTAGTGCGAACGAAAGTAAAAGTGATTCAAGCGCTGAAAAGCGTAAACGCAAGAGAAACGCGGAAGCTTTTATTGCATCTCAGAAAGATGCGAAAAAGCAGTGCGAAGGAAGAAGAGGAGTCTCCAGCGACTCCACCTACAGAAAATTATGAAAAAAAGGACGAAGCTATTCAACATGAACATGGCACCATTAATACAGATGCTCCAAACGAACCAGGTACGTGTACAGTAGTCCCAAATCCTGAAATTTTATCATACTGTAATGATCGTATGTCTGATATCGGAATGTGGCCGGAATTTATGGATCGGCATCAGCGCGATTTTTTGGTTGGAATGGGAGTTAACAAAGTTCGTAATTTCAATTATCCAAAAAACCCTGACGATCGAAGACATTTTTCCGATTTCTATTATATTAGACATGTACCTAGCAAAGAAAAAGTTGATCGGCGTTGGCTTGTATACTCAGTGCAAAAAACCGTGTCTACTGTTTTTGTTGCAAGCTATTTGGATCTCCAATAAACAACTTTGCAAGCGATGGGTCCAACAATTGCAAAAATCTTGCCTGTTATTTGTGTATACATGAAACATCAGCGTGCCATTTCAAAGCACAAAAACAATGGATCAAGCTAGAAATGCGTTTAAACAAAAACCAAACCATTGATAGAAAAGCGCAGGAAATGATAGAAAAAGAAAAGGTACACTGGCGAAATGTGTTAGAATGGCTTCTGGCGATCACAAGATGTTTAGCAGAGCATAACCTCGCATTTCGGGGATCAGTTGAAAAGTTAAATCATCCTCATAATGGAAATTTTTTGGGTTTGGTAAAGTTCTTGGCGCAGTTTGATCCAGTCGTGTCGGAACATGTGCGGCGAGTAACTAGCGCAGAAGTTCATGACAATTATTTGAGAAAAAACATTCAAAACGTATTTATACACTTGATCAGCAGTCACACGCTTGAAGAAATAAAAAGGAAAATACTTCGTGCAAAATATTACTTAATTATTCTCGACTGTACTCCTGACATTAGCCACAATGAACAAATGACCATGGTTAATCGGTTTGTTAACATTGCGGACAGGACTGTGAATATTGTAGAGCATTTTGTTGGATTTCTAAAGGTAAACAACAATACTGGTGCCGGACTAGGAGAAGCGTTTAAGCAAAAGTTGACTGACCTTGGAATTCCTTTTATAGACTTTACATTTGATTTTTCCAATGCTCCACCCAAAGGTACTACATTGGCCAGAAAACGAGTTTTTTTTTTTATCTGAAAAACTTGGAATTTTGTCAAACTTTTGCTGTTCCAAGCAAGGTAGAAATCTTTACCGTGCGTGACAACACTCACGCACGGGACCTCCATTTGACCTCCCATCCGAACGAGGGTGTTTTTTTGTGAGAAATGTTCGCCTAACATTTTTCAAACGGACTGTATCGGGATTTTAACCCGGGACCTTGGGTGTAGTAGTCACACACATACCACTACGCCACTGAGACCCCCCCCCCCAATAAACTGTAGAGGCCAAGGTTATGACAACGGATCGAATATGAGTGGCTCTATTAATGGTGTTCAAGCTCAGATATTGCGAGAAAATTATAGAGCATTCTTTCTTTCTTGCGGATGCCATAGTTTAAATCTAATGTTAGGTGATATGGCCAAGTCGTCTCGTAAAGGAAGGACGTTTTTCGGAATCATTCAACAAATTTACGTTCTTTTTACTGTTTCAACAAATAGATGGTACATTTTGAAAAAATATATAAGTATTTTGACAGTAAAACCTTTAGTAGAAACACGCTGGGAATGTCGTGTTGACTGCGTAAATGCAATTCGGAATCAAGTTGGTGAAATATATGATGCATCAATAGATCTGCACAAAGAGGCGGCTGACCCAAAATGTGCAGCCGAAGCAATTTCTCTAGCAAAACAAGTTAAGAATATGAAGTTTTTAGTTATGCTGATAATTTGGTATGACTTTCTTGTGCGGATTAATGTAAACAGCAAACCGATGCAGTCAGAAGGTATTCAAAAGGATGTAGCTGTATCAATTTTGAAGAAAACTGAAGAATTTCTTGTGAAGTACAATGAAAATGGATTTAAATCTGCCATTATAACAGCGAAGGAGCTGGAAATTGATGGTCTGGAAATGACTAAAGAAGAAGGTGTTTTCCAATCTGTCTCGTCAATTCAAAAGAGGAAGAAGATAATACAATATTCGCACAAGGCAACAGGTGAAACATTACAAGATCCTAAAGAAAAACTGCCAGTCGAGTTTTTTGTTGCACTAATGGATCAGGCTTGTATGTCGATACGGCAGAGATTCGACCAATTATACAACTTTTTTGCAAAGTTTGGCTTTTTGATAAAACCGGGAGGGCCGCCAAATGCGTTTTGCCTGGTGCCGCCATTTGTCAAAAGCCGGCTCTGCAAGTGACTTCCAAATGCTAAGCGGTTAGGAAACACGTTGCTGTAGGTTCTCTAAATATTTCAAAACACAACCAAAGTGGCTTTAAATTCAGCGTAATAAAACATCCGCTTGAGTGTGGAAAGTACGAGTTACAAATTTTAGAACAGCGAAATAGAAAAACTTATAGATATCGCTTTTGTTAGTAAAGCACCGTACAGCTTTTGTAATAGCGACATTAGATTTATAAGCTACATGCTATATCATAATCCTTTTAGAATGCAGGTTCTGATGTTCTAGATAAAGCGATAGGTATTTACGGAAGCTCTTTTCAACAGCGAGACATTAAAGTATTCTTCCCACGTTACCTCGATATTTTGCCCAAAATATCACTGCATTAACTTTATTTCTATACTATCCCTTTTGTTGCACCGAAAAGTAGGTAACGCAGTGGCGATTAATTTCGGATGGCGTGACACATATTTTCCAAGCGAGCAACTTATAATCTCGGGCTTTTAATGTACACAAAGCTGCCTTAGTAGTGCTGCCCATCAAAGAAATTTTTGAGAATTGTATGCTATAAAAAGAAAGCGTTAAGTGCTTATCGATTCGTTTTCATACAAGCTATCTCACAAAAAGCATTTATTTAATAATTGTAAGGAAACTTATAAAAGGGTTTTTTGCGGATAAATATTATTGTTACGGTTCAAGCAACCCCATCTGTGTACGAAACCTATTTATCTCAAATAGTAACTTAGCAAATGGATTTGACATTTATTGAGATCAAAAGTACGGGATTAAAAGGATTTGAAGATTACATTCAAACAAAATTTTACATAAGCGGCTTATATGGATCAATACCAGTAAGTTCACTTAAAGTTGAAGTGATGTCAGAACCAGAACGATTAACTCAAGTATAAACCGCTCACTAACTCACATAGTAATAAAGTAGATAACTTCATGCGCGGTCAAATAATTTATAGAGTTTACTTAGCCGGTAATAAATACCTTTAGCCTCATTTAACTTAAAACTGCAGTAGTATGAGGACCGTCCTTACAAAACTTTTCAAAACATTTTCCTTTAAGATTCAAGGCAAAAATACAAAAAACGGCATTCCAATGGTAACACGCTGGCATACCCCTCTAAGTTGACAGTATTGAAGTTGGGTGTAGTATCACTACACACAATAGAACGATATCCTATAGATTTGCAACACGTTATATGCATTGAAAATGGATAACATTAATCTATTTTTAATGTATTATCAATTTTATCTGATTCATGCCGAAATAAAGCAAATTTTACGTTGATGGGTTAGACAATTTATACAGAAAGAGCTAAATCTGGTTATTTTGTAAATATCAACAAAACAATGAAAAATATTGATCGGAAAAATTCTTTAAACATATCATAGTGACACGCTATTTATATGATATGCTTCTGAATTGATTACATAACAAGTCCATTAAGCATTCATTAAGGAAATAATAGCGCGTTGCTTTACGCAAGCTATAAATTAGACAAAAAAGAAAAATTTGAATGAAGAAATTAATTATACACGCAGCCTGTATGATAAATTTCACGAATAATTACTCTTAATTACGCATGATATTCTAAGTTCTGTTTTTATAAAGGCCATTTAGCTAACAAACTTTACTTCAGAAGGTATAACATTATCGCTTTTAAATACAATGTAAATGTAATAATAATCCGCGACGATGGCTTCAAAAACAACAAGTGACAACATATCTTAATATTGCAAGACACCTTGTCTGGTATTCCCGTAAAAGAGAAAATTTACAATAGGCAGATATCGTTCGTCCCTACTGCCAAGGACATGAAAATAATACTACAATATAACACAATACAAACCACATACAAAGTAACGTGATAATAACTCTGTACGTATGCATAAATTAAAAGATATTACAAAATAAAAACAAATTTTATAGTTGAAGGAACAACAAGTACTTAGACCTCGACGGAAAAGAATAAATTAATTATTCGCAAGCAGGTAATTAGAAAACATCAAAATGTAGTAATATCAGCAAGTAGCAAAGGATGCGAAAATTTGAAAGTTGAATGAAACAGCGCCAAAAGGCAGACGACATGAAGTCGAAACACGCCTGCAAGTTCGGGATAGATTTACACACGCGAAATCGTGAACTTAATGCTGTAACGGCCAAGGTAAACGGTGTAAGACACTTGTGAGTTCAACCTACAAAGGTTTTGGATTACGTTTTGCGTTAAAAAAGATATGGTATATTAGAAAACCAGAGTAATTGTGAAAAAAATGTTGACTTTTAAAGTAAGCTTTATTAGTGAATGTATTGTTGATGAAAAAATAATAATCTAGTTTTTTTAATAAATATCGGAATCCCTAACGAAGAGTCGAATTGCACTGTTTTTCAATGTACTGTTGTAACGAGCATTTCTAAAAATGGTATTTCAAATGTCGTATAAATAAATCTTGGAAACTAGAATAATGGTACGACAGCAGTAGTTATGGATTAAAGATTTTTTCAAGATTTTTTTTAATAATACCTGGCCCATTTAATGTTACTTTAGGTTTGTTTTTCTTTATATATCAGGAATCTATTGTTAATAGAATTTATGTATAGGTGCAATTTTATTTGACATTATTTATAATATAGGTAAATTTGTAACAAAATATCGAGCTATCTCAGTGATGCAATCGTATTTGGAAGAGACTTATTTTGAAACTTTCTTTAATTACATTATTTTATCTCTTTTAAACAGATTTTTGAGAATGCATAATGTGATAAACTTAAGAAACAAAAAAGGAGACTTATTCGAAATAACCGTCTTCCATGTACGGATAATATCGGAAGGATTGCTAAAGCTGACGGTTTGACGTTTTATAAACGTGGCAAAAAGAAATGCCTTTAAGGGTAAGTGATTAGTCGAACCCAGCCTCTTTTGAATTTCACCCTTTTTATTACTTTTATTTCGAATGTCTCTATTATTATCTTTTATTATTTTTTTCATAAGAACCCACTCCAGCACCAATGTAGTTACCCGAAGCACCCTTAAATTACTACGGGTTCACCGTCGCTTCAGGGCAAAGTTGAATCTATACCGTATCGTTCATTTTAACCGTAACAGTATTTTTCACGTACAACATTAGAAATTTCTTTTAAACATGAAACAGTTTTTTAACGTGTGATTTTGTTAATTTTTATATATGGTTAAGATTTTTTGCATCCAACTTCAAGCCGCTTTTTTATGCGGTTATTTCTCTGTTAAGGCTGTTATTTCTTTCGAGGAAGTTTTTCATTATTTTACCGCTACCTTTCCAACTTCAGAACTTTCTTTGTAATCGTTTGACCGTTGTTTTGGTTTTTTTAAATCGTCGAACAATTTCTTTAGCATTACCATATAAGTTACTTTTTTTGTCCTTTTAAATTGATCAACGGAGGTTTTTCAATGTGTTTTCTAAGTTTTGATTTTTTAATTATTTGTCACTTTTCTCTAAACTACGTTGAGAAAAAGTAATTTTTTTTTGAAGATTTTTTTAAAATCATTTTGAGAGGTTTTAAGACAAAAATTGATTGATTGTGACTAAAAGAAAACAGGAAATTTCTTTAGAATATCGAAATGTAAACTCTTTATTGCAAATAGAATGGAGTTATGAAAAACGAGTCATTATGTGAAACAAATTAATGAATTGACAGTTACCCAATTAGAAAAAAATTTGGGAAATATAATTATGGCGACATAGATTAGTTAATGAATCGGAAAGAATGTTTGGGGGAAAATATTTTGCTCTCAAACGCGACGGACTTGTCCAGAGTCAAATGGGCATTAAACAGTTTTAGGACTAGTTAAGATTATTGATTAAGTTTTCTCAAAGATGTGTGAAGTATTTA
This sequence comes from Platerodrilus igneus, assembly GCA_036346225.1. Classification (NCBI taxonomy): domain Eukaryota; kingdom Metazoa; phylum Arthropoda; class Insecta; order Coleoptera; family Lycidae; genus Platerodrilus; species Platerodrilus igneus. Next base: position 829,640 of record JARFIW010000202.1, on the reverse strand, counting down.
TAATATAGGTCAACTTGACGGAATTGGCATGAAAAAAATTTAAAACGAAACGGGGCCTATATAATAAAAATTAACACCAGAATTTTGATAAAAAAAACGTTTTAAGTAGAAACAAGAGCTAGAACAATAAGTTATTCATTTTTAATTTTTTTTTGTTTTGGGAATATTTTTGTAATTGAGTGTAGTATGGTGACTTTAGTTAGTTTTTTATTTCTATACTAGGAAAATTTAGAGTTTGAACTTGACATACGCACTGAACGGAACTTACTTACAATTAAGTCGACACCACGCCCTTTTTCACCTTTCCTGATATTTTATCTTGAAGGTATTACTCCTATTCCGCTATTAACCGCTGCCAAAGGGACCATTACGCCTATATTTTTTTAACAACCGCCCGACACCACTAACCTACGCATTCTTGTCTGTTCAACGTTGGTTCGCCCTGAATACGAGGGTTACCAACCGGTGTCTGTTAGCTACATCTGTGCGACTAGGGAGTCCTCGTTTTCTATTTTGTAACAACACTTGTCTCTGTACCTTATCTTCTAATTAAAAATTTTTTTTTCTCCGATTCCTTGGATTCATATTTATTTTCAATTTTACTGGCTCTTTACCCGGACAATTCTAGCGTTGAATTTTGGATTTGGGATTCTATTGAGGGTTACGGTAACAATTCGATCTATTACTATCGTAACAGTTCCTCCTATTAATCTACAAGAGATATTTAACTTTGGAGTGGGGAGAACTTTCTACTAGGGATGGGATAACATAGTACGGGGGGGATAGAGAGTGGTAACTGGGATGGAATTTCTGGCCAATAGTCCAATTGTAAATTCTGTAGCAACACACCAAAATCTAGCCCCAGTTTTCTAGAACAGTATCTCTAGTATATTTCGTACCACCCTCTAGCCTAACCCATCAAGCCCACAACCGATCTTGGGAATGGCCAACTTTTTGTTTTAAAATTTGATCAAATGACCCTTTGAGGTCGACTAACGCCTTCTACAGATCCTGATTATTCGGTTTACCAGAAGGCTGTTGCTTAGTCATCAGATAGTAGATGTCTGAGTGGGTCCTTTAGCCGCATGTCCTTTCCAACCTCTGGTTGTTGTTGGCAAAGTAGATACAAACCAAAAAATTAATTTTTATACACCCAAGCGAGTCTTCGAAAGATATCAAAATCCGCCACTGCGCAATATGCCAGGGAGTATTCTGATGGCACATCGAATAGATCACTCTGGATCTCTTTAGTGACCCCAAATCTTACTTTGCCTGTGCCGCTGTAAAAGACATGAACCAATCATAGCTTGTTCCAGACCTTTGTTCATCTCCGGAACGTAACTGTTTGCTCGTCTCACTGCTTGCCGTTGTTCGGCATTACCGGCGTCACCACTATCGTAGGATGCTAACCGGTTAAGTGCACAACTATTGCTCCTCTCTTTGAGGGCATATGAATCCGATATGCCACGTCGTTGAGTCTTTTTACAATTTTGTACGGATCCTCCATGTGTCTATGTAACTTTGGCGACAGTTCGCGCTTCCGTCTGTGGCTGCATTGCCAGACACGATCGCGCTCGTGATAACCAGACTCCTGCGCATTGATGGCATATCTGCTCTTCATTCAATCGCTTGCGATCTGAATATATTCCTAACGTCGCCGTAATATCGTACATAATCACATACAAAACGGCGCAGCTACTTAAACATGATTTCGTTGCAAGTTTTACTTTAAAATTTTAGAATTACGCTTCACCTAGGCTTCTAATAAATTGAAATAATGCTAAAATATATTTCTTAATACTAAGGAGAAAGAAGGACAGAAAGATATTTATAGTACTTACCTGTAATTATATTAATATTTACCAATACTTACTAATAATTTCAACGTGTACAAATGTTCCATAAAAATGGATAATTAGTAGTTAAGCTAATAGATAAACCCCCTGAATGTATAGGCTTACAAATGCTAAAACCCGAATACACAATTTTATAATGCTCGTTCAAATATCAGAATAAATTTCAATACATAATATTGTTAAAATTCGTATTTAATAACAAGAATTACAATTACCATAACATTAAAACTCATAAAATACTCAACTTGGGATTAAGGATTTCAACATAATATTTATTTCGTGGTCGACTATTTAAGTTGTGGTCTAATACCATATAGTTGTTCTCTGTAGAATGCGGGATAATCAATTAAAAGAATGGAAACTCAAAAACCTAGTTTACCCTGCAGATGGTTACACCAAATACAGAAAAATGTTCATTGCGAAAATTAATTACCTAAAATTGATATACTTGAGTTTTTTTCTAACTAATCCAAACGCACACCGTCGAATGGCTATTTATTGAGAGAAAAGTGCTAAGTTGCAATTAGAGCCAATAAATACATCTTTTCTTTTTGTGAATGAAAATTAAATAGAACGGAAACTCAAAACCAACAATTGTTCATCAAAATTTTATATTGTTGAATTGGTAAACAACATCCATAGGCGGATCGTCTTTGGTAATAGTAATCGAGTATAAAAAACAAGTATGAATACACGATTTTCAAAATGTAACAAGCGTGTACCCATAAAATAACAATATATGTATTAGATACTCAAAATCGATCTTCAAGGATTTGAATAAATAAATATATTGTAAAAACTAACTACTCTAGCAAAGCGAGACGTCCCTGGTTGTTTTCTGCACGAAATCAACTTAACCACATTGCATATACTTGATCGGCTGTAGAACTGATATCTGTTCATGAAAGGCAAACTTTGAATGTGAACAAATTAATAATAGAGTAATAAAAGACAGAAAATGATCTTAAAGTGCAATATTCTCTAAGCTTTTTAAGCTTTAAAAGATGCATTTACAGTACAATCTAAATATAAGAAAGTCTAAACACCATTTAAATAACACCCGAAGAGTTACCTAAAAAAAATAGTAAACTTCCATTAAGTGAAACACAGATTTTGAAATTTAGGAAACCGAATTACCTTTTAACATTCGTAATAAAGCCAATATGATAATTTAATTTTTAAGCGAATTAAGGAAACCTCAACTTCCCTGATAAAATCAAACAAATTTCAATATAATTATAGTGCATACATTATAATTAATAAAAGGTATAAACCCTCGGGATTGATGACAGCATGACTTGCCACAACAGACTCCCACAATGTGATATTTTCACATACATGGACCAGAAATAAATTACATTAATTTGAGTGAAATGACAAAATTAGCAGCAAGCCCCGAGCTATGTAGTTAATATATTTCTGCTATATATCTACTTTTTATTTGGATATTTGGTAACAGCAATAAACGTAAAAAATACATAAACAGAATTAGCATGAATAGTTAAAATCAATTCAATTTTAACCGCAATTTCAGTTTGTATCACCACCATTATCCTTGCAATCTAAATAGACTCGTTTAACGTTCAAAATTAAAGTCTGATTGAAAGCTTTATGAATGGAGTTGGAAAATATTTATTGGAATCAATGAGCTGAATTATTTGGCATTCGAAAGCATAATTTAAAAATCCATAGCTAACTACATACTATAACTTTCTATTTATACTGTCAAAATCGATTTATAATGGAACTTTTATTATGAGACGCGTGGTCATAGAATACGAGGAGAATTAATTATAAGCTCGAGTTATATTCATTTATTTTTATGGTAAATTACAAGAAAAGAAAGACTTGGAGCTAATGTTTCAAGAAATGTAGTAGTTTGCTTTTAAACTTGCTTAGTATATGTGACAGTTTTTCTAGTCTTCGTTCATTACTGCCAGCAATAAGTGGACAAAAGTCCTTTACACTTCATTTAACTATGACGGGTTTAGGAATTGATTTTGCACGTGTTTTCAATGGTCACATTGAGATATATTCACAAAAGCTAAGAAGTAATATGGCGAACTTCTTATGTTAGAATGTAGATTCAACGTTTATATGGTAAAGTTTTGCCTAAAGCGCAGAAGATTTTTCCTTCTCGAACAAATGAAGTCAACTCTGGAAGGAAAATAGCTAGGCGGAGGTTAGGGCAGCAAAGGCTTGAGTGGAGGTGGTAGTGCTGGGGCAGGGGGCAATAGGTCAATCTTGAAAAGGTAAAAGTGGCTATCTAACCAGAATTTGAAGTTAAGCAGGATGTAACGCGTTGGAGTTACGTTTAATGAAAATCGAATGCAAAAAGAGGATAATTAAACTTAAATGGACAAATAGTATTGATGTACCCTGAATAATTCTAATATCATGAACAGTAGCGTTCATTAAGCAAGACATTTGAACAAATTTATAGTTTTAAAAATCGTAATTAATTTAAAAACACAAAAGATTGGTTTTATTTCTGTGTAATACACATTGGAACGTAACTTAGGTGCATAATCATTTTAAAATCACAAAAAGGCAAACAACATAATTATAACAATAAATTTTCATACCGACGTTTTAAAATAAAAAATAAATAACCGTGGAATTATCAATATGCAAGTTCCATACCATAATTATTCTAAATACAGGAGAACTTTCTACAAACTTTAGTAAAATGCAGTAGAATTAATATTACATTATCACAATACAAAGTAAACCACAGACCATATCATTAGCGTATTCATATATTCAAGGATTTACTTAAAAACCTAGAACTTACTCAGCGGAACTCACCAATATCAAGTTATAGATAATTAACCATATAATTAAATACAGAAATTGCTGCCATAATGAAATAACCATGGGTACGTGACCCTTACATGATGAGATTATATAGATTAACGCCTCATCCATGTGGAATAAGAATGTTATACAATGACATCCTCCCCCTCAATATATGAAGAATAGGAAAAAAGGACAAAAACGCTAAAGAGTGGACGGAGAACGATAAATTAATTATTCGTAGGTCATTAACAAAACAACATGTGAAGGTGATCGTTGAATGGTTAGTCGAGTAAAGCCCCGTGATTATGAATTAACCAACGTGTGCTAATATGGTGAAATCTGGCAATTTGTGACAGAACCACAGCACTGACATACTTGTATGGTTTGGGTCCAAGCAATAAAAATTTGAAATAAGAACCAGATGGTACATTAATTTACTCTTGGTTTCATGGAATTCTTTAGCTACTGAAGTCGTATCTATAAGTCATAGCTCTAAGAAATTGTTGGCTTTTTGGTTGGTGGCATTTATGCAAGATATTTGTTCCGTACAATATCAATAAAATTATACTTTGTGCACTAAAGTGTAGTGATAATTATTAGATGAATAAAACCTGGACATTGTGAGCTTTTATTGAGAATTTGAAACGTGCTGTAAATTATTATAATTGAATCATCAAGGTTATTGTAAATTAAATATTAACTGATAATGAAATTGTACAATTGTGTATATTCACTTGATTACAAGAATTTCGCTTTGTCGCTAATGTTTTAAAGTAAATAACTTTAAACTTTTGTATGTATACCTGTTTATAAGAGTAATAGAATAATATTCTATTAAAATAGATTTTGGTGATACAGTAAGCCGAAATTATTGTTTTCTTTGCGTACATATTATAGGGAAGTGTTTTTGTAAAAAGAACTCTATCCCACTAGGATGTCGAGGTAACTAAAATCGCCAGGAATACTCGTTGTTAAGGGATTCCTAATAGACTAAACAAAACGAGTTGACGTTCATCATTTACGACAGGCTGAATGCCTTTCAAGATAAATGTTATTGATAACGTAGCTTGAAACTGCACCTAGCTATTTGGTAAATTATTTGACATTGTTGTACCATATTTTAATTGTTTATACAGGAACCCATTCTTGCACCAATGTAGTTGGTCTATGCACCCTAATTTTTTTTTAGGGGTTTCAGCCCTTCTGGGCAATTCCAAATTGAAGAATTCAACTCTTTTACATCCGTAACAAAAGGCATCTTTAAATGAAAGATCAAACTAAACGGAGATTGCTAAATTTTGCTTTCTTAATGTTTTACATAAATACATTAATTCTTTTTGCTGAAACCTCTAAGTACTCTGATTATTTTGTTTTTATAAATTCGGTAAATCTAAAATAAGTAAACCACACACTTGTTCCCACATGAATTTGAATAAGCGCAAAATAATAACTACTCGGAGCCTATAATAAACGAAGCTCTCATTAACTCATTAACCTCAAACCAAATCAATCAACATAGAATTATAGATTTACACCAACATAATCTTAACAGGAATTATTTCATTACCTCAAGAAGAACTTCCAATCTTGGAGGTAAAAGTTGGGTGTAACAAATAATTCAACAGCCAATAGAAATAAACTGCAAATTGGGAATTTTATGTCCTGTGTACTTAGCAAAAATTTTTATAAACCTTAGGTTAAAAACTGTAAAAATTAAAACAGATTTGATCATTAGTTCGTATTTACATCTTTCATGCTACATAAGAACTATACTGTTACTTTAAATATTTCATTTCCTAACGGACGTAAAATCTTTCAGCAAACATAAATTATTTGTCATGAGGTTAGTACGTAGTTCACAAATTTTTGTTTTAGTATTATTGAAAGCTTAAATAATAACGTAAATCTTGGATATTAATAAAAAACGTAAATCGTAAGTTTGAAATTTCTAAACTTTAAATGTCAGGTGAACGGGTACAGAACAGGTACTCAAAATTGATGTGTACGTTAAAATAAAATGTACAGCCCATTATTACTTTGAAGACGCGCACAATCCCCGACGAGGGATAACCAAATTTACGTGACTCATATTAAGTAAGCAACATACCTCCATACACGTACAAGATGATTACTTATCTTCCGTATGAGCAATTCTGTACAAGACGACAACTAATATCTCGAGTGGGATCAGGAACCGAAAAAAAATCCTACTGTTTTAAGCTATTTTGAAGGAAAATCTCCAATGCCTTTATAACCCCTCTATTGATTTAATTGAATTCATACGGTTAGACTTTGCCATGATGTAACAAAATCAGTTTTAATAATGCACTAATCAGATAAAGACAACAAGATAAACCACCACAACTACATAAAATTTCTAGCCTAATTCAATAGCCATTTTTAACTTCACACGCAACATAACCGTAAATTAAAGCTATCGATACCTCTTTATTCTAAACATAATCATTTAGTAAACAATGTAAACTTATCAGAATGTCTATCATTTGTTAGCCATAATACGAGCCGATCAGTAAGTGATGATCAAAATGCCCGCTAGAATTACGGGATAACAAAAGAGGGGAGAGAAAGAGCAAGAAGGCAAATGCCACTTTAAACAGAGTCGGAGGTTTGGGATCTATAGAACGAATCGACAATATATACAAACCAATTCGTCTTTTCTTCAAACATCTGTACTTGAATGAATAATTAAACACAATTAAATACATTTAAATACAAACCACAAATTGTTGAATAAATCTTATAGCATAAAATGCTGTTCTTGACATTTCTAGAATGTAGACGAACTACATACCGTTCAGGAGTAAAGCAAACAGCTGTCGGTCATCATCATATGTTACTCCTTTACGCAGGCTGTAAATGGTAAAGGTAGCTACAAAGGGTTCTCATCTCACCCTAACTTGATTTGCATACAATTCGTCAGATAGGCAAAATGTGTTGTAAATATAAAGCAAGTTTCTGTGATACGACGAAACAAATTTTAATTCTAAGAACCGAAGGATATTGGTTACAAAACTGGGCAATTATGTCAAAAGGGAAAGCATGTTTTTCATCATAAGGATTTGTATCTGTAACAGAACTTTGTTTTATTTAGCATAGAAAACTAACTCGGACTACCGCCAAATATTTAGTGAACTCGTTCAACCAATGTAGTTATAAAATAGTTTTTTGAAAAAATAATCACGGAAATTTCACACAAAATCGAAATGAATTTGAACTTCATCATCATAATAATTAGTTCTTGGGTCCTAGAACTGACTAAACGCATACTTCCGTTGTTTTATATTCTGAGCTAACCACACATTTTCCTGAAATTCTCACAGTCCACATCTTTTACCATCTGTGTGTAACATTCTAGTCTAGATCTGCTCCTATCCCTCCTGTTTCCTTCTCTGCCTCTATTATATGCCGTGTTATTCCCTCATGCCTTAGTATGTGCCCTATCATTCTATCTTTTCTACTGCTTTCCACAAATTTCTTTCTTTTCCTACCATTTCCGCTACCTCTTTGTTCTTAACTATGTATGTCCTTGATATTTTCATGATACGTCTATAGTATCACACCTCAAAAACTTCTTCCTTTTTCCGGTCCGCTTCTCCTACTGTCCACGCTTTACAGCCATACAGTGCTGTGCTCCACGCATATGCTTTCAGCAATCTTTTCCTTGTTACTATGTTTGTTGTCTACGAACAAGGCAGCTCCTTTTTCTTCTTAATTTTGGCACGGCCTTGCACTAATTCTTTTTTAGTTGGCATTGACTAGTTAATATTGTTAAATTTTGTCCGGCAATGTCGTCTTCACTAAAATATCAGACATTTGAAGAAGTTCCCACAGTTAGTTGTTTACATTCAAGTATAGAGGGCGTCTAGGGAATGTTTTGTATATATTAATACATTATGATTCTCTTTAATTCAAGAACTTGGTTGGTTGTTTTGCAAAGAAAAATGCACCAGCCTGATGAGTTACAATCACAGCGAAACCGGTCATTGTCTTTTCTCTTTGTAAAATAACCATCAAATTAATTTGCGTTTACTACGTTTGAACAATTCATCTTCAGACAAAATTATATGCCACAAATAACAACGGATTGATTGACAATAACAAGAATGCATTGGAAAACTAATATTAAGTATATATAGACAAGGCATCTGTAAAACTTTTCGATATCAGTTTGTGGCTTATAAAATAACAGCGCGGCTCGACAGAGAAATCAGTTTTTAATCGCTTTATGAATGCGCGAGTATGATATAAATTATGGGATGGAGCTTTAAAGTAAATACACTTAACATGTATATAAATAAATGTTTGTTTAGATAAATTGCAAAGTCCTACTTAGTGATAAAGTAGTTAAGCGTCGTGTGAAGAAGAATTTAGTGTAAATAAACATTGTCTCAATTACCATCAGGAATTAAAGGTTTCTCTTTATTTATGAGTAATCAATAAGGAATTGACCAATAAGAAACACTAGAAGGGAGCTTGTTACAATGTCTTTTAATCAATGTACAGGTATATGATGATTCAAATGTTTGCCATTTGAACTTGTGTCAGACGCTAACCAAAATTCACAAAAATTAAAAAAGCTATTGGTTTTGGTTATCTTTGCAGAAATAACAAAGGGTGCTTCAGATACAATTTAATAAATATTATGTGTCAAGTTCGAAAAATATATTCCACTTTTTAAGTGAGAATATAATAGAAGTAAAACTTCAACATGTCATTGAATAATATGTGCTTTTTTGAGGCACTTTCAAATTAGTAGACCAACTCTAATGGTTATTATCACAATAGCTACCGCACGAACCGCTAGCCGATTTGTTGACAAAACAATGACCAGTGCGAGAATTTGGTCATTCATTACAAAAACTTTGACACCAGGATTAATGATTTATCTTCCAAAAAAGAAGCAGAAGTAAAGGTAATTTTGCATGTGTTCAAATTTTGCATCACCTCAACCTAAAATTTTGAAATGGTATAGACGGCATATTCATATATGACCGCAGGAGATGGAGTATAACAAAATCAATAGAAATACTCTTACATCGATGCTTTAATCTAGATGAACTAAAATTTTGTATCCACGCACGGACTCAAGTGCGCTTGTGCGTTTCCATCATAAATCAACCTGGTGGGGATTTTTATACCATCTGAATATTGAGCAATTTCAAATGCTTACTTTATACTGACGCTTTCTACTGCTAAGGAGAGTCGAATTGAGTGAGCTGATCATTTTAATTTATTTATATAGTTTATCAATTTAATTATCCGCCTTTTAAGCGAAATCCGCTTCAAGGTATGCGTATTGTTATTTTTTATATTATTGATAGCTACCTCACAAAACACATAATTTTACTATAGATCGCTTATATCCAAGCGTCTACTTATCGCTATATATGTGTCGACCTTTAACAAAGGTACTGATAGACAAAACATCTCGAAAGTAAAAGTTTTGCCAAAGAGTAACCAGAGGGTGTTAACGGAAGATTTTTCTAGTAAAAGTAGCTCACTTTGGAATAGGGGTAGAATTAATGACCGAGGCAATTAAAAAAAAACTTTGAGGGAGAATATGGCCAACGTGGCCAGGTCCGCTGGTACAAACCAGGTTGTTGATACCAACTAATCAAACTTGCATTAGATTAAATGAAGTAACAGTTATACCACATGTGCCTGATATGTTGGTAATACCATTAATTACAGATTTTCAAACACGTCATGACCATTAGATTGTCAGTCCTGAAACTGGTTAGACGCGTATATCCACCGTTTTCTATTCTGAGCTAACCTACACTTTTCCCTGAAATTCCCATAGCCTACATCTCTGACTATCTGTGTACAATTGCCTAACCTAGATTTACCTCTACCTCTCTTTTTCACCTTTTTCTGCTTCTAATATATCCCGCACTATTCCTTCTTGCCTTAGAACGTGTCCTATTATCTTATCTCTCCTATTTATCTACTGTTTTTTAGAGATATTTATCTTTCCCTACTATTTCTAAAACCGTGTTCTTACCCGTATCTATCCATGATATCTTCATTATTCATCTGAAGCACCACATTTTCTGTCTACTTTTTATACTGTCTACGTTTCAGAGTAGTACAGTGCTGTGTTCCACGCATAATTCCAACAATCTTTTCCTGATTTCTATGTTTGTCACCTTGGAACATAGCAACTGACTGTGCTAGTTAAATGCAACACGACCTTGTGCTAATAATGCGCACCTTTCCCCTTTTAATGTTTTCTAAAAATATATACCCCATTTAACCGGTATTCGGTGGTACGCGAAGGGGTTACAAAACTTAACGTCCACCAAGATTTCCATACGTATTTTAGCATCTTTCGCATGTATAGTGTTCTAGCACGATGTTGAAATAATGTATCTGTGATGGCTGAATTGTTTTTGTCGCAAAATTATACCACTCTATTTTCCCTGTCGTTTTTCGTGGCTAAACCAAGTAAACTTAACACCGCTTCTTCCCTACCCACACCTACCACTGCATTAAAATCTCCCAGAATTTTTAAATTTTCATGACCTCTAACGTATCTTAGTATGTTGTCGATATCCTTTTACATCAGGCAGCCCCGTATCTTAGTTAGGTCTGCTAGAAAATGTTAGGGGAGCATTTTTCACAAAAGGCGCCTTCGTTTGGATGAGGAAAGGGTAGAATTGGATAGGCTATGAGTTACGATATTAGTGCAATCTTTTAAGTACGTGAGAGAGGTAAGAGAAGAGTATGTAAAACTAAGGCTAATTTACCATCAGATACTACTTATGATACCTGTACGGATAGTGCTGACGTCGTATACCCTTTACGTATTTTACAAACTCTCTTAAGTGACGATATGGGTAAGTGGCCAGAGACACTTTCACATACAGAAAGAACTTTTGGTTGAAGATGGTTCTATTCAAGTTAAAGGATATCTGTATCCAATAATGAGAAGGGCAGAAAATTCTCAGAACATTGACTAATGAAATCACATGTCTAAGTCTACGCTAAATTTATCAATAACGAATCCAGGTATTTGTTCCTACTCTGTAAATTTAACAATATTGTCCGCCCTAGTAAAAGTAATTTATCTACTTCAGCCTAAATTCGTTCGTAACGATCCCTATAGTTCCCCAACTGACTTATTCGAATTTCAATCTTCCTTCCTATGGATATTATGCCCAAGATAAGCAAAACGCCAAACAAATAAATCGCAAAACATAAACATGCGAATACAAACATAAATAAATATAAATATTAATATTTAAATATAATTTTAAAGCATATAAAGTGCATAGAATAGCAAAAGCAGAGTTTAAGTTATCAGGTGTATTCGTATTAGCATTGAATGGACTAACGTCATCACACTAAGACGTGTTTGTTTAAAGCTAACCGCAAAATTAACTTATAATACAAACCAATGCTAATGTGTATACGGTTACCATGATATAAATACCTTGAATATAAGGTTTTCCAGCATCCTAAGATTGGATTGTCTGTCTAAATAAATTAAGTTCGTACTGCCTAAGGGAGGTGAATATGCACTGATAGTGTCTTAGTGGGGTATGCACTAAATGTCCTAGAGGATTCCAATCACTGTCACTTTTAAGCCCCGGGAGTAGTATAACTATGGAGAAGCTGGGACAGCCCTTTTTAAAGGGTCATAAATATCTTGTAAAGGGTGTGTGTATTATGGAAAAGAGAAGTATGTATGTGTGAAGGTCATGTATGTGTAGGTGTGTGTGTGTGTTAGTATTAGTTAGGTTTGAGGATAACGATAGTATGGCTATGGAGAAGCTGGCCGGCCCTTTTTAAAAGGATCATAAATATCTTGTAAAGGGTGTGCGTATTATATAAAAGAGAGGTATGTATGTGCAGGTGTGTGCGTGTAGGGTGTAGGGTATGTATGGTTTGTCGGTGATGTTAACGTGGAAGTCGTGCCGCCCTCGTGATAAAAGTGTGTGTAGATATCGATCGGGGGCGGTGTTGTTGTTGTTTTATTTTCGAAAAGAAAGGTATGTATCGTTATGTGTATAGGTGTGTAGGGGGCGTGCGTGTTTTAGTCTAAGACGAAATATCGTAAGGGCGCGCAAGTGGTGCGAACGTGTTTTTGTTTTAAGAGCGTGTTTTCGGGGGCGGTGGTCGCGATCGAGAATAAGTCTGGGTAAATAACCGCAAGGGTTTTTTTTTATTACAGGTGTCGATAAGAAAAAAAATTGCGATGGCCCTTTTAAAAGGGCTGTCTCAGCTTCTCCATAGCTATACTACTGACGTAATCGTATTTTTGCTCAAGATGGTTCGATCGATGACGTGTGCGTGTATTTTTGCCCTCCGAGAGAAGATGATGAAAGTGCGCTATTTAATTCGTATACAAATACAGGGTCATGATTATCTCATCGGACACACGTGCAAGACGTTTCAAGTAAACTTTTAATAATTTGAAATGTTACGCTCGATGTTTTCGTAGGCAATTATGATGAAGTATTTAAAATAACGCAGAGATTTCAGATCGTCGGGCAAGAGAAAAAACGGGGTCGCGATTATCTCATCGGACACGTGCAAGACGTTTTAAATGTAATTGTTTCGGTATAAATGGTAAAAGTTCTTCCTTAATTTTGTGTGCATTATATGAACCCAAAGCATATACGATGACGAAATCGTATTTTGCCGAGAAATAAAAAGTGGTCGTAAATTTTGTATAGTATACATTCATTATATAAAGCGGAAGTTAAAATATAAATGATCGAGTATGTTTGTATAATTATTTTTTATTATCGAAGTCGGGAATCGCTTTTGTTAAAACATTGTATGTATAAAAGATAGCTTCTTGGAACGCGTTAAGAAAATACTGTAGTTTAAGATTACATCATTCGTGAGTAAGTTTTAATTTCAGTACACATCGTTTTGAATCATTAATTATATAGGAACCCATTACTTTTAACAAATATGGTTTATAAATCCTCGAAATATAGACGATTGAAATTTTTATATTCTTTTATCGATGCCGAGTCGGCGAAAATGTCTTTGTTACTTACATCTTTAAATAAAAATATGCTCATTAATTTTATGCGATTTCAATATCCGCATAATAAAAGATAACGTTTTAATTTGAATGAGCTTTTTGTCCAAAACAAGGGCAATGCTATTTAATTCTAATGAATTGCTATCGTTAATGTCTGAATCGTGTATGTGGGGAGCGGTTTTCAGATGCGTAATAAATTGTACGTCATTCGGAGTGATATAAATAGAGGATCCCTTGTAAGGCTTTTATCTTGTAAAATATAAGTTTGAGAGTCGTGCAACGTGTTTTGTCATCGTGCAGCTTGCATTAAAAACAGGTAATAATTGTAAATATATTTTTAACTTTATGTAATTATATTCGTAATTAGAATTAAAATATGGAGTTAATTAAAAATCAATTCAGTAAGCCGCATCGATAGGAAGAAGACCGTAAAAGTCAAAGATCTCGAGCTACAGCGCCCTTATCCGGTTTTAAGCATCAAATCTCTTCAGTCAAAGAAGAATTCGCGGCTCATTCTCGTCGAATTAGAAGAATGCGTTGTGTTCCTTCCGCAGAGAATCGCTGACGTAATTAGCGACAAAGATATCGAAGAGCTGAATAAACAGGAATGCCTTTGTTTGCACTACCTAGGATCGTTCGAAGTTGGTTAGTATTTAATTTTTAATTTTTATTTAAAAACTAATACGAAATTCGTTTATTTTAAAGGTAAACCAAATCCTGCTGCGAGCATTTCCTTCTGCTGCATGGGCGAAAAACAAAGGATCCATCATCGGCCCTCACGGATCCTCCCAAGGAAAATCAAAACGGCAAGAGCAAAAAAGCCATCCGTATCGTCATCACACTAGAATACCTACCTATACATGGTAATTAATTTTATAATTTTAGTATTTTTACATCTTGATTTTTTAAAGTTATGAGTATTGAATATAGAATTAGATCAGCAACCCATTACAATCGTGATATGCTAATTGCGGATTATCCGCATAATTTTTATAGAATCGCATGCAAGGAATTGCCTGCTTATTTAAAAGACTTTAAATATCGGGACGGTTTTTTGATTGGGTATCGAGCCATTTTTCTATTTTGCATGCAATTTAATTTGTTCGACAATTTAACGTGCTTAGAATATTCGGATTCTAACACAATAGCGTTTTGCTACACCGACGTGTCTCGTATGAAAGAAAAGCTTTTTAATTTATGTAATTACGACCGAAAGGCATTTTATAATATTAGCGAAAGCATCTCGGCCGGTATTAGGTTATTTAGATTTGTAGATCAATCAGCCGTATCGCCATTAAAAACAGTGTTTAATTTTCAGTATAAATGTGAAAGTGACATTTTCTTTTATGCAATTCTAAGAACCGATTGCCTATACGTGGACTTAAAAAATAGAGAATTCGTGTTTTCAACTCAATTTATTAATTCTTTGTTGATTTGCAGAAAACCCTCCGCATGCGCTTGCATGAAATCGGCGATTTATTTGTCTATAGTAAATGTGTTAGAACGACAGATGTATTTTCTATAAAATCAACTAAAAATTACAGATTCAGAAAAATATGCTATAGACTTATCCTTTTGTATAAGATTTTAAACTCGTACAAATTGTTAGAATAAAACGGGAACTGCATGCCGAATTAGAAGCCATTTTATGGACCTGCGATTTATCGCCCAAAGACGATACGCCGAACGTATTAGTAAAATTGCACGGTTCAAAATACAGAAAGTTGGCATTGAAATACGAAAAAAAAAATGTTAACTAACAGAAAAATCGAAGCGGACGCGGGCGTTTCGATGTGTTGTGATCAGATGCTACAGTTGTATCGAAAAGTGCACGCAATTTTAACGAAATGTCGTAAAACTAAAGTATTTCGCAATTGGGTTCGAATATTAAAATCACACATTCACAACACCGAATCGATTTTAAGAACGGTGAAACAAACTTCTTCTTCGCTCTCGGCTAGTTATCTGAATCTATTCGAAAATCTTCTATGCCATATGAAAAGATATAAAATGCTATTTAAAAATCTATTAAAAAACTACTGCGGCAGAATGTTCCTAAACAATGGATGTATTCTCGGAGCACGCCTCGACATTCTGAATTGGTTTGGAAGCCGATCGTGTCTGCGTTTAAATCGAGAATTCAAACAGCTCAAATTATTAATGTTGCACATAAAGATCTTAATTTATTTATCGAAGATTGTAAAAACTAATTTTATCCAAATTGTATACGATTTTAAAAATCACTCGGTAAACCTTAAAATTAATGTCGTGTTAGCGTGCGATTTTTCAAATTTTCCGTCGCGCTCAACGAAAATGAGTTTCAAACTAGGTATTTTCGACGCCCAACTTTTTAATTTGTTTCGGCAATTTAGAAGTTTAACGAGTGGTTTGCGTGCAATATCGCAACACGCTTGTTGGATAAAATAGAGAACGACGCAATGCACGGGTCAGGATTCACGCTATCCGAAATATTATTTTTAAATGTTAATATTAATAAATGCTATGATATGTTTCACGCGAGTTGTTTCATGCCTCTTCCTATCGCAATTCAAAACAAAAGGCCTGTTTAAACATTAGAAACAATGATTTTCATGCTTTTATTGGAGCGTTTTAGCCGGAATAATTAAGCCTACAGCAGGTAAGCATGCTAATCGCACAACTTCGTATCCGCATTTTGCAGAAATTTTTAATATGAAAAATTTCGTCAGCCCCATGCCTATATCGGATATATCGAAATTCGAAAAGCAGAATGATATTTCTGTAAATGTTTTTGCTCTTATTTTAAAACGCGCTCGATACATCGTAACACCGGTACAATTAACTAGCCAAAAACGAGATAAACACGTTAATCTGTTAATTGTTGAAGATGCGTATGTCGACGAGTCGTCAAAATTTAATTCTGACGACGGCGAAGACGTCAACGGCGACGAGGACGACGACGACGGCGACGAGGCCGATAAAGTTGGAAAAGTTTGAAAGAATTAAAAAAATATTAAAGATTATAAACGGGGCGTTAGATATCATTATTGTCTTATAAAAAATTTAGCCTCACTTGTGAGAGGTCAATTAACTAAACATACGGGTCACTTTTACGTATGCGATAGATGTCTCTCCTATTTTTACGATCGCAAACGTCTCGATGCCCACGAGCAAGTATGCGAAAAACTTAACGAGTGTCGTGTTATTTTACCCTCCGAAAAAACAAATATTTACAATTTAAAGATTTTAAGTATAAAATACCTGTGCCGATGGTGGTTTATTCTGACATAGAATGCCTTATTAAAAACCGAAAGAGCTTCCGAATCAGAACGCACTTTCAAATACCAGGAACATATTCCGTTTTCAATAGGATATTATTTTTATTGTGAATATGACGAATCTCTTTCATATTACAGTTCATACACGGGCACAGACTGCATTTCTTGGTTTGTGCGACAATTAAAACATATTGCCATATGTTATGGGAGCGCATTTTTAAAAACGAGCCTGCTACGTCCTCTATAGATGCCTCGACGGCAAAAACGTGCTTTATTTGCGAAGTCGATTTCTTGCCGGACGACGAAAAGGTTATCGATCACGATCACGTGAATGGTTCTGTAAGAGGTGTTGCGCATAGCAGCTGTAATTTAAATTTTAGGTTATTTCCAATTATTCCGTAGTCTATCATAATTTGAGCAATTATGATGCTCATTTTATTATTAAAGAGCTTGCTAACGCTTTCGAAGGCCCCATGAATATAATACCTTGAATAATGAAAATACATAACATTTTCTAAAAAATACAACGACGCAAATGTGACGTTCAGATTCATAGATTCCTTTCGCTTTATGGCAATGTCATTGGAAAAATTAGCATGCGAGTTGTCTTTCGATGACTTTAAAGTTTTAAAAAAGGAATTTAGCTCGCTAAACCCGGATCGCATTAAATTGCTAATGCGCAAGGGTATTTTTCCTACGAGTATTTGGATGACATTTTGAAATTAAGCGAAGAAAATCTTCCTCCTATAGAATGTTTTATAGCAATCTTAATGAATCACATATTGAAGAATCGGAATATATTCATGCGCAAACCGTATGGAGCACTTTTAAATGCAAAAATTTAGGCGACTACGCGGACCTATATTTAAAATGCGACATTCTTTTACTTTGCGATATATTCCAAGACTTTAGAAAAAATTGTCTTGAAACATACAAATTGGATCCCTTAAATTTTGTGACTTTGGCGAGCTACTCGTGGTCTAGCATGTTATTATATACTAAAATCAGGCTAGAACTAATTTGTGACGTCGACATGTTTTAATGATCGAAAGAGGCATTCGGGGGGGCCTTACTCAAGTCGTAAAACGATATGTAGAATCCAATAATAAATATTATCCCCAAACGTATGATCCATCCAAGCCGAATAAATTTTTATTTTACGGAGATATTAATAATCTCTATGGTCATGCCGAATCTTGCTATTTGCCTTACGGGATTTCAAATGGCTAACGCCTGAAGAAATATTAAAATTTAATGTTACAACGGTGAGCATTACGAGCGATAAAGGTTATATTATCGAATGCGACTTGGAATTTCCTACGGACATTCACGACGCTCAGAAAGAGTTGCCGATGTGCCCAGAACAGGACACGCCTCCGGGCTCGAAATTTTCAAAATTAATGTGCACTCTCACGAAAAGTTCAACTACGTTGTGCATTACAGAAATCTCCAGGTTTATTTATCTGCGGGCGTAGTTATGACGCGCGTTCATAAGGTTTTAGAATTCGGTCAGTCTCCTTGGTTGAGACCGTTTGTCGAATTAAATACAAGAATGCGCACGGAAGCTAAAACGGAATTTGCACAAAATCTATATAAATTTGCAAACAATTCCATTTTGGTAAAACAATGGAGAATGTTAGGAAAAGACGCGTCATAAAATTAGTGACTCATTGGAGCGGTCGGTATGGTGCTCTATCTTTAATTTCAAACCAAATTTCCATTCGGCAACGATTTTGACAAAAATCTGGTCGCGATCGAATTGAGCAAAACAGAGATAGAGTTCAACAAACCTATCTACATAGGTATGGCCATCTTAGAATTATCAAAATTGAATTATATAATTTTCACTACGATTTCATGAAGGCAAAATTTGCAAATAATTGCGAATTATGCTACATGGACACCGACAGCCTTTTGTATAGTGTGACGTGCAATGATTTCTATGAAGAGTGTATAAAGACGAATCTAGAAAAATTTGATACGAGCGCTTATGATCCGATAACATCTATAAAATTCCTTTAATTAATAAAAAGTCATTGGTCTTATGAAAGACGAAACTAGAGGTCGTATTTTAACGCACTTTGTAGGCCTTCGATCGAAAATGTACTCTTTAAAAATAGAAGGCCGTGAGATAATAAAGAAGGCTAAGGGTGTTAAAAAGTACATTATCGATCGGCAAATCTGTTTCGATCACTATCTCGATACGTTACGAAATAAAGTAGTCATAGAACGAGACCAAAATAGCATACGGTCATATTTGCATAAGGTATATTCCATACGTCAGACGAAAATTGCTTTAAGTTATCAAGATGATAAAAGATACATTTTATCTAACGGAATAGATACTTTGCCTCATGGGCACTATCTAATAAAGGACCTTTGAATAAAACCATATTTTATTTTGTGAATTGCATGTTTATTATAAAAAAATAATTAAAATCTTGTAACGAGAAAGAAATTGCATTGTCTTTTGTATTTTATATTATAAAAACCGCATTGTATTTTTTTTAATTTTTATATTATGTATAAAATTAATTTAAAATATATTTTAAGCGCTGTTGTAGAGGCTCTCTTTGTTATATTGTAATCAAGAAAAAGCATTGTATTTTGTTATTTTTATATTTATTATAAAAATTAATTAAAATATTGTAACAAGCCAAGATAAAAAAAACTGCATTGTATTTTTATTTTTTATATTATGTATAAAATAAACTAAAATAATACATTTTAAGTGCTGCTGCATGTCAAAGTATCGCAGTTGTAGCGTCTCTATCTTTCTTATTTTTACAAGATCAAAAAATGTATAATAAAAATCAAACAAAAAAGAAACAAATTTTTATTTTTGAAATGTAACATATTTATATAATAAAAATATAAAAACAAATGTTTTATTTTTAAATGTAACAATTTATATAAGATCAGCTTTTTGAATCCAGGAAGGCTCTTGGAAGCCCAACCATTTGACGAGAATTTTGGTTCCTTTTCGCCTTAGTATTTTCTCGATAAGGTAAATATTTGGAACTCTCGTTTTCTGCAGCTCAGCTTCATAAAACTGTCCCAATACTGGATCGCCATGCATGTCGACGAGTAAATAAGTAGTCGGATTTGCTCGAAACACTTTACATATTTTAAACGTCTCCTCGCTCCAGTTTGCATTGTAGCCCTTAGAAAAATACTTCTATATTTTGAAATGCGTACAAAGTCGTCCACGGCATAACGAGGTTTTCTAGTCGCCAGTTTTAATTTATCGTAAACTTTCAGACGCGTTTTCGCGGTCACATTTTGGGTTTTCTTTTAGTGGTCGAATGCACCGTATCGTTGTATTTCGATACAATCGAATCGATTATATCAATCCACTTCCATTTGCCTCTCAGACTAAAAGCTTTATACAGTTTGTTTTTTATCGTTCTGATTGCACGTTCTACGATGGCGGCTTTGATTGAGCTATATGTGGAGTAATGATTAATATCGCCATATTCCTTCATCAGCCGTGCAAATTGGCCGTTATAAAATTCTGTACCATTATCTGTTTGCAGATTTTTCGGTAAAGGCGGCCGCGATCTTTTAATTTCATTTAGAATCTCGCGCATCGCAGATGTGACTTCATGACCATTCTTGGATTTAAGCGGTCTCGTCCATAAATATTTCGAATAGCAATCGATCACGAGTAGAATATACTTATGCCCTTTATTATATTTCGAATATGGAATAAATTCAGCAATATCGGCTTGGAATAAGTCGTGATAAGATTTGATGATCGTTCTTCGACTTGGAAAATTTATTCTAACCCCTCTGTGCAGTTCATCCACTAGTATTTCCTTATCGTTATATTTCTTAGACATTTTAAGGTTTGACACGAGTATGAGAGTTAGACGACGAGGCTTTATCTTGCTCCAATAACACGTGCAGGTGTCTTATAACGTCGGTATTAATTTTGTGAAATTGTAAATCGCCTCCAGCAGACGTCTTGACTCCGTCTAATTTCAAGTGGTTGAAAATCAGGAAGTTCGTGTTTAAAACAACTTCGTTCAACACTTGAACGACCGATTGCAATACATCTCGAATGATCACGTTATCGCGGTGAATGGCGACACCTTCGATAAGATTTTGTATTCTCGCGTTCACATAGAACTTAGAAACGGCATCGTGCTCATCTTCGGCCTCGCCTATGTTGACAATTCTCAAGCCTCGAGAGTCGAAGTTCTTGGCCTTACCGTCGTCGATCGTGGTTAGTTTCATAAAATTTTGCGCTTTTTCTGACAACGTCGAGTCCACGTATCTCTTGTTAACGGCATCGCCGAGCTCTGCGGGGTCGTGCAAATTTACAATGGATCGCGATTTGGCGTCAAATTTAAGTTTCTTATTAGCATGCGTTTTCCCGAAGATGAAGCGGTCAAACATATTTCCAATGCTTTGCCTATACGCAGATTGAGTTCTTCGCTGCAAAATTTTAAGTTTACGCCGTCGTTTGATTTTTAGGATCGGCCAAATTCACTATTCTAAAATCCTTCAAGTTAACTATTTTCTCGTCCTCGTCCAATACCAAGGCGCTTCGTTTATTTACCGCATCCGTTCCGGTCACGGGATTGCCTACGTTGCAAAGTTTTCTATTTTCTATGTTGAAATCGCCTTCCGGAGTTAGTTTAAAGCCTACACCAGGAGGCCCGCGCGCAGCGGTATTACCAAACCCTCCGCCTCCAGAGTCTCTGGCAACATACGCTCTTCCAAATTTATCGAAGACCATTTTATTTCTGAGACTATTCTATAGAACGTGTATATTTTATTAGGCGATTAATTTCGCCTCCTTTAATTCGGATATAATAGAAAGAAATTCGTTTTGATTCTGAGAGCTATTGTTGCCCGCCGAACGTTCGGCCATCAACAAACGAAGCCGGCTCACCAGCTCGGCCGGCGAGTCCCAATGAACGTATTCTATCTCATGATTAGAATTATCGAATTTTTTGTATCGCCAAATTCTGCTTATATTACTCGATGGCTGTCTTTTTCGATAAATTATCCATACCGAGACCTTTCTTTTTCTTCGTTATTTTGGATCGTAATTGCATGGGAATCGTAGGAGTCGCCGATGCTGTATTCATCTCTCTTGACGACAACGACGACGGTGACGGCGACGAAGCATGCTGCGGCGAGGGAGGAGGCGTAGATATTGTAGTCGCCACGGGCGACGGTGTTAAATTCGGAACGATATAATTTTTATATTTGGGCGTTTTAGGCAGATCCTTGCGAAACAGTTTATTATATGCATTGGTTTTCTTCAAAATATCGATGTAATTTTTTACATCTAGCTCGGAAGGATTGCCAGCAGGCGTTTTCTTATTCGAAGGATTTTCTTATAAGTTAACAATCGAAGTAAGCCCTCCGTAATAGGATATTTTTATTTCTAATATTAATCGTAGATCCGTCGTCTGCAATAGCTAACTCTGAATTGCCCATAGACCATTTATTCGAAAGGTCGTCGTATTGAATGCCGATTCCGGTATCGTCTATATTGGGATCCTCGCTTTTGGACAGGATGTCGGCATACTTTTTAAGTAAGGCATCTGAACCGTCGCCGACATTATCAGATTCGTGCTCCGCATTCTGACGTCGAATATAATTAGGATTTTTACTTGCAGAGAATTTTGATAGCGATTTTAACGGTTCTAGTAATTGAGCATGCTTCATTCCGTATTTTAATTGAGCTCGATTTTGATCTCGTTTAAAATCTAAAAACTTTTTTCTTATCGTTTTAGTGGCCTGCACTACGGCTCGATTTAAATTCGTAGAGTGACGTCGTCGTCGTCCTCGTCTCATCGCAGCCGCAGACATTGCGTTGATGAAAGTTCGCTCGAACGTCGTGATTTTAAATACATATGTAATGATCGAATCCTTTACGGTAGCGGCCCTCGTTTATGGCTTTTTCTTTGTCTACCACTAAGAATCCGTATCCGGCTTTATTGCCATCGCCGTCTTTTTTTCCCACGCTAGACGGCACATCTTTTGAAATCTTCGAAGCTCATGTCGGTATTAATGTGCTCCGAATAGATATGTCTTAAGTTCATTTCGTCTTGCAAAAAACTATAATTAAATTTGTATTGTCGCGAATAAGATGCTTCGGTATTCTTGCATACGATTGGCTGAGGTAGAACGCGTCTATATTCTTATGACGGCTCATTGAAAATATTGACGAATAGCGTTTTGTTCGTGACATTGAATGTCGTCGAAAATGAAAATCGAATTACTCTTAGCATCTTGCGGTGAAAATACAACGACGCAAATGTGACGTTCAGATTCATAGATTCCTTTCGCTTTATGGCAATGTCATTGGAAAAATTAGCATGCGAGTTGTCTTTCGATGACTTTAAAGTTTTAAAAGGAATTTAGCTCCAAACCCGGATCGCATTAAATTGCTAATGCGCAAGGGTATTTTTCCTACAGTATTTGGATGACATTTTGAAATTAAGCGAAGAAAATCTTCCTCCTATAGAATGTTTTATAGCAATCTTAATGAATCACATATTGAAGAATCGGAATATATTCATGCGCAAACCGTATGGAGCACTTTTAAATGCAAAAATTTGGCGACTACGCGGACCTATATTTAAAATGCGACATTCTTTTACTTTGCGATATATTCCAAGACTTTAGAAAAATTGTCTTGAAACATACAAATTGGATCCCTTAAATTTTGTGACTTTGGCGGCTACTCGTGGTCTAGCATGTTATTATATACTAAAATCAGGCTAGAACTAATTTGTGACGTCGACATGTTTTAATGATCGAAAGAGGCATTCGGGGGCCTTACTCAAGTCGTAAAACGATATGTAGAATCCAATAATAAATATTATCCCCAAACGTATGATCCATCCAAGCCGAATAAATTTTTATTTTACGGAGATATTAATAATCTCTATGGTCATGCCGAATCTTGCTATTTGCCTTACGGGATTTCAAATGGCTAACGCCTGAAGAAATATTAAAATTTAATGTTACAACGGTGAGCATTACGAGCGATAAAGGTTATATTATCGAATGCGACTTGAATTTCCTACGGACATTCACGACGCTCAGAAAGAGTTGCCGATGTGCCCAGAACAGGACACGCCTCCGGGCTCGAAATTTTCAAAATTAATGTGCACTCTCACGAAAAGTTCAACTACGTTGTGCATTACAGAAATCTCCAGGTTTATTTATCTGCGGGCGTAGTTATGACGCGCGTTCATAAGGTTTTAGAATTCGGTCAGTCTCCTTGGTTGAGACCGTTTGTCGAATTAAATACAAGAATGCGCACGGAAGCTAAAACGGAATTTGCACAAAATCTATATAAATTTGCAAACAATTCCATTTTGGTAAAACAATGGAGAATGTTAGGAAAAGACGCGTCATAAAATTAGTGACTCATTGGAGCGGTCGGTATGGTGCTCTATCTTTAATTTCCAAACCAAATTTCCATTCGGCAACGATTTTGACAAAAATCTGGTCGCGATCGAATTGAGCAAAACAGAGATAGAGTTCAACAAACCTATCTACATAGGTATGGCCATCTTAGAATTCCAAAGAATTATATAATTTTCACTACGATTTCATGAAGGCAAAATTTGCAAATAATTGCGAATTATGCTACATGGACACCGACAGCCTTTTGTATAGTGTGACGTGCAATGATTTCTATGAAGAGTGTATAAAGACGAATCTAGAAAATTTGATACGAGCGCTTATGATCCCGATAACATCTATAAAATTCCTTTAATTAATAAAAGTCATTGGTCTTATGAAAGACGAAACTAGAGGTCGTATTTTAACGCACTTTGTAGGCCTTCGATCGAAAATGTACTCTTTAAAAATAGAAGGCCGTGAGATAATAAAGAAGGCTAAGGGTGTTAAAAGTACATTATCGATCGGCAAATCTGTTTCGATCACTATCTCGATACGTTACGAAATAAAGTAGTCATAGAACGAGACCAAAATAGCATACGGTCATATTTGCATAAGGTATATTCCATACGTCAGACGAAAATTGCTTTAAGTTATCAAGATGATAAAAGATACATTTTATCTAACGGAATAGATACTTTGCCTCATGGGCACTATCTAATAAAGGACCTTTGAATAAAACCATATTTTATTTTGTGAATTGCATGTTTATTATAAAAAAATAATTAAAATCTTGTAACGAGAAAGAAATTGCATTGTCTTTTGTATTTTATATTATAAAAACCGCATTGTATTTTTTTAATTTTTATATTATGTATAAAATTAATTTAAAATATATTTTAAGCGCTGTTGTAGAGGCTCTCTTTGTTATATTGTAATCAAGAAAAAGCATTGTATTTTGTTATTTTTATATTTATTATAAAAATTAATTAAAATATTGTAACAAGCCAAGATAAAAAACTGCATTGTATTTTTATTTTTTATATTATGTATAAAATAAACTAAAATAATACATTTTAAGTGCTGCTGCATGTCAAAGTATCGCAGTTGTAGCGTCTCTATCTTTCTTATTTTTACAAGATCAAAAAATGTATAATAAAAATCAAACAAAAAAGAAACAAATTTTTATTTTTGAAATGTAACATATTTATATAATAAAAATATAAAAACAAATGTTTTATTTTTAAATGTAACAATTTATATAAGATCAGCTTTTTGAATCCAGGAAGGCTCTTGGAAGCCCAACCATTTGACGAGAATTTTGGTTCCTTTTCGCCTTAGTATTTTCTCGATAAGGTAAATATTTGGAACTCTCGTTTTCTGCAGCTCAGCTTCATAAAACTGTCCCAATACTGGATCGCCATGCATGTCGACGAGTAAATAAGTAGTCGGATTTGCTCGAAACACTTTACATATTTTAAACGTCTCCTCGCTCCAGTTTGCATTGTAGCCCTTAGAAAAATACTTCTATATTTTGAAATGCGTACAAAGTCGTCCACGGCATAACGAGGTTTTCTAGTCGCCAGTTTTAATTTATCGTAAACTTTCAGACGCGTTTTCGCGGTCACATTTTGGGTTTTCTTTTAGTGGTCGAATGCACCGTATCGTTGTATTTCGATACAATCGAATCGATTATATCAATCCACTTCCATTTGCCTCTCAGACTAAAAGCTTTATACAGTTTGTTTTTTATCGTTCTGATTGCACGTTCTACGATGGCGGCTTTGATTGAGCTATATGTGGAGTAATGATTAATATCGCCATATTCCTTCATCAGCCGTGCAAATTGGCCGTTATAAAATTCTGTACCATTATCTGTTTGCAGATTTTTCGGTAAAGGCGGCCGCGATCTTTTAATTTCATTTAGAATCTCGCGCATCGCAGATGTGACTTCATGACCATTCTTGGATTTAAGCGGTCTCGTCCATAAATATTTCGAATAGCAATCGATCACGAGTAGAATATACTATGCCCTTTATTATATTTCGAATATGGAATAAATTCAGCAATATCGGCTTGGAATAAGTCGTGATAAGATTTGATGATCGTTCTTCGACTTGGAAAATTTATTCTAACCCCTCTGTGCAGTTCATCCACTAGTATTTCCTTATCGTTATATTTCTTAGACATTTTTAAGGTTTGACACGAGTATGAGAGTTAGACGACGAGGCTTTATCTTGCTCCAATAACACGTGCAGGTGTCTTATAACGTCGGTATTAATTTTGTGAAATTGTAAATCGCCTCCAGCAGACGTCTTGACTCCGTCTAATTTCAAGTGGTTGAAAATCAGGAAGTTCGTGTTTAAAACAACTTCGTTCAACACTTGAACGACCGATTGCAATACATCTCGAATGATCACGTTATCGCGGTGAATGGCGACACCTTCGATAAGATTTTGTATTCTCGCGTTCACATAGAACTTAGAAACGGCATCGTGCTCATCCCAGGTGATGTAAATAAGTAGTCGGATTTGCTCGAAACTTACCTTTTTCGTCACTTACCAGGCTGCTTACAAACGTCGACCACATGCGTGCTCCCCATTTTGTACTGTATTTCATCGAACAAGAATAATATTGCGTTGTTCGTTATCGTATACGGTTTACCTTCGGTTTTCACCGAAAACGTTTCCTTAATATTAATGTAACTGTCGTAGGTTGCGGTTATAGCATCGGAATTTTGATTTCTATAATCACTCTATCGCTGTGGTCTGTGTTTCGCGTGAAGGGTAAATACGAATAATAATCTTCTTTCGAAATTGTCTCTTCGTAGCGAGGCCTTTAGATACGTCTAATTTGGCCACCTCGTCGAAACGTAATTTCTTCAAAGGAACTAATCACCGACGAGATGTGATCTGCGACCATTTTCGTGCTACTACCAAAATCACCACGTATTTTACCGCCACGTTTAGCCATTTCTAGTACTTTTTTAATCTCGTATTCAAAAGCTTGTAGCCGAGCGCTTTTAAGAAACTTGCGTCTGCGCGACTAAGAGCGAGGTTCTTCTTCCTCTTCTTTTAATATGATGTCGCTTTTCACACCTCTTCCGCTTTTTATTTCGTTATGGCTAACGATGATTTGCGTGCGACTGCAGATTTCGAGAACGTTTTTGCGTTTTATATAGGTTATTTTTGAGGAAGAAGAAGAAGAAGAAGACTTCGGCAGCAACGACGATAACAATGCCCAACGCGCGGATTTTTCTTAGGTATATTGACGACTGCGGCTAACGTCTGTTGCTGCTGCTGCTGATGCTGACGCTCGTCATCGTAAACGACGCCCATTTTTAACTTAATAATAATTTTATTATTCGCGTCTTAGCTCTAGGCGAACGCAAAGGTACGTATCCTTCGAAAAATTAACCGCTTCACCCGTATGATCCACCAGTCTCAACGTAATGTTATCGAATTCGTCCACGCACAGAGGAAACGAATTATATTGCTGGGTTGTTGTTCTATGCTGTAGCCTGGGGGCACGGTTAGGCCAAATTCGTAAATGCTATGACAAAGTTGGTTTGCGGTACGCTCCGTCGTAATGTTAGTATCTACGAAAATATTAGATACCGAAATTATTTCCACATCGCGATCGGACGTATGCGAACGACCTTCCTCTAAAATTCGATCATAAAATCCCAGCATTCGACCGATGTTGCCGCGCTTCGTGAAGTCTACGGAGTATTTCGATTTTATTTCGCACTTTAGGGTATTATTATTAGCTCTTAAAGAAAACAAGCCGTCGAGCAATCCGTCGTCGTCCAAAGTTACGGACGAATTAATTTCTTTGTTGGCTTTAGCCGACTCAATATCTTTTTCTCAGGGACGTGTTTAGCTCGTCTATTTCGTAGCATCCCTCGTCGATGGTGATTTCTTTAGCTTTATCGTAATATAACTTATTATTTCCCTCGTAAATATTTCGAACGGTGTTGCACGTGTAAAGACCCACCAAGCCGCAGGTGTACGTACCGCCATCGTTCAGTCTCACAGGTGGGTATAGCGTACCGCTGCTGATGGTATTTCCATACCCGAATATCGTGAATGTCCTAGACATGACTGTAGCGCTCGAGGGCATTATGGTTCTTTATGTAAAAATTTCAACACTAAATGACCACACACGATCGTGTTAAAGTCTTGCTCCCTTTCCACGTTATAATATATATCGCTACCGTGAAAATATCTTAAGACTTCCTCGGGAGGCCTCAGGTCTCCGAAACTATCGAAGTATATCACCGTATTGGCCCTTTTTATAACCGACCCAATGCGTGCCCGGACCGGATCCATCGTCTAAATTTATAATACCACTTTCGTTTCGCCACGGCGGTGCTAAGCTTCCGTCGCGTCTTTTAGCGGCAACTCGTCTCGCATGTACACGCCTCTAAAATACGGAACACCTTTAGCATATTTGTGCAGATCGAGATCGGTCAATGCGCGCATGGGAGGTGTAAGGGTGGTGGTGGTGGTGGTGGTGGTGGCGAGCTTAGCATTCCTCGGCACCATCGAAGTCATCCGTTTTTTGAATCCCCCGGATAAGGTTTCAAGTACAAAGCGCTATCTTTCTTGTGAGGCTTTAAATACAATCCGCTGCCGACTTTTTTCTCTTCCATGGCTCTGTTGTGACGCGCGTTCTCGTCGAAATACCTCTTTGCATTTTTGGCCGAATTGATGGCGTTTGCGACGCTCGACGCTCCGCCGGCCAGTGCTCCGAGCGCCGAAAGACCCGCAAATATCGGAATCAAAGGCAATAAGCCTCCTCGCTTGGGCACCGGTATTATGCGCGGTACTTTAATTTTCGAACGACCTCCCATCCTGTTGACTATAATTTTTGCAGCATTCATCGCGCTCGAAATGAGACGATTATGCGAAGCATCTCCGTGTCCTTTACTCTTGATGCTTTGTTTTCTGATTTCTTTAGATATTTTACTTATAAGACCGCCTCTGAAGGAGCATTTTCTGCCGACGTTACCGTTATTGTCTTTGAATTTAACCGAGCATCGACGTACTCGACGTCGTCGTTTTTTTCGTCGTCGTCGTCCTCCTCGCTGTCGACGATCCAGTTTCACGGCCATTTTCTTGTCTATTCCCATTCCTAGTTTGCGTTTCGCTTTCATTGCAGCCGTTACGCCCAACGCTACGAGCTTCTCGGACCACTTAGAATCTTTGGCCTTGACTCGCCGCCAAGCCGCTTCTTGCAAGACCTTGTCGGCCTCGTGCCTGCGCTCCACGTCTTTGTGATGCGAATACGCGATGTCGGTCGTCGTTTGATGCCGTCTAGAGCATAGGTGGTCCTAACCTTTGCGATCCATCTCAGCCCCTCTACTGGAATTAAAATCGTCTCCGCATCTGACGCCTCATCAATTTAGTGCATTATAAGATTTAAACATTTGTTGCATAGTATCTATCATTCCGTATATTATATATTATATCATTTTATAATATATATATTTCTCATATTTATGACGCAGGGCTAGAAAATTCTAAGATGACTATCGTCATCAAATATCTTTAATCACCGCATCGTATGAATTCGCTTATGCGGAAAATACAGAATATCGATAACTCGGTAGCGTATTATAAGCGTTGAAGCATAAAAATTCTACTTTTTGTCGATTTTTAAACACTAAGAGCACTTTTGAAATTTCGATGCTCACAAGATCTGCTTGTCATATAGATTAAGAAACGTATTAAAAAGCTCTACGTGTAATTTTTATTCGCGATAATCTAGATAACTAAATGGAATTGACGGCAAATTGTCATATTCATTAACCGGTATTTTGAAAGTACCAGGTATGTTAAACATAAGTGTCACGATAATACGAATTATACTCTTAATTTTGATTTCGCTAAATATGAAAGGATAGAAGTCAATTGTCCTAGTTGGTAGTATAATTAAACTCATATTAATAATATTGACATAAAGCCTGTGATAAATTCAAGATTAAAATTCCAATCTTGGATGCAAGTAAGCATCTGAAATTGAATAGTATGTTTGAACACCTGCGTACGTTTACGATCACTATGCTGCTCATTCCCGTATTTTGTTAAATGAATAGATATGGTGCTCGACCATAAGTCATTTGACGAGAGATTTTCTCGTGGCTTAATATTCACGTGAAGGTGCGATACGGGGTTTTAACCCATTAGTCCACATGGACTGAAATAATCGATAATAAGGAATATCAATTTGCACTAATAAGAACAGGGTAGATAGAGACAGATAATAGGTTTAAATATTAAATAATTTAAACAGTTTGCTCGAATATTATGTGATTTAAAACAGCTTGTTCTATACGTGCTACAATGAATGTACATTAGTGCACTTAGAAAAGAAGATACAAGGTAATAAAGTTTAGTATCACTGTACCAATTGGTAAACTTTACAACGACAAATATATACACAAAAGTAGGCAGTTTTGGCGTATATTGGTGAAAGAAGTATGAAGTTCTTTGTTAATTTTCGGGAATTAGATACTTAAATGGTGCATAAACGGGTCTGGATCCACAAAACAAGGTTCAGATATACCAGATTAGTTCCGGAAAAGCCCTGAAACAACTTTAAATAAATGGTGATGGAGAAAATTTTTAAAGCGTTGAGAATCAGAAGTCGTAAATATAACCCAGTTGGAATGGTGTGATTAACAAAAGGGACGATGTACATTGAAGCTACGAGTGCAAGTAACCTTCAGGTAAATTATACTATTTTGTTTGAACTTTGATATTGTTGTGTGCTGAATAACTTTATAATTGATTTACTCAAAATGGACAGTAGTGAAATGGTACTAACAATAATATTTTAATTGTAAGGTGAAATTTGCTTGTTTAAGTAGAAAGGGTATTTAGTATTGATGTTCTGGATTATGATGAAAATTTAGGGTATGTCTTTGAGCTCAATTAGACGAACCTGGTTAATTAACGTAAAGGGGTGGTAGATGCTCCTTTGTACTCTGCATATATTGTTATAGTAATTAGTAGGCATCCTACAAGGACTTTAATTCTGGATGCACATTAAAATGATAATAAATTTAATTTTGAAATTTTCCGATATTAAAATTTATGCTGAATATTAATTTTGAAATTTTAATGTATTGTGAATATTGATGTAAATAGAGTTGACGTTGATGTTTGTGGTAGGAATGTGTTTGTTTTTTATGTATGAGGATGAAAGCTATCTAGAGTGCGTAGGCGATTAACAGAAGAAATCAATGACCAACACGTTAAGGTCTGTGTTTCGCGTAGGATTACGATTTAATCAATTCGTAGGGGCTCGATTAAGCGTATGTTTAGGTATCGAAAATGTTGCTGGATTCGATTTCGAGACGTATATCGACGGCCGAATTTTTAATAGATTCTTCTTGACGACTGCAATCGATCACGAACACGGGACAATTGCCAAATTGCTGATAGTCGTTCAAACAACACAGAGCGTAGCTCAAATTGCTCGCGCCTGCATAATAGTTTTCCGGAAATTTCGAATAGTGCATGAACGGGGTCGAATAATCGTTATTGGTAAAGTCCGATTCATTTGTGAATATTCTTGGGAATTAAGGTTAGTTTTAAATTTGAGATATGGTAGAGATGGGTGCCGATTCTATTGAAATTTCCAGCGACAAATAAATAGACCATCGAGGTTTTTAATTCTTGATTTTAATACGCCAAAGTATTTTTTAGAGGGATGAAGGTAACTGTGCAATTCCGCGCGGAAGAAACCACAAGTTTGGGATTTTTAGAAATGATGGAATAAATTTATTCGATTCATCGCTAAGCTTTAAATGCGGAACCTTCACGATATTTTAAATTTTAAATTTCCAGTCGTTTGTGCTCTTGAACAATTGACGTCGCTCTTGGATCATAAACAAGCTCCTTCGGCATGTTTACGGGTCTTATTTTTTTGAAATTTAAATATGTTTGGGGAATTGCAATGAAGTTCCGTTTTGAAATTGGCTTTGTACTACCAGGGTCCCAATTGTAATGGTAAATTTTTGTTTAAGTAGAAGGAATCAGATCCTTCTCGGTTATACCAGGTGTTACAAACGTCACCATGCTGCCCCTTTTATTATTAAGGATGTATATGCCTTGTTCTTCATCGTATGGTTTACAATTGTTTTCACCGAAAACGTTCCTTTATAATTAAACTGTCATAATTTTATTTTGAAATTTTCGATTTCTATAATCATCTGAATTTGGTTTTGAAATTTTATGAAGGGTAAATATATAATAATTTCTTTCGAAATTGTCTTGTAGGAGGCCTTTGTTACGTCATTTGGCACTTCGAAACGAATTTCTTAGAGGGAATACCGACGAGATGTCTGCGACCTTTTCTGAATGCTAAAACCACGTATTTTACCGCCATTGCATTTAGGTCTTTTTTATAAATCTCATTCAAGATTTGTGCCAGCATTTTAAACTTGGTCTGCGCGACTAAGAGCGAGGTTCTTTTGACTCTTTTTTAACTTATGCGTTTACCCTTTCCTTTTAAATTCTTATGTAAACTGATTAGCGGACTGCAGATTTCGAGAAACTTTTTGTTTTAATATAGGTTTGTTTAGGAAGAAGAAGAAGAAGAAGAAGACTTCGGCAGCAACGACGATAACAATGCCCAACGCGCGGATTTTTCTTAGGTATATTGACGACTGCGGCTAACGTCTGTTGCTGCTGCTGCTGATGCTGACGCTCGTCATCGTAAACGACGCCCATTTTAACTTAATAATAATTTTATTATTCGCGTCTTAGCTCTAGGCGAACGCAAAGGTACGTATCCTTCGAAAAATTAACCGCTTCACCCGTATGATCCACCAGTCTCAACGTAATGTTATCGAATTCGTCCACGCACAGAGGGAAACGAATTATATTGCTGGGTTGTTGTTCTATGCTGTAGCCTGGGGGCACGGTTAGGCCAAATTCGTAAATGCTATGACAAAGTTGGTTATTGCGGTACGCTCCCGTCGTAATGTTAGTATCTACGAAAATATTAGATACCGAAATTATTTCCACATCGCGATCGGACGTATGCGAACGACCTTCCTCTAAAATTCGATCATAAAATCCCAGCATTCGACCGATGTTGCCGCGCTTCGTGAAGTCTACGGAGTATTTCGATTTTATTTCGCACTTTAGGGTATTATTATTAGCTCTTAAAGAAAACAAGCCGTCGAGCAATCCGTCGTCGTCCAAAGTTACGGACGAATTAATTTCTTTGTTGGCTTTAGCCGACTCCAATATCTTTTTTCTCAGGGACGTGTTTAGCTCGTCTATTTCGTAGCATCCCTCGTCGATGGTGATTTCTTTAGCTTTATCGTAATATAACTTATTATTTCCCTCGTAAATATTTCGAACGGTGTTGCACGTGTAAAGACCCACCAAGCCGCAGGTGTACGTACCGCCATCGTTCAGTCTCACAGGTGGGTATAGCGTACCGCTGCTGATGGTATTTCCATACCCGAATATCGTGAATGTCCTAGACATGACTGTAGCGCTCCGAGGGCATTATGGTTCTTTT
The DNA here is from genome assembly GCA_036346225.1 of Platerodrilus igneus. Classification (NCBI taxonomy): domain Eukaryota; kingdom Metazoa; phylum Arthropoda; class Insecta; order Coleoptera; family Lycidae; genus Platerodrilus; species Platerodrilus igneus. The sequence goes on along the minus strand of JARFIW010000202.1, from coordinate 795,789 downwards.
ATGTAAAAATTTCAACACTAAATGACCACACACGATCGTGTTAAAGTCTTGCTCCTTTCCACGTTATAATATATATCGCTACCGTGAAAATATCTTAAGACTTCCTCGGGAGGCCTCAGGTCTCCGAAACTATCGAAGTATATCACCGTATTGGCCCTTTTTATAACCGACCCAATGCGTGCCCGGACCGGATCCATCGTCTAAATTTATAATACCACTTTCGTTTCGCCACGGCGGTGCTAAGCTTCCGTCGCGTCTTTTAGCGGCAACTCGTCTCGCATGTACACGCCTCTAAAATACGGAACACCTTTAGCATATTTGTGCAGATCGAGATCGGTCAATGCGCGCATGGGAGGTGTAAGGGTGGTGGTGGTGGTGGTGGTGGTGGCGAGCTTAGCATTCCTCGGCACCATCGAAGTCATCCGTTTTTTGAATCCCCCGGATAAGGTTTCAAGTACAAAGCGCTATCTTTCTTGTGAGGCTTTAAATACAATCCGCTGCCGACTTTTTTCTCTTCCATGGCTCTGTTGTGACGCGCGTTCTCGTCGAAATACCTCTTTGCATTTTTGGCCGAATTGATGGCGTTTGCGACGCTCGACGCTCCGCCGGCCAGTGCTCCGAGCGCCGAAAGACCCGCAAATATCGGAATCAAAGGCAATAAGCCTCCTCGCTTGGGCACCGGTATTATGCGCGGTACTTTAATTTTCGAACGACCTCCCATCCTGTTGACTATAATTTTGCAGCATTCATCGCGCTCGAAATGAGACGATTATGCGAAGCATCTCCGTGTCCTTTACTCTTGATGCTTTGTTTTCTGATTTCTTTAGATATTTTACTTATAAGACCGCCTCTGAAGGAGCATTTTCTGCCGACGTTACCGTTATTGTCTTTGAATTTACCCGAGCATCGACGTACTCGACGTCGTCGTTTTGTCGTCGTCGTCGTCCTCCTCGCTGTCGACGATCCAGTTTCACGGCCATTTTCTTGTCTATTCCCATTCCTAGTTTGCGTTTCGCTTTCATTGCAGCCGTTACGCCCAACGCTGCGAGCTTCTCGGACCACTTAGAATCTTTGGCCTTGACTCGCCGCCAAGCCGCTTCTTGCAAGACCTTGTCGGCCTCGTGCCTGCGCTCCACGTCTTTGTGATGCGAATACGCGATGTCGTGCTGCTTGCACGCTTCGTCTAGAGGATTAATACCTTTGTCTCCGCGATTTAAACGCTCTTGTAGCCTGGTTCCGGGACCGCAGAAGTTATGACCAGGAAGGTGCAGTTCGAAGGGCAATTTATTTAAGAGGTTGTTGAACAACCCTTCACCCCGTGTACCAACATTGACTAACATCTCTCCTGCAATAACGTAACAATTTAAATATATATGTATATAAAAATAACTGCATACAGAATAAATTTTATTTACAAAAAAGGATCATACACTATCTTTAAAATACAAAGGTTTCATTTCGACATTTAAATTCTTTTGATATAAACATAATACGTCATCGACAATTTCGTGAGGGAAATGGCGCGTGATTTCTAATAAGCCGAGTCTGTTGATGTCGTAAAGAACGTTTAGGGTACTTAGGGATGGATTTCCAAATACGTATTCGCTTATCATCTCGACTCGACATAAGATTTGATCCTGCACGTTCGAATAAAGTCCAGCATCCTCGAGGAGGGGGACGCCTTCACCTCCATCGTCGTCGCCGTCGCCGCTACTGCTCTTGCACCTGTTATACGCGTAAGCTCCGAACTCTTCGGGAAGGCAAGTGGCGACGCACTCTATATTTCTATCGTAGAACTCTTGAAAATCTTGTCCTTTCAATATTTCTAATTTGAGCATTATAAGAGGCGCTAGAGTAAACACTTTTGCAAATTCTTCGCGGAGAGAGAAATTCGCGCAACATTGTATCCGGATCCTGTTGTTGTTGATTCTAATGCGGCGAGAGCCGCAGCAGTTTTGCACCTCGACTCTATGAATGGACTCGTATTCGTCTTTAAATTCCACTTCCAAGTATCCGTCGATCGTCTGATGCATTTCACGCCTCCAGTGCCATACGTCTGCGACTACGGAGGCGGCGGTAGCGCCTGCAGATGCAACCGTGGCAGTATCCGAGCGGTTGGAAAAATTTTCTAAATTTATGTTCGATATTGATAGACGACAAATCTTTCCACTCGTTTTCGTCCATTTGCAATTCGCCTTCTTTACAAAATCTGTTGGGGCATATAAGTCTGATAACAGGGCTAAAATCCATATTGCTCTTTCGTTTGGTTAAGCCCACTTCGATCGTATGACCGTGAGCGCACCATTGCGCATTCTCCTTGGAGGAATTCAATCGGTATTCGGTGCTACATATCAGGGATCCATCGCCTGATCGTTATCGTAGACATGAATACCTGACAAAACTTGCGGCGATCCAGATACTGCACGTAGATGATGATGATGACGAAATTACGTCATCATCATCGTTATTTAAAAATACTTGACTGTCGTCACCACTTGTATGATTATTTTCGTCTTGAATATACTTCACCATAATTGCTATTTAATTAAGTGCAAAATTTCACGCACACATACACACCCTGAACGAAGATACCTCCCGGTTAGAACTGAAAATTATTTTGCATGCGTAGGTTTTCGTTCGAGCTCAAACGATGTTGCTCATGCGCGCATAGTTTATTTTTATATTTGTAATAGATGTAGTATGCCCACGCTCCTATTAATTGCATAAGTACGATGTGTTCTAAATACGTCCATACATCTTCTGAACTATCAAATTCTCGATCTTTTTTTCTCGCTCTCTCTTCTCTTTCGAAGGCGATTCGTTTATGATTCCATGGCATGACGTACCATTCGGTCTCCGTAAAACTGCTATTATATTTAAATCTTATTTTAAACATCAGAAAAGGATCGATGCCAACTCCGTCTCCGACACAATCGCCCGCGGATCCATTGTTCAACCATTCGGCACCGTCGTCGTCGTCGTCGTCGCCGTCCTCGCCGTCGCCGGATCCATCTACGTTTTCTATTTCTCGTCGTCGTTGAAGGCGTCCTCCTCCTCCTCCTAGATAACTTTTATAAATTAAAAGGTCTCTCGATACCGCGGACGATGACGACGACGACGACGTCTCTGATGATGGCGATAAGGGAACCTCTTCCGAATGGTTCTGTTGCTGCTGCTGCCATTGCTGTTGCAGCTGCATGGTAATTAATTCCATACGTTTCCAATCTTTAGAGCGAGAGCATGTTATTTGTTGTTGTTGTTGTGACGACTCGTACTTCGACAATGCCAAAACGTCTTTATTTTCAACAACCTCGAAACATACGAATGCATTCGGAGGATCTACGGGAACCGGATTTCTTTGCCAGGAGGGCACGCTCGGTTTAAATATGTATAGGTAATTATTACATATTAAAGAGTAGGCGAGATATGCTGCGACGGCTGCGGGCGGTCCTTTAGGAGTCATTTCGAACAATGAGCATTTTAATTGCATTCATAGGTTTTTATTGCAGGGCTGCGATGTGTTGTTGTGCGCGCGTACATATGGGGTAGAACATGCGCATTCAGGACACGATTTTATTTGCAGAGGAGGTCCATCTATCTGATCTGCATGCGACGACGATTGTAAGCCATGCGCTAAACAATAGCGATGCGTCCATAATTGTTTTGCAAATACTCCGGTAATTTATCGAAATTTCTGGCGACGTCTTTACTTGCATGCCTCTCGATATACTCGAGCGGTAATTTCGTAAGATCCTCGACCGTCAACATTCTTCTATATTACAAACGTATATGATTATTAAAATAAACATATCATCTCGTAGACAATTTTCTTATCCCCTTCCTTAAGAATGCATACTATAGGTTCCTGCATGATTTATATTGACGCCTAAATTTAATATTCTCGAAAGAGCTAACCCGCTCTGCTTTTCGGTATATTCGTCCAGTTTATTGTTCAATTCCTGAATGGCTTCGGGTTTAACTTGAGTTTGAAAGTCTTCAATTTTAAAATTTTATAATTTTTAGTAGTAAAATGTCTGAGCGATGACGACGATGATGATGATGACGATGTATCCACGGCTTCTGAAGACGATGATGTTGATGCGTTGGGCTTTACGTATTCACCGTTAAACACGAAATTAATTTTAAGAGATTCAAATTTTCTCAAACATTTTCTCAAACGTCGCTCTATTAGGGCGAATGCATCTTCTAAAAATTGCATGGGATCTATGTGATATAAATTGACCACAGCACTCGAACGTATCCTGCGGGCGAAAGCCGATTTCAAATCGACCCACACGATATTGTTCGACGTTCTACGTCTTTTGACATTCTTCTTTGATGTTAATCTATCGAAATTTTCAGCAGGATCGTCGACTTCGACGTCGTTCGCATAACCCTCGTCGTCGTCCTTCGCACTAGTATTATCGCCGGATCCATTCTTTTACTAATACCTGCCCTCTGATCGCCCTATCACGCTTGCTTTTGCATTAGAAACGATCTGATTACATTTCAGATTTAGCAGCATCGATTCATAGTGACGTTTTCGACCTACGTTGCAAGCACTTTTCAATTGTTTTAAAATTGCACGCGTTGAGGTAGGCGCGTCTGGAATTTTAATTCGTCCGAAGCTTGAGACATTTTTACACTTTCGACACACGATGTTTACCGTTCGAATAATTACACAATAATAAATAGAAAAATATTTTGGATATTCTTTTTACCAAGACGACGAAACTATTATTCGTAGTAGGGGAGAAATTTTTTTCAAATACAAACGCAGCACGCAATTTTTCTTATCGACACCTGTAATAAAAACCTTGCGGTTATTTCCCCAGCCTTATTCTTCTTATACTTCATCATAATTGCCTACGACACATCGAGCGTAACATTTTTCAGATTATTAAAAGATTACTTGAAACGTCTTGCACGTGTCCAATGAGATAATCCCGAAAACACACTCTTAAAACAAAAACACGTTCGCACCACTTGCGCGCCCCTTACGATATTTCGTCTTAGACTAAAACACGCACGCCCCCTACACACCTATACACATAACGATACATACCTTTCTTTTCGAAAATAAAACAACAACAACACCGCCCCCCCGATCGATATCTACACACACACTTTTATCACAAGGCGGCACGACTTCCACGTTAACATCACCGACAAACCATACATACCCTACACCCTACACGCACACACCTGCACATACATACCTCTCTTTTATATAATACGCACACCCTTTACAAGATATTTATGATCCTTTTAAAAAGGGCCGGCCAGCTTCTCCATAGCCATACTATCGTTATCCTCAAACCTAACTAATACTAACACACACACACACCTACACATACATGACCTTCACACATACATACTTCTCTTTTCCATAATACACACACCCTTTACAAGATATTTATGACCCTTTAAAAAGGGCTGTCCCAGCTTCTCCATAGTTATACTACTCCCGGGGTTGTGCACAGTTTCACCTTATTTTAATTTCTTAGTTTAATTGATATATTTGGTTGGTTCAAGTTAATTAAATATCGATTTAGTTAGTTATTTATTGGCACTATTTACAGTTTTAATTTAATGTCCGGTGTTTTGTTCCGCGCGTTTTAAGATAGTGATTGATTTAGTGTGGGATTTATCTTGCATATTTAGATATTTGTTTTTATTTTTGCTTTTTTGTTTTTGTTTATTATTTTTTGGTTTTTTTTTGCTTTTTGTAAGTTTTCTAAGTTTATCATGTGCAAATTTTGTGCAGCCAAGTGCTTAAGGATTCGCCTCTAAATCTCCAGTTTATCTTTGCTGCCGCCATCATTTTGTTAGTACCTTGCTGCCCTTGCTTTTGACAAACTGCACGTGCGCTTTTCAATTCAATGTGTTATCTAATTTGACGCCGAGGTATATGATGGCTTCCTTAAACGGCATCTTCTTCCGTTCTAGCTCTAGCCTAAAAGTTCGCTGTCTCGGTTTCTTTCCAAAACAAAGCACGTTCGGCTTCGATGTGTTGAATTTCAACTTGAGCTCCCGCGATCATTCGTGCAACTTGCTCAACGCCTAGATCGGTTTTGCTTGCATCTCGATTAATAATTTCGATCTGATTATCAAAAGCGTATCCCCGATATTCAATGGTACGCGACGAGGGTTTAGCAACCTGACGGCTACCACTAACACATTTGCCGAATCAATAGTTTTCCAATGACTCCTTTCGCAAAACCAATATTTGTTAAGCATATTGTAAAACCAAAACCTGCAGTTGTTTATGATAACCATCAGATTTAAATACAGTTACTCTTTTCATCATTAGGGTTTTCCGTCCTGGAACTGTTTGGATACGTACCTTCATTGATTTTTATTTTGTGCTAACCTATACACTTCTCTGAAATTTTCACAGCTTACATCTTTTACTATCTGTGTACAATAGCCTAATAGAATAACCTAGGTCTATTTCTATCTCTATCTTTTCCTACCTCTGCTTTTGATATATTCCGCACTATTCCCTCATGCCTTAGTATATGCCCTATCATCCTATTTCTCCTATTGTTTACTGTTTTCTATGTATTTCTTTCTACTCCTACTATTTCTAGAACCTTCTTAGCATTGTCTGTCCATGATATTGCTATACAGTTTTATATTCCTAACATTTCTTATAATTGGTGTGTATGCTTGTCTGTCTTTCCTATTTCCATTTTATTGTAACTCTTTGCACTTTTTATCAATTTATTGTTCTTTAACTTTCCTACATATGTTTGTCTTTCAAAAATAGTACATCTGCTTTACCTAATTACCATTAAATCAGCAACATTCATGGAATTTATAATTAGTAAAAATGTATGTCTAGATACGAGACCAGAAAGAATATAAATAAGTAAACTCGCGAACAAAATAGAGGACGAGCAACGTTGGTTGCCTAACGGAGCTAACCTAAACCGATACAAATAAATAACCTACCTACACGGTTGGCTACCTAACCGAGCGTACTTAAAATATAATAAATGTGTAGCAACCCGTAAATTCAAATATGTAGAAACTCAAATAAATTTTAATGTAAGGAGGCAGTACATTTTCATATACGAAATGGAATGTAACAGATAGGATAAACTTAACTGCATTGGTGGAGGCAAATTGAACGAAAAACGAACGTTTTACGGAAACCGGTTGTACCAATATGAATTATTATCATCTGCAGCTTAGAGTGCTACAAATAGAAACAAAAAAAAAGCTTGTGCATGATAAAAATTGCTACTATTACAAGAAACATAAAAAAGTGCTAAAAATTGAAGTTAAATGATAAATGATTTGTTGAATGCATAACCTAGTATTCTATTGTGTTACATACAGGTAAAGGTATTAATAATTCACCTGCCTGAACAGAGGGCGCTGTATATTACACAGCATTTATAAACGAGACAGTATATCCTACGTTTGAATTAACAATGTGTTACGTATTTCTAGTAGACGGCACGTTGTGCGTCAAAGTTATGTCACGTTGGCTCGTAGCCGTGCGTAACAAAAGAAAATCCAAGAAAACAACAGTGACCGGGCTCAATCGGAGAGTAGGGGGGTTGTAGAAAGCAGACCAATCTAGAAGGGACGCGGCTGTCAGGAGTTAGTACCAGTACCTGCCAGAGAGAAATTAGAATAGTAAACCTGAAAGAAAAACAAATTAGTCCTGCAAACCTGAAACAGAGAAAAAACATAGCCTATGGATCAAGTATAAATTGTTCAGTACTTTATAGAATAAATAAGAGCAACTGTTTAGATAAACTCTATAATCTAACAACAGTAATAGCAGTACAGAAAAATTCTGAGTACAAAGTGAGGCCATATTGGGGAGTAGCAGAAACGTTTCATCACCCACCAATTAAACATAATTCAGGTAAAATGTAACAAAAAAAATATCAATAGGTAAGACATAATTACTCTAAGTAATTTAGTAAAATTTTTAGCAAAGACATAAATAAGTAGATAAGCACAATTGTTCTGAGTCATTCCGTAGGGTTGATTGTTCTTTTTTTTTTGTTATTTTATAGCGGGCAAGTTTATGGAAAAGGTATCAGAACGACAAGGAATATTGCAAAAACAACGGGTAGATATTTACAGTAAGAACAAATAGGAAATGGTGCAACTTACACAAAGTCCTTCAGTACCGCTTCCTTGCCATTGCAGTGTGGGATCCACGATGTCTGACACTAACGAAGCACTGCACCCTATACTGTGAGGGTGTTGATGGAACTTATCACAACTTACCCTAATCACACTGACTGATTTCACTGGGGTTAGCAGCGGACCTTATCACGCGAAGGAACTAGGTATATTAGTTGCATGACCATACAAAAAGCAGCAAGGAACTTCAACCACTACTTTTGTATGCCGGTAGTCGGTCACAGTTTAAATATCACCAGACCAAGCAAGCAACAAAAGCCATAATAAGTAAAGCACATGTATCACTAAAGGGAGTCCGTAACCATGTCCGTAAAACCCGCGTGCATCGAGTTAAAAGCAGAACGAAACAGTATCTTGAACGTAATTCCTATATCGGAATTAAAGACCAACTACGACTCCGCGACAGTTAGTTCTACGGCTTTTTTTCCCATAAGAAAGACGACTAAAACGTTTAGTAGACACGCGTAAACACTAAAGCCGTACGTCGAAAGTTCTTCGAACACACGTGCGTCGAGTTTCACCAACTCTACCACTCTTAGTTCAATCAGAAAAACCGTATCTTACACTTAATTTTTTTGACATCTCTCAAGTAAGAACAAAAGACGACCCTTTTTTTGTTTATATCTAATCCTACTAGTACAACTTCTGATCGCCTACCTAGACTGTATATCCACATATTAATTACAGCGGGATTATTTATTAATGACAAGTGGAAGGTAATTTTACGAGTATTCCAATTTACAACTAAAACATCTTTTAAAATTAATACCGGCGAGTCAACTTGCATATCAATCTGAAAACTAGGCGGAAGTATTTACTTTATACAAACCGCGATCCAAAAACGATGTATTTTAAGAATTAAGTAGACTAAAAATGTTAGGCCACCAAAAATGCACGTTACAAATGTCAATTAATTAATAACCCGCTAACTTACTTTAGCAAGCTGGGTATCAAAAACGATATTGTTCATTTCAGTTTATCTCGTGGCTGCGTTTTGACGCTTTAACTCAAATTTCCAGTAATGAACTGTTGGTTTCTTGCAACGAAAACGGGAACACAAAACAGACAATAGATAAGAAGATCAGGTAGGAAAATCGACGGCTTCAACTTCATTACATCACAAGTTTATAATGCACTCCCCACATAATTTGTTGAAAATTAGAGTCACGTCAAGAGTGAATATGGCGGCTCTTTTTCCACCTATTAATATCACACCTTTGTTTGTTTTTGTTCTGTTTGGTCGAAAAATCGAAATATATCTACTTTGAACCGTGGGAAATATTTGAAAATTCCTTTTTCATGGAATAAAAACTTTTACTACTAAAGCACAAAGGTAATTTACACACCCTAATTTTTAAAACTGTATTATACAAATATGTGTAATCTACCTAAATTAATTATACAAACATCAGCGAAAATAGTTATTTACTAAAAATAATTTGTGGTGCGCTTTTTAAAGCGTAACAATGGTTTATAGACTCTAATTCAGTATTCACTAGATTTTTACGGTCGCGAATACAACTTTAATTATATGTAACATATATCGTCGAATATCCTCCGTCATTTTTTCAGAAATGAGGAGCGCGCAGTTGGTAAACAGGAGTGTCCATTACAATGAAAACATATTTCAGTACAAAGTAATCCGGTTTTCTGAGACTAAAATTTCCTTCGCGTTCTGATTTACACCTCCAAAAATTAGTTTTAATAAATATTCAGAAGTGGGTTGTAACACGTTCAATTTGCCATTAAACATTTATCAAATTCCATCCCCAGCTCCTCGGCGATTAATAATTTCCAATCCATAACTGAACTCTTAGACATACTTTTATAGATGTTCTGTAGCTGCAGTACTTGTGCACGACTGTTTTGACGATGGTTACCTTAAAACATTTATATTTATATTGATTTATATCAGATAAAGATTTTGAAGCACCCTATGAAGCGAGAATACAAATTACTCGAAGTTTAATAATGTTTTCTACACTTTTGTTTTTGTTTGAAAACTTCATTAACTTCTTGTAAAGATTTTTGCATTCAAACATTGTTGCAACTTATTTTTTTGTTTAATAAAAAATGCCCACATCATATGACAGCCTGTAAAAGCGTTTAGCAAAAATTAGAAATCTTTGGACCAATTTCCAAATTTTTTCTTCATTAATTTTTACGTAAATGTGGCATATAAAGTGGTACAGTATTATCCAATTATTGTTTTCCGTTTATAGGTAGGTAATACATCATAGCCATTTCCTTCTAATTCCAAAAAGTTGGGAAAGGAACATTTTCGGCATATTTTTGAACGCAAAATTCAATACGGGTTAAAAACTAAAACGTTTTTATTATATAACTTGCTACTGTGCGTATGAAGAGTGGTGAAAATATAGATAAGTTTAATCCATAGTAGCAACGTTATTTAAAACGCCATCGTCTCCTTCAAAAAGACTGCCAACTGATTGTATTAATTTTAGTGTTACGCTTCTTGTCAGCATTCTAGCATTTGGAGAGCCAATCAATTATTTTTGTGTCCAACTCTATAGCGACTACGCGATAGACGCATTGTATCATGTAAGCGTTATATTAAATAAAAATCAGATTCAAAAAGAGAAAAATTAATCTTAAACAAACAAATTAATATTGATATACTCGGCATACTTTGATTTTATGACAAGCAGTGTTCATTAAACAAAACATTTTTAAAAAAGTTTAGTTTTACTAAGGGTAGTGAATTCTAAAACCAAAGCCTTTTTTTATTTCTGTTGAACATATATTTGAAAGTAACCCAGATTCATAAATTATTTCAAAACCACAAAAAAGATAGGCTTAATTATTATAACAGTAAAATTCTATTACGTGGTCATGTCATTTTGAGAAGTAAATAACAATGAAATGACTAATACGCAGATTCCATATCATAGCTATCTTAAACATAAAGAGCTTTCTACAAATTTTAATCAAGTGAAGTTGAATCTATGTTAGAAAGACACACATGTGATTAAAATATAAAGTAAACCAGATAACTTCAAACGCATATTCGGAAAATGTAGTAATTATTTAAAAACACACAGATGCTTTATAGTGGAACTTACTAGTGTTAAGATACAGATAATTAATTTCCATAAAATGTAAAAAGGTTTTTAATGTATCATTCAAATTATTAAAAAATTAAAATAGCTGTGGGCACATGGCGTTTGAATGATAGTACCATAGGAGTTCAAGTCTGATTCACGTGGAATAGGAATGCTATACAATGACATTACCGCCACCAAACGAACGAAAAGTAATAAAAAAAGGACGAACGCTAGATAGTGGATGGAGAGCAAAAAATTAATTATCCCAAACAGGGAACTAAAAACTTCAAATGTAGTAACATGAGCGAGTAGTTATGTGTAAGGGAAGTTAAAATTTGAGGAGCATTAAGCTTAAAGTACAAGATGTAATGTGAACTTCCTGCAGGGAAAAATAAAAACGTGGCATGTAACTTACTTTTTAAACTTACGCTTGCATGAGCAGGGTACGTTCAATTCATGTATTGTAGATTTATCGTCGTTAAAACTGGTTAAAGAGGTTAAGAACCTGAAGAGTTCATCCCTCCAATAACATGGAGGTTTGTTTTGTGTTGACTTAAGAAAACTGTTGCTTGATGAAAAATTGGAGAACTGGTGTTTTCTGGATATTCTAAACCTTCGAGCAGATGAATTAAGCCTTGAATAATTATAAACTTTTGTGTTTGTACTTATTAATTATGTTTCTGTAAATTGTATATGTAAATAGTTGGTGTATACGACATAGGACATTAATTAAGCTTAAAAGAGATTATTTTGTTGTACAGTGATTTAGTGACAGAATGAATGTTGGTTAAATTTGAACTTGATGTTATCGTTTTAAAATATTAAAACTTTTTTGAATGCACCATGAAAGCATAAAAAGAAAAATTGGTTTAAGTTTTTTCTAGGTTTGTTACGAGGGGTGCTCGATATGTATCAGAAACTGACAACACTGGTGTTGCTAGGTGCAATCTGACGTTTCTAACTTAAAGTTTGACATTTTTGACAGTATACATACTTATAACATTTTACCATATAAACACGTTTTGTTTTGATTGAGTTGAAAATTTCGTCACGGCCAAAAAATGGAATTAACCCGTGAACATTTACATGCGACGATTTTTTACAATTTCCGACGTGGATTGGCTTCACAACAGTGCCTGAATTAACTTATTTCGACTTTTGGGGAAGAAACTCCAACTAAAGCCACTGTATATCGTTGGTATAGTGAATTCAATCAAGATCGTAGTTCGCTAGCGGATGAATTTAAAGAAGGTCGTCCAAAATCGGCTGTTGTGTCAGAAAACATCGATGCTGTGCGCGAAGTGATAATGCAAGATCATCTTGTGACTTATCGTGAGATTCAGGCATCCCTAGACATTACTATGACAAGTATACATTCGATATTATATTTAGATGTAAAAAAGGCTATTTGCGCGTTGGATCCCACACAATTTGGCAATCGCTCAAAAAAGACTTGTGTCGATTGGAGCAAAGAAATTCTTAAAAAATACAATTGTGATGCATCAAACGCAGGGTATAACGTCTACATAGGTGACGAACATTGGATTTATTCGTATGAACCCAAAAGTAAACAGCAGTCTACTGTATGGGTCTTCCAAGATTAACAAAATCCAACAAAAGTTGTCCGCGCTCGAAGCACTTCGAAGAAAATGGTTGCCTGTTTTTTCTGAATAAATAAACATGTTACGGTCATTGCTTTTTAGAGAATCGTACAACAGTTAATTCTGTTTGGTATACTACATTTGTTTGCCACAAGCTTTCGGAGAAATAAGAAAAATAAACCGACGACGCTAAATCATTCTCCATCATAACAATGCGAGCTCTCACACATCGGCTTGAGCATTCAAAACATGGAATTGATGGATCATCCGCCGTATAGTCTTGATTCAGCTCCTAATGATTTCTTTTTGTTCCCACACGTGAAGAACAAACTGCGTAGACACCGATTTTCGACACCAGAAGAGACGCTTGATGCGTTCAAAATCCATGTTTTGGAGATATCCCAATCGGAACAGAAAAAATCCTATGAAAATATGTTCCAATGTATACAAAAGTGTATCAATCATCGTGGAGAATATTTTGAAAAACATTAAAGACATTTTGTTTTTGTTATTTATTTCCGATACATATCGAGCACGCCTTGTATTATAAGCATTTTCGGAAATTTGGATTAATAATATCATGTTAAAAATTATAGCGATAGTATTATTGGTAGATTTAATTTAATGATTTTTTTTAGAATTCTTTTTAGTAATAACTGGCGAGAGTGCATTTAAGAAACTAGTTCTTTTACAAATACATATTTGTATGCATCCGTATAGAGATAATATCCAAAGGATTGCTGAGATAGACGGTTTACCACACCTCAATTATGACAAAAAGAAAAAGCCTTTCAGGGTAGGTGAATATAGTAACGTAGTTTGTTTATATTCTGGCCATACTTATTATGTTTAATTTGTATTATTGTCTTTCTTATGTCTTCCATAGGAACTAATTCCGCACCACTGTAGTTAGCCGAAGCACCATTAAAATGTTACAAGTCCTACTCCTTCAGGGCAAATTCAAATTTATGACGTTACGCTCATTTTACCCTAACAGCGTTTATATGAAAAATTCAGTGATCATATATTCGTTTCTACCCAACTTAACAGTCTGATAATAAATACCATATCACAAACCACATACAGGGATTGTGTCAGCAGTCAATACTGCTGCCTACTATTGCCTTTGATTGAAGGTTTAAAACTTTTGAAGCGGGCAATGTATAATTTCATAGATGCATATCAAAGGTAAGATATCAAACATATTTTCGCAAATCGATTTACCTCTAAACCCTTATAAATGCAAATCCAATAATTGTTGAACGTTCAATTTGTAGATTTGCGGGTATTTATTTCCCTTAAATTTTATAGTCCAATCGTTGATAAAGCTATTCTAGTGCAAATACACAGTGATAGCTTTATTTAGTTATTGTGAGTAGCTATGGTAACTCAATTTGCTTCTGTTCAAGTAAAATCGTTTATGTTGATTAGATATTAAGCTCTCTGATGATTATAACTGTATTTAGGTTATATAAATTATTCTGGTGTTTTAATAATTCTGCTTCTATTAACAGATTTAAACTACAAGTTCTAAATAATCTTCTCCCGCATCTATTAGTTATCCTCTCGGTAGTTCGCCTTTCGCTTAAATAAATTTGTAGAATTTTCTCAGAGACGTAAACTTTAAGGGGAGTTTCAGCCATATGGGTCATTATTCTAAAAGTGATAAATTGCTTTCCTCTATAGAATTATTATGTTAAATAATCGAAATGATATACGGGTGATTTACGAGCTTTTCTCCCCGGCTTATGGAGGTGATTCCTATTATTATTTTGAACAAAATAATGTAAATAAAATAATGAGACGACATTCATAATTAAAGAGTTACAGCAATTTGAAAAAGCAAAACAAAACTTCTTATTTAAGGATTTCACTAACAAACAATTGTTTCATTTTGTAACATTCCCTTGCATATAAGTGGATTTAAATTCATTTCAAGCAAGTGTTTAAAATTTCCTTCCTGCATTTGAAGGCAAAAATTCGCACGGAAGTGACGCGCGCGTAGATTTCGTAACTTTACATGCTCGTTCCTCAATGACGTCACGGTATCGAGTATGCGTTGAATCAACTCTTCTCATGTTTGCACCCTAACTTGGTGCACAAGGTCCTTCAACCTCCCCCAGATGCAGTAATCTAGGGGTGTTGTATCTGGTGATCAGGCAGGCCAGTTGACAGGCCCCCGCGATATATCCATCGATGTAGGTTTTGCTGATTCATATGAGCTGTTACTATGTGGTGGAGTGTGCGGACGCCCCGTCATGTTGAACGTTCATTCAGCGTCTTGTATTCAGAGGAATATCTTCGAGAAGCTGCGGTAACTCTTCTTGTAAAAAGTTAACGTAAATCGCACCATTTAAATTTCCTGGGAGAATGAACAGCCCCAGTACCTGGTCACACACAACACCACACCAGACATTGACACTGAATCTGTGTTGAAAATTACTTTCTACCGTGGCATGGGCATTTTTCGTCTGCCCAGACATGCATGTTGTGCACGTTGTTGATTCCGTCTCTTGTAAAGTGTGCTTCATCACAGAACATTATTAAGCGATAGAGTTGCTGATTTTTATTTAACCAGTTACAAAACGGCAAACGGTTGACAAGATCATGTGGTTCTAAGTACTGCACTTTTTGCTCATGAAAAGGATACAGTCCGTTCTCATGAAGAATTCTCCATATCTTCGACTGTAAAACGTTGAATTGAGTAGTTAGGTGTCTTGTACTTGTACCTGGACTGCGCTCTACTAAATTAAGAATGTTTTCCTCTTCTTCCACTTTATAATTTCTTTCGGAGTGAATACGAACACTGGGAAGAGTACCAGTTTGTAGCAATGTTTGATATGATCCACTAAATGTTTTGGAACTCGTAATCCTATGATTAGGATACCGACGGCAATATTCAGCAACAGCAGTTTTCGCATTACCATCCCAGAAGCCCAAAATGAACACCATCTCTCCATACTCCTGAGATGAAAACTTGTATGTCATTACAATGTATATAGGAGATAATAACAGTAAATGGTGACTGCAGTGTCAACAACATGCCTGTTGTTTTGGAAACGTAACACTTACTCGTTTCACTTGTCTACTACTAAATTGTTCGATCGTGTGTCTTGAGTAAACACTAGCGCTCCATACACCATGGCATGTTTTGAAGATCTAATGTAACTCTTTAATTATGGATGTCATCCCAGTATTTTATTTACATTTTATGTTCAAATAATACCAGGAATCACCTCCATACGTCGGGGGAAAACCTCGTGATTCAATGCATTCCCGATGCCGCGACGTCAATACGGAACGAGCATGTGAAGCTCCGAAATGTTTCGCGCGCGGTTCACTCCCGTGCGAATTTTTGCCTCCAAATGCAGGTAGGAAATTTTGAACACTTGCTTTAAATCCATTTGAATCCACTTGCATGCAAGAGAATGTTATAAAATAAAACAATTGTTTGTTTTCTTTCATTTTTGTTAGTGAAATCCTTAAATAGAAAGTTTTGTTTTGCTTTTTCAAATTGCTGTAACTCTTTAATTATGAATGTCATCCCATTATGGTATTTACATTTTTTGTTCAAAATAATATAAGGAATCATCTCCATAAGCCGGTGGAAACATCGTGAATCATTCTGTATGTACAACTGTAGCATTTGTGCAAAAATCTTTTCTTTACATAATGTTACTGTAAGTTTATGGTGGCGGCTCCGTGGCGTAGTGGTATGTGTGTGACTACTACGCCCAAGGTCCCGGGTTCGAATCCCGACACGGTCCGCTTGAAAAATGTTAGGCGAGCATTTTTCACAAAAATACACCCTCGTTCGAATGAGAGGTAAAATGGAGGTCCCGTGTGTGAGTGTTGTCACGCACGTTAAAGATCCCTACCTTGCTTGGAACAGCAAGGGTTCGACAAAATTCCAAATTATCCAGGTAATAAAAAACTCGCTTCCCGGCCAATGTAGTACCTTCGGGTGGAGCATTGGAAAATCACATGAAATGTAAGTTTATGGTAATTCATATTGATTTTTTTTTTGGACATATATACCCAAAGATCATACTCCGTTTTCAGTTCTTGGCCCTCACGGACTATTTTATTTAATGAATTGCTATCTTCTACAATATTTTCAAGTTAATAGCCGTTCATGGAAATAAAATATAATTTACGAACACTTAACTAAGGCTGTATAAGCAATGGTTGTAATAGCAATACAATAAAAAATACACGTCTTTCAATATACCACCAACACCGTGATCATTTTTAATTCAAGAGAAACACCATTGTTATAGCGCATGCTCTTCTCTGTGATCCCTGTAACAATTCATCAATAACAAATTAGTATGATTATAGACATAGAAGGAGTCTATCACGTTCTGTGTAAGAAAATTTCAGGTCTAGAGCTGTCAATCGAACTTCGGTCAAGTTAGAGACATCGATACTGTTATCAACATTTCTAAGGTAACTTGTTATATATTGTTCAGTACGTTTGTGTCGTATAATCACTTGTTTGACGCCACTAAATAATTATTTAAAAGTGTTTGAAAGATATACCCTAAAAATACAAATTTTCATTAACTCAGTTGTGTCAGCATTGTCATCTCATTGTGATAACGGAGAAGACAGCGCAGATCACAGAGTTGATGACTGAGTAAATTTTATGTAATATTATATATTTTCGATTTCTTCAGGTTTGGTATGGGTTCTGTTAAAAAATGATCAATATAATGCTAGAACAAAACAAGTGAAGATGAATATGAAACGAATGCGTTCACGCACGATCCCGAAAAATATTAGAAATACATACGGCAAGAACGCGAAAGATATAAAAAACGTAAAGAAAAATGGAAAATTAAGTAAGTGAACAATTTAATAGAGGAAGAGAAGAAGACGGAAACTTAAGGTATGGCGTGAAAGTTCTAGAAAATATCAAAAAGCGCAGAAAAGGACATGGAAATTTGTGAATGCCAACACTCAACCAGACAGTTTCTTTCCGTAAGAAGACGATTTGAATCAAATTCAAATGCAGCAAATGCCAAATAGACAAACGGAACGAAGCAAAAAACAGACCAGAAGAAATAGGCATATCAGATACAATAGAACGTTTACAAAGACAGGTTAGGACACTGGAAAAAAGCTGAATAAGTATAAAAAACGTGCGTATAGATACAAAAAGAAAATCTGTAATCTCAAACGTACAGAAATGAAATTTGCTCAAAAATTAATACAAAAATGAAAACGTAAAAAGATAAGTGCTTCAAAGTGAAGTCATTACTAAACAAGTTCAGAGGAATGCGGAAGAAGAAGTGATGTTAGAAGGGAATAGGACAATTTTAAATGCTATATCTGGACGCTTTATAAAAAATATAAATTCCTTAATGTTTTGTCTTCATTGTCATCAAGATTATGTTATTGTAAGAAGATGCCAATAAATAACAAGAAATTGCAAAAATAAGACTACAGAAAGCAATTTAGGCATTTTTAGAAAGAGACGAAAGCAGTAGTTTTTGCCCAGCAAAAAAGGTACACTGACCAGGTCAAAGTGTAAGAAACAAAAGAGGCTCCTTAACAATGCAGTCCCATTCATACAAGATTTATTACAACTTACACTGAATGCAAAATATTACTTACTCACAGTTTTGCAGGTATGGTCCGTTTTGGATTCTTATACTTAGTGCCAGAACAAGGGATATATACCAATGTGTTATATGTGAAAACATGCTCTAAGTGACCAGTGCGTTGCAATTATTAAATATAATAAACGTTTCACTCGCAGATCAGTTGGCCAAGTAACTTTGTTTGTGAAGGTACATTGTTTAGATCGCACGTCACAAGTTTAAGACTAAAGATATAATTATTAATGACTACTATTCCGAGCAAGTTGTATCGTATAAATTATGGAAAACCAAGGTAAATATTCTGATTAAAAGAGTAGACAAAGCAAGAATACAGTTAAAGAGGATGTGCAATGTACCGAAGGTCAGCTAGTAAACAAATTAAAGAAAGATTTACCAAAGTTTATAATTCATCTTTGAAATATAACTCACCAGTGCCAAGTCGTCGATACTTAAAGGAAAAGTTCACTCACAAAGAAATTTTAGTTCACATGGATTTCTCCGAAAATTAAAATTGCAAATACGGAACGGAAATTCATTCTACTCATTTTGGAACTTCCAAATCGCAAATGTCTCTTCATACTGTTATTGTTTGCCACAAAACCAACTCAAAGGAAAAGCTTAGACTTAGTAACTTTTATACAGTTTTCGCAAATTTGCGCCATGACCCATTTACAATATGTTCATATTTAGAACCATTATTGTTCAAAATTAAAGACGAAATACCTGAAATTAATAATGTTCATTTCCTGAGCGATAGACCGACACCACAGTATAAAAACAAAACTATAATTTGTTATCACTTGCAATTAAAAACATGTTAAGTGATCACCAAGTTCAATGGAGCTATAGTGAAAGTGTTCATGGAAAAAGAGCCCCGATGAAATTGGTGTGTTAAAAGGGTGACAGATGCTGATGTAGCGTGTGGTAAAGATGTAGCATCATTTGATGAAATACCTTTAGTATTCCAACAGTACTGTAAAGAAATTGAAATTGAAAAAATTAGCGAAGACCGAATATTGTGGTTCAACAAATTAGTACCTGACAAATTGCAGACATTTAAAGGCACAATGAAAATCAGACAATTACTTTGGTCTAAGCTTGATTCCAACATTTTATATCTTGCTTATTTAATCTGTTCGCCATCATGTGAACATTATGGCCTTGAAAGCCTGCATTTCAATATTGTTGATCGTAAGGAGGCAAAATCAACGTCGTTAAGTAATTTAGGTCGGCTAAGATACTCCGATGTATATTCATTGAAATCTTCAGATGGCGAACAAACTGAGAACAACACAATTACTGCACAAAGATTAAATGAAGTTTATGATAAATTTACCGTTTTTTAGTTTTTGGGGAAAAGAAGAAACAAACATTATATAGGCAAAATAGTAACAGAAGTTGATGGCGAATATTTAGTTTATCTTTCATGACGAATGTCTGATGTAGAATTTGTTCTTCCCAATGAACGCGACATAAGTTCAGTCAGTAACATCGTTATTATTCTTAAAAATCTAAAAGAAATGAGAAAACAGTACTGCTTTTAATTTCCATAAGATTGAAAATATCGACAATTTAGAATGGCATTGTTCTTAACAAGAATTGTGTTTTATTTTATCTATTATTTTAAGCGACTGCACAAATTTTTTTTGTTTGTTCTACGTTCTGTCAATTAATATCTTTTTTATTGTATGTGACTAGTAAGACTATCTTTTATACTGTGCTAAGTAGGGGTTTGAATTTAATTTTTACATTCATTAAACCGCCTTAACCGCCTTAACTATATAAACGACGAGTAATTATTTTAAATTGTCGCTCAAAATGAAATGACAAAATCTCCAATTTGTACTTTAATAAACAAAGAAATTACTTTTTGAATCGTACTGAGGTTTATTTAAAATTTTTAATTATTTAACTGTCCACTCACCTTAATTTCTTAAATAAATGTTAAAATTTTGCTGATGTTTTAGTGTCTACCATCTTCGATACTGCTTTTGTCATTTCCGTTATTAATATCTTTCTTTAAATTTGCATAAATATTTAAAAAGCCAAATTAAGTTTGACTATACGTCTAAACAATTTTCTTAAACTACACTGCCAATACCTAACAGTGTTTTGTTGTCTTGTTCCAAACTATTGTTTAAAAATATCTTAATACTAAATTTGTCGTTTTCTAGAGAATGGCCCAAATAATTGTCAAACTACAGCTATGCTGTATTATCTAACAGTTACGTTCATTTTCGGCAATATTTGGATATTTTATTTACATAAATTCCTGTTCTAGTATTAAATTCTCCAACAATACGCAATATATTGTACCTGTTCAGATAAGCTCGCTTTACCATAATTTTCAACTCAAATCCCTTGTCAATTCATTATCCGTTTGTATAAATTCCATGTCTATTGTTTAATCCATCCGCATAATTTATAATAAATACTTTTTCTAAGAATTTCTCAACGTAAATCTAGTTGTTTTGAAAGGACAAGTTTATTATCCGTTCGTATAAATCCCATGTCTATTGTTAAATCCTTCCGCATAATTAATAATAAATACTCTTTCTAAGAATTTCTCAACGTAAATATAGTTGTTTTGAAACCACAAGTTTATTATCCGTTTATTATCCGTTCGTATAAATTCCATGTCTATTGTTAAAGCCTTCCCCATAATTAATAATAAATACCCTTTCTAAGAATTTCTCAACGTAAATCTAGTTGTTTTGAAACGACAAGATTATGCTACAATTAATTAGTCAAGATCCTGCTTAGGTATCCGTAAGCACGTTATACCCTCCGATGACGTATAATTGCGTTCTAGTGGGTTTCCCATATAAAGATTTGTCGAAATAATATATCTTACTATTCTCCGGCAAAACCGTGTTTTCCAGTTTCAATCGAATTTTGATAACGCGAATGTTTGCTTTTCGAGTTTGTGTTATTTAACTCATTTTAAACCTTAGTTCTTTAGCTTGTGCGTTGATGCACTTGTAAAAACTACTCGTTCTGTTACTCCAAAAGCAATGCACGTTTATCCTCTATCACATTGTATATTTGGTGTGTATCGCTAAGCGCTCTTGAGTTTTAAATACTTGTAACATTTTCCTTCTTTTAGCTCTTTGCTGGAGGCTAAATTGCTTGTTGCGTAACCCGAATATTCCTTGATGTAGATCAACTGCTCTCGCATGTAGACCGCCGTTGCAATTACGGTAGTAGCATGGTTGTTGCTGACTACCGCGGCGATGCTGTGTCAATTCGCTTCCAAGGGCTGACAAGATAAGTATCCCGACACATGTATCTGACTTGTTTTCCTTTTCTAACATACCCAGGGATAAACGCAATTTAAAATTAGATACGCTAATGCTTGTTCTGGTAAAATCCTTACTAGAAAAGTTTCTAAATTTAATGTCCTTTGATTAACCCAACCGCTTATACAAAAGTATCAGCGTTATTCTTTTTGGTACTGATAAGATTTATTACATGTTAAATACGAATTGCGCACTTTGTGGAACAATTAGTGAATTTCTCCATAGAATAAAATTATTTTATTAAATAGTAAACTTAGTTAATTTTGTTTTGCTGTTTTGATAGAAATTTCTATATTTGTGATTTTTTTTATTGTAAATAGAAAATCCTTGGCGATGTATTATTTTTGCGTTGCTAGGAACCTCTACCCTCTCCACATTGGTAGTTAACCTGGAATTTTACGTTTTCTTCCGGTTACGTCATGGTACGTAGCATAACTTCTGACGGCCTGGCGTGGGGCGTTGTGATTAGTGTCTGCTCCGAGTTTGTTTTAGTCAATTTTTGCTCCGTTTATTTTTTTATTATTAGTGCCTAAGTTCCTACATGACCCGCATTTTCTCGACCTGATACTACTTATGTTTCATCCCTCAATATTATAGGTGGGTTAATTTCAGATTATTGGACTTGTGTTTTTGCCAATAATCCTAGTCCATTGAAAACGCTGGTGCCCAAGATTTCTCTTTTCATTCCATTACGTACAGCGACTGCACTGTCCGTCATCAAAGTCCTCAAAGAACAAGTTTTCCTTATTTTCGGTGTCCCGCAATATCTTATCACAGATAAGGGTGTTCAATTCCGTAGTCATCAGCTTGCTTCCTTGTGTGCCGGTTATCACTTCAAAATTCTATTCACCGTCCGTTTCCATCTCCAAGTCAATCCTGCTGAACATGTTAACCGTGTCCGCAAAACTATGATAGCTTCCTATGTGCGCGATGACCAACGTCATTGGGATGTGATCCTCCCAAAAATTTCTTGTGCAATTCACACCTCCAAACACAAAATCATAGGCTGCACACCATTCTTAGCTTTATTTGGTCGTAAGCATATCCTTTTCTGCGATTATTTTGGATAGTTGTCCAAAATAAACGACACGTACATTCCAGATCCCGACCACTTTAAGAATATCCGTTTCCACATTCTCAAAAAACTTTCTGTCGGTTATCGAAAAATTCACAGCCGCTATAATCTCTGCAGTCGTCCTGTCTCTTATCAACTAGGCGATTCTGTTTGGCGCCGTAATTTCGCTTTGTTCGACGCTTCCCGTCATTTTAACGCCAAACTTGCCCCTATATTCATTAGTCCTATTCCTATTTCTGAATTCGTTTCTCACTGGACCTACAAACTTACTGATCCTTCCGGTCACAAATTTATTTGGCATGTTAAAGATCTGAAACCTGCCCATCCGGACAATTTGATGCCACCGATATCGATCTGTTTTACTACTGGCGGCGTAAACGCCGTAAACCCAATATCTAGTACTCGTGCCCTAGATTCTTATGCCGACTTTGCTCTCCTTAGGTTTTGATTGTTGGACGTTACGATTTCGCTTTACTTGGTTTTCTTTTCTTTCTTTTTCTTTCACCCGTGTGGGTCCGGGACTAGATAGCCCCATGGTAGGACCTGCCTATCGTAAGAGGCGACTACAGCGGTCCAACACACACACACACCACACACACACAGACACACACACGCACAACACATGCACACACACACTTCTTACACATCCACACACATACACACACGCACGCACACGCACACACATACTCATAAATAATTAGACTCGGATTCTGTTATATTTTCTTTTCTACGATTTTTAGCTTTTTTTGGTTTTGTACTTGGTGCTTGGTATTATTCTTTTTGGTTTTTCTTCTTTTTTTTCTCTCGTTCGTTTCGTTCCACATTCCTCTCCTTTTCCTGTTGCTGATCTTCTTTGCTGTCGGCCCCTGGTCCGATTGTGTTTCGTCCATCCGCTCCTGTGGTAGGTGCTTTCTAGTTTGTTCTTCTTTCTCCGGAAACCACGACTTAGTCTACTTTAGGACTAGTTAGCCTTTCTTTTCTTCGGTTCTTTGGTTTTGGTTACCACAGTTGGTAGTACAGCGTTTCCTTTTCACAAGCACTCTTCCTCTCTTCCTCTCGTTGTTCCTTGTTCTTCCTTTGTTCACTTGAGGCTTGACCTTTGGGTTGTGTTTTGGCGTACACTGTTGGTTTTCTTCCTAGTTCCTTTTCTTCTCTTGAGGTTGATGACTTTCCGGTTTCTTTACTAGAAATATTCATCCTTCAACGCCTTTTTTCAGTGTCGATGCCATTCTATCTTAGTCCTCTTTGATTACTTATTACCCGGCGTTCCTTCCTTTTTTTCTCTCTTCTTCTTTTTTCTCCTCTTCTATTATTGGACCTTCAAGCCGGACAAGAGTTATTCCTTTTATTTTTGGGGTGTTCGTTTTTTCTTTTTCGGTTTTTTTGTCTTGTTTTGTAACGATTTTTTTTTTAGTTTTAAGCGAATTTTTTTTTGTTTGTTTTGTTTTTCTTTGTTTGGTACTGCCCACTCCCCTACCTTTGCTTCTCTACCCCGATCTTTTAATTTTGCTAGGGGGATTTGTTACGTTCATTTTCGGCAATAATTGGATATTTCAATTACATAAATTCCTGTTTTAGTATTAAATTTTCCAACAATATCCGATATATTGTACCTGTTCAGATAAGCTCTCTTTACTATAATTTTAAACTCAAATCCCTTGTTAATTCATTATCCGTTCGTATAGAATGTCTATTCTTAAATCCTTCCGTATAATAATAATAAATACTTTTTCTAAGAATTTCTCAACGTAAATCTAGTTGTTTTGAAACGACAAGTTTATGCTACAATTAATTAGTCAAGATCCTGTTGAGGTATCCGTGAGCGCGTTATACTTTCCGTGACGTATAATTGCGTTCTAATGGGTTTGCCATCTAAAGATTTGTTAAAATAATATATCCTACTATTCTCCGGTAAAACCGTGTTTTCTAGTTTCAATTTCGTTTTGATAACGCGGGTGTTTGCCTTTCGGGTTTATGTTATTTTGAACTCCTTTTAAACTTTGATTCTGCAGCTTGTGCGTTGATGCACTTGTAAAAACTACTCGTTCTGTAACTCCAAAATCGATGCACGTTGCTTCTCTATCAATGTGTAGATTTGGCGTGTATCGCTAAGCGCTTCTGAGTTGTTAATATTAGTAATATTTTCCTTTTTTTTTTAGCTCTTAGCTGGAGGCTAAATTGCTTGTTGCGTAGCCCGATTATTCCTTGATGTAGATCAACTGCTCCTGCATGTAGACCGTCGTTGCAATTACGGTAGCAGCATGGTTGTTGCTGACTACCGCGGCGATGCTGTGTCAATTCGTTTTCGAGGGCTGACCAGATAAGTATCCCGACACTTGTATGTGACTTGTTTTCCTTTTCTAACATGCCAAGGGATAAACCCAATTTGAAATAAGATACGCTAATGTTTGTTATGGTAAAATCCTTACTGGAAAAGTTTTGAACTTTAATGCTTTTGCTTTTTGTACTTGATCCATCTGCTTATACGAAAGTATCAGCAGTATTCTTTTTTTTACTGATTAGAGTTATACCAAATGCTTCGTACGGTAAAATCCTTACTAAAAAGGTTTTAAAATTTAATGTTCTTTTAATTATCCCATCGGCTTATACAAAATTCTCAGCGTTATTCTTTTTGGTACTGATTATATTTATTGCATGTTAGCTACGAATTGCGAATTTGTCCATAGAATAAAATTGTTTTATTAAATAGTAACCTTAGTTAATTTTGTTTTGCTGTTTCGATTGAAATTTCTATATTTGTGTGTTTTTATTGTAAATAGATAATCGTTGGCGATGTATTATTTTTGTGTTGCTAGGAACCCCTCCTTTCTCCGCATTGGTACATAGCCTGGTATATTTACGTTTTCTTTCGGCTACGTCATCGTAGGTAGCATAACTTTTAAACAAAAGTAACAAGGAGATATTCTTTAGCTAAAATCAGCTTGCCTACCAATGTAGAGGAATACGGATGTATTTTAACCCGTTATAAGAAAGTACATGTTTACAGGATTGGCAAGCACTACAACTCTGTTTTTTATTGACAAAACCTTCCAAGCCAAATGCTTTGCAATAACAGAAACCCCTTCGGTACTATCTCAATGTCTGTTCCATGCCATTAATATAAATATAACATTATACAATGTACACAAGGAATTTACATTACAAATGATTTGCTTTAGCGTATACTTCATCTCTGACGTTTAGTTAGATGTAAATGAATCCGTGAACCGCCTGAAGCGCAGCTTTCTAGGTGTATTCGCACACATTAATATTTAATACAGCTGATACCGTAGCGCTAATATTCAGCACATAATTAACCGCCCAATTATAATTTTCACATATGTAGAATATTTATTTACAGTATAATTTTATTCGCTCCCAGTTCATTTAATCTGAAAGTATTTACAGAGTTATTATAAGTGAAGTTTCCATAGTTGTTCGCAATTTGCCAATTATGTTATTATCATATCCTGAGATATTGGACAAGTTAAGATGGTAGTAAATTTATTAAAGTTCTTTCGAACCAATTATTAAAGAGGTTTTGCCAATTATGGTGATTCCTGCGCATATAATATAATGTAAAGTTTCTAAAACGGCAAAATAAGCCGTTCAAAAGTGATTGTCTGTTTTGGTAAAAATTTCTGTTCCGACAGGCATTAGTTCTTAATTCAATATATTAACTAGAGTCTTATTTTAAACAACTTTCTTACTTATTAAATCTATTGCAACAAGTTATGAGTAGCTTTAATTGCTTCCAGATTGTATTTTATGTGTCTGAAAGTTGTTCGATTTTTCGTAGTCCTTCTTTTTCAATATGCGACAGCTTAATCATTGCTGCCTCTAACTAACATAGAAATTTCGAAAGCTTTTGAAGTGATAGAAAAATATCTTCTACTTTTCGACAGTTTGAGCTTTTCAAGAACATTGAACAAAGGCAAAAAGACTCTACATTTAATTTTCCATTGCTCCATCCGAAGATACTACATTGGCCAAGAAGCGAATTTTCTTACCAGGAAATTTTGAACTTTGCTGAATCATTGCTGTTCCAAGCAAGGTAGAGATCTTTAAGGTTGTAATGCAATAAACAACATCAAGTTTAAAGAAAGGTTTATTTAAATATAAATCAAGCTAAGCGACTACACATCTTGAGAGCTTCTTACGTTCTAAAACAACAAGTTACAGTAACCCTTACTTACTCCTCTACTACCCTTAGGTTTATCGACGCACGCAGAAGGCCTGAAATATTTTACACATCCTCCGGCGCGGCGGTACAACTTAGCTTATCACTTCTTATTTCTAAAGGATACAATAATTGTATTGGGCGCCTAATTACGGTGCCATTCGCAATCTTAACGTAACAGGCACGCACTTTGCCATCACGGCCGTTTATAACGTCGTTCACCAACCCTAATTTCCACAATAACCGTCGCTTATCATTTCCATGTATTAATACGACATCCCCTTGCTTAATCGCATACTCACGCACATTCACGTTATGATGAGCTCCTCTCAATAATTGTAAATATTCTGCGCTCCATCTTTTCCAAAAGTAGTCTATAACGTTTGTTCTGTGCTTCCATAGCCTACGAATCTCATCTCCATTAATAACACGGTCAACAAAAGGAATAGTACCTAAAGCGGGTCCCAATAAAAAATGCGAAGGGGTTAACGGCATTAAATCCATAGGTTCACTACCTAGGTATGCGGGCGTTTATTGTTGCTTCAACCTCGGTAATGAGTGTATTTAGTTGATCTAAATTTAGTAAAGAACGTCCTATCGTAGCCCTAAAAGCGTCTTTTACACTTTTTACAAGTCGCTCGTAAAATCCTCCGTGCCAAGCCGCTCGCTCTACTATAAATTTCCACTTAATTTGGTGACTGTTCACAAACTCGATCAATTCTGTACTCGCCATCACTTCGTTTAAGGTCGATATTTCACGTGATATTCTTTTAAATGTTTTAGCGTTATCTGAGTAAATGACCTTAGGAATCCCTTTACGGGCAAAGAACCGGTTACATGCACTGATTGTAGACGCAACATCCATTTTCAAAACAATCTCCAGATGAAGTGCTCGTATAACAGCGCTGGTAAATAAAATCACATAACATGGCTTTGAATGATAACTATCTTTAAAATACAACGATCCGGCGAAGTCTAAACCTGTCACTTCAAAAGGCTTTGTTTGCTATATTCGATCTGTAGGTAACGGCGCGAAAGGATGCGACCCTAACTTTCCACGAAGTCGTTTACAGATGACACATCTTGCTAAAACGAACTTTATTAATTGCCGTCCTCGTACAATCCAAAATCGTTTACGTAATTCGGAAAGTGTCGCATTAACACCACTATGATGAAGAGTTTTATGAAAATATTATTTCAAATCAAGAAAATTCCACTGTAGCAGACATTCCTAATTGTTCAAAAACATGTCTTTCAGGCAATGTACATTTAATAACTGTACTTTTAACATTAAGGAAACGTAACTTATACATAATAAAATATTCTAAAATTAAATATCTTCGTGTTCTTACTTATTTGCACTTACCAGGGAAAAAAGTACTCATTTTTTTCCCGGGGAAAAAAGTAATTTTATATAAAGTGACATTTTGTTACCTGTCAAGAAATATTAAATGTCACATTTTTTTCCCGTCGCAGAAAAAAATTGTTTTATTAAATAGTAACCTTAGTTAATTTTGTTTTGCTGTTTCGATTGAAATTTCTATATTTGTGTGTTTTTATTGTAAATAGATAATCGTTGGCGATGTATTATTTTTGTGTTGCTAGGAACCCCTCCTTTCTCCGCATTGGTACATAGCCTGGTATATTTACGTTTTCTTTCGGCTACGTCATCGTAGGTAGCATAACTTTTAAAAAAAGTAACAAGGAGATATTCTTTAGCTAAAATCAGCTTGCCTACCAATGTAGAGGAATACGGATGTATTTTAACCCGTTATAAGAAAGTACATGTTTACAGGATTGGCAAGCACTACAACTCTGTTTTTTATTGACAAAACCTTCCAAGCCAAATGCTTTGCAATAACAGAAACCCCTTCGGTACTATCTCAATGTCTGTTCCATGCCATTAATATAAATATAACATTATACAATGTACACAAGGAATTTACATTACAAATGATTTGCTTTAGCGTATACTTCATCTCTGACGTTTAGTTAGATGTAAATGAATCCGTGAACCGCCTGAAGCGCAGCTTTCTAGGTGTATTCGCACACATTAATATTTAATACAGCTGATACCGTAGCGCTAATATTCAGCACATAATTAACCGCCCAATTATAATTTTCACATATGTAGAATATTTATTTACAGTATAATTTTATTCGCTCCCAGTTCATTTAATCTGAAAGTATTTACAGAGTTATTATAAGTGAAGTTTCCATAGTTGTTCGCAATTTGCCAATTATGTTATTATCATATCCTGAGATATTGGACAAGTTAAGATGGTAGTAAATTTATTAAAGTTCTTTCGAACCAATTATTAAAGAGGTTTTTGCCAATTATGGTGATTCCTGCGCATATAATATAATGTAAAGTTTCTAAAACGGCAAAATAAGCCGTTCAAAAGTGATTGTCTGTTTTGGTAAAAATTTCTGTTCCGACAGGCATTAGTTCTTAATTCAATATATTAACTAGAGTCTTATTTTAAACAACTTTCTTACTTATTAAATCTATTGCAACAAGTTATGAGTAGCTTTAATTGCTTCCAGATTGTATTTTATGTGTCTGAAAGTTGTTCGATTTTTCGTAGTCCTTCTTTTTCAATATGCGACAGCTTAATCATTGCTGCCTCTAACTAACATAGAAATTTCGAAAGCTTTTGAAGTGATAGAAAAATATCTTCTACTTTTCGACAGTTTGAGCTTTTCAAGAACATTGAACAAAGGCAAAAAGACTCTACATTTAATTTTCCATTGCTCCATCCGAAGATACTACATTGGCCAAGAAGCGAATTTTCTTACCAGGAAATTTTGAACTTTGCTGAATCATTGCTGTTCCAAGCAAGGTAGAGATCTTTAAGGTTGTAATGCAATAAACAACATCAAGTTTAAAGAAAGGTTTATTTAAATATAAATCAAGCTAAGCGACTACACATCTTGAGAGCTTCTTACGTTCTAAAACAACAAGTTACAGTAACCCCTTACTTACTCCCTCTACTACCCTTAGGTTTATCGACGCACGCAGAAGGCCTGAAATATTTTACACATCCTCCGGCGCGGCGGTACAACTTAGCTTATCACTTCTTATTTCTAAAGGATACAATAATTGTATTGGGCGCCTAATTACGGTGCCATTCGCAATCTTAACGTAACAGGCACGCACTTTGCCATCACGGCCGTTTATAACGTCGTTCACCAACCCTAATTTCCACAATAACCGTCGCTTATCATTTCCATGTATTAATACGACATCCCCTTGCTTAATCGCATACTCACGCACATTCACGTTATGATGAGCTCCTCTCAATAATTGTAAATATTCTGCGCTCCATCTTTTCCAAAAGTAGTCTATAACGTTTGTTCTGTGCTTCCATAGCCTACGAATCTCATCTCCATTAATAACACGGTCAACAAAAGGAATAGTACCTAAAGCGGGTCCCAATAAAAAAATGCGAAGGGGTTAACGGCATTAAATCCATAGGTTCACTACCTAGGTATGCGGGCGTTTATTGTTGCTTCAACCTCGGTAATGAGTGTATTTAGTTGATCTAAATTTAGTAAAGAACGTCCTATCGTAGCCCTAAAAGCGTCTTTTACACTTTTTACAAGTCGCTCGTAAAATCCTCCGTGCCAAGCTGCTCGCTCTACTATAAATTTCCACTTAATTTGGTGACTGTTCACAAACTCGATCAATTCTGTACTCGCCATCACTTCGTTTAAGGTCGATATTTCACGTGATATTCTTTTAAATGTTTTAGCGTTATCTGAGTAAATGACCTTAGGAATCCCTTTACGGGCAAAGAACCGGTTACATGCACTGATTGTAGACGCAACATCCATTTTCAAAACAATCTCCAGATGAAGTGCTCGTATAACAGCGCTGGTAAATAAAATCACATAACATGGCTTTGAATGATAACTATCTTTAAAATACAACGATCCGGCGAAGTCTAAACCTGTCACTTCAAAAGGCTTTGTTTGCTATATTCGATCTGTAGGTAACGGCGCGAAAGGATGCGACCCTAACTTTCCACGAAGTCGTTTACAGATGACACATCTTGCTAAAACGAACTTTATTAATTGCCGTCCTCGTACAATCCAAAATCGTTTACGTAATTCGGAAAGTGTCGCATTAACACCACTATGATGAAGAGTTTTATGAAACTTCATTATTAGTAGTTTACTTAAATGTGCATTTTTCGATAGAATAACGGGATTCTTAAGGTCGAAATCTTCTCTTAAATTTTGAAGACGTCCACCCAAATGCAGCAATTCATGTTTATCTAAGAAAGGGCTTAAAGTTGAAATACTCGATTTCTGTTCAATGCCCTGACCCTTTTGTAAGCTGTTAATCTCCGAATAATAAACCTCCCGCTGAGCTTTTTCGGCCTTTTCAAATTCGTTTACGGTTAAGCTCTTTATTTCTTTATTATTTCTGGTTCTTAAATTTCCTATAAATCGTAAAACATATGCCGTTATCCGCACTAAACGATCAAAATCACTGTATCTGGAGGAATCTATAAATTGATTGCTACCTTTTATAGTGTCGTTAATAAGTAAAGACATTTTCGATACTATATCTATCGTTGACGTAGCTGTCTCTATTGTATTATCTGGCCACGTTTGTTCACTTTCTAAGATTTCAATAAATTCAGGGTTTTGTTTTCGATTATTGATTAAATGTGTTCGTATCACCGAATTTAAAAAAAACGGGCTACATGTAACTCCGAATGTTACTCTATTCATACGATACGTTTCCAGTTCATTGTCGTTATTGTACCATAAGAATCGATGTGCGTCTTTATCGTCGGAATGTAAATAAATTTGTAGAAATGCTTTCTCAATGTCAGCCGTAATTCCGATCTCGCCTACACGAAAATTAAGCAAAATCTTAATTAAATCTTGACTTAAATTAGGCCCCTTTTCTAATAAGTCATTCAACGATTTTTGTCCCGGGGCATGTAAAGACGCATCGAAAACCACTCGTAAACGCGTTGTTTGTTTATCTTCTCTAAAAACCGGCCTGTGTGGCATGTAATAAACACGATCGCCATTTGTTTTTTCAGCATCACCGCGGGAAATTAACTCGGCATAATTATTATCCAACATTCCTTTGATAGCAGCGTTATATTCACATATTTTGTTAATATTGGTCAATTTAAACTTTAACCTTTGGGCACGAATTCGGGCACTAATTAAATTATCATTTTCAATCACTGCATCCTCATTCCTCCACGGTAACGCTACTAAATATCGATCATCACATTTATGAACGTTATTTTTCAAAAATTATCAAAAAATTTCTTATCGTCGTCTGCTTCTTTGGTTATACCTATTGTTTCCAAATCCCACATACTTTCAATCGCGGCTTGTTTTTATAACTGTCGCATGTAACACTGTTTGCAGATTTACTCCTATGGTTGTAGCATCAACTGGTATGGGGCCATGCAAAGCATAACCAAATTTCGTGTCCACTGCTACTAAACTTTGTTTAGACAAATATTCTTTCCTGTCACTACTGTCCAGTAATTGTCTGCCCCAATAAGGATACTAATTCCATCAACAATTAACGCTCGATCTATATTAAACGGGATATTGTCCGCAAGCTGCAAGTTTTGATACTCTACCACGCTTTCTTTAGGTATATGTAAATCATCCATGCAAATTTCTGGAACTTCCACAGCCTCAATCGTTAAAATTTCATCTGTATATTGTCCCTTCAAAGTAATTAAAACGCGGTTGTAAAGCTTAGACGGTATTGAATTATTTCCAAACGCGGCAATACGAACCTTATGTTGTCCTACAACAGGTAAATTTAATACCCTTGATTGATTCTCCTAAAAAATGAAAGTTGACTGCCGCTGTCCATAACTAATCTAATTAACTTCTTTGAATTTTCGCCAAAGGCATAAACACAAGCCGTTTGCAATAGCACATTTTTGTTTATGTTTGTCATCAAACTGGACACCGACGGCGTCGAAGTGTTCATGTATTAATACGACATCCCTTGCTTAATCGCATACTCACGCACATTCACGTTATGATGAGCTCCTCTCAATAATTGTAAATATTCTGCGCTCCATCTTTTCCAAAAGTAGTCTATAACGTTTGTTCTGTGCTTCCATAGCCTACGAATCTCATCTCCATTAATAACACGGTCAACAAAAGGAATAGTACCTAAAGCGGGTCCCAATAAAAATGCGAAGGGTTAACGGCATTAAATCCATAGGTTCACTACCTAGGTATGCGGGCGTT
Source organism: Platerodrilus igneus (assembly GCA_036346225.1). Lineage (NCBI taxonomy): Eukaryota > Metazoa > Arthropoda > Insecta > Coleoptera > Lycidae > Platerodrilus > Platerodrilus igneus. Next base: position 762,539 of record JARFIW010000202.1, on the reverse strand, counting down.
TATTGTTGCTTCAACCTCGGTAATGAGTGTATTTAGTTGATCTAAATTTAGTAAAGAACGTCCTATCGTAGCCCTAAAAGCGTCTTTTACACTTTTTACAAGTCGCTCGTAAAATCCTCCGTGCCAAGCTGCTCGCTCTACTATAAATTTCCACTTAATTTGGTGACTGTTCACAAACTCGATCAATTCTGTACTCGCCATCACTTCGTTTAAGGTCGATATTTCACGTGATATTCTTTTAAATGTTTTAGCGTTATCTGAGTAAATGACCTTAGGAATCCCTCTACGGACAAAGAACCGGTTACATGCACTGATTGTAGACGCAACATCCATTTTCAAAACAATCTCCAGATGAAGTGCTCGTATAACAGCGCTGGTAAATAAAATCACATAACATGGCTTTGAATGATAACTATCTTTAAAATACAACGATCCGGCGAAGTCTAAACCTGTCACTTCAAAAGGCTTTGTTTGCTATATTCGATCTGTAGGTAACGGCGCGAAAGGATGCGACCCTAACTTTCCACGAAGTCGTTTACAGATGACACATCTTGCTAAAACGAACTTTATTAATTGCCGTCCTCGTACAATCCAAAATCGTTTACGTAATTCGGAAAGTGTCGCATTAACACCACTATGATGAAGAGTTTTATGAAACTTCATTATTAGTAGTTTACTTAAATGTGCATTTTCGATAGAATAACGGGATTCTTAAGGTCGAAATCTTCTCTTAAATTTTGAAGACGTCCACCCAAATGCAGCAATTCATGTTTATCTAAGAAAGGGCTTAAAGTTGAAATACTCGATTTCTGTTCAATGCCCTGACCCTTTTGTAAGCTGTTAATCTCCGAATAATAAACCTCCCGCTGAGCTTTTTCGGCCTTTTCAAATTCGTTTACGGTTAAGCTCTTTATTTCTTTATTATTTCTGGTTCTTAAATTTCCTATAAATCGTAAAACATATGCCGTTATCCGCACTAAACGATCAAAATCACTGTATCTGGAGGAATCTATAAATTGATTGCTACCTTTTATAGTGTCGTTAATAAGTAAAGACATTTTCGATACTATATCTATCGTTGACGTAGCTGTCTCTATTGTATTATCTGGCCACGTTTGTTCACTTTCTAAGATTTCAATAAATTCAGGGTTTTGTTTTCGATTATTGATTAAATGTGTTCGTATCACCGAATTTAAAAAAAACGGGCTACATGTAACTCCGAATGTTACTCTATTCATACGATACGTTTCCAGTTCATTGTCGTTATTGTACCATAAGAATCGATGTGCGTCTTTATCGTCGGAATGTAAATAAATTTGTAGAAATGCTTTCTCAATGTCAGCCGTAATTCCGATCTCGCCTACACGAAAATTAAGCAAAATCTTAATTAAATCTGGACTTAAATTAGGCCCCTTTTCTAATAAGTCATTCAACGATTTTTGTCCCGGGGCATGTAAAGACGCATCGAAAACCACTCGTAAACGCGTTGTTTGTTTATCTTCTCTAAAAACCGGCCTGTGTGGCATGTAGTAAACACGATCGCCATTTGTTTTTCAGCATCACCGCGGAAATTAACTCGGCATAATTATTATCCAACATTCCTTTGATAGCAGCGTTATATTCACATATTTTGTTAATATTGGTCAATTTAAACTTTAACCTTTGGGCACGAATTCGGGCACTAATTAAATTATCATTTTCAATCACTGCATCCTCATTCCTCCACGGTAACGCTACTAAATATCGATCATCACATTTATGAACGTTATTTTTCAAAAATTATCAAAAAATTTCTTATCGTCGTCTGCTTCTTTGGTTATACCTATTGTTTCCAAATCCCACATACTTTCAATCGCGGCTTGTTTTTATAACTGTCGCATGTAACACTGTTTGCAGATTTACTCCTATGGTTGTAGCATCAACTGGTATGGGGCCATGCAAAGCATAACCAAATTTCGTGTCCACTGCTACTAAACCTTTGTTTAGACAAATATTCTTTCCTGTCACTACTGTCCAGTAATTGTCTGCCCCAATAAGGATACTAATTCCATCAACAATTAACGCTCGATCTATATTAAACGGGATATTGTCCGCAAGCTGCAAGTTTTGATACTCTACCACGCTTTCTTTAGGTATATGTAAATCATCCATGCAAATTTCTGGAACTTCCACAGCCTCAATCGTTAAAATTTCATCTGTATATTGTCCCTTCAAAGTAATTAAAACGCGGTTGTAAAGCTTAGACGGTATTGAATTATTTCCAAACGCGGCAATACGAACCTTATGTTGTCCTACAACAGGTAAATTTAATACCCTTGATTGATTCTCCTAAAAAATGAAAGTTGACTGCCGCTGTCCATAACTAATCTAATTAACTTCTTTGAATTTTCGCCAAAGGCATAAACACAAGCCGTTTGCAATAGCACATTTTTGTTTATGTTTGTCATCAAACTGGACACCGACGGCGTCGAAGTGTTCATTGAACTCTCGCCTTTCGTTAATTTCAATGTAATACCTGTCGTCTCAGCGTTGTGTCTATCTTTACCTGGCTTAAAGCTTGGGTCGCATATTGTTGTTGCGTGTCTGCCTCTGCATTCCTTACATCTTAAGAATCTATTTTTACAATACTTAGCACTATGGTTATTTCTCGTACAACGGTAACAATTTCCTGCTGCCTTTAGAATTTCTTTCTTCCTTGTTAAAAGTACATCTGTGTCACACATTTCGGTTTTATGGTCTTTCTTGCAGAAAGCACAGCATTCAATACGTTTGTTCGGCGTGACTAATAAACTAGACGCAGTTCCTTTGTAATGCGTTCTCTTTTCTGTAGGGAGCATGTTTTCTTTACAATCTGCATCCGGTATTAAAGCTTGTTCCAAAGACTCGATTTCGTTTTTAAGAAACTGCAATAAATCCTTTACCTGGCGATCTGCCTCTTCCTCTGACCTTAATGATGGACTTTCTAAATTATTCGTAATAATTTCTAGATGATTGGATGATTTCATTTTCATTTGTCGATAAAATCCTAAACGCAATTCCGTTGGCAACGACTTAATGAGGGTCGACTTTACGATTATGTTGTACTGAGAACTAGATACTTCTAATATTTCAAGAGCACGCATAGCTGAAGTAATTAGATTGTAATTCTTCCTTAAAGTGCTTACGTCATTTTTGGATTTTACAGGTTTGATTTTCATAATGCTAACAATATATTGTTCAATTAGCCGTTCCCCATTTCTAAATTGATCTTTTAATATATTTAAAGCTTCTTCATAGAATGCTCCAGATGGAGGAAATCCCTCAATTGCTTCAGCGGCCCTTCCCGTGACATACATTCGCAGGTAGTTGAATCGATCTCCGTTCGTTAATTGTTGATTGTCGTGGATCATACTTCTGAATTGTTCCCAGAAAGGAAGCCAGCCCTTTGCAGTACCATCATACTTCGCTAATTGTACACGTTGAAGCTTCACTGACGTAAAGGACGGCCTACTTGCTTCGTTACTTACTGGTACCACATTCGTTAAATTCGAGTCAACCTCTATCTGCGATTTTTCTGGGCATTTTAATCTAAATTCCAACTTAGACATCGTAGTTACAGCAACCTCTTCATATTCATACCTTTTCATTAACTCGTCTTCTAGATTTTCTTTAAGCAGAGGTTCAATTTGCTTATCAATTTCTTTCAGATTGTCACTCGCAAGCTTTAACTTTGACATAGCTGTATAAATGTCTTCAACATTGAAACTATTTTCTAGCATAGAATTTATATTATTAACTGTTTTAGTTAAGTGCGTTCTACAAATTGTCCGTTTTACTTGTTCCATCATGAGGCCTCGATGGTATAGCCGTCTGTTAAATATTCGCGTTTCCGTTCTGTTATTTCGAATATGTACGTTAAAGCTCGTTTATATTTATCACCAGATCTTCCCGGGTTTCGGCACCAAAGTTGATGTAATGCAATAAACAACATCAAGTTTAAAGAAAGGTTTATTTAAATATAAATCAAGCTAAGCGACTACACATCTTGAGAGCTTCTTACGTTCTAAAACAACAAGTTACAGTAACCCCTTACTTACTCCCTCTACTACCCTTAGGTCTATCGACGCACGCAGAAGGCCTGAAATATTTTACACAAAGGTGAATGACAACACTCACACACGGAACCTACATTTTACCTCTCACCCAAACGAGGACTATTTTTGTGAAAATGCTTGCCTAACATTTTGCAAGCGGTCCGCGTCGGGAACAGAAACCGGAACCTTAGTAGTCATACACGAACCTGTCTGATCCGCGAAGCCGCTAGGTAACAGGACTTCTACATGGGACTTCCTTATGCCTGATCCGAAGGTACTAAATTGTAGAGTAAGCGAGTTTCTTTTACCTGAAGACCTTGCTATTTCAAGTAAGGTAGAGATCTTTAGCGTGCAAGACAACACGCACACGAAACCTACATTTTACCTCTCATCCGAACGAAGGCGCATTTTGTGAAAAAATCTCGCCTAACATTTTTCAAGCGGTCCGTGTTAAGAATCGAACCCGGGACCTTGGGATTAGTAGGCATACGCGAGATAGGTTTTGGGCCTCTTGGAGCTGCTTTTTAAAAAGGTTCTTCAAAAACTCCTCTATCAAATTTATTTTATACTGAATTACAAACTTAATTTTGATTACAAGTTTGTTATATTCAGTAACGTATGAGATCGAAATAATTCTAAGTTGACTTTCACTAATTAAATAAAGTAGAATTACGATGAGTAGCTGAACTACCAACAATGTTCAAGTTGTGAAGCTCTAGACTGACGGACCATCTTGGGCTTTGGAGGGTATTTATGCTGTGCCTGCCCCTCACATTGCTTGTGGCAACTGCATAGTTCGTGTCTGCTTATTTCTGTATTTAATACAATGTATTACGTTTTAATTATCTTAATTCTAATAATTGATGTCTTATAGCCTTCTGTGACCTGCACATGCAGTATTACGTTACGTCTGGAATACAATGTCTGCTTCCGTTCTTAAGTCTGGCTTGTGAACTTTTATTAGCCTTTTATTTATGTCCTTCAATTTTACATTGTTGCATCCAACTTAAGTTTTTAATAGTTTTATTTAATTACATATATATCCTAATTTGGAGGATATGTAACTCTTCCCGACGTAGATGAAAATTAAGGGTTTTACTTAATTTTTAAAACTTATTGTCTCTAAGGTTACATTTATTATTTTTTTGTTTACCTTTATTTCTTTGTTCTTATGACTAAACTTCGTTTCTTTGTTTCTATATCTAAGATACATTTTTTACAATAAATACATAGTTAATGAAATGATTACAATAATTAATAAAATTGTTCAAACACTGATATTGTCATAATGTACTTTTGGCACTTTTAATTTGCTTGTAATTGTCCTTCAACTTTACGGCTTGGTTGAGGTCTTCTAGGTCTAGGTGCTCTAGTTGCATTGGTTTTTTGTTGATTTTGTCGTCTTTGGGTTGTGTAATCTTGAACTGTAGTTTCGGTACATTTGCGAATTTATTCATTACTGTTAGGTCTTGGTATACTCGAATAATTTCGTTTTTCAATATTAAATAGCAATCTTTTTTTACCGTGATTGCTTTACTTCCAGTTAATGCTAAATTGTTTTCGTCTTGGTTGCAATGGGTGATTGCTATTACTTCTTGGAGAAATACAGCAATCCATTTGTTGTCCGTAACTTTTTGAGTTTTCATAATCATAATTTATGCTGGTTTTGGGCCACAATTTTCATAGTGGTTAGAGAATCTTGGCAATTGTACTTCACAGGGGCTATCTGCTTGAATAGCTGTTGTCGTTAATGATAGGCATACGTATTGACTTGGTGCTACTTCTGTGTTTTTTTCATTCGCGAATCCATACCTAAGTTCATTTAGAGAAAGAAACTTGGTTTTAGGAATAATAACTTCATACTTGCTAGTAATTTTCATAGAGAAAGCAAATAAATGATAATAATTAAGTGGTACTCCCTACAATGGGGGATTTCTATTAAAAACGTAATTTCATAATTTTTTTATATAATCTTTTACTATTTTTTCAAATATAAGTATATTAGATTCTGTTACTTCAAAGGGTAATTTATTATTAGTTATAAATGATCTAATCTTTAATAATTCGTTTAATAAATCAATTGGTTCTATAATACTAGCGTGTAATGCGTTTAGTTTAGCAAATGTTACAGCGTTTTCTAATGTGGCTAAAATTTGTTGAATTACAGTAAGTGTTGATATCATTTGGTTAAATATCGTGTTAAATCTGATTAGATCGTGCATTCCTAACATTGTGGTTTGCATGTTATTTTCAAGGGTAAATATTCTATTTGTCATACTGTCTTGGGTTTTCACTAGCTTTCTTAACGTATCATTAAATTTTATTATGGTTGATTGGGTTTAAGATATTTGATTCTTAACAATGGTTTTTATGTCATTTAGGTTTTCGATTAAGTGTTGTATGGCGTTGTCATATCGTTCTGGATCTTGGTTGTCTAAATTGCCTGTGATAACTTTTTTATTATTACCTAATCCGTTAATAAGTCCTGTTTTCGTCTTGTAATTTGATCTGTTGGTATTAGTCTATTAAATTTATTTTCTGTGTTCTTTAAGATGTTTTCTAGTATACTATTGTAATTAAGCATTTCAATCGCGTATTCTTCTCCGAATTTGGCTGTGTCCATTGATTGCTTCAGTCTGAAGTAATTGTCTCTAATTATATAAAATTCTTGTTTTAACTGTGTTAAATCAAATTTCTGTGCGAATGTACAATAATCTATTGTGTTTTGCATATTCCCAATTTTACCGGTAGTATACCGGGGTTGTTTTAGTGTCTTCGACTACTATGTCGTTATCGTCCGTTCTACCTGGGTGGAGGTTGACGGCAAGGGTGATGGCTGTCTATCTGAAACTACATGATGTCTCAGATTTTTTAAGTGAATATATTTTACTATTCTTTCGTTGTCTGCTGCGGCTACATTTTTATCTGACATATTTTGGATTTTAAACGGAGCTAAATTTCTGGGTGCCGTTTTGTGTCTTTTACCTTTAAAATTCTTTTTGAACACGGTTTGTCCTACTGAAAATTTATTTGTATCGGCGTTTTTATTACGGGCTGTTGTAATACGCTCTTTATCATTATTTAATTAATTTTTTTATATTATCATAAGTTATTTTTAATTTTTCTTTATGGTCTTTAGCATGCTGTTGGTATACTTCTTTTTGTAGTGTATATCGCAAGAGTTGCCGGAATCTAAGTATCCTAATGTTAATTCGAGGGGTGTAAAATTTGTGGATGAGTGGATCGTGTTGTTGTGAGCAATTAGTGCCTATGACATTAAATTAGTGATATCTTCTTTCTTATAAGTTAATCTTAGTAGTCTAATTTGTTCTAATAAGGTTAGATGTAATCTTTCAATTAATCCGTGTGATTACGGGTGATTCTCGGTTATAAATTGAATTTTTATTTTATGAAGTTAAAGGGTATTTTGTACTGTTTCATTTCTAAATTCTCTGGCATTGTCTAAAATTATTGTTTCTGGTGTACCGTAAAATATAAAATATTGTAAGAATCCTTGGGTTACATCGATACTATTTTTTGAGGTTATGGGTATCGCTTGGCTTATTTTGGTGAATGCGTTTACGATTGTTAAAAAGTTTTGAGCTTCCACGTACTAGAGTGTCTGGGTGTCATTTTTGTTAAGGTTTATCGGGTATTTTAGTTAACATTAAGGGTAATTTTGGGGATGACTTATCGTATTTTGCTTTGTCTCATAATTCACATTGGTTAATAAAATCCGTGGTTAATTCTTTCATGTCTTTAAAGTAATATCTTCTTATGAGTTGTTTTAGTGTTTCGTTGATTCCACGATGGTTGGTATTGCCTTCGTGTTGATTTCTAATTACATCGAGTTATTAATTTTCTTGTACATCTAATAATTACGAGTCCTAAGTTATTAAATAATCTAATATATAATTATGAAAAACGTTTGTATAAATATTCGATGGTGAAATAAAAGTAAAAACGTTTTCTCTGAGGTATATTCTTTTAAAATTTTAATTATCTGCTCTTCGTTATCGTCTTTAGTTATTTGAATTTTATATATTTTCTTATTTTCTGTTTATGAATATTTTATTGGATTGGGGTTGGTTAAAACTTCGTTAACTATGAATTGATTTGGTTTTATGTCTATAGCTTCATTTAAAATTTTAATTGCGGTTTTTGGTTCTTCGTTTTGTGTTGAGTGTATTGCTTTTATTTCTTCTGGGTCTTCTTTTATATCTGTTTCATCTACGTTACCTATAATGACCTCCGTTTTTATTGCGTTAAGTTGTATTCTGCTTAATGCATCTGCGTTATTCTTATAAATTCATTTTTTATATATGATTTCATAATCGTATTTTTCTAGTCTAATCCTCCATCTTTGTAATTTTGAATTCGGTTCCTTGAGTTTGCATAGTCATACTAACGGTCTATGGTCGGTGTATATGTAGAATTTTCTTCCATAAATATATGGTCTAAAGTATTTCCTTGCCCAAATTATTGCTATTAATTACTTCTCGACTGTGCTGTACTTTTGTTCCGTTTCGTTTAGTGTTCTAGATGCGTATCTGATTGGTATATCGCTCGTACTTTTCGTTGGCTTAATACTGCGCCTAATGTTACGTTCGATGCGTCAGTTGTTAATATAAATGGTTTTGAAAATTCGGGGTGCTCTACTTTGGTGTGATTTGTAAGTATGCATTTAATTTTTTCTACTGCTTTGATAAATTCTGGGATGTGTTCAATCTTATTTCCATTTTTTAAACAGTTTGTTAATGGTTTGGTTATTTGTGCGTAACCTTTGATGAATTTTCGGTAATAACTCCTGAGTCCTAAAAATCCTTTAATTTATTTATTAGTTTTGGGTAGGGGGTAATTTAATACTGCATTCGTTTTGTCTGGATTTGGCATAACTCCTTGTGGGGTTATTATGTCTCCTAAAAATGATACTTCCTTTTGTAAAAATTCGCTTTTGTCTAATTGGACCTTAAAATGTGCTAGTCTCAATCGTTCAAAAACTTCTTTCAATCTTTCGATGTGTTATACGAGTAATGTCGAATATACTATTATATAGTCCAGGTACAAAAGACATTTTTCGTTGTGTATCCCTCTTAAAATGTTATCTATAACTGAAAGTTGGCGGTTGCGTTCTTTAATCCAAATGGCATGCGTTTGTATTCGTAGTGTCCTCTAGGTGTGCTAAAAGCTGTTTTGGTTGTAACTTTCTCGTCCATCTCTACTTGGTGATATCCTGAGGCGAGGTCTAATGTCGAAAAATATCAACACTTTCTAATTTATCTAAAATCTTGGTGATATTGGGTAACGGGTATTTGTCGTCTACCGTTTTCTCGTTTAGTTTTCTATAATCGATAACCATTCGATATTTGCGTTTGCCTGAGGTGTCTAATTTTTTTGGTACTATTAATACAGGGCTGCTCCATGGTGAATTTGTGTGTTGGACTATATCTTGCTTCAATAGGTCTGCTACTTTTCTATCTGCTTCCTCTTGACTTGTCTGAGGTAGTCTATATGCTTTGGTGAAAATTGGTTTATCGTCTGTTAATTCGATGTTATGTTTCACTGTGATGGTGAAGGTTAAAGGTATTCCTTCGCAAAGGAATATGTCTCGGTATTCGAAACATAAGTCTTTAATTGCACTCTCCTCTTCGTTATTAATGTCGTTATTAAAACGAATGTCAATTAAATTTTCTCTTAACACCCTGTCGTGTTCTGTAGGGTTGGAATCGTTTGCATATTCTTCGTCTATTTCCATTTCGCTGAAGTTTACTTCTTCTACGTCTATTGAGTTAAAACTGTTGTGGTGGCGTAATTGTCTTTTATTTGTACTAGTGTTGTGAGCGTTTCTACTCTGGGTTGAAATGACATGTGGTTTATAATTAGTACGTCGTTTTTCAAATTTACTAAAATTTGTATTCATTTTTCTGTCGTGGGTTCGATGGTGTATTTTTGCTCAGTTTGAATATTACTGTTTTGGAATTTAATGGGGGTTTGTCCGTGTTTTGTTTTTAGTAAACGGTTTCTTATATCAATAGCTGCTTTTATTTTTCTTAAAAGATTCATGCTTATTAATCCGTCGTATTTGTCGTTAAATTCAAAAATGCAAAATTTAAGTTGCATTTTTACGTTAAAAATTTTTGGTAGAGGTATGTTTGCTATGAATTGGTGTAATGTCGTTTTGTGTGCTGTTCTGATTTTAAACGGTTCTCTTTCTACAAAATCTAAATAATGTTTCTGCACGGTTCTGGGGCTGATTAAAGTTTTTGAAGATCCGTTGTCGATTAGTAATTTGAGTTCTGGGTGAGGTATTTCTATACAAAGTAGAATGTGTTAATTGATGTTTTTTAAATTAATTACGTTTGGTCGTATTTGAATCGGTCTAATTGAAAGTTTGAGCACGCATTTTCTTTGTCGTCCTCTTCGTACTTTTTACAAGGGTTCTCGTTTTCGGAGTTTGTTTTATCGTCTCTACTCGAAGTGGCGTCATTATTCGCGTCCGGGTTTTGAAATCTTCTATTTCTTGATGAAACAGTTCATCGAAAGTGAAGTTTCGTTTCTGGTTATAGTTTGGTCTGATTTGCAATATATTAGTATTTTGTCGGTTATTACCAGATGAAGTGTCCATAGGAGTTGGTTTGTAGTAATTGTTGGGGTTGCTTTTGTTATTTGTCATAGGTATGTTTCTGTTGGGGTTTGCGCCGAATGTTTGCCTTGGTTGATTTACGTTTTGATTAAACTTTGGTGTAAATGTGGGTTTTGTAAAATTTGAGTTAAACCTTTGCTTCGGAAATTTTCTAAATTGGTTGTGGAAATTTGTGTTATTCAAGTTTAAGTTGTTAATTCGTGGTTGATTCACTTGTACATAAAATGGTGTAATTCTTGTTTACGTTAGGGTTGCACAGTTTATTTCTGCAGTACATAACGTTTTCTTCCTCTACAGTCATGTTCATTGCTTCTTCTAAATTTTGGGGATGTTGGAATCTTATTTTGTCTGATAACCGTTCAGTTAAGGCATAGATGTATGTGTCTAAAGCCATTTCGTCGTACATCTTCGTTTTCAATAATCGGATATTTTGGTCGGGTTTTTCAATTTTTGATTTTTTCAAAATTAAACTTCGTACGTCTTGACATTTCATACCGAATTGTTAGGGTGATTGGTTATTTTCTATCCGTAGCTTTATTAAATCGCGGACCAGACATTTGATGTTTCGTTGGTCGCCGAAATATGCAATTAATATGCATTTGAAGTCGTCCCACTCAATCAAATCATCTCGGCTGGCAATTTGAGTTAATGCTCTTCCGGTCAGTTTATTGATTATTAGGCGTTAGTAAAACATTGCGTTCGCTGTCGCTGGGTTTATAAAAATATTTTACAAATATCTCGCAAGCCCTGATGAATATGCTTAGTAATGCTGCATTTCCGTCGTATTGGAGAATGCTCTCAAGGTAGAGTTTCATATCAGAATTTATGGTCGCTATAAACTTATGGTTGCTTTCAGTTCCGTTTGTATTAGGTTTTTATATAAACTAAAAATTACTTTTCAGTTTAGTTTGTATTAACTTATTTAAAAAGTCGCTTTACATATATTTTGTATGTAATTATCAAGTACTATCATCACATTGAAGAATTTCTGCTTAGTAATTGTCTCATCAATTACTGTCGCGTTAAGTGTATATTTATAACTTTTGGAGAGATTACAATTGTTGCGAATTGAGTGTCAGATTTTTTCTGAGTAATAATTTCCTGCAATAATTGCGTTATAATTATACCCTTTTGCTCAGACTTGTAATTAAGTGTTGCAATAATAAATTGCTTTTTTATAATTATACACTTCCGTTGGTTTGTTGTCTTGAAATTGTCTAATTATAGAATGTGATGAGAATCAAGTTTGAATAAATCGTTTCACTAATAATCACTGTATTAAAATTGGTACAGATAATTGCATTCTATTTATATATTAAAGCTTTAGACTTGCTGAATAAATCGTTTCATTTGTCGTAATAGATTGTAATACTTGTGCATATAGATGCGTCTTTATTTGTGCATCTAAATGCATCTTTATAACTCCTTTGTTAAAATAAGTTCTCTGAGTAAATTGTTTTCAGAAATGATAAAAATAATAAAATTGCGATAATAAAATTGTACAAAATATTTCTTACTATCTAATATCAATATTAAGTTGATGATGGTTAAGAAAATGAACTTTAGGACTTACAAGAGTTTGTTTGCAAGTTCCATTATTTCTTTTCCTCTTTGTTTCCGAACTTCATCTATTTTAGTAACCTACCCAGTTGTTTCTTTGATCCAGATCAAGAATAGAGATTCAAGACCACCAGTTTCCTCGATTTTGGACTCTGCTAGTGCCCTTCTGAAATACTAACGATTGCGCCAGATAGGTTGTGGGCCTTTCAGAGCGGCTTTTTAAAAAGCTTCTTCAAAAACTCTTCTATCAAATTTATTTTATACTGAATTACAATATTAGTTTTGATTACAAGTTTGTTATATGCAGTAATGTATTAGATCGAAATAATTTTAAGTTAACTTTCACTAATTAAGTAAATTAAAATTACGGTAAGTAACTGAACTACCAACAATGTTCAAGTTGTGAAGCTGACTGGCCATCTTGGGCTCTCGAAGGTATTTATGCTGTCCCTTCCCCTCACATTGCTTGTGAGAACTGCAGAGCTCATGTCTGATTATTTCTGTATTTAATACAATGTATTACATTTTAGTTATCTTAATTGCAATAATTGCTGTCTTATTACCTACTGTGACCTGTACCTGCAGTGTCATTTTACGTCTGGAATACAATGTCTGCTTCTGTTCTCAAGTCTGGCTTGTGAAGTTTCATTAACCTTTTATTATGTCCTACAATTTTACATTGCTGCATCTAACTTAAGCTTTTAATAGTTTTATTTAATTACAGATATATCTTATTTTGGGGAGGGGGATGTAACTCGCGAACCTAGCTAACCCACGGAGCTGCCAGGCAACAGTACCTTCGTTTGATTTTCCAATGCGCCACCCGAGGATACCATATTTGGCCAGAAAGTGAGTTTTCTTTTTACTTGAAAATTGTGAATTTTGTCGAACCCTTGCTGTTCCAAACTAGATTGGGATATTTAACGTGCATCAAAATACCTACACGAACAAACATTTCATCTTTCATCCGAACGAGCGCGTATTTTTGTAAAAAATGCTCGTCTAACATTTTTCAAGCGGTTCGTGTCGAGAATCAAACCCGGGACATGGGGATCAGCAGTAATATACCAACATGACTGATTGACGTAGCCGTCAGGTAACAGGATCTCTACATGCGACTTTCAAATGTTCCATCCAAAGGTACTAAAATGGCCAGGAAGCGAGTTTTTTAACTGGAAATTTTGAATTTTGCCGAACCCTTGCTATTCCAAGCAAGGTAAAGGTCTGTAACGTGTATGACAACACAAACACGAGACCTAGATTTTACCCTTCATCAGAACGAGGGCGTATTTTTGCAAATAATGCTTGTGTAACATTTTACAAGCGGTCCGTGTTGGGAATCCAACGTGGGGCCTTGGGTTTAATAGTCACATCCAAACCTACTAATCCACTGAGCCGTCCAGGCCACAGGTTCTCCAAAAAGTTTTTGCAAAATTGACATCGAAGAGAATGGAATTGAAGAAACCTAAGTTCAGTACATAATTAAAAGGTTCAAAATAACTCTTATAATTGCAAGTGCAAGAGCATCAACTTTAGCATAAGTGGAGTAGTATCCAGTTGCATATAAATTTTTGCAGATTTCTGATTTAGCGGCCATCTACTTATAACTGAAGGAATTGGGTTTCTTTACAATAATTTTCGTACAAACCTCGCCCTATATTTCAATTGCATTTGACAGAAGAATCCTTTTGACCGATCCTTAGAACTGCGTTGTAAAGGTTCATATTCGAAATTTGGCCAAAGACCAGACCAGATTTATAATATAAACCGTTACTATGGTCATTTTATTCTATTACGCTCCAAAAGCGCTTCACGAAAATTGTAGTTAATAACTATGTTAGAGAATTTCCAATGGTTAATTTAAGTGTATTACACATTGTTGTGTAAAATAGTTTTAGCATGTAAACTGTTTACGCATATTAAAATTATCTGAGGTCCCGCAATGTTTATGGGAAACGGTCGACTGTCATCATTTGACTTTGCAGGTTTGACGTTCCACACGGATTGAACGGATTTGCGTCGTTCTCCTCCACCAATCAGAGCGCGCTTCGGAGAAGCGAGTGGTTGCAAGTAGAAAACAACGAGCGGCCATATTTATCCCAAACGGGTTTTATTTATCATAAAAAACTGTAGTAGTAGTGTTGTAGTGTAGTGAAGTTTTCCCGTCGATTTCTTACCTCTAACCTTTGGTATTTTATGTATTACTGCTAGACGCTATAGGTAAACAACGGACTCCTTTAAATAAATCAGTCGTAGAAGATGGTTTAGATCCATGATTCGAAATACACAGACAACGTTATCACTAGTATTTCAAACTTGCCAAATGCCGTAATACAAAAAAGTCGTTACTTGGTTTTACCACATTTAGATTGTTTTAAGGTGAGTAAACTTATAAATAATTTAGGTGTTCATTTTGTAAAGCGAACTAATTAATATTGTTTGTAAAATTAGTAAAATACTATTACGCCCACTGGGCGAGCACGCGACCTATTACTGTACTTGCTGTGTTGTAATAATTGACGCTCATTTGCATGTGTCTATTTTTTATAACGAAAAGTGTTGGGCATCTTAGAGCGTCTTTTTAAAAACGCTTTCTTCCAAAAAACTCTTCTATCAAGTTTATTTAGACAGAAATTGCAATATGAATTTAATAACAGGTACGTTATTTGCAGTAATGTAATGAAATCAAAAATATTCTAAGTTGACAACCACTATTTAACTAAAAATAAGGACGAGTAGCTTGAACAACTAACAATGCTAAAATTGCGAAGCTTGAGACTGACTGACCCTCCTGGGGTTCTTGCGGTATTTATGCTATCCCAGCTCTTACATCACTTGTGGGAAACGCAGATCTCATGTCTGCTGTTTCTTTATTCAATACAAAGTATTACTTCTTAGTAATCTTAATTCGAACAATAAGTTTCTTATAATCTATTGTGACCTGCACCTACAGTGTCATGTTGCGTCTGGAATACAAAGTATTTGCATCCGTTCTCATGTTTGGTTTATGAACTTCCATTAACCTTTTGTAATAACAATCTATTCTTTAGATTCAATAGTTCCATTTGATTATACTTATATACTAATTTGGGGAATATGTAACTAATGCCTTAATTAGCTATAAAGGTCACCTCTCTTTGAATTTTAAAAATAATAATAGTATATTTTTGAAAATTAATTTGGTAACAAAATTATTTAGTATACTTCAATATAACATCATTAATGACACCGGAGGTTTGTTTCTATAGTAATTTAAAATGGCCGACTGCCTGCTATTTGACTAAGCTGTCAATTTGTTTCAAAGTTATTAATGTTAACTATCTTCTCTAAATATAAAGAAGTTCACAATTTAAAGTATTAAATTATAGTTGGTTTTTGTGATAAATTTCCTAAGAATGTATTGCATTAGGAATTAAGTTTTGGATATTTTCTTATTTATAGCAATTAATAAGCATTTGCATGGTCTTTCATCAAGTTTCTCTGTGTCTGATGTTATCAAGACTTACCTTAATCTTTGAAGCACACATTAAATATAATTTGTCTAAAAGACGCCAAAACCTTACTTTTATGCAGTCTCTAAAAGTATTCTTACTTGAAGAAGATGTCTAATTGACATTTTAGGAGCTTTATTGTTTTCATAAACTTTTCTAATCACTTATGCTTAAATAAATGTGTGATAGTGTTGTTTTTTTGATAAAACTTTGTCAACTTTAATTCCATGCAACGTTGACAGTTGGGAAAGTGGACAGGAAGAACACGGAAACCTTTGAAACGTAATGCTACAGACGTATGATGTCATAGACAGACAAAGTTTAGAACAAATAGGTTCTAGAAATAGTGGGAGAAGAAAGAAATATTTTAAGAACAATAAAAAAAATAAGCAAGATACGAAAATAGGACACGTTCTAAGACATGGAGGAATAGTGTAGAGGAAGGGGTAGACCGAAGTTATACTATTGCACGCTGATAGTAAAAGATGTAGGCTGTATCAATTTAAGGAAAAATTGTAGGTTAGCTCAGAATGGGAAATAATGAAGGTAAGCGTCCAACCAGTTCAAGGACTGAAAACCTAATGATGATGAGTAGTTATGATACAAATCCCGGACGTCGTTATTATTGGAGCTTTAAACTTTTAGTACTCTATATTTACAAAAATTTTACCTAATCATCTATTCTATAACAAATGTTTGAACCTTGTTTAATATAAAAAAGATTTAGCTTCATTTTAAAAAATTAATATTTTTATCCAAAATATCTGCACTTCCTTGTACTTGTAAATTTTTAAATTTCATTTCCTTTCATATTAAATTAACTGACCTAAATTACCTATATATAAACTCAGTTAGAATTAATATTGTTCTACTACAATTAGAGATAAAGTCAAATCATTCCTTATCCAATGCAATTACAAATTTCTCACTAAAGCCATCCTACAAGTATACTTTGTGTAAACTATATTGTATAGTTTCTGCATTGTTTTATGAATGGCAAAATTTTGATGGTAAATTTTAAGAACTGTGGCATATTAGGGATCTAAAACCCTTTTCCTACATACCTAATGATCAGTAATCTATCGTAATATAAATTTCTATTTTTTGACTTTGTTTTGTATATAAATACATGTTACCATTCAAGTTTTGAATTACTTCAAACCTTTACATTCCCAGATACCATATTTATCTCAAAATTTATAGTTCCTCGTCCTTAGTTTTTAAAAAATTTATTTGTCACTACACTTAAATAATTTAAATTTCCTTACATTTTCAGCTTTTATGTCCTGTTACTCCTATTGTTATATAACGCACCGCATTGAAATACCATCTGTTTGAGCAACTCAACAAATATTTAGGACCTGTACTAGCTGATATCGGCTTATGCTTTACTCTTTAACTCCCTGTACGATGGCGACCTGTGCCATTGTAGTAAACAACTGATTTTCATAGTTGCAACTATGAGAAACTTTTAGTCGATGTGTTTTTTATTTTTGGAATTTCCATCATAAACTGTTTCTTTATTTCATAAGGACCACTGTACAATTTTTCTGTTTTTTTTCATGAACGTGTTGTTTGGGAGCTATCACCTTTTGTTGTCTCATAGTTGATCCCCTATTGTTGTTTTCGCTATATTCAAAATTTTTTTACTTCTATCTTTGAATAAGTACTTATCTTTTAGTTATTTCTTCATGTTTGTAGTAGCCACTGTTTTTAAAATTACCGTGCGAGTACGTTGGTCGTTTTACCTTTGTTTGATTTTCTAGTCAGACTGGATGCGCTATATAGGAAGACGATCCGTCTATTTTTCATTGAAGTCGTTATTTTTAATTATTGACGAGTTAGTATAGAGCGCTTATTTTGTCGCTAACGTTGCAAGTGGTTTCTCAGACCGATCTGGTTTAACAGGGTCATTTTCTGCTCTCTTACGTTTCTCTAAGAAGCCTATTTTAAAACTCTAATTTTCGTATCTCTATATTTCTGTTATACCCATGCTTTTCCTTTCGTTGAACTTGTCTTAGTTTCGGGGCCACCGTCCATCAGCTAAGGGTAGTTCTTCTTTCTCAGTGCTGCTGACTACATTTTGGTTGGCTGAGCTGTGCTTCAATATCCACCTCTCCTTTCTATCGCTTTTGCTTAATACGTGCTCTTCTTCTTCTACTTTCTATCTCCTTGCTGTAAAGCTCCAAACATCCCACCTCCCTCTTTTACCTTTTCTATTTTTTCCTTTACTTTACAAATCCCTAAATAGTTTAGAATGTTGCTGCTCTACGTCAAAAAGCCGTGGGTGTAAATACCTTTATCTGGCTTTGTATCGTCGCTGTCTTCCGCTGGGATTACGCTAAAACCACAACACTGTCATTTATTATCAATATGTCATGCGGGCTGATCTTCTATTAAGAGATGCATGGGTGCAGGGTCTGCATCAACATTTTATGCTGGTTCTTCATGTCGTTTTCATGGACGAGTGCGGCTTCACAGAAATTCTCTTTCTGTTGGGCATGAGAAAGAATCTTTTTTTAGGAACCGAAGGGATTATTCTTTTCCCAAGGGTGTCCCAGTATGTACTTTAGGGCTTTATCTTACTAGACTAAACCATAAATGTCTAGCTAGCTATTCATCTTTTCTTTTAAAAATATTTTGAAAATTTACCTTACCTAATTAATATTCTATACCGTAAATAGTTATATATCTATCTTTGTCCCAGAAATTATTTTTGAGATTCTACCTTCCCCAATTGATGCTGTAAATCAAAATTATGTGTGTATCTGTATCGTTGGAACTATCTTTGAGATGTTATCTTATCTAAATTAAACCTTTAACCATAAATGGTTATATATTTTCTTTCACTCGGAATTATCCTTCAAACACTATGCTATCCTACTTGCTGCAAAGCGAAAATTGTCTACGTATCTATCTCTTTGAAAACGTCTTTGAGAGTTTATCGTATCTATTTAATGTTCCAAACCTTTGGTGTTTATTTTCAAAGGTAGGATTTGTTGTGTAAATGAAAAGAAATTCACTTGCCTTTTAGCTTTATATTTTAGTAGGGTAGGATTAACAAATGTATTTATAGTTAATACTGTATTACTGGCTATTTTTTAACGTAAAGGTTTTATTGCTGCAACATACCTTGCTTTTTACCCTTGATAGTAAGCGAATGTTTAAATGTATTTGAGTCAAAAAATATTGAAAAATTGTATGCATTTATATGAAAAGAAGAAAATAAATCTGGCATTTAAGTTTTTATAGTAAATTTAAGGGTTAGTTTTAAGTAATCAAGTTGTATACTCCTCGACTAATTGTATGCGGTTGGTGTGACGGGAAATAAAACTCTTGCGCGCCTAAATAATGCAATCCGATGATCGGGTAAATACTGATTACTTTACCTGGTAACGCAAGTGGCTAAGATTTAAAAACCAGGCGGCTCCTAAAGACATTATGAACTCTCGTACAAAGAGATTTTTTTTCGTTCTTTTTGAAACTTTGTTGCGATTGTTACGCCCCAAAATCGCTTCAGACAAATTCTAGTAAATAATTACATTAGGGAACTGCTAATCATTAATTTTAGTATATTACGCATAGTTCAGCATCTAGGATATTTATGAATATTAATGTGATCAGAGTTCCTTGCAATGTTTCTGGGAAATGGCCTATTATTATTATGTGATTTTGCTGTGTAGACGTTTCACACAGTTCGAAAGGATATGCGTCGTTTTCCTCAACTAATAAGAACGTGCTACGTGGAAGTGGAAAATATTTATTTTGGACGTGTTTTCTTTATCTTGAGGAACTCTGGCAGTAGTGCTTTAATGTAGTAGAGTTGCCCGCCGATTTCTTACCTCAATCCTTCGTATCTCATGTGTCTTTGTTAAATGTTATAGGTATACAACCAATACATAGGATTTATCAAATGGCTTTACTTTAGAAATTAAATATTTAGATGGTCTTAAAGTAAGCAAAGTTATAATTAATTTGCATGCTGATTTTGTAAAGCGAATCAATAAATATCTTTTGTAATATTTATACAATGCTATTGCGCCCTCTGGGCGAGCACGCGAAATAACTGTACCTCTTATATTGTAATAATTTATCTGATAAGTTGTTATATCAAAATAATTTATTTTATTTTCTTCTATTTCTATTACAAATAGCAGTTGTTTATTGAACAAGTAAATAATTCAAGACAGTTGCATTTAACTTTAGGAACGTCGCAAATGTATCATTCACCTATTTGTAGTAGAAAGGCAAGTTGAAATGAATTTTTTTATGGTCTCCTCTTCAATCTCTTCTAATACAAGCTGTACTATGATACTCAATAAAGCAATTCCCAGGGCACGATATATTCCAGAGGATTATGTTAAAACATTACGTTGCAGCGAATATCCCTCTGTAAGTACTATATAACATTAACGACGACTATAACTACGATTACGTCACGGTAATCGTCTAATCATTATAAATCTAACATGAACATCGAAATATATGTACTGAAACGCAGCGTGAGCTTCTATAACTAGCCAGTATTTTCTTGAATAAAGAGTGTAATTAATCATTACTTCTATATTGATGTGGAGAATGGTATTTCAGTATACTAATGCCTACTGTTTCTAGTATAGAATAGAGTAGAAGTTTGAATTTGCTGCTACTTTTGGCATTGCTCAATGAATTAAAATGTCCGTATCCGATATTTTGAGAATTTTATTAGGTTCCAAAAACTAAAATAATCTTAAATTGCTTGCGTTTTGATAAAAGCTTCCTTTATTTGCACTAGAATCATAGCAATAATAAAATAAAATGTCTATGAATAAATCTTTTTTGTTTTGAAAATTGGATTTCAGTCATCATAATGTAGTTTGACATTCTTTGACTTTTGGTTTGGTATCACTATCCAACTCACTCATTTGACAAATCTTTCACTTAATATTTTATTTCTTTATATGAACCTCTCGTAAAGCTTATACGGATTTTAATACCATTTAACTTTTCTGGTGCTTCATGCTTCAAAGGATTTTGTTTTGCAAGAGTTCTTAGTGCAAATTTATTCCATTCAAAACTGTTTAAAAACAAACAAATACGATTTTATAGCCAATCCTCATCTTTTCCTCTATAAGGTTCTTCTCTCTCTGTTATGTTTATGCACTTGAAATTAGTGACAACTAGTGTTTTAACCCTTATTCAGGTACGGATAGATACAAACTCCCAAAAAAATATTTTTTGGGTATTCCATGATTTATAGGGTATAAAGAAACAAATTTGAAAAAATATTTTTTGTATCTGATACATTGCCAAGATAACGGTATAGAATTTAACAGTGAAACCTTAAAACATAATATCTATTTTCTAGAAAACAGAAACGATCGTCGCATTTATGACAGGACTGCGCAACAAAATTTACAGTGAGCTCTACTTCAGCATATTGGAAAGTGATCCATATTATCGTAACAAACATCGTGCGAGGGTCTTGCACTCAATGGTTTCAGAATTTTTCTAATAATAGTAATAGGCGAACTTCTTGGGATAGAATGATTTGATGCAGGATGCCCACGTTTTAGTTTACTTTTTTGAATTAGAAAGTGAAAACTTCAAAACCTAAATTGTTTAGACGCATTGGTTTATCATGGTTTTCTAACAAAGCAACATTCCTTCTGTATAATAGCCATGCATTGCTGACACACATATCTAAAACATGAGCAAACATAGTAAGGTTCCATCGCTGAGATTTTATTTTTGTCCAGAAAAATGCCACAAGCATGGACCCCCCCCCCCCCAATGTAAATTATACTCTTTTACAATACCGGGACAATGGATACCAATTTTTCGCTTCTCAAGTTTCTAATATCGGTGTACACTTTTAGTTGAGCTCGATTCAATGTATGTGCTAGCAAATAAAACCGGTCTATTGCTACTCCAAATCACTGCTACATTTTTCTTTTATTGTTATCGGATGTTTTTATCAAATGAACCCCAGCCTTTTCTCTGTAAATCTTTGTCTGATTTGAAATCGCACCCTCGTGGTTTGTTTGCTCTCATTGTTCATAAACTGAATATTTCAGAGTGTTTTCGCAATGGCATCATCATTTCTAAGAATGGAAAAAAGTTATGACGGTATAGTAATGCACATGCAGAATTGGGAATTGTTGGGAAGCGTTTTGTAAGAAATATCAAAATAATTTTCTTATTTAGAAAAATCAACTTTGTTAAAAATTTTGTCACCAGCATATACAGGAAAGTCATATATAAATCCGGATACTTCAAATATTACAAAAATTTAAGTCCTTATTTGTTTGGCTTTTTTCATATGTTGTCATCTCGATCCCGCTGTTTTCTTTATAGGGGATCATGATTTCATCCATACAATTGCGTGTTTCGTGTTCAACTGCCAACAATTTTTTGCGAACTGACTAGTACAGGCATAATTTTGAGGAAAAACACAATTTTGATCATTATTGTTGACAAAATGTAAAGATATCCAAAAAATTTTAAATCGCTTTAGGAGCATTAGGTGAAACAATTATTCTTTGTTGAAGAGAAAAAATTGCTGGTTGAGACAAACTAAAAATCTACAGTAATGAACGAAGAGAAAAAAACCGCCAAGACTATTCAAGATTGACTTAATCCTCAATTTTTAATAAGTTCTTGGTCCCATACGGAAAACAACAGGCTCGTTATTATTTTCTAATTTAGTTGAATTACAAGGCTAAATTCAACACTTCGTACCCACAATCTAGCAGAAAACAATCCAGCTGTTATGAAACCTTTTTTGTATAGTCAGAAATAGTTATTTAATCTTCTAAAATCACGTGTAAACACATTATTCTTCAAGAAATGTCTTATGATTTCCAACTTGCTTCATACACACGGTGCGTGGGTCTTAAAAATTTTGTTTTGATACAACTTTCCCCGCTTGAACTGTCCTGGCAAGTAATTTTCTAAATCCGCTCACTTTCACAACATCCTTGAGACAAGCGGATTGGAAACTCGTTGATTTGTAAACTCCCTGTAGGGTTGACCACCACGATAATGACGCAGTCAGACAATAGGCTGTAGGGGTAAAAGCTATTTGTTCGTCCTCGGGTAACTTATAGCCGACCAGAATGTTTATATTCCTAAAGCAAATTCATCACATACCACATTAGTCTGAGGCCGACGCCTTTTGGTAATTCAGCTGAAACCTATATATAACCGGCCTGAGGGCAGCCGCCAACAACTAGTAGTTAAGGCTGAGTGACTTTTGCTGAATTCCAAAAGGGTCTACTAACTGTTTTTACAACCCTGGTTTCTACTATGGCTATTTCCCGAGCAAAAAGGTTCCAGTCTGTAAGACTCGGCACCCTATTGTCAAACATAATAATCTTATGCCAATTAATTAAATTTTTTACTTAAAGTATAATATTTCTAGAAAGTAGTAATTTTTCCAAATTTTATACACTTGGAATTTACAGCAATATCTATTGTAAACTAACTTAAAGTACTGCATGTACGTGATTGTCAGATCTGATGCTCATTTAAGTCTTATGAGACAAACAAATCGTTAAACAATATTTTTTTATATAAATAAGCCTTGTGAATTGATTTATTTCTTTTTTGGAGGAAAGTTACTTGTTATACAATGGGTACTTTTTGGTTTTAACAAGTTTAATTTTCTAAAAAGGATAAATTAAAAACTTTTAAAATTACCTCTTTTTAATACTTGCTAGATATAGTGGCGTCCAAATTTACTTTATTTAGTTTCTTGTTTCAAGAAGAATATTTTAACCTGCCGATTTCATGATTTCCTATAGGAGAATAATCAAGCTAGCCGCCAACGCAGCAAGTTTTTATAGCTCCAACTTACATCCGTCAAAAGTCCAAGTCCTTTTAATTTCCGAATTATTGTTTTGCCTTCGCCCTAGAGGCTAAAGAATTAAATTGCTACAATAGCGCTCACAACGTGCTGTTAAAAATTAATTTGTCACAATAACATTCCTAACGTGTGGCCCGAGAACACTGGCCACCTCCTTGTCCGTAATTCGTAATTTGCTACATTAACACCCATCGCTTTGGAGCTCGAAACCAGTAACCATTTACGTACACAATCTATATAGAGAAAGAAACTGCTACATCGGCACCGCATCGCGGGGCCCGTGATGATGTTACAAAAATTTGTTACATAGCTACGCTAACTTATCCCAAATCTTGACACCAATATTCGGAATACGCATTTATTTTGAATAAGCCGGTCAAAAGCCCAATTGCTATAAAATTCTTAATATAGTTTTATTAGTCTCTGTACTCTATTCTGAACGGACCTGCACCTAGAAGAAGTTCTGAAATACTAGAACGGGTAGAATGGCTTGTGTGTTTTAGTGAGCTAAAGAGCCAAACTATAGGTGTAGCCAAATTAGTGGAATCTTTAGTAAGGAACCAGACTAAGACAGGTCCCCGAAGGAGGACAGCAGCTTTTTCGGTACCTAGAGTGGCAGAGACCATAGGGGTCGGTATGGCATTCTAAGACACACTACTGCGATGCGGAAGGCAACGGGAATTCATCACATAACTTCCCAAGTACACACCGTACTTAAATTATTATTAAAGATGATGTTATCCTTTGGGGTACAAAATTCCGGAGTTAAAATGGTTCCCAATTCGGATCTCCGGGAGGGGACTACTTTGGTGGATGTGATTCGAAAGTATAAAAAAAGAGTCGTGATCATTCTGCGAGTCGGAGCGTGGAATATCAGCAGTATGAAGCATGCAGGTAAGCTAGAGAACTTGGAAATTGAAATGGATAGGTTGGCATTAGACATAGTAAGGATCAGCAAAGTTCGTCGGCTAGAAGCGGGGGATTTTTGGAGCGGAGGCTTTAGGGTAGTTCATACAGGATCAGAGGAAGAAAATTCGGGTGCGCAAGAAAATTGTTGAAAGCATAAGTGTGGAGCACAGTATAGTATGTCTATGAAACAGGGACATTAGGAGAAGCAGACAGAAACGGTAGAAGCTTTTTGAAATGTTCTGCTTCAGATGTATGGGGATGATAGCATGGACAGACAAAGTTAATAACAAAGAGGTTATAGAAATAGTAGAGGAATAAAGATATCCGTGGAAAAAAATAGGAGAAATAGAAGGGCAGGACACGTTCTACGGTATTTTTGGGGAATAGTGTAGAATATATTACAAGCAGAGATAGGAAAAAGGAGGTAGAAGTAGGCCTAGATCAGACTATTGCAAACAGATAGTAAAACATGCAGACGTGAAAATTTCAAGGAACTGTGTAGGTTAGCACAGACTAGGAAACAATGATATACGTCTAACCAGTTCCAGGACTGAAGACTTAATGATGAAGGATCTCTGTACATTTTCTTTTTTGTGCAGAATATAAATTTGTATTTTGTACAATACCTTCAACTAATTCTTCATCATAACACTTATATAAGTATCCAATTGGTGCTAAAATATGATTAGAAAGTGTGAAATTTGATTTACTATCAATAGTTGCACCGTACGCAAATTGTTTATTATTCCTCCTAAAATTATAGGAAGATTTTTGGTAACACTGGAAGTAACAATGAAAAAATACATACGTGAAAGTTTGCATTGCATGCTTTTCTTTTTTTATTTTATTTTTTCCTATCATTCTATTTTGTCTTTTATCTTGAGTAGTTCTTTTGTTTGTTTCTATACTTGATCCGGCGAATCAAGACTATGCCATAGTCTGCAAGTACAGCTGCATTAGTTAAAGATATACAGAGTAATTTAGGACCCGATCGATCCGGGATAGATTTATATCAATTGGATAAACATAAGGAGGGGGATTTAAGAAAGGTAATAGTTGTATAAAACTAGTTATTGTATAAATATTTTTGGTAGGTTAAATGTAAATAACTAAGGGATCAGAATAGGGGATAACTGTATAAAATTATTTAGAGGTCGTATAAATGAGTTAGATAGGATAGACATAGGTAGATAGGGAATTCAAATAGGGAGAATAGTTGTATAAAGTATTAATTAGTGTCGTATAAATATTTTGAGAAGGTAAATGTAAATAGGTAGGTGAGTAAGGTAGGGGAAAAATTGTGCAAAATCAATTAGGTATTATATGAATAATAAGGGGAGTAATTGTATATAAATTAGTTAGTTATTGTACAAATGATCAAGGGGATAAGTATAAATTTAAAAACATAAATACAAAAATTTTAGGATCAATGTGATATTTGCGACACGTTAGGCGCCAAAAATGACATTGATTCAACGTTTAATATTTTAATTTGTGGGGAAAATGCTAGTGTCTTGTTGATCAGACACACTCCAAAGTCAATTCTAGGGATACTATTTTTTAAACGCCAACTTTAGTTTTAGTTTATACATTTTATTCATGACTAATCAATTTTGAAGACAGATTTATTTGAAGCAAGTCTATTTTCGCGTCTAAACCCAATGTAGTACCTTTGCGTAGAGCATTGCAGACGTGACCGCAAGTGTAGGACCCTTACTTACGTTATACTGACACGGTACGGAACGCGATACCGTGGCGTAGTTGGTATACGTGTGATTACTATGCCCAAGGTGCCGGGTTCGAATCCCGACACAGTCCGCTTAAAAAATGTTAGGTGAGCGTTTTTACAAATATACGCCCTCGTTTGGATGAGAGGTAAATGGAGGTCCCGTGTGTGTGTTGTACGCACGTTGAAGATCCCTACTTTGCTTCGAACAGTAAGGGTTTTGCAAAATTCAAAATTTTCCAGGTAAAATACTCGCTTCCTGACCAATGTAGTACTTTCAGGTGAAACATTGGAAAATCAAATGTATAGTGATACGATACGGAACAATGGAACCCATACCCTCTTTAATCCTAATTAAATTTCGGTATATGTAATATATTCAACTCAACAAATTAATACATAAACTACCTAAATCCCTAAAATGACAATATACACTTCATAATGGCATTAAAATCAACATGGGCACTCCACAACTATTAAATATAAATATTGGGTAATTGCATAAGATTAGTTGATTATGATTATAGTATTAATTAGTAAAACCACCGTCATCATACAAGAGTAATGATTCTTAATAATCCTTTTACAAACAATCTCTCAAATACAAAGATAATGAATCTAAAAAAGCTTTCACTTATAAACAATATTTTAAAGACAAATACAATGATTTGAAGTAACTTTCTCACAACAAATTATAAGGCATTCTACATATTAGTCTCTAATAAACAAATCTTAAACATATGCTAATTACTCATTAATAGATTCTTAATCAAGTCTTCCTTATAATTACTATGTACATCAATTACCTTTAAAAGTCGTCCAATTTAATATCATTTCCCTTAAAAAACCGCGTTAAAGTAACTGAATTCAATAAGTTTATTTTACATTATGTAATGACAAAATCAGTGCGGAGATTTGCCACAAACCTTTACAAGAATTTAAATTAACATCTTATTATGAAACTTAAATATTTAGAAATATGAGTCCATGCAAGTATCTCGTTATCACAAATAATCAAGAGAATTTATATACATTTGAATATAAATTTATAGAAAACATAATCTTTCATTATAAAATATGGATGAAACTCTTTTAATAAACTCTGGTTTGTTCGATAGACGCAATGAATACACTTATACGGTGTATTTCACAAATATGTTCTTATACAATAAAATGCTTAAACAAATTGGTCCTTTTTAGCATTTTCTCGAATTTATGAAGTAAACTATCATGCACTATCACATGGTATTGCTATGATTTTTAGTCGCAGTAATATACATACCGACAGAAGTCATCGTAAGGTTCTTGAACATGAACCGTCCGTGTGAGCTGGGTAGCAGATTTGCATTCCTGCATTTAGTTTGTAACCCGATGTACTTGGTTTGATATACATAAATTAATTCAAAAATAAATTCTTTTATATGTTATAAATGTGTTAATTAAATAAATTAAGAGTGAGATTAGTTGTTTAATAATGTTTAATTTTTTGTACTTAAAAGTTTAAATTAGTTCCTACAAATAGTGATTGAGCTAGTGTTAATGTAAACAAGGATCTGTAAATATTAGTGATTGTGCAGAATAATCGCACCGAACAACAGATTGTATTTTTTTTTGTTTCTAATGTGCGATGAGTGTTCGTTATAGGATTTTTCGCGTTGATTATAAATCGGTTAACATGCTTTCTATTGCCCTCCAGTCAAAATTGAACGTTTAATTCTGTGTTGTTTACATTAGTATTAATACAAATTGTGTATATCGTTCTTTGTACTGCATGTGATTTTTGTTTGTAGAGTACCTCTGAAGCTTCCCTGATTAGGTTCCAACAATAATCAACGTACATTCTAGCGATCCACTGCTCTTTGTATCAGATTTCACAATATATAGTGTCTTTCACCATGTTTGTCACTCACATACCCTAGATTTGTGGGAAAAAGGTCCAAATGCGAATGAAAAAAGCAAATCTTCAAAAATATGCTGCAACTTATATCGCTGTATGTGAAAATTAAAAGATTTACAATTTTTTTGTAACTTTTTGCCTTTATAGTTCCCAAGAAATTGGATCAACTTTGAATCGAATACACCGTCCTTTGTGATGTGACGAATTTGCGGTGCAACAAAAATGCTTTTTTTTTATTTTTGCCTCGCTTAGTCTGAGAAATTTCTCCTTCAGATATTGGAACCCTTTACCATCTTTATTTAAAGCTTCGATAAACTTTTTTATTAGTCACAGTTTTATGTGCAGAAGTGGTAGCAAAACGTTCTTTTTGTATCAACGAGAAGAGTATTTGTAATATTTTTTCTCCAGCAACAAGATCTTCTTGCATTTTCTAATCTTCTAGAACGTAGGTTTATCCTTTGTTCCTCTGTCCCGTTTGCAGAGAAAACAGCAGTACTTGTTGTAACCTAATCCTATTCCTAAACAAAAGTGCTATGACGCTTAAATCACCATCATCTGTATACCTAAAGCTTTCGTATTGTAATAGTTTTCCTTTATATGTACTGCGTGGGCAATATGGGCGGGGGGGTACGAATTTTCATTGCGGAGGAGAGCTTCTTTCAAGCTGAAAGTATATGAATCTATAAACAGTATCCATTCACTAATTCTGTATTTACCTCCTAAAGCATTTCTTAGGCTAGCAACATCTACACAGTACACTAATTAATCACACGACACAAGAAAATTAAGAAAATGTTATTTACGTCTACGATATGTGGATATATGCGTACCAGGGCCTCAATTCTTGAAATCGTTGAAACTAATTCCTATATGAATATGACGTCTTTTCCACACAAAACTAAAACTTTCGATTCTCGAAATTCGCATGTGAAAGTGTTCACACAAAAGTCGGAATATTTTCACCTTGGTATATCCTAGTGGAACAGAGGATTCTCATGAGAATCCGTTAGTCACCCTGTCAGTTGTAATGAAAGTTTTGGAGGTTAGGTTGTAGATGTGTGTGCTTTCTTATTTTGACAAGTGTACTTTTAAAATAAATTAAAACTTAATAAAATGGAGGATGAATTGATGGAAATTCATATGATTAGCAATATTACGGAGGCTGAAAATATTAATATTCCAATTTGTAGATCGCTAATATAGCCGCTTCTTTTTTCTAATATTGGTTTAGTTGCCATTGTTTATTATTATCAAACTTTACAAGTAACAATAATTTATTGATACACGCTAATAACCACGGACCAATTCTAATGACAGGATTGCAACAAGCGACGCACTCTATTCATTGAACAACAAAATTATACTTTGAGATAACATGATTGGTCAAAACGTACATATTTAACAGGGGTTTGAATAGACATACGTAAAAGTTGTGATTCGTAGGATTCGTTTCCGTTTGTTGTTCAAGAATACCAATTTCATAACATGATAATTTTACATGTACATTGTAACCCATGAAAGAGTTCGTGCGAAAACCTTTTCCTATGATTTCAGGAATTGGCCTCCAGTTTATAATAGATTTCAACCACGCAACCTAATCTTAAGAGTTCGGCTTGAGTTTTTGACAAACTTAAATCTCGGACTAAGTCATTAAGCTTTTCTTGTGAAAGTGAATTCGGGGTTCCTATGTTAAATGGTTAAGAATCAGGATCCGCGTCTTGTTCCATAGGAACAATATTATCTTCGGCAGAATTTTTACTATAGTCGAATGTATTGTAATGTATTTTATTAATTAGTAGAATCAAGTAGCCAGTGAATGGATAGTCGGTTTGAAAATCAAAACTTCTTTGGAATAAACATGGACATTAGGATTCAGAAATTGTAATTGTAAACAGAGTAGGTAGGTTACATATTCTGTCAAATTAAAAATAAAAAAGAATAGAGATCGGTATGCAACCAACGAAACGAGGTCAGTCGATAAATAGAATTTGAATAGTGAAGTACCTATAAGAACAAGTCCGGTCGATTAATTATATAAAAGACAAGTTTAAGAAATGAATTGTATTAGTATGTAATAGGAGTATAAAGATAGAAAAATATGTGTTACCCATAAGTAGAATAATAAGATTTATTAACCAGGACCATTTTGTAAGAGAACTATCAAACGTGATTGTGAATTATGAAAACAAGTTATAATACTACCGAGTTATGTTACCAGTGTGCCGTTTCTGTATTTAAGAAGAAATAGAGGAGTTACATAAAGAAAGTTATTTTATTCATAAAATAAATTTGGATGTTAACGAAAATAGGTATGCCCAAGAAATGAACAAAATAAATTCAGAAGAAACACCACTATCAAACTCATAACACAAAACGATCGAGGAAAAGGAAATTTAAGAACAAATTTACCAGACTGTCATCAAGGAAAGTAAAATGTCATTTATTATAGCGCTTATAATGATTAGAGTAGTAGCAGATTTATCAATTTTGACACTTATAATATCTTATATGATCGAGTATCTATTTACAGGTTTCTCGACAAAATTAAGCAAAGTAATAGTTGAAATATCAGGAAACTTAATCTTCACAATTAATGCCTTTTGAATATTTCAGAGAGAACTGCTGACATCGAAGGTTACGACAGTATATGAAATTTAAGACCGAAAGAAATAGAAACAACGGAGAGAAATTTAAATAAGACTCAGAGGATACAGGACCACAAATAGTGAGTACGTTAATAAGATAGTGTTAGCTGCTATATCACTAATGATATTTAAAATCAAAATCATAATTAATAACCTAAATTTGACAAGTGTCATTTAGACATTAGAAATTATAAATAGAAATTTGATTCCAATCACCTTTAATTAGAACATTTTACAATACTAAATTTGTATAATAAATATAAAATTGCAAACCCATCCGGAGATAAGAGTAGAGCTAGCCGAGATAGATTAAGGATTTTGAAAGGAATAAAGATTGACATATAATATTTGCTTGATACAAGGTGTACGGGTAGAGATACACCATAAAATAAAAGTATCAGCACAGTATATATTTGTGGACGTTTAAGGACAGGCAAATTTGAGTTGTAAAGAACTGGTCTGGGAGCCGATGGCAAGTTTGAGTACTGTAGAGTATGTTTCGACTTCAGTGAAATTCCAGATAGATTGGTCAATCAAAAATAACAATCTGTAACATGACCTTTAGGTTCTTTGTACACCATTGACTTACGGGTACCGCCGCGCGAATTATATGCGGCATTCAAAGTTTATCCTAATTTCTTAGTGTACATCCAAAATAAAGTTCACAAGCTTCTTTGATTAACGTAGTTATCGTATTTTTCTTAGATTTAATCGTAAACTCGTCAGATACGTAACAAAATGACGTTTGATTTAGACACTTTCACGGCATTCTATAATGTCTATCGGCAACATATACTGTACAGTAAAATATTATTCTTTTATTTATATTTTATATCTATTTATAGACGCGTTTAGGATATCAAGTGGTGCTCATCCTGGCCGCGGCGCTAATATATTTCAAGCCGGCATTTCCTGCGAATTTTAGAATCTTTGTCAGACATTATGACTCTATTCACGTTCCAATGAAGAGTCACTCACCAGTTTATGTAAAAATTCTGAGTGCAAATTCGGTTTTAACCACCTAAAGTACATAGAAGACACCCGTCAGACGTCAAGAAACCAAAATCGTAAGGTTTGTGTTATTACACTTGTATTTATTGAAAATAAAGGACAATTAAAAATTCGTTACAGTATCGTTATATAAATTGATAAGAGGCAACAGTGGTACTTCAAGAAGGAAATCCAAGAATAAGGCTATTAGTACATTCAAAATGAAATTATTTAAATTTAACTAACTGAAACATTCTGCATCTCTTTAAAGCTACTTCAACGTAACCTACATCGTGAAACTAGAAGCCATATTTCTTTACGTAAGCTAGGTTATTAAGGTAACATTTCTAGTGGAAACCCTTATTAATTTGAAAGCATACGCTTAATAGACGGCAAGCTTTTGCATCGTTATATTAAATAAGGGTTGTTAATAGCATAATTTACATGACTCGAGGTAAAATTGAGACCTATTTATGGAAAAGTGCTGTAGATTAAAATTTAAAGCCCATCATGTTATATAATTGGTATCCTACATTAGTTAAAAGTGTATTAGACATGATAATTAATGTGGCGTGTGTAATCTTTATTAATTTATTACGCTTGTAAATATTCTGTAGGGTTTCTGTCATACTTAACAGTAAACGTTTTGTAAATTGGGGTTCCTTTTGAATATTTTTCCCATATACCACTCAATTTGACATTTTAAAAGTAAAGTAGGTATGTTCTCCCGAAGTAGTGAGGCATTTACATATACAAGCAACGAATTAATAATTATATCCAAAAAATAATACAGAACGTTTTAATTTTCTCAAATCACACTCCTCGCAAAATTTAAAATTCAAAAAATACTTTCCTAAAGGGTTTATAGGCAGTTACTTCTAAGTGTTCTGCTACCAAGAGCTGCTATAAATGCTTACTTTTGTTGAATCGAGTAAACTGTTTTTTAAACTAAATTTTGAACAAGAGCTACGATCACCTCCAAACACCTAACGAATCGGCTAGTATTACTGTTAACACTAAAATTGTTTGCATTATATATCATACCTTGTTAGTTTCGCAACCATGGTGTTCTCATCATCATTAGGTCTTGAGTCCTGGAACTGGTTAGACGCGTACCATCATTGTTTCCTATTCTGAACTAACCTACAGGCTCCCTGAAATTTCCAATCTGCATCTATCATAATCTGGTGTCCTAATGAACTGAAATTTTGCGCATTAGCAAGAACACAAAATTTTGTTTGAAACTTAGTTTGATCAAATTTTGCTTACGAATCCTAAAAATAAGAACAGTTGTAGGCCCAACAACAGAAGAATATAAACATGAAAAATATAAGGATTCACATTGTGGCCATCTTATAGTAAAGCAGATGTTTAGAAATCAAATAAATGACTTAAAATTTCTACAGTAGTGGTCGTCGATGATGGAAATCACTCAGCTATGGTGATATGCCAATTAAATTTCGGAAACCTAACAAAAACATCTACATCAAAGAAGTGAAAGTTATAGAAAACTGAAGAAGATGAAGTAAGAAGAATATTTCAGCCAGCTTTAGTAGCAAAGCAAATCCAGAAAACAAAAGAAGAGTGAATAGTTAGTATAGAAGGAATTTACGCATACACCTTGACAGAACTAAGCGAGTTGGTAAAAAACCTTGGATAAAAATTAAATACGTAAGTTGGTTGATGGATCCAGAAAAATATAAGAAACCAGTAGCTTATTTGGAAGTACAATGTACAAGTAGCTCTAAATGGAATAAATAGAAAATGTTGATCAACCAAGAAGGATTAGACTGGTGAAAGCTAGTCGGAAATTGAAAGCCAAATGATTTGTAGAAAGGTACATTAGAAAGTAAAAAAACTGTTTTGGAAAGAGTAAAATATGCAGTGGAAATTTATAAATTAAGAATAGAGTATCTTTGTATAGCAGTAAAAAAAGGTTAAAATACACTGAAGAGCTGTATAGAAAAATGCATTATAAGCCGATGTTCTAGAATGCTTATATATTGCTCTTTATGTAATTTATACGGACTTTCATACAAAATGCAACACAGAAGTCGTTGATCGAATTTAATAAAATTTTCACAAAATGCTTATTGTGATAAAACAAACAAAAGATTAAAGTTTAAAAACAAAACAACAGAAATAAAAATGCACTCGTATAAACGGTGAGGCACACTGTCAACCAAGTGATCAATTTTTTCCTGCGGTATTTCATCTCAAGCTTCCTGAATCCGACGTCGAAGATGCTGCAAGTCGTTTGGTGAATGTGGTAATTTACATAGCTTTCGATCGATCATATTCCAAACATGCTCAAAGGGTGAGAAATCTAGGGAACGAGAAGGCCGTGGAAGAATACACTGTTAGCGTTTTGTAAACATTGTATTGTAATCCATAACCGTATGAGGACGTGCGTTATCTTGTTGGAAAATACGATTTCACAATCCCTAAAGAAATGGAAGTGCAACAGGCTCCAGCACATTGGCAATGTTGAAACGTATTATTCAAAGGCCTACTAAAACACTACTTTATTAACACCATACTTCAAGTTAGGTGTCTGCAAAACGAAATCTTCCGACGTAACTAGGGGTCTATTCCTTGGGTAGAGCTATGAGCAATGGGGGGGTAAGTCGAAATCTGTAGGGGTCACACTCAAACTAAAACAAACAGGCGCCACCAAGTCCAGATTGATTTATATTAATGGCATAGCAAATTTCTAAGGGCGGACTTGGAGACCCAAAGAAAAAAAGATCGCCTTCGCTGACATACAAACTTGTCTTAACAGAATAAGACACTGCTCCTGTAAGAAAGAATATAGTTAGGTTACCTAAAAAAATGGGAACACTATTTGCGTCCCTCAAGTATATCTAAAATGCATAGAGAATATTTCTTACATAATGGAATCATAAAATTTAACTCTTTCTGTGTTTTGTTTACCAGGTCTGATCAAACCAGATCAGAATAAAAACTTTAAATGTAGATAATTAATTTACTAGAAAGAATTTTCTTTGTTTCAGTAAATAAAATTTCATGATAATTAAATAAAATAAATATGTGATATTCTTGCAAAATTGTTGTAAGGTTTAACAACTGATCCTTACTCAAATATATAACACTTCAGTGTAACTAACAATATTAAGTTTCTTTATAACCCAACCAGATCTGTGTAGGTCACTTACAAATGAATATATGAAATTTTCTCATTAATTTAACAAAATTAAAATTAGTTTGAAGTTAATAGAATCACCAAGATATTCTTTAATTTTATCAAAAGTGGCAGTACTGTAATGTTAAACATCTGTTAGCCATTATGCAATTGTTGACGGCATTGTTCAAATAAACAGGTGACGTAATAGCAGCTGTTAATTTACGTTGCAGCCATATGTAGTCACATCTTTACAAAACTAAGTGAAATCAAATTTTGATACTGGGGAAAACCAGCTTAATTACAGGTAAACTGAATAACAATTTTGTACATCTAACAAACAAAACGAAATAATGTACTTACAGAAGGAAGTACTGAGGAAATTCTTAATTCTATTACGAACCCAAATACCGGCTGTCGTCCTTGGTTGCAATGGAAACAACTTCGCAGAGCGGGCCTGCTGTTAAATATGTTTGTTTTCCATGCTTTATTACAGATGCAAGAGCGAAGCGGATTTTTACATTGGTTCACGGCATCTTTTATTCACAGCGTACTCCTCCGTTGTCTAATTTTATTTCAAAGTGGTCGTGCGGTTTTCTAATTTATCGTTGCAATTTCTGACGTATTGTTGCTTTTCTAACGTATGGTTGCTTTTTCTAAGGTATGGTTGATTTTTCTAACGTATGGTTGCTAGCGCTAAATAAATTTTAAATTAGCTAATATGATAACGAATATGCAATATATGGATTAAGTACTAACCGTTACTCAGGAAGTGCTTCACCAAATCAAAGCGACCCGGAGGTCACTCGTCATTCTCTTCGAATGCATCTTCACGCTGCCCTAAACTATCGACGAGTGCGCTCGCCGCGCTCCTGCAAGGTGGGAGGATCATAAGTGTGGTTCTCGAACCTCTCACGCGCGCGCTAGTGGCTTGTGGATTTGCACCGAACTCCGAAACAAATAGACTACTAATCCTAGATATAGCAATACTATAAAAATTTGATTGTTACTTGAATCTTTATATTAGTTAATAAAGGTATTTCAATATTCATGGTACGTTTAATGAGTATGTTCCTTTGCTGCTAAAATAAAATTGTTACACTACCCTTTCCTAAAAGAAAAAATTTTTTTTAAGAAAAACTCTAAATATAACAAATACAAAAAAATTTTTATAACAATACTAGTCTTTCCTACCTTCCTAACTAACTATGCAATTTTATAAATTTATTCAAATGGGGGACAAATATTTACAAATGAGTGTGTTGGTAACTACGCGTACCTGACGTCCATCGGGAGACAAAATCGGGAGTCACAATCGGTAATAATCAAAATTGGGAGGGTCAAATTAGAAAGTCAAACACTCCACGGGACAAAAAAAATTCAAATTTACAATATTTCCTGACTTGAGATTCTTACTTCTAACAAGGCTAATATTTCTTACCTATAACCAAACACTTACAACTTATTTCTAATTTCAAAAAAAACTTCACTTCCAGGAGCTCATTTAGCTCTATCTACAAAAAAAAGGAATGCTTCCTCATCAAGACAGCATAACTATTCAAAACATCATCACTACACGGTAATAATCAAAAGTAAGACCCTACTAATAGGTCTATATTTAAACACCATCATCACAAAGTGATAATCAAAACAAAGGTGACCTAATCAAAAGGTTACTCATCAAATGCAAATACAAAATATCATCGCTTCATCGTAAAGAGATGATCAAAACAAAGGTAACCCAGCCATAAGGTTACTCACAAAATTCAAATTCAAAATATTATCATCACAAAGTGATAATCAAAACAAAGGTAACCTAACCAAAAGGTTACTTACAAATCTCAAATACAAAATATCATCACTTCATTGCAAAGGATGATCAAAACAAAGGTAACCTAACCAAAAGGTTACTTACAAATCTCAAATACAAAATATCATCACTTCATTGCAAAGGATGATCAAAACAAAGGTAACCTAACCATGAGGTTACTTATCAAATGCAAGTACAAAACTGGGCCAGTCAGGGCTGTACTATCCTACACCCTACTGAATATCCTATCACTAATTTCTAACAAACAACTGATCTCATTAGTGATGGACCAAACGGTGAGACACACCAAACCAACTTTGACCTTATCAAATCAAAGAACTTCTAATGGTCAAAAGGAACAAGGAAAGAATAATCTAATATTCTCTCTACCTGGATATGTAGAAATCAGGACCAATAATCAAATAGCCCATCTACTTCTACATAGTAAGGATATCTGTCAAAGACATCCTCCAAACACATCTCTGAGCAACGCGCGAGCAAAATGTCCAGCGTGCACACTAAGGCACACCTCAAACCTACAAAACTTACAAAATCTCAAACCACTTACTTCACTTCTCAAACAAAATACTCAATATTAGTGGACCGACACTAAATCAGAACAAAACAAAACGAACCACTACGTCATTACTTAATATCAACAAGATGATCGGATCTGAATTAATCGTCAGGATCATCATTTTCATTTGGATATGATGCATCAACTGGTTTCAAGTCCTTTACGTGCCATTTCCTGCTTTTGACCCATCTTCGTTCTCTAACTCATATACTAAATTGGAATGTTTTTTCCGAACTTTACTCATAACGAACTTAGGGGCTAACTTAGCGGAAAATTTATCACTCGCACTCGAGAGGACCTTATTAGCTCTCCAAACACTTTCTCCGACTCGGAATGAAATGTCTCTTCTCCTAAGATTGTAGCGTTTACTTGAACGTTGGTAAGCTACATGCAAATTTTCACGGACATTTCCAAAAATATTAAACAAAGGTTGACGATCCAAAACATACGAAGGTCTACTACTGAAGACGACATCAATATCCTCACCAGGTATAAATTATCATTATAAGCTTTTCCACTTAACTGCCTTGAGGAGCATACACAGCATTGTACCACATCTCTTGGATCTCGTACCTTGCACACAAAACTTCAAAAACATGTCCAATCAACTGTGGACCATTATCACGAATAACAAATGGTGGTATTCCGTATGCAAAAAAAATACTTGTTCTTCTAAGAACTTCTCAATCAAATGTGCTGTGGCACTTCGCAAAGGTTGCAAAATCGAATATTTCGAAACCAATCACCAACAACTAAAAGTCATTTACCTGCTTATGAATCATCAATAAAAACTAATCATGACAATAGCTAACAAAAAAAATCAGTGTTCAGGTACACCCTCATCCTACTACAAATCGAACTGTCGAAACAACTACAATGCTTCACAACGCCTAAATATGCTAGAGTGACAAACCCTCTACGAGTCTCACCTAGACTAACAATACCAAAAGTTTACATCAAATCAAAAAAGGATGCAAAAAAAAATCTAGAGCGCCTAACTCACCTCGAGTCTCGTCTGGACTGACATACTGCTGAGCGACCAACCACGACGACAAGTTCCGCCTAGACTAAATTGCGTTGCAATGCCGATCTAAACAAAAATCTGCTAACAAAATCAAAAACGTGCTTATGCACAAGAGCAATTCTCAAATGACACGACGACAGCTCACTCCAATGTACCTTCAAGATAGAATCTCTAGCCTTATAATCAAATTTGGACAAAAATGTTCTTTATTGACTCAAACAAATCAAACAACAGGCTTATCAGCTTCTTTAGCTGACAGTCTTTCAAAAATTTTTTCAAAACTGGTTTCTCACTCACTACTCCCGTTCTTCTTTAAGCAGACAAACAATTCGGAATATCCGACATGATTACAAAAGCCTAATGGAATCAAACTGAAAGATCTAAATGATCTGAACCTTACAAAATGATCAAAACAAATTCGTACTACTAAAGGTAAAATCAAAAAATGTTTTGGTAAAATTATTTTTGCCAAAACAATATCAAAAAAAATTTAAGGGGTCAAAACAGAATGAAAGTTAAAAATAAATTTAACTAAGTTAATTAATTGATTGACTGTGGTTTAACGTTACAACCAATCTTTTATCAAAAGCGAACAAACAAATCTAAATGTCAAATAGACTTTAAGCAAACAAATTTCGACGCAAAATAATTTTTGGACAAATAGATTTCAAAGCAAAATAAATTTTGAGCTAACAAATTTCGATGCAAAACTATTTTTGAACAAACAAATCTCGAAGCAAAATACTTTTCGAACAAACTAATTTCGAAGTAAAACAATTTTTGAATAAACAAATTTCGAAGCAAAAATAAATTTTGAACAGACTATTTCAAAGTAAAATTATTTTTGAACAAACAAATTTCGAGGTAAATCAAATTATGAACAAACAAATTTCGAGCTAAATTAAATTATGAACGAACGAATTTCGACGAATCACTCGTTGAATAAACAAATTTCGACGCGCCTAGCGTTGAACAAACAAATTTCGACGCCCCAAACGTTGCCGGCGCCAGTGAAACGTATTATTCAAAGGCCTACTAAAACACTACTTTATTAACACCATACTTCAAGTTAGGTGTCTGCAAAACGAAATCTTCCGACGTAACTAGGGTCTATTCCTTGGGTAGAGCTATGAGCAATGGGGGTAAGTCGAAATCTGTGGGGTCACACTCAAACTAAAACAAACAGGCGCCACCAAGTCCAGATTGATTTATATTAATGGCATAGCAAATTTCTAAGGGCGGACTTGGAGACCCAAAGAAAAAAGATCGCCTT
Organism: Platerodrilus igneus; assembly: GCA_036346225.1. NCBI lineage: Eukaryota > Metazoa > Arthropoda > Insecta > Coleoptera > Lycidae > Platerodrilus > Platerodrilus igneus. The sequence goes on along the minus strand of JARFIW010000202.1, from coordinate 722,933 downwards.
CGCTGACATACAAACTTGTCTTAACAGAATAAGACACTGCTCCTGTAAGAAAGAATATAGTTAGGTTACCTAAAAAATGGGAACACTATTTGCGTCCCTCAAGTATATCTAAAATGCATAGAGAATATTTCTTACATAATGGAATCATAAAATTTAACTCTTTCTGTGTTTTGTTTACCAGGTCTGATCAAACCAGATCAGAATAAAAACTTTAAATGTAGATAATTAATTTACTAGAAAGAATTTTCTTTGTTTCAGTAAATAAAATTTCATGATAATTAAATAAAATAAATATGTGATATTCTTGCAAAATTGTTGTAAGGTTTAACAACTGATCCTTACTCAAATATATAACACTTCAGTGTAACTAACAATATTAAGTTTCTTTATAACCCAACCAGATCTGTGTAGGTCACTTACAAATGAATATATGAAATTTTCTCATTAATTTAACAAAATTAAAATTAGTTTGAAGTTAATAGAATCACCAAGATATTCTTTAATTTTATCAAAAGTGGCAGTACTGTAATGTTAAACATCTGTTAGCCATTATGCAATTGTTGACGGCATTGTTCAAATAAACAGGTGACGTAATAGCAGCTGTTAATTTACGTTGCAGCCATATGTAGTCACATCTTTACAAAACTAAGTGAAATCAAATTTTGATACTGGGAAAACCAGCTTAATTACAGGTAAACTGAATAACAATTTTGTACATCTAACAAACAAAACGAAATAATGTACTTTCAGAAGGAAGTACTGAGGAAATTCTTAATTCTATTACGAACCCAAATACCGGCTGTCGTCCTTGGTTGCAATGGAAACAACTTCGCAGAGCGGGGCCTGCTGTTAAATATGTTTGTTTTCCATGCTTTATTACAGATGCAAGAGCGAAGCGGATTTTTACATTGGTTCACGGCATCTTTTATTCACAGCGTACTCCTCCGTTGTCTAATTTTATTTCAAAGTGGTCGTGCGGTTTTCTAATTTATCGTTGCAATTTCTGACGTATTGTTGCTTTTCTAACGTATGGTTGCTTTTTCTAAGGTATGGTTGCTTTTTCTAACGTATGGTTGCTAGCGCTAAATAAATTTTAAATTAGCTAATATGATAACGAATATGCAATATATGGATTAAGTACTAACCGTTACTCAGGAAGTGCTTCACCAAATCAAAGCGACCCGGAGGTCACTCGTCATTCTCTTCGAATGCATCTTCACGCTGCCCTAAACTATCGACGAGTGCGCTCGCCGCGCTCCTGCAAGGTGGGAGGATCATAAGTGTGGTTCTCGAACCTCTCACGCGCGCGCTAGTGGCTTGTGGATTTGCACCGAACTCCGAAACAAATAGACTACTAATCCTAGATATAGCAATACTATAAAAATTTGATTGTTACTTGAATCTTTATATTAGTTAATAAAGGTATTTCAATATTCATGGTACGTTTAATGAGTATGTTCCTTTGCTGCTAAAATAAAATTGTTACAATGTAACTGGCTGTGTTTAAGTTACCATCGATGACGACCAAGGGTGGCCTGCTACCATAACATATTACACCACATACCATCACTCCTTGGATAAGGGCTGTATAGCGTTCCACAAAAAATGTTGAATTATTGCGTTCCCCGCGCCTACGCCTAATTCTTCTGCGACTGTCGTAGGCCGACAATCAAAATCGTAACTTGCCACTAAACACAATTTGATACCATTTAAAAGTAAATTTCCTACTTAGTTGCTGGATTCTAGTCTGCGGGTACAGTGAAGTGGAGTAAAAGAAAGACACAAAGGGATGGTATGAGTGCAGCCCATAAGATTATATCCGGCGATAAACATATGAAATTGACATTCTGCGTCCTGCACTTCCATCCAATCTATTGCCATTGAGTGAGTTGTTAGACGTATCTCCGTCTCTCTCTCTCTCTCTCTCTGTGTGTGTGTGTGTGTGTGTATGTGTGTCTCTCTCTCTCTTTCTCTCTTTCTCACCTTGGAGGCGTCCAGATCTAGGACGGCGTTGTTAAACCCCTTCATCGAATTATCTGGACCAACATCTTGCCAACGTTGCAACATTAGGATTTACACGGCTAGCAATATCTCTAAATGAAGAAAGTCCCATCTTTCTGATCCCAATAATACGGCCACGTTTAAAATTATATAGTTGCTCATAATTTGCATTTTGGCAAACTCTTGGTATACCTACATGTCGACAAAGCAATGCAATAATGGGAAGACTAATAAAAAATTTGACTGTTATTACACACCAATAGCCTGTTTACAACTAACTGATATTAAGTGACAAAAAGGAATGAAACAAAAAAAAGCAAAAGGAAAATGTCTAGATTTTATTTAAATTTTAATTATTACATTGTATTATTAAAATGACTGTGTTTTGATAATTATACTAAAATCGATCAACAACTTCTGTATCTTAGGTTTTATTATAAAAATCACTATATATAGAGCATATGGAGAGAACTATCAGTATTCGGTTAGTCTTGCATAGTAGTTTGTTACTGTGCAAGACTAACCGAATACTGACAGTTCTCTCCATGTGTTCTAAACACGCATAGCTAATATCGTTGAACAAAAATAGTAATAGCAGTAGCAGCAGCAGCATCGCCAGGGTGATGGTTCCTGAAGAGTATATATTTAATGCGAAAGATCTAGTTGAAGAAATTTTTGGAACCTAGCCTTTGACTGAATCTGCTATTGTTGCCCTATTCGCACCGGACAGACCACAGAAAGTGTTTTTCTCATTTACGTAATTGCTATTAACTATTGTAGTGATCCGTAGTATTTTCCTAAGCCGATTTTCATTGGTTAGTAATTATTGCAAATATTAAGGTGCACTTTTGGATATTCGAAGTTATTTGTTTGAATAGCTCAGTAACCACTTGTGGGTTTCTAAACGCATTTCGTGACGTCAGGATTTACATTATAAAAGGCGCAGGGAAGGTCTGCGAGATCGATCTTGTCGACCAGGTTAGGGAACTTGACTTTAGAATTTCAAAATGGAAGGTCGAAAAGCTTCACTTGGAGGTTTTATTAATGGTAATGTTTTATAAGTTTATAATGTAGTTGCTATTTAAGGCAATCTGATTACATTCGATAATTCTAGACCTGTTTTGAATGCGATGTTGGTACTTATTGTAAAACTGTTATTAATGTAAATATTGAAAACAATATTGTTGTGATTACCTGTTGCTTTTGTCTTTAAATTGTTGTATACAATGCTACCTTGCCGGTGGTTTACTTATGATGTTTAATATGTAGTATCATATGGATTTGGGATTTTATTGCACATGTTTTATGTGTATAAGAGCGTTGTTTGGTTTAACAACCGACAACTAACATTTATTTATTTGAATTAATGTGTATTCAGCATCTAATACAGAGTTGCAACTTCAATTGCATCGCACTTATTGCAGAGTCAATAGAAAATGTGCCATTACTGTGATTTTACGACTATTAATGAAAAGTACTGACATTATTCGTTAGATATTAAACAAATTATTGGGCAGGTTTCAATATGAACAGTATTATATTTCTATGTTATATTTGTTTGATATTTGTGATACTTTGGCATTTTTATTATGTGCAGTTATTTTATTTCAACATATTAACCACATTTACAACTGCATCGTTCACCTCTTGCTTTAAACTTAATTATATGTTTGTTTGTGTTTATCTTGTTATTTAGCCGATGTTCCTATATAATTAACTAGTATTTAACGTTTGCGAAAATTGTTGTGATGCAACTAAATTGAACCTCTTGTATGTGCGACCATCTCGTGCCTTTGTGTTTGCATTTATGATTATGTTGGAGATAGTCTATTCAATAATAAGTGCCTTTTAAACTATGTGCAATTACACCTTAAGTACATTTTAGCGATTTATGTTGTCTTGTCAATGTAATTGTAGTCGTACTCTTTTGCAAATAAAATAATAGGAACTAGGCTAGCCTTTGTGAGATATTTTGTAACACGGGCTGGAAACTGTTAATGCGCGTGATTGAGCATTTGTAGTCAAGGTAGAGGTTACCTTCCTGGTGTCCCCCATCTTCAACTTTAGCTGCGTAGTATTGGTTATCCGACCTAAGTACCTCCCAGAAAAGACTAGCTGGACTACACTAACATTTTTTCAGTCGTCATGTGTGGTACGTCTGGGTAACAGTTGACATCCCGTCAAATTCAGTGTTGGTGATCTGGTTAATTGTACGTCACCTGTCCTTGCCGAGATATGACAAATGCAGTTGGAAACGTGAGAGCAGTTTAGGGGCTTTCTCTGCCCTGCTCTTTCCACAATCGCCCAGGTTGAGTACGACACTGTTTGCAATAAATGTCATTTTTCCATGCTTTCATGCGAATGACTTATTTAGTGATTATTGTTTTGATTAAAAGTAAACTTAGGTAAATTCTGTAATTTTATTTCAATCCTTCTCACCTAAACGCCATTTCCCCAGCGTGATAACACAACGTAGGTATCATCGAACAACTACCACTAGATGTTAGACCATGCAGCCCGGTGTGCCGTTTAGAAAGGACGTTCGGATCAGTTCTCAGGTCGGTTACACTACACATTTATGGTTTTTTAGAAACAGTAAAGTTCAACAGTCTACCGCTTCCAAATTCACATCTGTAGAAAATGTTTTTTCACTACAGTCAGCGCCTTGCATGAGGGTAGCCCTTGCAATTCTGAACAGCAGGATGAAGCAGGATCATACATATACGTTAGAAAATATTTTAAGTTTATAGAAGCAGTAGCAACAAACTGCCTTTTCATTTATATTATATTCGAAGCAAGTTGAAAAAAGGTCCTGCAGATTCGAAGACAATCATTAGGACGGGCGCCTTCTTGTCTTCCTATGAATATCAAGTGCTTTATAAAGTTTTTCTTCATGTACATATCTAAAAATAATATTTTATACTGCGCTGCAGATTTGTAACTACGTTTCCGTGTTAAAAGGAATATGCACAGGACCTGATGTGATTAATAGTCGCGAAGACAATGGCAGCGCTGACAAATATGACAATGTAGGGTTTCTAAATATGCAAGGCACCGACAGATTCGTGAAGAAGTTGAATTACTCAATAACTTTAAATTTTATAAACAATTAAATATGGTGTATATATATATATATATATATATATATTGCTGTGAAACCTCTTGAATTACCTGGTCTGTTGATTTTCTTCTGTTATTCGCCTCGGCTGCTCCTCTAGATAACTTTCATCCTCATTCATAAAAAAAACAAACACATTCCTACCACAAACAACAACGTTAACTCTATTTACATCAATATTCACAATACATTAAAATTTCAAAATTAAAATTCAGCATAAATTTCAGTATCAGAAAATTTCAAGATTAAATTTATTATCATTTTAAAGTGCATCCAGAATTAAAGTCCTTGTAGGATGCCTACTAATTACTATAACAATATATGCAGACCGGAGTCTGAGTACAAAGGAGCATCTACCACCCTTTACGTTAATTAACCAGGTTCGTCTAATTGAGCTCAAAGACATACCCATATTTTCATCATAATACAGAACATCAATACTAAATACCCCTTTCTACTTAAACAAGCAAATTTCACCTTAAAATTAAAATATTATTGTTAGTACAATTTCACTACTGTCCATTTTAAATAAACAAATTATAAAGTTATTCAACACACACCAAAATATCAAAGTTCGAACAAAATAGTATAATTTACCTGAAGGTTACTGCACTCGTAGCTTCAATGTACATCGTCCCTTTGTTAATTACACCATTCCAACTGGGTTATATTTACGGCTTCTGATTCTCAACGCTTTTAAAATTTTCTCCATCACCATTTATTTAAAGTTGTTTCTGGGCTTTTCCGGAACTCATCTGTGTATATCTTAACCTTGTCTTGTGGATCCAGACACGTTTATGCACCATTTAATTATTAATACCCCGAAAATAACAAAGAAATTCATACTTCTTTCACCAATATACGCCAAAACTGCCTACTTTTGTGTATTTATTTGTCGTAGTAAATTTTACCAATTGGTACAGTGATACTAAACTTTATTACCTTGTATCTTCTTTTCTAAGTGCACTAACGTACATTCATTGTAGCACGTAAAGAACAAACTGTTTTTTTTATCACAAAATATTCGAGCAAACTGTTTAAATTATTTAATCAAAACCGGAAAACTAAAAAGCACTGTTTAACGCGTTGAATCAAGTCGAAGATCTAAGAGAGCTTGTTCATATTCCCCTGGGTATATATAGAGGTTAGCCTGTCTGTCGGTCGAGTTTCCAAAACGGACAATTCTAAAGAATTTCGCCTGCTATGTTCCCATTCCGCAGCCCGGCATGCGATTTTACGAATTTTGCACTCGCCCCAGTTAAATCTCAGAAATTTCAACACGGCACGCAACGTCTGGAAATAACTAATTGAATTTTATACAGAAATGTTATTTTTACCTCTCAAATTTTGCCTTTTACTTTCAACCAATCGCAACCCTATGACGTTGCTCTACTCACGCCTTTTACTATATGTGCCTCGGTCTTGCGCCTATTATCTGTCTCTATCTACCCTGTTCTTATTAGTGCAAATTGATATTCCTTATTATCGATTATTTCAGTCCATGTGGACTATCTGGGTTAAATAACCCCGTATCGCGCCTTCCCGTGAATATTAAGCCACGGTTTCTCCAAGATTCTTTGTAACCATTAATTATCTGCAACATTTACGCAGAATGAGCTTTTAAAAATACGCAGGTGTTTAAACATACTATTAATTCTCAGAGCTTTATTTCATGGTATTTTATTGGGTTTTTCAAGTTTTTATAGATATTATATGTTACTAACGGTTCAATTAACTTCAATTAAAATAATACCCTTTAATTTTTAGTGAATCCTAATTAAATATTCAATTATTATCTGTACGTTTTGTTTAATACCGGTTACTTAAAATAGAGTTAATTAATATAAATTTTGCACGTAATTTCTCTTATGTTTAATGAAACGAATGAATTTTTATGCTTCACGTTTTTATTTAATAACGCGTACCTTTTCCCAAAGCTTCTAAACGGTGATTAAAATTATTTGATGTGATTATTTAATTTTCTACCCTGGTCTAAATATGAGTAATATATATATATATATATATATATATCATTATGTGATAAAGATGTCAAAAGAGTCCATTGAGCACCACATTCTGTGAGAAAACATACCCGAAAACAAAATTTTTCAATATTTAAATTTTACCCTGCATAATATTCTCATTAGATTCCTATAAAAAAAATTCCATGTAAAATAACACTCTAAGTACATATAGTGTTGTGAGATACCATTTAAAAGAAAGCCCAATCAAGCACTCATTGATTCCAATCCGTGTGTAAATATTTATTCTGTAGAAAAATACCTTTAAAATAGGTTTTATTGCATTTATACAGACTGAAAAACGAGTCTAAGGATTTAGCTACTTTAAGAATACTAAATGACCACGATGTCGAGTAATCCGCTTTAAGAATATCATTCAAAAAACGTAACACACTGTTTTGAAAGATTAATAGTTTCAGCCGGCGAAAATATAAGAGTTCGTACTTTTCTAAAATGTAAATTTCATAATGCAGTCATCCTCGTTTAAGATATCATTTAATAAACATAGTACATTGTTTTGCAAGACAAATGGTTCCAGACTTTTCGAGAACTATTATATTTAAGTTAAGGAGCTAATTATCTTGAGTGAATACACAGCCCAATTTGAAGAAAGCGGCAACACCAAGAAACTATAAACCAGATAAGATAACAAGCTTTAGTGTCTATACAGAAGCTCATAAAATTACAATGCGAAAGCGAAAACCAACAGATTGATTCATTAATAAAGGATATAAAACTTCTTATGATTGCAATAAAAACTGATGGTCCATTAAAGAACTCGAAATTGTGGTAGATTGTTACATCATGAGAATGACTCATACTTCTAGAATGTCATTAGAGAGTTTGAGACCTATTACGTATTTAGGATTTTATTATATAAAGACAGAAACTAATAAGGAGCGGTATTCATTTATACGGCATTCAAGATCGAACATTTACGATTTGAATATAAGTTATGAAACATTCGATCATTGATGGATAGTTATTTTTTAGAGTGCAAAGACGACTTATTGCTCCAATATAAACAATAAGTTATCTTAGTGCAAGGTCGTCAGTTATTTTAATGTATTAAAAATTAGAGCAATTTTGATCTGTACTTCGACGTACGAAGATTGAGTAGAATGGAGATCTGAAAATTTTGAACCAGAAATTTTTCTAAGCAGTTAATTCCGATGGAAACGATCTGTTAAACAGCAATTATAAGCAAAAATAGATGGACTTAAAAATAAAAATGTTCGCAAAAATTTGACGATCCAAACCGCAAGTATAACTTTGTTTTAAAACTATAAAGACAATTTGTGTATTATTAAGTAGATTAAGTTGGTTTAAGTTTTTAGTTTGCGTATACAAATTATTTGTGAATGGATAGCTTTCTAGCAATTTTGAGGTCAGATCCCGAAGAGATTTTACCCTTACAAACGTTTCTGCTTAAAGTCGTTGATCAACTACACTGAGACGGGGTAATATAAAAATATTTAAATTATCATAAAATTTTAAAGAAAATTTTAACTAATATGAAATGCTTTGGGGTTTCTAATTATTAATAAGGATTATATGAAGATTGTATTACTATGTGAGTAGTGATAAAATGGCGTTTTTTCATAAACTTAAGCTCGAAATTGCATTTATGAGGGTTATTTGTATCTGTGTGTAAGTATATTTTTTAGATAATGTGTGTATCCGAAAGATGTTTTTTGAAAGTATAGAGGATTGTTGATTAATGGTTCTTGAGATTTTTTTGTTTTATTCCATTTTTGTACAATTCACAGCATATTTGTCACTAAGCCAGCAAGAGAAGACAAGCACAGTAGGACAAGAATTCACAATTTCTGTTAAGCAAGCATCTATTGCTCCCTTATATTGGTTATGGCGGCTGTAATACAAATATAAAGTTGTAAACAGGGTTGTTCACTAATAATTAATGTATAAGAAATAGTTTTTTCTCCATTTCCGGTAAACAATTCTATAAAATTTTAAAATAGTAACTAATGCAAATTAGCGAATAATTTATCCGAATGCAACATTCGTTATTCAGTTGAAATACACAATTTATAATTAAGTGAATAGTAAGAAAGGCTACAAACGATAATCTAATAATCTCTGTAAAGAGTTACTTTATTCTAAAACGCAGATACGTTATTCTAAAAACCATATATTGTTACGTGTTAGATAAGTTAACCCGTTACATGCTTTTCCAATTACTAGATAACCAGTTTCCATTTCTTACATTTATAAAATCTATTGGTTTATTTGTATAAAAGTAAGGGAATTCGCTTTGTTTCCTGAATCCGGTCCCGGTTATTTTTTAAATTATTAGCTATATTGTAAGATTATGATGACTTTAATTTGTATAAATAAGATACTCTCGGGAATTTTTAACGCTCTCAGGCTACGAAATGTAAGCATGTGCTATTCGGTATCGAAGTACTTTGTTTAGGTTAGTTGCAAAATATCAGCCAATTCAAATAAACCAATTCCAGCAGAGAACAAACAAGTATTGGGATTATGGGTGTAATTAGGTGAAGACTTCAGTGCCGGAAATTAACGGAAGTGATTGGGTTTTTCAATGTGCCGATCGGGAGTGTATTCTTAATGTAATAGTAAAAAGCTTGTAGCTGCTACCTTGCTATTGCAAAAGAAACAATTTATAAAATCATTTCTTTGAGGATTACTATAAGACAAGAATACAAAATAACCTGTCGTTTAAACTCTTTCTAATATAAAAAACCAAGTAGTATTACGGACCAAACCTAATAGGAAACACTATAAAAATGATTACCTATAGATCACCATTAATATCTCACCTAGTTAGCAATACACATCAAAGAATTGTATTTAGTTTCCCTATTTTTGGAAGTACTTGTCTAAAATAAAACAGTAAATTTAGTTTAAGTTGTTCGTTTAATAAATCTGTATTCTTTGTTATGCTTAATAATTTAATTTACAAAATATACAACAAATATTCATAAAAAGAACAATTGTCTTCGGCAAATGTATGGAGTACACTTTCCTTACTAAATTCATATAAAACGGTTACTTTCTATGCCACACAATTGCGAGGTCCCTTTATATCAGATCTGGAAATTTGGGCTCACAACATTGTTGACACAACAGCTAGTATTTTAAATTTTAGGTTAAAAGAATTTACGGTTTGCATGTTTTGGAAATGCATGTTAAACGTCACTTCAAGTTTTAAAATGTGGGTCAACGAGCTATACTATATACCACATCCAAGGGCATGAAAGCTCATAACAATTTACTTAAGTTTCAGATATTAATTTTTATCAATTATTCTCTTAGCTTGCGCAATGCAAACCAAGTTAACGTTCCAAATATTACTTCAAACGTAAACATTGATACCCTCAGTGGAAAATCTAATCGCACCTTAATATAAACAAATATTTGTTAGTATAAGCTTCACGTGTAAATGTGACATTGACTTCTTTTTTCGCTTAAAAATGACCAGATGACTGGATAACTAGTAAAAAGCTAATCCCATACCTTCATTTTCTAACAATTGTTAAAAATGTCACTGTGTCCAGCATTTACTAGATTATGTAGATCTTTTTTCTGTTGGTATAAAGGAATTAAATTCTGATAAGCAGGTTTTAGCTCTACGGGAGTAGTTTTTAAACGGCCCTTCTCAGTGACATAAATCTTTTTATATTCTGATGTATGCTAATATCTGTAAAATATTGTTGCAGAGGTGTTTTTTTATACACCTTATACATATTTCAAGGCGCGAGTTGCAGAGTAAAAGAAGTCAGTACTTCGTCTAAAATAAGTGAACTCTTTCCGGAAGTTGCTGAGATACACAACAAATTACGCAAGTACTTTCGTTACAAATGGCGTTAACATTAAGATGAAAGCCTCTTTCTATGACTGTAATTGTACGATGGTATAATAAAAATAGATAAGCATTATAGTGGTATTTTTTAAAATTTATATGAATCTTTGATTCTCTTTCTATTGCATCATACACCTTTTGTGAGATATTAGACGCAAAATAAAAAGTGATTATGTAGCAGTCCTTTTTTTATGTACTGTTGGAGACATATTTTCATCTCCTTTTTCTAGCGCTTAAAACTATGTACACGCTACTTCTATCAAAAAGTATACGCAGATATGTAGCTGTTATGAATTTTACGTGAAAGATTTATTACGCTACGATTATGGTGCTAGCAGAGTAAGAACATCTAGGACAAGCTTCCTTAAAAGAATAACTAAGATATTCATTTTCAAGCACCTTTCTTATTTTGAAATACATACACACGACTCACTTCATTCTCCAAGTCTCCTTTCTCAAAGAGCTGTTTGTAGATATTCAGGTTCCCTTCTGACACATATTACAATATTAAAAGCAGATATGGGATTCGCTATGCTCACTCGTTGATCTACTTTCATCGTCCATGAAACTGATTACGAGACATTTCATTAAGTTTAAGCGACAGATAAGATTTAACTCCATAAGCGAACTTCTTGTATGCAATTTCTGATCATCGTTATACAATTCGATCCAAACTTTTTCTAACCACATTTCGCAACTGCCAATTTTTACAAAGGATTTTTTAAATTGTATAGAACGCACACGAGAGTTCTTATTTGAGTCTGGTAATCTTGTGCTACCCAAAGTCTATATTGTCAAAAAGCTATTCACTAACAGCTATTGATCAAAATCCAAACTAGTCTTACATGTATTCAATTTTAGGTATCCTCTGTCTAAAATTAAAAATAAAACAAAATTAAAATATTCTTAAAGTACAAGAAGTAGTACCTAGGGGGTTACTAATGCTTGTGTATGCGTGTAATATATTGAAAGCTATATTGACTCTCATTTTTGTATTTTACAAAAAGACAATTCAGCTTTAAAGCTTCTATTAAAATTAAAATCACAACTTGCGTATCTATCATCACTAGTGCTTTCGTTCTTGTGAATTTCGTTTTTCTCGCCAGAAATATGAATAAAACAATGCGTTAGCTCGTGTATGCATTATACGCATCTTGGAAAAGTTTCTTTTAGGATAGAAACATATGTGATTCAAGCCCGCAGGACATTTTCATTCAAGTTTGTGGTAAAAGAATATAATAAATGGTCGAATAACTGTAAGAATTCCTTGAATAAAACTTTCTCCGTTGTTGAGTTGCTTAACACAAATCTGTTTATTTTCTTTTATAAATGCTTAGAATATTTGATTTATAGGTTTTATTTTCAGAGGTTTTATACAGATATTTTTGTTTAAAAGCCGTGTTACGTACTGAATTGACGTTAGGTCTCTGAATTAATTTCCTCCATAGGAGGCGAAGTCCCGTAACAGTAAATTAGTGCATCGGCTAACTGTGGTAGTGCGGGGTGGGTTCTATAAAACCAAATATACTACTTTAAGGGGTATTCGAATTCTAACAATTTTACTAAATATTTTTACGCTCTTATCTTATATTTGTTTTGTCTTTGAACGCCAACTCATCTGATAAAAATCAACACAGATAAAGCATATCCGAAAAGTGAGTGTTCCGGCTGACGGTTTGGCGATTATCACTACCGCTGAAGGGTAATAGAGCCTTGCTTACTCTCTTATCACCTCCTACTGCTAGTCTACTATCAAAAAACTAAACAAAACTTTACGTTGTGTTGTAACGTATTTTTTTACTCAGTTACACTTTCCTTATTAATCTAATATCATGTTTCAATAAGATAAAAATATAATTTATAATTGTCTGATCACTTAAAATAATTCATAAGGTATATAATAGAGTATGCGCTCCTTCGGTTTTGATGTCTAAGTTTCTATAATACAAATCGTTTGTCTGTCATTTCGTGTCACTTTTCGATCAGCGCTTGAATAATAAAAGAGTTATGCAAAAATTGATTATATTTAATTAAATTCACTTGGTTTGTTTCAACATAATCTTTATCAACTAAAATGTTTATAGAACAGAAAATTAGTATGGTTCTGTCTTCAAAAAAAAACATAAAGATCTCTAAATTGAATATTTCTAAATAAATTTACTATAAAGTTTGAGCTCTCTTAATTATTCATATTGCATATTTTAATTTTTAGCCATCTGTAGTACTACGTCGACTTCACAATTAAACTTAATTATTTAACGTCTTATAAAATTGCATCTTTTAACATAGAGTTAGTTTTACTTAATATCTATAAAAAATGCATCTCGTTGTTTAAGAATCAAATTTCATGACCACAAAATTACTAAAGATATTTTTAAAATAACGTAAAATAACATGTGATATTTAAATTGGATAGCTAGATATTTTTGACATCATATGTCAATAACAACTTTTTCAGTGTAGTCAATGCTATCTGCTTGTGAAATAATTACGATAACCAAACGGCATAGACATCTTTAAAATTTTGCAAGATTACAAGTTTATTACGGAATCTTTCTTTTTCTAAATAATTTTTAAGTTAACTAAATCAAGGTAAAGCTTCAACCTTCTACCTTTCGTAAAACATTTAAACAATTATAACTGGGATTAAAGATTAAATATCACTCACGTGTCGAAGTACAGTGCGACCAAAGGAAATTGAACTTATGACATCAGATGTGGAATATTCCATAAACCACAAACAGGAAACGCATCATTACGAATGAATTTAAGTTTGCTTAATTTCATAAAATTTTGTATTAATTATACTGGACTAGTATTGACAACAAAAATTTACTAAGGTCCTTTTTAATATGCGAAACGGGTTTATCAGAATAGATAGTTACAAAAATATTTTCTGAAGCAGCGTTGTATCAAAGGTCACCAAATGTAGACGCGATGCAAGAATAATTCTAATCTCTTACCTTGGCTCTGCAGGTGTTCTTTACATGTTGTCGTCACAACATGTTCGGGCAGGTGTTAATACATACATTTTTCAGAAAACAAGTGACGTAAAATCCACATGTTCCACAGGACATAAACAGCTGCTTGATCCTTGGACTGGACCATGCTAACTTCTATGCGTTTTTGTTATACGCACGAACTGCACCAACCAAATTCCAATACATCATCGGACTTAACTTACAAACCACAAAAATTTCTACCTACTTTGTAGGACGTTTCCTTTACTTTCGAACTTGTTGCTTTTCCCATAACATTACACAAAATCCAACTATCCATCGTACGGTTGAAAGAAGTTCGTATTGGATCAATCACTTATTGCAAAGTTGACATGAATAAACCATAATTTGATATTCACAGGTGCAAAAGTAGAATTTTATCTTTTTTTAAATACAGCCTACTCGCTGCTTTAGTTTTGTAAAACCAGATAATACAAAACGACTTCTTAAAGTTGATAATTATAAAAATAAAAATCTAATGGAGGACTTCCACGAAGCGTTGAAAAACATATCTTATCGTACTAAAGGAATATTTTTTGTGTTATTTACACAAACGTTCAAAGAATTATTAAATGAATTTATCTAAGAATATCCAAACGAAGTTATTTATTAGAAGTCATTTAAAAACGTCTTTTAAAAGGAACGTAATAACAAAAAAATGGAAGATTACTAAAAGCAAAATTACGAAGAATGCAATTATTAGAAGGGAAATTTACGAAAAGAAAATCTTCAAAAAGTTAAATTACGAAAAGAGAAATTACCAAAAAAGAATTTTCGAAAAGAGCGCTACAACAAATTATTTAGTTGGTCTAATTAATTATTATTTTAATTCTTACCATCATTAAAACATCAAGGCCTAGTGTCGAGCGCACTAGGGTTCAACTACCGCACAAAAAGCCAGAACCCTTATTAGTTCCATTATCTTCTCTACGAGAGCTCTAGCTAATATGAGCGCAAATATGCTATGCACTAAACAGTAAAGCTGTTTGGCCTTGATAATAGTTTGTTACGTTATTCTTGTGCAGCCACGTTGGGCGCCAAAATTTATGTTACGTAATTCTTGGGCAGCCAACGTTGGGCGCCAAATTTATACTACGTTGTTCTTGTAGCCGTGCGTAACACAAGAAATCACGGAATGACCGGGCTCAATCGGAGATCAGGGGGGGTTGTAGAAAGTAGACTAACATAGAATGTACGCGGCTGTAAGAAATTAGGGACAATACCTGCAATAAAAATAGTTAAGCAAACCTGAAAGAAAAAAAAATAGTTAAGTAAACCTGAAAAAAATGAATGTAAAAGAATGTAAAAGAATGTAAAAGAATGTAAAAGAATGTAAAAGAATGTAAAAAAAACGGTTGGATAATCTATATAATGTAGCAACGGTAAAAGCAGTACAAAAACTTTTAATAAAAAATGAGGTAATATTGGGGAGCAGCAGAAACGTTTCCTCACACACCAATTAACATAAATCAAGACAAAAATTTTAACCAATGATAAATAGATAAGCCACAATTGACATGAGTAATCTAGTAGTATTAGTTTTTTTTGTTTTCTCTTTTTTTTCCAATAGTCTGCACTTCTATTGTAAAAGGTATCAACACGACAAAGAATATTGCAAAACAAACGGATAGATATTTAAAGAAAGAAAACAAGTAGTAAATAGTTCACTTAAAGAAAGTCCTGCAGTAACGAAGTACTTCACCCTTGATTGTGATGGGGTTGATAGAATTTAGTACACTTACACTAACCACACCGACGCACTTTACTGGTGTTAGCAGCAGACATCATCATACTGATGGAACTATGTAGTATTGATAAATTCTTGTTAATTCTATTTCCTGAGACAATAATTCCGAAATAGTTTGTAACACAAATCGTAAAAAAAAATGATCATAAAAATTTAGGATCACGGCAATCAAGGCACGAGGGAATGCATTAAACTAACAGCAAACGTGAGGTGTTTTATTTGCTACCTATGGTAACAAAGAAAAATCTAATGTTTTTAAATAACGAAATTTGCGCAAACAACGATCTATTTTAGATTCGTTGGGGGTTAGAAAATTCAAAACCTACAGTATCAACTGTCTTTACATGTGAATTAGATACCGTTCTTTGTATTTTATCACAGTTTATTTAGTGAAAAACGAGCTTGGCTTCAACAAACAACATCGCATATTTCTACACTCTCTTCAAAGCAAAAGCAAACAGTAAACTTTTACGTAATTAATATATGTAAGAACCAAGCACGAAAAACTAACCACGTAACGTAATTAACATCTATGAACAAAGAACAACTGCAAAACTACGCTAATCTGTAGATATAAAATAGTTGTTACCATAACATCTGAGCGCCTCTTATCTCCACTACAATAGATAGCATAAAGACGAAAGTTATAAGACAATAATTCAATTTATTTATTAATGTAAATCGACCTTTATGCAACCAGCTATGCAAAGCGATGTATTTTAAGTACGCTGCCGAAAGGGAGCGTAACAAGTTGTATTAACTTTCTGCGTCTGATGTTAGCAACCAAACTAGCATTTCTGTATGGCTGTTAGCACATACAATATCAATACTTGTATGTATTCGTTTAAAAATGGTTCGCATGATTTTAATGACTATACTAGAGTTATTAGGACTAAAAATTCGTTGATGTTCAACTATGGTCAAAAAACTGTTACATTAGGCTTTAATCAGATATAAGATACACACACATGTACTACAGAGCTTTATAAATAAAACAGTACCCTGGTAGGCAAACAGGAATAACATTCCAAAGCGATAGCTAGTCTAATCATTATCATCATTATGTCTTCAGTTCTGGGACTGGTTAGATGCGTAAGCTCATTGTTTCCTATTCTGAACTATTCTACACATTTCCTTGAAATTTGCACAGTCTGCATCTATCACTATCTGATCTAGATCTACATCTATCTCTGTTTGTAATATATCTCATACTATTTCACAAAAATGCCTTAGAACGTATTTTGCCTTTCTATTTCTCCTATGTTTTTCCTACAGATAGTCTAATATTTAATATTTTTGGTTCGGCATTCAAATAATCTAATTAGTAGCAAAATAAAAATTTATAAACCTTTTACTAAGGAGTGCCAGCATAACAGTTTTATATAGTAGTACTGTTATAACCTTAAAGTACTACTTTATAAACTTAAAACAATTATTTGCGCATTTCCACTTAGGTATGTATGTATATAAGTGCGCGCACAGGCGTGTACGTATATGCGTTTATACTAGCGCACGGGAACGTGGGTGCTTGTCTGTAAATTCATGTGGCTATCGTTGTGTGTGGGTGGGTGAGTGAGTGGGTGCGTGCGTCGTGCGTGCAAGCGCGTCTGTTTGTGTGCGTGTGCACGCGAGTTTAGATGCGCGAGTGTGTATGTAAAAGTAAGTGTGTATGGTGTTCGCACTCGAGTGATTAATTTTTAAAAATAATGCTAAAGTGTATCTTCAAATACCATATAAGTTCTCAAACATAAAAATCGTTGATTATGGTACGTACTAAGCATGCATAGTTTCTAAAATTTGATATAGCACTTTATTCGATATTTTAAATGTCGTTCTTGAATAGTTTCTTCGATACTACGCGCTATTTTCTCAATACCTATAGAAAAACTGTAGCAACACTAAATATTATTTTTTATAGCTAGAAGGCGAGGTATATTGATTATTATATAAATCCAGAATTCAGTTTATGCCCATAAGATTTGTTCAAAAAAATGCTTTTTATGTTCTAATTGAGTTATAAATTAAAAGGTTTTAAAGACTTAAAAATTAGCAACCGGTTCATCATCTTTAACATACTTCACTCTCTTAATGAAGATCGAATTTTAATTACAAGGTACGCACTAGTTTAAACCTTGTGCCCTACAAAACCTTTATTCACATCAAAATTAATCAAGTCCAACACAATCTAAATATGCCAGTTATATCGTAATCGGCGTCTGTGATAGACCCCGGTTTCCAGAATATATTAGGATATGATATTAGGCAGAGGATATTGCCCACATTCCGATAAGAGGTAAACTGAAGGTCCCGTATGTGAGTGTTGTTACGCACGTTAAAGATCCCTACCTTGTTTGGAACAGCAAGGGTTCGGCAAAATTCAAAATTATTCAGATAAAAAAAGGCGCTTCCTAGTCAATGTAGTACCTTCGGGCGCAGCATTGGAAAATCACATTTAGGGATATTGCCCACAAAGTTTTAATTTTTTGCGATGTAATAAAATTGATGATAAAGTAATATTTAAAACAAATTAGACTTTAAATAATAATTAACCGCGCTCGTAAAATGAGAACCTAATGGTTAAATTTAATAACACTAAGCATTTACCTATCATGTAGACAATAGCATAATCTGCCCTTAGTAAACGTTTAAAGTGTTTTATTAAGTTCCCCTTCAAAAGGTTTAAATTGATTTACAAACATCTACTACTTCAAATCTTAAGATAAAAAATTTTGGTCATAGGGTTGAGAAAAGATTTTAATATCGGTATTAAATACGCCTTAAATATTTGTCTTAGATTGAAAGAAGTAAATCAATATCAGTAGCTTCTTAAAATCAAGGAATACGGTTCCCCTGAGAGTTGCTCCGATTTAAAAAATTTCTAAAGATTTGGGTTTCCCAGAAAAATCTAGACCGATATTATGCGTCATACGTTAAGACGATTTAGGGTAACTTCCTAAAATTAGGGGTATAACTTTGTAAGAGTGGTTTGTTTAAACAATTTCGACGGTTTTAAATTAAACGGGAAAATTCCTGAGTAAAGCGAATATCTCGAGTAACCAAAAAGGATTTAAAGATCGAGTTAAATTAAATAAACAAAAAATTTAAATGTTCGGGACTTTATAGGGATGTAACTTTGAAAGGTTGGTCCAATTTGAAAAATTTTGACGTGATTTAGATTGTCCGGAAGATTTTATATCGGGTTAATACGACTAGTCGAAGAAAACTTTTATTTAGGTTAGATATGAATGCAATGAGCAAAAACTTAGGGTACGAGACTTTAGCAGGGTGTAAGTTTGTAAAGGATAGTCCGATTTTAAAAATTCTAACGGGGTTAGATCGCCCAGGAAATTAGGGTTCATGTCCAATTAACAGATCATCCAAACACCCTCCAGGAACCGCGCCCTGGATCAATGAGCAAAAGTGCGCTGATTCGCCTGTCAACATTCTACTCACATGCATTTATAATCCTCCAAAAATTTTTGTAATAGTTGATTTAAACTAACTCAAATGTTTAGATCTATAAATACAAAATTTTCGAAACAGTATTGCGCTTTTATCAAGCAGTGGCAATTAATGGACAATATACAAGGTTGCTAAACTGTTTTCTCTACAAACCAATGTGTTCTTCAATGCTCAAGTTTTACTTATTTATGAAGTCCAACAGTACAAATTTTTGTGTTGAAGGTAAACGCGCAATTGCTTTAAGAAAACAAATGACTTTGAATAAAATACTGAAATTCTTTTCATGATAGCTTCTAGCAATCAAGCCCATATCTAGCAGTGCGAAATCAAACTCGAGAAAACAAAGCTCTAAATAAAGCAGTTTTTATCCAATACATCCCGTATAGCTGAATTTCTTATACTCATAGCAATAAAACCATGCTTGCATTACGTAACCTATATCAAGTTGTAAAAAGCTAAATCGGTTAAACCAGGTACTGCGGTTTTTTAATCAGAAGGCATTGCTATACGACATATTCCTTTGGGAAGAGGATTTATAACGATTCCCTCTATAAGATATCTGCAGCCCCAGAGCAATTCCACCGCGATGCAACTACAATGAATTCACTTCAGAACTACTTAAAGTGCTGGTTTGTCACTGTCAGATTAATTTCAACCAATAAAGTGACACCTAACACGTTTTGCTTATGAAATTCCGCATGTAACGAGACTTTAAAGCTTTTAGTGACGTCATTTGAATAATTTATTGTTGTTTCAGATGATAGGCAACAATCACATTTATAAATTGGATATGTCTTAGCACTATATAACTTTATATCTCTACCCCTTTTGCAATACATCATGAGCGGCTCTGTACACGAACACGAAGTGTCCTATTCGGTATAAATTTGTAACTTTTCTATAGAAAACGTACACATTTAGAAAACTTAGATGATTGCGTTACTTTTATTATAAAGCGGTAATGGGTGCAGATATAGTTGAAAGATTGGGTAGAAAGATGCGATAGTAGCTAATCATTCCAATTAAACGTTTGATTTCGGTAACAGTCTTAGGTGTTTTAAATTTAGTAATAGCGTCGACTTTAGCAGGATCTGCTCGTAGGCCAGTCCCATCAATAATAAAACCAAGAAATGTGAGGGACAAACAACAAAATTGACACTTTTCCCAGTTTATCTTAAAACTACTGCATTTAAACGTTCTGCAACTTCATCTAATGTGGCGATATGTTCATCGAAAGAACTTGAGATAACTAAGATATCATCTAAAAACACAAAGGCACGTTCCTGATGTAAGATAGGACCTAACGTTTGATCCATAGTACGTTGTAAAGTTTGTGGAACGTTACAGAGACCACATGGCAAAAAATTATATTCGAAAAGACCTCGGCCTGGAACACAAAAAGCAGTTTTTTGACGAGAAGATAGGTCGAGAGGTATCTGATAAAAAGCTTGTCTAAGGTCGATAGATGAGATAAATTTTGCGTTTCGAAGCCGGCTTAAAATTGAGTCAGTTCTAGGTAGAGGGTAAGCGTCTGAAACAGTCACGGAATTCAACTTCCTGCCATCAAAACAGACACGTCATTCGTCATTCTTTTTCCGAACTAGTAATACGGGAGACGTCCACGGTGAATTTGAAGGAGAGATAACACCAGATTCTAACATTTTGTCTATTTCAGCATGTAAATGCTTTTGCAAAGCAGGCGATAACGGATATTGACGTTGCTTAAAAGGGAGGGCATCACCTGAAGAGATAACGTGTGTTGCCGTTGTAACACAACCAAGTTCAGAGGTATTAAGTTTGCGAAATTTGTCAATTGTAGCGTTAAGAGTTACATTTTGGGAATCAGTAAGAGAAATTTTGTTAGATATTCCTGTTGATGCACAGGAGTTCGTTTTAAGAGAGGTTTGCCATGAAAAATCCTGGAAATAAAGTGACAGATTAAAAAGTTTACAGAAATCAACACCTAGTAGAAAAGGATACGCTAATGCAGGGACAATCAAAAATAAAACCTCACGTTCAAGAGATTCTACTCGAATTTTTAACTTAAGGGAACCGGTTACATGTATTTGATTATCGTCAGCCAAATTTATGGAAGTTTTTTCGGGAATAATTTGAATATTGATATTTTGTTTAGATAATTGATGTAAACCTTCGTTATTTATAAGGGAACATGAGGAACCTGTATCCAGTAAAGCAATTACATTTAAGGAACCAATTGAGATAGATAAGTGTGAACGATTATCGAAGGGTTTTTTAACAAGTTGTGAAACGGCAGCAGTCTTTTTATGGTAAAAGGAATTGACGGTTTGTAACCACTTAGACCACTCGGATGGCGTAGTATAGCATAATTCCTCTAATGAAGGTAAGGCATTTTGTACATTAACGGTAGCGGTATTATTGTTAGATAAATTTAATGACGGTACAACGTTAGAGGTAGTTTTATGATTTGAATTTATTGACGTCTGGGTCCGTTGAATGATTGGTGATGAGGGCGATTTTGGATCCTTGAGATATTCACACCCTGATTTGTAATATCTCGACGGGAGTTTCCCGATACATTAGGATTACAGTTGGTGCAGTTAGATTTGTAGATATTTGAGCGACCACCACCATAACAAAAAATATTTCTGGGGTATGTGCAGACATTATAGTTATGTCCACTTCGCTTACAGTTCCAACAGGTAAGTGCGTTATTAGTAACGGTAGAAGGAACGTTAAGGGTAGATACTTTATGGGAAGCTCGAGCTTGGCAAGCTAAATCAGGTTCTAAAAAGCCAGATTGTTTCTCTGGGGGGGACCGATATTTGTTAATCCGTAACTTCACTTCCTGAAGAGAACGACATAGGTCTTTAAAGTGGGTTAACGAAGAGATTTGCTGTAATGCCAAACGTTCAGAGAAATAGGGGTTTAAATTTCTAAGTAACTGATCGATAATTTCAGATTCTGAAGGTTTTTTGTCGAGTCTGCTATATAAAGCTTCTAGTGAGGTAATAAAAGAAACAACATTTTCGTCAGGACCTTGGGTTCGGTTACGTATTTCGTTCCAAAGGTCGTTAATATAGCCATGAGGTAGGAAATCTCGTTTTAAACACGCAACTAACTCCTCCCAGGTAGAAATTTGGTGTCGTATGTTTCTGTACCATATTAACGCAGAGTCCGAAAACAAGTCACCTGCTGAGACAAATAGGTCCTGGTCTGTACACTGTCGAGAAATTTTGAAGTCGTTAGTACGGTCAAGAAAAGACGATAAGGAGACCTGCGAATCGAACCCTTGAAAGGTGAGACCCCATTTGTATACAGGTATAGATTTTCCTACAGGTTTGGTTGAAGCGAGTATAAGATTTGAAAAGGATAACGATATATCTACGTCTGCATTTGGATTAAGTCTGTCAAGAACAATCCCTTCAAGTAATAATACATCAGACAATAAACTTTGTTTAACTTGGCTTGCTTGGTCGTCGTCATATAAGGATGATAATTCGATACGTTGTTTGACGTGCGTTATTCTCGAAGCCAATCTTCCTAGCTCTACATTACTGGGACGGAGGTCTGTTCTATTTATTATACCAGATATGTCGTCCAAAGAAAGTTTTATTTCAGATACGTTATGAGGCCGATCGCCAAGGGCTTTCTTTAAGATAGCAACGCCCTTCATTTCCTGGGCTAAAATTGTTCTGAGCTGAGATCTTCTATCGTTTTGGTTAGATGCCGGAATAATACTCCTACATTCAAGCTCGTAAATTAGTTGTAGGGATTTTAAATGAGAAATATTCATTTTGAATTCTATTTGAGACACGATATATATATAAGATATGCTATACTGACGCAGATCAGAAAGTAAAAAAACGTTACAGCTACTTTAAGTTAGTACGATAAGGTATTTACTGGTGAAAACTTGTTAGGAACGTCACCGGTAAAGAATAATATGTAAATGTTAAAACGTTAATTAATCAAAACACTAAAGAAACACCTTTAAAACTATATGCGAACAAGGTTAGTATTTAACAAGGGATATATCCTTGATAAGCTACAAAAAAAACCCTCCAATTTAGAAAATACACGCATATAATGTATTATTTAACCAATAGCCACAAAAATCCATAGTTTGACGTTACATAAAAAGATATTGAAAGGCAATTTATTTCAATAACGTTTGTAACATAAGGTTTCTTTAAAATACATTCAAATATTCTGATCAAACAGGGAAATGCCTAAGGCACCCTTTTTTTTGATAATGTAAACACGCGAGGTAATTTATGTACAGCTTTTTTTCTTAAAAAAAAACCGGAAAGGGTTATAAATAGATAATTTTTATAATAAAGGCATGCATTACTTATTGATTGATTTAATATTTTGTTTAGATAATTTGCTTACCCGTTAAATACAGAACTAAGGTTAACGTATAAATCCTAAAACTTGAAATTAAGGTTTATAACCACTAAACACATTTTTCAGATAACTGCGGTTGTGAATTTCATTTAAAGTTACAGTAGCGTAAATAGATTAGCGTTTTTTTTTTTTAGATAAAAGGTATATATCACAATAACAAAGTGATGGTTTTTATTACAAGCGCTAATCTGTCAATTCAGGAAAATGTCTGGGGAATTTTCGCAAGATACCAACTGAAATTAAAAATCCACAGATATCTTAGTGAACATAGATAATGAAATTTATTGGTTTGATTTAGATGAAAAAGCTTGTTTAAACATTAATTTATAGATTCCATACAGGAATCATACCACCTAAAAAACACACGTTGGACAGCCAAATTCTTACGTTCACCCGGTTATTATATTTAGAAAGTTTGATAAATACAACACCGGAAGCGTGGTTTAATAGACACTATCAGCAGTTGGCAGCGCTAATTCTTATACAGATTTAGGCGCGGTCAACTACTAATGACGTGCCAGATATTGCGTAATACTACGAAAATTTCCATAATTCAAACACAAAGAATAAAGCACACAAATTAAGTAAAGGATTACTTACATCAGAAATCCTGCCTTCGCCCGAAGTTGCGCTCGGGTAGGCCTCTAGCCAAGTCCAGTCGGGGCTCCTCCCGGAGGAATTAGAGATGGCACGTCGACGCTCTCAAATGCGTACGGATCAGCCCCGGCCAGATAAGGTAGTCATGAGTCTTCATCCTCAGGCGTGGAGATCGGTGCGCCTAGGTGGCGGCAGATGTCTTACCTATGTAGGGATTGGACAGGAAAAGGTATGAGGTAGACAAACAAAAGATAATTAGGCAAGGAACTACATAGGTAACCCTAACGATACGTTACCAGAGACAAAAACGAGCACTTAACTCGACGATACCCGGTAAAAAGCCACGTTCTAGCGAGAGCACCGGAAAACTCTCCCACCCCTTGGCTAGTATTCCTATACCCCTAGCGTTGCACGATTTGCGCAAACTCACTACTATGACGTACGGAAGCACACGCCTAGTCTAATTAAAATTCCCGCGCACTGCGTATTTGAAAATATGCCGCAAAACTCCCGTATCTCAAAACTTAACCTAGAAACAATGTTTAAGTGGCAATGGCACGTAACAGCTATTTTTGTGCAACAGCGGTTGTTCGCATACTTTGATAGAGGGAACAGTATAATTTGATAGAGTGAACCATAAAAAAATCTTGAAACGAGAACCTCTCTATGTGCCTACAGAGTACGCTATGTTGACTAGAATAGCTCGTCTTAAGAAACCATTTAAGGTAATGAAATGTGTCACCCTGATTTTACTTATTTAAAAATTAAAAGCGCTAAACGGTGCAACGGTTAGAAATTTTAATATCAGTTGTTACGTTAATTCGTGGCGGCCACGTTGGGCGCCAAAATTTTATGCTACGTTGGCTCGTAGCCGTGCGTAACACAAAGATATCACGGAATGACCGGGCTCAATCGGAGATTAGGGGGGGTTGTAGAAAGCAGACTGACATATAATGTATGCGGCGGTAAGGAGTTAGTAACATACCTGCAATAAAAGAAATTAGAATAGCAAACCTGCAATAAAAAAGATTAGTCCTGCAAACCTGAAATAAAGAAAAGCATAGCAGCAATGCAAAGTCTAAGTTATTCAGTACTTTGTAGAATGTAAATAAAACTGTTTAGATAAACTATATAATATAATCACGATAAAAGCATTACAAAAATTTTTATCACAAAGTGAGGTAACATTGAGGAGTAGCAGAAACGTTTCCTCACACACCAGTTAAACATAAATCAGACAACATGTTAACAAAAGATAAATAGGTAAGACACAATTGATATGAGTAATTCAGCAGTATTGATTTTTTTTTCTTTTTTTTTCTTAATCGCAGGCAAGTCTATTGTAAAAGGTATCAGAACGACGAAGATATGGCAAAACAACGGATAGATATTTAAAGTAATAATAAGTAGGAAATAGTCCAACTTACAAAAAGTCCTTCAGGAACGCTTCCTTGCATTTGAAGTGTGGGATTCACGAGGTCCTGCACTAGCGAAGCACTTCGCCCTTTACTGGGAGGGTGTTGATGGAACTTATCACACGTTACCCTAATCACACCTACGTATTTCACTGGTGTTAGCAACAGACATTATCACGCGACGGAACTATGTAGCATTGATAAATTTCTTGTTACTTCTATTTCCTGAGGCAATAATTTCGAAATATGTTGTAGCACTAGTTTAATTTCAACTGGGACCAAATGTATATTGTCTTCATAAACATCCAAAAAGCAGTGAGAAACTTCAACCAATACCTTTGTAAACCGGTAATCTGTTATATTTCGCAAATAACGAAATTTGCGCAAGCAAAGATCTGTTGTAGATTCTTTGGGGTTAGAAAATTCAGAAACTACAGTATCAACTGTATTTGGATAATCCAAAGTATGAACTACTCTGATAAAAAGAAAAGGACCTCGAAACTAGATCGCACACCCAGTTCAAATAAAAAAAAAACAACGTCACAAAAAAAACACAATAAGTAAAGCAACGCGTATCACTAAAACCGTCCGTCGATTTTTCGTAAACAAGCACGTGCGGTCGAGTAAAACACGTTCGCCTATAAAGCATCTTTCCTTCAATGTAATCAGAGCTAGACTGCCTACAGTTAATATACAACTTTTATTTCACAAGAGAAACAACTAAAATCGTGTCGTGCTTGTTGATGAACAATTCGCAAAACTTATACCGCATTAATTCTCCCTATTTTCAAAGCAAACAGGAAACAATACTTTTAACGTAATTAATATGTAGGAACGAAGAACAAACTACAACTGCCCATCTGTTTATCCACTCGTTGCTATTCCAACCTCTTATCGTCTATTATCTAAACTTGTATATCCACATAAGGAACAAAATTTATACGAGCGGCAAGCCAAGAACGATGCAATTTATAATTAATTACAAGCGGTTTATAATTTTCATTAAGTTGGAAAGTAATTTACGAATAATTCTATTTAAAATTCGTTCCTTGCAATTTATTTATTAATTGAAAATCAAACTTCAATTTATCTATCTTTAAATTAATACACACGAGTTAAATTGCATACAATTCTGAATTATTCTGAAGTATTTACGAATTGGGTAGTGTAAAATGTTACGCCATTAAAAATGCACGTTACACAGTGTGATGAGAATGATTTTCAACTTCAATAATAGCTGCGAAGTTTGTGTCTTTAAAGGGAATTCCATCCACTTCTCTGTTAAAACCTCATTTTCTGAGAAAGTTCATCGTTTGGCCGACACCAGGCAATCAAAAACAAGAACACGTTATTTAGATAAACCAATGGCTAATGTAGCGCTCAAGGGGGTACATCCAGAAATACTTTCCGTTACGGCAAAGAAAAAAAAGATCTCATAAGTTTAGTCGCAACTAAATCCATATGCTCACTTCATGCACTTTTCTATGAGAATTTAAAATATAACGAAACTTAGTATCTGATGTTATTCGCATTTAATATTAAAGTAGGCATTTTCCAGTTTTTTATTTTTGAATGTTTATTTTTATTTGGATAATATAAATGTTTCTCTCTACATTCATTTGTAATTTTTTCTTACCAAATTTCAATTGTACTAACTCTAAAACCAAATAATTGTGTATTTTCCACTTGAAGTGTCACTCTTGCACACCGAATTATTTACATAGAAATAACGACAAGTTTGTGCATAATTGTCCAACCCAAAATAGGGGTGGAAATAGAAGGTGCACATTATAAGCTTTAAATAGTCATAAACAGTTACTACTACATAATATATTTAAGCCTTTATATAAAAGTAGTGTTTTGTTAATGAATAAAACGTATGACAGATACTGCTCGTCGAATCTTTAATTGTACTTTGATCTGTGTTCCGTTTATATTGTCTATAATTTACCGTTTAATTTATGTTCCATTTATATTGTATAATTTACCGCTTAATTTATTTCCGAAATTGAAGTTTGTTGATTATTTACCTCCGTCCAGTATATCAAAATGTTATTACATGTGCCGTGTATTACTTCAAACGCCACGCCTGTACAAAGTGACGCAATATCGATAAACTATGCTCTTTGCACGTGCAAGAACTTTCTTATCGCTAGCCATGGAGAAGACACGAAGCATTGAAGTATCGCTTACTGTTGAAGACAGCCGCAAAATTACATGTGCTACGCTTCGCCATACTGAAGAGTCGATTTTCATTACCCGTACTTGACGGACGCATTCAACAGAGTTTTTTTACTATCGTTATCCGTTTGAACGGCCGCATGAACATAAATGTGCTTCACTACGCTCGCATACAAGGTATGGGTTTGAAGTAATTATTTGTTTGTTTATTATCATTTATTTTATTTTTCATATACATGTCCACTTTTTCTCTTACCATCATTTATTTTAATTTTTGTATACATGTCCACTTTTTCTCTCCCATCAGTAGCTATCGAAATTACTGCAAAAAATTACAATTAGATTTTTACTTTTTGAAGTTGTGCCGCTGTTGAATGCGGCCGACTACATAATGGTTCATCAAGGTTTAAATAAAAATCTATAAAAATAATATCAAGGGTTTATGAACTTCTGTAGTAAGAACCTTTGTATGTTGAAAATACATCAAGAATAATAGAAAAACAGCATTATATATCTTAGAAAAATCAAGTGAATGTAATTTACATCTCTTATGATTTTAAGTTCATGGAGGATAACAAAAATTAAATGTTAGTAAGGATTTTGCCTTAGTTGTGTTTATTGCATATCAATCCGCGAGATTAATATTTGCCGTTTTCTGCATAAATCTCGTACAGATTAAGTAGACATCTTTGGTAAAAACAATACTATTATTTAGTTTTTAATTACTTCTACTTGAAGATATTATAACTAGCGTAGAGTAACAAACCTTAACATTTTTCTGTTTCATTGTTCGTTTAACAGCTTAGCTTTCAATAATTTTATTTTAAAACCTTATATATTTGTTTATACAAATCAGCATTTACCTGAATAGCGGCCACCGAAATCACATGTTGGCACATTCTCGACTTTTTCCTGAAAACCGTTTCCCTCAACTGAATATTCAACTGCAATATCAAAGCTAGACCTTATATGAGTTAAAAGGTACATAAAATGTACGTTACTCTTCTACATTATTAAATTTTCTTACTTGTGGTAGAAAGCAACAGCATTTACATGACTAGCTTACATTTATAAACTCCCGGCCAAAGTTTATACATTTTGAGTCAAAATTAACTACAATTACGTCACCCAAATTTTTGTTCAGATTTAGTTGGGTGGTCTGCATATCAATTTTACTACAAGCTTTGACCTAATTTAAGTTAAAAGTGTCTGGTACATCTACTATTATGATACAATCCACTCACTACTTTGCGATGTGATTTGCTACCAAATAACAATTTTGCGTCCTACACTCTGTCACAAATGCTGTCAACAGCGATGCCAAGCAACTTCTTTTAACTCGTTTCTAAAAATTACAGATTTATTTGTGGTATTGGTGTTAATTAAGATTCGTTGTATTGCGCGGGCCACAATAATCGGAACACATTGTGGTTTATACATCAACGTGTAGGAATGAAGTACGAATAAAGATAGCATTAAATCTTTATCTCATACTGTTAAAATTTCGTATAACTTTCATCATCTTCATTAGGTTTTTAATCCTGGAACTGGTTAGATGCGTACTCTCATTGTTTCCTATTCTGAATTAACCTACACATTCCCTGAAATTTGCACAGTCTGCATCTATCACTATCTGATCTAGGTCAACATCTACCTCCTTTTTCCTGTCGCAACTTGTTATATATTTCATAGTATTCCCCAAAAATGCCCTAGAACGTATTCGGCGCTTCTATTTCTCCTACAACCTATTCTTTTTACATACATTTAAAGCACAACATTCCAAGAGACTGCTACCGTTTTTCTGTCTGCATTTCCTACTGCCCGTATTTCATAGGCATACTGTGTTGTGCTCCACACATATGCTTTCAACAATTTTCTTCTTGTTTCTGTGTTTGTTGTCTTTGATCATAAGCGTTGTTCTTTCTTGTTAAATGCAGTTCGGCCCGTTCTATTATTTTACAATTATATCTCATATTTCTCCGGCATTCAGTGGTTGTGAAGGAGGGTAAGCAGCCTGTGGCTGCCAATTCCTCCAGCACTTGAACAGTTGCCGATTTAATATTTTTCTAATATATCTGTTCGCACAGTCAACATTAATTGCAGATATTTCACAACCAACATATGTAGTTGTTTATAATAATCATCAGATTTATCTACGCTTATTTTTTCGTCATTAGGTTTTCCGTCTCAAAACTGGTTGGACACCTACCTCCACTTATTTACATTCTGAACTAAACTACACAGATTCCTGAAATTCCTACACAGTATATATACAGCTCGGTTAACCTTCTATTGTTTTCTAATTATATGCCCTATCTTACCGAGATTTATTGGTATGTGATGGGGGCTCCGTGGCGTAGTGGTATGTGTGACTACTACGCCCAAGGTCCCGGGTTCGAATTTCGACACGGTCCGCTTGAAAAATGTTAGGCGGGCATTTTTCACAAAAATACATCCTCGTTCGGATGAGAGGTAAAATGAACGTCCCGTCCCGTGTGTGAGTGTTGTCAAGCACGTTAAAGATCCCTACCTTGCTTGGAACAGCAAGGGTTCAGCATAATTCCAAATATTCTAGGTAAAAAAACTCGCTTCCTGGTCAATGAAGTACCTTCGGGTGAAGCATTGGAAAATCACATGTAAGATATGTGAAGAGGGTTAAGCAGCATGTGGGTGCCAAGGATCCCCCAACGCTTAAACATTTGCCGAATTAATAGTTTTCCAATAAATCATTTCATACAATTAACACTATTTGAGATAATTGCACAACCAATACCTATAGTTGCTTATAATAGTCATCACGTTTAAGTACAATTATTTTTTCACCATTAGTTTATCCATCTTGGGACTGGTTGGATGCATACCTCAATTGATTTCTATTCTGAACTAGCCTACACATTTCCGTGAAACTCTTACAGCCTGCGTCTTTCACTATCTGTGTGCAGTAGTCTAACTTAGGTCTACCTCTACTTCCCTTTTTTACTATCTCTGCTTCTAATATATTCCGCACTATTCCCTCATGCCGTAGTATGTTGCCTATCATCCTATCTCTCCTATTTTTTACTATTTTCCACATATTTCTTTTTTCTCCTACCATTTTAGTATCTTTTTGTTCGCAACTTTGTCTGTTCATGATATCTTCATCATGCGTCTGTAGCACCACACTTCAAAGGCTTCTACCATTTTCTTGTTCGCTTCTTCTACTGTCTAGGCTTTACAGCCGTACAGTGCTATGCTGCACACATATGTTTTAAGCAATTTTTCGTGTTAAATGTAGCACGACCTCGTGCTAATCTTTGTTTTATATTTTTTGCGCTTTCCCCATCATGCGTTATTTGGCTTCCTAGGTAGCAGAAATCCTTAACCTCTTGTAAGCCCTTGTTACCTATTTGAATTTTTGTATTTTATTTACCCCCCTCCCCACCCCTGCATACTAGTACTTTAGTTTTATTTTTGTTAATTTTCATACCGTGTCTCTCGTTAGAACCGTCTTAATTTTATTAAGAGAAGCTTCTAACTTTTCTTAGCTAGATGCTAATACCGCTAAATCATCTGCAAATCTAAGCAAATCAATTTTTTATCTCTGCATAGTAATTCCAAATGCCTTCCTGCATTTGACAGTATTCATTGCCTCTTTAATGTACAAGTTAAAAATTAATGGAAATAGGGCACATCCCTGTCTCTCCCCTTTCCTAATGTTTACTTCTCTATGTTTCTTCTCTAATTCTATTACTGCTGTTTGTATAAGCTATGTACTATTCGTCTATCCCTATAACTCATTCAAACCTTTTTGAGTATTTCAAACATTTTTCTCCATGTTATATTGTCGTATGTTTTTTCCAGATTTACAAACCCTATATACGTGCTTTTTCTATTGTTTTTTCGATTATCACTCTCAGAGCTAAAATAGCCTCCCGTGTTTCCCTGTTTTGCCTAAACCCAAATTGATCTTCTGGTATTTTTTCAACTCGCTTTTCCATTCGTTTTTGTACAATTCTAGCTAATATTTTTGACACATGTGCTGTCAAACTTATTGTCCGAAAATGTTTACATCCGCCCGTGCCTTCCTTTTTTGGTGTGGTTACTATGATGTTACGTTTCAAATCTTTGGGTATCTCACCTGTCTCATACATATAGCTTAGTAGTTGGAAGAGACGTTCTGTTACTGCTTGTCTAGCGGCTTGTAGAGTTTCTGTTTTTACCTTATCTGTACCCGGCGCCATACCATTTTCAAACTCATCTCTAAGTATAGGATATTCCAATTCATCATTTTCAATGTCTAATTCCTGTTCTAATGCTGTTAGTTCTTCTGCTGCATATAAATTCTTTATATCTTCCTGCCATGTACCCACCTTCAGAGAAGATCGCAATATATCTAACGGTGAACGAGGGGGGGGAGTACTTATTGCAATTAAAACAAAATATATCTCCACTCGAGTAGAGATTAATTCAAAATTAGAGCTTGTAATTGTAAAAGTTTGTATGCAAGGTATGATATATTATATTGCAACTTCTTATTTTAAACCTAATAGTAAACCTGAACTATATCAAGAGTTTACTAACCTTATAAACAATCTCTATCTCACGTATGGTACTAATATAATTATTTTAGGAGATTTTAACTTACCATTAGTAAACGGCATTAATTTCAATTTCAGTACTGCCACTCCAGTATACGACCTAATTAACGATGGCTTAAATTTTTGTAATCTAATTTCATTCAATAATAATTTAAACATTAATGGCAAAACTTTAGATTTAGTTTTTTCAAACATTATTTTAAACGTTCGTGCTTCTGAGAATCCGTTAATTCCTATCGATAGTTACCACCCTCCCCTTGAAGTTAGCTTTGTAACGAAGAAAAGGAACATTAGTAATACTAACCAAACACATTTGGGTCAATATGATTTCATGCGAGCAAATTACTTATTACTCTACTACCTACTCAAGCAAACCGATTTTACTCATCTATCAACATATAGCAATGCCAATGAAACCGTAAAAGCGTTTTATCATGCTATACACTTTGCTCTTAAAAACTCAGTTCCAATAAGAAATATTAATAGTAAAAATAAAAAGACTACCAAATAACCTCCATGGTTTAATAAACAATTGATTAGTCTGGTCAAAGAAAAAAATTATAATCATGGTCTAAAGAGTACATCTGAGTATCACCTAATAAAGTTTAAAACTCTGCGTGCTCATACTAAAGTAAAAATTAAAGAAGCATATAAAGACTACATAAAAGGTGTTGAGGAAAATATTCAAAGAAATCCTGCAGCTTTCTGGAATTATATTTCAAACAATAAAAAAACTGCGCAGTATCAACAACATACTCCTATAAAAATCGTGAATTGAATTCAATATATACAATAGTTAATGCTTTTGCGGAATATTTTTTATCGGTGTACAGTAATCATTCAAATTATAGCACGAGCAATATAAACGCGATCTTAAATGAAAGTCCACATGACATATTTACTTTACACAGCATTACAATTGAAGATGTGGAGCAAGCATTACACCTGTTGAAACCAAAACGAGCTGCAGGACCTGACGGAATACCTCCATATGTGTTCAAGGGATGTGCCGATATACTAAAATATCCGCTTTGTACATTGTTTAATTTATCATTAAAAACAAAAACTTTTCCCGAACAATGGAAACTTGCCAAAATTACTCCAATTCATAAATCAGGTGCAACAAACCTAATTGGCAACTATAGGCCTATTTCAGTTCTATCATGTGCGGCAAAAATTTTTGAACAAATTATTTACAAACGAATATTTAGTCATGTTAATTCTTCAATTGACCTACACCAGCATGGTTTTATGCCAAAAAGATCAACCACCACAAATCTGTTAATTTTTACAGATTTTGTCAGTGAAGTGTTAGACAGGAAAGGGCAGGTTGATGTGATATATACAGATTTTGCTAAGGCATTTGATAATGTGAATCATGACATACTATTAGCAAAATTGGCTTTTTACGGATTTTCACTACCAGTAATTGAATTACTTGAATCTTATCTATCTAATAGAAAATCGTTTGTGACATACCAAAGAACAGACTCTCAATGCTTCACTCCAACCTCAGGTGTACCACAAGGAAGCAATCTTGGTCCTCTTTTATTTCTTATCTTTGTTAATGATCTACCACAGTCCATTTGTAATAGTAAATATCTTTTATTTGCCGACGACTTGAAAATATACAAGGAAATAAAGGGTGACTCTGATTGTGATCTACTACAAGCAGATCTGGACAATATATATAGTTGGTGTGATGACAATAAATTATATTTCAATATTAATAAATGTGAGAAAATGTCATACTTAATTACTAAACATAAAATAGAATTTATCTATTCAATAACAAAAAATAGACTAAAGGAGGTGAATGACAAAACGGACCTGGGAGTACAATTTAAAACAAACTTAAATTTTGATGCCCACACTAAATCGATAGCTGCAGATGCGTATAAAATGTTAGGTTTCATTATCAGAAACTCACAGTCATTTACTAATGTAGATTGCATCAAGCTGCTGTATAACTCTTTGGTTCGCTCCAAATTAGAATTTTCAATTATTGTTTGGGATTCTGGAACTGCAATTCAATCACAACTACTAGAAACTATTCAAAATAAGTTTATATCATACATTTACTACAAAAAATTTAATACACATATAGGATTCAACTCGTACAGTAATGCTCGGAAAATATTCGCGATTAATACAATTTCCGAACGTCGAACAATAATAAGGTTTTCATTTCTACATAAAATTCTAAATAATTAAATTGATTGTCCTTATATATTAAGTAAAATAGGTTTTTCTGTCCCTGTACATTCTGGTCGTCTTAAAAACATATTTTATATTCCGACATTTAGAACAGAATTAAGGCGCAATTCACCAATACTAAAAGTACTAGCAGCATATAACTTTAACTATAACAAGAAATCATTATCATTATTCTCAAGTAATGAATATGAGTTTAGAAAGATATTGCAAAAATTAATTAACCATTAATATTCACAACCACACATACACATACACACACATGCATACACACAGATACGTATGCGCGCACACACTACACATACATACATAACAATAATTTAATATTCATCATTCATATTGTTTTGTATTACATTATTTTAGTATGTATATCACATTAAATTTAGTGAAATATGTAACTAGGGCTTGCCCTGTATATTTTAATTTCAATAAATAAATTTTCTATAATGCGGTTTCCTCCCGCATCCCTTATATTTTGCTATACGGTTTTATATTCCTAAAATTGATTCTAATTAGTATGTATGCTTCGTCTGTCTTTCCTATTTCCATCTTAGTTTGTACCTTTTTGAACTTTTCATCAATTGTTTTTTAGCTTTCTTGCATTTGTAATAATTTCCTATTTTATGGCTTTGTATCTCTGTATTCCTGTTTCGTCTGTTTTATTTTTGTATTTTCGTCTTTCATCTATTAAATTCAGGATATCCTTAGTTATCCATGGTTTCTTTTTTTTTGTGTTCAGCCCAGAATATCTTTGGCCGCCATGTCTAAGCTGGATTTAATGTTATTCCATTCTGTTTCTACTTCCTTAGTATCAGATATTTTCCCGATATCTTTCAGCAATTCATTTGACTTTTTTTCGAATCTTTCTTGAATATCTTTATCTTTTAATTTCTCAAAGTCAAAGTGCCTTTTTCCGTTCCTTTTTTCAAATTTTTAAATTTAAGTGCGGCTCTTCATAATTACGATGTTGTGTTCAGTGTCTATATCTGCTTCTGGGTAGCTTCTACAGTCTTTTACTTGATTCCTAAACCGTTGTCTAACAAGAATGTAATCTATTTGATATCTTCCTATATCTCCTGCATCTTCCACGTACATCGTCTTCTAACATGATATTGAAATAATGTGTTTGTGATGATTAAATTGTTCTTGTCACAAAATTCTACCAGCCTATTTCCTTGTCGTTTCTCGTGCCTAAACCAAAGAAACCTACAACCGCTACTACCCAATCTTCACCAATAACTGCATTAAAATCCCCCGTAATTATTAAATCTTCGTGTCCTTTTACGTATCTCAGTATGTCTTCGATATATTTGTAGATCGCTTCTACTTCTTTGTCACTGTAGCTAGAGGTGGGCATGTATACTTGTATTATTACCGTGTTTACCGGTTTAGATTTTAATCTAACCATGAGTTCTTTATAGGTATTTTTCTACACAGTGTCCTATCTTTTTTCGCATAACTATTCGCATACGCAAATTTCTTTCCTCTGCTCCTGTATGGATTGCCCTGAAGTCTCTGCTCCAAAGATCCCCGCCTCTAGCCACCGAACTTTGCTGATCCCTACTATGTCTAGTGCTATCCTATTCATTTCAATTTTCAGGTTATCTAGCTTACCTACTTGCTTCATACATCTAACATTCCACGCTCCGACTCGCAAAATGTTCTCGACACTTATTCTGAACTTTCTGATCGCATTCACCGAAGTAGTCCCCTCCCGGAGATCCGCATGGGGAACTATTTCAGCTCCGAAATTTTTTACCCCAGCGAATGCCAGAATGCCATCATGTTTATTACAATTTAAGTACGCTGTGTATTTGAGAGGTAATGTGGTGGTTTCCCGTTGCTTTCTACATCGCGGTAGTGTGTCTTAGACTGCCATACCCAACCCTATGGTCTTTGCCAATCTAAGTACCGAAAGAACCGCTGCCCTGTTCCGGGGACCTGACTTAGTCTGGTTCCTCACTAACAACCCTACTACTTTGGTTGGACCTGTAGTTTGGCTTTTTAGCTCATTAGAACACGTAAGCCGTTTCACCTGTTTTAGTAATCTAGATCTTCGGCAAGGTGGAGGTCCGTTTGAAATGGCGTATAACTTTACCAAGTTAAAAATTGGGATAGGAACGAAGATATTCTTAATACACTTGACGATCAATGCGCGTCCTTTGCAACATTAAAAAAGGAATTGCGTCATTCAAAAGAGGAAAACCTCCCGCTGAAGATAAGAAACGACCAGATAGACCGATTTCAGTATCCATCACCTAAAACACTGACGCAGTTCATAACATGATATCATCAGAACGTCCAGTTGAGCTGAAACATATAGCTAAGGCACTAAAGATTCCATATGAACTCATCAATCATAACGTTCATGTCGATTTAGAAATAAAAAGATTTCTGCAAAATGGATTCCCAACAAGAGTGGGTATCACGGTTAATCTGTGCCGGTTTTTAGGAAAATCCTGATTTTTTAAACCGTCCTATGACTATGGATAAAACACCGAATCATTTTTATGATTCAGAAACGAAACAGTAAACAGTAGAGTAGAAGGGGCATGGTTTTCCAAGGCATAAGAAGTTTCGAGTTCAAAAATCTGCTGTAAAAGTTCTTGCTTCAGTTTTTTGGGATATCCGTGGAAATATGGTGATTACCTAAGAGAAGCTCAAACCAACACTGGACATTATTATTCTAAATTTTTAACTACCGCAAGGGAAAAAATTAAGGAAACAAGACACGTTAGGTATGTTGTTTAGCAAACAATGCCCCTTCACACAAATCGCGCATTGCATGAATCAATTCGGGATCTACGATTCGAATTACTGAAAGGTCTACCCTATTTGTCAGATTTAGCCCTCTCGGGCCATTACGTTTCTGTGATCAAAAAAGTTTAAAAGAACGTCAATTATTGCGTAACGAAGAGGTAATTGGAGCTGTAGAGGTCTGGTATGCAGACCTAGAAGGATCCGTTTTTTTAAAGTGTGTTTCAGGATCGCTGATTTAAGTGTAGAATACTATATTGTAAAATTAAATATTTTAGTTTCACGTATCAATTGTTTCAGTAGTTGGTTTGAAATATATTAATACCTCCATAGTATAAAATAGTAATAACAGAAAAAACGAAACGGGATGAGAGAGCATCGTGAAACAGCTACCAATAAAACCCTATATTTCAATCACCCTGATAATCAACTAAAACATATCTGAGCTAACGGTTATTGATTTTATTTGAAACACTTTATTGAAGTGTACCATTTAATTTCCTTTTTTCTGCAAAATGAGTTCTCAGAAAATTTTCACTATAATAACAACGTAGCACTAAAGTACCTTGGAGAGCTGTTTCCTTTCCATAAACATTTTCAGCGCCTTC
Organism: Platerodrilus igneus; assembly: GCA_036346225.1. Classification (NCBI taxonomy): domain Eukaryota; kingdom Metazoa; phylum Arthropoda; class Insecta; order Coleoptera; family Lycidae; genus Platerodrilus; species Platerodrilus igneus. The sequence continues at coordinate 685,000 of JARFIW010000202.1, read as the reverse complement.
AATTTTGAATATTTGTTGTTGTTCCCTTGCGTATCCTTACCTAAGGAATATGAATAGTTGTACGTAAGCACCACATGGGACTAGGTGCCTCTAATAAACTTTAAGTCAGTAAACTTTGTCGTAGCTTTTTAATAACTCGCTTCGGCGATATCTACGAGTGACTTCTAAGTAATGATGTTTACATTCAGTAAAATACCAATAGCGGCATAGTGGCAGATATAACTCGCATGAGATAACACAACCTTAAATACACGTATCTCATGTCCTAGAATAAAATATGAGTGATTATGAAATCGCATCTTGTTTTGAAAATATTGAGAATATTGGCATAAAATGAAATAAATTTCATTTCTATATGCATGGTAGTATTCTGTACTACGCTAAATGAATTCACTCAGTAACAACCCTATTACAGCACAAGCGTAGCCTGTAATAATGAATGTTCTCTACCATCTGCAAGTAAGAAATAATTACGACTTTGTATGCCATGCAAGTCGATAATCAGATAACAAGCATTAGAAACTAAATGAGCACAAGCCCCCGAGTTTTTCAGATTATGTCCTAAACTCATTACAACTAAATTGAGCAACTAAACAGTTTCGTTAAGGCTACAATTAATTGGAAAATTTCATCTTATGTGCAAGATTTTATAACACAAATGTCTGAAGGGTGTATTTTATGTATTTTTTTGTCGCTGAAATCAAAACTGCATTAAGAAATTTCTTATCACCTTAAGATATTCGTTAAAGAAGGTTTACATTGTTTAACACTTTGTAACGAACGTAATCCGACGAGTGACTCACACTGGAATGTAAACACCCTCATCATGTCGGGTAAATTTTCTAGAAATTGCTGGGAAAGCCGGTTTAAGATATATACGCGCTCCAGACAAGGTAAGCTGCAACTGATATCTTAAACGCGTCTACAAATAGATATAAAATATAAATAAAGAAACAATATTTTATTGTACAGTGTTATGTTGCTGATATACTTTATGAAATGTCGCGGAGATATGTAAATCACTCGGATACTTTTTGTTACGTATGTGGCGAGTTTATGATTAGATCTCACAAAAAGGCAATAACTACCTTAATCAAAAAAGCTTATGGGCGCTATTTTGGATGCCAACTAAGAGATTGGGCGCCACATAATTTGCACAACATATGTCGTGCCTTTAAGGGAGTTGCTCAAGAGTACCTGTAAGTCAATGCCCTTTATAGTGTCTATGGTGTGGAGAGAACCTAGAGATCATATTACAGATTGCTATTTTTGCTTGACGAATTTATCTTAAATTTCATTGATGTCAAAGCGTACTGTAGAGTATCCAAACCTACAATCAGCTCGCAGACCAGTTCTTGACAGACAGAATGTACCTGACACCATACGTTCAGAATCATATACAGTTGACGATGATATGAATGTTGCTTTAGATAATGTTGTTAAACCTGCAGAAAAGAACTCGAATCCTTATTTCCAGCTATTTGATATAGGTACTCCACATTTGCTTTCACAACATGAGCTAAACGACTGAGTACGGGAATTAAATTTGTCAAAAGCTAAACCAAACATGTATTGATCTAATAATCATAACGTTTTTGTTAGTAATGCAGTTGGGTTTCACCAAGATAGGATAAAAACTACTTTGTACAAAACTGGGGAATTACGAGGAAACCTTGTTGTTGGAGAAAGAAATGTTGCAAATCTTTCTCTCGTTGTTACAAACAAGATTTTCCTACTACCTCTGCACATAAAACTGTGACTGTTGAAAAACTTTGTGAAAGTTTTATAGTTTTAAATAAAGACATTGAGGGATTGCCATATCTGTGTGAGAAGTTTCCTAGAGTAAGTGAGGAAAAATAAAAAGGAGAATTCTTGTTGCGCCGCAAATAGGAAAATTCTCTTAACAAATTTGTAATGAGCGAGAAAAATTCTAGAAGAAACACCAATTGCACATTAAGTAATTTGTTGTTCAGTGTTGCTAGTACGGTTCAGGTAACTGCAATTATAGCTGCAGCAACTTACGACTCCAGGAATATATAGTTTAATGGAACCAGTTTAAAGTAGCTGGTGAATTAATTCGTTTCTGTTCGAGATGGTAGACGAGTATTTTTCCAGGCACTATTCACGTCAAATTTTTTAAGCAATTTCAATTATAAAGGAAGATCAAATTATATAAATCTAAATGAAACATGGATTTCTAGCTGCGGTTCTTTAACCAAAAGTTGGTGTGCTACTATTAAGCAGAAAAGAGATAGTTTTAAGGTCGCTTATACTAGCAACACGTTTGTTTACAGAGTTGCAATTTTAGGTTTAATGAACTACATGTAGAAAACAAAAATATATTTGTTTTGAACCTTACGAACCCTACCAAATATAAACAAAGACTAGTAGTAGTTTTTAATCCCCGGAATTGGATTTCTCGCGCGAGGAGCTGTTCGGTGATCAGTATTATCGTCCACATTTCTGGCGGTAATAAACACTTTTGGAGGAACCTACCTATTTCGCTTCGCACTCCTTGACGCTGCTTCACGGATAGGACAAGTGTACCATTCCCTTTTGTGTACACGGACTTGTTTCGCAACCCCCTTGTGTTTTATTTCGACCCTCCTCACGCTTCGCGTCTTTTGGCGCCATTTACGCTAAAATGTGTGGCACTCAACACTTCTTCGTACAAAGACTTGTTTTGTGACCGGTTATATGGCAACTCGGGCGGTTCCTGGCGTAATTGATATGCGTGTGAATATTATGCCCAAGGTCTCGGGATCGAATCCTGGCACGGGTTGCTTGAAAAATGTTCATCGGTTTGACGCAGCTCTAACTTCTCTTCTATTCTGTGCTAATCTACGTTTACAATAATTTGACTAATCTAAGTCTTCCTATACTGTATATCATATCATGTACAGCCGTTTATATTTCTTTCCATCTATTTTCTACGTTTCCTCCTATAGCTATCTCTTTGATCTTATTATCTAATACTTGTTTATATTTCTCCTTTACTCACTAACTAAAATATAATCTATTTGGTAGCTTGCCCTGTCACCTGGCGCTTTCCATGTATATCTTCTTCTAACATGTTGTTCGAATAGGGTGTTTACAGTTACTAATCTATGTTCCTGGCAAAACTCAACTAACCTTTTTCCTCTATCATTTCGTCTACCATATCCAAATTTTCCTACCATTTTTCCCTCACTACCTTCTCCCACTGACGCATTAAAATCGCCCATAAATATTAAATTCTCATCTTCCTTTACCTTTCTGACTATACTATTTATATCCTCGTATACCTTTTCTACTTCCTCATTCTCGTACTGAGTTGTCAGCATGTAAACCTGTACTAAAACAGTGTCTGTGGGTCTCGTACTCAATCTTCAACATAATTATTCTATCAATAAATTGTAAGTTGTTACGTTTATTTTTCAACATAAATTAAGTACTCTATTTTTTCCTGGTTAAGTCATTACCCGCTCGAAAAAATCCCATTTCTATTCTTATATTTTCCAACAATACCCTATATAGCGTACCTGTTCATAATAAACCCGCTTTAACATAATTTTAACTCAAATCCATTTTTCTTTTAAAACGAAAATTTATTTGATAAATTAAGTAGTGAATACCTTGTTTTAGGTGTCCGTTAATTTGTTAAATATCCCGATAACGTATAACTGCTTTCTCTTGTGTTTCCCATCTAAAGACTTGTCAAAGTAATAAATCCTACTCTTATTTGATAGCGTGTTTTCCAGTTTGCTAATCACGTTTTGAAAACGCGAGAAATACAGTTTGACTTCGTATTATTTGAACCAATTTTTAATTTGATTCTGCAGCTTGTGCGTTGAAATATTTTCTACGGTACTCGTCCCAGTACTTCAAGAGCGATGCATGTTTCTTTGGTTTGACAAGTAAGAGGTATCTTGCGTGTATTGCTAAGTTTTTCCGCGCTTACCCATTCTAATCAGATTCTCTTATTAGCTGTTAGTTGAAGACCAAATTGGATCTTTTCTTTATGTATGTCCAACTGGTCTTTGCCATAGATCAACTTCTGTTGCCTGTAGATTGCTAGCGCCGTTATGGTAACAGGGTAAATAGATTCCGACGACCGTGGCATGCGGTGCAGATTCACTTCCGATGGCGTGCAAGCTAAGTATCCCGACACATACAGGTATACAACTTGTTTTCTTCTGTGTATATCAAGGGAATATTCCTAATCGGCGTTTGGTGTAGTTACGTGATAAGGAACGTGACATTGAAGGACTGTTGTTTGTTGCTGCGAATCGATATCATCGCTCAACAGGTGTGATGAACCATTGTTAAAAATGTTAGACCAAAGTTCCCACACGCCGATTCTTTTCTACGGATTACTTTATTTTACAAAAGGTATTATGTGCAATTTTAAAAACGCTTGACAAAAGCTCTCGCATGTTTATTTTCTACTGATTAGCTTTATTTTGTTTAAAATACGAGATGCGCGCTTTGTATCTAAAGTACTAAATTGTTTGTCTTACATAATTGCTTGCTTTGAAATAGTAACGCTTAATTTATTTCTTTTGCTTGTTTGTACAGAATCCTTTATTTATTCTTATTGTTAATAGATAATCGTAGGCGATGTGTTGTTTTTTTTGGTATTTAGACAAATTCCCCCATTCTCCGCATTCGGTAGTTAGCCTGGTATTCACGTTTCTTCCGGCTACGTCTAGGTACGTAGCAAAGTACTCTTTAACTTTATGTCCTAATCTTTTACCTAACACTATTTCTACCCCTGCCTGTCCATTAGTTAAAGAAGTTGTAATTATTATATAATTCTTTTTCCAAAAGTCATTACTATCTTGCCATTGCACCTCACTAATACCTAATAAATTCGTTAACTTATCTACTCTAAGTAATGACTTTACATTCCAAGTTTCTATCACTAATTCGAACCGTTGTTTTAAATTGTTACGATGACGAGCCCCAAGTTCCCCTCCCGTAGATCCGAATGAGGGGCTATTTTACCTCCGGGCAAGAATTTTACTTGTGAACTCTCTATCATACATAGTTCGTGTTTTAGGCTACGCATACCTGGGACCACGCATACCTGGGAAATATTCTGGTAGGTTCTCATATCTTTCCACAACGCAGTTTCTAAAGATTTTAGCAAAAAGCCGTATCTATCACGGCCAACCCCCAACAACCTTGTAAATTATTGAGTATCGTCCGAGATCAACCGACTCTTCTCCTATATTTTTTAGCCAGCAAGACTGCTGCCCCTTGCTGCTCCTTTTAATCGCATTTTACGATAAGCAGGCATACTATAGTAGTATTCATTGCCCCCTACTATAGGTATTTCAAGCAACATAAATTCTATTTGAAGTTGTTATGGCTACCTCACGAATTAAACTTTGGGCACACGTACGCAACAGCTTCTTCGGTACCCAGAACTTTTTACGGCATCCTTTACGTCTCAGCTATTAGTCTCGGGTGTAAATGCGGTCGCACGTATTTTTAGTATTACTGGACTTAGTATTATGGGAAGTGAACTTGTTTTGTAAATATATTCTTGCTGTTTAACGTTTTGTATTTATGTCGGTTCAATGATCTCATAAAACAAATACATTTTCTTGTATGTGTTCAACATTTTGTTTCACCACCACACCACCATTCACCATTGTTTGCAGTGTGTTTAATTTAAAACAAAAAGCGATTGAGCATATTGTCTAATTTATTGAATCGCCATTCAGGGTAAACTATGCAAAGTTTGATCGTCAATAGCTTGAACGAAAGTGTTTATTGCGATAAGTAGCTAAACGAAACTCAATCGTTACTGCGCATCGAAAATAGGATTTAAAAAAATCTCATAGGTACAAAATTCAGCACTACATTGACTTTCACGGTCTATGATCCTATGATGCTAATTGTCAATAGCAAAGCTCATGACATTTAATAACATTTTGATACGTGTGAATTATACTATCGTATCTAGGTCGCATCCAATATTTCATAACACCTCTATAATTCATATCTCATTAATCCTCAGTATAATGTAACCTTACTGAATTATTCATAACAAACTCCGTTGTTTGGCATTGCGCATCTACTTCCAAACAAATGAAAACTCGTGCAGTTGAAGCGAAAAGTAAACGTCGAAAAACTTTTTTACTATTGCATATTCAGCGACGAGTAAAACAATTCTTGTTTAATATCCTATTTAATTCCAGTAATTTAAATAAGGCACCCGAAACGTCGTTTCTGTCGAGAATTTGTGTAAATTAAGCGGAGATGGTTTTACCAAAATTGTGTGTTCGATGTTCCTTAATGTTATGGTCCTCAGCATGATACTTTAGATAAAGAGATATCAGTCGTAGTAGAGGAAACTTTATCATGTGGACAAGAGCGTTGTGTCAAATTATAATACTAATCGAAGAAACCTGGCATAATAAAATCAAAATAGGATTTCCATCTTCAAGAAATGGAAATCCACTTGGTTCCATATATGGACCTGCATTTTGTATCGTAGTGCGAACCAATTATATTCCATTTGGATTGTCGGTTACAAGAAAGTGCATCTGTTTACCTTATCGGATTAACGTTATTTTCACGACAAATTAAGAAAAATTTAACAAAAGGTGCATGTATAATGTGTATGATGTCGTTTGAAACGAGATATAAATATTAAAAATTAACAATATTTAATGAGGAATGCGATTTTTAACTCTACAGAGGCCTCACGCAAAACCCATAATGATTATTAAAGGATTTGCATTACTCTATCAATCTTGAACATGTTTTCCTGAACCAATTACTTCAGTATCCATGTTTCAAACTTCATGTAACCCCAGTAATCCTGGATTCGTTAATACATGCTATCATTTACCCTTACTGAATTATTCATAACGTTCCCCGTTGTTAGGTATTTAATACCTACCACGATACAAATGACAACACGCACACCTAAACGAACCGAAATAAAAACGCGAGAAACTTGATTAATTCTTTACTCCTACGCATACCTAGGGTCTTCCGTAAATAGGTATAAAACTGAAATTAATTTTTGGTCTTGGTTTTCATAGGAATACGCGCGCGTTGTACATAATAAATCGATTTACTGCAGATGTATGTCGAGTAAGACGAAACCTTTTCAAGAAGGTTGTTAAATATTGTCGCTGTTTTGATTTTCTTTTTCCATGCATTGGTACAGAAGAGGCGCTAGTAAAAGAAGGAAACGTGGGCGTTCTTTGTTGGAATGCTGTTTAAATTTTGCAGACGCCGAGGGTTGCTTTGCTGGTCTCAAACAGAATAGATGTTTTTCAGAATGTAGACACTTAAGTTTCAAGATAAGTACTATTATCTGTTCTTTTCATGTAACCAAACTTTCAGGTAAATCGATTAGCGAGGCCTTGAAACCATTTATATCAGACACTATAAATCTAAAGACACTATGTTGTCAAAATGCAGTTAGGAAAAGAATTTATTACCAATTTCGTTTGAAACCTATACCTTTAAGAATGCGTTTTCTGATTTATCTGTATTGCGTATGGAGAAATTTGAATAGAATTAAACGATTCATTTTAAATTCATAAAGACGAGGAACTAATAACTACACTGGTAAACAAAGTTAAACCCTTGTTTGGCCCACAAGCGAAATAATCTGATCTTAATGGAATTTTTCATGCTAAATTTAAATAATATGTAAGCAGTTTTTCTCTACCACCCACGGTTTTTTTGTGACACGTATGTTAATTGTGAAGGAAACGCTTTTATACATTTACATATATTGTAACGTTAGTGCAAAAATTATGCATACATTAGTCTATAGGAGAATATTTATCAATTTCATTTAGTTTAAGAACCGTAGTAAGAAAATATACAAACAATTTACAATTTACCAATAGGGTTGTTGCATCAGATTACACTATGTAACACGTATTCTGTTCTTGAGTAGTAAATATTATTTTCTACTTGTTTATGATTCAAAACTATAGAGAAATACCTTTATTCCCTTCTAACTTTGCTTTTGTGACTGGGACAACGAAAATTTGAAACTTGCCTATTTTCAATAAGATAACGGTCAAATTTACGTGCATCCGCTCACATATAAAATAACAACAAAGACATATATGGCAAAATTAAAATGTATTTTGGTTACAATTATATAAAAATCACCACCTATCATTTAGAAGTGTGTACTTTTTCGACATTTGCGATTATTCTGCAAATCACTTTTGCGAATCAGCTCCAAAATGTAGTATCCCATCATGTTCTAATTATACTGTCCCTGGTAGCGTCGTTCAAAGTACACTATATCTTGATGGAAGCGTTCTCCCTGCCCCTCCGAGTAAGCTCCCATGTTGTCCTTGAATTTATCAAGATGAGCATCAGGCATGTGAACTCTTACAGAGATGAAATGGGTCACCCAAAGAGTGACTCATGATCCAGTGACCCAAATAGGTATGTGACCCACGACCCATTGACCCACTGACCCAAATTGACCAGGTGACCCAAATTGACCGGGTGACCCAAATTGACCAGGTGACCCAAATTGACCCATAAACCCAAGATAATTTACGTCTATGCTTATCACATATTGTCATCAACAAAATACTTTAGTTATTTTAAATAATCACATAAAATGTAAACAAAAGCACCAAAAATATAAAGAATTATATTAAATAAATACAAATTATACTATAAACCTATGTAATAAAAGAAGGTTACACCACTTATGAATTTATGATGACTAGGCTATATTTTTAAAATTCCGTTTTTTTAAGATTTTGAAACAATAAGTTGACTTTCTACGGCAGCAGCCTAGAGTTGTGCCCTATCGTTGCGTGTTATTTTTCCAGCACCAGAAAAATGTCTCTCTGACTCAGCAGATAAAGCTGGAATTACAAGGATTTTTTGGCAATTTTGCCTAGAAGTGGGCACTTCTTTTAATTAAGACCCCATTATTTTAATGGATCAAATCGTGCTTCATCATTGTCCTTATCGCCATTAAAGAGACCAATTAAACCTTTATAAATGCATTCTTCGTTGCTTATAAAATTCCGCAGTTCATCTTCGGTCTGCTGTTTAAAATCTAAAAAAACACTAATGATTCACCTACGTTTGAGGGACATAGAGGCAGCAGTTTTATAGATATTACTGCAGTGTCGCACGAAATGTTAGAAACGATCTGTAATTGGAAATTAATGTCGAACGAGGAAACGCTCTCTGACCATAAATTAATAACATGGGACGTTGAAACCAAAACAAGCGCAAACGAGCAGCTAACTATATTTCCGCGGTTCTGTAATAAAAAACAAATTGGGCGCGATTTAAACAAAAATTTGACGAAAGTATCCCTGTGCTCAAAAATGAGCTATTTAACTGGCTAGAGTCAGACGAAGTAGAAACACTTGCCAAAAAACTAAACGACGCGGTGGTATACGCGTCGTCGTATTCCATGCCGCAAAAGAGAACCTTTAAAGACAGCGTACCCTGGTGGACCCTGGAACTAACCACCAAGCGGGCAGAAACGCGTAACCTAAGGCGCCGCTATCAACGCGCCTCGGGAGATATAAGAGAACAACGGAGAATAGAATATAATCAAAGTTACCGCGAATATAAAATATTAATAGAAGAAACGCGAACGAATAAATTTAAAGAATTGTGCACACGAAACTCAGAGAAACAACCCTGGGGAACCGCATACCGCGTAATTAGAGGAAAACAACAAAAATCGCGCTAAGTAATATAAAGAAAACAAATGGCGAATACACGGAAGGTTTTAAAACCACGGCGGAATATTTACTAAAGAAATCTTTCCCATCGGATAATCCCGAGGGGGATGAAGGGTCGCACGATTTAGTACGTCGGGAACCTGCAGAAGCGCCAGGAACAGGTGCCGATAGGCAATCCTAGTTCACGAGGTCGTCAGGGCTCTTAGGAGGATGAACCCTAAGAAGGCACCGGGGCATGATGAAATCACTTCAGACGCAGCTCTGGAGGCGTGCCTGTTAGCCCCGTGTGTCTTTGTCGGGTTGTTTAATCTTTGTTTAGAGAGGGGCGCTTTTTCGCGTTGCTGGAATCAGGATCATTTCCACGGAGGCAGTCTTGATAATCAGTAGGACTCTCCCTATCGAATATGTCGTAAGGGAGATTAGAGATAGGCGATTAATAAATATAGGAAAAGGGCGCGAAATTATCGAAGATCTTAATCTTGGTAATAGGAAAATTGCAAGAAAGATTGTTGTATCTGAGTTGGGGCACCCGGCTGATATTAGAGGAATTGAGTTTGTCGAAGGTGATGAGGACGCGATGGGTATCAGAATTTATACGGACGGTTCACGTATGGACAATGGGCAAGCAAGCGCGGCGTTTGTCGTGTATAAGCAGGAAAGGGAGGTGTTTCGGTTTCAAACGAAACTCGCGAACTGGAGCACAATTTTCCAGTGCGAATTGGTAGCCATACGAGAGGCTATCGATTACGTAATAAACCATACGGGCAGAGACGAGTAGTATATTATCAGTGATAGTAAATCGGCACTGACGGCTTTAACAAACATGAACACCTCGACAGACCTCCAAGCGGACGTCTGGAGGATAGCGCGTACGGCGCTCGAGAAACGATAGGACTGATGAATTAGCTAAAGAGGCCGCGACGGGAGACTTTCGAATATCACATTCGTCGATACCGAAGTCTTTGATTAAAAGAAAGCTGCGTGAAAAGTCAATCCGACAATGGGAAGAGAGGTAGAACAACGCTGCCACGGGCAGGTTGACCCACAAATTCATACCGAGCTCAGAAGCTAGAGGCAAGATCGAGGTAAAACTCGATCATAAAATAGTTCAGTATATAACAGGGCACGGCGCCTTGAAAGCGTATTTACATAGGTTCGGGTTAACCAACAACGACCGTTGTGAATGCGGTAAGGGCGCGGAAAGCGCAGAGCACGTGCTCTTCGACTGCTCGCTTGAAGCGACAAATTGAGGGTTGGCTGATACAAAATTAGCGATCGTAGGTCTAGCATGGCCAAAGAGCCTAGAGGAAGTCGGGAAAGTGGCTAACCAGAAGGTGTTCTGGACAGCCTTTAGAGAGTTCGCAGGAAGGGTTGCGAGATTAGACAACGATAATCGTGTGAAAGTCGGGAGGATTGAAAAATTATAGATTTCGACCTGGCGTGATTTTGAAATGATAAGAGCATTATAACCAAAAACTGCAAAAAAAAACAAAAAAAAGAAAAAGAAAAAGAAAAAGAAAAAAAGAAAACCAATAATAATAATAATTAAATAAGTATACCCAAAACTCTAATATGCACGAGGAACACACACTAAAACAATCACTGTCCCACCTTCTACGCTCAGAAAATCGGGAATAAACGAAACAAATAAATAACAACAAACTAAATCAGGAAATCTCAATAATTTAAATAAGTGTAATAAATAAAGAAATAATAAAATAGAGTGAAACCGCGCATCCCCCCAGGACTTAAAAGTGAAGTGATAGTGACTGTGATCTCCCCCGAACATTTACTGCATATCTACCAGGACTTTAACAGTGCATATCCAACTCCCCCATAAAGGTAGAAAACCAATAGATATAGGTAGACGACCAGATCTTCGGATCTGGAGAAACTTATATTGAAGGTAAGAATAAAATTGTGGCGGCTGTGTGCATGGATTTGTGATTTTAAGCAGATTTTGAAATAATCTAACAAGCGCGTTTTTTGTGTAATGGCGCTAGTCGATATAATGCTCATGCGAGTGCACCTGATAATGTATTTGCTTTTGCTGACATATGCACTGTTACATGCTAGGGTGGATTAATTATGAAGTTAGAATTAATAAAAAGCACGTTTATTTTTCGCGTTTAAACCCAATGTAGTACCTCCGGGTGGAGCATTGGGGACGTGGCCGCAGGTATAGCGGCCCTAATTCAAATTATAATGTTTAAAATCTAAAGTGCGTGTAGAAAGTAACTAATTGAACCAATAGCTTTATGTATAATTTTGTGAACGTACTTAATAAACCGACCTGAAAGTTCACTAAACTATGACTTTACCTAGGGAAAGCCAATGTCACTTTATTAATTTGGATCACTGGATCAATTTCGGTCACCGGGCCAATTTCGGATACCGGATCAATTTGGGTCGCCGGGTCAAATTGGATCACCGGGTCAATTTGGGTCGATGCACACGACCCCTTGACCCGGCGACCCAAACAAAAAATTGACCACTTGGACCCACTGACCCACTTGACCCATAACCCATTTCATCTCTGAACTCTGAGGGACATCCTGCAACCTATTTTTCGATAGTTTCTCACTAGATTCGCAATCAACTCCACATAGTTTTCGGCCTTGTGATTGCCCAAGAATCCCCGAACAACTACGACAAAGCTTTTTCAGGCCGCTTTCTCCTTACGGTTGAGCTTGTTGAGGAAGTCATCGCAGTCCAGGATCTTCTTTATTTGTGGTCTAATGAAGACACCTGCTTTAACCTTTGCCTCAGAAAGGTTAGGGATTAAATATTGAAGGTACTTGAAGGCTGGCGATTCCGTACATAGAGTTTTTACAAATTGTTTAATAAGCCCTAACTTTCAGGGGGTCTACCAGTGGCTCCCAAATGACGTTGTGTTTCCCAACAGAAAACTCGGTCCTCTGTGGCCAGTCGCGCTTGTTGTAGTGAGCATTGGTGTTTCTGCTGTCCCAAAGACACCAAATGTAGTACCTTCGGGTGAAGCATTGGGCACGTGGCCGCAGGTAGAGCAGCCCTTATTCAAATTATAATGTCCCAAAGACAAAGGTAGCACGAAAATGGAATTAGAAACATGTCGCTATTGGTATTTATTCTTAGTAGGTTGTTCAAGTTCGTTTACGTTCGCTCAAGTTAACTCACCTCAGAATTTGCTTGTGGTGTTTGTAGAACATTAATCTATGATGGAAAAAAAATATTGAATAACCGCAATATCCGCATAATATACAGCAATACAATTTAGTAAAATCGTCCTAGTCACAAAGGCTAAACTTTTGAGGAATAAAATAGTAATTTTCTATAGTTTTTATACGTAAGCAATTAGGAAACAACGTGTATTAAATATTCAGTAGCATTTTATATCATTTTAAAGCTAATGAAATAAACTTGTAAAATCACCAAACATACTATTACACTACTTATCGCGAATTTGAACATTTAATAAAATTGTCAGCGCCAGTTATATTTTGTCATATGTACTTATTACAGAAAATAGGTAAATTTCAAAATGTCGCTGTCCTGGTGACGTAAGCAAAGTTTGTGGGGAATAGTCGACTTTTTCTATACTGTTCAGACATAAAATATTAGGAAATGATAGTTACTACCCAAAGACACAAAATGAATAAAAATTTGTTACATAGTGTTATTAATAAATATAATACCGAAATAAATAGGAAAGTATATATTCTTTCACAACCAGCAACTAAAAACCAGAAATTTAGAATAAACATACCAAATTCGACAAACATCAATACATTTCATTTAACCAGCGTGGAATCAAAAATATTCTCATGCATTGCAAAGTTACCGAAATCATTCTAAATTACTTAAGCACATAGAAGTTCATAAAATAAAATAATTTAAATGAGTAAAAATCAAACCCAGAGACGCAAATGTGATAGTAAACAGACCGCGTGAAAATACCAGTATACATATTTTCCCATACCAAGAAAACCTAGAACCTAATCGCAAGTTTAGTACAACTCACACGAACCGATAAACACTTTAAATTGGTGACTTCTCTAAAATAAAAAAGCTCATAAATACCGCCATCGCATAATGGAAAAAGTAATGCAAGTAATTTACGCATTTGCCGTTGTAGCTTCCGTCAAAAAACGGATAAACAACTCACAGTATCCATGCAACGGCGAAGTTATCAATTTAGGTTTACTAGTGAATAAAAGCTCCCGAACGCGGCTGTGATTTACGGACTCACTAAGTTATCGTTATCTCGTGAGTGTTTTTGCAGTAAATACTTTGACACCGCTAGTTGCATGCTGAATTATGGAGGCTAAAGTTTGTCTTGCTTTATAGAGGGTGGCTGAACCCTGTACTCAAGGAAAAGCTGTTGTAATTTATATATTTACCTACCGCGTGAGGGTATTCAATTAACAATAAATAATAAATGGCAGGACCTCTAGCACTATCGTACCCTCACGTTTCGGGACGTTGGCTCGCAAGCTGCAGCAGTCGGTGAGAGGGGGGGTTCATTAAACAAACACACTGAGACGAAATTCCGATTGTTTTATTAACTGGGCTACTAACTAAAACTTCAACTAATTACATATGCATAACAAAATATACAGTAAATAACATTATTTACAATAGGGCGCCACCATGGGAATTAAACGGCCCATGGACCATTCGCGGTGATAGCTCTCGTCGCACTTTGTTCGTGGGCGATGAACCAAGATTGCAGGACAGAAAATAAGTCACTTCACAGGGGCTAATCTTTTAAAGTCTCCGGCTAGCACAAACACAACTTAACTAAACTAAGATCCTTATTTTATGAATATTAATAACAGTTCTGGGTGAAACCACCCCAATACAATTTCTACCGTCGTCTACTTAACTTGCTTATGGCGACGACCCTCCTTTAACCACGGGGTCATCAACACCAGGAAAAATACGACTTTCTCAAGGGTCAAATAATACAGTAACGTGACTCCTGACCGGAGCTTTGCATACTCAGGTAGTCTCGTGGCTTAGTGATTAACGGCCTCTGACACCGTCGAAATACAATATAATAGAAGACCCTTCTAAAACGATGCGGTCTCCAAAACAATAATCTAACAGATCAATTTACTTGAACTGAGCTTTAACCCGGAGTTGTATTTTATGGAAGTCGACAAATACTGTATTTAAACAAATAACTGACTTATGCTGCATAACAGAGCCTTGAGTTTATGGTAATACCACATATACTACTTACTTACTCAGAGAAATAATTAACTTAGAACATAACGGCACGCACTTGACTTCAGAGAAATAAAACACTTCACTCACTCTGGCAAATAACAGCCAGCTTCAACCTCTAACCCGTCTGGAAATAAACAACCCCGATTACCACCGGGGCTGGCATCCTTATATACATTTAAGTTAATTGAAAAATAACCCCTTTCTTGGCTCTTATACTCGACTTAGGATACGCCGGTCGTAAATCTTTAAGATTAATTAAACTGCCAATTGCACTAAGATAGCCACACAAGTAGATCTCGGAACTAATTTTTAGTTGAGTACTCCGCTAATTGAAAAATTCTTCAGACCACCCTGACATAAATAGGATCCTAGAACATGATTGACATCTAATCATAGATAGCAACTAATCTGACATGTTTAGTGCCTTTGAAGTAAAGTGCCTTTAGAAAAATTAATTAACTCTTGGATTATATCTTCCTGGAACTTCGCTAGGAAGCTACTTGGGTGATCTTGCAGCCGCTTACAATTGCAGACATATTTATGCTACAAGACCTTCATTCTAATAATTAGAATGCTAAAATTAAACTAGAAAATAACTATTTTTAGAAATAATAGAACTATTAGAGCGTATTAAAACAGTATGTTACAAAGTGATGGCTAGCTCTACCATTGAATGTCTCGTTACTACATATTTTGCAGTTGGCATAAAGATATTTGAATATTTGAATATTTACGTGGGTCTTCGCTTAGTAAAAGCGCAATGTAAGCAAAAACAAGCACTGCAATTGTATGCAAAACATTTACATATACTGTTATTAATTTTTCTCTCGCTGTATATATTTTCTGAGGCTGGCCTTTATTGAGGATGTAGTGGGGCCAAACAATAAAAATAGCATGCTCTCGATCTAAATTCGGGATTTATTTCTGCGGAGGCATTAGATGGTCGGGGTACTTTCTGAGACTAAACCTGTCTTTGAATAATCTAATCAAAAAGGAGAGGTTACCAAAAAATGTACCAAATGTACCAAAAAATTAAAAAGGTTACAGTGTAAATACTGTGGCACAAAAGTGAATAAAAAATGTTAAGTAGGCAAAAATCACATTTATTAACAGGTTAGACCTGTCATAGAAAAAAATTATTTATAATGCTTCAATCAAAAATTTTATTTATTTTATACTTTAATCTTTCTAAGGCTTTCACTGAATTATTTCTATATCATGAATTATCTCAATACAAAAGTTGTTTAGTAACATAAGTGTCGTCTGTTTCAAACAAACATGGAAAACTTGACACTTATCACAACATGCTGTTTTGAGGTGTTGTTCTTAACAAACATTTAACAAAAGAATATGACGCCAAAAAAATTGCTAATTCATCTAAACTACATCAAGTAAAAATACGATTTGTTTTAACATGATATTATTCAAACTTGTAAATAAAAAAAAATCTTTAATTTTGTATATTCTAACTAATTACTTTTACTTTAGCTAACTCGGTTCCTCAAACAACACGTTCATCACTTACGTGTTGATTCCTCTGGATCACAAAAAGGAATTGTACTCACCAAAGTTTCACGACAATAAAATACAGAAAACCTGTTAACAAAGCATCTAGAGTCTGCCATCTTTACCTAGGAACCAGGAAAGCTTGTTTAGCAAAACATAAATTTACATCTTGAGTTACGATGATTGGTATTGAAATGAGAATCTGTGTTATTCGTCCAATTCATAAATTAAATATCTAAAACTGCTTGCTAAAAAATTAAAACTTCCTTTAGTAATAGTTACAACGCTATATTTTAAATAACAAACCGTTTTATAAATACTTGTTCCTAGTTTGAACTACGTTCTAACAGAGCTCCGTGCTATGGCCTCAACGCTAAGCTAAGTGCAATTGCCACGAATGGAGCTTTCTTCTACTCATGACGACCCGAAAAACTCACACCACCTTTTTTAAAAAACGTGTCTAGTGACTACATGCCAAAGATAAGAATGAATTTCTACGTTTTATTTCAACGAGCATGTTTGTTCAACTACGACTGCACTAGAACTCAAACATATTAGCAGCGACATGCTCACCTAAACTCCGGCAACCCACACAGCATTAAGTGCACTACGTATTTGCCTAAAACTAAAGTGTTACAGTACATGGAATTTGTTGGATATTTAAACTGAAATAAATTTAAGATGTTCCTGCTTTTTAGATATGCGCAAGTTGGCCTCTTAGGACAGGGTTAAACTTATTTGTGAATATTGAACGATGTACATGTTTTAATATATGGAATCGGGTCCCATCAGTCTGTCAGTTTCATAAATAATACTTTAGTTGACTACTCATTGTCTATTCAAGACTATAAGTTTAGATCGGTTGGCGCTCAATATTATATTATTGGACCCAAAGTTCAGAGACCCTTTCCAGGTAAGTGCACTTGTTAAAGCTGTTTACCCCTAAAAAATTCGTTTTGTTATCATTGAACCTACCCCTCGACACTAAGCCAGTTGGCGTAATTGTTCTGTTGCGTTTCCGTGATAAAGTAATTTAAAAAGCCATTAGCGTCAATTTCATACGTTACAACATACATAATACTATTCTACTTACCTAAAATGTAGAGCTTGTTGATTTTCTTCTATTTGGCATCTGGAATATTTCTCAAGTGTACAGAAATAAACAGCAATCATTCTTGCATTTCAATGTACCTGGTACTGCTTTTCCACAAATGTCTTGCTGGAAATATTTCCTGTGTTCGTCACTGACGGCGTCAAGCTTATCAGAGAAGAAATACAAGTGGAAGTCCAAGAATGCAATTTTAGGGATATCTTTACACCCTATGCCTCTGTATGACTGTAACAGTTCACTTGTAATCTCATGGTAGTACGGGATTTACGATTTCCTAAAAACATTTTGGACAACACTTTTTAAAAACCACCGTGGTTGTTTTTTCAACTTAGTTTAAGAAATCTTTTCAACTCTTTATCTCCAAGTAAATTATCTACTTTTCTTTAATGACTTACGGAAGGAATTCCTTTTTTCAAGAAAAGAAATCCAGCACCACGTTTCTTTATCGCCTTAATAAAATTTCTAAAAAGCCCTAACTTAATATGAACGGAAATATGCGATCTGGCTTTGGTCCTTTCTTCTTAATATAATTCATACAAAAACAACAAAATTCGTATTGCCAAGCTGTATACCCAGTAACGCAACGATTTTCATATCGCAACATATTATCCAGCAAAACCTGGCTTTTGAAGAATCAGTGTATAGTTTCCATTCAATTGTTTCATGTTTATGAGCAAGAGCATCTATCAAAGCACAAATATTGTTAAAATACACTAAACTATTTTCTACAGAAGAGGGTTCCTAAAACTTCCTGACAGTTATGAAAAAAGTACTCTTAAGAGCCCCTTTAAAGAAGATTTCAACTTTTAACCTAAAAGTTTGGCTTGAGTTTCAGACAATTTCAAGCTGCAAACCAGGTCGTTTAATACGCTCTGAGTTAAAAGATTAGATTAGCAGGAGGTTGCATTTGCTTCAAAAATAGGGTCATTTAGTTCATCGTATCGAACATTGTTATGTTTCACATCTTCCAACTCATCTACTACACTTAGAAATTAAAGGTCTTGCAAAACACTATAAGATCACAACCTGAAAGTTTTTAGAATGTTTATAACAATTGTTGGAGAATGTGGTACGGGTAAGTCCTCACTGTGAGGCACTGGTCGCATAACAAATAAGGGAATTTGGGTTTATTATTGCATGCTTGGATTTACCACTTATTCCCTTTATCTTTGTGATGCAGATATAATAGTCGGATGAATTATCTTGAGGTTTACGCCATATCACGGGTATAGCAAGCTTCATGCGCCTAAGACCTCGAATCCAATCCGTCGTACACACTCACGCTTGCTGAAGTGTAAAGTTGGTGGAACCTAGTTATTATTTTGATCCCCTACTTCACGCCGTAAACACAATTCATGGCATTCTTTAACTAGGGGAGTCAATCATCGCCTTTGATTTTTAAATGTGACATCCGCACGCACATAGCAACAGGTATTCGGATGATTAACAAAATTTCTTGGCATATTTAACTAGCTTATCAAACACGGAATAGAATGTGACCTTACTAAATGCATACACAATTAATATCTATGCAATACTGTCGCGTATATTAAACGCCAAGGTCAAGACACAGTTGACAGCTGCCCTCCGTTATGCAGCGATGCAGTTCCAGATGAAACCAGTACCCCTTCAATTACCTGTTGATAAACACATAAAGTTGGCGCCTATAACAAATAGGGCAGTTTCCGTCAAAAAACCACTGTAACTGCAGTTTACACATAGTTTGGAAACTTCTAAACACGTGTCCAACTGTTATTCTAAATAAGCAGTATCCAGAAGCCCAACACCAAAAGCATAAACGCCAACAACCGCTGCACGAATGATTACTTGCGCCTCCATCTGAAGAGGTGAACCAGTCGTTTGTCCGGTATGAGTGAGACCGCTCATCACCATCATCCCAGATCAAAGCCGTTGTCCATAGGATCGGATGTTGTCCATAGAGTCCAACCCGTCAAAAAGACAATGAGACGAAAAAAGCCCTAAAAATGACTCACCTATAACTTTACAGCGCATAAGTATTTTGAAAGTAGAATTAACTGAATTTATGTTTAAGACACCGACTAGATCAACAAAACAGTTGTGAATTACTTGTTTCATAAAATGGAATAATTCGCTCTTATAGCCAACAAAGCCGTCCATAGAATCTATATCGCCGAAACAAAGATCCAAACCTTCAGACATTTTTAAATGCCACATTGAAAGCAAACATCTAAAACTACAATAGTAAATGCACTCACACAACCACAAACCATTCCAACTACATATACCGCAATTAAAAATACCCTTTCTCCCGCCCTCATAACATGCACCTCTTACTAGATTCCCGTCAAAAGTAATCACCCTTAAACCAACAATTCTGATACAATCATCGCCAAACTTGTAAAAGTAATAAAAATCAACATTCGTTCTTGGCTACCTAATCTTAATTCCAGAACACGCGATCTCCCAAAGCCGCCGTTACCAATAGAACTAATAAAAGCACAGACATCAAATTCATCACAACCGTCACCCAAAATTCCTACAAAATTACTCTCCCTTACCCTAAGCTCCCGGAAATTATCATGTTCGATCTCGACAAGGGCATTCTCACAACCGATGTCCTTAACCTTATCTACCTCCAAAATTCACTTGACTTCCACATCCTGGAAGAATCATACCAATCCAAAATTTTGGTCGTCATTCGCTGTTCAAATCCTGATCGATTCGATAACCTTATACTTTCACGTATGCTCTTTTCCATACTAACTACAAATTTCCATGCCCTTATTGGCTACAAGTCCTGACGTATTCGTGAGCTAGCCGCTGTTTCCCGTTGCTACAACTGTAGGCGCTTTGGTTATTTCTTCAAAATATGCCGTTCTTCATCCGCCTGTGGCCGTTGTGCCAAAATCCACATAACCGGTTCTTGCCCCAATCTCCCAACCGCAGTCCCAGAATCAACAGACTACATGATCACAACGTGACTAGTCTCGACTGCTCGGTGCACTAACAATCTCTACATCTAACAACACTCTGCACTTGGGAATCCCATAATCGCTACTCTAAGATTGATCTCACTTTATCTTCTCCTTTAGCCTCTAACCTGATCTATTTCCGAACAGTCTCCTACCTAATTAAAACCAGTGACCGCAACCCAATTACGTTTGGTATTTTCCCTAATATCCAACCTCGTATATATAAGAGAACCTTAACCTTTAATACCCGCAGAGCCGATTGGAATTCTGTTCAAGAAATCTTAGCCAACTAAATACCTAAGTGTCGGACTACCGCATATTCAGATTCCCCTGCCAGTAAATTAGTAAAAAGCATCAAACTTGCCGCTTGTTCCACTATTCCTAGAAACCATCATACCGAAGTACACACACCCTGGTGGACATCTGAGCTAACAACCACCAGAAAAACACTTGCACAAACAAGATATCGGCTACAAAGAGCTAAACATCATCAATATACCTACAAAAGCCTACTATAGCGACAGAGGATGGTATAAATACATAATAATAACTACAAGGAAAGCACACCTCTTAAAAATCACACAGGACAGTATTGCCGATCCCAGGACCACATACAGGAAACCAATATAACACCCATAAACCAATATCCTTCCAGTTCCATTGAACACAATCCTCTTTACTTACAAGACCACATTGCTTAGTCATCTGGATACCACCATCCCCTTAGCCCCGCACGATGTTCCTACACTACAAAACTACAACGGCAAAAGTCAATAAGCAATTCGCTAATTCCAGCTGAAAACGAAATAGTCATTGAATTTCAAACCTCTCGTAGACTCCTTATCATCAACACTATCTTGCATAAAGCTCCTGGTCCCGATTAAATAACAAATGGTATACTACAAAAACCTAGCCCATAATTAAAAAAGCTCTCCACTTATTCTTCACCAAATGCAATTCCACAAATGTGCAAAGCAGTTTCCATAATCCTAATCCTAAAACCGAGTAAATCTCTCGATGACCCTAGATCCTAAAGAGCTATCGCACTATTGCCAAAACGTGATAAAATCCTTGTACAAGTTATTCTATCCATTCCCTGTTTTCTCCCAATCAACATGGTTTTCTATCAGGACATAGTGCAGAACGCACGATCCACTCGCAAATTAAAACCGTTCAATCCCTCTATTCCAAATACGTAATCGCCTTCTTCCTCGGTTCCCACTGAGCTTTTAACCTTCTCTAGTGGCCAAACTTCCTGACCTAAATAAACATAACAAACTTCCCATCTAACATATTTCTACTCATTAAATCGTATGTTACATCCCGAACCGCTACTTAAACCTCAAACTTCCACAACATAACTAAACCACTTACACAAGGCTGTCCTTAATTATCTCACCTGTTCTAGACCCCGTGGAATCTGGCTAAAAACTTCGATCTCGATATCCCTAATACAGCCATCCCTGCATATGTCGACGATACCATTTGCCTTATACACCGAGACTTCCAAATACACTGCCGCTATCCTTATAAACTTGGCAGAACCCTGGTCCTTTTTGAACAAACAACCGCTGGCCTGTCCCAAAGCACAAAAGCCCTTACCCCCCACAATACGACACCTATACGACTTCCCCTATCAACAACAGCACAATACTTAGGACTCTAATAGACATGGGACTCAAGATGACCACCCACCTTTCCAAACTCTGCAATCAAGTTTGTCATGTAAAATGTCCTGTAATCTCTCCCACCTCAATCACTGTACCATCCGAAACGACGAATAATCCTGAAGCTAATATAATCTCAATAATCCGATGCAGCAAACTCTTCGTTCCCTTTAACCACGCTTATATCCCCACGCAAGGTGGATATTAAAATTAGTCCTTTCATACTACGCAACTACA
This sequence comes from Platerodrilus igneus, assembly GCA_036346225.1. Classification (NCBI taxonomy): domain Eukaryota; kingdom Metazoa; phylum Arthropoda; class Insecta; order Coleoptera; family Lycidae; genus Platerodrilus; species Platerodrilus igneus. The sequence continues at coordinate 662,622 of JARFIW010000202.1, read as the reverse complement.
GAACCTACCAAACAACCGCCACCACCTGATTATACACTCTTCTTTATCTCCCCCAATAGAAACCCAACTTCCAACCATTTAAGTTAGGTTTAATTTTGTTTGCATTTATTTAAAAACTTGGTAAACAGCCACATCGGTAAAGAATATTCAGCTACCACAGTGACAGAGTCGTATTTAGGAGAGGCCTAGATTTGAAGAAGTTTTTTAATTAGAACAGAAATTTATAAGTGATTATTTTGGTGATATTTGAGAGAGAAGTAAATATAGTGTAATAGAATTTAGAATACCGAAGCAAAGGAGACCTATTCGGAATAACTGTTTTCTATGTTGAGATAACATTTAAAGGATTGCTGTGACAGACGGTCTAGCGCCCCTCAATGACAAGAAGAAAAATCTTTCTGGGTAAGCGATATTGTAATGTAGATGTTTTCGTTCTAGCCATTTTTTTTCTTTTTGAAGTTTTTCTTTTTCTTTTATAATTATTTCATAGGAATTCACTCCCTTGCCACTGCAGTTAACCAACGCACCGTAATTATTGTTACGAGGTCCCAACCCCTTCAAAGCAAATCAAAATTTATCAACGTAACGCTCATTTTATCCATTACACAATGTAAAACCATTTGTTAATGATTTCTTCATACACAAACGCTACAAAACACGTAAAATGCTTATTTAATTACAATTCACCCAACGACTACCGAGATTCCGAGCTAAACTTATTCATTGACTTTTCTAATGGTGAACGTGTTTTTAAAGAATTTTTAATAAACAAACTCTGCAAAACGTGTAGAATATTGTATTTAACAAATAAACTTCATTTTTTGGCGATATAGCTGATTCTTAAACTTTTTAGAAAGTTTTCTAAATGTTAAAGTAAAACGTGCCTTTTAGCAATTTAGTATCAGATAAACGTTGAAGAATGTATTTAACGTTCTATTAAATAAGAACTCGTCCGTCGTTTTCCATAATTTTGTGCCAAGAATTCATTGTGCGATGTTTTATCTCATCTGTCAGCTTCTCAAAAAATTTCTAAATGTCCAAGTAAAAGGTATTTTCTAACGTTTTCTTTCGAAGACAAACACTGCAGTACGTGTAAAACATTTAAATAAATTAGACAATATTTTTATCAATAAAAATACAGTCCTCATTAGAAGTTTCAAACTATTCACTACATCTTAAAATCAAGGATATTCATAGAAAGGAAGCTACTGAAGATTTACAACGCAAATGGTTTCATATTCATAACCTTACGAATGGCATTCAAGCGTACCATTAAATAGTTAATCTTCTCTTCAACTTTCTGACATTTCCCAATTAAAGAGAAACATTACACAGCTAATTGTGCATGTAAGAGGTATAATTGTTGCTTTGTAAAGGTAGCTGGGGTTGTTTCTTTTGTCCAACGTGGTATAAATATAGGCTGTAAGGATTAAATTGCTCTTTGTCTATCCTTTAAAAGGTAATAGTAGTAATAGCCGATTTCAGATTACGTCTCCCAGGAATGTAATATTTTACCCCAAGACGTAATTGCAATTGCGGTTGAATAAGTTTCTTGGATATACCGATACGGCAGATAAGTTTAAACGACTTTATTTCAGAACTTGTAACAAGCATCGTCGCAAGCACTGGAAAGCAACCAAGTAAATAAATGTGTTATATGATAGTGTTACGAACGTTATGTGTACACTTAAATTTAGAGAATTATTTTGGAACATTGGTTTAAAATAACAATTTATGGGCAATATCAAGTATTATAATTCAATATGCATATACATACAGAAAACATAATCAGTAAAAGTTTCCGCTTTAGCAGAAGGCTACCGGGGTTTCCGTTAGCCTAGAAAACAAACAGGGATGGACTCGGGCTCGGGCTTTCGGGCCGGCCCGGCCCGAGCCCGGTGCGATATCGGGCTCGAATCCGGGCCGGGCCGTTGACTACTTTATTCGGGCCGGGCCCGGGCCGGGCCTACCTTTTTTCGGGCCGGGCCGGGCCAAACGACTCGGGCCGGCCCGAACTTTTCGGGCCGAAAAACGCACGAGTAAGTACTCCATCGTCCCTTCACTTCTATCTCACATTGAGTAAGTAAACGTTCTTAATTATATTTTCACGTAGTGTCTTCATGAACCCATTAATAATCAGTTTTTCGTCTTGTTTAGTGTAAAGGATACGTGATATTATAACTCACTACTTATACCGAATATTTTTTCTAGTCCTATTTAATGTTCCTCATGTTCTACTTTAGGCAAGTTAAAGATGCTCAGGAACATCAAACTAGGCGATTTATTCATAATTTAAAAGTTTGCACGATTTATATTATGTATATGTATATACTCCAAATCTCAATCATGCGACGAACGTCGATATTATCAATCGCGTGTATAGTTTATGTCTACCGCCTAAAACACTAGAAAGTTATTGCAAAGTCCATTTTACCAATTTTTTTAATAAAGTTTTCTCTTATTTGACATTTACACATGCGCAATTACACCTTTAATGTTTGTACTTTATTAAAATACAGGACACCTTTATTTAATTTAAACACAGGCAGGGAATGCTTTTATTTAAGGCGCCTTAATTTTGACATATGCCAAATGCCTAACGTACAAACTTACATTTAATTGTCTGCTTTGTGTATAAATATAGCGAAATAAATGGTTTTTTGTAGTGTTGTTTCCGTAATTAAATTTAGAAATATAATGGCACGAAAAAGATATAAAACGTCAACGCTCTAAATACGAGGATGCTGTTTTGTAATGCTTTTCCTAGAAGTGAACTGTAGAAATCCTTTTGAAAACAGATATGCTATATGCTTGGAAAGAAGTAAAAACAGTGTCTTGAAGTAAACTCAAAAAGTATTCCGTGAAAACACTTTGACAACACACACAAATGTTATCGAATCAGTGGGAAATAAAAGAATTAAATAATAAAAAAAGGTTCATCTTTGTGTGAATACAATTTCTTTGATTTTTCAAATATAGTTAAACATGTAGGTCACCTTATCACAAAAGAGATTAATTCTTTATTCATTTTTAAAACATAACCTATAGATATAAAATACTAAACATATATGTCAGAATAAAGAGTAAGGGAAAAAACACTTACACTAACACTCCTTTAGATTGGATGCGAACTTTTAAAAAAGGATACTTTATTTGAAGATTCTTTTAATAAAGTCTGCTTGGAATGAGTTTGCAACAACTTTCTAATTTCAAGTAGGTAATTTTAGTAAAATTCTTTGAAGTAGGAACGACAAAATAAAGCGGACGCAAATTTATTATAAAGGTTATAAGGTGCGTTAAACGTACAATTTTATAAACATTGAAAATTGCTAAACATTTTGTACCTATGTTACCTATTTTTAGGATTTTTAAAAAATTGTTACGTTTATTTTCAGCATAAATTAATTACCCTATTTTTCTCCCTTATTAATTCAATACCCGCTCGAATAAATTCTGTTTCTACTGTTAAATCCTTCAACATAATAATAAACACGTTCTCGAATAAATTCCTCAACTTAAATCTAGTTGCTTTGAAACGACAAGTTTATGCAACAACTAAATAGTTATATCCTGTTTCAGGTACCCGTTATCTTGGTATACATTACGACCGCCTATAATGATTTTCTCTATTGTTTCAATGTAAAAACTTGTTGAAATAAGGTCGCACACTATCTGATAAAACCCGGGTTTTCCAGTTTTAATCGCGCTTCGATAAGCAAGGATTTGCAGTTGGAATTCGTGTTATTTGAACCATTGTTAAATTTGCTTCTACAGCTTGTGCGTCGACATATTTTCTACATTATTCGTCACCTTATTTCTAAAGCAGTGCACGTCTGTTTATTTTCTGTTCGACAACTAGGAGGTGTCTTGCGTGGATTGCTTTTTTTAGCTGGAGGCCAAATGGGTTCTTCTTTTCTGTAGACCAACTGCTATTGTCCGTAAGTCGTTGCTGTAGTTACGATGCCAGGGTGACTGGATCCTGAATACCGCGGCGTTTCTGCGTTGACTCACTCCCGACGGTTTTCAAGCTAAGTATCCGGACGCCTACAGGTATGCAACTCGTTTCCTTTTGTGTGTTGTGTCAATAGGATATTCCGTATCAACATTTGGTATAGTTATGTGACAAGAAACGTCACATTGTAGAACTATTGTTCGTTGCTGCTAATCGATATTATCGCTCTACATGTGTGATGTACCTGTGTTAAAAGTATTGGACAGACACGCGCTTATTCCTTTGTACTGATTAGTTTATTTTACAAACGGTACTATGTACGATTCAAAAGATATCTGACAAAAGCTCCCACACGTTAATTCTTTCCTACTAATTAGTTATTTTACAAAAAGTATTAGGTAAAACTTTAAAAATGCTTGACAAAAGCTTTCACAGGTTTATTTACTACTGATTAATTTTATTTTGTGTAAATACGAGATGCGCACTTCGTATCTAATGTACTAAATTGTTTATATTATCTAACTATTTGCTTTCAAATAGTAACGCTTAATTTATTGCTCTTGCTTGTTTGTACAGAATCCGTTATTTATTTTTATTTGTTAATAGATCATCGAGGGCGATGTGTTTTTTGTTTCTTTTTGGTATGTAGGCGAATCCCCCACTCTCCGCGTTTAATAGTTAACCTGGTACTTACTATTCTTCCGGCTACGTCTAGGTACGTAACAGAATCAAAAATCAAATGATTTACTACGACATGTTCCACAAGTATCTTGATTGTAATTCAAAATCATTATACTCTTAAATTAAACAAAAGAGTGATAGTTACTTGTTGAACACAACCGAAACAAATATCTTCTCATTCGCCGAATAAAAGTTGGGCCGGCCCGAAATTTCGGGCCGGCCCGGCCCGGTCAGTTTTCATTTCGGGCCGGGCCTCGGGCCGGGCCGGTTACTATTCTGCGTTGGGCCGGGCCGGGCTTATTAAAAGCCCGGCCCGGCCCGGCCCGAGACCATCCCTAAAAACAAATCATACCGTCAGTTACTCTTAATGAAACAATATATTCACTACACCCTATTTGGGCGCCTTTCAGTAAAATTGAAACAAACCTGTTGTTAATTTTTAAATTTCATTAAACTTCATTCATATGTATTTTTAAATATCCAACCCCAATACGTGTATGTGCAATCCTGGTACAAGATAGGTAATGGTACAAAATAAACAACAATTAATCAAAAAGAAATTTTACAGTAAATAATTAAAACCTATCTAAGTTCTAATAGAAATGGTTTAAAATAATTAGCGATAAGTATAATGGACTGCGCCTACCACATACATCGCTATAGTTGGGAATAATGTATAGATAGTTAGGCAACAGCGCAACACATTCAGGGAAAACTATGCGCGCCTTATGGACGAAAATAGAAATAATAGACTATTGCACAAAAATGAACGAAATATAATGGTCGTTTGTGCTGGCATATAAAAAAGATCTTAAAGTAACAGAAACTACACTTAAATAATATTGAAAGTTACTAACCTATCCTAATGTTAGCAGTTATAAAATTTTTACTGGTTTTAAAATGCACGAGTTTTGTATAAATTTTTCTAACCCTATCAGTATAACGTCAATAGGTTGAAGCAAATTATTGCTGATATAATCCTGATTTATTTTATGGTCAGTAAGATTCCAGAAGTAATTGTGAATGTGGGTATCAGCCATGGTCCATGTGTCTGCTCGGTGTGATATTTTGGACATAATGCGTACGGCATACTTTTTGGCCTAAATTACATACTCTGACGTCCTACACAGTCATCCTAGAAAAGAAATTAATAATAATAGTGATAACGTTTAGTCACGAAGTAAAGCATTGTAACAATTCTCACACTTAGTCGTTTTGGCAACATTTCTTACAACAAACCCGGCAACATATTTAATGAGATTTTCCAAAAACTGGCTTATACTTTCGCCAGACATTGTAATGCGCTGGGTTGCGCTAGCTATAAATTAGATGAGAAAGATAAATTTAGTGAGTTTGAATGAACGCATTAAATATAGACGCACCTTGTATGATAGTTTTCACGAATAATTAAGCATAATATTTTAAATTTTGTTTCTATAAATGTTATTCAGCTAACCAACTTTAACTTTAAAAGTATAACAGTATATCCTTCAAATACATTGTATGCGTACTAATTCAGGACGATGATTTAAATTAAAACCGTAAATGAAAACACATCTTGATATTATAAGAAAAGACGTATTATATATTTCATATTAAAAATAGTTTGCAGTGGACATTAAGGACATTTAAAATAATACCATGTTGTAACACAATGCTACGTACATTGCGTAACCTATAAAAAACCCAAAAATAAGTGATGACCGGGCTCAAGCGGTGAGTAGGCGAGGTATATCCACTACGAAATAAAGGGAGGCCTAAAATAAAAAAGAACCATACTTGCCCTCATTCATAACTCATAACAAAACATTAAAAAAATTATAATTAAACAGAATATATTACAGGAGCACAGTAGTACTCAAAAATGCATACTCAATAACTACAATGTACATCTAAAAGCAAAACCCAAAAGAAAGCATTCTTTTCTACAATGGCGACCTATAGTTTTTAGGTCGCTCCCCATCTTAATTACAAAAGAAAAACCAACACTACAACTCTAAAAACCACAGATCCAAGTGATCATAGTAAGCCTAGAAACAAATACCTACAAATAAATGTGGTCCCCGTAAATACAATATCAATAATCTATATACACTCACATATGTACAATCATTTTTACTACCAGGCCATTAATTAACAAAATTCCCGATCAAAACCATACTTGTCTTAAATAGAAAATCACCATGTGAGGGTACAGTTAATTACGTGAAGCCCTCACGATAAAGGGTCAGTATATATAATAAAACCCATATAGCAAATAACGGATCAACAATCACCCATGTGTCGATGCTGATGGGCCTATTAACCCTCCTTAGGGTCGGAGCGGAGCAGCGGGACCTAGGACCACGTAAGTTGTGCCATAAAAAGGGGCGGCACTCGCCTAATATTTAGGACCAAGGTGACAGGACGGTCCAAATCCACCGGAAGGCGCTACAAAAAAAAATTACAGGCAAAGATTACAACCGATACAAAAGAGAAGTACATTGCATTACCAGAAAAGGATGCATTTTTACTTAGCTGAAAATAAACGTAACAACAATACAAATTTTATGCTAAGTAAAGTGGTAATAACCCTGTACGTAAGCATAAATTAAATATATTACATCGTGTAAATGCGAAAACTGTAGTGATAGTATTGTAGATAGATTCAGCTTAAGGTTTTTTTTAGAATTTCTTTTAGCAACATGGCCAGAGTGAGGTTACGAAACTAGGTTTTTCAAGTACATTTGTATTTATATTGCAATTATTTAATGCTAATAGAGATTCAGCATTGGTTGAATTTTATTTACATTTATTTATAAACTGGAATAAAAATTAGGTTCATATGAAAGAATATTCAACTATCCAGTGGTGGAGTCGTATTCGGTAGATGTTTTCATTTTGAAAATTTCTTTAACTAAGACAAGATTAATAAGTGTTTTTAGGGTAGTTTAGAGAAAGATAAAATATATTGTAATAGAACTTAGAAAAAAAAGAGACCTATACGAAATAACCGTTTCCATGTGGAGAATACTATTGAAAAATTGCTAAGGCAAGTCGGCTTAGCTTCTCTTAACTATGACTGTAAAAAGTCTATCAGGGAGAGTGAATGCTGTAACATGGTTTGTTTGTATTGCAGCAATTTAATTATTGATATTTCGAATTGTTATATTTTCTGTTACTATTTTATTCCAAATAAACCGACTCCCGCACAACTGCAGTTATCCGATACACCCTAAATTGTTAAGGGGTTCCTACTTATTTAGGGCAAATTAAAATTTAAAATATAGTGCTCATTTTACCCATAACAACATATCTGCAAATTCTTCAATTTTAAAATCCCCGGTAGTTCAGGGCTAGTCAACGTATCTATAGTAGGAAATGCTGTTCCGCTAATACTTGGCTTTAATGCACTGGAAATGTTTAAAACGGTTAATCTGTTTGCGGTATCAGTTTGCTGCCCAGGAAAATCGAATCCTAGAATGCAAAAAAAGCCTTTTGTATGCACATCCAAACTGTGCCGCAATGGGATTATTTGTAAAACCTCTTCAACGCGTTCGCCTTAGTTTGATAAAAACCAGGAAAGAGAGGAAAAGTTAATTTTAAACGGGCAGAATTTATACGGATGTACTTGTACGTTATGATTTCACAAAGAATAGTGTTTACTTAAGCCTTATATTTCATTTTTTTCTAGCTCTATAAAGAGAGTTCATATAATGAACTTAAACCACAAAAACAGGATCTTTTTTTTGTACAACATAGTTGAAGGTAACTCATGTTAATATTTTAAAACCGCAAAAAAAACATGTCTTGATATTATGTATTACGCATCCGTATAGAAAGATGCAAGTGTAAATATTTACCACAGTTAGTTTTGGTAAACAGATCAAATGCAACAGTAAATTTTTATAATATATACATGCTATTTTAAGAAAGATTTTAGAATAATTAGTTAAGTTAATAACAGTACTCCTAGCGTTAGCAAAAAAATGCTGCACCTTATGAAGAAAACAAGCCGCTTGACACAGTGATGTTATGTACAAAATAAACAATTTAACACGAAGCATGACCATTTTTATTCATTTGGATTCAAAATGGCGGCAATTTTCCAAAATGGCGTCTTTTCCGAAAAAACTCATAGTGCCCAACGGGTTGCGGCTATTTTGTCGATTAAGATATCAATCAATTCGTCTTTGCACCCTTTAAATGACTATTACATTAAAAAAGTGAAAATATAAAAAAAAATATTTTTAAACCAACAATTTTTAAGAAATTTTTACATTGTCTATTTGATTTAATTGAATTAAAAATACTTTTTTGCATTAAGTTTAAATAATTTGTGACCGCGTTTTCTACAGGACTATGAAAACCGCCTAAAATAGAATGAGTAGTTTTAGAAATATAAGCCTATGCTATAGAAGCCTGCAATTTCACATTTACAACTTGCTAGCGGTAGTTGTATCATTTCTACTAAGCAGTAGAAACTTAAATCGTCGATAATTTAAAAACCAAATAAAATAGTAAATTTCAACAAAATTTACATTTGTTAAAATATACGTATAGAAGAAGAAATAGCACATTTTTATCGTGCCACGAATGAACAAAGTCGTCACATTAGTTAGTAAGCTTATAAGGTTTTTTACTAAAAACACATTAACTTATGATTAAGGAAACAAATTTTCAGAAACGTTAAGTTGAATAAATGTTTTAAACTAAACCACTAACTTTTTTCGAACGAAATTTATCCCAATATTAAAAAAAGGCAATTAGTATATATATATATATATATATATATACATATCATATATATATATATATATATATACATATATTAATATTGCGAACTTTATAAGTTAAAAGAGATTAGATAAGTCAGGTAATAAGTTATTGCAGGTTTACTCATGTAAATACAACTCATTAAAAATTGGAGACGATTTCCAATACTCTAGTGTAGCAATTAACAAGTTTAAACTAAGTTTCAGAGTTAATTTTGCTTCACTCTTAGCGTGTGCAAATATCCTCAAAGAATTTTCACTATGTTTAAATGATAGGGAGCAGAACCATTTAATTTTAAGTATTAATTGAAAACAACAGGGGTTATAAATGTAAATATTCTAAACGTGCAGTGGAGAAACGAGCTTTTTAAATTATAGCAGATTGAAAGTATAGTAGTCAAAAGCTCTTCAGTTTCTTTTAGCGTAAAAATCAATAATTCTAAGGTCATTATCAAGGACGATGAAACATTAATATCTTAAATTAACAGGAGTTATACATGTAAATATTAGTTGCGTGCATCTTTTATCATATTTTAGTAGGAAGCTTTAACATTTGTGTAACCTTTCAAAGTTATAACAGATATTATTGAAAACAAGTTCCTAGTAGTAGTTTATTTCAAGGTTTTCTCGATAGCGTGGTGGTATTGAAAGTTTTCTGAATAGTGTTGTAAACAAGATAACTGTTGCTAAATATCCCGGTAGGCAGACCGAGAATAACATGTCTATGCTACGAATGGTAGTAAGCAGATAAACAGGCAGGAATCGATATAAGATAAACAGAGATTATTTCAAGCAAGCATTAGAGTGGGATTAAAGATACTATATGTTAAGGGTTTGTTTGACTTTGAAAGAAACTGTGGGACAAGGATAAAGTAAAATTATAGGTACTAGTGATATGCCGCATGTTTGTATAGACATCGTTTGAAGTATGTTGAGTAGAGAATAGATATCGAGGTTATGACAAGCTTGCATCTGAGGAACGGAGATAGATTATTGAATTTTATATATAGAAGGGGGACAGACAATAGTTTTAACATTGCTTAGAGGGGATAAATGCTATTTTAGGGGTAATCAATCTTGCAAACATAGTGTAAAAAGGATAGAGGATGTAAAAGACATAGTAGACTGGGATAGAGATAACTTGTAGTTCGGATATGAAATTGGGTGTGAGTACAAAGTAAGAGAGGGAAAATGTTCATATGTACTTTAGAGTGAGAAGAGATTAATACGCGTATTATGGAGGCGTGCAGTTATACTAAGAAGAAATCGCGAGACATTCAGGTTTTTGAAACGCAACTTTTTGAAGCGGTGTCTTTTATGCATTCAAACAGGTGAACGAATATTTGAACATTTGTTGTAAATTTTTTATTTCTAAAGACATGTATTATTTAATGTTCGTTTTTTTATCTAAATTCTCAAACAGCTAATTATTTGAATTTTTCAATAGAAGTGTCGTTCCTAGGATTAAACAAAAATATTTTATTGGTTAATAAACTGACATCCATAAGTTATACCTCTAATGAAAAGGAATAAACCAAGGAAGTTTACATGATAGGTGTGCACTTTTTGGTAATACCTTTTTTGAGTAATTGGCATTTGAAAAGCACGCAAAATTTTTCAGGTGTTCTGTTCAAATACGAAGACCGTAATGCAATGACATACGCCTCGAAGACAAAAAAGTTGAAAAAAGGATGACTAAAGCTAGGCCGTGTACGGAAATAATCAAATAAACACTCGCAAGTCAGTGGCAAGCACATATGTACAGAGTATCAGTTAAGAGGGTAGTCAAGAAAACCAATTGAACTATAAGATTAACCAACGGTATTTAAACGTCGTGATATTCGCTGAGTATTTGAGAACGACCCGACAACAAAGGCAAAAATTTGGACAGACTAGTTCTAAACCAACAGATATTTGTTACGTGCAGTTCTTGCATTTAAATATTTATTAACAATTTCGACTACCTTTTCAGTTTAAACGGTTGCTGTTTGGTTAATTCAATTTACGTTAATCACTTCAAATAATTCTATTTTGATGTAGCATTAACAATGTGGGTTTCTGTTGTCAAACAGTATTCACTTTCCTAAATATTTATACTTAGTGTTTAATACAGATTGGTTTCAATGACCAATCCGAAATATCTGGTTCGCTTATCTCTACACCTTGTGGTACGTTACTGTAATTTTAATGCGGGAAGTTAGTCGATCATGATTTTAAAACATATGGTAGGTTCTACGCAACGACATGATGGAAGCGTCGGTGTTTGTTTTATTGAATTCCTCTGAGAATGGTTCCAGTGTTGTAGTTTTCCAGAGACGAAAACAGGAAGTCGGAACGTTCCCCTTTTGAAGGCATCGATCCCACCAGTGTATGTATATATTTTCTTTCTTGTATTGATATTTTGGTTCTCTCTGAATCTGCAATCATGGTTGGCTTTATCTATTTGAGTAACATTAGAATTTACAGGACAAAAATATTTAATGTTTTTTTTAGATAGAAATTAATTTAGGACCGTGCAATACTTCTAGAAGTTGTTTAAAAGGAATTAGGTGTAAAATATGTCGTTTACATTTGGTTTCATTGTGCGAGAAATTCTGCATGATCAAGTTCTAATTACAAAGTATAGTTTAGGTATAAAATGTGGTTATGTGATTGTTTTCAAACCATACTGAGATAAAAATATTTGTGTAGAAATAATCCAGTAAATTTTAATTTCTTTGATTTAACGTTATGAATATGCTAATGAAAGCCGTGCTTATGCTTTGGGTATTAATTATAAAATAGATTAGCATTGACTGTCCGTAAGATTTCCGGTATAAAAATTTAAAGTTACATTATTTTGTAGGTGTGTCGCTATTACTAAATTCTATACCGCTGTTGCAAAATGCATTTGGTCTGGTAGATGGTTTCGTTCCTTTATTGCTGTTGTGTATTATTATACTATTTCTATGGTTTTTTTATTTATCAAGGGTTTCTTTTAAAGATGCGTTTATGGACACGATGTAGGTATATATATTTTATTATTTGTTTTATGTAAATATACGGTATTCACGAAATTGTATTAAACATGTGACTGATAATGTATAAATCTTTTAATTTGCGTTTAATGTAAATACTAGAATTGTAGTTAAAAATTAGTGTAGGATAATTAAGGAGTGTATTAATCATTTTTGCGAAAATTCTTCGAGATGTGTTAAATATATACAGTTTTTTTTCGCGGGTTAGTTTTCCGTTTTATAACATGTTTTTATTAAAGATGATATAAATAAATATTGTCTCTTTAGGTTTTTCTTTCCTTTTTTGTTTGTGATTTGCCATACTCTATGACTTTCTAGCTTGCATGGCAATATTTAAATCCATTTTTTTTGTGGCAGTACTTGGTGCGGGTTAGTTTCTTTAGGTACGTTATTCTTTTCTTGTTCGCACGGGATACCTTAACAAAATTTACTTTTTTCTTGTCTGCATAGATTGCGGTAATATGTTGGAAATAGTTTCCCCGCGAAAAGTGAACTCATTCCTGAATCAATGAAACTTTTTACAGACACGGAACTTTGGCTGTGAGTTTCATTAGTTAGAGATATTTTTTTATTGTTTTGTTGTTGGTATTTATGCATGAGCGTTGTTAAATTAGACATCTATGAAATTATAAAGCGTCCGCTATCATTGTAGAATTTAGCACTTATTTTATTAGATATACCAAACCTGCACATTGAAATTTAACTTGAAAAGGTTGAGGACGTGATTCAATGACTATAATTGTATAGTTAATGTTATGACTAATCGAAAGTGAATTGATTTAGGTGATTTTAAAATGAAATGTGTTTACCCGTTTACAGGAATAATGTTATGATGCTTGTATTGAAATAGATTGAGGTGACGCAGTGAGAAGGTATTCTTTTTCTATGTTAAGAATATAGATTGATTGCAAAAGAACTCCATCCAGCAGAAGGCCGACCTTATTAGGATTCCCTTAGGAAACTAGTCTTCCAGAGGGACATCCCTAAACCAGACGTTTTGGTTCTCAATAATTTAGTACAAAAAAAGAATGTTTCAAGGTAAAAGTTGGTGGATATGAAGCTTTGCAATTGCAATCATTTCTCTTTACGTGTAACAATTCTCTTTAATTTTTTTAATTTGTTTATATATGGACTCGCTCCCGCATCATTGTAGTTAGCGTTAGCTGTTGCCTCCTCAATTTGTTGGGGATTCCCGCTCTTCTGGGCAATTCAAAATTTAAATATTTAACGATTCTTTCGCCCGTAACACTTCCGAGAAAATATTTCGATATGGTCTTGACTAAGCTTGTATATTAACAAAAAGGTTAAAAGTTCCGTGTTGTTGACAACATTGTGGAACAAATCAATATCGCTGGTCATAGAAATAATAAAACCAAGAAAAGCTGTTTTGTTACGATCGCAATTATGGTTGTTCCTTCAGCATTTCTCAACAATCTTAAATATTCAATATTCTTTTGTAAAAATCCTTTGAAATTACGTTCATTTTTAGATGAAATATTTTGCTTCAAACACCTCTTCTCAAAAAATTTCTGAAATTCATAAATCAAAAGTATCATTTACAATTTTGCGAAAACTAGCTGTTACTTCCAAGTTTACAAAATTTTCCTAATTTAGCTCCAGCTTGCAAAAGTTTAGTGCATCATATACCCTTTTACAGAATACCTGAACCGCTGAATTTAATTTTACAATTCCTTTTTATAATATATAATGCCTGCGTGAAAGTTTATTTGTTGTGTGTAAAACAGCCTCTTTTTGTAAACAACCAACTGTTCTAGATTAATAATTCTGAGTCCAGATATATGTGTAACAGCACGATAAACCTATTTCAATGTTGTGGTAGGTTTATGGGCTATTCATGCAATATGAGACGCGAGTTGCCTACCCATGTTTACATCACTTTTAACACCACAAGCGCAGTCCATTTATACTCATGTCTCTGAAAACATTCATCTCGCTTGTAATTAGTAATGAAATATCATGAGATCGAAATTCAACATAATGTAATGTAATACTAGGTAGATTTGCTAACAATGAAGGGCTTGGATAATGAAGGATTTATGTAGCAAATTAAGAGTTTCGAATATTTTATGGTCAAAGCTTTTTTGTTACAGTTGCTCCTTTTTCATCGATTTTATTTAGGTAAGTGTATGAAATTGATCATATGAAATATATGTTTTGATGTTGAGAGTTTTATTTATTTACTTATATTCTTATAAGTAGTTTCCATTCTGAACGGACCTGCACCTTGACGACATTCTAAAATACTAGAACGAGTAGAATGGCTTGCGTGTTTCAATCAGCTATAGAGCCGAACTATAGGTTTAACTAAATTAGTGGGGTCCTTAGTGAGGAACCAGACTAAGACAGGTCCCGAAAGAGAGCAGCAGGTTTTTCGGTACTTAGAGTGGCAGATACCATAGGGGTAAGTATGACATTCAAAAACACACTACTGCGATGTGGAAGGCAACGGGAAAACGCCACATTACCTCTCAAGTACACTGCGTGCAGAAATTGTTAGTAAAGATGATGGCACCCTCTGGAGTAAAAAATTCCGGAGGTAAAATAATCCCCCATTCGGATCTCCAGGAGTGGACTACTTCGGGGGATGTGATGTGATCCAAAAATATAAAAAAAGATCCGTGAACATTCTGCAAATGGAGCGTGAAATGTCAGAAGTATGAAGCAAGTAGGTAAGCTAAAGAACCTGAAAATCGAAATGGATAGGTTAGCACTAGACATAGTAGGGATCACTGAAGTCCGCTGGCCAGAGGCGGGGGAATATTGAAGTGGAGACTTCAGGGTAATTCATACAGGATAAGAGGAAGGAAAATTGGGCGTGGGGATAGTTATGCAATAAAAGATAGAAAGACGTGTAGAAAACTACTTACAAAAGAAGGAAAGAGTACCCATGGTTAGATTAGAATCTAAACCGGCAAACACAGTAATAATACAAATATACATGCCCACCTCTAGCTACACTGAGGAAGAGGTAGAAGCCATCTACAAAGATATCAAAGTCATACCAAGATGCGCAAAACTACACGAAAATTTAATAATTACAGGGGATTTTAATGCAGTGGTAGGTAAGGGTGGTGAAGGAGCGGTAGTAGGTTTGTTTGGTTTAAGCGCGAGAAATGACAGGAGAAGTACGCTTGTGAAATTTTGCGACCAGAACAATTTAACCATCACAAATACATTATTTCAACATTATCCTAGAAGACGATACACGTGAATGATGCCAGGAGATATAGGAAGATATCAAATAGATTGTTACACAATGGTTTAGAAATCAAGTAAAAGACTGTAGAAGTTACCCGGAAGCAAATATAGACACCGACCACAAAATCGTAATTATGAAGGCCGCACTTAAATTTAAAAATCTGAAAAACAGGAACATAAAAAGGCACTCTGATTTTGAGAAGCTAAAAGATAATGATATCCACGAAAGATTTGAAAAAAAGTCAAATGAATTGCTGAAAGATATGGGAAAATTTCTGATACTAAGGAAGTAGAAACAGAATGGAATAGCATTAAATCCAGCATAGACATGGCGGCCAGAGATATTCTGAGGTATACACAAAAAGAACATAAGAAACCATGCATAACAAAGAATATCCTGAATTTAATAGAAGAAAGACGAAAATATAAAAATAGATCAGACGAAACAGGAAAACAGAGATACAAAGCCATAAAATGGGAAATCATTCGCAAATGCAGGAAAGCTAAAGAACAGTGGATTGATGAAAAGTGCAACGAAGTACAAACTAAGATGGAAATAGGAAATACAGACGAAGCATACAAATTAATTAGAATGAATTTTAGAGATTTGAAACCATGTAGCTAAAATATAAGGGACGCGGGAGGAAACGTCATTATAGAAAACGTAGAAAAAGTGATTAGATGACAAAAATATCTAGGTAATTTATATGCAGAAGAGGAAGTAACAACATTAGAACAGGAATAAGACATTGAAAATGATAACTTGGGATATCCTATACTTAAAGATGAGTTTGAATTAGCATTAAAGGTGTAACACGATCTCTTTCTCTCTCAGGGCACGTTCAATTTAAAACACGTTCTTTGCAAAAGTTTGCGTACGTTTATTCACATTTAAATTGTACAAATTATGGGTGGGTTCTAAGTATAAGGTCATCAATTATTAAGAGAGGTTTCTGTACACCATGTAACCTCCTAGAATAGGAAACATAACACCTAATAAACTTATTCTAAACTAAATTGTTTTTACGGACACAGAATAAATACCTGGATCTCCTCTTCAAGGCGTTCGATCTTTGGGCCCAATGCATGAGTTGTATCTTGTAGCAGAAATAGCAGGAATTTCCCTAGGTTTCACTCACTGTCGCGTACTCACGCATAAGCGGCTTTTACTACCACAATACTGCTAATGCACTATAACACAACCCCTCGCTTAATGCCAGACGATTTATTAATCGCTCATTCTCGCAAGCTTACTCTGATAACATATTAACTCACAGACAATTTACTTTAACAATTCCCGCGCTCGGTCCCCTGAGGTACCGGTTAGACACGTGTATCCCTTGCTGTCTGCCGTCGTACTGCCTCACCTGCCTTATTGCGTAGCACATCCGGTGCGATCCTGCGCTATCTGCTACAATGATGCACGTACAGATGGAGTTCTGTGTGTCATTTGTGCCCTATATCTAAGTACCTCGCTACACAACCCCCCAAATTGAATGTCGATAGGCCTGAAGGGCCAGAGATACTCAATTTTCACTTACTTTCTACGTATAAACAATTTACTGGCTAAAATAACAACTAAAGCTAAACATTGAAACTAATTAACATTCCACAGGTTCGGAAACATATTTTTTTAAATTGACCACGTTTTGCGGACCAATCAGACTACCATTTTCAGTCAACAACAAGTACGAATTTGGATTCACTTGTGAGTGAATAGTGTAGGGTCCTTCATAAAGAAGAAAAAACTTACGAATCTTGGCGTTTTCTGCCGAAGAGAGTGGATGGGTTTTTACTAAAACTAAATCACCCTGCTTAAAACAACAGGCTTGTAAGTCTTATTTGCCTTCTGTTTGCGAAGCTCAGCCCTAGATAACATCCTATTATAAGCTAGTTGCCAACACTCCACCTAGGACTTTAAATTAGGATCTTCCACGGTAGGATATCCGATTATTCGTCGTATATTATTTTCTGCTCTTTGCCCAAATTGCAAAAGCATGGGAGTAAACCCCGTAGATGAATGGACACAGTGATTAAGACCTATTTCGCGATTTGCCCTTTCCACTAAATTTCCCTGTGGAAAATATACGGAGGTATGTTTACACTCCACCATTTTTTCCTTAAGAGTTGCTAACCACAACTTGGACTTAAACTGGGTCCCATTGTCTGTCAATACAGCTTTTGGAACTTGGACCTTGGTAAAGTAATTCTTTACCAGTCGATTAACAATACTGCGAGCCGTTGCTAGCTTTAAGGCATACAATTTTGCGTACCGTGAAAACGCGTCCACGAATACCAATATAACCGTAGCACCTCCTCGCCTAGGCGGCAAAGGCCCCATCAAATCGCAAGAAACTAAATCACCTGGTTTTAAACATATTACTGAATTACACGTTCCTACCGTAGTAGAGGAACTTTTTTGTTTTCTGACACAGGTAACAAGAATACACATACTGGCGAACATTTTTGTACATCTTCAGCCAATAGAAATCTACTCGCATGTGAGCAAATGTTTTTTCGGCACCAAAATGCCCTATATCAGCATGTTGCTGATTAATCAACAGTTTAATATGCAATTTCGGGATACACAAGCGATACCCAGACTGACCCCTCTTTTCGAGCCGGCGGAATAATAATCCTTGGTGGAGTATATACCACTTGTCAATTTGTATTAAACTTACTAGTTGATCCTTCCTTTCTAAATAATCAATTTTTTCGCGAATCCATTTTTCATTTCGTTGATCTTGTTTGATCTTTTTTAAACTACTCTTAAGTTTTTGATATTCTTCGCTCAATTTTATCATAATCATTCCTACCTTTTCACAACTGTGTGGTTTCGCCCTTCTCGATCCCTTTAAAGGGAAACGAGATAATGTGTCGGCGACAACATTTTCTTTACCCTGAGTATATTGGATATCGAAATTAAACTCCTGTAAATAAATAGCCCACCGAGCTAATCGTGAGGTTTTTAACGGACAGCTCATAATAAATGATAAAGCCTTATGATCGGTTTGAATTACTAACTTTTGCCCCAGTACCAAGGTGCGCCATTGTTGCAATGCAAATATCATTGCCAAGGCTTCCTTCTCCGTGACGGTATAGTTTATTTCCGCCCCTTTCAAGGTCCGACTTGCAAATGCGATCACCATGTGGTCAATGTCGTTATTTAATTGAAATAACACCGCTCCTAACCCATAATTAGAGCTACCGCTCTGTATAAAAAACGTTAGGTCAAAATTCGGATGATGAACCATTGAAACTTCTAAATATCCCTGCTTTATAGATTCAAAAGCTCCTTCTTCAACGACAGACCACTCCCACAAACAGCCCTTCCTTAAAAGTCTCAACAAAGGTATTGTTTTATCTGCAAAACTCTCTACAAAACGTCGGTCATAATTCACTAACCCTAAAACACAACCCCTCGCTTAATGCCAGACGATTTATTAATCGCTCATTCTCGCAAGCTTACTCTGATAACATAATAACTCACAGACAATTTACTTTAACAATTCCCGCGCTCGGTCCCCTGAGGTACCGGTTAGACACGTGTATCCCTTGCTGTCTGCCGTCGTACTGCTTCACCTGCCTTATTGCGTAGCACATCCGGTGCGATCCTGCGCTATCTGCTACAATGATGCACGTACAGATGGAGTCCTGTGTGTCATTTGTGCCCTATATCTAAGTACCTCGCTACAAAGGGTCTGAAAAATGGTAAAGCGCCGGGTACAGATAAGGTGCACGCAGAAATTCTAAAAGCCGCTGGACAAGCAGTAACAGAAAGTCTCTTCCAACTTGTAAGCTATATGTATCAGACAGGTGGGATACCCAAAGATTTCAAACGTAACATCATAGTAACTATACCAAAAAAAAGGAGGCCCGGATAGATGTGAAAAATTTCGAACAATAAGTTTGATAGCACACGTGTCAAAAATACTTACTAGAATTGTACAAAGACGAATGATAAAACGAGCTGAAGAAATATTAGAAGATCAGTTTGGGTTTAGGCGAAACAGGGAAATACGAGTGGCTATTTTAGCTCAGAGGGTGATAATGGAGAAAGCAAACAGAGAAGGAAGAAAGCGTGTACATAGGGTTTGTAGATCTGGAAAAGGCATTCGATAATGTAAAATGGAAAAAAAATTTTTGAAATACCCAAAAAGATTGGAATGAGTTTTAGGAATACACGGATAGTACATTGCTTATGCAAAAATCAAACAGCTGTAATAGAATTAGAGCAGGAAAGTAGAAAAGTAAATATTAGAAAAGGGTTGAGACAAGGATATGCCTTATCCCCATTAATTTTTAACTTGTACATTGAAGAGGCAATGAATACTGTCTAATTCAGGAAGACATTTGGAATTACTATGGAGAGACAAAAGATTGATGTGTCTAGATTTGTTGATGATATAACGGTATTAGCATTTAGCAAAGAAGAGTTAGAAGCCGCTCTTAGTGAAGTGGAAACAGTTCTAACAGAAAGATACGGTATAAAAATGAACAAAAATAAAACTAAACTTCTAGTATGCTAAAGAGGGAAAAATAAATCAAAAACAAGAATACAAATAGATAACGAGAACTTGCAAGAGGTTGATGATTTCTGGTACCTAGGAAACCAAATAACGCAAAATGGAAAAAGCACAAAAGATATAAAACAAAGATTAGTACAAGGTCCTGCTACATTTAACAAGAAAAAGCAATTACTGTGTTCTAAGACAACAAACATAAAAACATGGAAAAGATTGCTTAAAATATATGTACGGAGTAGAGTACTGTATGGTTGTGAAGCCTAGACAGTAGGAGAAGCAGACAAGAAGAAGGTAGAAGCCTTTGAAATATGGTGCTACAGACGTATGATGACGATATGATGGACAGACAAAGCTAAGAACAAAGAGGTACTAGAAATGGTAGGGGAAGAAAGAAATATGTGGAAAACAGTAAAAAATAAGAGCGACAGCATGATAGGCCACATACTAAGACATGAGGTAATAGTGCGGAATATACTAGAACCAGAGAAAGGAAAAAAGGGAAGTACAGGTAGACCTAGGTTAGACTATTGCACACAAATAGTAGAAGATGTAGGAGAATGTGTAGGCTAGCTCAGAATAGAATTCAATGGATTTGTGCATCCAACCAGGCCCAAAATGGAAAAATTAATGACGAAAAAAATAACTGTACTTAAACATGATGATTATTATAAATCACTACAAGTATTGACCTGTAATATTCTCAGCTAATGTTAATTGTGCGAAAATATTTACTGAAAAACTATTAATATGCAAAATGTCTTTTGGGGATCCTTGGCAGCCACAAGCTGCTTAAACTCCTCTACATACCACTGAATCTCGCTGAAATTGGGCATAGAATGAGAAAACAATAGAAGAGGAATCGAGCTCTTTATAGGCTGTTGTGAGAATTTCAGGGAACTATGTAGGCTAGCTCAGAACATAAATAGGTTGAGGTGCACGTCCAACCAGTTTCAAGACGTAAAACCTAATGACGAAAAAATAAGTGCACTTAAATCTGATGATTATTATAAACAATGACAGGTGTTGGTTGTAAAAACATTTTTAACTAATGATGATTGTGCGAATAGATATATTGGAAAAATTGTTAATTCGCCAAAGGTTCAAGTGATAGGGAACTTGGCAGCTAAAGGCTGCTTACCCCTCTTTACATACCTATGTGATCTTTATTTTCCAATGCTTCACTCGAAGGTACTACATTGGCCAGGAAGCGAGTTTTTTTACCTGGAAAATTTGTGAAATTTTGTCGAAGCCTGGCTGTTCTAAGCAAGGTAGGGATCTTTAACGTGCGTAACTACACTCACACACGGGACCACCATTTTACCTCTCATCCGAACGAAGGTGTATTTTTGTGAAAAATGCTTGCCTAACATTTTTCAAGCGGACCGTGTCGGGATTCAAACCCGGGACCTTGGGCGTAGTAGTTACACACATACCAACTACGCCACGGAGCCGCCCTCCCTTTACATACCACTGAATATCGGGTACATGGGGTATAAAACTGTAAAACAATAGCAGGTAACTAAATTGCATCAAACAAGATGGAACAGCAGCAATGGTCAAAGACAACGAACATAGATACACGACGAAAATTGTTCAAAGTATATGTGTGAAGCATATCACAGTACGTCTATGAAATAGGGGCAGTAGGAAAAACAGACAGACAGAGATAGAAGCCTTCTGGAATATTGTGTTTCAGATGAATGAGGATGGTAGCATGGACACACAAAGTTAATAACAAATACGTTACAGAAATAGTAGAGGAATAAAGGTATATGTGGAAAACAAAAGGAAATGGAATAAATAGGAGAACTATATACGTTCTAAGGCATTTTTGGGGACTAATGTGGGATAAATTACAAGCAGAGATTGGAAAAAGGAGGTAGAGGTAGACCGAGATAAGATTTTCGCATGCAGATAGTGATAGATGCAGACTGAAAATTTCAGGGAAATGTGAAGGTTAGTTCAGAATAGGAAACAATGAGGGCACGCGCCTAACCAGTTCCAGGACTGAAGACCTAATGATGATGATGATGATGATAAATAGTTTGTCTGCATAACTCCTTTATCTGCAAATTTTAATCTCTTTTTTAATTATTCTAACGAATAAAGAAGGCATGCCTGTAAAGAAATATATGCAATACATTATATTTACTATAAATTATATTCAATGCATATGTAGTTCAGTAAACAGATTAATATGCAACGTTAAAGAACGAAACGCTACAAAATTTGTTGTTGTCAACAGCAACACAAATAACATAAAACTATGTTTTAATTTAGATCTCTTATATATAAGAATGACATAAAATCAAATTTATTCCTCGGGGACGAACTGCAACTTGTCTTTTGGATTTTCTTTTTTCTTTGGATAATTCACCGGTTTTGTGAAATAATCGTGGAATGGAATGTCCACAGGTCTGTTTTTTCTTCATAAATTGTGTGTTCGGGTCAAATGAATCCTTGAACATGTAAAATCCTCACTCTTTGACGCGAAGCTACTTTATTCCATCTCTAAAGCGCACACTGTCACTAAAAAGATCCCTTATTCTGTTAAATAACTTCAGTTTTGTCAGCACATCGTTAGTTTTTCAGAAATGGTTATTCGTACCAGTAACTAGATTTCTCTTGCTTGTTTTACTGATGATTTCTTGATATTATTCGGGAAGCTATATAGATTTTGCTTCCGTAACAGATTTTCTATGCGGCCAAAGTGTTTATTGCTATCTAGATATGTGTAACCAAGCTTAGGAAATTCGTGATCGAAAACTGTAAAAGTTCATTTACTGACCAGGTACTGGTACAGACACGTCATCAAAAAATATTATTTTGCGCAAAACATGAATCTGGCCAAATTATTATGTTCCTTGCCTTTTAGATATACATCTACTTCAAATGTAGTAAATTATATTTACATTTATATATGTACAGTTTATGCATCGGTGACGCCGATAATAGCGGGAAAAGACGTTTTTTATGCAAATTTCAATTTCTTGAATAATACGATTCCTCTGAAAAAGATTTAAAAATTATTTTCAATAATGGAAATTTTAACATTTCAACTTATTTCGCTAAGTCTTACATTATGCTAACCCCTTTCATCAGGTTAAGGACCTGCATCAGTTTTAATCTTACTTTGGATAACTTCAACTTTTTTCATACTAATTTGATATAAGTTTGCCAAAGCCTTTTTACACACAAGTATCTTGTAGCCTCCAGATATGACCTTATACTTATAAAACACAGATTGATGTTTTAAGGCATCCTTCCTGATTCTTTTTATGGGTACCTTTTTAATATTACTAAACATCAATGCATTTTTAGCACTTACATTTAATTCATAAAATGATTTCAAAATGGATATCCAAGCTTCTTCAGTTACTTGACAATTTTAAACGACATTTATTGCGGCACAAAACTTTCGTTTTTATAGATTCCTAAGAAGCAACTTTGCCATTATATGACATATAACTTTTCCTCAATTCTCAACTAATTGCCGCTTTGTTCCTTTTCCATTCGTTAATATGATTCTTACGTTTTCTGGAAGTTTTTATAACAAATTGTTTTTTTCTAAGGTGTTTTCAAATGAAGATTTATTATTTATTGGTACCTATTGCATAGAACTGTTACCTGGATCATTTCTGGAAACAGTTGAATGAAGAACAACATCTATGTCAAAAGCAGACTCATTTGAAGGGGTCATGTTGGATCCACTGTTGCTTAAGCGATCCTCAAAGTCACTCTCACTAAGGTCGTTATAGTGTGGTGCGTAGAAATTGCTTGAGTCATCTGCAACGTCGTCCACGCTATTGCTTTCTATCTATCTATTTATTAAATTTGGAATGGTGGCCTGTGCCCCACGCACTTAGGCCACAAGGTGGACCCGTTGTGCTGCCTTCCTTACACCAGCATGGTCTTCCCTCGCTCAGCATTCCCGACTTTGCAGGTATACTTGAGGATGTCAGACCAGGATGTGCTACTAATTCTGGTCGTGTTGAGCTAGAAGTGTCCTAGCATGGAACTTCAAAGTCTGGTAAGCGCCGGAGAGGAACGCAGAATATGTGCCGCCGTCTCGCCATCTTGTTGACACCCGCAGTAGGTAGAATAACCAGACAGATCCATTCCGTGTAAGTGTTTCTTAAAATTGCCATGCCCAGTCAGGGTTCCGACGAGTAACCGTAGTTAATGCAATATTTTCCGTTTTTGGTCGCAGGGGACGTGATACACAATTTTGCTTGTCAGCAGCTTGTTAAGCTAGCCTACCTGTCCGTATGACGGCGAAAGGTTGCCAGTTTTAGAATGGAAACCACTGCAAAAGACGATATGGGAACCGACGGCTCAGGGTCGATACAGCTCTGAGCTGAGTCCCGCTTCGCCAGATCGTCCCTTGCTGAATACCATGCGCCCTCGAGTGTGCTTTGATACAGCCTAGCACAAGGACGTTAGTGCAAGGAGCAAGGTCTATCGTATGATGGCGCTGTAGTACCATTTCTGACAGGAGCTTCTGCTTGTTGTTAAGGACCATCAGGCCTGCCCTACTGTCGCATACAATGCGCATTGTTTTATTTTGGATTCCACGTTCCAAAATCGCAGATGCACCGTTCATAATATTAACTACCTCTGCTTGAAAGACAGTAGCCACTAAGGCAAGTGTTACGCTAATATAAAGATCAAGGTCATCTGAATAGATGCCTGCCCTCGAATCTTTCTTCATTTTGGATCTATCCGTCAAGATAGAGATGTATGGTGGGGTTGCGTCCTTAGGGTCGATAAGGACACTAAAATGTTTCCTGATTATTATTTTGGGTGCGAACAGGTCCACCACTTCATCCAAAAGTGGCATCGTGCAAGCCTCCTTCAGGATGCTGTGATGTATACCTCCGCATTCCTTGTCGATCCGAAACTGTTTGTCCTGCAGCCTCATTACCGCCATCAAGTCCATTTCCTTTACATGAAGATCAAACGGAGTGAGGCAGAAAATGGCTTCTAAAGCTGCAAAGGGTGTGGATCTCCTAGCGCCCGTGATGCTTAAGCGGGCTAGTCCTTGAATGTGTATGAGTTCCTTTGCTGAGTGTGCCAGTCCGGTCCTGGGCGAGCAGATTACAGCACCATAGCAAAGCATAGGTCTAACTACCATGAAGAACAACCACAAAACAGGCTTGGGGAAAAACCCCCTGCTCTGGCAGAAAACCATGTTGACCTTTGGAGTTTTGGTTAAGTATGAGACCCAGACACTTGATCTCACTTGAAATGGTTCAAGAGATTTTGGAATAGTAGTGACAATCTTGTTAACATTAACTTCTTTTTGTTGGTAAACAGCATCAGCCCCGTTTTGTTGCGGTTGATAGTCAGGGGGTTTTCAACGCACCATCGTTCTGTTAACTTAAGATCTGTTTGCACCAAGTTGCAAAGCAGTTGTTTAAATTTGCCGAATGCCACTATGGCTATGTCGTCCGCATATAGTATCGTGTAAAAGCCCGCCTCGTTATGACGTCGGCGAAGGCTGTCCACTACCAGATTCCATAGCAGTGTTGATAAGACGCCGCCCTGAGGATTGCCTTTCCCCACTGTCGTAGTGATTAAGGTGTCGTGTACATTAACGTTTACCCTATGGCATCGCAGAAACTGTAGGATTAGTCGCCGAGGAGTGTTCTCAGCACCGCGTTCCCGCAGGGCTTTGTCGATGCTTGCGAAAGTCGTGTCACTGAACGCGCCTTCGATATCGATAAAAACACCTAAGGCTAACATCTTGTTGCCGAGGGGATTTCTCAATCCGATCTTCAACTGCGTGAAAAGCAGATTCCATTGATCTCCCTGCAATGTAAACGTGCTGATAAGGATGATGAGGAAAACACAGTATTATCCCCCCCTCTCATATAAATATCGCACAATCTTTCCAGTGTCTTTAACAGAGTCTTTAACTGATTGGACGATATGATTTCGGAAAAGTCATTCCGACTAGGTTTGGAGATAAATACAAACCCTGACATCTATCCACCCGCTGAAAATGTATTTAAAGAAAATACTTCCCCTGAATAGTACCACCAGGATTGGAAGCAGCTCCTTCAGTCCCCACTGCAGTAGGGCACGAAAGATGTCGTTCAGACTAGGGGACTTAAGCGGTTGGAAGGTTGAACTGGCTTATTTCACTTTCTTTTTGTTCCGGTCCGAAACTACCCAGTCTGTCTCACATGTAGTAGACGTTGGTAGGTCCGTCGCGGGGCTGGGGACGAGAGGTACACTCCCAGGAAAGTGTGTTTGTGCACGTAGTTTCGCAGTTTCCTTCTTGCTATCCGTGTATTTGACGTCTGGGCGTTTCAGACAGCATGGTGGGTGGCGACGATCTTTGGACAGAATTTTGTTGATTTGAGAAGTTTCCTTGCTAGACTCTACTGAATTTTTTTTTGACGGTGTATTTCTTGTAGTATAATTGTTTCGCTCCTTTGAAATGTTTATAATCCATTTTATTTTAATAGTTACTGAAATCACGCCAATAGAATAAGGGTTATTTATTCTTAATCTTCTTTGGGTATTAAACCACTCATAGTTTTTAAAATTATCTTTATTAACGTTTCGATCCATAACCTAGGATCGTTTTCAAAATAATAAAAACTTCAAGTTTGACATTTATGACACAAATTGAAGGTGACTTTGATTTATTGATGTTTGAAATATTTGGTTTGAGTACACTAAGCAAAAATTTTTAAAATTTAAATGAATAATTGCCTTCAATTTGTGTTACGGCCTGGGACTGACTTTTTTAGGTAGCCAATACGCTTAACGTGAAATCAGCTGATTAATTTTTATTGTAAAAATTCAATAACTTGGGAATTGGAAAACATTTTTTAACATGTTTCTATTTATACAATTTAGAGGATGGTTATTAAAGAAGTGTGCAATTGCATTATTAAAAGGCTTAAGTAGTCGGTTTTTTTTTTTTTTTAAATTTATTTTGAAGGGGAAATCATTATGATTTAGGCTACCTCTTTGGTAGATTTTAACATTGTTCTGAGGTAACCTTATGGTGGGTTTACATTTGTCAGATACCAATGTTGTTCTATGAAGGTTGTATATGGATCTGAGGCGACCCTATGGCGGGTTTACACTTGTCAGATACCAATACTGTTTAACGGAGATTGTATATGGTTGTGAGGTAACCTTATTGCTTGTTTACACTTGTCAGATACCAATGCTGTTTTACAGGGGTTGTTAATATGCTTCATCATCATCTTCATTGGATCTTCATCTCAAAACTGGTTGGACACGTACCTCCACTTATTTATATTCTGAGCTAGCTTCCCTTCTATTGTTTTCTAATTTTATGTTTTATTTCACCGAGATTCAGTGAAGGGGGTTAAGCAACCTGTAAGAAAGGATGGTTTTTCTATCTTATATGGTTTAGAATTAAAGGTTGTAAAGTTTATTATATCGGTTTCTAAGGTTAAGAATGATACAACCATTACTTTGTAGTCTAAAGTAGTGCAGTTTCAAGATTTACCAGTTCTGATTAATAATGTATAACGTTGGTGCCTATGACCTCATCTTCTAGAAACGAAAAATATTCGCATGCTAAACGATGCTGTTTCAGAAAATGGAAAATATCTTCTCTAATTTAAGTTAATGTTTCAGTAAGATTATTTTTACAAATGTTACATAAGAAAAAATGGCACAAAAAATTTTAATTTTTATTCTTAATTCATTTGTCCAAATTCTGCCGAATATAATTTCGTCATGTATGGAAGAAAAATAATTTTTGTGTTGAGCACTTTACCACTACCTTGTAAAAACAAAATGCAAATTTGAATAAGTACAGTTTACCTTTGAATAATAAGGTTTCAAACTGATTAATGTGAATAGTCAATGAAGTTGGAAATAATACACTACCAGGTTGGTAAATTTCATTTTTAGAAAAACTTAGTTTTCATAAATGGCAACTTTTGAAATAAGAATGTTAAATAAAAATATCAAACTTTTTAACGAAGTCCCATAAGTCCCATATGATCTACTTAGAACGAATTGAGTCCAGAAAACTTCTATAAGGTTCCCTATTTCAGTATTCTGTTGATATTAATGCGAATAAGAAATGCATGGAAAGAACAATCCTCCGCTTTCACAGCCGAGTTTGAGATTAGACAAACGGTACGTCTTCCAAGTGATTCTTTACAAAGCTACCTTCCTCTATGGTCACTGATTATACAGACCTCCTGACACGCTTACATCATCATATAAATAGCATACACTCTTTGCCAGTTACTCGACATGAAGAAAAAGGAGCATTTGTTCACAAAGACTTCAGAATCGTAACTCATGTTTTTTTGCGATAAGATTCAAAAAGAAAATCTTTGAAGTCACCGTATGCTAGACCATTTCAAGTCGTGAAAAGGAAAGACAGACATTTTACTATCATAGTTGGAGACAAAAAGGAACAATTAATATTGATAGACTTAAACTTGTATAAATATTATCGATTGAAAAAGAATGTTTTGCTAAACTCGACCTCTTGAAGTGCATAATAAAAGACCTGTAACTTCATATTTGATTTTCACCTATACTACTTTTACATTTCATTGTTTCAAATTATTTAACTACAAACAACTTGATTTATTAAATGTTACGTGATAATCCACATGTTCAATCAGAATACAGCACCCAAACATCCATTATAAGTAGTTTCAGAAGCAAAAAATCCAAACGTACTTACGCACGGGAGACCATTCATCCACTGTTGGTAACCAAAATTATTTTAAACCCATGAAACAACATCCCGCGAAAGTCTATTACTACAGTTAATCCATCACCGCGTCGTTGCTTTAATTTAGGCGAGTTTTTCATTGGGGTACGTGTGTATCCCATACGACCACACATTTAACTAATTTCCGTGCGAGTACTGTAGGATTAAACAAATACTAAGTTTGAATCATTGTACCTTTAACAGTTTTTGTCTTTACTGTTTGATTTTGTTAACATACTCCTTACTTTTAAGTTATTGTTATTAAATCTCATTTTTGACATTGTCCTTTTACTTGGGGCTTATCGTAACGTTTAAAGTGTGTCCCAGGATCTGATCGCGAAGGGCAACGTCAAAATGTCTAAAGTACCAGGACCTGACTTACTATTAGCCGAGGCGTTAAAAGCAGTTGTCAAGGCAGATGGCTTAACGAGGGTCTTTTTCCAGAGGAGTGGAAGAAGCTAAGCTAGTCTTGATCGAGAAGCCAACGGAAAGTCCTTTGGAGAACAATATGTATAAATCTATGTAGCTGCTAAATGTTCTAGAAAAACTGTTCGCAAGTCTCTCGAACAGTCGACTTCAGACGGAAATTGATAGAACAGGAGGGTTATATAAGAACCAGTTCAAATATAGAAAGGGAATAAAAACAATCTAAGCTGTAGATCTAGTATAAGAATTAGTTAAACAGAATGCAAGATTAAAAAAATGGTGTGGATTAGTTTTAATTGATATTCGAATTGCTTTCAACACTGCTCACTGAGACAGAATAATAGAAAACCAAAAACCAAGGAAGTTTCAAAACATCTGGTAGATAATAAATTATCCCACCTTAAAAATAAGTTTATAATATTTGACAGGGAAAACTGTAATGAAGTTGAAGGAGGACTGCCTCAGGGATTGGTGTGGAAACCCACTTTGTGGAATGTACTTTACGACTGCATCATGGCCTTAGAAGTATCCGGCGGAGTGGAAATGGTACGTTATGCTGACGACTTGGTGATTCCAATTCCTGCCAGAAGTGATAAAAAACTGGAAACAATGGAGTATTATATCTATAATTCTAT
The DNA here is from genome assembly GCA_036346225.1 of Platerodrilus igneus. Lineage (NCBI taxonomy): Eukaryota > Metazoa > Arthropoda > Insecta > Coleoptera > Lycidae > Platerodrilus > Platerodrilus igneus. The sequence goes on along the minus strand of JARFIW010000202.1, from coordinate 632,684 downwards.
GCTTAAGAGAAAACGAATTGAAAATATCTTCAGAGAAGACGAAGGCGGTGCTCTTTGATCTTAATAGGAAAAATAGACATGTGCGATATATGATTAATGGCCTGAACTAATACTCAGATATCTGGGGATAGACATTGACAAAGGACTCGCCTTTACAAGTCATATATATATATATATATATATATATATATATATATTTCTGTGAAATGCTCCTTTGGTCACGGGAACTGGTACTTTCTGCTGATCATTCGAGCCCCACATATTGGGCGTCAAAATTATGCTGTGATACCTCACCATTATTCGTGAACTAAGGTTTTCAAATCGAGCCCCAGCGTTGGGCCGTCAAGATGCTGCGATACCTGCAAAAAGTCTCACCAGAGTAAAAAAATATTCGAGCCTCTCGAATTGGGCACCAAGATTTGCTGTGATTCTCGCCCTGTTAAATCTCTTCTGATGGTCGCCTTTTTTTACTCTTTCCGCCTCGGATGCTCACGTAGTTAAAACTTTCATCCTCATTCATAAAAAAAAAACAACAAACACATTCCTATCACAAACATCAACGTTAACTCTATTTATATCAATATTCATAATACATTAAAATTTCAAAATTAAATTTCAGCATAAATTTCGGTATCATAAAATTTCAAGTTTAAATTTGTCATCATTTTAATTTGCATCCAGAATTAAAGTCCTGGTAGGATGCATACTAATTAAGTTACAATATATGCAGACCTAAGTCTGAATAAAAGGGAGCATCTCCCACCCCTTTACGTTAATTAAACAGGTTAGTCTAATTGAGCTCAAAGACAGTCCCAAATTTTCATCGTAATCAAAACATAAACTGCTAAATACTCCTTTCTACTTATACAAGAAAATTTCACCTTAAAATTAAAAATTTGTTGTTTATACAAATTCACTACTGTCTATTTTATAAAACAAATTATAAAAATATCCAACACACACACCAAAACATCAAAGTTCGAACAAAATAGTATAATTTACCTGAAGGTTACTGCACTTGTGGCTTCAATGCACATCGGACTTGCTAATTCCACCATTCCAGCTGGTTTATGTTTACGGCTTCAGCTTCTGACCGCTTTTAAAATTTTTGTACACCACCATTCGTCTAAATTGGTTCAGGACTTCTCAGGAACTCATCTATGTATATCCCGGAAAATTAGCAAAGCAATTCATACTTCGTTCACGCTATACAAAGCTGCATATTTAAATGTATTTATTTATTGCTACTTATCTATCTTTTCTAAGTGCACTAATGCATAATAACTTGTATCGTAGCACGTAAAGAGCAAACTGTTTTAAAATATTCAATAATTACAAAATATAACAGCAAACTGTTTAAAGTATTGAATCAAAATCGAAAATCTAAGAGAGCGAAACTGTTTAAAATCCGGATTTATATAACAGCCTTGCTTGCACGTCGGATTTGTCCCTCAACGGACAATTTTCAGAATTTCGCATTCTCTGTTCCCTTCTCGACAGTCCGGCACAGCGATTCTACTAAATTTTTGCACTCGTGCCAGTTAAATCTAAGAAATTTTCACACGGCTCGCAAACACGTCCGAGAACAACTCATTAATTTTGTATAGAAATTGTTGTGTTTTCACCTCTCATATCTGCAACTTATTTCAACCAATCGTTTCCTCGTGACGTTGCTCAAATCACGCCTTTTATTATCTGTGTCTCAGCCTTGCGCATTTTATCTGTCTTTTTCTAACTTGGTCTTAGTGGTGCAAATCGATATTCTTTACTATCGGTTATTTCAGTCCATGTGGATTCATATTTGAGTTAAATAACCGCTCAACTAACCTTCCCGTTAATATAAGCTACGGTTTATCCAACCGTTCGCAATATACGCAGAATCTGCATGTTTATCAGCTCGAATTTATTAGAATTTGACATTTAAAAATACGCAGGTGTTCAATCGTAATACTTTAAATAACACTTCAACGATTTGAATATTATTGGGTTTTTAAAAAGTTTTATGCGTATTATATATTACTAATGGTTTAATTAACTCCAATTAAACTAATAATGAATGGCATTGACTTCTACCCTTTAATTTTTAGCGAATCCTAATTAAATATTAATTATTATTTGTACATTTTGTTTAATACTCGTTACTTAAAAATTGAATTAATTAATATAAATTTTGCACGTAATTTCTATTTGTTTCTTTACTTGGAATAATTAAATTACATACAAGTTGAGCATTTTAATTCTGCTTCTTTTTATAGAAAGCGTCTAGTGAATAATTTAAATCCCTTATTTTTAATGAAACGAATAAATTTTTATGCTCCACGTTTTAATAACGCGTATTATCTAATAAAATTCTATACAAACCCTACATTCTAATTGAATGATTTAAATCTTCACAGCAGGCCCTTAATTACGCGTACTTTTTCCCAAAGCTTCCTTATACACGGCGATTAAAATTATTTGATGTAATTAATTAATTTTCTACCCTGGTCTATTTGAGTATATATATATATATATATATATATATATATATATATATATATGTATATGTATATATAGTATAGTTGGAAAGGCAAACATAACTATGAGAGCTTTGGGTGCTATGCTGCCTAACATTGGAGGTCGAACACAAATGAAAAGAATGGTTTTATGCACGACTATTTAGTAGACATTACTTTATGCAACCCCAATTTGTGAACAAGCATCGAGAAATTAAAAATGTAAAACTGGGATACTCAGACATCAAGGGATTTTAGCCACAAAGGTGAGCCGGGCACACCGGATAGTCTCTACTGGTGCATTACTAGTTATAGTTGGTATTTTTCCTATAAACACTGATTTTGGAGATAGCGACAATTTACAATTTTGGCAAATCAGACCCAGGTAATGAATAGGAACTAATAAAACTAGAGGCAAGAAAGAACCTTTGGACTAGATGGCAGCAAATTTGAGAATTATCGGTCTGCTAGACCGATCCAGCATTTCAGAACATGGGCGAGTCTTAATTCAAAGAGGTAAGTTTTCATTTGAATCAGGCCTTATGTAGACATACTTGCTTTGGAGAACATATACCTGGAATAAGAAAAAGTACTGCACAATGTTAGTACTGTGATTCAGACAAGAAAGTTGTAAACCACACTCCTTTTGAGTACCCAAGATGGAATAGAGAGAGAATATCGATCGGGACCATAATAGGAGAAAACGTTAAAGTACAAAATTTGTGATATTTATGTTAAAGAAAGATCTAATTGGGTCAGCATAGGAAAGTACTTCGAGAAAATTTTAAAGATAAGTAGGAAGATGAGAAGAGGCTAAATGGAAAAAATAGAGCTAAAAGAATTAGATAGATTAGGAATTTTGAGGGGAACTACCCCGCAAGCACACCGTAAAAATGCCTAGAAGGTGGTCCCAGTGTGCCTTATCACTAACGTGAGAACAGGAATGGTTTTGTTTGACCAAGGTGACTTCTTATTGGAGAAACCAAATGCGGACTTCCACCCTTGTTTTGTTGTGGTTAGGCTTCATTTGAACCCAACATTATCGTCACACTAGATCGTTCTCGTAACGGGTGTTTTCTACATGGTAAGGAGTTTGGAAACCATCTGGTGAAAGTACAAGTTACTATGGAGGAACAGCGAGATCTCCAACCCTCCACAAAAAAAAAAATTCGTTGCGGATACTAAAACCTTTCGGTGTTCTATTAATCGCCGATCCTTTGGTCAAAACTACCTACGTTACCTACTTTCTGCAAATTCTAAGTCTACCATCTATATTAATCTCCACTATAGCTACTACTCATTTCTAAATGGTGTTAAAAGTGTAGTTAACGATATACTCACGAACCACTTAAATCAAGATAGGTTCGCTAAAACCAAATTTATACGTTTAATAATTTCTAGGATACTATACGGAGCAGGTTTTCCACATCGGAGGATATTTAGGCCATATAAGCAATAGTGCGCATAGGGGAATTAAATTTCGTAGGTAAATCCCTTATTGGTGGTCTGTTTGATCATTTACTTTCTGTTTGTTTTCACATCAGCTTCTCTTGCAAATTTTAAGGGTTAGGTACACATTTCAAGCAATCTATTAAGTAAAAGCACCATAGTCCTGATCCTGATTAATTAAAACGAAAACAAAAGGGGTTGTACAAGAAATACCGTTATTGTCGCTTTGTTTGTTGTCTGAACCTTGTGGTTATTTCTAAGTTAACAATTAGATTATAATAAGGTTTTAAATAACAATTTTCTATGCTAAAATTGTCACGCGTAATTTATATAAAGTTATAAGAGTTTACAATAAGGCGAACTAACTTTAACTTCATTCCAGAAGCTTCCGCGGGTTTATCTCGAAAATCCTTTGTTTGTTTCTCGTTTAGCAACTGTATGCTTAGGTAAATTCATCTTTCCCAAAATTCAATTAGTAACGCTAAACAATAGTTTCAAATTGGAAAGGCATCTTCCTAGACTTTGTTTATATGTGGAGCGCATCTCAAGCCTAATGCAAAATAGAAATTAACTATAAATGGAATTCAGTTTAGTTTAATGAAAACATCCTAAAATATTAAAATAAACTTAAAAAAAACAGAAAAGTATTGCGTTCAAGTGTAGAAACTGCTTTGATTCATAAATGCAAAAAGCGTAGCGCTTGATTTTGTTGAATGCCGTTTTGCAAGCGCACCTTCACTTTTTGTTGAACTTTAAAAGAGTAGCGGAATTTAAAATTTCCGCTTTAAATACTTCGTATTCAAGTGATACATCCCGCTACCGTCCAATTACACCAGACTTACATTTTCGTTCATTTCTGGGTATATATTTCAAAGGTTTCATTTGTAAGCTGTATTATATATGAAGCAGCAATTAAGGCGAGTTAAAGTTCAGGCCTTGGGAGCTGCCTGTTTAAAAACCAGTTCCAAGACTTCTTAACAAATTTATTTTAGTTATACAGAAATCAATTGTGCAATGTTGACAAGTTGTTTCAAATTATTCTAAGTTCAAAATTAATTAATAAATGTACTACTTTGAGTAGTCTAAACAGACTGCAATGCTAAAGCGGAATACTTGACTGACTGCCGGGTCCTTGAGATCCCGGGCTTTTTATAATGTTCCTACCCCCTCACATGGATGTGGGAACTTGCAGATCTCATGTCTGCTTATTCTTAATACTATTCATAATTACAATGTTGTAATCTTAATTTCTAAGTAATCACGGTATCTGACCGTCTGTAATCTGGCATCTGCAGTGTCACTATCGTCTGCGATACAAAGTAACGTATCCGTTCTCATGAACTGTTCATTATACTTTATAAATAGTCCTTATATTTACTTTGTTGCACTTTACTTAACATTTTCTTACACTTTTTAATAATTTCCTAATTATTCTATTTTATAATATATAGATCAATTGGGGGATATATAACTGGCGTAGGACTTTTACCCGTCCACGAGAATTAACGTTGTGTAAACGCATAGCTAAATATGACGTCGCCATTTTGAAGTGAACTTATTTTCTTGTTGCTGTCACTATCGTCTGCGATGTAGCGTATCCGTTCTCATAAACTGTTCGTTAAACTTTATAAATTTTCCTTGTATTTACTTTGTTGCACTTCACTTTACATTTTCTAATAATTTCCTAATTATTCTATTTTATATATATATAGATCATATATATAGATCAATTGGGGGATACACAACTCCTCCCAACGTACATTAAAAATAAGGGTTTTCATTTTCTTAATTTTTAATTTAAGATTCATTAAATTCATTTAATTTCATTGCTAAAACTTCATAGTTTCTAATAGTAAATTTGTTTCTTTGTTTACCTTGGGTTTATATTAGTTATTAGGATTGTTATTATTGTTTGTCATTGGTGAATTTCTAACAGGGTTTGCGTTGAATGCTGGTCTTTGTTAGTTCACGTTTTGGTTGAATCTTGGTATGAATGCAGGTGTCGTGAAATTTGGGTTGAACGTTGGTTTTGGAAATTGTTCATATTGATTATGATAATTCGTGTTATTACTTCGCGGTTGGTTTGTTTGTGTATTGAATGGTGTGAATTGTTGTTGGGGAATTGTTTGTCTCACGGCTTGTATAGTTTTATTGATGAGTAACTTTTATTCGCGTTAGGGTTGTATAATCTATTTCTGTAATACATTACATTTTCTTCTTCGATTATCATGTTCATGGCTTCCTCTAAGTTTTGGGGACGTTGGAATCTAATTTTGTCTGATAGTCGTTTTGGTAGTGCATTTAGGTATCTGTCTAATGCCATTTTGTCATACATTTTTGTTTTTAAAAGTCTGATATTTTGGTTGGGTTCTTCAATTTTTAATTTTGTCAAGATTAAACTTCTTACATCTTGGCATTTCATTCCAAATTGGAACGGAGATTGGTTATTTGCATTTTCGGTTACTTTGATTTCCAAAATATGCAATCAATGTTCGTTTGAAATCTTCCCACTGTTCTAAGACATCTCCGCTGGCAATTAATGTTAGTGCCCGTCCGGTTAGTTTACTAATCAGGCGTAGGAGTAATACGTGTCTTTTGTTGTCTCTGGTTTTATAGAAAGTTTTCAAAAATATATTACACGTTATTATAAAATTACCAAGAAGACATTGGTCTCCATTAAAAATTGGTATCGTTTTCAAATAAATTTTCAGATCCATACTCATTATGGCAGGGGGGAGGTTCTAATAATTAATTTTTAGTTTTGATTTTAATTAATTTCAAATTTCCGTAAAATTGGAATTTATTTCGCAATTTGAATTATTATTCCTTGCTTAGGATTATTAATCTTCCGTTTAGATTGCGTCGGGTTACTTGATATTTTTAGCTTGCGTTGTTTTAGATTATTTAAAGAATTGAATTGCTCGTATTGTATTTAGTTGTACGGTGCTGTAATTATTCTATGGGTTTTACGCTCGGTGCAGCTTTAAATACGTTTATTTTTAATTCACTGATATTAATTTTATTGTAGGTTTGAACTCTGAAAATTTCGATGTGACTGAATAATTTTTGGTGTTAATTTATTAATTTATTTATTTCACTTTGCTTGCTTTGCGACAGTTAAAACTTTTCCTTTTTTAATTCTGCCGATTTTATTTTGTCTGTTGTAATTATCTCTTATCCGTGGGTATGGTAATTGATAACTGCGTCTACGAAGTTTCCTGTCTCGTCAATTTGGTGTTAAATATAGAGTTTGCAAGGTTTCGTCTTTTGCGTTGTTCAAAGTTGCATAAAATTTCTTCTTTCATAATTAATTGTTTGCATCGGCATTTCTGTTGTACTTTGATTACAAGGTTCTTTTTAAATCTACTGTAGGTGTAATGTTTTGTCGCTTGATAAATTTAAGGTGCAATATGCAATTATATTTTCTGAAAGGCGTTGTTTTTAGTTGGTATGAAAATGAACTTTTCGTCTTTTCTATAATTAATTATCTCGTCTTGATGTATTTAATCGTACAATGTCGCGTTTGGAATGAATCTAATTTATACCTTTTATACAGTTGTTATGCGCGTTTGCCAATAGCGTAATTATTTATAGGTTTCTTAAGTTGATTTTACATATCGCGATGCGTTTCTGAATGGTGTTGTTCAGTAATTATAATTAAATATATTCGTATTGAGGTAGCTTTGTAATTGTTGCGTTTAAGGATGAGTTTTTAGTTATTCACTTTTGATGATAATACTCGAGTTTGGATTTGCCTTTTGTTAATTTTATTAATAATTGTAAGGTGTTTCTATATTTTATAGAATGCGATGAGTTTATGTCTAGGTAATTCGTTTCGATATTTTGTTGCTTTATATACAAAGATCCCGGTAATAAATTTTAATTTAATTTAGGTTCTATTTTTGGTATTTTTAAATTATTTTGTGCGGCAGTTAATTTCGTATTGTGAATTAAAATTCGTTTTTGTTTTGTTTCTATAATTTTTGCGTCAGTTCACTTTCGTAGTAATTGTCTCAAGTGCGCATGTAATGCGTTTTTTGGTTCTCTAGTTTAAAGATTCAATTTAATTTTTCAAAAATAAACTCAAAAATAATTCCTTGCCATAGCTAAGTAAATTATTTTTATTAAATAGCATAAAATAGTGGTATTAATAGTCAATATACATATATAAATCATAAAATTCTCTTATACTAGCAAATATCAAATGTTTGTAAAATAAAAAATTCATTGGTTGTAGGAAATGACCTTACACTAATTGTTTTGTTGATTTCATGAATTCTGGCGATTTTGTACGTCCTCTACGTTGGTTTTTGGATTCGATCTGTTCTTGTATCTCCTCCACGTTTTATTTTGGTGAATTTGAACAATTTTTGTTTCGCCTCCAACCTCTGTTTGGTTTGAACGATTTTTGATTCGCCTCCAACTTCTGTTTGATTTTGCCAAATTTGGTAGTGAAATTCTAAACCACCAGTTCTTCGAATTTGAGTTTCCTAGTGATCTTTTGACATCCGTGCCGCTGCGCTAGTTAAGGTTCGGGCCTTGGGAGCTGCCTTTTTAAAAACCAGTTCCAAAACTTCTTAATAAATTTATTTTAGTTATACAGAAATTAATTGTGGAATTTTGACAAGTTAATTTAAATTGTTCTAAGTTCAAAGTTAATTAATAAATGTACTATTTTGAGTAGTCTAAGCATACTGCAATGCTAAAGCGGAATACTTGACTGACTGCCGAATCCTTGAGCTCTCGGGCTTTTTATAATGTTCCTACCCCCTCACATGGCTATGGAAACTTGCAGATCTCATGTCTGTTTATTCTTAATACTATTCAAAATTACAATGTTGTAATCTTAATTTCTAAGTAATCACGGTACCTGACCGTCTGTAACCTGACATCTGCAGTGTCACTATCGTCTGCGATACAAAGTAGCGTATCCGTTCTCATGAACTGTTTATTATACTTTATAAATTGTCCTTATATTTACTTTGTTGCACTTTACTTAACATTTTCTTACACTTTTTAATAATTTCCTAATTATTCTATTTTATAATATATAGATCAAGTGGGGGATACATAACTGGCTTAGCACTTTTACCCGTCCATAAGAATTAACGTTGTGTAAACGCATAGCTAAATATGACGTCGCCATTTTGAAGTGAACTTATTTTCTTGTTGTCCTCCAACTATTAAGGCGTTGACGAGATTTTAGCCAAGATTATGTTCACCAGCTAAAACGGCCGCCTTTTGCTAGTTTAAAATTGAAAAGGTATTCGTCCACCTTCTCCCTGAAGCAGTTATGCAAATCAGGGAAAAGGGTAGTGAATGAAATTGCTTTTCTCAATGTTATGTAAAAGGGTCAGTTACAGTTCTGTAGCATAATGTTTGTATTGATACGCCAAACTTATAGTTCTATTTCATTAATAATAATGAGAACATCCGTAGAGTAGGGGCCAATGAGAATATCAATTTCGAGCGATCCATTCTCCAAGAGGACCATTTAGAGACAATCCCAAACACTGTGTGATGAAAAGCAATATTAAATTTGATCTCGACATTCTCACAATTCCGCTATAGGTCCCCGAAGTACCTTCTTAAACCAATAGAAATATATAAACCAATATGAAACAAATAAGCTACAAAGATGCATCGAGTTCAGATTCCTATACTAACGTTATTTATTTACTATTTTGAACCAAATAAACCCAAGTTTGCTAAAAGCAACGCCAAGGAATTTTAATTCATATTAAACTTTCCTAAAACGGATATCATAAAAAACTATTTGCTTGTCAGTTCTAAAAATACAAGTTATTTCATACAGGAATGGCTTCGGGCCGAACCGGATCGTGCTTTTTGAAAAGTTCAACCCGGCCCGGCATTCTTCAACACAAACCCTGTCTGAAAGCACAGTCTTGTGAAAAATCATCAGCCCAGGCCAACATCCAACCCGAATTCGGACCGGCCCGAGGTGATCCTGAATTTGAGGCTATTCGTTTCAGTTAAGTCAGGCTTTAAATAAAATTAAAATTAAATTTAATTAAAATTAAAATTACAGTGTTCCTATAGATTATTAAGTCAGGCTTATTAAAGCGTCCAATATTTAATAGTATCTGCACAATCTCTACCACTAGAGCTAGATTATCGGAACTAACTACATTATTAGCCGTCTTATTATGATTATGAAGTCGGAAGTTAATGGTTGAGATAGAGCAAGAATGGCATACGTTAAAATTACAACCTGACCGAAAAGTACCTTCACATATTATTAGCATATGGCAGTTAGAAATGTAGATAAATTATGTCACGTTCTCTTGGTTAGTAATAGTTGGGAAAGAAAATACGTCAGTAGATAAAATTAAATCATGGCGAATACAAGTGCTTTCAGTGCTGAGGAGCGTTTGGTAGCTTCTGTGTGGATTTACGAACGTCAGAGTACGAAGAGGACAATGGAAGACATTTTGAGGGATTCGTTGTGTGTTTTGAAAAACCGCCATTATCACGACCAACGCTATTTGCATGAAAGAAAAGAATCTTTACAACGATAAATATTCACGATGCACTACGTAGTGGGAAGCGGAAGGCTCTCATTGAAACTTGTGCTGCTGCGGCAAAATCAATTGCACGATCGCCGATAAATTTATCTCTTAATCATTCTGTAGAATTAGGCTCCCCGTCATAGACTTTGGAAGATCACATGCGGAAAGACTTGTAGGTTCCATGATTTCGGTCATCCGCAGTGAATGAGTTGCTGCAACGTGTGCAAGCGACTGACATGGTTCCCACACGTTTCCCGCATGCAAACGATAAAAAATTATATGTTTTCGTACGAGTGTGCAACTTATCGCAGCTCACGCAATAGTAATATCATTCTCTACGCAAAAAACGGTTAGCACTTTTATGAGGAACTCAAATGCAATCCTCTACATGCTATTATTTAGGCGAGGATGGCATCGGGCCAACTACTTGGATTATATTTATTAATGGTCCTGTAAACCAACACAGTTAGCTACATATGATTAATATGTGGTTGCTTACGGAATTAAGAGCCTGTGGAATAGCTGACAATGTTACGCTTCAACAAGATGGTGCTTCACCACGTTTCGCTGTGTGTGTGTGCACGCGATTGAATGAACTGCGTTAAAACCGCTGGATTGGGCATGGATAACTAGATCTTCTGCACCATTAACTTCGCGAAGGACGCACTCTGAGACATAATAAAAAAGAGTTGTGTAAACAACAATACGTAAAAAAGGATCAACTAGAAGGCGGAGTTCGCAAAGCATTCCAAAAAAACATCCCTGTTTGTACTGCTAAAGCTTATATATAATAATACATTTATGCATAAAATAATAGGTTTATATTTAAAAAAGATTAAATTTCCCCCAAGAGTGTCAAGGTCTATAAAATTTATACCTTACCCCGTGGAGATCCTAGTCCCAGCGTGTCTTTAAATTTCAGAAGTAGTGTCCAGATGTTTGTTGATTTGTTGGCAGTATCTCTTTCATCGACGAAGCGCCGGCATTTTGTATAACGGTAACAGGGAAAAGATAACGTAAGAAAAAAGGATCACCTCGTCGACTCTCGTAACTCTACCTCACACGTCCGCATTCGAGAAAAGCCATTAAAAAACAGCTACTTGTTGCGACGTTCGGCTTCAACAAGCCATCGTCCTTTCCAATACGTGGGAAACAGATAACACAAGTGTTAATAGGCGCGATCTACGTATCTAACCTAAAGTTTGACATTTTTGACAGTATACATACTTATAAAATTTTGCCATATGAACACTATTTGTTTTGTTTGATTGAGTTGAAAATTTCGTCTTGGTCAAAAATTGGAATTAAATCGTGAACATTTTCGTGCGATGATTTTTTACGATTTCGGAAGTGGATTATCTCCACAACAGTGGCCGAATCAACTTATTTCGACGTTTGGGAAGAAACCCCAACTAAAACCACTGTGTATCTTTGGTATAGTGAATTCAATCGTGTTCGTAGTTCGCTAGTGGATGAACTTAAAAAGGTCGTCCACAATCGGATGTTGTGCCAGAAAACATCGATGCTGTGCGCAAATTGATAATGCAAGATTGTTGTGTGACTTATCCTAAGATTCAAGCATCCCTAGGCATTAGTATAACAGGTCTACATTCGATGATACATGAACATAATTTGACAATCGCTCAATAAAAGACTCGTGTCGATTGGTGCAAAGAAATGCTCAAAAAATACGACTGCGGTACATCAAACGCGGTGTATAACATTTACACAGGTAACGAATCTTGGTTTTATTCGTATGAACCCGAAAGTAAACAGCAGTCTACTGTATGGGTCTTCCAAGATGAATGAAATCCAACAAAAGCTGTCCGTGCTCGAAGCACTTCAAAGAAAATTGCTGCTTGTTTTTTCGGAATGAATAAACATGTTAAGACCGTTGCTTTAGAGGATCGCAGAACAGCTAATTGTGCTTGCTATACAACCATTTGTTTGCCACAAGTTTTCGGAGAAATAATATAAATAAACCGACGACACTGAATCATTCTCCAACATAACAATGTGAGCTCTCACACATCGGCTCAAACAAGTGATTATTTGAGCACTCAAAACATCGAATTGATCCTTCGTATAGTTCTGATTTGACACTTAACCATTTTTTTGTTCCCACACGTGAAAAACAAACTGCGTGGACAACGATTTTCGACAACAGAAAAGGCGGTTGATACATTCGAAACCCATGTTTTGGAGATATGTCAATCGGAACGAAAAAAGTGCTATGAAAAGTGGTTCCAACGTATGCAAAAGTGTATCAATCATCGTGGAGAATATTTTGAAAAACAGTAAAGAAGTTTTCACACATTAAGTTTTGTTTTTGTTACTTATTCCCGATACACATCGAGCACCTCTCGTATATGTCAAAGTTCTCTCGCCAACTGTTAGACACAGCCGCAATTTTAAGCATGGGAAAAGCAATCGTTGCGGTTTCACACACCAAAACCCATAGTTCAATATCCGACCTTATGTGAGAACCAAATCTTTTTGTGGTTTACGCTTATATCAAACATAATAATAATAATAATAATAATAATGAACTTTTCCCACGCGGGGTTTAAAAATTTCCTAAATCTAAGTAATGCAATAAAAAAGCGAATCCTTAAAAAAGGTGCAACATGTTGTACTGCAGCAGATCAGCACAACAACGTGGTGATGCATCAATCTTTGCATCGAACATCGAGGAATGCACACAGACGATGAACAATAAACCTCCAACCTTTGTGGATATTGAAACCTAAATTCTAAAAATAAATCACACCAAAATAGAATAGAATCCGGAAAAAAAGGAATTTTCCGTAAATTCATAGTTACTTCTGTTTAATACAAGCGTACCTTTATTCATTAAAGTGCCATGTTAAAACGCAGATTGCGCGTATAAATAAATACACTGTATGATATAAGCAAATTCTAAATAAATTGCAAGTAACGTAAGTAGTATATGAGTAGTTAGATACCGAAAATGTATTTAAATGCGAACGTAAAAATCGATCGTTTTAAGATAAATAAAAAGCCATTTGTTTTACTTATTTTTGATAAAAATGCATTTGATTTGCTGTAAATAGTATATATATATATATATATATATATATATATATATATATATATATATATATACAAACCACAACAAACATACAGGGAGTATTTAGTATAAAAGAGTACCAGCTAAACGCTTTTAGTTTGAAAAACTACATTCAACGTATATTCAGAAACCTGTTTGGCATTGATAAGAAGTGAGAGTTTAAATTAATTCCCCGTGGATTATAGCAATTTGTTCTAAACGGAGAATTTTCTAGAACATAAAAAGATGAGTCATTGGTACTTAGAAATACGTCAAGTTCGTATAAATTCATTAATAAATGAACATTGTATTACTGGAAGTGGTCGGAACACGGAAAACTCACAAAAATTCGAACAATAGCAGATATAAATTGATTACCATTTAGCATTAGTATGGGACGCCACAATAATAGTATATGTCAAGCAAGGACAAATAACGCATCACGGATAACTGGAATCAGATAATTAGGTAATAAAAATTTTGCAATTTTAGACGCTAATTGGGTTTTCCAAGAACTCCTACATCAGAATGTTCCACATTTTTCTAGTAAGCTTCTGGAAACATGAATTTGTGTATAAAGGAAACAAAACGCGAGACCATTTTCGTACACTCTTTCAGCAACGCACTCAACGCGGTCTTGTCATAGCACTCTTCTAGTGGCACCACAACGTGCGGCGATTGCTGTGTTAGGGCCTTGTGTTGGAGTGCCGCTAAAGAGTGCTGCTACACGGTGCAGGAAATTGTAAATTTGAAATTACTAACTTACTTTCCTTTCTAACGTTTCTTTACTTGACTAGCTCAATGCAAGTTATGGAGTTTACAAACTAAAATCAAACACAGCAATCTTAAAAAGTATCTATACATTCAAAACAATTTTCGTTCATACAAAAGAATATAGAACAATTTGCTGCATAATTTTCAAACAAAATTATTCCTAACAAGTACCCATTTACTTAATTATTAAAATATTTCTTGACTAATCTTTGTTAAAATTTACAGAACTCTTGTCTTGTAGAAAATTTACTACCCCGAAGGAAGAGTATAATTAGCCAATTATACTTTACAGATAATCTATTAAAGGTCAAAATGTCTTGCACTCTGATCTCAAAATATGCGGGTAAATATTGGCTTTACAAAACAAAATTATTGTAGGATTAAGAACTAATTCTACCTTAAATTCAAATGACAAAATACTCAAATATTGGCTATAAACAAAGAAATGTAAAATTAATACCTGCAAAATCCAATAGCGCTTCCCCAATTCGTAATTTTGATCCAAGGAATCTCTGTTCTCACATTGTGCACCCTGATAATGTACTATTATAGTACATAGAATAGTCCACAGCGGCAGTGTCAAGCAGAGATCCGATACGACACTCAACAGTAACTTCACATTGGCGAAAATTAGCTAAACAATTTCTAACTGTACAGTGGGTCCCAAATTGTATGACGTTTATAGGAAACACAGTCTAAGATCCTGGCTGAACTGCAGGTATCAATATGAAAAAATATTATTTTCTGATACTTTTAAAAGGGACCTTTGTAATAATTGTTATCATATCACAGTCCATCTGATCACACCCTGCAAGGTAATCTACATCACAAACACAACTCGAAAGTGCATACGGTAATTAATAAAGAAACGCAGCAGCATTACTTAGCTTAATTCAAAAACTTTGTACAAACAATTACTGCAGCTGCAATTTAGCACTCGATCATATAACACAAATAAACGGATGTTCGATCCTCTTCTAATAAAATTCGGCCGGGCCAGGTTTTGCAGCTAAAATGATAAAGAAAACTCGATTTGGGCCGTCTGGAGTACATAATAGGTCCAACCTCACCGACCCGGGTACATTAGGGACCCGGCCCGAGATCGGGCAAGACCGTGCCGGATTTTCGGCTTTACAGCGTGCTCAGCTATGCACGTTCTATACAGAGCCCAAGCATTTACAGAATTTCTTCTATAAATAGAGAATTCCCTGTTACAAATTCAGCAACGTCCTATTTAGCAATAGTTATAAGGCATTCACTGCGTACATTAAATTCAACATCGTGTCACTAATGTTGCTGTAAATTTCCTGTAATGCGCCAAATAAAACATGGAAACTATTACAGCGATTTAAATAATTAACATACGTAATAAAAATGAAACTCATACGGTCTTCCATAGAGTTTCCTCGTGAAGGTGTTGACTTTTCATTTGTGAGAATCACGTCAGGCTAATGTTCTACGTATTTTGCCACCTGCCATTAAAACATCAAAAATGGAAACATTAAATGGTTTACGTGTATTACCGACATATGCTTAGAAAAACCTTAAACCTGACCATAGACCCATAGCCCCGACCATTGGCTATAGATTGATGGCGTATGTAATTGCTTAAACTTATTTAAACCGGTAGCGATACAGTATAATGTAAGTAAGGGCCTCTACACTTGCAACCACGTCCCCAATGCTCCACCCGAAAGTACTACATTGGTCAGTCAGCGAGTTTTTTACCTGGAAAATTTTGAAATCTGTCGTACGCTTGCTGTTCTAAGTAAGGTAGTGGTCTTTAACGTTCGTGACAACACTCACACACGGGGCGTCTATTTTACCTCTCATCCGAACTAAGGCGTATTTTTGTGAAAAATGTTCGCCTAACATTTTTCAAGCGGACTGTGTCGGAATTCGAACCCGAAACCTTGGGCATAGTAGTCACGCACATATCAACTACGCCACGGAGCCATCTTCAGTAGTGATGCAGCAAGTATGGAGACAATTATATCGAAATAAAGTTTGGTGAAATTATCATAACCACCAAAGCCTACTTCATAAATATGGATGAGGAGCATTAATAATTGTTCAGCTAGAAAGAGAATTTTCTCAATGTCTATCTCTAGGTATTTACATTTTATGCCAATGTTTCATGCGTATGATCACCTTTATTCCAACGTATATAAGGTGGCTTTATAAATGTATTTAACTCCTACCAATAAATATTATTTCTGTTCTTTTGGGTGCAGCTATGTATAATTAATAGCAACTTATCTCTTTTTTACATAGTAGGGAGCGTGAAAAGATAAAGAAAGTGAACCACAGTAGGTTTATATACAATTTTTATTATTGCTAAATGTTTTAGACTTCAAGTACCTATGTTGTTAGCCGTAAGCTCTCTTGAATTGGTAATCGAAAATTAAATTTTTTACATTTCTTAACAACTTTGAAGGACCTATCGGTAAGAATGACAAATTGTGCAACAAAACGCATATTGCTCATACCTGTGATTTTTCTTCATACTTTTATAATAATTCACAAAACTATACACTAAAAGCGTTGATATTTATTGACAATATTCACTAAGGCATCTTAGCGTGTTGGTGGTCAGCGAGCAAGAGGGCGAGTAGCCATACTAATACAATATAGAAATAGATATGGGTGGTGTGGTGAGTATGCAACAGCGCACTAGAAAGTTTTTAGGCATAACAAAATTGATACATAAACTTTAACAACTTATGTTCTAGCATTTAGATTTAGACATGAGAATATACATATTTTGTTTAATTTATATTGCTGGAATTTATAAATCTTAATAAATCTTTTGCTTTACTGAAGGTAATGTTTTCGTTGTTCTTGTAAAGGGAATCAAAATCTCAAATAGTACCGACACACAAGCACAAATTTTTTTGGTTTGCTTTACTTATTTACGAGCATATAAGATGTTTTACCATAAAGCGTTGTACATTGACAAAACTTTCAGTATGGGGTATGGTTAATCAAATAATCAATTTCGATATAGATATACTTATATTTTGTTGAATTTATATGTTACTGTGATAAATGCATTTCAGTGTATATTTTATTGAACTGCAGGCAGCACTTTAATTGTTCTTATAAAGAGGACCAAAGTCCTTAAGACTAACAGAAAAAATTCTTTTGCCTTAGTTAATTTATTTACTAGCATATTAACTTTATTGCATGAAGTGTTGTAACAGGGTAACACCTTAATTGCACTGAACCGTATATAAATTGATTGTCTGTGATATAACCTTCACACGCGGTGTAGAACTTTATGATTTACGGATTTCTTGCTCTGAAAACATGTGCAATTTTCATCAGAAGTTTCGAAAATAATTCAAATCAGGTGGCGTCCAACAAAATCACAGACTAAAACAAGTATTCTTCGGATTTCTGCAAATACTTATCCTACTCAACCCCTTAGTTAGTCGTCAACATTTTCCTTACAGTTTACAGCGTAAAATTTTCGGGACTAGAGAATTTTATAAGGAGTACTTCAAAGTGCTGCTCTTTGTATTATCCATCCTATTCTCTGAATCAAAGCTGTACGTAAGAAGCTTTACCTGAAAATGTAAATTTGCTATTGTAACTAAGTTTTCCAATAGTATAAACATTCTAAGTCGCATTTATGCTAAAAGTTGGACTTTTAGAGATGTTATTTTAAATAAATTGTCCTGAATGGAAGGACACGTGCAAAAACTAAACGAATCTTGAACCACATACATAAAGTTTTTTCATTATTGTTACTGTACAAAACGTTCTTGAGTGCTACAGCGCTTATTTGGAGATGCTTCCGTATTTCCGTAAATAAACGACTCCGGTATTTGTGAACTCATTTTAACGATTCCAAAATTCTAACTTTAGTTTATTACCAACATGAGAAATTATGGTACTGGAAAATGCAAACCGTAATAAAAGCTCATGCAAACATGTGGACCATAGAATAAGTTTTGTTTCAATTATTAGCGACAATGCGTCACGCCGTTGTGAATGATGACTCCCAAAGCGTGTCGAGGCAGTAATTTTTAGTAGATAACGTATATGCGACTTTGTACAGAGTTCATCCATTAAATAATAAAACCATATTGCTGCAAACAATACCAATATACACAGATATTCCCAAAATTACAATTGTGGTTGTGAGTTGGAAACTTTCTATCAAAACACGGCCAAACTTCTACTTTCAATGCCAGATGCTTTGTAAAACCTTTATAGGTTATTTGATATGTCTAAAAAGCGTTTTCTGTGCCATGTCTGCAAAGTTTTATGCAATGGCAGCTGCGTTTAGTCAAATGACAAAATAAATACTAAAGATTTAAATTGTTGTTTTAGAAGGAACGTTTCGGGCCTTGGGAGCGGTGTTTTTAAAAACTGTTTCCAAGTCTTCGTAACAATTTATTGGTTTTATCTTAAACAGAAGTTACAATGGAATTTTGACAACTGGTTAAAATAACTTTAGATCAAAATGATTTAATTAATTGAACTAATATTAGGGCGAGTAGCCTAGGTAAACAACAATGCAAAAGCTGTAATACTCGGAATGACTGCTGTTAACTGGGGCTCCCAGGCTTTTTATAATGTCCCTACCACCTCACATGGATGTGGGAAATTGCAGATCTCATGTCTGCTTTATTCTTAATTCTATTCATTGTTACATTGTTTCAATCTTGCTTTCTAGGTAATTTACTCGATGTATAATATCTTTAACAATTTCAAATAATTTCCTATTAGATTCTATTATTTAATATATATATATATATATATATATATATATATATATACATAAATATCAACAATGCAAAAGCTGTAATACTCGAAATGACTGTTGTTAACTGGGGCTTCCAGGTTTTTTATAATGTCCCTACCACCTCACATGGATGTGGGAACTTGCAGAGCTCATGTCTGCTTTATTCTCAATTCTACTCATTGTTACATTGTTTCAATCTTACTTTCTAGGTAATTGCGTATATTAACCGTCTGTGACCTGCTACCTGCAGTGTCACTATCGTCTGGAATACATTGTATTGCATCCGTTCTCGTGAACTGTTAATAACCTTTTTATATCTAGCCTAGAGTTACATTATTGTACTCGATTTATAATATCTTTAACAATTTCAAATAATTTCCTATTCGATTCTATTATTTAATATATATATATATATATATATATATATATATTACTCAAATTTAGACCAGGGTAGAAAATTAATTAACGACATCAAATAATTTTAATCACCGTGTATAAGGAAGCTTTGGGAAAAAGTACGCGTAATTAAAGGCCTACTGTAAAGATTTAAATCATTCAATTAGAATGTAGGGTTTGTATAGAATTTTATTAGATAATACGCGTTATTAAAACCGTGGAGCATAAGAATTTATTCGTTTCATTAAAAATAAGGGATTTAAATTATTCACTAGACGCTTTCTATAAAAAGAAGCAGAATTAAAATGCTCAACTTGTATGTAATTTAATTGTTCCAAGTACTAAAACAAATAAAAATTACGTGCAAAATTTATATTAATTAATTCAATGTCAAGTATAGGGTATTAAACAAAGTGTACAAATAATAATTAATATTTAATTAGTATTCGCTAAAAATTAAAGGGTAGAAGTCAATGCCATTCATTATTATTTTAATTGGAGTTAATTGAACCATTAGTAATACATAATATGCATAAAAGCTTTTAAAAACCTAATAATACCAAATATGAGACGCGTTGCTAGCATACAAATATATCAAGGAAGGTTAAAATACGTAGAATATCCAAATCGTAGAAGTATTACGATTGAACACCTGCGTATTTTTAAATACCAAAGTTCTAATAAATTTGAATAGATAAACATGCAGATTCTACGTATATTGGAAACGGTCGGATGCTTTAGCACGAAATACAAAACAGCGTTTATTTAAAAGTCACGTCGCGAGTCCACGTGGATTCAAATAGCCCATAATAAAGAATATCGATTTGTACCACTCAGACCAGGGTAGAAAGAGATGGACAAAAGCGTAAAGCAGAGACACAGATAATTAAAGGCCGGATTTGAGCAACGTCACTGGGTTTGCGATTGGTGGAAATAAGATGCAGATATGAGAGGTGTAAACGTAACGATTTCTATACAAAATTAATTAGTTGTTTGCAGACGCGTTGCGTGCCGTGTGGAAATTTTCTTAGATTTTCAACTGGCGCGTGTGCAAATTTAATAGAATCGCTGTGCTGGATTGTCGAAAAGGGAAACTTTGAACTCTGAAAATTGTCCGTTGCGGGACAAATCCGACGTGCAAGCGAGCCATTATATAAACCCGTGTTTATAGGAGTTTTGGTATAGCGTGAACGAATTATGAATTTCTTTGCTATTTTGTTAGGGAGTGAGTAATCAAATGTTATTAGTAAACGTGATTGGATCTACAAACAAGATTTAGATATACATAGATGCGTTCCTGAGAAGCCCTGAAATTTTTTAAACGAATGGTGTTGTAGAAAAATTTTAAAAGGCGACCAGGAATCCTAGAACGTAAACATAACCCAGCTGGAATGGTGGGGTTAGCAAGGACGATGTACAATGGAGCCCCGAGTGCATTAACCTTCAGGTAAATTATGCATTTTGTTCGATCTTTGATGTTTTGGTGTGTGTTGGATATCTTTATAATTTGTTTGATAAAAAATGGACAGTAGTGAATTTGCATAAACAACAAATGTTGAATTTTAAGGTAAAATTTTCTTGTTTAAGAGGCGATTCAACAGGGCGAGAATCACAGCAAATCTAGGTGCCCAGTGCGAGAGGCTCGAATATTTTTTTTGTACTCTGGTGAGACTTGATGTAGGTTTCACAGCAATATATATATATATATATATATATATATAATATATATATATATATATATATATATAAAATAAATATATAAACTGGAGGATACATAACTAGCGTCTGATTAAAAGTGTTGGGTTTAATTTGCGCTGTGTAAGACCTGATAGTTATTGAACGTTATTTTTATAAACGTAAGGTGCTGTAGAATTTGTATCGTTCATTCTATGTTAAAGCTGTAAAATATTTCATATTGAAAAATGCTTATGATAGTAATCACCAAAAGTAGCAGTTTTCTAAAGGTTTTGTTAAAATTGATATTAATAAGTAAATGGAACGTCATGGCATTTCTGACTTCTAGGAGTTCATTTTTAATAACTTACAGCTTAGTCTGCAATAGAAAATTAATAACTTAATATTACTTAAAAAAATGTAACGCACGTATTACAAGTGTTGCTATGTTACATCCTACCATACGCTAGTGTTACCTCGGGTCGGTTGTTGTTACGCCCCAGTAACGTTACAGTCAAACCCTGTAACACATCAGATTAATTAACAGATACAAAACAATTTATTGCCCCTTAATACAAATTGCAGAAATAACATGGCACAAGGCAAACAAAATATATACATATATACAAATACAACAATTTAAACGACATTAATTATAGGTAAATATTTACAAATACAGCAAATGTAATATCTTGTTTTGGAAGCGTTATTCGTTACGGCGGTGCTTCCTAAGAGCAGCAGCATATAGTCATAAAATTGTACATTATTCAGAGTTTTTTTGTGTGATTTTGGCATAAAAATAAAAATTTGCCTGCAGTTGAAATAAGTACTGATGACACCGTGCGAATTTCTATTTTTATTTAAAATCAGTGGGGACTATGTAACGCATCTAGTGACCAAAAGTTTTGAAAACATGTGAGTGATTACTAGGAGACACATGTCCACACACAAAAATAAAAACAAGTCTTATAAGGAACATTTATTCATATTAACTACACGCATACTTAAAGCTAAGAAGGATTGTATTCAATGATGCAATTACAAGGTTTATTAAGCTCTAAAATAAGTACAGGTACACTGTCCAACGATGGTAAAAATTCGAGCAGAACATTTATGATGCCAGTAGTTGAATTGATAAAGTAGAGATGCTCGTAAAATGCCAAATAAAATACTTAAATTAAAATTAAGGGTCGAAAACATCTGTAAAATGTCTGTATATATTTGTTAGTAATAGTATTTTTAGAAGTAGTTTTAGAATTATTATATAGGAAATGAAGTTTAAATTATGTTTATCATAATGACAGATATCAATCATGTTTTCAATGCTAGGATTTACAAATGCAAACCACTTTGGCGTTTTTCTAAAAATGATGGCAATTATATTTGAGTTTGAGAAATGTTGAAACATTTAGATCTGTAAGTTATGCATATCTTTTAGAAAACATATTTGCTTTTATGAACAAATTTTTGCTTTACATTCCTTGTTTTTAATAATTTGACTAATTATGTTTACAGAGTCTTTTTAATAATAATATCCCTTGAGCATACTATCATCTGGAATACAAATTTAGTTATACCTACTTCTAGTACTAATAATAATAATTAGTGTCTCTAGCAGTGTAAAATTTAACTAGAATAAATAATTCACAATCTTTTTATTGTGTTTTATTAAATCGGTCTTTTAACAACAAAAAAAGATATTTTGCACATTGCAAAAAATTAGCACTATGCTTGTAGCAATAAATATTACATAATAAATGGCTAGTTATTCACCTAACAATAAAATTTTACACTAAGAAAACATAATTAAAGTATGCTCGGCTGCCTTCCATAGATATGCATATATTTTTTAGAATTCAATTAAGTTAGGGTACACGTCGGTTTATTGCTTTTTATGCTACATTATCTGGTTCTTTTCCAACATTAATCCAACTTAGATGTCTCACAAAACCTCTTGCAAGAATTTTAGTTTTCTTGCATAAAAACAAAACATTACATTCTTTAATTAAAATATGAACAAGAACCGCTTAATTAAATATATATATATATATATATATATATATATATATATATATATTCTTTAATTAAATTCTTTAATTAAAATATGAACAAAAACCGCTTAATTAACACACACACATATATATATATATATATATATATATATATCGCTGTTATTTTGAATTTGAACTACAATTAATAAATTCCCCGTACATTTAACTAAAATGCATTTTTCTCAACGTGGAAGATTTTATTCAAATAAGAATCGGCTACTATCGCTACCCCACAAAAAAAGACAATTAAAAAATGTAATTTTTTGCAAATAGAACATTAAAATTTTTTGCGTGTTTCTTTTTAACATTATATATTTAATACAAAAATAATTTTTTGAAATTCTTGTGGGATTCTTCAGCACGTGCGCGTTTCTGCTTAACCTAAAAATTTTTATAGTATTAAATTAATTAAAGGGTGCAAAGCCCCCGTTCAGAACAACTTATGGAGTCCCATTCCGCATTTGAGAATGATTACATCACCATCCAAACTCTTCACCACGTTTTAAATAACAATGATTTGCATACATTTTAAGGTTATATTTTAGATCTGGATACGAGTTCAGTGTAATTGTATAAATTATTTTGGTGATGCAATAATGAACAAAATAACGAGTGACCTGTCTTAACATGTTTTTTGCATACACACACACACACACCAATATTTTAAATTAAAACTATTATAAGGTGATATAATTTGCATATATTTTTAATTCATACGGGTATAATTACATATAAAAAAACCAAGATTATATGTTAGATCCGACTGCAAGTTTAGTGTAATTGTATAAATTATTTTGGGGTGATGTAATCAAGGTCAAATTATACGGCATACCTGTCTTAACATGTTTTTGCAACACACCTTATGTTAATTAAATCCATTATATTACAAGCTGAATATCGATATGATTTGCATATATATTATCAGACAGATATAATTACAATAAAAAAAGCGAGGTTATATTCTAGATTTCGGCATCGAATTCTTATTATTTTATCTTGTAAATAAAATCATGAAATGAACAACTTGTCTTTACAAGATTTTACATGCAGACCTTGTAAATTAAATCCATTATATCACATTTTGTATATTTTCTGAATGTTATTCGATACTTAATACAAAATACAGCTTTTGAGGAGCACTAAAAATTCTTTACCAATTGCACGTTTTTGCTTAACATAATAAAATTCTTCACCACGTTTAATTTTAGCTTAATCTACAAAAAAAAATCTCCGAAGCAGTCAAGTACCTAAGAAGGTACAACCTCGCTCAAAACGTGGGCTCCATTCTACATCCATCACCATGTTATTTAATATTTAACACGGAAACACTGCTAAAAAATTCTTAAAAAATTTCCGAAATAGTCAATCACCTAGAGCAGTACGCCGTGGGTCCCTATTTATCATTTGACAATGTATAACGTCATCCACCACGTTTATTGCACCCCCATTCACCACACCATCTAATAACAAAGACACCCTGCTGGCGCTGCCGCCCTCCCCCCCCCGAGGACAAAGGCCTAACGAGCCCCATCCATCATTAAGCAAACTATTCACTAACAAGGCACCAAAGCCCCAGCGCTTTGTCCGCATTTTATTCTACACAGTTGACACCCCAAAAGCAAATTTTCCGTACAAAGAAAATTTTGTTCTCAAAACCGGCGTATACATATCTTCCACACACCAAAGCTCCAGCGCTTCGCCGTCCGCATTTTATTCTACACAGTGGCCACCCCGAAAGCAAATTTGCACATAAAAACAATTTTGTTCCCAAACCGGCGTATACATATCTTGCTGTGCGGGATGTCCAAAGCGGCATAGCTACACTACTGAGGATAGTAAAAGATAGGAGAATAATCCACTTATAAGTTAAAGAAAATTTAGTACCTATGAACAAAAGCTCGGTAATGAATATTTTAGTAGTGATATAAAAATAATTTTTATGTATGAAATTAAGCAGTAAACTGTTCTATATTTTTTGTATGAAAGAGAAGTGTTTTTTAATGTATAGATGTTTCTTGAGATTGCAGTTCCATTTCATTTTGTAAATTCCACAGTATAATTTCCGTTGAGCCAGCCAGGCAAAGATAAGAAAAGGAAGGTGAGATTGTAATTTCGTATTTACTAATTGCATCCTATTAAGTGCAGTTCGCTGTACATAAATCAATATTTTCAATCAAAAACTTATTAAGGTGAAAAAATAACTTAGACTTTCATGCAAAGCCCAAATAATCATTTCAAATCAAACTAGTAATTGAAAGATGTAAAATAAAAGCTTAAGTGTTACACAAAAAAGTATACTTTCTAAGACGTATGAGACCAAAAGGGTTCCAACGGTATAAATCCAATTTTGTTCTCCAACAATAGCATTTCTAGTTGTACGGTATACTCTTAAACAGATCAAAAGATGTGAAATGTAAAATGGCTTTTATATGACCACTTAAACACAGAGTATGTGAATTTTCTAGAGTAACAGCCATAAATTCTTAACGTAGTCGTAAGTCGAAACTTTCCATGTAGTACACAAAAGACACATTCCCTAAACTGTTCAGAAAACGAACGCGGTTTTCAAATAGACGTATTTTGTTGAATTGTTACAATTTACCATTCCATATATACCACAATTTTCCGAAAATTAAATATCTTGGCAGAGGTAAATTGCAGTCAAAAACTGACAGAAGTCTATTTTCCAGTAAAGCAACCGGCAATTTCTGAAACTAACGAAGTGCGAAAAGGGTATGCGGTTAAGCCGCGTCAAAAGCATGTTAGAAAGTGAAACATTGATCTTGAAAGCTATGATGACATCCGTTTCATGTTTGCTCGACCTTATATCACATCTAGTGGGTTTCCGTACTGTCAAATATTGTTTTTTAGGTGTACAGGATCTTAATAGAAAATTTAATCAGCAATTCATTGTAATTCTATAACTTGGAGTAAAACCATTGTCGATTCATTGTCTCCTAAATGCTTTCTATGTATTAAAAATGTATTATCTTTCATCGTGCTTTGTTGTCAACAAGGTTGATTTTGAAAAGACAATGTTGTATGACTGCACACATATTCAGGAACAACATTTTTTGTTTTGATTGGGTATTTCTAATGTTACCACCGCTTTTAGCATTATTCATGTGGGAAGCACTATCAGATAAAAGTACTTAATACTACCTTCCTGAAAGCAACCAAAAATAAAGGCCTGTCTTATCAGTTTAACTTCAAAGCAAAATTTAAAGTGGCCGAATTGAATAACTAGCCACTATTATGCATTCTGTCACATCTTGGCGGCTGTATTGAATTTAACAATTTTCATTAAATTAAACAAATAACTAGACTTTGAATACCATAAAGTAGTTAATCATATCAATTACCCATACACTCCTGCTCAAAAAACTAGACATGTAGTTGCGCTTTATAATTGACGAAGGTTAGTGAGGATCTAAAATCTAAGAACTAGCTACGTGTCATTTTGACGCGTATCAAATCCCTTTTAGTACTTATTTTGTATTTGTAGCTTTAGTATAACTTTAAGCTTAAAATAAGTGCCTTTTTCTGAATATTCACGCGACTTCCTGTTGGGAGTTGTACGTTTGTCTATCGACGTTTACTTGATTGTTAGCGGCCAATGAAAATCGATTCATTTGTGCAAGTGAGGGTGTGATAGCACGTTTGATGGCGAAATAGACACTTTTTAACGCTACTTTGAAGTGTGAGATTTCATAAGTGGGCATCATGCTATTGCCGTATTTCTTGATCATCTGGTTCCTTGTCTCTTCTGCGGCAGATTTGGATAGCCACCAACACCCCTCTGAAGATTGTTTTATAGTCTCTGGAATAAAATTGTAAGTAGAAAATTTAGCTACAATAATAAACTATTTATCTTATGTTAATTATTCATCTTATCTTCGCGTAATTTTCGCTTCACCACAAGCACTCTTTCAAATGACTTTTCTGAAGTGTCGAGATCAGTGCTGTACAAGATTGTTTCTGAAAAGTTAAACTTCAAGAAACTGTGTTCCCGTTAGGTCCCTAAAGTCCTAACAGAGAACAACAGCAGACGACAGGTTTCTATGAAGGCGTATTTAAAATTTAGTTTTAAGTTATTATAAGTGTTTAAACAAACTTGGCAGTTATATTAAAAACAGAGAAAAGTATATCCCATTTGAAAATAAATTTGGTTTTTGAAAATTTTCTTTCAATAGGTTTTTATTTTCAAACGGCTCTTACTTAATAAACACGCCTCGTATAAAATGGTATGACAATCGGAGAATTTAGGAGTATGTTGAGTCATTAGGGTCGTACGCTGCATGTAAATATCACTAAAGTTTAGAAAATTAAACAAATTCATCATAAAATGGAAGTAACTCGACAATCATGCAAAAAACTGATATCGAACACAATGTATATAAATCACAACTAACTTTAATTTATAAAGGAAGCTGATTCGTCAAAAATCAAATCATATTTAGTGAGATAAATAACTTGTATGTCATACAATGCATTTTAAATTAAATATACAAGCATAAAAATGAAAACAAATACGCAGGAATAACATTTTAAACGCAACGAGTTTTATTGATATAAATACGCAATCAGTAAGAGGAAATAGCCTGGCATACTAGCTATAAAAGTATCCCATTCAAAACATTAACGCATAAAATAAATAAACGCATTCAAATACGTGATCATAGAAATTTAACTACGTGATCTGTACATCGTAAATTCATATAAAATCCAACAGATTTTGGAGTATAAACAACAAAACAGACGTTTGGTTACGTGATAAATTAAACGGGAAAAATTTGAATAAATGCAAATATAAACAAGCGGACGTGACTTGAAGAAAGTTCAAAGTTTGATATTCGGAGAAATACACTATACAAGTTTGATGTCTACGTGGGGAAATGCACCACTTCAACACGAGTTTTGATGGTAACGTTATAGAAACTCGGAAGGCTGCGAGATAAGGCAAAGTACAACGCCTCAATTAACAAAGTAAACTCGGAAAACCAATGATACAAGTGAAGGGTCTTACATTTAGGCGTGATTCTTACAACACCACAAACCCGGTATAAGAGACACCAAAGACAGTTGGTAACGCTAATCCATAAAGTGGAAATTAGCGCGCCCATCTGTCAATGACGTCACACAATATGCAAATTAATACACATAAATGACGAAATATGCAACATGCATAAAATGTATTATAGAAAATCCCACACACGGGGAACTTACGTGAATATATAAGCGTCTCACAGAATTGCTTTCTTTAGGGTTGCTCGTGGCCCCCTTTCAGATTATTTAAAGATGGTTCGCGTGGCGTCCTTCGGGATTGCTCTAGCTAGCGACTGCGGGGCGTGGGCTGCTATCGGGCCAAGTTGCTTCTAAATTTATCTTCTTTCTATATGTAGCGGAACAATAAGGAACGGGCTTATAGGGACGACAATCAAAGATAAGCAAAAGGGAATCTACATAATAAAAAATAAAGATACGATACCAGACCCAACCACTCTTGTTGTGTTCAAAGGCAAAGTTCAGGCGTCTCCCGGAAATTTCCCCACTTTTTTTCCGCCACTTGCGTCGGCGCAAAGTCTCGCGCAACGCACTTCTGACGTAACGGAAATACACGCGCCAAGTCTTTCAAATTTATGGCGCAAAACTCCCGCATATCAAAACTAAACTAACAAAAAAGTCTAGTGCTAAATTTTGGCACGTAACAAGGGAGGAGCCTCTATAGAGAATACGGACTTGGTAAACAGTCAGTCTTTCTTCGACCAAGGCACAAAGTATGCTAATTCAAAGTATAATATCCCGTGGAGTGAAAATAGTAAAAATGAAATAACTATTTAGTGAAAGTCGATATAGAAAAATAATTCTAGTGTTACCGTTAACTTTGATCAACGTCAGTTAGAATTATTAATTAAATCTATTTTTAAAATTTAATAATTTAGGGCTTTAAGTAACGTACTAGAATGAATTCTAAGTAACTACTTTGGTGAACAAATCTAAGTAACCACTCTGGTGAACAAATCTCAGTGACTACTCTGGCGAACGAATTTAAAGAATTCTAATTAACTACTCGATTGAACTAAATTTAATACCTACTCTAAGAACTGGATTTAAATAATTGCTCTACATAAGCATATGAGCATTGAGGTGAGAAATTAATCAACCAAGGTTTAGACTGGGCGAGCTGTACTTTGCAGTAAATAAGAGAGTTTAAGTGGAAAAAAACCAGGGGTGCTGGTCAATCACATGCAGAGGCAGTTCTAAGAATTGGAAACACGCAAGGAAAACGCAGGTCAGAAAAAATAATATTCTTTACTAGCATAAGGTTTTATTTCAAATTTTAATATTTACATTTTTGCATATATTAAAGTATTTAATTTGTAAGGAGTCATTAAAAATCTTTTAAAAGTTTACATAGAAAGATAGAAGTCGTTTGAACGTTCAAATTGATATTAGTTTGATTCAAGGGTTAATTTATGAATAGCAAATGAATATATCAAAGTTATTAAACTGTAAAGTGTATATATTTTTGATCATTATACAACTTTTGGTTTGTTTTGTTTACATCATTCAAGTAAAAAGGAGCTAGAGTAAAAGGGGGGTTAAACTTTCTTTGTTGTCGTATCGTCGTGCACTCTGTGTGGATTAAACTGAGCTACTCGGGGCATATAAAAAGAGGTGTATTTAAAATTTAAAGTTGAGGTAATTTAGAGACACAGAGCGGTAGCGTTTAGCAGGAAACTGAACGTTAATTACATCGGCGTGCGACAGTAGCAGTATATATGTATAAAACGTAGCCATTTTGTAGCTCCAAATAAAAAGAAGTTTGCTGTAGTAAATAGTGTTGTGGTGCTTAGGATAGATATAGGAGGTTTAAGCTGTGAACAGGAGTTTGTAATTGTACCTGGACTGAAGTTTCAGAGCATTTTAGGTGTTGACTGTATGATGAAGTTAGGGGTTTTGATAGATATGGAAAGGAAGGTAATAAGAATTAAGGATAGGGTAGTGCCATGGAAAGGCAGTTATGAAGTCACAGAGGATGACACGGGGTTTAGTATTAATGTAGTAGAGGTAGAGGATGATGAAAGTAAACAGATCAACACGATAAGATGTCCAGAGGAAAGGAAAGTAGAGGTTCAAGCTTTAATACAAAAACATGCAGAAGTAGTGGGGTAGAAGCAGCATATCAGGAGCAGGTGAAGGCGAAATTAAGTAAAGATGGCAAGTTTGTTTTAATCAAGTAGATTTAAGGGATTCATTCTGGCGGATTCCATTACACAAGCATTCTAGCAGGTACAGAGGATTTTCCGTAGAGGGAAAAATCGATAATTGTAAAGTAGTATCGTTTGGTTTGTCGGCAGAAAAGGAAATAAGAATAAATAAGAAACAGACATGTGTAGGGACTGAAGAAGAAGCAGTATTTAAGAGTCAGGATAATAGGGATGATAAGTTTATTGTATGGGAGATAATAGAGATGTTAAGTATAGATATAGAAGGGGGAGAGATAGGGATGAAGAGTATTAGGTTGGTGAGAAGAAAGACTTGGAGGGTCAAGAAGAGAGTTAGATTTAAATAGAATAGGGATAGAATAGGTGTATATAGAAAAGTAGAAGTAAGTGTTTATAGAAAATAAAGCTAGGTATAGGATAAATATGGGAGATAATTAGGAATAGGTTTAGGATGAGGATAAAGAGTAAATGTAGGAAGAAAATAAGATAGGTTAAGTATAGATATTTTATATAAGATTAGTGGAGAGTTAGGAATAGAGTAAGAGTAGGATAGGCATATAGGATTAGGTAGGGGGAAGTAAAGTATAGTGAAGAGTAGTTAAAAGTTAGGAATAGGATAGGTATATAGGATGTATATAGGATTAGATGGATAAGTAGGATGAAGTTAGGGATAATTTCAGTTTATAGAAGTAGGTGAGAGTTAGGAATAGGATAGGGATATAGGACAGGTGTAAATATTTTTTTGGATTGGAGACAAAGTAGGTAAGTTAGATAGAGAAGGATAGAGAGAGATAGGCAAAATTTTGTAAAGATTTTTTGGCAGTCTAAATATTTGATATTTGCATTCAAATAAGTGGGATTATTTGTATTCAAATAGGGGGAAAATACTCATATTTAGACCAGGGTAGAAAATTAAATAATCAAATCAAATAATTTTAATTACCGTGTATAAGGAATTTCATTAAATAATACGCTTTATTAAAACCTTGAAGCATAAATAAACTCGGTCGTTTCAGTAAAATAAGAAATTCAAATTATCTATAAGACGCTTTACATCAAAAGAAGCAGTATTGAAAAGCGCAGTGGATAATTTAATTATTCCTAAACAAATGGAAATTACGTGCAAAGTTTATATTAATTAACCCTATTTTAAGTAACCGGTAGTAAAACAAAGTGTACATATAATAATTAATATTTAAGTTGTATTCGCTAAAAATGAAAGGATAGAAATCAATTTAATTGGAGTTAATTAAACCGTTGATAACATAATACCTATAGAAGCTTGTGAAAACCCAATAATAGTCAAATCGTAGGAAGGTTATTTAAAATGTTACGTTTGAACACCCTGCGTGTTTTTAAAAGGCAATTTCAAGTTAATTTGTTTGGATAAACATGTTGATTCTAAGGATATTGGAAACGATCAGATGCTTTAGCAGGAAATACAGAACACCTGCGTATTTTTAAAAAGCTCATTCTGCGTAAATTTGGCAAATAATTAATGTTTCAAAGAATCTTGGAGAAACCGGGACTTAGTATTCACGAGAATGTGCGATACGGGTTTATTAAACCCAGATAACAGTCCGCGTGGACTAAAATATAATCGATAATAAAGAATATAAATTTGCACCAATACGAACAGGTTAGAAAAGGAAAGAGAAATGCGTCAAGCAAAGACACATATTGTAAAGGGCGGGATTTAAGCAACGTCAAGGGGTTGCGATTGGTTAAAAATAGGATGCATATATCAGAGGTAGAACAACAATTTCTGTATAAAAGTAATTAGTTTTTCTCGGACAACTTTGCGGGCCGTGTTGAAATTTTCTGAGATCTCAATGGGTGAGTACTAAATTCATAAAAATCGACGTGCAGGCTACAGACTGGGAACGTAGAATGAGGAATTCGTTGGAATTACCCGTTTTAGGAACAAAGCGACGTGTCGGCTATTCGCTATATATACAGGCGGGAATATGTGTTTCTCTCTTAGACTCTTAGACTTTCGACGATTCGATGCGTTAAAAGCTCGTGCATCCGCGACTTGATATTAAACAGTGCATTTTAGTTTGATTAAATAATTTAAAGTGTGCTAGTATATTTTAGTGACTCAAAATAGTTGGTTATTTTACGTGCTAACATGAATGTACTTCAGTGCACTTAGATACAAGGTAATAAAAGTTTATTATCACGGTACCAATTAGTAAAATTTACAACGACAAATGTATACCCAAAAGTAGGCAGTTTTGGCGTATATTGGTAATATTGGTAAAAGGAAGTATGAATTTCTTTGCTATTTTGCGGGGGTGTTAATGACTAAATGGTTCGTAAATGTGTCTGCATCCACTGAACCAGAGGCAGATATACACAGATGAGTTCCGGAAAAGCCTAGAAACAACTTTAAATTAATGGTGATGGAGAACATTTTTAAAGCGTTGACAACTTGAAGCTGTAAATAGAATCCGGTTGGAATGGTGTGATTTACAAAAGGGACGATTACACTGAAGCTACTATCACAAACCTTATCCCTAATTTTGCTGACGAATTCCTCCGATATTAAACTCGCCTCTGCCCCTGTATCAAGTAATACTTCTACATTATTCTCAAAAATTTCTAAATTAATAATTGGCAAACATAATTTTTCCTCAGTTTCTGGCTCTACTTCCTCCTCAATTTTGAAAAATTCACGTGGATGTTCATATACATTTACACAGAAATCTAGTGGTCTGTCACGTTCTAAAAATCCTGTCTCATCCTGTTTTCCGTGCTTGGTCCTGGTTGTCCTTCTACAACCTGTGCGTACGTCCTTCTCGTGTTAATATCCGTGTCCCTATCTCTATTCGGCGTGCTGGTCACAGTCCTGTTTACTTCCGGTAAACTGTTCTGTCTCGTGTAACTAGGTCTTGGCGTCGGTCCCCTAGTCGCACTATTGCTCCTGTATTCTGTCCTCGTCGTTCCCAATTCGGTCGAAAATTTCTGTTGTAGTCAGGCCGTCTCGGATAATTCGGTGTCCTGTTGTCAAACCTAACTGTGTTAACGTTTCGTTCTCGTATCTCTCTTGTCCGTCCAACACATACATCGTCATATCTCTGTAAATACTCTAAAATGTCTCCCGTTCTGTGATGTTTTGTAAGGCCACGTGTTGTCTAATTTCCAGTTCAAAATGTCGTGATAGGTACTTGATTATCTGTCTGTCCGTCAATGGTGGATTCAGTTGTTTGGCCACACTGTATTTACGGATGCAATAGTACAAGTGAAGGGAGAAGCCTCTATAGAGAACACGGACTTGGTAAACAATCAGTCTTTCTTCAACCAAGGCACAATGCATGTTAATTCAAAGTCGAATATCACGTTGGGTGAAAGTAGTAAAAATGAAATAACTAGTTAGTGAAAGTCGATATAGAAAAACTTTGAAAGAATAATTCTAGTGTCGATCTACGATAAAAGTTGCCGTTAACTTTGAACAACGTAAGTTACAATTATTAATTAAATCTAATTTTTAAATATTTAATAATTTAGGGCCTTAAGTAGCGTACTAGAATGAATTCTAAGTAACCACTCTGGTGAACAAATCTAAGTAACCACTCAGGTGAACAAATTTCAGTGACTACTTTGGCGAACGAATCTAATGAATTCTATTTAACTACTCTATTGAACTAAATTTAATATCTACTCTAAGAAATGGATTTAAATAATTGCTCTACAAAAGCATATGAGCATTGAGGTGAGAAATTAATCAACCAAGGTTTAGACTGGGCGAGCTGTACTTCGCAGTAAACAAGAGAGTTTAAGTGGAAACAATCTAGGGGTGCTGGTCAATCACATGCAGAGGCAGTTCTAAGAATTGGAAACAAGCAAGGAAAACGCAAGTCAGAAAAAAGAATACTCTTTACTAGCATATGGCTTTATTTCAAACTTTAATATTTACATTTTTGCATATATTAAAGTATTTAATTTGTAAGAAGTCATTAAAAATCTTTTAAAAGTTTACATAAAAAGATAGAAGTCGTTTGAACGTTCAAATTGATATTAGTTTGATTCAAGGGTTAATTTATGGATAGCAAATAAAATTATCAAAGTTATTAAACTGTAAAGTGTATATATTTTTGATCATTATACAACTTTTGGTTTGTTTTGTTTACATCATTCAAGTAAAAAGGAGCTAGAGTAAAAGGGGGATTAAACTTTCTTTGTTGTCGTATCGTCGTGCACTCTGTGTAGATTAAACTGAGCTACTCGAGGCATATAAAAAGAGGTGTATTTAAAATTTAAAGTTGAGGTAATTTAGAGACACAGAGCGGTGGCGTTTAGCAGGAAACTGAACGTTATTTACATCGGCGTGCGGCAGTAGCAATACATACATACATACATACATATATATATACATACATATATATATATATACATATATATATATATATATATATATATATATATATATATATATATATTTCCGTGTCATGGTGTTTATTTGCGATCTTTGATTGCCTTATTATTTGTTATCGTGGCCAGACTTTAACTTACGTTTGTTTGTTTTGTATAGATAATGCTTTTGGATAATTGTACAAAAATAAATAATGTAACTCTAGTGCTGTTTTCGTTCATGTATTTATTTAAACTGATCTTTGAAAATGCGTTTTCTTATCAAAGCGCAATTATGTTCCTTCTCTATCACAAACGTAATTGAATGAGGATTTATTAGGTTTTGTCTTATCGTCTGCGTCTTTATTCTATAAACCTGTTAAACACTTCTCAACGTAGTTTTAATTACATGTACGATTATTTTTCTGTTAAATGGGTGTTCTATTATCGAAAGATGTGCTTGCTGCCATTGTTTAAAGTTAATTACGGTCTATATACAGGGTGTTAAATGCATGCTATTTACATAATATACGAATTATTTATTTTTCTGCTAAATAAATATAAATATATAGCGAGGAAGAATAATCCACATTTGGAATGCAAATGCATGTATATTAATATATATTAACAGTTATAAGATGAAATGAAAACCCAACCTTTTATGTAAAGTTGAAATGACATTTGAAATCGAACTGGTAATTGAAAACCGTTAAAGGAACAGCCACAGCAGGATTTGAACATGCGACAATTGATTTGCCGGATCAACGCTCTAACCAACTGAGCTATGCAGCTGATTGGTTAGACGTGTTAATTTATACTACTGAAGCTTGTTCTCTTTTCGATTTTCAATTAGGTCTTGCATTTAAGGAAATTGATTTTAGTGATATACATAATTCATGTACTAATAACTTGATCATTCCATTTTTGCTGCGTTCGGATAATACAAAGATGTAAGTATATTATTATTAATAGCGAGGAGGAAATTCTTTGTAGTCGTATCTGTAGAAATCGACTTATTAGTACAGAAACATAGTTTCGGGTGCTATGTGTGCCCAAAGAGCAAAGCATGAGCGCATCAGCTAGTATAGATTCTAAATATTTGCCGAGTTGTTCTGACAAAAGATGTATTAATCACGACAAAAGAATGCCGAGGGTTGTATCACAATACGAATAGTGGCGAAATAAAATATAAAAATTTGGGCAATGTGGAATTGTTATAGCGCAATAACAAATAAGTTCTTTCAAAAGCAGGAACGATAGAACTATGGTTTCTGGAATGAATGAGGTATTTATGAAAAGAAAAGATTTGAAATGATTTAAGATTTAAGGGTAAAAAAAGGGTAAAATAACCCACAAATAATGTCTGAATAGAGCAACTCAATTCAAGTAGCGGAAGAAGGGAGAAGATATATACTTAATTAAATATAAGACGACGTATATATCTACTTGTTAATCGTTAGAAATAAAAGAAAAATTTTTAGATCTGTAGTATGACATGGTTTTTGAAATTTATCATGAAAATCGTGTAATTTATAAATGAATGTAGGTACTATTTGATGTACTATACTATATATAAGATATATTTGAAGTTCGTTTTAGAGGGAAATTTTATACCAGGTAAGAAATGATTTGACTACTTGTTTGATTGCGGAAACTCAAGTGTAATTTGATTTTACTTTTTTTGTATAGGTATATCATGTTAGTTATTTAATATAAAAAATAGAATCAATCACCAAAATGTACAGGAAAGAAAAGTGCGGATTTTTACATTCTTTAGGAAGAGAATTTAAAGTATTATTATATATTAGATACAAACAGTATAGGCAGTATTTGCTAAAGATGCGAGTTAGATTTTGGGCCTCTTGAAGCAGATTTAAAAAGACTTCTTCCAAAAACTCAAATTTATTTAAAACGGAAATTACAATGGAAATTAACAAATGGCTGCGTTATATTCAGTAACGCTTTTAACAATCAAAATTACTTTTACTAATTAAATTAATTAAACTAAATTTGAGTAGCTTGAACAACCAACAATGTTAAAATTGTGAAGCTCGAAACTGACTGGCCATCTTGGGCTCCTGAGGGTATTTATATTGTCCCTTCCCCTCACATTGCTTGTGGGAACTGAAGAGTTCATGTCTGCTACTTTCTTTATTCATTTATACAATACAAAGTAACAATCTTAATTTTAACAATAAGTTTCTTACAGTCTATTGTGACCTGCACCTGCTGTGTCAGGTTACGTCTGAAATACAATGTATTCACATCCGTTCTCATGTCTGGTTTATGAACTTCTATTAACCTTTTGTAATCTGTCCTTCAATTATACATTGTTGCATCTAACTTAAGGTTTAATGATTCTATTTAATTATACATATATATATATATATATATATATATATATATATATATATATATATTGATTTGAGGATATGTACGTAGCTGTAATAATTTACTCGTTAGAACGACATTAAAGTTTTTTTATAGAACTCAGAACGTATATCTGCCTCTGGTTCAGTGGATGCAGACACATTTACGAACCATTTAGTCATTAACACCCCGCAAAATAGCAAAGAAATTCATACTTCCTTTACCAATATTACCAATATACGCCAAAACTGCCTACTTTTGGGTATACATTTGTCGTTGTAAATTTTACTAATTGGTACCGTGATAATAAACTTTTATTACCTTGTATCTAAGTGCACTGAAGTACATTCATGTTAGCACGTAAAATAACAATATTTTAGTCACTAAAATATACTAGCACACTTTAAATTATTTAATCAAACTAAAATGCACTGTTTAATATCAAGTCGCGGATGCACGAGCTTTTAACGCATCGAATCGTCGAAAGTCTAAGAGTCTATTGAGAACACATATTCCCGCCTGTATATAAGCGAATAGCCGACACGTCGCTTTGTTCCCAAAAACGGGTAATTGCAACTACTTCTTCATTCTACGTACCAAGTCTGTAATTTGCACGTTATTTTTTTGAATATGGTACTCATCCCATTTAGATCTCAGAAAATTTCAACACGGCCCGCAAAGTTGCAAGAAAAGTGGATTTTATACAGGAATTGTTGATTTACCTCTGATATATGCATCCTATTTTAGACCAATCGCAACCGTTGGCGTTTTTAAATCCCGACTTTAGAATATGTGGGCTGCTTGAACGCATTTTCTTTTCCAATTCTAACCTGTTTAATTGGTGCAAATTTATATTCTTTATTATCGTTCTTTTAGTCCACGGACTTTTAATCTGTTTAATAAATCCTTATCGCACATTCTTGAATACTAAGTCCCGGTTTACCAAGATTCTTTGAAACATTAATTATTTGCCGAAATTTACGCAGAATGGGCTTTTAAAATACGCAGGTGTTCTGTATTTCCTGCTAACAGCATCTGAATCGTTTCAATATCCTTTTATTCAACATGTTTATCCAAACAAATTAACTTGAAATTGCCTTTTAAAATACGCAGGTGTTCTAACGTAACATTTGAACCTAACCTTCCTACGATTTGAACTATTATTGGGTTTCACATCCTTCTATAGGTATTGGTTTATTAACGGTTTAATTAACTCCAATTAAATTGATTTCTATCCTTTCATTTTTAGCGAATACAACTTAAAGTTTAATTATTCTATTTACATTTTTTTACTACGTTACTTAAAATAGGGTTAATTAATATAAACTTTGCAGGTAATTACTTTGTTTAGTAATAATTAAATTATCCACTGCGCTTTTCAATACTGCTTTTTTGATGTAAAGCGTCTTAGAACGATTTAAATTTCTTATTTTACCTGAAACGACCAGTTTAATTTATGCTTAAGGTTTTAATAAAGCGTATACTTCAGAATTTTATTTAAGGAAATGATTAAAGGAATTTAATAAATTAATTAAGTCAATAAAAACCAATTACACAAGGGTTCTTTAAGTGAAAGAGCTTTTTGAAGATGTATGTACAAGGAAGGTTAGAAATTCGAGGACATTGCTCCCGTAGCACAACGTCTCGGTCTTTTTGGCATAATTTGTAGTTGATCAGTAAATGTTTTGATACTTCTTCGGGCAGGATTACATTGACGTTAAGTTGGATCAAGATAAGTGTGAGTTGAGTTTTCTCGTGGCGATGTTGTTGGCGATTACATGAAAGCATTTAGAAGCTTCATTAGTATTGTTCAGTTACTAAGTTGTGATTTTGGGAAGCTGTAATAAAGTTTTTTGAGTTTTTTATATGTATGAACGTACGATATATTAAATTGTGGACATGGCCATGCGTTATATAAGACTGGGCTATATATAGTCAAATGTCAATGGCCATAAATTAAATTCTATATTAAGAGAAAGCATGAGGTTAAACAGAATTATCGTAATAACTTTGATATAATTTCAATGGTATTGTCAAGTAAATATATTGTTTAGGATTTTATAAGAAACGAGAATAGATTATTTAAAAAACACCGACAATTTATGATTTTTAGCGAAATAAATGCGACCGAAATAGAATTAAATAATTAGATACCAAAATTAAGAGACAAAAATATATTATCACTGTCTTATTTAAGAAATAATTAAAATAAAACAAGAAACTAGATAGATGTTGTACGTCAAAGAAGGAAAAGTTAAATGCTGACGTGTGCGAATTTAAAGTAGAGCAACAGAAACAGATATAAATGATAGTACATGGCCAGCAATGGTTAAAATGTTTATATTTCAGCTTTATTATTTTTAGCATGGTACCTGCATTCACACAATAATACTTTTCTCAAAACTTTTGTTGCACACTTATTGCGAATGAGCTTGGAATTAAACTCTTCTCAACAATCAACAGTAGTGAAAACGTAAATAACGCAGACCAAAATAGTGAGGTTATAAATAACTAATGACCATCTATTTACTATCAACCATCTGATCTGAAAAGTCAACAACCGGATTTAAGCGAGCTTAATTTAGTAGCGACCTCTCACAAATGGAAGAGCCAACCAAATTGTCACGTGATTGTTCTAGTGCGGCGTATTAAAATGAAATATCTACAGGATATGGGCAATCTGTTCTCTACTGCTCCCTTTTCAATTACCCGTGAGCCCGAACAACCTCCCGCAGTTAAATTGTAGTGTCCCTCCATACGAAACATTCGTATGCTAAACGTTACTACCAAGATACATTTATCCCTCAGTCTATAAATAACAAGAATATCTTAAAATTGTAACCATTTTTTTTGTTTTGTTGGTGGTGAGTCAGGCACGCCAATGCACCTATTTTGACGTTGGGCGTCAGTCAAGCGATATTGAATTTTATTTCTGGCAAGAATTTATTCTTGAAGCTATCACTTCCAATAGACTCACGAACTTTACAATATTCGCGGCTTAGTCTGAAAATTACCCCAAGAGTGAGCAATGAGAATGGGCGTGGATATAACGTAAAGTCAATTATGAACAGGCATGGAAAGGGAAAAGAAGATTGGGCGCTACCGCATTTATATGGACGATAAATAACGAAAATATCCTATGAGAAGATACAGAAACCCGCAGGTTTTAATGATTACCAAAAACATACAAGTTATACTAAACAACATCTCTGGAAACCTCTCAAAAATATCTACTTCAACTCTTGCTGCTATGACCTTGAAAGAAAATGTCACCCAATAAATTTTAATTAAAAGACAGTTTGTGTCTTACAACAAAAGAGTACAACGATACTCATAAACTAATCATCATGAAATTACCACACTAAAGGTGTCTTATCTAAAAATGGATAACAAAGAGAAATCACGTACGTCATTTCTATAACCTTATACTGCTTCAGTATTCCTCGATTTTCTCAATTGTAGTGCCATTAAATTTAAATACTCACAAAATAAAAAGACTTAGAGTTTTGAACCAAAAATGTAATTTAAAGTAATTCTTTTTTAAATAAAGTCTCAAGTATAATATTCAAAAGTAAAATTGATTTCTTAAGAATCGTAAATTTTCTCTTTACTTAATGAGACAGACCTTAGCATTTACTTTTAAAAACAAAATCTTTATAACCCAATTGACGGATCTGTTAGATTGGTTCACATATGTATTAAATAAGCCTCGCTTGTAGTATTTGTTACAAAAATTTAAATAGCATGAGAGTTACATAGATTAATAAAATTTTATATTGACATAGTACAGGAATGACACTGATTATCTACTAATTATCGAGCATACTATAATTAGAAATTTATAAGTAAAAGTGAACTTTACAAACCTCTTTATACAGCCATATGTATCTCTCATATGTTCTATAGAACAACTTTGGATTACTTAGAAAAAGAAAAGTTTTCTTTTTTATAAGAAAATGAATCCAATATAAGATTATTCGAACATCATTATTTCTACGGTCTTTTATGTAAAAACCTAAATGCAAAATTAATTCGTTCATAAAACTTAGTATCATTAACTTAATGCTCTCATACAATTTGATATCATTAACGACTCTATGAGCATTTTCAAAAGTCTAGAATACGTGATAACAAAGCTTCCACCATAACTAACACAAAATAATCAAACACTCACCAGAAATTAACTCTATGTCGACGAGGGTTTTAAATATCTGGTGTTTGCATACGTAAGAAAACTGTTGCTTCTAAAGGAATTCACAAACTTAAGGCTTCCTCTGGTCAACAAAACCTCGCCAATGTAAATCCTACAATAAACGACCGACATCTTCTTAAAAAGCTCTACGAACGGCCTCATTCTTCCATAACAAAGGTGTTTTCCAAATATAATTTCACCAAAGTGCTAAGAAAATTAAAGATCCTTTTTTAGCGTAAGAATTACCTACTAATTACAATCTCGCCGTTAGTGGACGTTGAGGACAGGTAACCACGTTGTCACTACACACAGTGTTCCAGTCGCCTGGCCGGAGCCTGGGGAAACGTTATATCTCGGGTCGCTCCAAAACGACCATCATTCTTTTGCCGATCTAAATTGCAATCCTAAGGCACCAGCTGACACGTAAAAGTGCCAACATCTTCCCATCTGCCCACTTTCTAACGTTGCATTCGAGCAATATTGCCGAGTTCTTCCTTTGTACTTTTCACGTCAAGAATAGGTGATCTGTTTTAAGCGCCACCTAGTGGCACTATGCGCAAGCGCTATATTAACTTAGTTATTTTAAAAGTCGATGCAATCCGCCTTCGAATTAGGTAACACAAATAGCTTGTTCATAACGTACTATTATTTATAGGCATTATGTTCTTATGACAATTTCAAAGTATTTGTTACTATTGAATGTCTTCTTATGATAAATCTAAAGCTGATCAAATGATAATAACGTTATTTTCTATTATGAAACTGTTTCTTTTAATATTATCATGCGAAATAAAAAGGATCAATTACCACAGAGGTGTAACAAATAGAACTGGCTACAAAAGTTAGTACCACAGAATATATTTGTTACAAAATGAATAATTAACGATTAATAACAGGGCGGCCTGTCACAAGGTCGATGGGATAAATAAAGTAATTTAAAAAGAGCATTAGAAATAGTACAAGAAAATAACAATACTGCTAGTGTGATTAAAAAAGAGATGTGACAAGTTGGAAGATCGTTCTTTAGGACGTGAAGAAGTAGTTAGCACCATACAGGAAGAAACAGAAGGTAGGTTTAGTGAAGAACATAAGGAGCTTAAGTATATTCACCACATTAGGAAAATGTAGGTAGGTTAGCTACTGTGCGCAAAGTTTTAGTTTAGGATAGAAAGTAGTGGAGAACTGCGTCGAACCACCCTAATGAATGCAAGAGCAAAAATTGTTTTCACTTTGCAATGCGTTCTGAAGCACAATGCGAGTAATGAAAATGATCATATAAAGTATATACCTCTATATATTGCCACGCGGGTAGTAAAATACTTTTAACAATGGGTATGAAACTTTCCCTCACGATGTGGCTATTCTATACGAAGTGTAATCGGATCAACTATCTAAAAAAAAAAATTCTCAACACTAGTGTTAGGTTTAGACAGTGGTTTCCCAAGTCTTGTAATTTTCAAACTGATATATCCTCAATTTAGAATAATTAAAATTTTTAAATAACAGACTTTTAGCAATATGCAGCAAACGCCCTTAAAATAGGTTAAACTGACCATTTCTTAAACTAATGTGTCCGAAAGTGTCTGCGGCTAAGCTTAAAGGATAAAACAAAGGATCCTAAAGGTCGTGATGAAATTGTCTCGTATTTGCACCCTTATATCAAATTACGGTTTTATGAGTAAGGGAATAGTTTTTTCGATGCACTCGAGATACTTGTAAGAAAATTTCGTCTAACAATTCGCTACTACCCATAACGTGACTTGTAACGATTGTCATCTGATTACACCTCAAATTGCCCAACTAACGAATGCTTTCGACGCTTGAATAATACATGCTTTCTATCTCTCTTTGTCCTCCTTAATGTTGATCTTGAAAATAAATTTCTTCCTGAAGTTTGTCGCGCAAGAGATATCTCATTCCAAGTTGCGCATTCCTAATGCCACCAATGTCTCAACCTTTATTAATGTCCGTAAAAACTGTCAGGTGATGGTTATATAACATTACATTTTGTAAAGAGACGGAAAAATAAAAGAAAGCCTGGCTTCAAGAATGTGACTTTAAAACAGAATGTAAAGCATTTGTTTTGAATAAAGACGGTGAATGGTGGGTTTTGTTGTATCCTAGAAAGTGCTCGTTTTCTGCTGTGAACGGTGTAGCAATTTTCTTTTAGGTATAATATAAATACGTTATTGTCACTTCCGCGTGACGCTTAAGATGTATGTCTGTAGCTTAGCTCTAGAGCGTTCTTAATAACGCTACTGCAAGATTTAGGAGACTTTTGTGTAACCTACTCGAGAAGGTATATGCACCAATATTAATTGCTCATATATAAATCCTTAAAATGCATTGGTTTTGTTTTCATTGCATGAATGCATATTGAGTCGACATCGAGATTTCAACGATAGAGCACGTGCAGTCCAGAGCGATTTTAACTAAATAGTACTTTTCAGTATCATTTAGTTCAACGAGGTAAACTACAACGCCGTAATCCAGCAGCCATTAAACAGGGTTTTAATTTC
This sequence comes from Platerodrilus igneus, assembly GCA_036346225.1. Lineage (NCBI taxonomy): Eukaryota > Metazoa > Arthropoda > Insecta > Coleoptera > Lycidae > Platerodrilus > Platerodrilus igneus. The sequence continues at coordinate 588,829 of JARFIW010000202.1, read as the reverse complement.
AACGATCATCGAGGTGCACTTATTAGTGAGTTAAAACAGAATTGCCCCGTGTTTAGTTCTGCAAACGTGCAAAGGCTATTATTAGCTTTTGTACTTTGGTAGAGCTGAATACTGGAATGTTCCACTATTAAATCCGGTTCGATTATCTAGCCTAAGACACCTTGGGCTGTGAACGGGTTGGTGAGTCTGCCAATCCGTAAATAATCATCCTAGATCAACGTAGCAAAATCCGTCTTCATCTCCGCCACAATCCAACCCACGGGCGTTGGGTTGAATTACTTCGACTAAGACACCTTGAGCGCTGAACGGGCTGGTGAGTCTGCTAGTCCGTAAATAATTTAATCGATCGTGAGTGTCTGAAAGGGACGCTTCGTTGCATTGCGCGGGCGTAGTGATTGCACTGCTACCCGCGCCATTTAACGTAACGAAGGAGGACGAGGACACAACGATGGCACCAGGTGCCGAAGCGAAGGACTCCCAAAAGCGCACTATTGACGACGCTTCGGAGGAAACCTGTGACGACGGCTTTACGGTGTCGAAAAAGAAGACATCGAAGCAGCTGAAGACGACCACCGCCGCCGACCTGCCGACAACAAATCGGTAAGAAACGATTGCAACGCCTGAAAAAGCAGCAGAAACAATGGGGTCCGATGCCATGAGTGAGAATCCTGCGTTTGCCCGAAGCCGCCGCGATGCCCCCTCACCGTCGTTCTTCGCAAGGAGGACAGGTGAGTGGCAATTGCAGCGGAGCTTAACCGTCACAGACTACAGTTCACCAGAGCACGCAATACCCAGGACGGGATCAGTATCACACCGGTGACTCCGACTGACTACCGTGGGATCACGGCTTTTCTGTCCGAGCGCGGCGAAAAGTATCACACTTATCGCCTCCAGGACGACAAGCCGCTCAGGGTGGTCTTGAGAGGCACTCCGGAGGATATCGCAGCCATGGACGTCCGAACGGAACTCGTCGCACTCGTGTGCACGCATGCACAAGGAGCGACCGAGACGAGCCTTGCCCCTGGTTATGGTCACCTTGACCAAGTCCACGGAGGCGAAGCAAATCTTCAATCTTCAGCATATGCTGCACCTACGAATACAGGTGGAGATACCGCACCGGCGTTCCAAAGTAAGGCAATGCCATCGGTGCCAGCGATTCGGGCTCACGGAGACAAACCGCAAGGCTACGTCTAAGTGTTTCAAGTGCGCCGGTAACCACCTTAGCGGCACCTGCCCCAAAAAGCAGGAAAGTTCTTGCAGAGTGCGTCAACTGCGGTGGCACGCATTCAGCGAGCCATAGGAGATGCTCTTCATTCCCGAAGCCAAGGGTGGTTGCCAAAAGACAACACGAGACCGCACTTAAGGCACCGGTCAGCGTCCGTCCTGCGAAGTCAACGCCGGGGGCTACTGCTGTGGGAGACCGCTTCTACGCCAGCGTCCCGAACGGCTCGGCTACGGCCGTCTCTATACCGACAGCCAAGAGCCCAGCTCTTGCGCAAGTTGAGGAGACGCTTGCCTAGGCAGCCCAACCCCACCCCAGCGGTGGAACGTCAGCCAGAAAGACATCGTCCTGTAGGGGCGTGCAATGAGGTTTACTCATCGGACTGTCACTGGAATCGACTTCCAGAAGCTGACAGCGATTGCCAGAAAGCTGCGGCCTATAATCGCCGAAGCCAAAAGCTTTGGCGATTTAGTCATGGGTTTAATTGCCTGCGGCAAGGATTTCAGCGCACTCTTCCATTTTAATGGATAGACGTCGCGGAAATTCAGGAACCCTGCAGATAGCGTTCTGGAACGCGCAAGGACTAATGGGAAAGCGATTTGAGTTGCTGGAGTTTGCTTTGCTACACGACCTAGACGTAATTCTGGTGAACGCAAATTTCCTCAGCGCACGAGACGAGCCTAGGCTTCCCAACTACAGGCTGTTTCAGAACAATGGAGATGGCGTCACAGGAGGCATAGCGGCGTACGTCAAGGCAAGTCTGGAGCACTACGTGGTAGACCTGCCCGACCTAGAACGACTTGAAGCGACTGCAGTATGCATAGTACTAGAGGGTTTTGGCCATCTACGCCTGGTCTCGGTTTATAACCGGCCAGGTGGAAAACCGCTTAGCACGCAAGAACTGGGCGCGTTGTTGGATGCGAAAGAACCTGTGCTTTTAGCAGGGAACCTCAACTCCAAACATCCGTCTTGGAACAGTCGGGTAGCGAATCGCAATGGACGCATACTTCGACAGTTTGCTGACGGACGTGAGGTTGAGGTCTTAGGCAAAAAGAACCTACTCACTACGGCAATAGAGACAGGCCAGATGTACTAGTCGTCGCGATACTCCACAAAGTGACGCTGAATACGGAGATCCGGGCCGTCAACAACCTCAGTTCTGACCACAACCCGGTGCTATTTAATCTCGGAGGGGAGCGAGCCGCGGACATCAACAAAACCCGTAGGGTTTTGCTACGTACATTGACGTAACCTAAAAAAAACCAAGAAAAAGAAAGAAAGGACGACCGGACTTAATCGGTGAGTGGGCGGGGTTTTATACCTATAGATAAATTAAAAAAGAACCTGAAATAAATAGAGAGAAAATTTATATACACTCACTCATTTATACTCATTCACACTCAGAACAAAACATACAAAGGAAAAAAGAACTTATAATTAAACAAAATATTTACAGAACACAGAAAAAAATTATTCATGAAAATGGGGAGCTGTAGTTTTCAGGCAATTATCCCCTGACATTCATTAGTAAAAACAGAACCAAACGCAACCCTAAAAACCACAGCTCTAGATCATCGTAAATATAAACTTAACCTATATTTACAAACATAATGGCAACAACATTTTCAAATGTGCCAGCAAGTCTTTAAACCGTTTTTACATAAATAAGTAGTATATTTCTAGTGATTTATAAACAAATAGTAAAGCAGTAATAAAAGAGCGGTAAATACCAAAATAGTTCAATAATTTTCATATATAAGGATTAAATTTAGAAAGGCCATATTTGAACGGTAAAACCCCAGGTGTTCTGGTTCCAAAGTAAGAAGCGAATACAAAGAAAAACTCACCATCAAGTTGCTGACGTCGAGGTTGACTCAATAGCTGGTTCACGTCAGCAAGTAGGTAGGTCTACGCCCAGGAAAAACGCGTTTAGTCTCCCATTACCAGAAGAAACGACAGTTCAAGGGATTAACGTGTCTCCCGCAGGATGCTAGAATAATTACGACAATAGATTAATTTATTAAAACCTAAAAGTACCGTTTCATAAACCCTAAGTACCACCACGCTATATAATGCGTGCCAGAAATTCGCATAACAAAAAACGGAACAAAGCAAAGCAGGACGGATGTTTTCTTGTTGCTATTTAAATAGAAAGTGAATATTACATTTGTATAGTTAAAGCATCAAAGCTCAACATAAACTTGTCGTCAAGGAAAATAAAACAGGAAAACCCTAATTTATTGAAACAATTTTGCCGAATCCTTTAAAAAGGGAAAACACACCAGCCTTAATTATTGAATACTTGCAAAGACGCCTATCTAATTATGGCGTAAATTTCACGGTAAGAAATTCTTAGAAAGGATATTTATTTTTAATGAACAAAAAGATTTATCAAGTAAAATATATAGGATATTTAGTATTAATTACAATACCATTTTTAATACGCGAAAGGGTTATTTTAATTTACGGAAATAATTTTCGTGTTTAACGCCAAAGGAATTTAAGTTAAAAATTATTGCATATAAACTAATCAATTATTTATGAAAATGAACGTAACAGTTTCGTGGCCGGCATTTCCGCCCTCCTAGCAATGTCGGTAGAAGGGATGTCAAACGACGCATACAGACCTCGGCCAGTAGAGCGGTAGCGGATAAGAGAGACATCCTCCTCTGCACATCCGTGACCTCATCCAGGATAAGAAGCGTTCCAGGCGTCAGTGGCAAAGAACCTGGGATCCTGCGGAACGACTCCGGTATAATCGATTGGTCGTCGAAATGCGAATAGCGATTCGGCGGCACCGAAACGAGGCCTGGGAAGCCAGACTGGAGAACCTCTGAGCCGAAGACAACTCTCTGTGGAGGACGTCGAAAGTACTGAGGAACAAGACGTCCCCAATGCCTCCTATCCATGGTGAAACAGGCTTAGCCTATTCAGCCTCTGAAAAGGCAGAAGCCTTTGCAGACAGCATGGAGCGTCAGTTAAAGCCAAACTATGCTCACGCAGACCTTCGGCATATCGAACAGGTTCACCGCGACGTCCGACGAAGGCTAAGGGACGACAATCCTCAGGAACTCGACCCTACCACAGTTGAATAAGTCAAACATCTTATCAAGACCTTAAGGTTCAGAAAGGCTCCTGAACCGGACGGCATCTCCAACCGGGCTCTGAAAGCACTGCCGGAAAACGCCCTCCGGGTGTTAACCGGCATCATCAATGCCATGTTGAGACTGCGCCACTTCCCATCCACGTGCAAGACGGCGGACGTTGTACAGCTCAGGAAAGCAGGCAAATCTGTGACACTCTCACAGAACTACCGACCCATTAGCTTGCTGTCGGTGGTTGGGAAGATAGCGGAAGCAGTTTTCCTAAGGAGACTCCAGGCAGCGATGGAGGAACACGACGTGATTCAGGACCAACAGTTTGGTTTCCGCCAGTTAAGTGGTGGAGCACATCGCGGAAGGCTTCAACTGGCGACAGTCAACAGGCGCGGTGTTCCTGGACGTGTCTAAAGATTTTGATAAGGTTTGGCATTATGGTCTACTCTACAAGATGCTGGAGAGGTGACTACCACGCACTCTCGTCCAACTGACGAAATCCTATCTTTACGATAGATGGTTTTGCATCAGGCTAAACGGAGTGCGGTCGACAAGGCGAAGAATTAGGGCTGGAATCCCTCAAGGCTCTTTCCTCTCGCCGGCACTCTTCGGCATCTTCGTGAGCGACCTACCAAAAACGGCAGACACCAGGATGGCACTATACGCCGACGACATAGCCATTTTAGTCAGGTCCCGTAGTCCGCACCTCATTATGCAGAAACTGCAAACGGCGATGGACGCTCTCGAGGAGTGGCTAAGGCTCTAGTGAGTCGAGGTCAATTCGGAAAAGAGCACGGCAGTTTTCTTCTCAAAGCGACGTCACCTACCTGGAGACTACGTCAGAGCATTTGACGAACCGATACCTTGGCGTAGTTCACTTGGAAAGCTCACATCGAGTATGCGCCAAACAAGGCCAAGGGAGTTATGGCTCAGCTATACCCCTTGACCAATCGCTAAATTAGTCTGAACGCTTCAAACAAGCTTAGGCTCTACAAGGCGATAACCACCCGTGTTTGCATACGCATCAGCGGTGTGGGGCAACGCAACGGAAACGGACATGCGTAAGCTCCGGGTGAACCAGAACAAGGCCCTAAGGGGAGTCTTTGGAGCTTCCTGGTTCATTCGAAGCGCTCAGCTTCATAGAGAAGCAGACCTGCCAACCGTCAAGGAATGACTCCGGTCAAACGCAGAGAGATTTTACGGATCTCTAGAAGATCACGAAAACCAGCTCACACGAGCCCTGGGCGAGAATGAAGATGTCCTATGGCAACGTCATAGGCACCCCAGTGCGATGCTCCGACAATGATCTTTGCTGCGATTCCATCAGACGTCCGAAAGGAATAAACTGCGCGTAACGCCATGGTTTTTTCCAATTCGCGACGGCGGTGAAGGACCTAGTCCAGGTACTCTAGTCACGGGATCTCTATAAAAGTTTTTGTTTTATCCTGTCAATTATCAATTCACCTGTGACATTGATACATCATAACCGTTTTCAACTTTTTCATCTGCATGGCTATTCAGCAAGTCTAATTTAGCTTTAAAATAATTTTTTGTATTCGTGTGCCACTAGTTGCAATCTATTAGATGAAGGAAAGAAAATTGTATTTTGTACCATTCACAAATTACGCATAATTAAAAATCCCATGAGACATTTATTCCGTATCATAAAAACTCAGAATCTCATTAAAGCTATTTAAGGATTTACACCGTGGTCTATTTGTATTTAACCAAACAACATAATTTTATTAACTTTAAGTTATTAAAATCTCAATTTCCTTACTTACCTCCCCCATTTCATTTTTGACATCAAAGTATCTTATAGTTTTGTGCCGCGCTAGTGCTATTTTGTGCCGGTAACACCGAGTTTTGTGCTGTTTCCCAAGCAGAGATATCTCTACTACTTTTCCTGCTTTGAATGATAAGAACGAAGTCGACTAATATTTGTATAATGAGAAAGAAAGAATCGTATACACTTCACATCTTAACCTGTTTTACTGTATGACAAGAATGAACCCTTGAATCAATTGCCAATAATTTTTAATTTGTTTATCCTCACAAATTATAGCTCCCTTTCCTTATTTTAAAGCCAGGAGAAATCACACTGTATTCTACAGGAAATTCTTTGACCGTCCAAGACTTTTTCCCTTTTTACGTAAATTTTCACGTATAAAAGAAATTTTTGATGACCCTTCACATAAAATATTCAGGTATAATAAATATAGTGAATGTTCAAAAAAATAAAGAAAAAATAATGCCTTATGTTGGATAGTTCTGCCCTATAGTTGTCCTTGTGCATCTTTCTGGATCTGCTACTGCGTGCTGTGGATCAGTACCCCAATATTACTTTTAGTTGAGTTGCTCCATTCAATGCTTAAAACAATCGCCTGTTTTGTGCGCCTTTGCCAATATATTTCTTCGAATTTCTTCCCAATATTATCAAGTTATTTAGTTTCAAAATTTTATCCCGTTTAATCAATAATCTAGTATTTTCTTAATCTCCCTTAGATTTTTGTAATCTCACTTAGATTTTCGTAATCTCACTTAAATTTGCCCCGTCTTACTTAGAATTACCCCGTCTTACTTAGAGCCGTAAATTATAAATATTTAACATTAATTAATTAATAAACTTTTACTCACGTTGTCTAGCAAACGGCGAAACTTGTCACATATATTTTTTACTACTATTTATTTTAAAATTTTCTAACTCAATTTTTCACAAATATTTGATTATTTATTTTTAATATTTACTGGTTGCGCAGATTCTTGGCTATAAGTGATGTGGGTTATGCCCAGTTCGAATCAAGACTGTCTGCTTATCAAATTCGCGTGTTATATAAGCTACGCCCCATTTAAAAATTCATTATTTATCGGCGCTGTTTGTTCAAAATTTACGACCAACCATACGATGTTTTGGATATTTTGGGCTTTTACAGGTATACATCTGATAATGACTCGCCGGAACAATTTCTTGGTACGTAGGATACCAGTGGATTTTTATTCTGTATTTATTTTAGACCGCCTGTTTTGATGTTATTACAGGGCCTTGGCATGTAATTTAACTTATGGCTTTTGTTTGTCTAGATAATACTTTGGGATTTGTATTAACTCCCTGTAGAAAATCACGTAAACGAAATGACGTAAATTAACATATTTCTGTTTACATCTTGGATTTCCAAAACGTATTTATTTCGAAAGATGCGTTTCTTATCAAAACCCTATGCTACCTCCTTTCACTATCGCATGTTTAATTTTAATAGGAATTCTATCATTCTAGCTTTTACTGCATTTAACGCGTCTCTATTTACAATTTATAAATGCTTTTTGGTTTAAGACAATTTTGATTGCGTGTAAAGTTATTTCTTTTGCTGAATGGGTGTTTATTGTTGAAGGATATGCTTCTCGGCATTAATTAAAGTCAACTGCGATCTTTATACAGGGTGTTAAATGTTTGCTCTTTGCATAATATGCAAATTATTTTCATGCTAAATAAATGTAGTTTTCTTTCAGGTTTACTATTCTAATTTCTCTATGGCAGGTACTGGTACTAACTCCTGACAGCCGCGTTCCTTCTAGATTGGTCTGCTTCCTACAACCCCCCCTACTCTCCGATTGAGCCCGGTCACTGTTGTTTTCTTGGATTTTCTTTGGTTACGCACGGCTACGAGCCAACGTGACATAACTTTGACGCACAACGTGGCGTCTACTAGAAATACGTAACAATCTGGATTTCCGGCTGCCGATGGTCCGAACTGATAAGGCAATATTCGTCGGGCGTTCCTCTTTGACGATTGGGATATCCGGCTTCCAATGGTACTGGTCCTAAAAGGGGAACGTAACACGGATACCAACATCACACACAACGCACGTACACACAACCCTCTCTCTCGCTTTCTCTCTCTATCTCTCTCTCTCTCACACACACACACACACACACACACACACACACACACACACACCTTACAACACACACTTACCTTGCCTTTCAACATCTGGATTTCCGGCTGCCGATGGTCCGGACTGACAAGGCAATGTCTGTTGTGCGTTCTTCCTTGACGACTGGGATATCTGGCTGCCGATGGTCCTGGTCCTAAAGGGGGAACGTAACACCGGCCAACATCACACACATAACACACATACACACAACCATCCCCCCCACACACACATTCACACATAACACATGACGGTTACTTTCTGTGGGGAAGTCAGGTTTGCTTAAATTTCAGGTAGCAGACTACTGAAACGTTGGAACAAATAAATAAATAAATCAGAGTGCTGTCGACGAGGCGGAGAATCAGGGCTGGGGTCCTCCAAGGCTCTCTCCACTCGCCGGAACTCTTCAGCATCCTCGTGAGCTACCTACCGAAAACGGCAGACACCAGGATGGCACTAACGCCGACGACACAGCCATTCTAGCCAGGTCCCGTGCACCGCACCTCATTATGCAGAAACTGCAAACGGCAATGGACGCTTTCGAGGAGTGGCTAAGACTCTGGCGAATCGAGGTCAATCCATAAAAGAGCACGGCAGTTTTCTTATCGAAGCAACATCACCGACCTGAAGACGACGTCAGAGCATTCGACAAACTGATACCTTGGCGTTCAGACGCCAAGTATGTAGGGGTGATCCTTGATTCGAAGCTCAGTTAGAAATATGCGGCAAACAAGGCCAAGGGAGTTATGGTTCAGCTATACCCCTTGACCTAACGCTGAAGTAGGCTTAACGCTTCAAACAAGCTTATTATCTACAAGGCGATAACCAGACCGACCTTTGCATATGCATCAGCGGTGTGGAGCAACGCAGCGAAAACGCACATGCGTAAGCTCCATGTGATCCAGAACAAGGCCCTAAGGGAAGTCTTCAGAGCTCCCTGGTTCATTCGAAACGCTCAGCTTCATAGAGAGGCAAACCTGCAAACCGTCAAGGAATGGCTCCGGTCAAACGCAGAGAGGTTTTACGGATCTCTCAAAGATCACGAAAATCAGCTCAAACGAGCCCTGGGCGCGTATGAAGATGCCCTACGGCAACGTCATAGATACCCCAGTGCAATGCTCCGGCAATGATCTTTGCTGCGATTCCATCAGACTTTCGAAAGGAATAAACTGCGCGTAACGCCATGTTTTTTCCAATTCTCGACGGTGGTGAAGGACCTAGTCCAGGTACGCTAGTCAGGGGTTCCTTATAAAAGTTTTTGTTTTATCCTGACAACTATCAAGTCACCTTTGACATTGATATAGCATAACTGTTTTAACTTTTTCATCTACATGGCTACTCAGCACATGTGTAATTTAGCTGTAAAATAATTTTTTGTATTCGTGTGACACTAGTTGCTATCTATTAGATGAAAGAAGGAAAACTGTATTTTGTATCATTCACAAATTACGCATACTTAAAAATCCCATCAGACATTTATTCCGTATCATCAAGACTCAGAATCTCATTAAAGCTATTTAAGGATTTACACCGTGTCCTATTTGTATACAACCAAACAACAAAATTTTATTAACTTTAAGTTATTAAAAGCTCTATCCCCCCGACATCAAAGTATCTTATAGTTTTGTGCCGCGCTAGTGTTATTTTGTGCCGGTAACGCCGAGTTTTGCGCTGCTTTCCAAGCAGAGATATTGTGGAAGTGGCTGAAGAAATGGGAACCCCGCCCATTTACAATTATGGACAGAAACGTTATCAGAATTATGTGCCACATTAGTGCTAATTTGTGCCGGTAACCCCAAGTTCTGCGCAGCTTCCCAAGCAGGGTTATTGTGGAAGAGAGCTAAAGAAACGGAAGCCTTGCCCACTTACAATTTCGGACAGAAACTTTGTCAGAATTTTGTAACGCGTTGGTGTTATTTTGTGCCGGTTACCCCGAGCTTTGTGCTCTTTCCCAAGCAGAGATATTGTGGAAGGGGCTGAGGAAATGCAAGACCCATCCAGTTAAATTTTGGACTAAAACTTTGCCAGAACTTTGTATTACGTTAGTGCTGTTTTGTACGATTACGTCGGATTTTGCGCTACGCCCCAAACGATAGTATTGTGGGAGGAGTTGAAGAAAGGTGAGCCTCGCTTATTTATAATTCTAGACTTGCATGTAGCCTCGAGTTTTGTGTTGCCTCCCAAGCAGAGATCTTGTGGGAGGAGTTTATGCAATGGGTTTATGCAAAGAAGGTTTAATTTATCATTAATTATTGTTATTATTTTGAATAGCAATCTTTGAGGAATGTTTTAGTTTAGTTAAAAAATTACCCAGCAATTAAGTAATGCAGCAATGTTGGCAAAATAAAAATAAAGGTGCTGACGTTATTATTATTATTATTATTATTATTATTATTATTATTATTATTTTACTTAAATTGATTAATAAAATTTACTGTACATCACTAAAGTAGTTCAAATAACGTTTGCTGTACTGTAGAAGCTTGACGCGACACTCTCAGTGTCGTTTTAAAGGCCATATAACTCTTTGGAGTTTTGTTTTGATTCCATGAGTTTTGTGTTGTTTAACAGGTTGATCTTCTTAAATAATAAATAAATATATATGTAGGTCTGGATTTCAGAAGACCTGCTTCTGGAATCCTCTTGATTTGGTGCAGTGAGAAGTTTCACTGATCTTCCCCTTAGTCGTCCTCCTACTACACAGTATTCCGGATCCTGGGTCCACTGGCCTGTGGTTTTCGCCTAACAGGACTGGTTACTCGCCACAGGCCGCTCCATCGTCAGGTAGCTCGTCTAAACAGGACTGACGGATGTGCATCTCCGACGACTTCACTTGTGTACCTATTCCTCGGCACCCCGCATAGCTGGAGAACAACCCTCAGGACGTCACCGTTCCGCTACTCACCTTTGAACGCCCGAAGGCAGTGGTCTGAATACGCTAGTTGTTACCCCATCGGCGTCTGGGCAACAACTGTACGTTTGCTGTAGATTTTGATTTGATTATTATTTAATACTCAACAAAATAATATGCTTGTTGCTTTTTAATATGATTAGCGCCGATTATTGTATGTGATTTTTAGATACAGGCTAAAGTTAGTCTTCATAGTTTTTATACCGGTAAAAAGTTGGATATATTTAAACAAATAGTTCTTGTGTAAGTAAGTCATTCATGCAGTTTGTTTCAGACCGCTGTAAGTGTGGCTTCCAACTTTTACTTTTAAATAAACTTTTCCGTTATCTAATGCTTAACAAAACAGTATGCTTGTTATTACTTTTTTGTTATTAGCACTGATTATTGTATGTGATTTTTAGATACAGGTTAAAGTTTAGTCTCTATAGTTTTTATACCGGTAGAAAGTTCTATGTATTTAAACAAATAGTTGTAATAGCCAAAGTATAGAAATACATTTGAAATACAAAGAATGAAGTCAAATTCGTTATCAAAACACAGAAATGAAAACATTGAATTTAAATCGTAAGATAATATTATTAGGTCGGATAAATTACACGGCACACAACAATTGGCAATCTTCTGTTACTAATATATATATATATATATATATATATATATATATTTATATATTTATATACATATATATATATATATATATATATATATATATATATATATATATTGATATGATAACGCCGTACTCAGTGTTATTGACGTTTTCTATAACTCCACCTCTCTGTGTTTTCTAATCAAATTTAAATCTCACTAATTTTTTTATTATGCCACGGCTAGCTTTTATTATTCTACACAGAGTGCACAACGTTACGATGATCAATTTTTTTCTTCTCCACCCCTTTATGATTACCTATTTGTTTGAATTATAAGACGAAGTCAATTAATTTCATATAATGAAAAGAAATATTATGTACAAGTTTTGAAAAATATTAAAATACACTCCTCAATTAATCAATATCATTTACCCCAAAATTTATATGCTTTGAAATCAATCTAAAGTCACCAAAAACTACCCTTTGACCCAAGAAACCTCGAACGTTCTAGATCCCTTTATTATCTTACGTACTTTTAACGTATGCAATGTTTGTTGCTGACTTTGTTACACTTTTTAAATAAATTAAGTAAATTCAGTATTGAAATTTAAATAGAAAAAAATATCTTAAAATTAATTAAATCTGACCTGTTACATTCGTCTATCGCTACTTTGCTTAATTGATCCCCTCGTTTTCTATAGATTACTTCGTGCTTCTTTCTTTTATTTGTATTCAATCTCGCAACTCAAAATTGTACCAAAATCGTCGACGCTGATTTGAAGTATTACATTAATCCATTTAAAATATCCCTATATTCGAATTATCATCAACTATAATATCTATCCACACATTTGAAATATTATACCATCCATTAGAATTATTTTCACCAAGATTCGAAGTATTCATGAATTTAAATTATTGTCATCACATTCAAAATGTTATACCATATACTCGAAATATTCATGCATTTAAATTATTATACCATCCATTAGGATTATTATATCACCCATCAGGATTTATTCTCATCACATTAGGAGCCCAATTATTATATTATTAGTTTAAATAAATTACCCCAAATTCTACTCACGTTAAACGGCAAAAGAAGACTTTATATTTGTAGCACTTATTTGTCACTATAACTTCCACTATTATATTATTAAATATTATATTACGCGTGACTTTTAATTCACAGTGACACAGCTTGGCCCTGCTTGAGTTTAAAACTGACCTGTGTTATCATTGCTCGGTGTTAATATAGGCTCATCCCACTTGCACGTGGGCTGGGTTTTCAACAAGTCTGTAGATATCTTAACCACTATGGTCTCTGTATTCCGTGCAACTTGAAGTGGTTTCTGATGTAATATATCGGTTTCCCATGTAATGGTTTATTTGATACCTTATTATTCGCTATCTTGACCATACGTTGTTTTGTTTAGATATCGGGTTTTCCATATTATACAAAAATACATTTTGTAACTTCAATTTTACTTTCGTTTATTTATTTTTGGAAACTGCGTTTTCTTATCAAAATGTTTATTATTTCTGCGCAATTGCGTAAAGCTTTGTTGGGTTTTATCTCTTATCTTTGTATTATATTATAACTAATTAGAACACTTCTCCACGCGTGTTTAATTACATTTACTATCATTTTCTCCTGAATAAGCGTGCTTTTACTGAAAGATATTCTTACTTTGCATTACTTGAAATTGATTATGGTTTATATACAGAGTGTTGAGTACTTGTTATTTACCTAATGTATGAATTACCTATTTTCCTGCTAAAAACTAATACTATCTGTAAAATATGCTTGTTCGCATAGTTTAAAGCTAACTATGATCTATATACAGAGTGTTAAATATTTACTATTTACATAATATCCAAATTACTTAATTTACTGCTAAATAAATGCAGTTTTCTGCTTCCTATTGCAATTTATGTTTACTATACGACCCTTGCTACTTAATACACCCCTAAACAATCCCTTATCACAGAAATATATATATATAAATATATATATATATATATATATATAAATATATATATTATATTATGTATAGTGATATTAAATAAAATTATGCTTCAAAATATGAGTTAAAGTTTAATAAGTGCAACCTTAATGTGGTGTTGGCCTTTAAAATGATTTAAATAAAACAAATTTTCAAATTTAATTATGCCACGGCTTTTTAAAGACTCGCTCAGGGAAACTGAATCTATTATTTATACTCTGTAAGAAGACGTGAGTTCTCTGTCCCCTTACAGGTATAGAAAACACAGGCGCATAAAGCGTTATTCAATCAAAATCACTCAACCTCTTTTTAGTGCATGCGTCTCGTGATTATACAAAGATTGATAAATAGACCCAACAATATTTAATGTAGGTATAAGCGTTTGAAATTCAAATTATTTACAAATTACTTTAAATGATGTGTATATAAAGATAACTTCAAATACCTGCAACTCCTTTAAATGTGTCTGGGTTGTACATGGACTATGATACAGGATACAACAAGATCGCCTTGAATGCTTGCAGTGAATACCAATATCAAAGGGGCCGTATCCTAAAAGGCTGGACCCTGCTACAAAAATATCTCACTTTCACTGGTGCAACTCTTTAATAACACAAGAGATGACCCGATGTTTGATTTAATTGGAAATCCTCCGCTGGAATTTTCTTGGTTGTATAACCTTATCACTTATTTTGTATAATAATTCAATTAAAATGCATGCACTTGAAAACATATATATTAATTTTTAAAAATTTTACAGGCTCCTCAGGCCAAAAACATCTATATCATATACAAAATTTTTAATCCATCCTAATTCTAAACAACCATTACCTAGGAAAACTAAAACATTTACATCTAGCCTACTAACTAATAATTATAAGGGATGCATTCATTATTTTATCCTTAACTCTACTTAATTGCTATTTTAGAACAGCTTTGGTATTATTAAATTTTATTTTGACATTTCATAACTTTTTATCACTTTATAATTAAAATATATTAAACTACTTTCATTTCAGGTACATAAAATTTATAAATGGAATATAAAGTATCCTGAACAAATTACAATTAATAATTCTATCAACAAAACCTATGCACATTCAGTTGAAGTTACATTTGATACCCTTCGTATTGAAAACAGTGAAAAATGCTTTTTTTAAACCTCAAACGCTGCATCACTAGTACATAATATTCTATATCTGCGTTTAACAAGTAATTATTCATCAATCTTTGATTACCGTAGTGTTTTTAAAATTTAGAATAGCTTGATAAAAGTGGTAAATTTATGTTTTTATCCTTAGTACTAACTACCTTTTTAAACCCTTTTATAATGTCAAATACTAATATATATATATATATATATATATATATATATATATATGATTATTGTTTTGAAGGGTAAAACCAGAAACATTTTAAAGCATAGTGTACAAACAAAATATTTCGAGATAATAGGTTACGATAAACAAGCCTATAAAATTTAATGAGTTACAAGAAGGAAAGGGACCGTTGGAAGTTAGTATAGTCAACATACAACAAGGACAGAACAGTGAACATATAAGTAAGGCAAAGACGCAATATGTTTGTATAAGATATCGATTTTAATCATAAAAGTAGTATAGGAGAGAAGCTAAAACAAACTGTCATGGAGGAATAAGGACGGAGCAGAAACGCATGAATACAAGTGAGAAGCAGTATATGTTTGGATTTAATTATAGAGGCAGTATAATAGGGAAACGACGAACAAACGTGTTTTGAAGAGGGCAACAAAATTTCTAGGAATATTTTTAGCAGACACGGATCCACTGAAAGCAAGAGAAAGAAATTGTGCGAGATGATTGGACAATACAGGCATACGCGCAACAGTTTTGTATTAGGTAGGGCAAATATCCAGCTGGTGGAAGCATATGTGTGAAAAGGGACTATATAAACAAGGGAGATGAAAGATGTTTGTTTTAGTTTGAAGGCGTGAATATAATTGGAATCGATTTCGGTTGAAGCTAGTTTTCGCTGAAGAGCAGAGACGGTTGGCTGTTGTAAATGTTTTACCAAGTATTTTAACGTGTTTGTTGTCATAATTCATGGGAAACGAAAAGCCGTTGAAGTTTTTCACGATAAGATAGAGGCGGTTAGGCGAGTAGTTTTAAGAAATGAAGAACGGTTAGCGCTTTTACATAGAATATTGTTGTACGTTAAAGATTTTACGTAAAAACTTGAAAACAGAGGAGGTGTAGCAAGGCTATACAACCTATATTCAACGAGTGTGACGCTCTCTTAATTTTTCTTCATTCCTTCACGTATCATTGAGTTACTTTGAGTGAAAATATTTAGTAAATTTATGTATAATTGCATATAAGTAATGTAATAACAAGTCAAGTCAATCAAAAATCAAATATAGCATTTTAAGTGAAGAGTAGATGAAGGATGTAACTACAGACAATCACAATTTTGGTTTTAGAATGTCTGAAAATTCTTAAAATTTGGGAGTATTTAATGGTGAAGACAGCAATTTTTGATTAATTTATTATAAATGGTAATCCGAGGAGTAAATTTTGGAAGTTGAATGTTTATGGTTTTATTTTAAATGAAAAGATTTTGGGTAGCAACATACACAGAGTGATGGTGATTCAACCGAGGAGGCGTTTTATGGACTAGTGCCATACTGGACGACATCATCTTCAAGGGCTGTTTGGTGGATACCTGCTGGCAGATAGTTACCAGGTAACCAATTATATAAAAACATTTTGTGGTGAATATTTGCTGTGGTTCTTTTGATTTCTTTGTGCTTTGGAGTGTTTATTATTTAATGTATGTATTGAACTGAAAATTTATGGGACTTTAGTTGTAAATAAAATTTATTTAGGTAGTCAAGGATAATTAATCTGCAGATAACCAGACTATGTTATAAAAATGTATAAAGGGCTTATTTTATTTTTGTAGTGCACTCACATTTGATGAATTTTACTATGAGCTTATGATAAGACAAAAGGGTTAACGTAAGTATGAGGAACGCTCTCTTACTTTCATAAAATATTTGTTTAAGAAGGTTATCGAATGGAATTACTTTTTGAAAATGAAACTATTGACATTATTAATAACACGAGTGTACATAATGAAAAGTATTTTAAAATGTAATATTTATTTCATGTAAATAGAGTGGGATGTATTTTGTGAACTGCGATATTTTGAGTGTGTGCGTGTAGGGTTGAAATTTCTTATAGGCTATAGCATAGCGGTAGTAAGCGGAAGTTTTTAGATTCAGCGGTACCAGGTAAGCATCTGTGTTAGTTTTAAGAGGTTTTTGTGGATCTAGGAGTCAAGAGCGGAGAAGCTGAAATAAACCTCACAGTAATTTATGACGAACCAACGTTGGGGCTCGATCTAAGCTAAATTACACAATAATTTATGGCACCCAAGATGTGAGGCTTAAGTTAATTTTAGGTTGGGGATAACTCAAAGTCAAATCCACAAAATTAATCTGTACGGCCCAACGCTGGCGCTTGATGGTTTCCAGAAGAAAATCCACAGAAATATATATATACCAGTTGCGTTATCGGACGTTGTAAATAATAATAATATAAAATTTTAAGGTGTTAGATATCTTCTTTGGGACTATGTTCGTCCACTCATTAATAAAACGCTCATTTATAAATTTCTCGACGTTTCGGGTAATTTATTCCCTTAATCATGACATATAAGTGATAGGCTGTAATACAAATTTACAAAATAGATGTTACTTACAATCTATGCGAGTTCTGAGTATTTCGAAAACTTAGTTTGTACAATAATGAATTAACTGAATTTAAATTGTCAATAGCAGATTTGAAATTTATTGCACAATTGTTGTTTTTGATATGAAAAGATTCCAAAAATAATCGTTTTTGTAATTGTTTTTTAATTCTGAATTTTTATATTGTCAAAATTAGCTTTATGTGTTTCTTTATTGAGATGTATTAAAAGAGCAGAAGATTTTTTATTTATTTTATTATCACTTTTATGCTGGCTTATACGATTACGTAATCATTGTTTGGTTTCACCGATATAGCATTGATTACATTCACAAGTAATTTTATACACAACATTACTTAACAATTTTTTGTTTGTGGGATCTTTTAGCGGAATAAAGAGGTTTCTTAGGGTTCTGTTATAATTTACCGCGATCTTCATATCTGGTGTATTTAATATTTTTATTAAGCTCGGAGTTGAGTTTCGGATATAGGGAAGACTTTTATGCAAGATTGTGGTAGCTCTCTTATCAATTTTACTACCAGTAGCGGTTTTAAATAATATTTTTTGTAATGGTGTTCTAGGTTGACCGTTATTTATTAAAGTGTTTTTTAAGTTTGTTAGATTTTGTTTAAGAAATTGTGGATGACATATTTTAATAATTCTATTTTTTGGAGTGAAAATATTGTTAAATTTATGTTTAATTATATAATCGTTTAATTAGGTATTAGGCTTCCACGGGTACGCACTGTATCGCAGGGTACTTGTATGGCTTAGAACGTTAGAAACTAGCATCTGTGTGTTAGTATAAGGATTATTCGTAAGTTATTTTAGTGATTGTTTGTTCGTTTTATTTTGGTAAGTTGTTTGAGGGCTCATCACAGTAGCGGCCATGTTGAAATTTCTAACAATCCAAATTTCTTTCCTATTAGGCACCCAAATTAAAAACGGTTTTAATAAAAGCTACTTATAAAATAATTGTCTATGTGGGAATGTAATTTAATTTTTTTTTACTAAAAAAAAATTTTTTTTTGCTGATAATAGAGCGATTTAAACAAAACCAGTAACTTTCCCAAATGTGTGAATAATTTTATGAATTTTCATCAAAATTGCACACTACAATTCAGTTTATTTATCGAATAAATCAAATATTAGTATTATTTAGGAAAATGCACCTGCAATGTGCTGCTGTGGAAAAATTCAGAACTTCCATGTCACACACTATTGTAAAACAGGAATGGTTTAAATGCATGCTATATAAAACAAAACACGACAAACATCTGTTGAGATCAAACTATCCTTATGAGAGTTTTTGACGATAGTCGTAATTGCTCACAAATCTATTTATAACTTTCATTATGGATATTATTTAGCGTCTCAGCAATTATAGAAATGAGTTGTTCTTCATAAACCTTGGATTTATATAAATTTTTGTTGGGTTTCCCATTTAATAAAGTAGGTAATTAGTATTCCACCAGTTTGACTAGTGTAAGACTTGTAAAAAAGAATAAACACAGAATTGTTTAATTTGTACGCTCAAGTTCAATTGTTTTGGGATCAATTTAAAAAGCCACCAGTAATATTTCGCTCATATTTAGGCTTGTATAGTAATAAGGAATAATGTGATAAAAATGCTTGCGGTTAATTAGAATTTACAAACCATGTTTAGTTAAGTTTTTTTACCTTCAAACTTCTCTAATACACGTAAAATGTACTTTTGTTCATTATGGTACAAATTTTCATCATTCTCAAACTCCCATACGCAATTGTGATGGAACAAAATTTGACAAGCTGCAATGAAAACGTAAATAAATAAAAGCAAAACAAACTTTGGACTGCTTAAAAATGCAATAAAAGGAATGTTTACTGTGTCCGATTCAGTACAATTTTAAATATGTAATAGCAATGTAAACATAGTGAAAATTTGTATTTTATATTTATATCTATTGTTAATTGTAAAAAATTCACTGAAATAAAACATACTTGGCCGTTGCGGCCACTTTGTTTATTATTTCGTCGTTAGCAAATGATAAAAGAAACGAATGTGTGATAAGAAAAAAAACCAAACCAACATTTGTAGTTTTTCACAAACTGTAGTCAAAACCCACTTGACACTTTATCTAATCATTTTTTATTACAGATACGTTTAAAACATTATTCTGTTTTTCCATTTATTGGCCAACTAATTAATGTAACAGCTTTGTCAATTGCATTCATTCATAATTTGCTTTAGCTTATACGTATACTGTATAAATCAATTAAAAACAATAAAGACCTTTAATAATAATAATAATTATAATAATAATAATAATAATAGAAATTGTAAAATAACTATGGGGTGCAAATGCAGGAATGTTAAATGTTAAATAATTAAAATGTATAATTAAAATTTCTGTGAGGTTTATAACTGGACTAATAAGTTATACAGCCTTCCGTCTATATGTGCTCCCTGGTACTTCATAAACCAAGTAGGCGGAGTACTATACTTTATATCCTTTTCTAATGAATATCTGCATCTCGACATTTTGTCCCGCCCTACGCTACCTCACCCCAACCCGCGCTTTTACAGCAGATGGTAGGTAACCTGATGTGATGAGCTCTTTAAGTACTTAGAGTACTATAATTCGGCTTCTCAGAGTTTTGTGTTAAATTTAAGAAGCACCTATTAATTATGTCGAATTTCTAAATTTAAACATTTTTGCTATACACATTCTTTAAGTTCATTATGTGCACAATTTGCTCATTTTGGGAAATCATTTTTGAACATTATACTTTTTTGTTACCGAGTTAACTGATTTTATTTATTTTTACCTTTATGGCAGTTTACTGAAATGAATGTTTGTAGATCTCATACTACAGAGTGTAGAAAGTCGTGGCAGTTGCTTATCGCTCCCAATTTTCTGGTGCCCGCAAATAATAGTTTAGTAGTAGAAAAATGTTCAGTAAACCCACGAGTTCTCTTGGTCCAGTACAGAAGAATAGAACCCGATTCCGAGTGTCTCATGCTGACTTAGCTACCTGAAGCGCTTACTGAGGTACTCCCCCAATAACTGCAGCAACCCTATTTTCTCCTGACACAATTTTCCTAACTATAAAAGTTAACAATTGGGGAGATAATGCACCACCTACTTACACTGACTGGCTAAGATGTGTCTATTGTTCATTAAGATATCAATTGTACGTATTTTTCTAAACAAAGGTTGCTTGAGGTAAAACATGTTTAATAGTATTAATATCACCTCCACGAACAGCATATTATGCAGAATTTTGTTATTTCTTTTAGCACATCGATGGTCAGATTCTAAAACCACGCATGTCTATTTGCAGTAATTTTACAGGAGATAGAAAAAACTACATAAAATGTTTAAATCTTAGGATTTTGTTTTCAATTTTACCTAGTGGTAGTATACAACTAGAAACAACGTACAGCATCAAAATTTTAAATAGTTTTAACCTTTTGCTGATTATATTTCAATATAAAAATTGACTTACAAGTTTTTATTTTGCTTAGGTGTCCAACATTATGAGACTACGTGGTTTTATAACTTATCATTAAATAATTATTAAAGCTTTGATTAAAAAAACTATTTTATTGGCATTTCATACAAAATTATAAATGGGATATAAAAGTACATGATAATAACTAGTAAATTACAACAAATTTAAAAATGAGGTAGATTATCATAAAAGTGGTGTTACTCTTTGGGCAAACTTTTTTTAGATCCTGCAAATCTTTAAATTTTTCTTTCTTTATTTTTATTTTTGTTTCATAAAGTTGTTGTAATACATTTCAAAGTTTTGTTTTTTTTGTGGAATCTCACGATAGGGATCAGCAAATTTCAATTTGTATTTTAAGGAATTTCTGGACAATGACTTAATACTCGGATATCGGTAACAACAGGATCACCTTCCTTATGTCCTGGTCGTATATATTTGTAAGGACCATAGTTGGCATACTCTTTAAAAAAATGATAATCAAGGTATTCAACTTGATATGTTTTGGTTTCATACGTGCATGCTTACATTCGTCAACGTATCCTACAGGTGAACAGATGCCTTGATTACGAAGTCTCTTTTCAATGGCAGCATGCATTGAGTTACACTCCATTTGAGTGTGTCACTTCTCTAAATAATTTCGCATTATTGTTATTTTATTCTCGATTGCAGTTTTAAGCAAAGCATTTGAAACCGAAACGTTTCAATTTTGGTATGTGCAACCGTCGCTCCACAAGATTACTTCATCATTAGGTGAAAAGGAAACTTTAGTAGCTATAAAATATGCAATTATAGATGCAAACTCGTTGTCTGTAATACCTCCTTCTGTTTCATCCCAAAGAAAGCAATAACCATCCTTGGTATCTAAATTAACAAATGTCGTGTTATGCACTACCAATTTAGTTTTGTAATATAGAGCAGATGCTTTTAAACGCGGGGTTAATAAAACTGCTTGTTGGTCCCTTGTATACACTAATTTGCTACTACCTTTGTCAGAGAATTTTTCGTTTCTTGCTTGGACTTTCTTTTCCTGATGGATTTTGTAATACTCTTCTGAAACACCTCCCACTTTAAAACTAACACATGCATCGCATTGATCTTTTTTTTGTTGGTATAACCCAATATTAATTTCTTCCATTACATCATAAAACGCGTCTGTCTTTAAAGGAGAAACGCTTTTATTTGCGCAACATTCAACATAGGCTCTAAAAACACTTGCTTTAAATATCCAAATAGGTTCTAAGTACAATTTACTCATATGCTTCCTGCAATAATGTAATTCAACCTTTGGAAGCGTTTCTAAAAATTCTTTTGCAAATTCGCTTCTCTTTTTTGCGTCTAGAATCCGCTTATTTTTAACTTTACTGGGTATAGCATGCTTCGTATTGGTGGTTTTTAAGCAGTTTACAGCAAACCATTCGTTTATGCCGAGAGTGTTTAAGAACATTTTTTTGCACAAGCAAATTGGTTCTCCGCAACTTTGCTTTTTGAAATGGAAGAGTAAGGATTATTGCCTTCTAGAAAAATCTTCTTGTTTTCTGTTTTTAGTATCTTTTGCAACTTTGACAACAATTAGATCTTGCACAAACATTTTTTTCTTTCCATTGTAATTTCCAAAACGATCAAAATGTTTAATCTCGCTGTCTCTGTGATTGTCAAACACTTGATTTTAGAAACTTTTTTACTTAAGGAGCAGTTACATTGCGGCTTAAGATATCTTACTGGTTTTTCGTTTGAACACGTCCACTTACCATTTTTTTGGTGCCAAAATAATTTATAGCGTGTTCTCTGTTGCTTTTATAAACATTGACAGTCCATTCAGAGGGTGTAGTATGCCCTTTTCTGTTCTTTTTGGTTTAGAATTAGAAACTGTGACTTTGTCGTTAGTTAAGATAGTGGATATTTTTACATCTTCCCTGTTCTCATCTTTAGAATTATGTTCAACTGGCACATAATCAGATGGTACGTATTCAGAGCCACTACTATCATAATACTCTTCATCAGAATCTGAAATCAAAACTGTTAAATTACAGATGATTAACAATTTTTGAGAAAATGCAAAGTGAGATTCCTTCCTAAGGGATTTTTTATCATAATACTAAATTTATTTAACTAATCTACAAGTGGATCTGCCAATTGTTCGGAAGTGGAAGCGGGCATAAGTTCTAAACATTCTCTGTTCTCCAGTTCCTCTAAGTGAAATAAATAATCATTATTTTCTTTTGAGTGCATCGTTACAAACTGCACAATACTTTGAGTATTTTCAAGTGAAATTTCTCCTGAAAAAATCAATATCGTGGCTTTAGCTATCTATGCATACGTTGAATTTGAACATAAATTGTAAAAAATAGAGGAACTAATTATAAGGGATATTTAAATAAAGTGAGGAATGAACTGCTTCTATAGTTGATATTCTAGCTGTTATGCTCTTGCCAATTATTGGATCAGGTAAATTTTCTGCAATTGCAAGAACTGGAGTTAGTTCAGTATACTCTAAATTTACTGGCGTGTGTGAATAAACTACCTCCTGGTCGTTTGCTGATGGCACTGATGCAAATTGAACTTCATTTTGATTATTGACCTCGTCAGTCTCTTCTAAAAATATTATAAGCAATACTCTAATTAAATTTATAACTACCTTTAGCGCCAAATATAGAATCCTACTTCCACGACTTTTAAACATAGTTAAATTGAATTGTTTTTAACATACAAGAATTCCTACACATCTGAAACTTCTTTTAAATGTTTCAATAAAAACGGTATTGCCTTCTTCAAACAAAAGTTCACAAAGAAATGCAAGTCAGAACCTATAAACTCTGCTGCTAATAACACAAACAATGCACCACCACTACCACCCTTCATTTATCAATACACTTTTCCTGTTAAAACCTCTCATGTTCAAGTTACAAAGTTTTAGTTCTTGATGCATCCCATGAAATATTTTGTAATACCACGTAAGTCTGACTTAAGAATTTTTAGATCTCAGTGTTGAATTAAATTTGATAAGAGGTTTTAAAATACATTAGTACCATAACTATTTAATGGACGATAAAGAACCTGCTATATATTATGAAACCCTTAAATGTGATTTCACCCTAAATTCAGACTTACGTGGTTTTAGAATCTGACCATCCTTATCATGAAACTGAAAGCTCCAAGTAAAATATGTTATGAAAGCAATTTTTATTTAAAGTCATGGAAGATACTAGAAATCTATCCTACGCCTTCTTGGAGCTGAAAATTCCATATGCTTCTAATTTAATGCATACAATTCGTAAACTTACATTCAACTTAAAGCTCTAATAGCACTGAAGTGAGATTAGTATGCTTCTGAAATACCTTCATTTAAGGAGCATTAAAATATTAAAACAACACCTTATATGGATGCTACCCTAAAACAGCAATTTTCAAGGTAAATCTCTTTATCTAGAACAGGAGGCATAAGTAAAAGCCTTAAAGTGCAGTCTGTCCTTAGATAATGGTGCTTTCGGCTTTTCCATAAACAATGGCTTTAAAGGAGTTACTCGTTTGTGAGAGTTTCAAAAGTTTGCTATATAGTATGTAGTACAACTTCTTCGCGATTGAAACCCCTTACTTTGTTCAGGATTCTGATATAACCCTAACTGGGATGTTTTTCTATATGTGAAGGATTTAAGGCCTCTTATTTCAATGTGGTACAGATCTTAGAGATAGTGGAGCAGTTTAAAACGGACTACTTCGTAGTTTTTTTTTGTTACAAAACGATGCTGTGAAAGCTGTTAAATCTGTAAGTGCAATTTGAAACAAACGTTTATACAACCTTTCACTACAAGAGCGTGTATGAAAACAAAAGATCCACTTAGAATTGGCAAAAAAATAAGTACGGCATATAAGCTTTTTCAAGCAATTAGTTAAGTGATATTTATTGTATTGTAGAATATACGAAAAGGTTTCTGGATTCCACTAATGTTCCTATACGAGCGCTTTAGATATCACCATTTAGAGAACATTTCTTCATTTTACGCCCAAAACCCAATTTTTTTATAGTGTTGCTTAAAATACACCCCAAATATATATTGTTACAATTTCGGATTAATTTTGTACTACAATATTGTCATTTTTTTAAAGCTTTCGCTTACTCTAGTAGTTTTAACTCTACGGCCGCTCTTCTCTGTTTTCTAAATCGAGCTAGCTCTTTCAATGCTTAGTAACAACTACTCCTATCTACATTCGTTTTAAAAATCGAAAACCTGATTAAGCTTTGTTTTTTCTACCAACTTTATTTTGTGATGTGTCACTTTGATGCGTATCAAGTCCCTTTTAATATCAAATTATTGTATATAATTCTATACCCTTATGTTTAAATTAGGCGCCTTTTCTGAACATTTTCATATATATATATATATATATATATATATATATATATATATATATATATATATAGATGGCAAATAATGTAAGCGTCGAGAAACCGAACCTTCCATTTACACTTCTTCAAAATATGTAAGTCTAAAATTTTTGATCGTTTTTGGGAAGATATCCCGACAGAGTTTATGCAAGATAATGAGTTTTAGGCGCAAGCTAACTGATGAATATAATAAAGAAGATACAGTATTTGCCACGATCTTTAAATCAAAACGCCTAACAGTTACTCAAAAAATTAGAAACCCGGCAGAACATATTTAAATAAAACCTGGTTCAATTTTAAAAACTAGCTTTTTGTGACTGCGGTAAGATTTTCAACAAATAGGAGCACATTTTACCTACGGAAATTCTTTATCTGCAATGCTTTGCGTTTTGGTAAAAAACATAGGTAGCGATAAAGGGTCTAAAAAATCTAACTGCTTTTTCATTGCAGTATTTTCTATATTGGGTTAGGCAGGTAAAAATGACGTTACATTATCAAATTTGAATTGCTCAGAAGGGGCGAGAACCCCGTGACAATTATAAATGTTCATTGATTTACTGTTAGTGGTGCAGGAGTGGATTCCTATGACAGACTGATAAAAAACTAATAAAAATTTGTAATGTAATATGGCCGAAATATAAAACTACTTTACAAATACTACTAATTTTGCAAGAATTTACTAACCATCAAAATTAACTGTTTCAAACCGACATATTTTAACAACACCAGTGATATTTTGCTACCCGGAAGACGGTAACCTGAATAGCTCTTGCTTCTGATTTCAAACTCTCATCACCTCAGTTGTTACCTCTTCCAACCCTACCTAAAAACACTTCTTGACTTTCAATCCAATTACTAAATTTTTCGAAATATCGGCCTCTCCCAAATATGACTTCATCTGTGGATGTAACTGGATAACTTCTCGTAATGATCATCGTACTTATCTTATAACTAATTGCATATAAAATTCCGTACAAACTTAGAGTCTATTAAGAGTAACCTTCAAAACATGTTATTGTTCGTATATTAACCTTAAAAGGAAATGAAACCTAATCTAATCTCCACCGGCCTGATATTATTAACAGAACTCCTAAAAGAACCTTAATCTAAAAGCAATGCTACCATTCCATAGCACTAGACTCCATGTCACCGAATTACTTGGAAACTACCTTAGCAACTGACTTAGAAATACGTAGCACAATCCCATCTTTTGATTCCATCATTCCAAGGTCCATTAAAAATATAGAGTTTATACAAAGAAGTTTACTAACCATACATTTTACAAATAAACTTGCGTTTCATTTAATGAGTACATTTAGCACATTTAAGATTTGAAACTTCTTCTCTAATAATGTTATCCCAAAATATAGATAACGAATTCTCTCGCTCTACAAACCAATAATAATTATATTTACAAGTTCGTCAAGCGTCAACAAAATACAATAAAAAACTCAGAACAGTACTTAAAATTTGTGAAATTTAAGGTTTTCCACATTAATTCCACTGATGGATTACTCATTTCCTCTGCACCGTAGGACATCTCATTCTAGTGATTTATTCGACATAAATTGAAGAATCTATCTTCACATTTCCCCTTTCACTTTACTCACCGACATAATTTAGATCCACTCAGAACAAGCGTGTTTAAACTTCATGGCCAATTCATCCAGCAAAGCTCAATATAATTCGCGACCGGTCAGCTGTTTGAAGCATTGACCAATAAACATCCCCGATACCCTTAAATTATTTTTTGTTTATTTCTTTTCGTCGAATAGCCAACGGTCTACGACCTCGTCCGTTGTCACTGACGCATAATTTCGTTCTTTGTTTGTTACCTTTGTCTATTAATTTCGTTCGCACTTGGTCCTGTTAATCTCCCATTCTTTGTTAAAAGCCCGCATTCAATTCTCACACTTTATACGTTTAAAACTTTCTTAGGACAAAATTCAATGTCGTTAATTCATGCCAAAGTGTTAATTCTATGACGTTTTATGAATTTGGTTAATTTAGGTTTCTTGAACCCATGTGAATCGAAACAAATATTATTGTGAACAATAATGTCTCTGATTTCTGTTGGTGGTCTTTGTAATTGTTTACGAAAAGTGCAAAATCGCCATCGTTACTGCTGTTTATATAAAAATATACGAGGTATCTGTTAAGGTATTCTGCGCAAACACGAAAGAAAACAGTAAGAGTACGTAAAACTCAGTAAAATTATATTGTTAACTTACAATCTCGAAAGACTATTTACAAAAAAAACGAAATCCAATAATTTGGGTAATCGTTTGTTACGTGATTGTAAACAAAGCATTATAACATAAGAATATAAAATTGGTAAGCAAATATATCATCCTATAATCTGGATACTTACTTAATGCTTCACCTCAAATATATACAAAAGAAAATAAAACAAACTATACAGTACTTCTAGGAAAAGAAATATACATAATTTATATATACATGCTGCATTGTAAAGTGCACCTCCTTAAGAAATATTGTAACATTAAACTTATACACCCTAACTTAAATTAATCAAGTGTCAATTACTTTTAAATTTATAAATAAGTTGTATACGTTAAAAACACAAAAGAAACAGTTAAAAACGGACTCTAACATAAACTTTGATTAACTAATTTTTAACTTGAAGAATGAATACTTAGTCGCTCGTGCATTGTGCATGTAAGTTTTGTAACGTGATGGTGCCAATTTATTGGATAATCATAAGTAATAACAGCAAATGAAAAGTGTATTCTTCACAGCGGCATCAAAAAATTACGAAAACAGATAACTGTACCTTGAGATATCGACTTCGTGTTGGTATCATCTTAGGACTGGGAAAATGCAGCTGCATTTCTCCATTGGTTGGATGCTGGAACCACCAACTTAACTCATATTAGCACAGATAGCATTTTCAGTAGCCCAACTTTACAACATGTATCTTCGGTAAGAAGATGTTTTATTCAATCTTGTTCTTCAAAGCACGGTCCCTATTTTATAAGGACAGTACCATGTATGGGGATAGGTGTTTGACTTTCAAAGATATCGCCGAAGAACCAAGTGTGCAGAATTCTCAGAGAACTGCTGCCGAAATACAAACTGTAACAGCTTTCCAACAAGCATATAACGCATCTATAAAAGAATTTTTAGACACAAGGAAGCAATCTTGGTACTTTGTAACATCTTAACAGTTGCAGAATAACAGTATACTTATAGATAACAAACCTATTGTAAGCAGATGTAGGCAGGTGGTATTGAGGTCTTATCTATTAGAAGAAAGCTGTGAATTTACGTGCAGCTTTTAATTAAAATATAGTCACTGCAGGTGGTAGGAAATATTGCAACTACTTTGTAACGAAACGTTTCCTAAGTAGCTGTTTAATTTTATAAGGAAAATTTTAATTACCTGAGAAATTTTATTAAATAACACTAATTTGAAATGGTACAAAATCGAGTTTGTTGCGAAATTTTAGGGTGTTTTAAATAGAATGCAGAAAAATTACTAGCTTTTTGTGACTGCGGTAAGATTTTCAACAAATAGGAGCACATTTTACCTACGGAAATTCTTTATCTGCAATGCTTTGCGTTTTGGTAAAAAACATAGGTAGCGATAAAGGGTCTAAAAAATCTAACTGCTTTTTCATTGCAGTATTTTCTATATTGGGTTAGGCAGGTAAAAATGACGTTACATTATCAAATTTGAATTGCTCAGAAGGGGCGAGAACCCCGTGACAATTATAAATGTTCATTGATTTACTGTTAGTGGTGCAGGAGTGGATTCCTATGACAGACTGATAAAAAACTAATAAAAATTTGTAATGTAATATGGCCGAAATATAAAACTACTTTACAAATACTACTAATTTTGCAAGAATTTACTAACCATCAAAATTAACTGTTTCAAACCGACATATTTTAACAACACCAGTGATATTTTTGCTACCCGGAAGACGGTAACTCCGAATAGCTCTTGCTTCTGATTTCAAACTCTCATCACCTCAGTTGTTACCTCTTCCAACCCTACCTAAAAACACTTCTTGACTTTCAATACAATTACTAAATTTTTCGAAATATCGGCCTCTCCCAAATATGACTTCATCTGTGGATGTAACTGGATAACTTCTCGTAATGATCATCGTACTTATCTTATAACTAATTGCATATAAAATTCCGTACAAACTTAGAGTCTATTAAGAGTAACCTTCAAAACATGTTATTGTTCGTATATTAACCTTAAAAGGAAATGAAACCTAATCTAATCTCCACCGGCCTGATATTATTAACAGAACTCCTAAAAGAACCTTAATCTAAAAGCAATGCTACCATTCCATAGCACTAGACTCCATGTCACCGAATTACTTGGAAACTACCTTAGCAACTGACTTAGAAATACGTAGCACAATCCCATCTTTTGATTCCATCATTCCAAGGTCCATTAAAAATATAGAGTTTATACAAAGAAATTTACTAACCATACATTTTACAAATAAACTTGCGTTTCATTTAATGAGTACATTTAGCACATTTAAGATTTGAAACTTCTTCTCTAATAATGTTATCCCAAAATATAGATAACGAATTCTCTCGCTCTACAAACCAATAATAATTATATTTACAAGTTCGTCAAGCGTCAACAAAATACAATAAAAAACTCAGAACAGTACTTAAAATTTGTGAAATTTAAGGTTTTCCACATTAATTCCACTGATGGATTACTCATTTCCTCTGCACCGTAGGACATCTCATTCTAGTGATTTATTCGACATAAATTGAAGAATCTATCTTCACATTTCCCCTTTCACTTTACTCACCGACATAATTTAGATCCACTCAGAACAAGCGTGTTTAAACTTCATGGCCAATTCATCCAGCAAAGCTCAATATAATTCGCGACCGGTCAGCTGTTTGAAGCATTGACCAATAAACATCCCCGATACCCTTAAATTATTTTTTGTTTATTTCTTTTCGTCGAATAGCCAACGGTCTACGACCTCGTCCGTTGTCACTGACGCATAATTTCGTTCTTTGTTTGTTACCTTTGTCTATTAATTTCGTTCGCACTTGGTCCTGTTAATCTCCCATTCTTTTGTTAAAAGCCCGCATTCAATTCTCACACTTTATACGTTTAAAACTTTCTTAGGACAAAATTCAATGTCGTTAATTCATGCCAAAGTGTTAATTCTATGACGTTTTATGAATTTGGTTAATTTAGGTTTCTTGAACCCATGTGAATCGAAACAAATATTATTGTGAACAATAATGTCTCTGATTTCTGTTGGTGGTCTTTGTAATTGTTTACGAAAAGTGCAAAATCGCCATCGTTACTGCTGTTTATATAAAAATATACGAGGTATCTGTTAAGGTATTCTGCGCAAACACGAAAGAAAACAGTAAGAGTACGTAAAACTCAGTAAAATTATATTGTTAACTTACAATCTCGAAAGACTATTTACAAAAAAAACGAAATCCAATAATTTGGGTAATCGTTTGTTACGTGATTGTAAACAAAGCATTATAACATAAGAATATAAAATTGGTAAGCAAATATATTATCCTATAATCTGGATACTTACTTAATGCTTCACCTCAAATATATACAAAAGAAAATAAAACAAACTATACAGTACTTCTAGGAAAAGAAATATACATAATTTATATATACATGCTGCATTGTAAAGTGCACCTCCTTAAGAAATATTGTAACATTAAACTTATACACCCTAACTTAAATTAATCAAGTGTCAATTACTTTTAAATTTATAAATAAGTTGTATACGTTAAAAACACAAAAGAAACAGTTAAAAACGGACTCTAACATAAACTTTGATTAACTAATTTTTAACTTGAAGAATGAATACTTAGTCGCTCGTGCATTGTGCATGTAAGTTTTGTAACGTGATGGTGCCAATTTATTGGATAATCATAAGTAATAACAGCAAATGAAAAGTGTATTCTTCACAGCGGCATCAAAAAATTACGAAAACAGATAACTGTACCTTGAGATATCGACTTCGTGTTGGTATCATCTTAGGACTGGGAAAATGCAGCTGCATTTCTCCATTGGTTGGATGCTGGAACCACCAACTTAACTCATATTAGCACAGATAGCATTTTCAGTAGCCCAACTTTACAACATGTATCTTCGGTAAGAAGATGTTTTATTCAATCTTGTTCTTCAAAGCACGGTCCCTATTTTATAAGGACAGTACCATGTATGGGGATAGGTGTTTGACTTTCAAAGATATCGCCGAAGAACCAAGTGTGCAGAATTCTCAGAGAACTGCTGCCGAAATACAAACTGTAACAGCTTTCCAACAAGCATATAACGCATCTATAAAAGAATTTTTAGACACAAGGAAGCAATCTTGGTACTTTGTAACATCTTAACAGTTGCAGAATAACAGTATACTTATAGATAACAAACCTATTGTAAGCAGATGTAGGCAGGTGGTATTGAGGTCTTATCTATTAGAAGAAAGCTGTGAATTTACGTGCAGCTTTTAATTAAAATATAGTCACTGCAGGTGGTAGGAAATATTGCAACTACTTTGTAACGAAACGTTTCCTAAGTAGCTGTTTAATTTTATAAGGGAAAATTTTAATTACCTGAGAAATTTTATTAAATAACACTAATTTGAAATGGTACAAAATCGAGTTTGTTGCGAAATTTTAGGGTGTTTTAAATAGAATGCAGAAAAAATTACTTGCAGGGTTTTGAACGTATCATATCGTTTGATGCATCTACTTATCCTAATTTAACTATCATAACGAAAAAGTCATTTTAGTAAATTCTGAACGACCCTACTTCTATAAAATTTTACGAGATTCTTACTAAAGTCCCTAAACTAGCTGAAATTGATAAATGTTTGTTTATTGACAAATATATGCTTGATTAACACAAGAGTCTTACAAAATTGGGATATTTATTTTAAGTTTCTTCATGCATCTGGTAAATACTATTTGTATATTAACCAGTTTGTCGCAAATCAACCTCGAATCTATAGCATCAAGGCTGTTGAACTTCTTTGAGAATGCAAATGAACGGCAATGAATAAGTGAACGTACCCGAGCTATAGCAGATTTCCACATTCTATTAAACTTGCCTGGATATTAAATAAAGCTTAAGTGTTTTTAGTAATGTATTTCAGCTTTAAAATAATTGAGTAACTCACTTGAGAGTGTGTTAGTAGTGCATATTTATTAAGAACAAACACTCTTCTTTTTAAGTATCTTAATTAAGTGGAATTTCAATATCCAGTTAACGTTTGCGATAAAATTTCATGTGGCCATATATATATATATATATATATATATATATATATATATATATATATATATATCTAATCTCTAACTGATCCAAAGACATGCAAGTAATTATATATAAAGGCTCAAACTTTAAATACAAAAGTTTTGCACTGCTAGTTGGCTTAAAAATCTTAATCCCTAGGTTTCGAATCAGTCATTTTCTGTAGACTATTTATGCTGAAATAGCTGATGTTTCTTAAAAGCACCGCGCACTTGAGTGCTTTTATGTGCATCGTATTTAGGAACTAAACAAATTTTGTACCCGAGATAGTGTTTCAGATAGTGTTTCCATATTTTAATGATTTATTTCAATACAAGGATAAAGCTATAGAATATATAGATATTAGATTTACGGTTATAATAATTTGAAGAGCGTTGGAAATTGAGGAAAATGCTATAAATGCGCGCGGTTAACACATCCAGATCCTGAAACCTAAATTAGATTAAGGTGATTAGGAACTTTTCCTTGTAGTGTACCCTGCCTGTTTGTGTTAATGCATCACGAGTGAATCCTTATCAATGTCAATAACTGTATTTGAAACTTTGTTCCAAGTGCCAGTAACGGCAAGTAGAATTACTTGGAGATTGGTTTATACTCGCTATCGTAATCTCCACCCCCGCTTGGTTTAAAACAAATTATGCACTGCTACCTTGAAATGTATATAATATTTTCTCTTATAGAAAATAATTATAGCCTCCCCAATAAAGGCAAAGAGACTCGCAGAGATGTAAGTTTTCTGTCAAAAATCCTTTATGGGGTCTTCAGTCTAACTCTGAACTCTAACTTCAGCGGATTTCGATGAAACACAGGGGGGTCTGTAAAAGGACGGATTTGTCAGGCACCACTACACTTTTAAATACTCCCTGTATGTTTGTTGTGGTTTGTTTAGCATTCTTCTTAATCCTCTTTGGGAATTAAACCACTCATAGTTTTTAAAATTATCTTTATTTACGTTTCGATCCATGACATAGGATCGTTGTCAAAATAATAAAAACTTCAAGTTTGACATTTATGACATAAATTGAAGGTTACCTTGATTTATTGATGTTTGCAATATTTGGTTTGAGTACACTAAGCAAAAATTTTTAAAGTTTAAAAGAATGATTGCCTTCAATTTGTGTTGCGACCTGGGATCGACTTTTCTATGGTAGCCAATACGCTTAACGTGAAATCAGCTGATTAATTTTTAATGGTGAATTTTAAATAAATTCAATAATTTGGGAATTGGAAAACATTTTTTAACATGTTTCTGTTTATACAATTGAGAGATTTCTAATTTTATGTCTTATTTTACCGAGATTCAGTGATGGGAGTTAAGCAACCTGTGGCTACCAAGATCCCCCAACATTTAAAATTTGCCGAAATAATGGTTTTCTAGCTAATATGATTATTGTTATGTAATTAGTTATTGTATGTTTAAATAGAAATCATGTATGTAGGCTGTATTTCATGTTAATATCGCAAGGAAAACCCAGGAAAAACTTGCAATGCTACCTAGATATTGTGGGCATTTGATCTTCATTTGTTATTTCTTTTGTTATTTCTTTTAGTAATGGAATCCATTGTTTACTGAAAGTCACGGATTCGTTTGCAACGCAGTTATTTTATGTAGGGTTATATACGCAGCTTCTTTGATTTTGCGTTTTTGGTGGTTTTCTTCTTTGTCGATAATTTTTGCGTCTTCCCATTTTATTTTGTGACTGGAGTCCCATGCATGTTGGCAAATTATGGATTTTCAAATTTTCTATTTTTTATATATGATTTATGTTCTCTTAATCGAACTTCAAATGGTCTGGAACTTTCTCCTATATAAAACTTATTACATTTGTACGGTATTTTGTAGATACAGTTTTTTGAACTTTGTATTGCGTTTTTGGGTTTTGTTTTTGTTAATTGTGCTCTTAGTATATTGTTGGTTCTAAATACTGTTTTAATTCTAAATTTGTTTCCTATTCTTTGAATTTTTTCGGAGAATCCTTTTATGTATGGTATTGAGAGCATTTTGTGGTGTCTATCGTTGTTTTTGTTTTCTTTTTCTTTATTTTTAGGGTTTTTATTCATTTCTTTCTCAATTATTCTTTTAGGATATTTGTTTTGTATTAGTGTACATCTGATTAGGTCTTTCTCTTTCTTTAAAATTTCTTCGTTTGATGATATTAATTTTGCTCTATCATGCATGGTTTTGATAATTCCTCGTTTGACACATTGTGGGTGGTTTGAATCGAAGTTTAAGTATCTGATTGTGTGCGTTGGTTTTCTATATACCGATGTATTAATTGTTGTATCGTTTTTGCTAACTAGAATATCTAAAAACGGTATTTTTCTATGTTGTTCTAATTCATATGTGAATTTAATAGTTGGTTCTATTTCGTTAATTGACTGTACAAAGTTTTTAATTAATTCTATATTATGAGTCCAAATAGCATAAACATCATCTACGTTTCTCCACCAGATCAGTGGTTTCAATTCTTGTGTGAATATTACATCTTTTTCGAATTCCTCCATGAATATATTACTAAAGATTGGCGATAGTGGACTTCCCATTGCCATTCCGAAGCTTTGTTTGTAAAATTGATCATTTATTTGAAAATATGTGGTATTTACGCATAAACCAAGTAATTCCATAATCGATGATATACTTAGTTTTGTTCTTTTTTTAAGATTGCCATCTTTTTCTAGTTTGTTTTTTATAATATTAAGCGTTTTGTTTATAGGGACATTTGTGAAGAGATTTACTACATCAAAGCTTACCATTGTGTGTGTATTTTCAATTTTTATGTTTGATAGTTTTTCTAAAAAGTGTTGGTTGTTTTTAATAAAAGGATCCGTTTTAAATGTACCAATTGTGATAGAAAGACCTGAAAGGAAAGTGCTGAAACCTTTCGGAGTATTAACACATTGGTTGTTACTAGCGTAACAGTTAGTAGCTGTATATATATTGCTATGATAAGAAGGTAATTTAAGGGTAGATTAAGTCATAGAAGAAATGAAAGATAGGGTGAAAGCATTATTAATAAATCATTCCGAATTAATAGGATCAGAGTCCAGAATAGCAACAGGTATGTGCATAAATTAGAAGTTGTGAATACGGAGCCGTTTAGTACGAAGTTATATCCTTTTCCAGCAGCATACAGGGATTGAGTGAGAGTTCAAATGTTAAGTGAGGGTATCATTGAGAGGTTAGACACACATTTTGTAAATCCATTAGTTGTAGTAAAGAAGAGTGATGATAGCATCAGGCTATGTCTTCATGCAAGGAAAATAAACAAGAGAACAAAACCTCAATACAAGAGTTCACCAACTATGGATACAATATTAGCAATAATAGGTGATAAGAGAATATTGACTTGAAAAATTCATTTTGGCTAATTCCACTAAAACGCGATTCAAGAAAGTATACGGGTTTTTCTATAGAAGAGCAAATTTATCAATTTAAAGTAATTTCCTTTTGGTTTGTCTTCAAGTACGGCTGCACTAGTAAAGGCTATGCAGGGTATATTGAGACCGTAAGAAGAATTTTGTATCCATTATGTGGATGATGTCTTAATTTTCAGCGACGATATAGAGCAACATTTCATACACCTTGAACGAATTTTGTTGGAGTTAAATTTAGCAAGGCTAAAGTTAAATATGAAGAAGTGTAAATTCTTTCAGGAGAAGATAAAATTTTTGGGATACCAAATTAGTAATGAGGGCATATTTATAGACAAGAATAGATTATTGGAGATACTAGAATATCCTAGACCAAGAAACATACGTACTCTAAGAGCTTTTCTATGAGTAATAAATTTTTATAAAAAGTTTGTCCCGTCGTTTTCACGGAAAGCTATTCCATTATTTGCTTTGTTGAAGAAATGGGTTTGATGGTCGAGGAGTGAGGCTCATGAAGAGGCATATCGAAGTCTAATAAATCAGTTTCTTGAACAAGTTATTTTGAGACACCCGGACTTCACAAAGGAATTTGTTGTACGCACGAATACGTCGGATAATGCTTTAGCTGCGGAATCATTTCAAATTCAGGATGGTATAGAAGTACCCATCTCATTCATCTCCAGAACTCTTAAAACGCGTAAACTCGACTATGCAATTAGTGAGATAGAAATGGCAGCAATGGTCTTCGCGATCACAAGATTAAAGTTCTACCTGGTGGGAAGACATTTTGTAGTTGAAAAAAAACCGTTCCGCTTTGTGCTCGCTTTTTAATACAAGATTCACAAAGAATAAAGTATATAGATGGGGTCTTTTGTTGCAGGATTTTGATTTTGAGATCAGGTACATAAAAGGTAGTAGGAACAAGATGAACAACAATTTAAAATCAAATGACATATTTGTAGCGATGCATAATTTAATAAGGGATGATACGATATTCTCATATGAGAGAATTTTGGCGATGCAGGAGAATGATAAATGTATACGAATTATAAAGGACAAGTTGAAGGAGATCCCGAATTATAAGCAGTTTGAGATCATTGATGGTTTTCTTATAAAGCACTTAAATGGCGAAGACCTATATATGCTGAACAAAGAATCGGCAGAATTTCTGGTCAATAAAGTTATAGGGGGAACACGTACGAACACAAGGATATAGATTCAGAGGCGATCAGAGGAAAATTATATGTGAATCTAATTTATTCATACAAGGAATAAATTGAACAAATTGTAATGTAAATAGGGGAGTTAAATAGGGATATATTTATAAGTTAGGATAGGTTTAGATAAAGCATTAGAATAGGGACATATTTATAAGTTAAGATAGGTACAGCTAGGATTTAGAATAGGGATTTAGAGATAGAATTAATCAGATTTTGCAGGAAAAATTGGGAGAACAAATAGGAATTTAGAAGACAATTAAATTGCAGACAAAGAAATACAAATATAACAATTTAGAATCAATGGGGATTGTGTATTCACGTTGGGCGCCAAAAATGGCATTGATTGAAAATTTTATATTTTAATTTGGAAAAATAATGCTATGATAAGAAGGTAAAATTAAGGGTAGATTAAGTTATAGGGGTCGCAAGATAAATGTAAATATTATTAACGTTAAGAAAACCAAACAATTCCACCATTATATAGGAGTAAATGGACTATTTTACATAAAGTCAATAGCGAGCACACTGTATATAAATCATAACCATCTTAATTCATAAGAAAAAAGCTTATTATTTAACAATCAGAAACTATTTAGCTAAAACAATAATATGTACGTCTCATAATACGTTCTAAGTTACATATACAAGTCTAGAATTGGAAACAAACGAGCAAAAATAAGGTTGTAAACGCATCAAGTTTCATCAAAATAAACACGTAATCGGTGAAGATAAACAAACTGGCATACCAGCTATTTAATAAGATCATTAAAATATCAGCGCATAAACCAGTAAACGCGTTCAAATACGTCATTATTAAAACTATGAATACGTAACCAAATACATTGTACTGCATAAAATCCAACATATTTGGAGTAATAAACAATAAATAACAGGCGGTCCGCAATATGATAAAAGTTTGAACTATAGTCGACACAAACATAAAGACGTGACCAAAATGCAATAAAATTTGGACTTTCTGCGAAATATGCTACACAGAGTTCAAAATCTTCGTGTAAAATGAAGCGCCTGAACAAGAATCGCAACAGGGAATTTTTAGAAATACCGAGTTCTGCAAAGATAAGTGCAAGGTACAACGCCTTCATCAACAAACACACGATGAACACCAAAAGGAATATAGATAGGACGAGTCTATAAATGCTATGGAGACCTCATAAACATTCAGTATCTGTTCAACCAAGGCACTAATCCCGTCAATTAAAAGTGAAATATTACGTAAAGTGAATAATAATTTATTAAAATAGTGAAAATTAAAGGTGCCAATTTATACAACGAGAAGTAGCCATTTTGATCTTAAAACGTAAGATAAACTATCAATTGAATTTTATTCTAATATGTAAGAATTTAGGGCTCTGAATGTACTTTTGAATGTACCTCTAAATACCTCCAGTTTTAAATATTCGTCTAAATAAATAGTTACAAACAGACCTGACGAAAATTCTAAATAAACGTAAAGGAAATATAAAATAAACGTCAAGATACTCAAATTAAACCGCAAGTAAACTCCAAGTCATTCCAACAGCCGAAGGAAGAATTCGAGCAATAATTAATTAATCATTCTGGTCAATAAGTGAAGAAACTACGCTAACAAGTCAAGCTGTAGTAATCCAGGCGTGCTGACCATCGATATTCAGAGGCAGTTCCTAGAAACACGCAGGGAAAACACAAGTCAGAGATTTTATTCATTATTAGTATAAGACTGTTTTTCAATTTTTAACATTTAATACTTGCTACATCAAATATCTGTAAGGGTCATCAAAAATCATTTGAGAATTTGAAAAATAGGGAAAGGATCGTTTTAAACGTTCAAAAGATACTTAAAAGTAAATACGGTGGTATTTTTGCTGGCTTTCAGGGAACATAAATTTTGATGGATTCAGATAAATATTAATATTTTATTCATTGCCTAATTTTTGAATATTGAACAAATTAATAAGTTATTGGCCTAAAAGTGTACATATTATCGATTATTATATTGTATATTTCAGGATTGCTTCATTTTCATTTATATTAACAGAAAGGGGTTAAATAATCTTTATTGTCTTGACGTAGGGCTCTCTGTGTTTAATATATTGAGCTAGCCGAGGCATATAAATTCAAGGAATTATAGGATTTAGAAACGCAGAGGAAAGAGGCCGAGTACAAACACAACAGTTAAGTTTTATAAGGCGACGGCAACGTTAGGGGCTGTGACATAGCAAAGTTGTGTAACGAAATCATCGTGGGCAGAGTTTTAATAATCAAAGCTTGGGTTTCTTTTTATAAATTAACAAATAATAATTTCAAGCTCCCCAAGAATAGATCTGACAAGTTGATTCACATATGTTTCTATTAATTATATTGTTTTTAATTGAAAATACAAATTACTAAATAAATGCAACATTGAACATATAAAAATTCAAGTCACTGAAGATTAATTTATTTGAAATCTGTTAACAACACAAGCAACTTGTTTGTTAGGCAAACAAGTTTTTAGATTTACTCATTTAAATTTCACTCATTGCTTTTTTTGTATGATTGACATTTATGAGAACCGCCAAACAGGTATTAATATTATAATTTAAATCTTTATTCAACAAAATTTTCTTGATGAAATGCCCTAACAATATTTTTCAAAATTATCTAACTGAACGTAAAAGAAGAGGAATATTAGCTTTTTAGCTAACCACTATCAACACAAATGTTATCGCAACGTAACATTATAAATTACAAATTAACTACATCATCTTTGTACGTTACCAACAAATATAATCTTTGTCAACTTTTTTTTGATACTTCATCCTCAAAGCATGTTAAACTAACAGTTGACACGAATTCAAATATTCAAGCTTCACCAATCCAACCCTCAAACAATTGTTGCCATCTTGCATTTCGATGCCTTGTGTAAAACGCCATATTGTGTTGCTAATGTGGACTTTCTTTAAATGTAGGAATTTTTATATTTTCTTATCCTAGTTTATATTATTTTGTTTTAACCTATGATATTTTTCTTTTTGAGCATTGATAAATGCCCTGTACCCAGAGACCCTGCCACAAGCACCTAAGGAATGCAAAAGTCACATCACCTCCTCCTATCAGCCATCCTTACTTGTTTCGTATTACGACGTGACTGTCTGTTCTACCGGAAATTGATGCGCATTAGTGATCAACTCGCGCAAGCTCTATCCTACCAATATCGATGCGTTCAGAGTCAGGATTTCGTTATGAAATACTCCCTATATTTATTTTTAACTGTGATTATATTTTCTCAATTTAATTTCGCACCAACAAAATTATAATTGTTTACTTTAAACTATTTTAGATACAGCATTGATACTGTATTTTACGAAATGGCAAAAAATTATGCTACAACCTTTGCCATACTATTTTCTTCAGTACGCTATAACTACCTTCACCTATACTTTTATTACAGTAAACAATCCTTAAACATTTGTATATCTGTGCCAATCTCAGATTCTGCTATGTCCTCTATCGGTGCTTTAACGACTCATTAATGATGTCCTATTTTAAGCATGGCAAAAATCATGATTTTTTAATCCATTGCTGACATACCAACTAGTAATCTTTAAAATTGCGAATCAGCAATAGATGCAGAACAGCAAGCGATTGTTAGTACGAATGCTAATACGGCTTAGACAGTAAAACGTCTTGAAGGTGCTCATTCAAATAAATATATTCCGGGTGTTCGTGTACATTTTATACCTGCTTTTATATAACTCAAATCTTGTAAGTTTTGTTTGAATGTGTAACATTTTAATCTTTACCCGTTTTTGACAATGTTTCCCATATGAAAATATGAATGTAGGTTTTCAAAGTGGAATCGTCCTCTATATACATCCATCTCTGTTTCTAGTTCGTAGTGTTTCCCTCAGCTAGAATCCAACTTATCCGGTATGGTCCTTCACAGTAGTTTCGCACAAATGTTGCTCTCCAAATTTGATACGCGTAACCTTTTGACAATGATCAAATGCCCGATAACAAACGTGGTTCTTTTCCTGATCTTTTTCATTTTCTTCTTAAATTCTCACCTCAGGATTCGTTCTGTGTATTACCTAGCTTTCACTAGCAAGTCAGTTATATATTCGATCTCACTTACATCTGTCCATGGTATAGCTGGAACAATTTTTTTTTATTAATGTTATTAAGCATTACATCGTAACTGAATTCGGTACATGGTTCAGAAAGCTTTCGATCGATTATGTGTTCCTTGCCCAATTTTTATGTTGATATAGGGTGCATATCCGTATATATTTTAGTATCTCCTTTATATACCGCTCACATGGATTTGATTTTGGGTGTCTGATGCTGCAGAAGTAAGTGTTTTATGACCCGTTGATTCCGAAAATATGTTACATTGTCCGCAGGAATCCGTCTCATTTTTCTCACCTGTGTAACAAATCGTCGTATGCAATTTAAGACATGCCTCGAGTTACACTTTTTGACAGATACAATTTCGTAAATTTCAAAAATATGTCAACCATTACTGATACGTGCGATACCCAAATCAACTTATTATTAGATTGCTTAAATAATTCGTTCCTACAAAGTCTGGCGGTTCTGCCGGCTTTATGTTCATTGGTTTGTTTTTTATTAAAATATTTTTTTCTTCCCCTAACAAGCACGTCTCACATTGATTAGTACATTCATTAACCACAGTGACGTAATTTTTCGTGTAAATACCTCTCTTTCTTATACCGATGTGCCCGTATGAGGTGTGTATTTCAATAACTAATTCTGCGGCCATTTATTTTGGCGAGTACCAGCAACTCCGCATCACCTAGTCGTTTTGCTAACTACCCATTAACTACGAAAAAATCTTTGAATTCTTCTACATTTTCATTGTCAAGTATATTTTGAAAAATTTTGAAACGCATTAAATGTAATTTTTTATAAAGCGCGTGCATAGTATTTAATTACGTGTTTCTCCTAATACTCAACACGTTGGTATTTATTTAATAACGTATACATTTAAAATAATAGTCGCAATTAAAGGGAGAAGTTACGACTTTATTAAACGTGTACTTTTTAGCCACTAGAGTGCAAAGCAAAAAAACAATTCCGTGCGTGTAAACAATCACCTTGTATAATATAAGCGTATTGTAAATACATAGCCTTTATAGTGGAAAGCAAAACACACTACCGTGTATTTAAAAGCCCCAACTTTAAATCAATAATACAGACGTGTGTACAAATTTAAGCCGTAAATGTAAAAATAATTGCTCTTGAGCTACCTTAAAACGCATTACATACGTTTTTAAACAAACCATCTTGATTGTAAGATGTAAAATAAAAAACATTCACTTCATATGCCTTAGAACGCGTTTTTTGTTGCAATTATTTAGTAGCGAATCATTTGCATTGTAACGCAATTAAAGCTTTAATTAGCTAAATTGACTCCCGTGCGTGTATACCATAAATTCATTTTTAAATAGAGCTTTTGTCGAATTTTTGGGATTAAGAAAATATACGTCAATTAATAAGAATTGTTGTATAAACTAAATAAATAAACAAACGTTTATTCTAAGAAGCCGCGCAAACATTAAAAATGTCGTAAAATCGATAAAAATTATTTATAAGTTTCGCATTAGTGCGGGAAAGTATGCAACGAAACGATCAACTCGTTGCGTTGGACACAGATATACACCGATTGCGATCCTCGTGCATCATTCAGCCGCGGTGATTTAACACTAATTAGGTCATTAAATATGTAGAATTGTCAAAAATTTGACACTATTAGGGTGTACTATGTTCCAAATGGAACAGGAAAATTTTAAAATGGAGATAATTTTATAAATAAGCAGAAACAATCGACATTAGTTCATGCACTCTATTAATTTCAATTTACGCGATCGACAACAAAAACTCAAGATTCTTTCATAAACCTAGTAAAATGTAACATTGATTATAAAGCCGAAAAACATACAGAATTGCAATGAAATTTATACGTTGAGTAGTTTCAAATATAAAAAAGTTATCGAAGGCAGTTATTTGGCGAAACATGATTATTTTGTAAAATACCATGAATATTGAAGATTCTTCGAAACAAACGCTACTTTAGAGCTAATTAGTTAAAAATAGAAAATGCGCTTCCAAATTAATAGCGAATATGAATGATTTTCTAAATTGGGATTTGAGCATCAAGTTAAAATAAAACCATGAATGATTTAATACCATTAAGGGTAATGAAAAGAAGATTTGAATAAGCGCTCTTTAAAATATAACCTTTAAGTATAAAATTTTAGATTTTTTTTTTATTAATTGATAGTATTTTAATATTTTGTATTTTAATAAGTTTATATTTTTTTCTTAATTGTAAAGTGGATGATTTGCAAAGAATTTTAGGTCGAAGTTCGAAACAGTTTGATCCTTTAATAAAAAAGAAAATCTTTGAAGAACTTTTGGCCAAACACGTTTACAAGCATGGAAATAAAGGATGGATATATTTTTTGCCTATTTGTGTATCGGTTGGCAATTATTAGGTAAGAATTTTAATTATTTTCTGCATAAGAATGGAACTGTGAACTGTTTTATAAACTGTTTTGTATAAGAGAAAATTGTTTCTGAATGTATAGATGCTTTATGATATTGCCGTGTTTGAATTTATTTTATGCCTTCGGTTGAGCTAGTCAGACAAAGAAAAGTTAGAAAGGAAGGTAAGTCAGTAATTTTAAATTCGTAGCACTCTTTTACCGGTCATATTGTTACGTGCCGAAAATCGGCACTAGACATTTTTAATTAAGTTTTAAATTGGTAAGGATTTCGCGCCATAAATTTAAAAGACTTGTTGCGCGTATTTCCGTCACGTCAGAAGTGCGTTGCGCAAGATTCGCGTCAACGCGTGTGGGGGAAGAAAAAGTAGGAAATTTCTAAAAGACGCGTAGGGACTTGCCACCAAAACGCGAAGAGGAGTGTTGTGTCTTATCGTATCTTTGTGTTATGTAGATTACCTTGCCTTATCTTTGATTATAGTTCCCTAACCCAGTCCCTTACCGTACCTCTGCATACAGAAAAAGACGACCGAATTTAGATGCAACCTGGCTTAAGAAATCCCACGCCCGAGAAAGAGCCGTGAGCAGCCCAGACCCGAAAAATATTAACAAAGCCACGAGCACCTTCATGAAATAATCCTGAAGGAAGCCACGAGTGACTATCATGAAGTAATTCTGAAGGAAGCTTTACCTATTCACGTGAGTACCCCGTGGGGGTT
Organism: Platerodrilus igneus; assembly: GCA_036346225.1. Taxonomy (NCBI): domain Eukaryota; kingdom Metazoa; phylum Arthropoda; class Insecta; order Coleoptera; family Lycidae; genus Platerodrilus; species Platerodrilus igneus. Next base: position 544,347 of record JARFIW010000202.1, on the reverse strand, counting down.
TTTATATAATATAGATAATTGAAAAATGTGTTGCAATAATTTGCATATTGTGTGACGTCATTGAAAATTGGCGCGTTAATTTCTACATTATCGAATATAGTTACCAACTGTCATTTGTGGCGTAGGTACCGCGTTTACGGGACTATAAGAGACTATAATAATGGCGCATTCAACGTGGGTTTTTGGTTGTAAAATTGTTTTCTGATTGTTTTTATAACTTATAATGTATTAATTAACGATGTCTATAGCTTTTTCATTTAAAAAAGATATAATTATCATTTTTAATATCTATTAACTCATAAAAATTTAGGGTGGTACCTCTGTAAGTTACTGTAGATTTACCTAAAATGACATGACAGCTGTTATGATAATTTAACATAAACCGCCATATTGACTTGATTTTCATGGTATATATTTTTTATAATGTAGTGTTAGTCCAATTAATTTTCTTGTAACTTTAAAAGTAGTGTGCTTTTTAACTTGAATTGTCTTAAATAAGTGCTTGGTTTGTTTTAAATGGAATTAATAGTGTTTTTTTTAGTAGTGGTTATCAGTAATATAACCCAACTTTCGAATTTCACTTGTAAGTACATTTAAATATAAATAAATATAAATAATTAATTAATTCATGCCTTATTTATTGTCCCTTATGGAAAATGTTTGCTTATTCATATATTTAACATTATTATATGCCTGTTGTTTTGGGCTTAACTTCTAAAGCTTTAAATCATGTACAAACACTATCTTCCTTTGATACCGTTTTAAAAGTGTTTTCTAGTAATTTAAATATTTAGCTATGATTTACAAATTACTTTTAAAGGAAACTTGTGTTTAAAAACAAATACCGCAATTAACTGAGTTTTTAGTATGTCTTTTAAAGCGTTATATTAACCTAATGTTGCTATATTTGTTCCTTTAAACACTATCTTGCTTTGATACCGCTCTATAAGCGTTTCCTTAGTAATTTAAATAGCTATAACCTATAAATTCTTTTTAAATAAATTTTGCCTTCAAACACAGTTAACGCAATTATCTATCTATACCTTTTACCGTCTAAAATGTTGTAATAAACTGAATCTCTTTATATCTGCTCCTTTAAACACTGCAATATTGAAATTGTCGTTAACGCTTTATATTTAAGCTCATTTACGATGGTTGTTGATAATTTCCGTGATATCGAAAGAATATTTGAATAATTTGGAATACTGTTCTCTTTATACATGTATCGTAGAATATTTTTTTTGTGTAGTGAGTATGATTTTGTCTTGATTGCATATTTTTTTAGATATATCAATATTTCAACGCAGCATTTTAAGATCTATTAAGCGAAATTTACTGTCGAATTTGGCCGCCCAGCTTTATATAAGTCTAGACGACAATTTGGTTGGTAAGTTGTCGTTTTAGCAATTTGTGAATCATTTTTAAGAATGATGTTGAAATTTTTCTTTATTAGTTTGGGTGGAACTCAAACGAGAGCTTCACATCCTAGTAAATATATGTGTTACAAGATATCTTTCCTTCTTTAATAATTTTATCAGTAAATCGAGTTTTGATTACTCTTACCTCTTCATATATCGATTTAAATCTCATTACATGGCATAAAATTATCTTTAAAATCGTTCAACCCTACGTACATCTAAAAGTTTTTCACGTTTTATTTCCTTAACAATTTATCTAATGTTTTTAGTCCCCACTATCAATTAGTTAACTTTAATTACTTATTGCCTCTCTTATACAGTACATACCTTTATACGTTTAATTTATTTACCTTAAAGTAACTATCTTTCTCCTTCTAATTGATTTTTCCTTGAACTTACCGTTACTTATGTATCGCTGTATCCTCTAGATTTCCCAGTATAACTATGTCGCTTCATTTAAATAATCCTCGAACTTTTCCTACAACATATTATTTGGCTTTTACTATTTATCTTACATCGTTTAATTGTGTGGTAATTGTCATAACTTTCGTTGTAATAACTCACTGAATTTTTATGATTGGTCTGAGCTGATGTTAGAGTGGATGCTTTCTTCTTTGGGCTCATATAGGAGACGCGGCCTCTGCCATTGTAAGAAATAGTTCATATTCGCAGTTGCAAAAAACCTGGACTTTCTATTCCATGTGTTTTTCCTCTGAACTATTACAGTCGCTCAAATTACCCGATATCATTATTTGTTTCTTTTCCTACTAAATCATCATAACATGTAAACTTTTTTTTATTAAACTTTGTGGTAAAGTGCTATCGCTTCTTATTGATATCGTATTAAATTCCCGGTTGTTTTAGCATATTGGGACAGTTTGTCTGTATTTAGTTGTTTATAATTAGGCACATTTGTGTGTTTAGGGTGTTAGCGTTTTAAAAATTACCTTGAAACAGTTTGTTTTCGTGTGATTGTATCTGTAGTGATAATTTTAACTTGTTGTGTCAACTTTTGTCTGATTTTGTTACCGTAGTGGATGCACTCGTTAGGAAAATGATTGTACTAGTTTTCTTAAGAGTCTAGTAAATTTTTTAAATTATGATATACCTTAACTTTGTCGGATTAATATCGCAGGTGGTCCTTCAGACCCATCTGGGCTTTAATAGGGACAATTCTCTACATTCTCTCGGACGCTTGTTCCAAAAACTCTACTTTTTCGTATCTTGCTGTCTCCGTTTGTGCCTTATCCTTCCTTCGGTGGACCTATTCTCGTCCGGGAACACCCGTCTACCACATAAGAGTGATTTTTCCCTCACTCCGGGCTACTGACTACATTGGCTGGTTGAGTAGTGCTTTGCTATCCACCTTTTCTGTCTCTTTAGCTCAATGCGAGCCCTTCCTCTATCTTTTTCTACCTGGAAGTACCTCTTATGCATTCCAAGTACCTACCTCCCTCTTTCTACCGTTCCTATTTCTACTGCCTTTTCATTTCCATCAGTCACCGTGTGGTTGCGCGGGGGGTTTTCACAGACACCTGGACCACGTCTCTGGGAATATTTTGTGAGGTCATGCGGTACCGCTGTCAGCGCACATGGTTGCAAACAGTGAATGTATGTATGAGTGTGTGAGTGGATGAATATATATGTCGCTATATATCGTGTGGATATCGGGTGATTATATCACCGATATTAATTAACGCCGGGTGCAGGGATGCACCCAAATGCCTTTGCCGGTCCCTCGTGCCGTATATTGCAAACGGGCTTGCTTCGCAGGTCGCTCTTTTTAGGGGGTACGAGAAATTCCCATTTAACGGCTCCAAGAAGCCACTCTATCGTTATCTTATCTATTATCTTTGATAATAACTTAAGTTAATATCTTTATCTTATTTATTGTCTTGGATAATAACCTTAGTTTAATATCGTTACCTTACCGATTACCGTTAATAATAACTTTAGTTTAATATCACGTTATCTTACCTATTACCGTTGATAATAACTTAAGCTCAATTTCGTTATCTTATCTATTATCTTCGATAACAACTTGAGATCTTGTGTTATCTCTTTATCTTCCTAACGTTTGGTATTTATGACCAGACGTGGGAATTATTTTTCTTGAATATTAAGTGAAAAAGCTAACCTGATGGTAGAAATGTAATTTGTTAGGTTAGCAATGTAAGGATTTAGTAAGGCGGTACTTTTGGTAAATTTGTTGATTCACAACCATGTCATGGACAAGTTTTGATGTGTATTGTTTATTAAACCAGAGTACCAGTAACTAAACATTTGCTAGAATGTAGAGTAACTCAGTCTGTTGAACATTTTTAAATTTGGGCACTTTTTTGCCAATAAAGAAACAGTTTAGCTGCAACGTTCATGTGCGTCTGCACTTAAGAAACTGTAATGTTAGTTTTAGGTTAGTATATAGGTTAGGCGACTTGTCGCATTTGTTTTAGTTTAAACAGTGTTTTATGCTCCCCGACAAATTTGTGCTGTTGATTATAACTGCGCCACATCAAAGACTCGTGTGTGCACTTTTCCGTTTCCCGGTAATCCGGAAGACGTGTTATCGGTCGAAAAAACCAGGTGATGCCTCAAATAAACATTTTGTAGGATTTAAGTTAGGATTTATGTAGGGTAGTTAGGATTTAGATTTTAAGATGTTACTGTGTTAACAGTCATTTTCTTTTTTTAAGTTTTTTCTATTATGGCTTTGTCGCGATTGTTACGTGCCGAAAATCGGCACTAGACATTTCTAATTAAGTTTTAAATTGGTAAGGATTTCGCGCCATAAATTTAAAAGACTTGTTGCGCGTATTTCCGTCACGTCAGAAGTGCGTTGCGCGAGATTCGCATCAACGCGTGTGGGGGAAGAAAAGTGGGGATTTTCCGAAAGACGCGTAGGGACTTGCCTCCAAAACGCGCAGAGGAGTGTTGTGTCTTATCGTATCTTTGTGTTATGTAGATTCCCTTGCCTTATCTTTGATTATCGTTCCCTAACCCAGTCCCTTATCGTACCTCTGCATACAGAAAGAAGACGACCGAATTTGGATGCAACATGGCTTAAGAAATCCCACACCCGAGAAAGAGCCGTGAGCAACCCAGACCCGAGAAATATTAACGAAGCCACGAGCGCCATCATGAAATAATCCTGAAGGAAGCCACGAGCGACCATCATGAAGTAATTCTGAAGGAAGCTTTACCTATTCACGTGAGTACCTCGTGGGGGTTTTATATCATTAAGATAATTGGAAAATGTGTTGCAATAATTTGCATTTTGTGTGACGTCATTGACAATTGGCGCGTTAATTTTTACTTTATCGAATATCGTTACCAACTGTCATTTGTGGCGTACGTACCGCGTTTACGGGACTATAAGAGACTATAATAATATACATATACATATATATATATATATATATATATATATATATATATATACGAGAGAAGAGCTTTTAAACGAATAAGTAAAAAGAGTATGTACAAAATCGGCATTTTTATACAAGTAACCAAATTTTTAAGCTCACTTTTCAGGTGAACTTTAAAGGATGTCTGTATCAATATTCTAATTTAGGAAATTGGATTACGAGATCCAACTGTTCAATGATCAACATCAGAATAAACGCATTCCATTGGATGTAATGCTAAAACCTTTTCAAAAGCACCACAGGTCTCTGAAGTAGGACGTTTTGCTACACTGAGTTGTGAATGGTTTTCAATAGAAATCAACTAAAGGGTAAAATAATTAAGAGCGAAATGCTTTTTACAGTTGCGCATTTTAGAGGCTTTGATCTTGTACCAATTAATGTTTAATTCTAAATTAACTTATTTATTCTGTAAAATATAAATTGCCTTCTGAAGTAGCCCTAATCGTCTGTGGTGGGTAATTAAATCTAGTTACAAATATTTTATGCTGTTGTATTGCTATTTTTAAACTGTACCGTTAAATAATTTCTAGCCCAAAATTGTTTAATATTTACAGTCACAGTACAACCCTGCTGTTCCGTTAAAACTTCTCTATTCGGTGGTTTGGAGAAAAATCTCATCTAACCCCCAAAACTGCCTAATGGCTTTATATGCTAGCTCAGGGGTTGAGAATACCTTTCACTTTATCTTTATGATATACGAGGTGTAGCTATCGTATGACCAGGCTGATGGTACTACAGATGAACTACCCGCGAGCCAAAGTCATACGACCGATAACTGTTTAGCGCAAACCCTCTTCTTTCGAGTGCCACCACTTCAGGGTCTACAGAGGTCTTAGATCTGCGTTTATATAGTATCCATTTTTTATTTTGCAGAAAAAATGATGTGTTTTAGTAGTGAAATAAATTGTCGCGGAATTTCATAAGAAACTTGGAAAAACGCAACTAAACTTATCTTTTATTAAAAGAAGTATTTGACAATGAATGTTTACCAAGTGCGTGGGTTTTTGAGTGGTTTCAGCGATTTTAAGATAGCCAAGAAGACGTTGAATATAATGCAGTTGTGTTTAAAATTTATCACAAAAATGACAGCATAGACATTACCATTTAGCCATAAATTATGAAAAACAAATTGTATTCTAAAATTGATGTCAGACAGATGCGTCTGTTTTGGGCAACACCAACACCTTGCTGTAATCGCTTCTCAAAGTCCTACATCACGCTCTCCGACAAGTTTTGTATTGATTGTTCTTAATCTCTCTTATGATGAAATCTTTTAATTATTGCAGGGTTCAAGGTTTATCTGCGTAGACCTTTACTTTAGGGTTTTTCCGCAAAAAATAATCACCAACGGAAAGACTCGGGGTAAAAAGAGGCCATGACATAATTACTAAAACGGGAGATTACGTGTAGAGGAACATGCGACGCCCAACGTCTACTAGGGGTTTGGCCGAATATGCTGCGGCACCATCCTGTTGGAACCAAACATTTTTTGTATCGATTCCTCGCTGTCGCAATCCTGCGATCAAAAGGATATCCAACATTACAACATAATTATTCAGAGGTTACTGTTACAGCCGTCACTTTTGCATCTTCAAAAAGAAAGATCAGATTTACCCTAATAGGCTTATAGTGCACGAAGTGGTTACCTTCTCACTATTAAGCAGGTTGACAATCAAAAGCTCATAAAAGTAATAGTACTGGTCGAGTGTAAAATTTTGTGAACACTTGGACGCTCATCTGAAAGACAGCACCTTGTTTTTAAACAAATATCCTTATATTTCAAGTACGGTTTAAGGTTTTGGATTCGTTGCTGACGCATGCATTCTAAAATTCCATTCCCATTTCTTAATTGTATGACGTTTTATTGCTGAACTGTTAACGTAATATTGAAGCGTTATAGAAAGGACCACAGGACGACAATAGCAGACCCATCCGATTTTAAATATTCCTTGACAGTGAACAGACGATGCCTTCGTGCCTACAAAACTATTGTGAATAATTAATGACAGCTTCTCCTGAAAATAACGATCTTGGTCACAACTCGCTCGTCCTCATCCTCGTCTGGACTGACTGTTCAGAAATACCCTTACCATCGACCACACTTTTTATTTTTACGTAAGTAACTGCAGAAGCAACTCCACCGTTTTCTTCGTCAGTTTCAAAAATGACGATATTATCATTATCATGACCTTTATTGTAATACACTTTGAGTTTTAATGTACAAAAGCCGGTTCCTCTACTCATTGAAAGTTGTTTTCTTTTGTGAAATTATGCTGTCTTCGGCTTCTTTATTGGGTCGTGGTTAATGACGTCCCAAAAAGAAAAGGCATTAATGACTATAAACTTAAATAAATTCACGTGGTACTAAAACCAAAAGGATTAGTTGGAGACAGCGAAAATGTGTTTTTCCGATGTTAAAAAAGAGTAATTTTCAAGTTACGTTAAATAGAAAACTACTAATAATATTCGAAAAAAATACAATTACATACATTTATCTCATTTTAAATTTGGCATGTTCTGAAAAAATTGAAAGCAGTTATAATTAATACGAGATCCTCCCCAAACAGGGAATGGACTAGCTATGGAAAACCTAAAAATCTCAGAGGTGTAAGGATAGCTTCAAAGTTACACCAGTAGGCCAGGAAAGGAACAAAACGTTCTTATTATTTTCTTATTTTTACGGTTTTCGCATATAAAATATTGCACTTTTCTCGAGAGAGAATGCAGAAAATGCTTTTTCCAGATCTATAAACTCTATATACACATTTTCCTCTTTTTCTATTGTTTTCTCCATTATCAGTCTCAGAGCTAAAATAGCCTCCCGTGTTCGCCTGTTTAGTCTGAACACAAATTGATCTTCCCCTAGTATTCCTACAGTTCGTTTTTTCATTCGTCTTTGTACAATGCAAGTTAATATTTTTGACACATGTGCTGTCAAACTTACTGTTAGAAAATTTTCACATCTATCTGAGCCTCTCTATAATGTTAGTTGTGAAATGTTTGGGTATCTCGACTGTCTCATGATTTATAGCTGACTAGTTGGAAAAGGCGTTCTGTTACTGCTTGTCCAGCGGCTTTTAAAGTTTCTGCTTGCACCATACCCGTACCTGGTGCCTTATCATTCTTCAGACCCTTTAATGCTTTTAAACTCATCTCTAAGTATAGGATATCCCAAGTCATCCTTTTCAATGTCTGATTCTTGTTTTAATGCTGTTAGTTCTTCGCCGGCACATAAATTCTCTATATATTCTTGTCATCTATCCACTTTTTTTACATTCTCTAAAATTGATGGTTCTTCCCGCATTCCTTATATTTTTACTAACGGTTTTATATCCCTAAAATTTATTCTAATTAGTTGGTATGCTTCGTCTGTCTTTCCTATTTGCATCTTAGTTTGTATCTCTTTGTACTTTTCATCCATCCATTGTTTTTTAACTTTCTTTCTGTTTTCCTGTTTCAACTGATCCATTTTTGTATTTTCGTCTTTCTTCTATTAGATTTGGGATGACATTCTTTGTTGTCCATGGTTTCTTATTGTGTATACCCCAGAATATCTGTGGCCGCTATGTCTAAATTGATTGGATATCTTTATCTTTTAGTTTCTCAAAGCCAAATTACTTTTTTCCGTTCCTTTTTTCAAAATTTTTAAACTCAACAGCGGTGTTTATAATTACGATGTTGTGGTCGGTGCTATATATGCTTCTTGGTGGCTCCTACAGTCTTTTACTTGATTCCTAAACCGTTGTCTAACAAGAATGTAATTTCTTTGATATATGTTGCTATATCCCCTCTCTCCTCCTGGCACCTTCCACGTGTATCGTCTTCCAGTGATGGTTAAATTGTTTTTTGTCGCAAAATTCCAGCAGCCCATTTTCCCGGTCGTTTCTCGTGCTTAAACCAAATAAACCTACTACCGTTCCTTCCCTACCCCCACCTACCACTGCATAAAAATCCCCCGTAACTGCTAAATTTTCATGTCCTTTTACGTATCTTAGTATGTGTTGGATATCTTTATAGATAACTTCTACCTCTTCCTTATTGTAGCTAGAGGTGGACACGTATACTTGCATTATTACTGTATTTAACGGTTTAGATTCTAATCTAACCATGAGTACTTTTTCATTCTTTTGTAAGTAATTTTCTATACGTTGTCTTATCTGTTTTCTCATAACTATCCCCACACCCGAATTTCCCTTCTCTGATCCTGTATGAATTCCCCTAAAGTCTCCACTCCACAAATCTCCCGCCTCTGGCCAGGGAACATCGCTGATCTCTATTATGTCTAGTGCTAATCTATTTATTTCAATTTTCAAGTTTTCTTGCTCTATACTTCTGACATTCCACGCTCCGACTCGCAGAATGTTCACGATTTTTTTTTATATTTTTCGATCACATCGTCCGAAGTAGTCTCCTACCGGAGATCCGAATGGGAGACTGTTTTAACTCCGGCATTTTTTACCCCAGACATGCTTTCATCTTTAATAACAATTTGAGTACCCTGTGTACTTGGGAGATAATGTGGTGGTTTCCCGTTGCCTTCTACATCGCAGTAGTATGTATTAGATTGCCATACCGACCCCTATGGTGCCTGCTACTCTAAGTACCGAAAAACCGCTGCCCTCTTTCGGGGACCTGCCTTAGTCTGGTTCCTCACTAAAAACCCTATTGCTTTAGTTGGATCTGTAGTTTGGCTCTTTAGATCACTAGAACGCGGAAGCCGTTCCACCCGTTCTAGTAATCTCTAACTACTTCAAGCTGCAGGTCCATTCGGAATAGTTTTTCCTGTATAACTTCTTTAAATTCATTCTGTGCCATTACGTGCTTATTTTTGGAGATCTTTTCAGAACACTATATTTCTTTGTTCCTGGTTTTATTTATTGAAATTTTTAGTAGCTATTAAGACCAGTGTGTGTGTAGGGCTAATACTCAAGAGTACGAAAACCTACGAGAGTTTTTACCGCTCCCAGTTTCCTGACGCCCGCAAAATAATGGTTTTCTTGTAAGCGAAATTCCCACTGGAGTCACGATTCGCTTAGTTCAACGCAGGATAGCAAAATCCCATCCCGAGTCGTTCTGATTCAGCTACCTGGAGCACTAATCCGAATCAATAGCTGCAGAAGCGATTTTTTGCGATACAAATTCACTGTCAGATTACAACTGGCCAGTAAACGATTTAAAAATTGTACGTGTGGTAGTGCAACTAGTAGCCGGCTCCGTGGCGTAGTTGGTATGCGTGTGACTACTATGACCAAGATCCCGGGTTTGAATCCCGACACGGTCCGCTTGAAAAATGTTAGGCGAGCAATTTTCACAAAAATGCGCCTTCGTTCGAATGAGAGGTAAAATGGAGATCCCGTATGTGAGTGTTGTCACGCACGTTAAAGATTCCTTACTTGGAACAGCAAGGGTTCGGCAAAATTGAAAATTTTTCCGGTAAAGAAAGCTCGCTTTCTAGCCAATGTAGTACCTTCGGCTGGAGCATTGGAAAATCACATGTAAGGTAGTGCAACTACTAGAAGTCGTTTAATAGTTCAGAAGTATTGCAGTAATTGGTCAATTGTTTTGAAACCAAACAACAGTGAAAGAATAGTTGAAATCTGTAATAGTTATTTTTTTAAAATCCAATTAATTCACTTAATCTAAGGTATTACATATATGTTGCGCCTTGAAATTATAGAATAAAAGACTTGAGTAAGTCAAACCCTCACGATAGCCTTCTGATCTTCTGTACGTATAACATGAGACATGTTAAAGTTAAAAGAATGTTTACGTACAATTTTAACCAAGATTCTGCACAGCAATCTTTAAGGGAGCGTACGTGACAATTCAAATCGACTGGTCTCCTACAGAAATGACTACAGACCAAGATAAATTGAATGAAAATGGGAATAAGAGGAAAGGTCCGCTTCTACAAAACTCACTTCTCAATCATCGGTATAAAGTTTCCATTTTACTCTAGCGACTTCCTAGGGGCGATATCACATTTCTTCTTGCGCAGAACAGTTCATTTTCATTACTCAACGATTTTCAGGGTAGCGTTGAGAGTCAATCGCACAATTCCCACCAGAAAGTCAGGCAACGTTAAGAAAGAAACCCTTAATTAAAGTAATAGTCATTTTCCAAAAGGTATGAAATTCGGTAATATTGCATTATTGGGACAGGGATCTAAGGACGTTAAGAACTCCATTGATTTACTAATTGCTCATTGGCTGAGTGTAAACACCCGTGTCATGCTTATAGAAAGTGCATACAAAAACTTATCAAAGCTTGCGTGTACATTGGAATACAGTTCTTTGATCGGTGACCGATAGATTTTTACAGAGCGAGTTATATATCCCCCAATTGATGTATAAATTATAGAATAGAATAATTAGAAAAGTATTAGAAAGTGTTAAGAAAATGCTAAGTGAAGTACAACAAAGTAATACAAGGACAATTTATAAAGTTTATTAACAGTTCATGAGAACGGATGCAATACTTTGTATCCTAGACGATAGTGACACTGCAGATGACAGGTCACAGACGGTCAAGATACCGTGATTACCTAAAAAGTGAGATTACAACAATGCAGTAATAAATAAAATTAAGAATAAGCAGACATAATATCTGCAAGTTCCCACAGCCATGTGAGGGGGTAGGGACATTATAAAAAGCCCGAGAGCTCCAAGACCCGGCAGTCAGTCAAAGTATTCAGCTTTACTATTGCAGTTGCTTAGGCTACTCAAAATAGTACATTTAATTCAATTTTTCGACTTAATTTAAATCAAGTTTTGTCAAATTCCATAATTAATGTCTGTTTGAAATAAATTTCTTAAGAAGTTTTTTTAAAAACACAGCTCCCAAGGCCCGAACCTTAACTAGCGCCGCTTTAAATAGATGAAAAGTCCAGGAGAGTCATTAAACAAATCTACAAGAACAAATGCTGATATCTATAACGCTCGCACGTTAGACATTTATTAATTTCAAGTATTTGAGAAGCGTTAGCAAGAAAATATTCTTATAAAATTTTATAGAAGCTTGGATAATTTACAGTTAATAAAGGGGCATTTGTAACATAATGTTAAATCATGACAAGTAAATAAACTAAAAAGCAACTAGTAAAATTTTATATAAACAGTAATGACAATAGAGATTTTACACTACTCGTATTCAATTATAAAAGATACCTATAGAAATCAGGACACCATTGCCCAAAATAATATTTATCTCAATTCCAATAGAGGTTTAAGAAACAGCAACGACCATAAAATCATAAAAAGTCGTAATATTAACGATCCTTCACACCAACTGAAGACATTGAACTTGACTCTAAAAGAGCTTTAGACGTATAATGAGGGAGAACTAAATTAGGAATTTATCAAAAAGAAGGAAGCTGTAATAGAACGATTAAGCTTGAAAGTGCAGTCAAAAAAGAACCAAATAACAGACGTGTGTAAGTAAGCCCAGGGCATCAAACAGGAGATCAACGGCAAATTTTTTGAGCTGTGCTAAAAGAATTGACAAACAAGTTTAAACGCGCGTGTTTTGCGTGGATTCTAATTGCGTCAGTGGTGCGAAAATATGCGATACCAGCATTCACTCAATTATATGTAAACGTTAGATATAAAATCACTAAAATTGGAAACTAATTAGCCAAGGAAATAATCATTCAATCAGTGGAGTAACCCAAAAACCCATAAATTACTAAATTATATGTACTTCTCTGAGCTTTTCTTGTTGTGTTTTAGCTGATGTTTGATAAAAATGTACGCAAGAACATGTAAATAGAATTGTAACGGTTTTGTTGAGCGACGGAATTAGCTTCGTATATATAAATATAGGATTATTGAAATTGGATAGGAAGTTTACAACTTTTAAAACGCAAAGTAGGACGTGCGTATTTAACGAGAGGCGAGCTTTAAATGTAAGATGCATTGCGAGTAAATTTTTGTGCTACTTTCATATTTTTAATGGACCTGGGAATGGCGAAAGCAGAAGATGGTATTGTGCTATATATCTCTAAGACTGGTTATTAAAGACATTTCTAAATAAACGGATTTCAAAATGTCGTATAAAGCAATTTAGGAGCCTAATACAATGAAATGGTAGTGTTACTTTCAAATTAGTGCTTTTTAAGAAGTTTTGTTGATAATGCGCAGCCAGTTCTTTAAGGTTAATGTCCGTGCAATTATATTATCGTCAATTATTGTTAATAGAGTTTAACCTTATAAGGAACTTTATTTTGAGTTAGTTATAAGATAGATAAAACAATTATTGTGAGGATATCCAGTTGCCCCAATGACAAAGTCGCATGTAGGAGAGGCCGTTATTTTGAGAATTTTTGTAATTTGATAGAAAGTCAAGGAGTAGTTTCAAAAGTGTGAGTTTATGAAAACTAAAAGATGTGGGAAAAAGATTTAGAAAAACTGACAGCAAGGAGACATGAGTAGGATCGGAAGTGATGGTAGCTAAAGAGGAAGGAGGAGTGATATTACATAAACCGTTACGGAAGTTGGGTACACATTGTACAGACTTAAAAAATCAACACCAACTACAAACTGGTGAAAAACTTTAGGAATTACGAGGACATCGATAGTTGTGGCCGAATTCTAGAGGGTCATAGATAGAGAAACCGTACCTAGGATGGTACATTTCGAGTTGTCAGCAAAAGCTCAGAAGGAAGAAGAGAAAGTATGAAGGGTTTAAGGAAATAAACGCAAACTATTCCAACTGGGACCGCCAAGCATAGTATTGGTAGCTTCGGAGTCTAAGAGAACTGTGAAAAGAATACCATGAACGTGGATGGACAAATAAGGATGCTCGTCGTCACGAATTTCGCGCACATAAATCTAGCACAAAACGGGACTAATCGTTGAGGTCAGAAAACAGAATCCGATAATAACAAAAAGATTAGAAGTGAAACGCCAAGTGGCGGTTACCCGTAAGACGAGCAAACCAGTAAGAAAAAAACGAATTCAGTAACAAAATGCTCGCCCCAATTACGGTAGCAAAGGAAACGACAGAAAGAAAAAGAAACCAAATGCCGCGCTAAACACAGTCGGAGACTGAAAGAGTTAAAGGACGTAATGACAGTAAACACAAACCAATTCGCCATTTGTAGAACATCTGTACCTAGGGGATAAATAAAAGCAAAAACACGTATAAAATATAACTCTAATAAGTAACCTCTACGAACCTAGATGGCACAAAATATGAAATTGCTGGTGTAAAGACGAGCATTCCTTACTACACAATAATATGACGAGTTCAGGTTGCATTTATTGAATTCGATGGAACATGGAAAAGAGGACGATGAACTTAAAACTATTTCAAACTCCAAATATACCAATAGGCCTAAATAACTATAAAAATTAATCTTACCCACCCACTTGCTAGATGTACGTTGACTATAACGATGATGGTCTCGTATCACTAGCAGTTACTATACCTAGTATATAAAATAAATATTTACAATAGCGCACTTAGGCGCAATCAACCAATCAACACAAATAATTACTCATAACACAACCGATGGATAATTGTCAAGGCTATCTACAACTGGGAATCTATTAACACAGTTATCTATCAACATAAAAGCATTATCATACCAAGAAACACTAAATCTTTATTCTAACAATGGCAGTATTAAGTAAAAAAAACAACGTGTTGCTCATTATCTCTGTTTATTTACCTACTACCAGCAAATCCACGTATTGTAAATAAAGGAAGCACTCGTACCTGTTGGCATTTATAAATGTTGATTCAGGTAGACTTTTGAGAATTTTGGGTAATTGCTAGATCCTAATCGCGCCATAGCTTCATCTGCATACTATAGCATTGTAATTTGAATAAGGGCCGCTACACTTGCGGTCACGTCCCCAATGCTCCACCCGAAGGTACTACATTGATGCAGCCAAAGAAAATGTGTTGTAACAACAATGTTAAATTTCTGTATTACGACCAAGTAAGTATTAGTTTAAAGAACCTAACAGTGTGGGAGTAAAATTTTCGACTCATAATGTGCGGTGTAAGTTCAAAAAATATTGGCTACAAACCAGTTTGAAAATATTAACATTTCTATTAAAGGATCATCACCTACTAGTTGCAAAAAAAATAAATCCCCTTTTTTTCAACATACGAATTTTGAAATTACCCGATTGAGTCTGTATTAGTTATTATAGAAGGAACAACGTCAACTAGTGCCATAAATATAGTGAACTCGTTCAACTAATGTATTAATAAAATAGTTTTCTGAAGAATAAACAGGAAAATTCTATATAGAATAGAAATAATTGTACGCATATTGTTATCATTCAAAGATAGCACGACCTCTTTCCTTAATTACAGCTAAACTAGCAGCATTCAGAAAACTCTTATCAAACACATGTCTGAATAAGAAACCAAGATGTAGTATAAATATATCGACATGCGGATTAAGTTAAACACAAGCACAGCGGGTTGCCTAACTGAGCTAACTTGACATAATGAAAGTCTAAGCACACCCATATATTTAAATAAGTAGAATAAAATAGTATTTCTTTAAATTCAGTAGGTAGTAAAATTATCAATATGAAATTGGATGTAACAGGCATTAACTTCTAACCCTGTGGTCAGATGAGTTTTTAATTTGGGCCTAAATTTTAAGCAAAACTTTTAAACTGAGACCGAATCTCATGTTGAAAATAGTTTTAACTTTTGCGATGCGTGAAAGCAAATGCAAGTTCTATATCCTTATCGGTAGCTCTACACAGCTGCCACGCCGTATCTATTTTAATACCCAAAAAATAATTGGGATTAGATTTTTGCTAAACCTTTGGTTTTTAGTTAAGCATTTCGTTCAAATAGTTTCAACTTTTTCAACAGCATGAAGCATGACAGGACTTTACTATTAATAATTTATAAATGCAACCAAAGACATGGGCGCAAATGAACGAATTTAACAAGTTTTACGAGCAACATAAAGCAGTACAAAATAGTCTGTCGCCCTTCATGGCAAATTTGTTCATGTCAGGGGTAAAATTAAGTTTAAAAACTAGAAATAATTTCCAGTAATTATCTTAAGTTGTGTGATTAGTATTTTTTCGTTTTTAATAATTCCAAATATGATATTGACGATTTTGTTAAAAAGGTGAATTCAAACGCTAAAGTTGTTGACTACAAATTTAAAAATGCGCAATTCTAATGATTAAAATTTTAAAATCCAAAATTTTTTGTTTATAGAAAAGAAACCAACATAAATAGCTTTACTTTATCTTTCAGTCACCACCGCTTATAACATAACTAGTATTTTTAATTTTTTACTATTGGACCAATTAATACCACAACAAACAAAAATATATTAAATGGGATACTTGCACAAGCAAATAGCGAATTAAAATAGCATTTTGTGATATTATAGATAATATTCGTAGAAAATGTAATAATAGAAATTACTTTCGAAGAGTAACGAAATGTGAAAACAGTAAATCAACTATTTAACAACGGTCAAACATAACGACAGTGCAAACACGTCAAATTCCTTTTCATTAAACCACTATAAGTCTTTGCAAGATATTTGATCTAGTTAATTTTAAAAGTGCCTTTAGTTGTATAAATAAAATTAAAAATTTGTTAAGTGACCTAGAAGACAAAATGAACAAGTTGCAGAAGTCTGAAATTTATGAGATTAGTTGTTCTTGTTTTCGATTGGGACGTTTGAAAAATATGTTAATCAAACTAAGATAAATGTAAACTATCTTTAAAGAACTTATTACTTTTTAAATTGTGGTAACTGTGAATGATCTCAAGTCGTCGTATTTTTAAAATTGTTAAACCCTGTGCTGACGTATACAAGATTTAACTAATGCTAACAAATCCACATTATTTTAAAAATACAGCGCATAACTGTAAAACGTATACAAAAGAAAAATGTTAGTTACAGCATAATTTTAAAAAAATCAGTTCAAAATTAATATTTTTTATTACAGAAACTTTCGTGAAACTTTTAAACTTGCCTGAAATTCAATGCTGCTACTAAAATGTACTTATTGCAGTCAAGACTCATTAATAATTCAGTAAGTCTTCAGAAACAAATCTGGAACTAAAGCGCTGCAACACAAACGGAATTAATATCAACATGCATTTGATATTTCAAGCATCTAGAGTTTCCGTTCTCAGAAACTTGTTTCCAGATCTCTTGAATATAATACATGTACTGAATTATTTAAAAGTTGACAACGACACGCTGGAGTTAGTGCGTAAATATTTCATCAAAAGAAAAATGGAAGACAAATGGACTTCAGCTAATGTTAAGCAAATATGGACGATAATCAGGTGGGTTTTTCACGTCCTAAACGGCAAAAAATAATCGTCAAAGACCCAGCTAATCTAACTGATCAATAAATAGCTATTTTTTAACACATTCAGGTGCTGAATATGACTTTGAAGAAAGTGAAGACGTATATATACCAAATGATGATGGTTTCGTCAGAATCTGGCTCTAATTCCGGTAAACATGTCTTTACAGTATTATATACTGTAAATTATTTAGTTATTTCAAAAAATGACGACAATGTGACGGTTCCGGTATATAAGCAGTTGACTGCAAATAATGTAAACGAACCTCACGCAGATGATTTACAAACCCCACATATGAAATTGTGGCTAGACAACCCTGATCTGAAACAATTCACTTTACAAGAGGGGTTGAATTGTTGGTCCAAAAACCCCAAAGTGGTCTTGTTGCTGTTTACTTCATTCTTATAGCCGACGAAAAGCTTTCTGATTTAATTATTACAGAGACAAATAGATATGTGAAGGAACTATTTTTGACGGGAGTTGGCGCAAATTCTAGGATAACTCGTGGAAACTCCTTACAGTTCCAGAATTACATACATTTATTGGATTGTTGATGCACATGAGGACTTGGAGAAAAAACTATTGGAAACTTGATGCTCTTTTTAATTTAAAATGTTTTCATGATAGCATAAGTTGGGATCACCATTTAATCATTCTTAGGTGTCTGCATTTTGCTAAAAATCTTACAGGACAAGCTGCTATTGAGGATAGAATTTATAAAATTACTTGAATTCTTCAACAGTAAAATGCACTTGACATATCAGCCAAGAAAAAACCTCTCGCTTGATGAGTCAATGATACTGTGACGAGGACGATTAGTTTTCAAGCAATTTATCAAACGCAAACGTCATAAGTATGACATCAAGTTGTACGTTTTGACAGAGTTTGATCGCATGGTTTTGAACAAGAATATATACACTGGTGCATTCATTAGAAGAGAAAGGCCATTCAAAAAAAGTTGTACTGCATTTAATGAAAAATTATTTTGGATATGGTCATTCGCTATTTATTGACAATTATAACATAGCAGTTCATCAAGCTGATTGTTTGAAAAATAATACGCATTGCACAGAAACGTTAAATCCAAAACGTCGGGAACATCATTAGGGGTAAAAGAAGCAAATTTTAAAAAAGGCAAGTCTATAGGAAAATACATGAATGATATTTTAGTTGGAAAATGGAAGGACAAGGGGTTTGTTTGTACCTATCTACAGAGTTTGAAAAAACTTTAACGGATACTAAAATAAAACAGGACAGAATATAAATAAACCACTACCGATTTAAAAATATAACGATTATATGTGTGGCGTTGATCGCAAGAACCAGACGTTAGCATACTACCCTTGCGAGAGAAAAACGTTGCGTGGTTTAAAAAGTTGGCGATTCATATTTTTTATTTAATGATGTTAAATTCCTATTATATATTCAATAAATTTTCTTGCAAAAAAATGTCATTGTACGATTTTCGCTTACATGTCATTAGACAACTACTATATAAACCAATTAATCCGATGAAAGCAACAGCAAACTTTCAACATCTTCCAACTAAAATAATAACTAAAAATAAGAAGGGAAAAACTTAAGAAAAAATGTAAAATTTGTACAACAAAAAAATTAAAAAAGGATACAATATTCAAATGCAACATATGCCCAGATAAACCTGGCCTATGTTTAAACGAATGTTTTACGTTGCATCATCAGTAGTTTTGATTATGGTTTATGTTTATTTTTGTTCCGGGTTTGGTGGTTTGTTTTTATGTTATCTACAGCACTAATTTCTTTTTAATCATTAATTGTTATTTTAATAGGTTTAACATCTTTCTAATGTTCGTTTTACTTAGTTACCTTTAATTTTTAAACTTTTTTGTTTATCTGCCTTTTAGAATTAAAAACGATTAATTCGTGTAATGTGTTTGCATTTTTAATCTTTTAATTTTCAATTTTTTATGTTTAATTGATATGTTATGTAATAATAAACTTGTTTTTTCATTCAATAGAGTACTGCTCTTCACGGAGGATAACGGCCTAAATTGTAAAGCGCGGATCCGCGTCCTATAGAATTACCCAATAACATTTGTTCCCGAGTGCTCACTGCGCAGATCCTAGTCCTTTTGACAGTAAGTCTGATCTTGACATGTGGTACCAATCCATGCAATCTCAACCACTTTCTATATATTTAATGTAGCAATTTACCATAAACGCCAGTCAGCTCCTGGTGAAGGTGGTCCAATGCCAATGAGTAGTGAACTTGTCAAAAAACACAATTTCTTGAAATTACGTATGCTCGATGGAAGCAAACATGAGACCTGGAGTGACGCGGTGAGATGACTCTGTTAGTTTAGAGTAAAGTCAGAGCTAATAATAAACAAATAATGCTGCAAATTAGTGGTTATAAACAAAACATCGTAAATATTCATTAATTAGTTGTGTGTTGCGCGCAAAAATTACATTACTGCCAATTACAGGCCTGGACCTTTTTAGCCATCGTTTTTAATATTAATTTAGGTAGTTACTATTGCACTGACCAAGCAATGCAGTAATAGTATTTTTGCATCAAGGATATGAAATAGACGTTTATGTCCTGAGGACGACGATGTTTCAAACCTGTGGATTTCCGGACCGAGGGTCTGTAAGTCTCCCAAAGTGCATACAACTTTTTATGTCGTCGCATTAGTTTGTTATTGCCTTTAGAATGTAAGTAATATTGAGAAAGATCCTAAAACTTAATTTGGTTTTCATTTTATCATAGCGGCGCTTATCGTTCCTACGGAATGTCACATTTGTAGGCATATACAAATTTGCTCGTTAAACTTATGAAGTCAAAATGCAGGAGAGTTTTAAATTTTCTGACCAAATTGAAAACAATTGAAAAAACAACACGAAATTTATTACCGAAGAAATCGAGAGACGTCTACGACAAAACATATAACAAATTATTAAAAACTATAATAGAACACTGTAAACCTGTTAATGAAATTGTGCTACTTAGATACTTCGACGATCTCCCTGAATCATTTTGTCCGAGCTCCTGATAGTTCGAATATTTAAGGTTAAAGAAACCTTTAACGGTAAATAAGATTATTAACGTTGCCAATTACCATAAATTATGTAAATATTTGACGCATGAGTTTAAAGGGTACTATCCGAAAAAAGTCCAAAGCTATGTCCAGAGAAAGTATTCTAAAATTTAATCATGAGGCACCGAATAAGACGTTCTTGATCATCCAAGTGGCTTATCATTGAGAGTATTTTGTGGATATCGAACTCGAGAACTTGTAAATTTGCTAGTTAATTACATAGAAGATCAAAAATCAGTTTTCGTGGTAAATGTACCCGAGACAAAATCTGATAAAATTTGCGTTTTTACCATTATTAACGAAGACAAACAATAGTTTAAAGCTCATAAGAAGATAGATATCCTTACGGTCTTATGGTTGTTCAAAACCGAGATTTTTTTTGAATTACAGGTGGTATCGATGTAACACACAGCCAGTGGAGAAAATACAGTTGGAAAACTATCGTCCATGATTGCAAAATATCTGAGTTTGTGCGATTCAGAAAAGTAGTAATTTAAATATTTACCTACCGCGTGAGGGTATCCAATTAACAATAAATACTAAATGGGAAGGACCTCTAACACTATAGTACCCTCACGTTTCGGGACATTGCCTTGCAAGCTGCTGCAGTCGGTGAGAAGGGGAGGTTCATTAAACAACAACACACTAAGACAAAATTCCAATTGTTTTATTAAATGGGCTACTAACTAACTTAACCTAATTACATATGCATACAAAATTATACAGTAATTAACATTATTTACAATAGGGCGCCACCATGGAAATTAAACGGCCCATGGACCGATCGCGGTAATAGCTCTCGTCGCACTTTGTTCGTGGCGATGAACCAAGATTGCAGGACAGAAAATACTTCACTTCACAGGGGCAAATCTTTTAAAGTCTTCGGCTAGCACAAACACAACTTAATTAAACAATTCTAAAGTCCTTATTTTATGAATATTAACAACAGTTCTGGGCGCAAACACCCCAATACATATAATTAATTAACGCTACCGTAGTCTACTTAACATGCATACTGAAACGACCTTCCTTTAATCACGGGGTCATCAATAACAGGAAAAACACAACCTTCACACGGGTCAAATAGTACAGTAACGGAATTCGTGGTTTAGTTATTACAAGCCTCGGACAAGGTCGAAACACAATAAAATAGGAAACTCTTCTAAAGATGCGGTCTTTAAACAATAACTTAACGGGATTAAATTACTTGAACGGAGCTTTAACCCGAAGTTGTATGTTATGGAAGCCGACAGATATTGTGTTTAAACAAATAAATGACTTATGATGCATAACACAGCCTTGAGTTCATAGTAATACCATATATAATAATTACTTACTCAGAGAAATAAACTAACTTTGAACATAACGGCACGCACTTGAATTCAGAGAAATAAAACACTTACTCACTCTTGCAAGTCCGCGAGCTTTAGACTCTAACGCGAGTTAAAGTTCGGGCCTTTGGAGCTGGTTTTTTAAAAACACTTTGAAACTTTAACAATATTTTTATTAGTTAAAATTTGAATAACTTGTACATAATACTAAAATAATTATTGTACTAGTGAGTAGCTCAAACAACGAAGTATGGAGTTTGGAGACTGACTGCCGGGCATTGAGCTCCCGGGCCTTTTATAATAACCTGCCCCTCACACGGCTGTGAGAACTTGCAGATCTCATGTCTGCATTTCTCTTTAATTGTACACTTTAATACAATGTAACAACTTAATTCTAAGTAATTGCGGTCTGTTGACCGCCTGTGACCTGCCACCTGCAGTATCACTGCCCTCACGGATGCAAAGTTGCATGTCCGTTCACATGAACTGTCGATAACCTCTCTGGGTTATCCTTGTGTTACAATGTTGCATTGAACTTATACTTTTACTTAATAATTTCTAATAATTCATATTAGATTCAATACATCAATATATATAGGTAATTGGGGGATACATAACTCCTCCCACCGTAAATGAAAAATTAAAGGTTTTCTTAATTTTTAAATACATAAAATACATTATTTAAATTCATTTAAAATTTATTGTTTCTAAGGGTATACTTATTGTTTCCTTTTTTCTCTTTGTTTCCTTATATCTAGAACTGTTTCCTTCATTCTTATATCTAAGGTACATTTTGTATAATACATACATGATTACAAAAATTATTAAAATGATCAATACAATTGTCCAAACACTTATATTATTATAATGTAACTTTGGCGTTTTGAGTTCACTTAATTGTTCTTTATAACTTTCCACTAATTTCACGGCGTGGTTGAGATCGTCTAAGTCTAGATGCTCTAGCTTCATAGGTTTCTTGTTTATTTCTTCGTCTTCTTGTTGTATTTTGAATTGTAGTTCCGGTAGGTTTGCAAGTTTCTTTGTTGCTATGGGATCTTGATAAACTCTGATTACTTCATCTTTCAATTTCACATAACAATCTTCTTTGAGGGTAATTAGTTTGCTTCCGATTAATGCTTGGTTATTTTCATCTTGGTTGCAGTGGATGGTTGCTATTACTTCTGTTGGGAAAATGGTTATCCATTTGTTATCTGTAACTTTTTGAATTTTCATATTAGTTATTTGTACTTGTTTGGTTTCACAGTTTTCGTAGTGATTTGAGAATTTTAATAGTTGTACTTCACAAGGGCTGTCTTCCTTAATGGTTGTTGTCGCCATCGATTGACATAAATATTGGTTTGGTGTTACTTCCGTACATTTTTCGTTTGTATAACCATATCTCAGTTCATTTAGGGATAGGAATTTGGTTTTGGGTATGATTACTTGGTATGTGCTAGTAACTTTCGTTGGAAAAGCAAATAAATGATAATATTGATAATTGTTACTTTCTACTATTGGAATTTCTATTAAAAATACTATTTCGTTTTTCTTAATGTTGCTAAAATTTGTTACATTAAAGTAAGGGTTGATATTATTTGAGTAAATATTGTATTTTGTATACTGCCTAGTTTATTGGTAGTATACCGGGGTTGTTCTTTATTTATTATTACTTGGTTGTCCGTTCTACCTGGGTGGATGTTGACGGTAAGGGTGATGACTGTCCATCTGAAATTACAGGGTGTCTTAGATTTTTTAAATGAATGTATTTAGTTATTTTACCGTTGTCTACTACTGCTATATTTTTATCTGATATTTTCTTAATTTTAAATGGTCCTAAATTTCTGGGTGCTGTTTTATGTCGCTTGCTTTGAAAGTTTTTCTCATATACGGTTTGTCCTATTGAAAATTTATTTGAGTCGGTATTTTTATTTCGGGTTGTGGTGATACGTTCTTTATCGTTTTCTAGTTTATCTTTTACCTTGTCGTAAGTTATTTTTAGTTTCTGTTTGTGATCTTTCGCATATTGTTGATATACTTCCTTGTTGTAGTGTATGTCATAGGGATTTCGTGAATCTGAATGTCCTAATGTTAATTCTAAGGGTGTAAAATTTGTTGATGAGTGAATTGTGTTATTATAGGCGATTAGTGCGTATGACATTAAATTGGTTATATGTTCCTTTTTATAATTTATTCTTAATAATCGAATTTGTTCTAGCAGGGTTAAATGTAATCGTTCGATTAGTCCGTTTGATTCGGGGTGGTTTTCCGTTATGAAATGAATTTTTATTTTGTGAAGTTCTAAAGTGTTTTGTATTGTCTCGTTTTTAAATTCGCTACCATTGTCTAAAGTGATTGATTCGGGTGTTCCGTAAAATGTGAAATATTGTAAAATCCTTGGGTCACGTCAATGCTATTTTTGGATGTGATTGGTATTGCTTGGCCTATTTTTGTGAATGCGTCTATAATTGTTAGATAGTTTTGCGCTTCTACTACTAGAGTATCGGCATGAAGTTTTGAAATGGTTTGTCGGGTGTTTTGGTTAACATTAAGGGTATCTTTGGGGGTTTCCTATCGTATTTTGCTCTGTCACATAGTTCGCATTGGTTAATGAAATCTGTGGTCAAGTCCTTCATGTCTTTAAAATAATAGCGTCTTACAAGTTGTTTTATTGTTTCGTTAATTCCACGATGGTTGGTTTTTCCTTCGTGTTGATTTCTAATTACATCGTTTATTTCGTCAGGGTCGTCTAGTGTTATTAGTTTTCTAGTACATCTGATGAGTTCAGGTCCAGAGTTATTGAATAATTTAATGTATAATTCTGAAAATCTTTGGTATAAATGTTCGGTATTGAAATAGAAATAAAATCGTTTTTTCTCGGGGGTGTATTCTTTTAAAATTTTAATTATTTGTTCCTCGTTATCATCTTTTGTTATTTGAATTTGATATATCTTTTTGTTATCTACTTTTGTATATTTTACTGGATTGGGGTTATTTAAAACTTCGGTTATTATAAATTGATTGGGTTTCATATCGATTGCTTCGTTTAAAATTTTAATCGCGTTTTTTGGTTCTTCGTTTTGTGTCGAATGTATTGTGTCGCTCTCGTCTGGATCTTCCCTTATTTCTGCTTCGTCTACGTTTCCTATAATGGATTCCGTTTCTAATGCATTGAGTTGAATTCTGCTTAAAGCGTCTGCGTTGTTGTTATAAATTCCCTTTTTATATATAATTTCGTAATCATACTCTTCGAGTCTGATTCTCCATCTCTGTAATTTTGAATTTGGTTCTTTCAGTTTGCATAACCATACTAGTGGTCTATGATCGGTGTATATGTAAAATTTTCTTCCGTATAAATAAGGTCTAAAATATTTTGTTGCCCAAATTATGGCTAATAACTCTTTTCTATAGTGCTATATTTTGTTCGGTTTCATTTAGGGTTCTGGATGCGTAGCTGATAGGTTTATCGCTACCTACTTTTCCTTGGCTCAATACTGCGCCTAATGCTACATTCGATGCGTCTGTCGTCAGTATAAATGGTTTTGTAAAGTCTGGGTATTCTAATACAGGGTGATTCGTTAATATGTTTTTAATTTTGTCTACGGCTTTGATAAATTCCGGGTGTGTTCAATTTTGTTTCCTTTTTAAACAATTTGTCAGGGGTTTGGTTATCTGAGCGTAACCTTTAATGAATTTGCGGTAGTAACCACTAAGTCCTAGAAATCCTTTGATTTCTTTGTTTGTTTTGGTAATGGGTAATTTAGAACTGCATTTGTTTTGTCTGGATTTGGCATTACTCCTTGGGGTGTTATTACATGTCCTAAAATGATACTTCTTTTGTAAAATTCACTTTTGTCTAATTGTACTTTAAAATGTGCTTGTCTAAGTCTTTCGAATACTTCTTCAATCTTTCTATGTGTTCTACCAATGATGTGGAATAAACTATGATGTCGTCAAGGTATACAAGGCATTTTCATTTTGTATTCCTCGTAGTATATTGTCCATGACTCTCTGGAAAGTAGCGGGTGCGTTCTTTAATCCAAATGGCATTCGTTTGTATTCGTAATGTCCTCTAGGTGTGCTGAAGGCTGTTTTTGATATGTCTTTTCTTCCATCTCTACCTGATGGTATCCTGATGCTAGGTCTAATGTTGTAAAATATTGGCATTTGCCTAATTTGTCTAAAATTTCGGTTATATTTGGTAGTGGATATTTGTCATCTACCGTTTTTCATTTAACTTTCTATAATCTATTACCATTCTGTACTTTCTCTTTCCGGTTGCGTCTAATTTCTTAGGTACTATTAACACGGGGCTGCTCCATGGTGAATTGGAGTGTTGGATTATGTCTTGGTCTAATAAGTCTGCTACTTGTCTGTCAGCTTCTTCTTGGCTTGCATGAGGTAGTCTGTATGCTTTTGTAAAAATTGGTTTATTGTCTGTTAACTCGATATTATGTTTTACTGTGTTGGTGAATGTTAATGGTATTCCTTCACAATGGAATATGTCTTGGTATTCAAAACATAAGTTCTTAATTGCTCTTTCTTCTTCTTGATTGATATCGGTGTTGAAGCGGATGTTAGTTAAATTTTCTCTTAACATTTCGTCATGTTCTATTGGGTTGTAGTTATTTTCTAAATTCTCGTCTATTTCCATTTCGTTAAAATTTAGTTCTTCTATGTTAATTGGGTCTGTCAATGATAATTCTACGGGATAGTCGTTTGAATTTAATATTGTTGTGGTTGCAAAGTTATCTTTTATTTGTACTAAGGCAGTTGGGGTTTCTACTCCTTGTTGAAATGTCATATGATTTATTATTCCTAAATTTTGTTAGATTTTACTGGGATTTTATTTTTCTTTCCGTTCGGGGTTCTATAGTGTATTTTTGTTCAACTTGTGTGTTTTGAAATTTAATTGGGATTTTTCCGTATTTTGTCCTTAATAAGCGATTTTTAATGTCAATGTTGGCTCCTAATTTTCTTAGAAGGTCCATTCCGATTAATCAGTCATATTTGTCGTTAAATTCGAATACACAAAATTTATGTTTCATTTTAACATTAAATGTTCTCGTTAAGGGTATATTTGCTACGAATTGGTGTAGTGTTGTTTGATGAGCTGTTTTGATTTTGAATGGTTCTCTTTCTACATAATCTAAATAATGTTTTTGTACGGTTCTGGGGCTAATTAATGTTTTTGATGATCCGGTGTCGATTAATAGTTTGAATTTGGCGTGGGGTATTTCTATGTATGGTAATACTAAGTGATTTATGTTATTTAAGTTTATTAAATTTGGTTGTCTATGAACGGGTCCATTTGAAAATTTGAGTTCGAGTTTTCTTCATCATACTCCTCGTAAGTTTCGTATTGTTCGTCACGTTCGTAAGTTTCTGCATGGTTTGTTTCATTGTTCGTAGGTGTCTCAATGTCATTATTCTGGTCAGTGTCAAATTTTTCTATTTCTTGATGAAATAATTCTTCCGATGTAAAATTACGTTTCTGATGAGGGTTTGGTCGGATATGTGTTATTTTTGTGTTTTGTCTGGTGTTACCAGATGAGGTGTCCATTGGTGTTGGTTTGTAGTAATTGTTAGGGTTGTTATGAGTATTAGTCATTGGTGTATTTCTATTAGGGTTTGCATTGAATGCTGGTCTTTGTTGGTTTAGGTTTTGATTAAATCTTGGTTGGAATGCTGGTTTCGTAAAAGTTGGGTTGAATGTTGGTCTTGAAAAATTTTTAAATTGATTATTAAAATTGGTATTGTTAAAACTTGGGTTGTTACTTCGCGGTTGATTTGTTTGTGCGTTAAAGGGTGTGAATTTTTGTTGAGGGATTGTTTGTCTTGTAGCTTGTATAGTTTTTGTTGGTGAATAACTTTTATTCGCGTTGGGGTTGTATAGTCTGTTGCGGTAATACATTACATTTTCTTCTTCTATTACTAGGCTCATAGCTTCTTCTAGATTTTGGGGTCGTTGGAATCTGATTTTATCCGATAGTCGTTCTGGTAAAGCGTTTATGTATGTGTCTAGTGCCATTTCGTCGTACATTTTTGTTTTTAAATGTCTAACGTTTTGATCGGATTCTTCAATTTTTAATTTTGTTAAAATTAAACTTCTCACGTCTTGGCATTTCATTCCGAATTGGTAGGGGGATTGATTGTGTTCCATTCTAAGGTTTATTAGGTCTCGTACCAGGCATTTTATATTACGTTGGTCTCCAAAATATGCAATTAGTAGCTGTTTAAACTGGTCCCATTCCGATAAGTCGTCCCTACTGGCGATTAATGTTAGTGCCCTTCCGGCTAGTTTACTTATTACTAAGCGTATAAGCAATGAATTTCTTGCGTCATCTCCGGGTTTGTAAAGGTTTTTAGGAACATTTCACATGCTCCAATGAAATTTGAGAGATGGGCCTGCGTGCCATCGAACGTCTGAATTGTCTCTAAATAGAGACGTAAGTCTGTGTTACTCATGTTGGTTAAGGGCTGTTTTCGATTTTTTGGAAATTTCAAAAAAAAATTATTTTTTTTTTTAATTAAGCTTTATTTCGTTATTTGTAATGTTACTTTTGCTTCGGATTTATTAATTTTCCGTTTGGGTTGTAAAATTTCAAATTTTGTAGAAATTGGGGTTGGTTCTGTTATTTGTAGCGTTTATTATGCTTTGGATGTATTAATTTTTCTTTTGGATTAAGTAATTTTGAATTTTGTAAAAATTGGGGATGATTTTCCTTTTTATGACGTTATTTTTGCTTTGGTTTTTTAAATTTTCCTTTTTAGATTGGATAACTTAGAGTTTTGTAAAAATTGATGTTGATTTAGCTATTTGAAACGTTAACTTCGGTTTTGGTTTGTTAATTTTTCAATTAGATTAGGTACATAAAGATTTGGTAAAGGTTGATGTTTATTTCGTTATTTTTCGGCGTTATTTTTTGATTTGAATTTGTTAATTTTCAGTTTGGATTGGGTGGATAAAAATTTGGTAAGAATTTGAGATTAATTTCGTACTTGTAGTATTAGATTTATTAATTTTAAGTTTATATTGCGTCGAGTTATTTTAAAATCGTAGTCGTTGTTTATTTATTTTTAATTACACAATGCGGTGATGTATTCACGAGATTTGTATTCAATAATGTTGAATTTATTTACCGTAGTCCTGGATTAATTGTTTTTATGCAGCTTTTAGTTCGTCTTGAGTTTTTGCTTCTTAAGGAATCTTAAATGGATGGGTTTATTCTCGTTTAGCTTTGTTTTGGTTAAATTCTGTTAATTAATACTCTTTCCGTGGGTTTTACTGAGTTGCGTAAACGTACAGTTCGTCGGTCTTGTGTTCTACTTATAACTTAAGGTTGATTACTCCTGTGCTTCATGGTTGAAATTGAATACTTAAGAATGTAATCTTCCTTACTTTGTTACGTACGTTGAGTTAATTGCACTTACAGGTGTTAGTTTATGGAATTAGATAATTGACTTTCCGTACTCGCTAATGTAAAGTGTTATGTCTGTTTTATTTTTAGATCTCTCGGTACTGCTTGACTTGTAATTGAACTCTTCGTTATGTGCGTTTTCAGGTTTACAATTATGAGCGTATGATAACGTTTTAGCGTTTTAATTAAAGATTCTTATGATGACCGTTTTACTGCACTTTATAATGCTGATTAATTAGTTGAAAAACGTTTAGAGTTTATTGCAATTGTACACGCTTTTATTAATATAGAAACTGCGTCGATTTTATTATCCCGTGTATGATGCAAATTGAAATTATACTGAAAGTTAAAAGTTATTTCTTTAGTACTGTGCAAGGATTCTGAAAGCGATTTTAATAATGATATTGCGTTGTTAAGCTATACTTTAATACTGAAGGTTGAAAGTTATTGCACTTCTCTGATGTTCTAAGTGTATAAAAGATGCGAGCTTTGTTTTCTTAGGTGGTTTTAAGTTACCGTATTTTTAGTTAATGCAGAATGTTCTTGTGATTTATTCAGTATTATAGAGGTCAATGGTTTAGTTAAACGTTCTGTACTGCTTGTTCGAATTAGCTTTGAAATTGAATTGCGTTCTGTGTTTTTATTTTATCGGATTGAAACGTGGGTTTGAATCGCGGTAATTGATGTTTCTTATTTTGGTGTTAGTGAATGTGCGCCTGTTTATTTTTGGATTATTTTGAGTTCGTTCTATTTATTATGGTAAGGATCTCTTAATATTAATTCTCATTTACTTTTAAAAGAAAATCTCTTTTAAATTCAATTCTTATTTGCTTTTTTAAAGAAAAAATATCTCTTTGTAAATAATCAAGTCTCATTTGCTTTTTAACATTCAAGTTTCATAAAATGTTATACAGTCTCGTTTTGAAAATAATTCACTTTGAACTATTTTCAAAAATATTCATAATATAAAATACATAAAACGATAGTAATCAATAGTTATAATACTAGCATATATCAATTATAATTTGGATTAAAAAAATTTTTATGGAAATGAACTTACATTAGTTTCATCTGTTTCTTTGGTGGGTTTGATCGATTCTGTATCTTGTCCACCTTGGTTTGTTTTGTTGGCCTTAGACGATTCTTGTTCCTTGTCCAACTTGGTTTGTTGCTGGATTTAGACGATGCTTGTTCTTCCTCCAACTTGGTTTGGGTTCTGCCAAAATTTCGAATAAAAATTCTTGGTCACCAATCTTCCGATTTTTGGATTTTCAGTGCCCTTCTGACATCCGTTACGACTGCGCCAGTTAAAGTTCGGGCCTTTGGAGCTGGTTTTTTAAAAACACTTTGAAACTTTAACAATATTTTTATTAGTTAAAATTTGGATAACTTGTACATAATACTAAAATAATTATTGTACTAGTGAGTAGCTCAAACAACGAAGTATGGAGTTTGGAGACTGACTGCCGGGCATTGAGCTCCCGGGCCTTTTATAATAACCTGCCCCTCACACGGCTGTGAGAACTTGCAGATCTCATGTCTGCATTTCTCTTTAATTGTACACTTTAATACAATGTAACAACTTAATTCTAAGTAATTGCGGTCTATTGACCGCCTGTGAACTGCCACCTGCAGTATCACTGCCCTCACGGATGCAAAGTTGCATGTCCGTTCACATGAACTGTCGATAACCTCTCTGGGTTATCCTTGTGTTACAATGTTCCATTGATCTTATACTTTTACTTAATAATTTCTAATAATTCATATTAGATTCAATACATCAATATATATAGGTAATTGGGGGATACATAACTCGCGTCTGGAAATAAACAACCCCGATTACCACCGGCTGGCATCCTTATATACATTTAAGTTAATTGAAAAATAACCCCTTTCTTGACCCTCATACTCGGCTTAGGATACGCCGGTCGTAAATCTTTAAGATTAATTAAACTGCCAATTGCCCTAAAATAGCCACACAAGTAGATCTCGGAACTAATATTAGTTGAGTACTCCGCTAATTGAAAAATTGCTTCCGACCACCCTGAAATAAATAGGATCCTAAAACATGATTGACATCTAATCATAGATAGCAACTAATCTGGCATGTTTAGTGCCTTTGAAGTAAAGTGCCTTTAGAAAAATTGATTATCTCTTGGATTAGATCTTCCTGGAAACTTCGCTAGGACGCTACTTGGGTAGTCTTGCAGCCGTTACAATTGCAGACATATTTATGCTACAAGACCTTCCTTTTAGTAATTAGAATGCTAAAATTAAACTAGAAAATAACTATTTTTAGAAATCATAAAACTAATTAGAGCGTATTAAAACAGTATGTTACAAGGTACACAGGTAACTATTTGCGACAAACATTGACAATGCTTTTCGCAGATGTAGGAGCTTGTGTCACCACCTTAAAACGTCACACTGGATGAAAAAATACATCAGATGCTGAAGGATATTTAGAAGACAGTTTGTCTTCAAAAAATTACGTTTTAAGGTTGTTGACAGCAACACCTTCTGGAACTTACTTCTGCTTATAGAATTTTGATAACCATGCAATGAAAAATTAATCAATGTTTGCTGCAGGAAATATAACTATTTCCGGATTGTTCCAAATTTGTTACTTTAATGTCAATTAGAATAAGTAACGTTAATTAGATAATTGTATAATAATCTTGTTTCATATTTTGTTACTGTTTCTTTTATGTGTTAATACCCATGTGGGTCATAAAGTACACTTTATGCTTGCACAGACACGAAATACAACACTGTATAGTTGGTAATTACCCATTATAGATACAATAATGAAACTAGCGCGACCTAAAATAAATTGCTTACTGACAACTAGTGTCAAATCGTTAATAAATTTTAGATATTACCCTTTGAAAATATAAAGATCGAGCACATTCATTAATGAAATATTTTCTTGTATTTTTGTACTTGGTAACAGAGTTTGGTAGCGCAACTTTTCATACTATTTGTTCAAAATAATGGGTGATGACGAAAGTTTATCCCTTATCATAGAGACTGGAACACAATTCAACACATCGGAACAGTTTTACAAATATTTTAAGAAAAATTGTGGAATAAAGTTTCTTCAATTTTACACAAAGGAAGGTAAGACCATAAAATCGGCAAAGAAGAGAGAAGCATTTTACTACATATTTGATTAGCGCTTGAATTATTGTTTTTGTGTTGGACTTGTGTGCACGTGAGAGGACAATTTAAATCTCGTGGCAACAATCTTCGGAAAGCACTGTAACGCTTTTAAGAAATCTATCATTATTTTTCCACATTAAACCCGCTTCAATATGGCAGTTTATATACGCTAGCTACAGATTATTGCACTCCCGCATTACAACTTAAACTTTGAGTATTTTTGGTGGCTGTTTTAAGTGTTAATTCTTACATTTACCTGTATATGAAACAAGTACCCCACGTGAACAAGCATTAATCAGACGTTTTTTCGTAATGGTTACATAGGACGACACTGTTCGATCATTCTACCACCTTCCACTGCTTCGTTCAAAATGACTGTCCGTCAGGGAGTGCATTTGAAAATTGACTGGAACTAGTTGATATTTATTTCAGCTGTGACAAGGGGCGACCAATTTCTAGTATAAGATATTAATGATTTTAACATAATCGTTTATTACAAAAACACGAATGATTAAAACACGTGCCATGATTTTGCCTTCTTTTCGGTTAATACCGCACTGCATTATTTACATATATGATAATCATGTAGTTTGTGTGGATGCTTTATACCCTAATTGAGATACATTAACGAGGCGAATGCTTCGTATACAAGCTGATTTATACGTTATTTTACTAATATTTAAAATACATCCAGATGTTGTGAAGTGATATTTCAATCTTCTATTTGTCTTTATTCCGGCGTTAACACATGGCAAACCAATTTTTGGAGAATTCCATTCGAAAGTATTGCGGTTGGTATACATTTTGGTCAATATTGACAAGAATAGAATTACGGACCAATTACTACCAAAACAAACAAAAATATATTAAATAGTATACTTCCACAAGCATATAGCCAATTTAAATAGCATTTTTTGCTATTATAGATAATATTCGCAGAAAATGTAATAATAGAAATTACTTTCGTAGATTAACAAAATGTGGAATCAGTAAATTAACTATTTAACAGCGGTCAAACATAACGACAGTGTCAAACTACGTTCAAATACCCTTTTATTAAACCACTATAAGTTTTACTAAAATATTCAATTAATTTATTTTAAAATTGCCTTTAGTAGTATAAATAAAATTAAAAATTTGTTGGGTGACCCAAAATGCAAAATGAACAAGTTGCAGAAGTCTGAAATTTATGAGATTAGTTGTTTTCGATCGGGACGTTTGAAAAATATGTTTATCAAACTAAAATAAATGTAAACTATCCTTAAAGAACATATTACTCTTTAAATTATGGTAACTGTGAATGATCTCAAGTCGTAATATTTTTACAATTGTTAAAAGCTGTGCTGACGTTTACAAGATTTAACTAATGCTGATTGATTGATTAACTTGGGAAGGGTGACTTAAAGCCACGCGCACTTAGGCCTCCTGGTGGGCCCATTGTGCTGCCTTCCTTGCCCTAGGTTGGTCCTTCATTGCTCAACCACCCGACCTTGCAGGTGAATTTGAGGATGTCGGACCAGGGGGTGTCTCGAATTCCGGCCTTCTCGGGCCAAAAGTCCCCCAGCATGGATCCTCGAAGTCGGGCGAGTACCGGACAGGTGCACAGAATGTGTTCCGCCGTCTCATCCTCCTGTTGACAACCGCGACAGGTGGGGTTGTCTGACAGACCCATCCTGTGCAGGTGCTTCCTTAAGTGCAATGCCCGGACAGAATACCTACTAGTAGCCGTAGTTTCTGTCTTGGCAAGCGTATGACAAATTTTTCTATTTTGGTCATGGGAGACCTTATAAACATTTTGCCTGCCGGCAGCTTGATGTACAAGCCCACCTATCCTTGTGACGGCGGTGGGTTATTTGTCTTATCATGGAGAACACCACAGATGGCGCAATAGCAACCGATGGCTCAGGGCCGACAAAACCCCGAGCCGCTCCTGCCTCGCCAAAGAATCTGCCTGTTCGTTACCATGTACTCCTGAATGCCCTTTGATCCAAACCAGTTCAAGGGCGTTTGTATCAGAAACGAGCTCGAGAACACGATGGCATTGGTATACCACCCCGAGAGAAGCTTCTGCTTGTTTAAGCTCAGAAGAGCTGCTCTACTATCGCTCAAGATGCGTATAGCTTTGTTCTGGATTCCACGTTCCAGTATGGCGTTAGCGCCGTGCATAATGGCTATGACCTCCGCTTGGAAGACAGTTACCAGCCTGCCCAGCGCAACACTTTCATGAAGGTCTAGGTCATCGGAGAAAATGCCTGCCCGGTACCTTCATTTGTTTTGGAGCCATCTGTGTAGATGGAGATCTCCGTTAAGGAGGCGTCCTCAGTGTTTAGACAAACCCCAAAGCGCCTCCTGGAAATGATTATGGGTGCGATCGAATCAACCACTCCTCCCAAGATAGGTGTGTTCCGCACCGCCTCTCTTAGTATGTTGTGGTGTCTACCACCGCCTCCCTTATCGATCCATAGACCTTTGAACCGCAGCCTCATTGCCGCTCTCAAAGCCACCTCCTCCACATGTAGGTCCAGCGGAGGGAGGCCTAAGATGGCTTCTAAGGCTGCAGTAGGTGTGGAACGCAATGCACCTGTAATGTTTAGACAAGCCACCCTTTGGATATGAGTAAGGTCTTGGACTGTATGGGCCAGTCTGGTCCTGCGCCACCAGACTACAGCGCCATAACAGAGCATCGGCCTTACTACCATGATGTATAGCCACAGGACAGCCTTTGGTGGAGACCCCAAAGTTTGCCTATGGCACGTTTGCATTGCCAGAACACTTGGTTGGCTTTGCTAGTTTTCATTTGTAGGTGTTTGGCCCAGTTCAGCTTCTTATCAAGTATAATGCCCAGATACTTGACTTCTGCTGATAAGGGCAGGAAGTTTGGAAGAGCATTGGCAATTTAGTTACCGTCAGCTTCCTTTTTGGAAAACAACACCAACGCCGTTTTGTTGGGGTTGATGGTTAAAAGTTGTCGGAGCACCAGAGCTCCGTGATCCTTAGTGCTGCTTGCATCAAATTTCACAGCACTTGTTCGAATTTGCCGACTATTAGAATAGCTAAGTCGTCGGCGTAACCTATCGTGAAGAAACCTGCCTCATTAAGACGTTTGAGAAGGCTGTCCACTACTAAATTCCATAGTAGCGGTGACAGCACGCCCCCCTGGGGACAGCCTTTATCCACCACCCTAATTACTGAGGTTTCCCCCACATTTATGTGTACCCGTCGACATTGCAGAATCTGCATGGTAAACTGCCGAAGGGTGTCCTCAGCTCCATGTGTCCGTAGAGCTCTATCGATGCTTGCGA
Organism: Platerodrilus igneus; assembly: GCA_036346225.1. Lineage (NCBI taxonomy): Eukaryota > Metazoa > Arthropoda > Insecta > Coleoptera > Lycidae > Platerodrilus > Platerodrilus igneus. The sequence continues at coordinate 508,899 of JARFIW010000202.1, read as the reverse complement.
AAGTAGTTTCGCTGAACGCACCCTCAATATCAATAAATGCGCCTAAGGCGGACATGTTATTGTCTAGGGTTTTCGATCCGTCCTACAACAGCGTGCAGGGCAGATTCCGTTGATTTACCTGGTATAAAGGCGTGTTGATTTGGGTGAAGTGGATAAGAAAGCATTATCCTCTCCCTCATATCATTGTCGCACAATCTCTCCAAGGTCTTTAGCAAAAAGACGTGAGACTGATCGGTCTGTAGGATTTAGCCTGGGAGTAGTCCTTCCGGCCTGGTTTAGGAATGAAGACAACTCTAACCTCTCTCCAACTGCTGGGGATGTATCTAAAAGCAATACAGCCCTAAAAAGTACCACAAGGAACGGTGTCAGCCTCTCCACTCCCCACTGTAGTAGGGCGGGAAGATGCCATCCTTTCCAGGGGACTTAAACGGTTTGAGAGTTGAGATAGCCCATTTAATTTTCTCTCATCCACTACCCGGTTAGAAACCTCCCAGTCGGCCCCGTTAGGGGCCGAGCTGGGTTGATCAACCCGTAAGACAAAGGTCGTGTGACACTGCCTGGAAAGTGCGTGTCCGCGAGTAACTCCGCTGTTTCTGCCTCGTTGGTTGTGTATGTACCATCCACACGTTTCAGACAGCATGGTTGATGACGAGGGTCTTTGGACAAGATCCTGTTAATGCGAGAGATTGCATTGGTAGACTCGACTGAGTTACAGAAGGTCTTCCATGAGTCTCTCTGTCGTTTTCTAATTGTCGTTTTGTATAGTCGCTGGTGGCTTTATATGCCTCCCAGTCAGCCATACTTCTGGTGTTCTTTGCCTTATTAAACAGTTTGCCCAGGGTCTTTTCAGCTTCTGTAGCTCCGCGCCCCACCATGGAGTACTGGAGCGAGTAGAATCTGTCCTGACCGGGCATGCCTGTTCAAAGGACTCTACGATGGAGTTTTGTAGAGACCGAGTATCTCTGTAGCTCTTCTATAGTTTTTGGGTTGTCAGTACCTTGTGATGTCAAAAGGCGTTGCTCCAAGCTGTCTAGGTAGACAGACCTGTTGGTCGCTTTTGGGTTCCTGTATTCTTTACAGACAGCTACTGCTGCCTTTAAATTAAAACTTAACAATCTGTGATCTGACAGTGTCGCTTTAGGCGTCACCTGCCAGTTCAAGATATGCCTTGAAATATCTGACGATGCAAGGGTTAAGTCGATGACTGTCTGGAAGCGAGATGTCACAAACGTGGGTTCGCTGCCACAGTTAAGTATCTCCAGATTCTTACTCGATATATACTCGAGTAGTAGTTTTCCACGGGGTTAGTATCTGCGCTACCCCATACCACATGGTGCGCGTTGAATCGCATCCGATAATCAGATGCTTTTGTGCCTATTACAGTGATCAATGACTGCCATCAACTCCGGAGGAGGTGGGTCATGGTCAATTGGAAAATAGGCTGAAACCAAGATTATGTCAGTAATTCCTCCCAGCCTGCATGTGATCTGTACGGCTGTGACGTCACGGCCACTCAGTTGTGGCAGGAGGAGGGCATTTATGTGCCTGGGTATGTAGATGCATGCCCTAGGCTTAGGTTGGTTACTAGCCGCAAAGATAGTACCATTTAGACTCCCTAGTCCCGAGATTCCTGAGCATGCCACCCAGGGTTCTTGGATAAGGGCAATGGCCTGGTTATTGCTCAGGTGTCTGCATAACGATGCTGCAGCCGCCCTGCAATGTTGCAGGTTTAATTGTATAAAGTTTAGTCCCGCCATTGGTCTGTGACGGGTCAAACTTGCTTATCAAGCGTCGCTGGGCGGGCTGTCCAGCGACGCTTTACTATACTCTTCCGCAAGCCATCCCACTAGCAGCGGATCCGAGTTCGTTGTGTCCATCTGACTGCTTGACGCAGTCGATGGTTCATCTACCTCAGCCTCCTGAGGTTGCTGTAGGAGCGGAGCTCGCTGTAGCTGCTCAGGAGGTGGAGGTTGAGCCTGCTTTTGCGCGGCAGCCGGTTGAGCTGCCTCTGCGGCAGGTTGCACTTTTTGTATTTTGAGATTTAGTGAGGTGAGCTTATAGTGTAGCTTGCCTCCCTTTCTGTTGATAATCTCCCTCACGTCTTCCCCAACGCCAAAGACTATCAGCCTCCTGGAGGTTGATCTCTTGTGGCGGTGTGGAAAACGCACCACTTGGATATGTCAGCCCAGGGGTTCTGCACACGTAGACGCCTTTGGACGACATCCATGTCTTCCGGGGGCCCCGGAATCCACAGCGCCGCCTTCAGTAGCCTAGGCAACAGTCCCACCTGGACGACAGTAAGGCGTGCAGCCTCCCACAGTAGTGGGAGGTTGCCAACCGCCTCCGTAATCCATGTTAGGAGTGGTCATCCTCGCACCAGATCCGGAAGATCTCGCCCGAGTACGCCCACTTCCTAAAGGTCGGGGAGCGCTATCATTGGGAAGAGCGAACAGATGATCGTCCAAAGCCTTCTCAATTGCTAATTGCAAGGTCTCTGCTTGGGCCTTGGTAATCTTACCCCAAGGGTTGTTCTTGTCTATGACAGCCACCTGGAGGTGCCGAGCAGCTGCCTCCACGTAGCTGTCAGTGACGGGCTGTTTAGTGCTAGTCTGACAGCCCCTCTTCCGTGGTCTACCTTGCGGAGGGGTGCCCTCAGATCTAGCTCTTTTCATGCTCCGCGTCTTGGCCTCTGCAGGCCTAGAGGCGGAGGTAGATGGTTTTGAAGTGGAGGTTGTTTGATTGGCACCAGGTTGTGTCGTGGATGGGTTAGCCATAGGGCCAGCCTTTCCACTACACCCTCCTGTGCCGCCAAACGGGCCCTCCTCCTTCTTTTCTGTTCAGCCCCACTGATTCGCTTTTTCTGTGGGCGCTGCTGTTGCCACTCCTCTGGCTTATCCTTCACCCCACCTTGGGGCTGATATTGATGTTCTTTCCGTTGCAGTTCCTGTGGGACCTGCAACAAAACTTGAGGGGTGTCCGAGGACGCACCCTCTGGATTGACTACATTAACTATAGGATCCATGTTTTTACTAAATAAAATTCATCTTCCCGGCTCCCCACTAATGCTATTAAACCTACATTATATTTGAAATACAGTGCATAACTGAAAACGTATACAACGGCAGAATGTTAGTTACAGCATAATTTTGAAAATCAGTTCAAAAATAATATTTTTTATTACAAAAGCTTTCGTGAAACTTTTAAACTTGCCTTTTGCCTAGAATTCAATGCTGCTACTAAAATGTACTTATTGCAGTCAAGATTCATTAATAATTCAGTAAGTCTTCAGAAACAAATCTGGAACTAAAGCGCTGCAACACAAACGGAATTAATATCAAAATGCATTTGATATTTCAAGCATCTAGAGTTTCCGTTCTCAGAAACTTGTTTCCAGATCTCTTGAATATAATACTATGTACTGAATTATTTAAAAGTTGACAACGACACGCTGGAGTTAGTGCGTAAATATTTCATCAAAAGAAAAATGGAAGACAAATGGACTTCAGCTAATGTTAAGCATAATTTATGAGACCCGACATACAAAACACCTTTATAAAAATCCTGTATACTTTATAGTCTTTTGAATTAAATTAGTTGGTATTTTAATCAATACTGTGCTCTTGATTATCCCAACCTTATTAACAATGCTGTTGGTAATAAAAATTTATTGCCTAAATCGTTAAAAAAGTAATTTGATAAAGTGGTATTCCAGACGAAACAAATTTAACTTGCCTAAAGCAAACAACCCAAACCATGAATGATGACACTGAGTAATAGGAAAATGCATCAATTTATAAATATTAGTTTTGGTGTTTCATATTCCCTCTTAGGAATAGATCTCCAACGGATTATATTTCACCTTTGATGGAATTCATTTTCCTAACAAATTTGGAATCTGCAAAGAAAACGAAGAAGTAGCCAATGCTTTTCTAAAAGATATTGGCGTTTTTAAAATTGAAGTGAGTAAACCGTCAAGTTGGCTAATCAATTTGTAAATTTTTGTATTACGCCTACAGCTACCGTTACATACTCCATACTCGTTCACCATGTGTTATACACGGCATACACCTTAACACGTTCACTGCTCACGGCGCGGATCCGCGTCCATTCTGTTTCACACCAAGTGCGCCAGCCGCGGATCCGCGTCTTATACAACTTTAAGTTAGATGCTTTAGCATTTCGTAAGCACTGCAGTTAGGCATTTAAGTGTATCACGAGAGAATATTAATTCGGTGCCAGTTTTCAGTTTCAGGGTTATGTGCTGATTTTATCGATATTAAAGTTAGTGCAAAAAATAGTGCGATACTCAGGCGGGTTGTTCACGTCCTAAATGGCAAAAAATAATCGTTAAAAACCCAGCTAATCTAACTGATCAAGAATTAGCTATTTTTTAACACATTCAGGTGCTGAATATGACTTTGAAGAAAGTGAAGACGAATATATACCAAATGATGATGGTTTCGTCAGAATCTGGCTCTAATTCCGGTAAACATGTCTTTACAGTATTATATACTGTAGATTATTTAGTTATTTCAAAAAATGAAGAACAATGTGACGGTTCCGGTATATAAGCAGTTGACTGCAAATAATGTAAACGTACCTCACGCAGATGATTTACAAACCCCACATATGAAATTGTGGCTAGACAACCCTGATCTGAAACAATTCACTTTACAAGAGGGGTTGAATTGTTGGTCAAAAACCCCAAAGTGGTCTTCTTGCTTTTTACTTCATTCTTATAGGCGACGAAAAACTTTCTGATTTAATTATTACAGAGACAAACAGATATGTGAAGGAACTATTTTTGACGGGAGTTGGCGCAAATTCTAGGATAACTCGGTGGAAACTCCTTACAGTTCCAGAATTACATACATTTATTGGATTGTTGTTGCACATGAGGACTTGGAGAAAAAACTAAATACAAGACTATTGGAAACTTGATGCTCTTATTAATTTAAAATGTTTTCATGATAGCATGAGTTGGGATCACCATTTAATCATTCTTAGGTGTCTGCATTTTGCTAAAAATCTTACAGGACAAGCTGCTATTGAGAATAGAATTTATAAAATTACTTGAATTCTTCAACAGTAAAATGCACTTTACATATCAGCCCAGAAAAAACCTCTCGCTTGTTGAGTTAATGATACTGTGACGAGAACGATTAGTTTTCAAGCAATTTATCAAACGCAAACGTCATAAGTATGTCATCAAGTTGAACGTTTTGACAGAGTTTGATCGCATGGTTTTGAACATGAATATATACACTGGTGCATTCATTAGAAGAGAAAGGCCATTCAAAAAAAGTTGTACTGCATTTAATGAAAAATTATTTTGGATATGGTCATTCGCTATTTATTGACAATTATAACATAGCAGTTCATCAAGCTGATTGTTTGAAAAATAATACGCATTGCACAGAAACGTTAAATCCAAAACGTCGGGAACTTCCTTGGGAGGTAAAAGAAGCAAATTTAAAAAAGGCGAGTCTATAGGAAAATACATGAATGGTATTTTAGTTGGAAAATGGAAGAACAAGGGGTATGTTTGTACCTATCTACAGAGTTTGAAAATACTTTAACGGATACTAAAATAAAACAGGATAGAATATAAATAAACCATTACCGATTTAAGAATATAACGATTATATGTGTGGCGTTGATCGCAAGAACCAGACGTTAGCATACTACCCTTGCGAGAGAAAAACGTTGCGTGGTTTAAAAAGTTGGCCATTCATATTTTTTATGTGATGATGTTAAATTCGTATTATATATTCAATAAATTTTCTGGCAAAAAAATGTCATTGTTCGATTTTCGCTTACAGGTCATTAGACAATTACTATATAAACCAATTAATCCGATGAAAGCAACAGCTAACTTTCAACATCTTCCAACTAAAACAACAACTAAAAATAAGAAGCGAGAAACTCAAAGAAAAAAATGTTAAACTTGTACTGTATGATAAGCAATGGATGTAAAAAGTCCTGCATTGAGATTTTCTCCAGATTGCTCATCAAATGCAATTTTCCGATAGCTGAGTGGACTGTTGTTTGAATGGTGAAAACCGAATTGATAATAACAATAATAAATGCTGAGGTTTTACAATTTCGACAATAATAAAAATGCAATAAATCGGAACAGTGTAAACACTTACCCAACACTTGTAGAGAAGATCTTCAATGTTGCGTAGCACAAAAAATTGAGTCCCGCGAAGGGAATACAGGTACGAATCGCAAAAATGTGGCGCACAAGGCTGTGCATCTAGCATACGTTACGAAGTATCAAACGCGACTCGTTTTATTTTATTGTTGTAGATAATAGGACGGGTAATATCTTTCACGTGTATGCACAGTTTCGATAAACCGCCTAATATCGTCAAAAGAGGAAACCTCATATATTTCTAACATACCCCCCACTCAAAATGATAATTTTGTTTAAATGCAAGGAAAAGAGAGAAAAAAAAAAGAAAAATGTAACTAAAACATCGTTTGCTAAACATAAAAAAAATGTAAACTGAATAATGTTCCAATGTAACTATTGAGGAGGGAGCGGTACGACTTTGTCAACAGTGCGCACCTTTTCACCAGAAGGTGTCCTAAGTCGTACAATTCTCACAACTCCGTCATCTCCTGGTATCAGCTGTACTATTTTTGCCAAAGGCCAACAAGTAGGGGGTAGGGATTCAGGAGTATAGTAAAACACAATGTCGCCTACCTGTAACTTTTGCGCGGGCGTAGTCCATTTTGGTCTATGCTGAAGACTGTGAAGGTATTCTTTTGACCAGCGCCGCCAAAACGACTGAACTAATTGTTGGGCGAGCTGCCAGCGATTAAGTCTGTTAACGGGAGCTTTAGTTAAGTCAATTTCAGCTCTGGATAAAATGGGACCACCGGTCAAAAAATGTGCTGGAGTAAGGGCATCGATTACCCCCTCGTCCAGTGAAGCAGAAAGTGTACAAAAGGGGCGAGAATTTAAAATACGCGTTACCTACTATTCGTTTTAAGTGGTATTTTGCGCTTTTGATTCCAGCCTCCCATAACCGGCCAAAATGGGGTGCGTAGGGAGGATTAAAGCACCACTTTATACCTCTACTGGCTAAATAATGAGCGGCATCCGGATTAGAAATATCAAATAATTTAGCAATTTCGGATATTTCACGAGCGGCGCCACGAAAATTACTACCTTGGTCTGAATAAACGTTGGTCGGTAATCCGCGTCGTGAAATAAATCGATCTAAAGAAGCAAGGCAAGCCTCTGTAGTCAGTGCCGTAACCACCTCGATATGAATGGCGCGAGATACCATACATATAAATAATGCTATGTACACTTTCTTGTATCTAGCGGTGCGTAGCAAAGACAATTTTACATTTAACGGACCCGCAAAATCCAGGCCAGTATGGGTAAAGCATTTCCCGGGCTCTAAACGATAAAGGAGTAGGTCGGCCATCAGAGGTTGAATTGGTTCTGCTTTAAATCTATAACAAGTAAAGCAACGGAAAATCCTACTTCTAATTAATTGTCTAATAGACGGAATCCAATAAGTTCTGTTTATTAGTGAGTGTACGAAACGAATACCTCCGTGACCGGAATAAATATGATAATAATCACATAGCAATGTAGCTAGTCGACTTTCTTTAGGAACTAAGTAAGGGTGTTTAGTCATACTTGGGAGGCTCGAATGGCGCAAACGGCCCCCCACCATGATAAAACCCATGGGAGAAAGAAAAGGTGACAACGCACGAAGTTTTTTTGTGCTCGTTTGGCCCTTTTCTAAAAGTAAAATATCGGTATGAAAGTACTCGTGTTGAGTGATTCTAATAAGGAAAAGAAGGGCATCGTGGTATTCAGAAGCAGTGAGATGACCAGTAAGCGACCGAAACGTGCGTACTCGAGCAAGACAGTTATGTTTATATCTTAAAACATAAGCAAATATTCTTTGCACTTTCAATAAATTAGAAAAACGCGGTAAAACTTGTGTGAATTGTTCTACTTCATTTGTGGTCAGTAGAACACATTCAGAAAGCTGAATCGATTCATCAGGATCGACCGTGAAATTAGTCTTGGGCCAATTTGTATAATTGGTATACATAAAATTAGGACCATTCCACCAAATACTACAATTTACGAGTTCGGACGGCATCAAACCGCGACTAGCGGGATCAGCAGGGTTAACCGCGCTAGGGACATATCTCCAAATAGCAGTGGGTTAGTTTTCGTGAATTTGAACAACTCTATTGGCAAAGAATGTTTTTAATTTATATGGAGGACTACGAATTCACGACAACGTATTAGTAGAATCACTGAAACAAATCGGGTTTAACAAACGAAAATTATCAAAAGCCAAAGCAGTATGTTTCATTAATTTAGATAAGAGGCAAGCAGCGCCTAGTTCAAGACGCGGAATAGTCCACGTCTTGAGTGGAGCAACACGTGTTTTCGAAGCTATTAAATGAATAAAAATTTTATCGTCAATTTCTATTCTTAAATATACAACCGCGGCCATACCAAGTGCACTTGCGTCGGAAAACCCCACAAGACGAGCCTGTATATCACCTGGTTTCCAAATACAGCGAGGTATGGTTATATTTTCCAGAAAGCGCAATTCTAGTTGTATTTGTTGCCACTTTTGAAGTATTTCGCAAGGAAGATCATCGTCCCAACCTATTTTTAATATCCATAATTGTTGAATAATGGACTTAAGAACGAAAGTAAATGGACTAATGTAACCATTCATGTCGTATGTTCGAGCAATACGAGAAAGAATTCCCCTTTTTGTGGGCGTGTCCACAACATGTTGAATTTTGCATTTCAGAACATCTGTTTGAACGTCCCAGCAAAGACCCAAAACTTTTAAAATAGGTGAATCAATATTCGTATCGGGTAAGGCTAAAATATTGTTATTAGAAGCACTAACTACGGATGTATTAGAGCTTGCCCATTTGCCAAGTTCGAATCCGCCCAACCTTAATAAATCGGTTAATTCTGATTTGAGAAGTAGTGCTTCTTCTACAGTATCAGCACCTGTCAAAATATCGTCCACGTATGTGGACATAGCAAGGGCATTAGCGGCCCGTGGGTAGCGACCGCCCTCATCCTCTAACAATTGTTTTAAAACGCGAAGAGCAAGAAACGGGCTACAGGTAGCACCAAAGATTACACGAGTATGTTCCCATTCGGTTAAGGGATCACTTGAATTAAACCGCCAGAAAATACGTAAGAATTTTCTGTCATCGGGATGAATTAATATGGAACGAAACATTTGTCGAATGTCACATGTTAGTGCAATTTGCGGAATACGAAATCTTGTGATAACCAAACTAATATCAGCTTGTAATTTAGGCCCCGCTAAAAGAATATTGTTAAGGCTTAAATTATTTATGTCCTTATCAGCGGGACTAAACACAACACGAACTTGTGTACCAAGTGACGTTTTCTTTACAACTCCGTGGTGAGTCATAATATAGGGAGATGAAACTAGAGCAGGGGTCAAATGATTCTGGGAATGTATTCAGACATATTTTCCGAATATAATTTATGATATTCTTTATCATGCTGGAACCTCATTTCCAGTTTCATGAAGCGATTTACAGCGAGCGCTCTAGTTGATCCTAATTCGCGAGAAATATTTTCTTTAAAGGGTAAACGAACCATATATCGACCGCAGTCGGTGCGTTCTGTTGTGGATTTAAAATATTGTTCGCAACTACTTTCTTCCGGTGAAAATATTGGTGGGAAAATTATTTCTTCCGATTCCCAAAAAGCACGTATTGTTTCGTTGAGCGAAAGTTCCTCCGACACACTAACGTGTAAAGAAACACTAGCAGGGGCATGAACTATCGTGGGTACTTCACCCATGATTACCCAACCAAACGTCGTAAGAACCGCAGTGGGATTTTCTTTTAAATACGACGGTTCGGTGGGGGTAATATCTAAAACGGATTGTACCCCCAACAAAATGTCTACGGGGGATTTTATGTAAAAATCTGGGTCAGCTAATTGCAGCGACGAAAATTGCTGTTTAAGCACTTTACGATTAGTTAATTTTTTAAAGTAAGCGAGGGTTTCCCTATCAGGTTCCATTTTAAGGATTTTAACAAATGTTAAGAATAAGTCGGCAATTAGTAAGCTGATAAGGGAATTGTAAACAAAGCTTGTAATGCAAGTGTTAAAAATACGATTAGCACAAAATTACAATTTAATAGCAAACAATGTTTGTAATCACATAAATTATATAAATTATAATTCGGTTAGCGAGGTCAATTAATTTTGACTACAAAATAAGAATTTAACAATCAAAAATTATTAAATCCCAGTTTTAAATCCAGCGATGCGAAGTGACCAAAATCTTGTATGATAAGCAATGGATGTAAAAAATCCTGCATTGAGATTTTCTCCAGATTGCTCATTAATTGTTATTTTAATAGGTTTAACATCTTTCTTCTACTCGTTTCACTTACCTTTAATTTTTAAACTTTTTTGTTTATCTGCCTTTTAGAATTAAAAACGATTAATTCGTGTAATGTGTTTGCATGTTTAATCTTTTAATTTTCAATTTTTTATGTTTAATTGATATATTATGTAATAATAAACTTGTTTTATCATTCAATAGAGTACTGCTTTTCAGGGATAACGGCCTAAATTGTAAAGCGCGGATCCGCGTCCTATAGAATTACCCAATAACATTTGTTCCCGAGTGCTCACGACGCAGATCTGCGCCCTTTTGACAGTAAGTCTGATCTTGACATGTGGTACCAACCATGCAATCTCAACCACTTTCTATATATTTAATGTAACAATTTACTAAAAACGCCAGTCAGCTCCTGGTAAAAGTGGTCCAATGCCAATGAGCAGTGAACGTGTTTAAAAACAAAATTTCTTGAAGTTACGTATGCTCAACAGAAGCAAGCATGAGACCTGGAGTGTAGCGGTGAGATGACTCTGTTAGTTTAAGAGGAAACTCAGAGCTAATAATAAACAAATAATGCTACAAATTAGTGGTTATAAACAAAACATTACTACCAATTACAGACCTGAACCTTTTTAGCCATCGTTTTGAATATTAATTTAGGGAGTTACTATTGCACTGACCAGGCAATGCAGTAATAGTTATTTTTGCACCAAATATATGTTTATGCTCTGAGGGCGACGATGTTTTAAACCCGAAGGTCACCGGACCGTGGGTCTGTAAGTCTCACAAGCATACAATTTTTTATGTCGTACTAGTTTGTTATTGCCTTTAGAATGTAAGTAATATTGAGAAAAATCCTAAAACTTAATTTGATTTTTTTTTATCATAGCGGCGTTTATCGTTCCTAAGGAATGTCACACTTGTAGACGGAAACAAATTTGCTCAGTTGTTAAACTTATGAAGTCAAAATGCATGGGAGTTTTACAATTTCTGACCAAATTAAAAAAAATTGACAACGCAACACAAAACTTACTACCAAAGAAATCGAAAAACGTCTATGACAAAAAATATGACAAATTATTAAATTCTATAGCAGAACACTGTAAACCTGTTAATGAAATTGTGCTAGTTAGATACTTCGGCGATCTCGTTGAATAATTTTTTCTGAGCTCTTGATGGTTCAAATATTTAAGGTTAAAGAAACCTTTAATGGTAGATAAGAATATTACGTTGCCAATTACCATAAATTAGGTGAATATTTGGCGCATGGGTTAAAAGGGTATCAGCCAAAAATCTCTAAAACTCTGTCCAGAGAAGGTATTCTAAAATTTAATCATGAGGAACCGAATAAGACGTTCTTGATAATCAAAGTCGCTTATTTTTGAGTGTATTTTGTGGATGTCGAAGTCAAGAACTTGTAAATTTGCTAGTTAATCACATAGAAGATCAAAGAGCAGTTTTTGTGGTAAATGTACCCGAGACAAAATCGGATAAAATTTGCGTGTTTACCATTATTAACGAAGACAAAATGAATAGTTTAAAGCTCATAAGAAGTTACGTGTCCTTACGGCCGTTTGGTTGTTCAAAACCGAGATTTCTTTCTGAATTACAGGTACGATCGCTGTAATGTACAGCCAGTGGAAAAAATACATAGGGAAAACTTTTGTCCATGATTGCAAAATATCTGAATTTGAGCGATTTGGAAAAGTACACAGCTAACTGTTTGCAACGAATATCGACAGTTCTTTTCACAAATGCAGGAGCTTGTGTAACCACATTGAAACGTCATAGTGGATGGAAGAGTACATCTGTTGCTGAACGATATTTAGAAGACACTTTGTCTTCAAAAAATTACGTTTCAAGGTTGTTGACAGCCACACCTTCTGGACCTGACTTCTGCTTATAGAACTTTGATAACCAAGCAATGAAAAATTAATCAATGTCTGCTGCAGGAAATATAACTATTTCCGGATCGTTTCAAATTTGTCACTTTAATGTCAATTAGAATAAGTAACGTTAATTAATTAATTATATAATAATCTTCTTTCATATTTTGTTTATGTTTCTTTTATGTGTTGTTGTCTGTGAGGGCCATAAAGTACACTTTATGCTTGCATCTACAAGAACATGGAGGTATGCTTTGAAAATATCCAATTTACAAAAATATATTGAATTTCGGAGACTATCTAAAATATCAGGAATGTGTCTTATAGGATAATTTGATGAGACAAGTCGATCATTTACTCCACATTTATAGTACACCCATAAATGCACTCCTTTGTCTCCTTTGGAAATAACTACTTAAGGCGATCCCCCAATCGGACTTTTCGGTCGGTTTTAGATTATTTAGTTCTTCTTCCACACGACATCATAACGCAACAGGAACTACACATTGTTTTGTACAAACAGGTTGGATATTTTTACGTTACTTGAGTGACACTCTTTGATTTCGAATACATCCAATCTTTTATTCAAAAATTTTTGAATACTTACTAAGACGCTTCCACAGAGTTAATAGTGGTATTACAAACATTCATTTTTGAACTGATATTCATCTCGTCGTCTAACTTCTCTAATTCAATTCGACTAGGATTAACTGGACGACCTGCTGGAACGATGTAAGTTTCTTCCGTGGAACTACATTTGTTTTATACTGCTTGTATCGTAATCTTTCCTATTGGTAGGAATACATCATTCGTATAAGCACGGAAATAAACTTCGGTTGGTATTAAAAGCACATTTAATTCTAATTTTTTGAACACATCTCACGAATTAATGTAAACCTCGCACCTGAATCTACTTCAAATTAAACCGGCTAATTATTCAAGTAGACAATAACTAAACATTTCCTAGAATCATAGTTTGCAGTGTGGTAACCATTCTGGTCATAAATATCCACAATTTTTGCTAATCGATTAATTTGGTGTATACCGTAATTACGATTTTCATTTGAAATATCAATGTATTTGGCAGAATCTGTATTATTTGACAATCTTGTAAGGTATTTTTCCTTTAGAAGTGGTTTTTATACAAACTTTTGCGACATGATCTTTCTTCTTACATGATATACTGGGTGAATTATCTTGAACTCTCCTATTTCACAAAGTCATTACCCGAACACTGGAGGGAGTGGAAGGGTGGGTATGGCGTCGTCAGACGCGCCATGACATGCAGTTTTAGTGTGAGAAATGGCTTGTTCGGGTCAACATCGAGCATTCGTAGTGGAAGAGTTTATTCGAAATGTGTGATCACAACACAGCATGCGTTTTGTGTACACTTTGCTCTTGGTCGTCACGATCCCATCCCCACTGGACCAACAAATAGGAATGGGTAACTTATTTTAGAGTGACATCTACGGCATTAAAAAAACAGTAGGCCCCACTAGGACTTCAACGTCAGCAGAAAACATGGGTAGAGTACGCGCTTCAATTCAACAGTCCTCCCAGCGATCTGTTCGTTAACACGCCGCTTCACTGGGATTATCTGCCAGTAGTGTCAGAAGAATCCTCCATAGAGACCTTTAATTGCACCCATACAAGATCCAAATAGTGCAAGAGTTAAGTGACAGAGACTTTGACACACGAAAAAATTTGTGGCGTGACATTCTGTAGAGTATTCCTCGTACTGCTGCTTTAATCTTTAGTGATGAAGACCATTGTCACCTGGCCGGAAGTGTTAATAAACAAAATTTTCGCTATTGGGCAAAGAATAATCCTCGGAAACTTCACCAACGACCACTCCACAGCCCTCGAGTTACGGTGTGGTGCGCTGTTGGAGATTTTGGTGTGTGGGGTTCCTACTTTTTCGAAAAAAAAAATGGTGAAGTTGTAACAGTGACTTCTGCTCAGTATTGTCACATGATTGAAATTTTTTTAAATCAAAAGTGGATGAATAATTGCAAGACCATAAAAATGAAAACATTTAGTTTCAACAAGATGGTGGTACGGTCCATATATCTCATCGTTCAATGGAACTTCTAAGGCAAATGTTTCCCGGTCATCTTATGTCTTTGCGAGGTGACATTGAGTGGTCCCCCAGATCGCCTGATTTCACCCCATGCGATTTTTTTCTATAAGGTTACCTTAAGGAAAAGTTGTACAAGCATCGTACCCGAACTATTAATGAACTGAAGGCTGCCATCACTGAAGAAATTAATGCTATTCTTCTGAATATAATTCACAATCATGGAAAACTTCCAGGAAAGGCTCCGTCAGTGTTTGGACAATGGAGGTAGACATTTAGAAGATATCATTTTCGAATCATAATAAAATAAACTGCATTCTATATTCTTTCAAATAATGGAATAATTTTCATTGCATCTTGCTTTGTTTTTATTACGCACCTCTTTGAAATCGAAAAGTTCATAGGCCCTCGGGCTGGATGAGGCGTCCTCCGGGCGTTATCATCTTAATAACACATTTGGTGCATAAACAGCTGTAAAATACCCAGGGTACATCCTTTAAACATCGATTATGATTTGCAACAAAGTAAAAGTTTAAAATATTGAATGGAAAATTAGGAAATTGCGGCAACCGGATATGTTTTGATGGTTTCATATTTTGCTTTCAGTGCTCTGGATAAGAACACTTGTAACAAAGCTAATTTTAAATTTATATGCTTTTACGTATTTTTAGCAAGGGACTCATTTTCAATATCCACGATATACCACTATTTCAACAACGAAGCAGTACTATCAATGTTTAAGTGCGAACAAAGTAGAGTGGGACATTCCCAAAGGAAAATATACATGAGTGCCCGATTTTCAACGACATATCGACATGAAAAGGAATAAATTTGAGATGCAGAAACCAAATAGTAATGTGTGTTAACCGATTTAAAGCTGCGCTATCCATCTAAAGCAAGCTTAAATAAGACTATTGCTACCCTCTTACAGCAATGCTTTAATACGATACATCGGTATATTGTAATACCTTTTTAGTTTCACATTAACTACCTACTGTCATACATCATGAAATTGAAAGGTTTGAAGATCGAGAAAATTAAATCGGGATAAATAGAATCTCGAGTCCAAGAATGTTCAAAGAAAATTCGTGGCTAGAAACTAATAAGAGTTTTTTATTGATGTTCTGCTTCCTTATAAAACTAGACCATGTCGTGACTCTTGTCAATAGATTTCAAAGCAGAAAGAATCTTATATGAATTCCTTTATGATCGTTTAAATAAAAAGTATTATTGATTAGAAGTTAGTACGTTGTATAACAGTAAGAAGCAAACTTATTCTTACGTCAAACTTCCTGGAGTAAAGTTTCATAAATGACGCTTTCATTGTCCTTTGCTACATGCGTGTTAGAGAGTACTTAATGCCTATTCTGAACAATATTAAAGAATTCTCAACAACAATTGCATTTACAATACCCATTTTGTTTCAATTTCCAATCGCACACCGTAAATGATAAACGTGTGTAAGGTGGCCACTGTGCGCAGTGAGCGACTGTGCATGTTTCCCTACAAAAACTGTCAGCGCCTAGTCCTTAGCAACATTTAGCTCCAGCCACGTAAGCAGGACTACCTAAATTGAATCTTCCGGTAAGTATGAATTGCGAAGTATCATTCGTTTCTTGCAAATGGCAATACAGCTGCTTATTGCAAAACTTTATGATATCTGAGGAGAACTATCTAAAACAAAGGAAGAAGTATGCTAACATCTTAAATTGTTTTGACCCATGACATTGCCCGTACTAAGAGTGCTGCTGTAACTCAAGCTTTTCCACAGATTCAACAAATGCCTCAATCTCTAAGGTGGAGGTGATTATGTTGATTAGTAACCATAAGGGTACATAAGTTTAATAATACAATCGTATATATATATATATATATATATATATATATATATATATATATATATAGTGAATAAGATGAAATAATAACTTAGACTTTTATGCAAAGCCCAAATGATCATTTCAAATCGAGCTAGTAATTGAAAGATAGAAAATATAAGGTCTTGGACAGGACTTGAACCTGCATAAAAGCCTAAGTTACTATTTCATTTTATTCACTATAATACGATAGTATTTATCAACTTACCTTGTGTAATTAACTACCTAATATATTGCTGTGATAAGGGGTTGTTTAAAGGTGTACTTTATAGTAAAGGTCGTTTAGGAATTAGAAATTATCATAGCAAGCAGAAAACTGCATTTATTTAGTAAAAAAAATTGAGAAATGGAGATAGTTTGTAAATAGTAGCCAGTCAACACCCTGTATATAAAGTATAAGTAGTTTTAAGCGACGCAAATAGACACACGAAGACGCATAGTTAGCGCAGAAACAAGGAAGACATGCATTGAGTAAATAGTAAATATTTAACACCCTGTAGATAGAGTTTTAGTTAATTTAAGCAATGCAAATAATGATATTTTTCAGTGGAAGCGCGCGTATTTATAAGTAAACATAACAAAGTGTAATTAAACACGCATTCAAAAGAGTTCCAAACAATTAGGTTAATACGGAGAAAAGAAATAGAGCTTCGAAAAGCATAGTATAAATGCGTACAAGTAGTTAATAATTGTGATAAAGAAAGGTGATTAAAAATTGCGTAAATAACAGGCAGATATGAAAATTAAAAGTCGAATTACATCAGTTGTTTATGTACAACATGGAAAAGCGATGTTTGATAACGAAGCACCTGCGAGCAGGCCACAATTATTTCAAAGCAAATAATGTTACATCAGAAACTACTTTAAATGTAAAGATTGGATTGGTTAAAATTAGCGACGAGCTTGTAGGCCATACCCACGGACGGAGTAGGAGATCAATGATATATTTACAGGGACAGTGATAACGAACTCAGTCTTCAACTCAACAAAGGCCGAGGTGCGCCACTCTGAAACAAAGTGTGATACGTAATAATAATTTAAAGTAAAAAGTTGTATTAGTGCGACTAAGATGAAAATTACGATTGCCGATTAAAAGTAAGTAAATTTTGGGGAATTTATTTGAACTAAAACAGAATAATAATAGGGCTCCGAGGCCGGGGAGAATAATAAGAAATCCAAGTTTGGGGAGAAGAATAATAATACAAATTCTAAGTTCGGGGAGAATAGATGGTATTCTAATTCTGGGGAAATTGATGAGAATAAATTCTGAGAAGAAGTAATAAATCGAAATGAGACGACAATAATTTGGGGTGCATAAGTCTAAGTTTAATAATGGTAGTCTAGAGGGTGATAACAATAATTTAAATGCAATGGTTCAAGCGTGTGGATAGACAATATTTCGAATGGGCATGTAATAATTCTGAATTGGAGAAAATAATTTTTATCCAATTGGATGGTAGAATGCATGGAAAATATTAGCTGATAATGGATGCGTCAATTGCAAGAAGGAAATAGCGAAGAAAATAGACCAGGTTAGATTTTTAGTTATAAGACATTATTTTTCAATTTTTTTTTATTTGAATATGGAATTTGCTTAATATAAATGAATGTGAAGAAGTCAACAAAACAAAGGACTTGCATACGTATAAAGTGCGTTATATGATAAAAGGTTTTGAACGTTCCACCCTTTTTTTTTATAAAAATAATAGGCTTTTTGGTGACTTTAGATTTGATTAAAAAGTATATGATTTTGATAAATGAGATTTACAACATTAATTAATTGAAAAGTGTATTTTAAATAATTTACAAAAACTGTACATAATATTTGTTTCATTATATAGAATCGAATTAACTTCATTTTATAATTCTAAATAAATGCTAGTCGAGGTCATAAGATAAAGATAATGGGAGTGATGTGATAATTTAAACAATAAAGGAGGAGCTATAAGTTGAATACGAAATTGATAACGAGTAAGGCGGTAACATATCAAGTTTTGTTATTGGTCGAGAAGGTCGGTTCAAGATAAAATCCAGTTAAGTTCCTGAAGGGAGTTCATACCAATATTTATATGACAGCCCAGCGTCCGAGATTGATAAATCCAGTTAATACATAGCAATATTTATATGTCGACCAAATGATGAGGCGCGAATAATTTAGGGAGCATAGCAATATATATATATATATATATATATATATATATATATATATATATATATATAGTTTAAATGTTCCTTGTGGTTTATAGGTCAGCTAGTAAATAAGATAATGCTCTTTTTTATTGCCTAAATTTTCGAATTTATTCAATTCTTGTTCACAGGCACTAAAATGTAGGGACATAATAACTGGTACAAATTCGTGTAGATACTACTTACTAAAGTGAGGATTAATCTAAAATTGGCTAGTACAACAAAAATAAACAGTAACTGTTTTTTAAAAACAACAGTAGTAAAGATAAAAATAAATATTATAATCTAATATGACACTAGTAGTTTGTCAAAAAAAATTTTGTTTTTTATTTAATTATAATAAGTGTGTGTGTTATTTGATGTCTGTTGGTATGTATGCATCTGTGTTTGTGTGTGTGTGTGTGTGTGTGGTGTGTGTATGTGTGTGTGTGTGTGTGTATGTGTGTGTGTGTTAGTGGGTGTAAATATGTTTGTCTGTGAACTTGTATGAGTAGTGTATCTATGCAAGTATATAGTTTCTAAAGGTTTACCATAGATTTGTAGCTTTGATCCAAAATATAGTATTATGTTAATAATTTTTGTTTATTTTTTTATAATTATTCATTTATTCCTTTTTGTTTTGGAAATTTATTAAATACGTATATATAGTGCTTAGATTTTCAATGCCTGTTTTTTAACTCGCTTGGCTCTATTTCCCACTTTTCTGAGCGACACGTGCTTGTTTACAACTATCCTTGACATTATCGATTTTTATTTTCCTTCCTCTGGATATACTTTATGTTTCTCTCTTATACTTATAGGCTTTTAAGCAATCTTGGTCTTTTCATTGCTCCTTCCGACTCTATATCTAAGATTAAAAATCAATATTTTAACTAACGTATTCTGCTTTTACATCAATTCTGTATGATTTTGTTTACGTCCTTGGCTGCTTTAATTTTAACGGTTGTTCATTACACTAACCTATTAAATTTGTTTGCAGCAACTTTACTAAGAAATATCTACTTTCCCCCTTGTTATTGGAAACCCAGAAATCGTTATTTTTAACATGCTTAACGCTTTTAAAACTGTTCCGTTGAACTTCATTATGTTATAATTTAACCCCAAATTAATTTTTCTTTTTTTTACATACATACTATAATACATGGTCCCTAACTAAATCTAATTAAGATAAATTATTCCTACATTAATCACGTGTTAAACTAAATCGATATTCCCCCATTATCCACTATTTAAGGTAGGAAATAATCGTTAAAAATTTTTTAACTCAATCAATTTATTTTACTGTACCTAATCGCTCTTAACTCTATGAGTTAACCTATGTATTTTATTGCCCTTTTTAGTTACACGATAATATATATATATATATATATATATATATATATATATATATTGCTGTAAAGCTTAGGCTCTAACTACTCGAGCCCTTCCGTTGGAAAGCCATACCTTGGCTGCCCCCTCTCGACCACCCCTCTATGCATAATATACCAACAAAGACGCATACCTCTACTGCTGAATCTAAAAACTCCCGCTCGCTGCCATCTTGCTGTAATCTAAAAGCAAATCACCACCCTACAATCGTACTCAAAATAACGCAACTCACGAAATACATCACACTCTATTTACACGAAATAAATATTACATTTTCAAAACTCCTTTCATTATATACAATGACATCATTTGGATTATTAACAATTCCTTTTTAAAAATGTATTCGAATTCACTAATCTTATCAAACAAATACCCTACTAAAGTAAGATGGCTAACCACATACCTGACTTTAGTCCTTGTCGTAATATGAGCTCACAGTAAAACTCTTTAAACTTGAGTGCAAAATTATAGCAGTGCAATAATAAAAACAAGTCCCCTTTACTTTGTACAGCATGGCCTGGTTATCCTTACATTAATTATCCCTTACTACCTAAACAAGTTTTCATCTACATATGAAGTCCCATAAAATTTTCAGTTCATCAAATTCATAAACACAGCCAGTCACCACCACAAAAATGTTTTATAAAATTCGTTACCTGGTAGCTATTCTTTTGCAAGTATCAGCAAATTAGCTCTCGACAATGATGCCGTCTAAAAAGACTCTCGGCTATGGGACCGCTCTCCAGGTTGTATTACCATTGCTCCCGGCACGCTACTATCCAAATCTTTGCATTTTTTGCCATAAATAGAATGCATCCAGACTTCCACAATTTTCTATTATATTTCTATTTATAAGTAACCAATCAATAATCGCTGCATTCGCCATTAAATTTCTAATTTTAAAACTATTTGTACGCTTCAACACCCAAAAAAAAACTGTAGTTGGTACTTACATGCGTAATATACACTTCGCCTTTAACACTATATTTATTGGAAGATTTTCTATATATCAACTTATCATCACAACACACCAACTTTGTGCAATCACAAATAACTATATGAAATCACTTAAAGGTATTCACTACTGTAGTTCCCATCGAAGACAAACGAAGAAAAAGTAAGAGAAAGTCACCATCCTTCAGGGTGTTTGTATAAAGACAAAACGTCCTCTCTGTTTCTAAATTCGCACGTACAAAAAAACATTCTTAGTAAACCACCACCGCCTGCTTGCTTCCAGAATTTACAGGCATAACCGTAGCTAATTTCAAGTTAAAACACCAACGGTTCTCATTTTTTCGTGACCTACAACGTATAAACACTTAAAATTCGTTCGAAAACCGCCAACGGTCTGTGCATTCGGCAGAAACTGGCCTCAACGAACACTGATTCTCGCTACATTCACGCCTCTCCACTCAACCTAACATATTTCTTCTGACTTTCTCTTGTATATCGCCTTGTTCCACTCCTGCTTTATTCCTACAAACCCCCAGTTTGATATCTACCCTTTCTAATACTAAAACTGTTACGTGTCTGCTTGTAACGTCCAATTAGATCACTCAATTTCTCTCCATATTTTCGATCGACACAAACATCATTCGTCTTCCTCTGTCTACAAGCTACAGAATTGTCTTTGGTCCCCTGTTTGTCCCTGTCCTTCATATGATGTGATAAAGTCCGTCTTCGTTTGTGATATCGATCTCTGTCTGCGTTTCAACGTTCATTTACATTCTTAGAAGTTGTTGATTTTTTTACCTATCACTAACAAGCTCGTGTTTTAATTGCTATATTGAAACGTTTCTTGTTTACTAAAAATATCGACCCTATGCTAAATAATACGAAAAGCTTTTACATCCTTCTACACTATCTTAAATTATAATAAAAGCGGCATTTTCATCTTGTTGCTTTTAACCCTTATTGCCCTACTCTATAAATATAATGCTATTTCCTTATTAAATAAATGCAAAGCTGCAACTAAAAACAAATTAAGTTTAACTTCCTACCTTAAGTTAAATAAGCGTTATTTTAATTATCTAAAATACCTAATTAACTTTTCCATAGTTTGAGGCTACACATTCTAGCTTGACCTATGGCCTACTTATCTATTTTTAAGGTACAAATTACACATACACGCCGAAGTTGCAAAAACTCGGCCCTAGTATACGTGCCAATACAAGGAAGGCCACTATAGGGATCTCGGAAACGGTAATGGATACATCTGTAAGTAGGGGACTCACAAGCTGGCACTTAGAAATCATCTTTAAGATTTTAGTTTTCAAATTTATTTAAAAAATGAAATTTTTAGATTTTCTAATTTATTTTTGTCTAACGTTAATATCAACACTACAGTAAAAAGAAGAACGAATTTTCGATAGCTATTTTTAATATGCTTTAACATAGAACAGTTGGATTTATCATTCGATGTTTTGTATTCATATAACCATCATCAACTTTAGTTTTCCTAATACGGTCCTGTATTGTGAAATGGGGATTCCGATAGTACTTATTATTTCAAATTCATCGATGTATCGCACTCGATGGTTCAATAACGTTTTGAACATTTTGCAGCCATTATCAATGCTATTAATTGTTCTATTAAAATATATATTCAGTTGGTTCTGATGTTTTTTCTTGTTATAGATGACTTTGGAACTTTGACAAGTTATAGTTATCTATATTACGTTACTCTGGTGGTTTTAAACTTACTTAATGGTATTGTGTGTTTACCTATACGTAATATGACACAATTTTCAAATAATAAAAATTGATATGATAACGTGTTACCTTTTTTGTCAACGCAATTAATCTGAAGCTGAGAGAATGTACTTAAACCAATATGCAGAAAAGCACCAACTTAATAAAAAAATCTTTCGCAAATTAGCAGGCAATATAAGAGAATGTGGTGCGTTCAAACAACATATGAAAACTTTTAACAAACCAGAAACAGAAAATACTGCTAGCCATAACTGATAATCCAGAAATTTGTACTAAGGAAATTGAAGAAGCAACTGGAATAATCAATTCTAGAGAAGGAGAAAGTGCATTCATATTCAATTAGGATTTTCCAAGGACTTCGGCCAAGTGACACAGAAAGGCGTAGAGAATTTTGTGAATTGCATAATCGCCAATGTCAAGATAATAAATATTTTCCGCACAAAATAATGTTCCGAAGAAAGTATGGTTAGTAACAATGGAATTTTCAATCGCAGAAATGCTCATTATTAGACAAGAGAAAATCCACATGTACATAAAACAGCCAAACATCAACACGGTTTCGAATTTAATAGGAGGGCTCATATTTGTTATTCGAATTACATGCCCCTTCATTTACCAAGGTCCTTAAATTTCGAACGTTACTATATTTACTCAAAAATAAAAAGATATTTTTGAATAATCTGCCTTTTGAAGAAATTAAAACAGTTGGTGTATGCACGGTGGTGCACCAGTACATAATTCCAGGGTTGTCCGAGAATACCAATCAGTTAAATTTACAGGACGAGGTATTGGCATTTACGCAAATGAATCATGGCCAGTCCGATTTCGCGACATAACACCTGTAGATTATCTTCTTTGTGGATACATAAAAAGTTGCATTTACGGAAATCGTATTGTAAATTTTACAAAAATTAGCTCTCAAAGCGGTTGCTAGTATTCATCCTCAAATATTGAGGAATGTTTTAGTTTCTACAGTTAGAACAAGCAATTTATGTTTAGAGAATCAGAAATTATTTTGTACATTTTTTGTGAGTTTATTAATCTGTTATGTTCCATCCTTGTAATTAAAATAATTTGGTTTGTATATAATTTAAAACGTCATGATCCCGTGCGGTTTGCACGGCTATTTGCGTGTATTAGCAAATCCAGCAGCCTTTGAGCAACTGGAACGGTTTCTTATTCATCATTCTGTACAATCTTATTAAATATTCAGTTATCAAATTTAATGTATCTCAAAATTATTTCGAGTTATTAATAAAGTTAAATATTTTAAATCTATCTTATTCTAATAACGCGAAAACCTAGGATTTTATTATAACAAAGTACAAAAATTTATTTTATTTTGGATATAGTGAATGCTGTAATTTACTTATAAAAACATTTGTTCCGAAAAAATTAAAATAGCGTTTAAAATCTATTATTTGGCGTCAAAGCATTTGTTTTCAAAGATTCTAATGCGTTTTTCAAAAGGCTAAATGTGTATATTTCTTCAATAGGTTTTATTAGTATATGTAATTATAATTTAAAGCTAGGAAATTACTCTTTCAATACAATATTAAAAGCTGATATTTATTTATCAAAGCACTTGCTTCAGAAAATATTATAAACGTTTAAGAACGGGATTTTCGTTTATTAACGCATTTTGCTTAGAAAACATTACATGCATTTAGCGATGTGAATTATAAAGTGGGTTTCTTGTTACATGTTGTTGTTGACTTTAGAGTTCCTAAGTGTGTTATTCGAAGCTTTCGTTGTTCAACTTCTATTTCAACTCGACCTAAGGATATAACGATCCGGATTAAGAGCTATTTCTATGAAACTGTATTGATGAATTTAGAATTCTGAAATTATTTTGCACGAAGTTGTTTATTAAAGAGATGAAGTTTTTCCGCAACTAAATTATCTACCGCAATTGGTGCTAGTTTACTTTCAACTGATTCAACCCGTACCTGCGTAATATGTATAGACATATATCCTAGGTCAGGTAATGATGTGCTCTGAACAACTGCTCAAGAAATGTGATAAGTTACTGCGCTCACTGCTACTTCGTCTGAATTTGATGCACTTGGTTCAAAAAAAATATTTTGGTTTTCGGTGCCATATAATCTTGCCTAGAACGGCTGTAACCAGTATGCAACCGGAGCGGAACGTCCAGTCATTCTATAAAAATCCTATTTCTTATCCGCGTTGCTGTGATGAACTACTTCAGGAAGAATTGTGCCTAAGTTCTTTAATTAAGCTTTTCCGATTGATCCTCGCACAAATGGAGGTTCACGGTGTTGAAATTAAATGTACTTCACTTTAACTGAAGAAATATACTAATAAATACCGTTTTCTCCTGTTCAAGTAGTAAATTTTAAGACATAACTTTCCAATATATAACAATTTAGCGTACACAAGGTACATTGTGACGTTTGCTAATATTGTTTTTTCAGCAGCGAGGTTTTACATGCCAATTGGAAACATTTACTAAAAAGCAATTGCTACTGTAACCCATGGGTCTTTACAACTACTGAAGTTAGTTATTGAATCCTATCTATCGTCAAACGTACAAACTTCCAGGTATATTTATGAGTTGCCCTGCAAATTCTTCTTGAAAAGTTGAAAATCAGCAAATGGTAATTGATAGGCATTGTATAAATAGAACATTACAGACGAAAACATACTTATACTACATGGATACAGTCTGAAAGTTGACAAAAGAAAGCAACACTAATAAAAGTGATTTGTAAGTGAGTATGTATAGACACTACAATTATTAACGTTCATACCAAGATCATATTCTAGCGTATGATGCGGATTTCATCTATATAGGTCGAGAAAATACAAAAAAAAGCAAATTTATTTAGTGTTTTGTTTGGATATAGGATACTGGAAACATATTTTTGAAATGCACTGTATAAATGTGTATTACTTACGTTTAACACATAAAACATGGCCCTATAAAGTTTCATTTATATTTAATAATTGAATAAATATATTTTAAAATAACTGCGTTTAATGTATAAAGCAATTGTAAAAAATTTTTTATTTATATTTAATAACAAAAGGTCGTATTTTCACGTGGCAATGTGACAATTTAATTAATTTCGGGATTTATAATTTTTAGAAGTTCGAATTGCGAAATGAAAAAGTAGATTCAATATGGAATGTATTGGAATGTATTGGAAGAAGACTAGTATGTTCCAAAATGTACGTGGAGATACCATAACGAATGACGTCAGAAGTGGCATTGTATATTTAAACGAATGTACAGAGCACAAAATCAATTAGTGCTTGTTCAATTGCCGTATGTTATAGTCCTCAGTTGAAATATGCTTTGTAATCAATTTCGAACATAAAACAAAAAGTACTTCGTAGCTGGTTATTATTTAAAGTATACTATTTTAAAATGCAAAGTCTAAAATATGATACATAATAGAACAATTTGAAAATTGGAGTTTGTTTCACGAATTCGAAAATTTGAATATTAATTTGCAATTTAAAATAAAAATCAAACTGCTTAAATAATTTTAGGAGAAAAATGGAGCAATGGCAAAACACAATCTGTGGAAAAAATCGAACAAAAACTGAAAAAATTATATTTTCAAATATTTAATTTTTACCCTGTATAATATTTGTAGTAAGATATGCTTATTATAGTATTTGCTAGTACATAAGTCAAACCCATGTTCTAACTAATGTGTAAATATTTTCTTTAAAAACATTATTTAAAGCAAGTTCTAAGCAACGAAAGTGTAGAAGCATCTTCTGACTGTAAAATCCGTGTGTAAACATTCAATCGCTTTGATAATACTAAATAACTTCAGTGTCAGGTTATCGTATGTTAAAAACATCATCTAATAAACGTTATTTAATCCAAAACGTAATACCCTGCATTTATTTACATGCTTTAAAAGAAATTTAAATATTTCCAGACCCTTCGAAAATTATAAGTCAATTTGAAAAGGACAGCGAATAACGTTTTTCATGAATGAATACACACCAAATAAGAAAGATTGCGGACCGCCATAACACCGGTGGAGACTATAAACAAGATAAGACAACACTTTTTTAATGGTTACAAGTTATAACAGAAGCTCATAAATTTATAATATGGAAAAAAACGCCGACTATTAGTTGCATTCATCAATAAGAGATAATACATTTTATGATTGCAATATTTCTTAACCTTACAAGGTGTTAAAGATAAGAACACACGAAATTACACTTAATTATTACATAATGGTAATAGTAAGACCATCTAGAATGTAATCAGAACGTTCAAGAACGATGACACATTTAGAATTTTACTATATAGAGCCGGTAGATAATGAAGAAGATGAATTCAGCATTCATCAGTCATTCATGGGTAGTTATTCAATCGCTGTTTGATAGAGCGCACCGACGAACTGTTTATTGCTCTAATATAAACGATGTTATCTTGGTGTTAACGTCATCTTGATACTTTAATCTATTAAAATAAAAGCACTTTCGAAAATTAATAAAATAGACTCGACATATAAGGATTTACTTAACATGGAAAAAATAAAACCAGGAATTTTTGTTACCCTTAATTTTAAATGAAAACAATCACTAGATAACAATTACATCCAAAGACATGTTGTAATGGAAATATGAATACCACCAAAAATTTAACCACACAAAACGCAAGTGTAGCTTTGTTTTAAACCTTTATAGAGACATAAATATTAATAAGTAGATTAAACCAGTATACGATTTTTGCGTATAGATAATGACTTGTGAATGGATAATATTTGTGTAATGTTGAGGTCACATCTCGAGGTAGTTTGACTCTTACAAAAGCTGTGCTCAAGTTGCTGATCAGCCACACTGAGGCGGGGCGATAGCAGAATATTTAAATTATTCATCTTCGTCTTAAAAAAAATTTTGTAACTTATACATGAAAAATTTTGGGTTTTCCAATTATTAACAAGTATTTGGTTAAAATTGTATTAATGTGTAGTAGTGATGAAATGTTTCTTTCTCAACTTAAATTGTAAATTGCATATATAAGCTTTCTTTACACCTGTGCGTTTAAGTAAATTTCTTAAATAATGTGTGTAGAAGAATGACGTTTTTGAATATATTGAGTGTTGTAAATAAAAAATTTTAATTTTGTAATTATAACTGTGAAGTTGATATTTCTTTGTTTCGTTTCATTTTCGTAAAGTCTATAGTATATTTATCGCTGAACTAGCAATAGAATACGGGAATATTCAGATAAAATCCATATCATATAATTATTATCTTTTCAATTAATAGTCATTGCATCTTTACTAGCCAGGGCGGATATGCCCTAATATTCACAGTAATAGTTTATTGACGCCCAACGTAAGCGCTCACTTATACTATTTCGCAGCATTCATACCATTATTTCTTGGCGTCCAATGCAGAGACTCAATCTTAGTCGTCTGAAAATTAGAGTTTCTTGTCTCGTAGGATTTTGTGGAAAATTTCTGTTTGTAATATATCTGATTGGTTTCTAGTATGACTAATAAAATTAAAGAAGTTCGCGAGAATTGCGAGCTGAAAGGATAGAAATTGGTTCACATGAAAGCGTTTATTTGGAAGAACGGAAAAAGGAAGATTCAGTGGTGAAAAATGAACAAAGTGTAGGAGAGAATCTAGAATTAAAAATGGCTCTTTTATTAAGTGTAAATCAACGAATGCAGGAACAGAAAAAGATGAGTAAAAGGAATGAAAAGGGCATAAAGGATATGCAGGAGGATATGAATGAAATGGGTGACAAATTTGATACAAATATTCAGGAGTTACATGTGGAATTTGGAGAAAATCTAGTAAAAATGGGAGAAAGTTTAAGACTAGAAAGTGACAAGGATGAAAAAAAAATTTAAAAAAATGAGTGAAAAATCAACTTCAGGCTTAAAAGAAACTAACGAAACCATTGAGGAGATGAAATTTGAAATTAGAGGAAAGGTAATACATACTGTAGAGGATATGGATGACATGAGGAAGATGTTGTACAAATAGAAATTCTTCAGGAAGCACAAAAGAGGGAAACAATTGGAAAATTAAAAATTTAGGTAAAAAGGCCAACGCAAATGAGGAGAGTTGTCAAGCTGAATTTACAACATTTAAAAATGATTTGGGAAATCTTAAAACAGACTTGGGGAACAAGTTTGAAAACCTAGAAAATAGAGTTAAAGATATTAATGTTGGGGAACCTATAAAATAAAGTTTAATTAGTTTTCCATTAGAACAATATTCAAAATCTTATGGGGATAACAAACTTAATCTTAAAATTTTTTTAACCAATGTGAAAACTTTAATACAGGGCAGTTGGGATGAACAAACCATTAAATATCGTGACGCCCATGTTAAAGGGTAGTGCGGAAATTTGGTTTGGACTGATTGAGAGTGAGTTAGATTCCTTTAAAGACTTCGAGTTAGATTTTTAAAACATTTTTGTGGGAATAGCCAACAATTTAAAGTCGGAGACAATTTACGTATAGGCAAGTTCAGCAGTGATTCTGGCATGGCAAGGGAGTTATATGCCATAAAGAAATTTAGTGTTGTCATACAACTTGATCATTTTTTGGAGGATAAGCATATTAATAGATATTTAGCGAGACATTTCGACACAGAGGTATCGCCATACAGAACACCGTGGATAGAGATGTGTTTCTGGAGTATCTTCAGCGGTATGATGGGATGGGTCAACCATGGGGGATAGAGACCAGACCGCGGGGCCAGCCCATAAATTCCTTTAGATTTCAAAGAAGCAGTGGAATAGAACGTTCAGTGGCAGATCATTCGAAAGCGGGAATGCCAATTGAAACAACTAGGGCCAGAATAGCACCAACAGAAGAGATGGGTGAAAGGAGAACAATGAATCTCGTACCATTGAGAATAGGACCGCAACCCAAGAAAAAGAATTTGTGAAAATTCACAGACAGGTGGCACAAACCATAACATCAACAGGACATATAGAGTCATAGTGAACAGACCAAGACGGTCAACAGCAACGTCAAATTTTTAATAAAAGGCAAACCGAGCGCATCTGTACAAATTAAACAGTACGAACATCAACGAGAATTTATAAAATTTGAGTTAGAAAATAATTAAAATGTAAACAAAAACTTATTACCTATGTTGATACCCATAAAGGAACGTAACTTCGTAGATGCAAACAAGAAGAGAATTAGATTTGGTGAAGAAAATTTTAAATGGTACGATGAGGTATATATTGAAGTCGAGAAACATTGTGTCTGTTTGAATTTATGTGAAGTATATGAAGAAGTGAATGAAGAAGATATAGAAGTAAGTAAAGTAGAGGAAGAAGTTGATGAAATAAAAGAAGTAAAGGAGGTACAGGAAAAAGTAAGTAAAGAAGGGTTAAAGAGTTTTGAGGATCCAAGTACGGTAAAGATAACGTAGAGTTAGGGTTGTTTGAATATTTTAAAAATTGTGAGTTAATAAATTACTTAAATATTTCTAAGAGTTCCCAAATTAAAAGAAAAAATTTTGAGAAAGATCAGGTTAAAAATGTATTAAATGAAGGTGATAAAAATTTAAAGGAGAGTATCAATGATAAAAATTTACATGAGTTTGAGAAAATTTTGATTATGGTATCTGTGAGAGATCAAGTACTTATTTTGTTAATCATGTAATTGTTATAAAAAACCGAATGCATATGAGCAACTAAATTTAAATATAAAACGTATATATCAACGTAATAACGAAAAGGTTAATTGTCCAACTTGGATCTATAGTATTTTAGCGAGATTTAGTAATAAGAAGTTGTTTTCGTAGATGGATCTATAGAATTTATTTTTGGAGAGAAGGTATAAAGGACTTTCGGTAGATGGGTGCATTTATAAATTTTATGTTTTTTATGTGTCTGGGAGGAATATTTCTTTAAAACTGATGAGACCATGTGTAAATAGAAGTGAATAGGAAATGAAGGGAGGCAATGAGATAATTCTGGTAATGATAGGATAGAGCAGAGGGATGTTTTTAGTTGAAGTTGAAATATTGTGAAGTAACCGAGTCATTGAAGATAAAGGCTACTTTGAGAAAACAAGTATGCGTGTGTATTAAAAGTCTATTAGTATTGGCTGTATGTAGTACGTGGTTAGAACTAAAAATAACAAATTACTCATTAAGGCAGAAATGTGGCGCTCAACGTAGTCTCAGCGGAATTTTATATTTTAGTTTGGGGAAAATGATGTAATAAGATCATAATAGCTCATTAGCACCATATTGTGAAAGAAAAAGGATCCAAACCTGAGATTATTAGATTTCTAAATATTTAGATTTTACCCTATATAAAATTCCTAGTAAGATTCTAATGAAATTTTTAGTAAGATAAGCTTATTATAGTATTTGCTAGTACATAAGTCAAGTCCATGTTCCAACTAATGTGTAAATATTTTTTTTAATAGTATCATTTAAAACAAGTTCTAGCCGGCGAAAATATGAAAGCATTCCGTGATTAAAAAACCCGCGTGTAAACATTCATCCACTTTAAGAATATTAAATAATGTCAATATCAAGTTATCTTCTTTAAAAATATCACTTAATAAATGGTATTTAATTTAAAACGTAATACACTGCATTTACTTACATGCTTTGAAAGAAACTAAAATTTCCCTAGACTCTTTAAAAACTATAAATCAATTTGTAAAGGACAGTATTTGGAATGGAATCACGTAAACACTCGTACATTCTAGAAAAAAGGTAATTTTTATATAAACAGAAGTAATCGACATTAGATTCAGTCATAAATTGGATACAGCGATACGTTGCTTTGAGAAGAAATTATTTTAAAGTATGCATTACGCAAACCGTAATTAATAATTACCAGGTAACAGTGAATAAGGAAGAAATTTTAAACGTCACTTACGTAAATATGAAAATTGGAAATGCAATTATTTGATTTTGCAATATACAATGAAAATGGGAAATGCTCTGATATAAAAAGCTAATTAAAATTTTATTGAATAATTAAGCTGAAAATTCACATTGGTTTCTAAATGGAGATTTAAATAATATGCACGATTTTGTAAACTGAGATTTGACATTAATCTAAGAATGGAAGCGGAAGATATTTAATACTGTTGATTACAAATTGGAAACGCACTTCGTGGATTTTTTCAAGTATTACTATTAAAACATTGTTTGTAACTCATATTTGAGTACATATTATTTACTTTAAGACAGACTAAGTTTTAATAACATAATATTTATTTTTGTAATGATATTTACCAGGAAGTTTATGATCAGAGTTCGAAAGATTCTGACCTTTTAATAGATTATTTGTCAAGGATTTTTTGGCCAAACAAATCTTACAAGCGTGGGGAATCAAAGCCAGGTAAACTGACCATAAGAGAAGAGATGTAGTTCTGTAAATTTTTACCTAAATAAGGTAAGCGATATTTTGATAATTAAGTAAATAGGTACTTGTTAGAAATAATTTGATGTTTGAAAGAAACTGCTGTAAATGTTCCATATAATTTTGTATAAGAGAAAATATTTTTGACTGTATAAATGATTTATGATATTGCTGGGTTTATTTTCATTTTAAAAACCTATCAATTCGTTCAGCTAGCAAGGCAAAGTAAAGTTAGAAAGGAAGGCAAGTCATTATTTTCAAATTTTACAATTTGCTGTATCTGTATCACGGCACATTTTTAGCGGCGCACCAACGCTGCCGCTATCACTGTAATAATTAAGTGATGCACCAACACGGAGCTAATCATAGCAATATATATATGAAAAAATCATTTTGGCAATCTCGTAGGCCTGTTTTTATATAAACACTCAACTACATAAAAGATGTGTTTTATTCAAGTAACACAAGAGACAAAACTCTTCAGAACTAAATTGACGAAATAAGCCTGTGCTAAACAAGCTAAGAGACTGTAAAAGTTGTTTACGTTCAATCATTTATAAATACTTGTACCTCAGTAATTTATTATTGTTTTACGCTTCATAGTTGCACATGTTAGTCTGCCAGGAAAAATGACATTCTGAGTAAATCTTACGAATGGTATCGCATATTGAATGACACGTAGTACAATCATACTAATGATAAATTCAAATAAATACATCTTTCTGCAAAAAAGTTTGTGTCACCGTTCAAACCCTCAAACTAGTAAGAAAGGAAATCTTGTCAAAGCTACTTCTCGATATTAAAGTTTATAGCTGACTGACCGTATTCTAAATAATAAATTTCTTTAAAAATGTCCGTAGCAACAAGATGGTTGCAATTTCATTAAAAAGTATCAACTGGAAACCTAGAAACAATTGCATCGCTTCAACCATAGGAATATTAAAACATTACGTTATTCTGGCTCCTAAACCAACGCAAAAAGAAAGAATAGGTGAGGTCTAATGAATAACACTCTCTCTGAGATCACTCTATTTCAGGGCGTAGTTGTAAAACCTCCACAGCTTCCGAAACAGCTTTGTGAAAATTATCTAGCAAAACGCTACCGGTAGAGCTCCTGATGTACGTATTGTGCACCATCTAAAAGGATTTAATGTTTTGATACAGTAAACTCCATCCTATAATTAATATTTAGTGAAACTTGAGAGAAGAGCTAGCAGAAACTAAGCCTACTTTGCTGCTCATTTTGAATAAGATCGTATGGGTTTTCCTTGTAAACTGCGAAAGTTCTCAGGTTTCTGAATAAGCAATACACTTGAAGTATATGGAATTGTGTCAGTAGGGCTAGATAGTAAAGTGGCGTTAATACGATAACTAGTTGGAGGTACGATATAAAGTAAAATTACATTTTGAAGTTACACGAAATTACGGTATGAAAATTAACAAAAATAAACCTAGAGTAATTATATGTAACGAGTGGAAAATAAGTCAAATACCAGAGTACAAATAGGAAACGAGAACTTACAAGAGATTAAGGATTTCTGCTACCTAAAAAGTCAAATAACGCAGGATGGAGAAGGTGCAAAAGATATAACACAAAGATTTGCTCAAGACCTTGCTGCATTTATCAAGAAAAAGCAACTACTATGTTCAAAGACAACAAACGTGGTAACACGGAAAAGATTGCTGAAAGCATATGTGTGGAACACGGCACTGTAGAGGTGTAAAACATAAACAATGGGAGAAGTGGACAGGAACAAGATATAAGCCCTTGAAGTGAGATGATATAGACGCATGATGAAGATATCATGAACAAAGTAAAGAACAGAAAGGTACTGGAAAAAGTAGGGGAAGGAATTAATATGTAGAATGCGTTAAAAGATAGGAAAGATAATATGATAGGAAACATACTAAAGCATGATAGAATAGCGCGGTATATAATAGAAGCAGAGAAAGGAAAAGAAAAGAGTAAAGAAAGACCTAGATTAGACTGTTGCACACGGATAGTGAAAAATGTAGACCGTGGGAATTTCAGAGAAATGTGTAGGTTAGCTCAAAATGGGAAACAATGGAGGTACGCGTGAAACTTGTTCCAGGACTGAATACCTAAGGTTGATGATAAAACAGAATTACGCTGTAACTGTAATTTTAAAAGGCACAAAAATATTCTTAATAGGTCAATGGAAGTTCTCTTGTTTGTTACTTGCACAATTACTAAAATTTCCTTTTATATTTCAAGACTGAGATCAAAAACAATTATTTATTAACAAAAGTGACTTTTTTTGTATTTCAAACTATTCCCCATGAAGAACAATACACGTCTGCACGCGTTTGAACCAGTTTTCGAAACACACTTTCCACACCGATTGAAGTGCCTATAATAAATTTTGAACGCATTAACCACTTTTTCAGGATTCAAGAAAACGAATAGTTTATTCCATTCAGAATTGATCATTCTGCGTTTCTGTAAAAGAGCAGTTGCGACATATCCAGTTTTTGAGGGGAAAACGGCGACCATTTGCTTCGAAGTCCTGCGAGTAGGAGCAACTTTTGTCGGATTTGGCTCATTTGGAAAGAACCATGCAGTCGACTGTTTTTTCTTTCGAGTGCATACGTGAGCGGTGTTTTGAAAAACTACTTCCAAAAATTTCGTAACAATTTATTTGATTTATACAGATGTTAAAGTGGAATTTTAACAATCTTGTTTAAAATTACTCTTAAGTTGAAAATTAATTACTAATTGAACTAATATTGTGAGTAGCCTA
Source organism: Platerodrilus igneus (assembly GCA_036346225.1). Classification (NCBI taxonomy): domain Eukaryota; kingdom Metazoa; phylum Arthropoda; class Insecta; order Coleoptera; family Lycidae; genus Platerodrilus; species Platerodrilus igneus. The sequence continues at coordinate 474,269 of JARFIW010000202.1, read as the reverse complement.
AGCAAACTGTAATGTTAAAGCTAAAATACTTTGACTGACTCCCTGGTCTTAGGGCTCCTGGGGTATTTATGTTGTCCCTGTTCTTCACATGTATGTGGGAACTTGCAGAGCACATGCCTTCTCATTTCTTAATACTATTTATAATATATTGTAACAATCTTACTTTCTAGGTAATCGCGGTATCTTAACCGTCTGTGACCTGTCACCTGCAGTATCACTATCGTTTGAAATACAAGGTATTGCATCCGTTCTCATAACTGTTAATAACCTTTTTATATTTATCCTTGAATTACATTGTTGTACTTGACTTAAAAATTTCTTAATGATTTCTAATAATTTCTTATTAGATTCTATTTTTTAATACATATAAAGATCGGGGGATACATAACTCGCGTAGCTCTACGATTTCTCACCTGTCGTGATGTTCTAAACGTGTTTGGAAGTACCGCTACCTATTTTTTTTATGATTTGTTGGACCAATTGGCACGAGTCTGCTTTCCAGCGATTGTCAAATTATACGGAAACAAAGCGAACTAATCCTTTTGATGGCCATATATTCATGCAATATTGAATGTCCCACTATTGCACAAGAATGCTCTACTCAAACAGTAAATCATATGCCCATTTCGCAGTATCAAGTTCACGAACAACATCGTTGTCGGGAACAACAACCGATTTTGAACAACTTTAACGTAATTCGTAATTGACCAAACTACGGCCAACATTGCAGCCAACAAACTATGGATACACAGTAGTGATGGATGGTGCTTCTCACCAAAGTCGAATTAAGTTCATCGACGCACCATTATTGGGTTAAAAGTAATCGCTCGAAAATGTTCACGATTTAGTTCCATTTTTAGCCGAAATAATTTTCTTCAAGTTGCTGTAAACAACACAAATAGCGCTCGTATGCCAATATGTTATGAACATGTATACCACAAAAAAATGTCAATCGTTAAATTGGAGACGTCAGTTGCCAGATGGCAGCAAGTGTTTAATGCAGTTTCGAAATATTAAAGGATAACAAAACGCCGTGCACTTAAAATTAAGGGTACAGGAAGAAAGACACTGTATAGAATTATTAGTTGTGATTCTGTACCAATGGTTTTAAGAATATATTGATCGTTCTTATATAAATAATATTCAGAAAATAAGAGTCACTTTCTGCGGCTTTTAAGTATAATACAGTTTAATCATTTATAGTGCCAATTGTAAATTACTACTTATTTGTTGAATAATACCGGAATTTGTTTCATTTCGCAAACACGTTTACAAAAATAGTTGGTTACGTTCTATTCCAGCAGTAAAACCGTAGCCGTTATTTGGTTATTCATTTGCATCGATTCCGTTTCTACTCTTAAATCCTCCAACACCATCCTATATATTTTACTCGTTTATTATAAATACGCTTGCGAATAATTTTCAAATTCAATCTATCTCCTCTAAAACGACGAGTTTACGCTATAAATTCTATAGTCCGTGCTTTGTTTGAAGTACCTTTTAACTGGCTACAATTTACAATAGCGTAAAATTAATCCTTATACTGCTATTACCGAAAGACTTGTTGCAATAGTGTTTTGTATTATTTGATAAAGCTTGGGTCGCGTTTTCTAATCTCATTTTTGGTATGTTGATAACGAGAGGATTATAGCTCGAATTCTTGTTATTTAAACAATTTCAATTTGATTCTGCAGTTGGCCTTTTATGTATATATACTTACTTCAAGAGCGATGCCCGTTTTTTTATAAGAAGAGTAGATCTTGACTGTATCGGTGAGTTCTCCTGCGTTATTAATATTAGTAAGACTTTCTTTTCAGTTTTTAGCTGGAGGCCAAATTGCTTGTTATGTAGGCCCGATTATTCTTTGACGCAGATGAATTGCTCTTGTGTGCAGACCGCCGTTGCAATTACGGTAGCAGCATGGTTGTTGCTGACTACCGCGGCAATACTGTTTGCTGTGATGATACGCTTCCGATGGCTTACCAGATAAGTATTCCGACACATGTATGTGACTTGTTTTCTTTTTTTAACATACCAAGGGATAAACCCAATTCGCATCGTGCTGACGAACAAAACACGTTTCTGTAAAAACCCACTTTGAAATTAGATAGGCTAATATTTTTTATGGTAAAATCCTTACTAGAAGGGTTTCTAAATTTAATGTTCTTTTTTATTTAGCTCATCTGCTTATACGAATGTATCAGCATTATTCCTTTTACTGGTAAGATTTATTCCATTTTAGCTACGAAATGCGCACTTTGTGGAACAGTTATTGAATTTGTCGATAGAGTAAAATTACTTTTTTTTAAAATAGTAACTTTATTTTTTTTTTGCTCTTTAAATAGAAATTTTTATTCTGTTTAATGTAAATAGAAAATCGATGACGATGTATTTTTTATGTTGCTAGGACGCCTCCCCACCACCCTCTACGCATGGGCAGTTAACCCGGTATTTCTAGTTGAGCCGTACGCTGCATAACGTAGGAAGTTTTAAAGCGCACCAGTAGAAATCTGTGTGAGACTAGTTTACTTCTATTTTTGATATAATTCAAATCAGTCCGTAGCAGCAGGTACTATTTTTGAAGTAGACCGCAATGCAAGTCACGTTCAAGCAGTCGAGCTATAAAAGCTAGAATCTTCTAAACACAACTTGGATTTCTACGCAAGTCGCACACGAACATACGTTGACACATGCACAGACCCATGAACACGCACACGTAAAAAGCAAATGCGTTTGCGCACTTACATGCAAATACATATACAAGCACGCGCACACGCACAAGCATACACAGAAGAGGCGTGCAAAGCGTAAACTCACGAGCACCCGCATAAGCCCACACGAACACACCTACACACACGCAAATTCATATGCATACGCACGCGCTAACGCACTCACACAGAAAACACAATTCATTTAATCATCATGTATACACGCGCGCAAACGCCGCGTACGCGACGCACACGCAGTACGGAGAATGAGATTTTGAATGTACATAATCGATGTGGTAAAGGGTTAGTACGAAATATTGTGTGTCTTTAATAAAGCTTTTTTTGTTGTGCCATGTTATTTAAAGAGTTAATTTAAAACCATCCAAAATACTAACCCAGTTGAACGGGCAATCAATCTCCAGATTCAAAATAAAAATTATAAGAAAAGTTTTGAATTTACCTTTTCGAAAATGTTGAATTATAACAGGACACTGATGCACTCGAAAGCTGTTAACTCTAGAAGCAACGGGCGGTCATTTTGGCGGTTTTCAAACTTTCTGTACAACTAAAATTTTTATTTCTAAATTGTTACATCTGCCCTTTTATTTACTTAAAAAGATTATTATTTTTATGTTTGAACATTTTTTCCAGCACTGATTCTGTCAATTTAACTGCTTTATTAACCTCTAACTTGAACTGTATGTTGTCGGTTTACTGGTATGTATGCGCGTCATATTGGGTTACTGCGTGTCAGTATTGCAATAACAGTTAGTCGAAGTTAGTGCCTTGTATATACTGTTCGTGTTTTTGAGTTGACGCGGTTACTCAGTAATTTAGTGTGGAAAAACTATATGTCTTAGAATAATTTTGTGTATTTTGCATAGAATGAAGCTGAAAATATATTGAAACATATGAAAGAGTTTTCTGAAAGTGATTCGGGAGATGAAAACAATATACAGGAATGTGAATGTGACGAAAACAATTCAGCAATGAATAATGGTAAAGAGTATACTCTAGAAAAAAGAAGCGACGTTTCCAAAGTCAAAACCTACAAAAGCGCATATTTTTCGCAATGCAAGAAGAAAACAGTATTCCTCTCTCACTTCACTCTTCTACATCTAATGTTCGTAATAGAGGTGGGAATTTATAAAAGTGGGAGGGGAAATCATAACGAACCAGATCTGATAGTCTTGGAGTTTGGATCCCAAATAACTAGTGGTGATGGAACAATCTGAGCACTAATTAATGCTGACGAAATCGTTCCAGGTGAGTGCAGGTATATGAGTATATTGTTGTATGCAATTGTTACTATTAGTTTATTGATTGAATAGGTAATATTATTATCAGGCCATCGGTCGTGCCCAACACAATGTTTTGCTAAAGAAATCGGACCCTACATTTTATGCAAAACGACAAATTGAATAGCGAAGCGTTCTAACAGCTTGGTGTTGAATCATAGAGGAACGCATAAAGAAATGTACGGATGTGGAAGGAAAACGAAAAAATTATATTTCTTGGGTAATTTTAATTCAAGAAATAGATGCCTTTATCGACATGCTGTATGGTGCCCATAATATGTCAATAAAACACTAATGATCGAAAAACATGGGATCCTAAATACTTTCAAGAGACTTCAACGAATGAAATTTTCTCAAATTATGAGTTACTTTTGTTTTGACATAAAAACTACAACATCTCAGCGTCTACGTACAGACAAATTCGATCTAGTTTCAGAAGTCTAAAGCGTGTGTATTCAAAATTGCGTATTATGCTATAGACCAGGGGCTAATATAACGGGGGACATCCGTTTCCGTCAAAAACCAGATGCAGGTTAATTCAATACATGGCGAATAAACTTGATAAGTACGGAATAATGTTATGGTTAACTGCTGATGTGAAATCCAAGTAATTAGTCAACGAATTTCCATACCTAGGCAAAGACGAGCAACGTCCTGCAAATGGGCCGCAAGGTCAATATGTGGTTCGTCGTTTATTCGAACCATACCTAAACAAAGACATAACCACCAACAATTTCTTTACTTCGGTTAAACTTGCTTCTAAATTGAAAGATATAGGCACAAGTCTTGTTAGTACCTTGTATCAATCGAGAATATAAATTCTAATGCGCATAAAAAATCTCATGCAGAATTATACGACACAAAAATTTATAAGAACGATCAAGGTTTTACACTTACGGTTTATCAAAGAAAGGTAAACAAAAATGTATTTATATTTAGTTCGCTGCAATCTTAAAAAAAATTTACAGTGACAGGAAAACCGGAGATCGATATTTTTTACAACTAAACAAAATATGGTGTGGTCATACTGAGATAAACAAAATTTGTGTAGCAAAAATCTGGTACATTTTATTTGCACTGATTCAACGTTATGAATATGCTAATGACAGTATTTTTTATTTTGAGTGTATTATTTATGAAATAAAATTAGCATTGGCTGTTTATAAAATCTTCGGGATAAAAATTTAGAGTTGCATGATTGTTTAGCTGTGACGTTATTACGTAACTCTTTGCCACTGCTGCGGAATGCATTTCGTCTGGTAGATAATGTTGTTTCTTTATTGTTGTTGTCTATCATTACATTATTTTCCTAGTCTTTACTTGTCAAGATTTGCTTTTAAGAAGTGCTTGTGGACAGGATGTAAGTAGATATACTTTTGTACTGTGTAAATCCTCCGGGATATATTGGATAAAAATGTTTTTTTCTGGGTTGGTTTTTCTTCTTGTTACATGATTTTTATTAAAGGTTTGTAAATAAATTTCCTCCATTGAGGCTTTCTTTTTCTTTTTTGGCCCACCCCACACTACGACTTTCTAGCTAGCACGACATACTGTGCATTTTTTTTTGCTGCGGTACTCGGTGCGGGCTACTTTGGTTACGTACGGTCTTTTTTTTCTTGTCCGCACAGAATATCGTACCAAGGGCAAGTTATAAATACGAGAAGCATCAGTTTTTACAGTTTATGCAAATACACAGTTTTTACACCTTATAAGTATACAAACCACGTACGTGTTTCTTACTTAGAGTACATATGCCTTTTGTCTTGTTCTTTGTGCATATTTCCTTATTTGAAATTGCGGACGTTTCACCCTACATTAAGGGTCAACTTGGTCATCTTGGATAATGAATTCAGATCACCGGAGCTAGAGGTTACAGACTCATTTGCCACATATTCTTTTTAAAGTTCTTCAGTTAGCTTGAAAATAAAATTGCGGCGACTAATTAAACTCTCCATGACTTCTTTGTACAAAATCAATCAATTGATTGCAGCTATATCTAGAATATTAATAGATACGTGCAGCGACCATCTTCCGGAAAACGACTTCACTGAATATTGCCTTGGCATCTGATCAAGAATTACTTGAAAACAATCACGTAACCACGTTTATACACCTAAACTATACGTTACCATTAGAATCTGATAATGCAAAATCAAAGTAAAACCAAATGTATACAGCACATTTTTAACTAATTTGCTTTGTCAACACTAACCTGATTGCATCTTTCTAAATTCATTTTTAACCTCAAAAAAGTTAAATAATTTTGTCCTAAAAATTCTAAGTGACCTAAATAGATAAAGTGGACTATGTAATCTGACCTAAGGGAAACCAAAATATCAATACACAGAAAGAAAATCTGATTTTCTGACTTTCCGACACCGGTCTGCGTCCCATTAAAATTTTACGACACTTGAATCATCTTCAAAAGGATGCAGCAAAACAAACATCTCCACTTCTACCATATAGTCGCTTAGATTTTATTATATGTTTCGAATCCATGATCGACGATGTGTACAAGGACATATAAAATTTGTAGCTGCAGGAAAAAAATCCTCGTGTCTATAAGCCATTAATAAAAATCAAACAGTTTGTGATGATTATATTATTGGATAATTTATATATAGCGATATTCACGTTTCCTCACAATCGCGCTAACAATATTTAAACCGGTATTAGGATATGCCAAGATAATGGCTTGCAGAAATTGTAAAAGTTTAAAACGTACTTTTTAAAACTTTCTTAATTTAACAGTTAAATCAAACGCGATGTGCAAATGTACAAAGATGTGTTGAACTATACTGTATTTGTATGTATACAACCGATACGAAGTGCATTTAAAGTATATATATATATATATATATATAGTGGATATATATATATATATTTATTAACTCATATTTAGAAACTCAGTATGGTTTAGATTATATATAAATTTTGAATATAAGTTAATAATTAGAAAACAGTAATGTGTTTGTTAATTACATTTGAATGTAAATGAAATTCCTTTATAATTTTGACACTGTTCGAGATAACTTTCTAGATTGTAATTAATTTCTTTTATGGTCTGACTGAAATTTAGATATTTAGTATGTATGTATGTTTATATATGTATGTTGATGTATGTCTATTTGTTTACGTATGTATTTTAGTGTGTTTATGTTGTTTGTGTGAATATGTATGTCTGTGTATGTGTGTGTGGTGCATGTGGATGTTTGAATGTGTGAATGAATGCGTGTGTTTGTTTGTGCATGTATGTATGTTTATGTTGTGTTTATTAAGTGATTTGATCAGTTATGTTGAATTTGTTTGATTTAAAATGGATAATTAGTGATATAGAGCTTTATATTAATGTAATTATTTATTAATAGTGTTTAGTTTTAAATATGTAACACATTTCTAGAAATTCTCTAATTATTTAATGTATTCCTATAAAATATATAAGATGATATATAATTATATAATTGGAGTATAATTAAACCTTAATAAAATCAACATAACTATAAATACTTATAAAAACCCATATACATGCACAAATCAAACACACGCATTCATTCAACATTCAAACATCCCATGCACCCACACACACATCACAGACATACATACATTCACAAAGCAACATAAACACACTAAAATACATACGTAAACAAATAGACATACAACATATATAACATACATACTAAAAATATCTAAATTTCAGTCAGACCATAAAAGAAATTATTACAATCTAGAAAGTTATCTCGAACAGTGTCAAATTATAAAGGAATTGTCATTATAACTTCAAATGTAATTAACAAACCACATTACTGTTTTCTTTAAAAGTTTTACCACACTTGAACGGTTTAGGTTTAACCACGAAAAAAAAAATTCAAGTAAGAAGAAAAAATAAAGGTTAAAGGGTTGTAAAAGGAAATTAAAATTTTGATTGCTAATTTAGGAATAAAGGGAAGATTGATCCTTTGAAAGTGGGATTTTTTTTAAATCTTAATTTTTTAAATTAATTTAAAATGTTTTAATTAGAAAATTTGCATAAATTAAACCAAAGTTTGTGATGAAGAATTTTTTTGGGTAAAGTAACACGTCGAAACAAATTAATAGGATTTAATATAAAACGTGAGTTAAGGTAGAACTGAATTTTTTTTTTTTATTATTTTTAAGTGATTTTACAAATTATTTAAATTTTTAAAAGGTTTTTTTGAAATTGGGTTATAACGTATAAAGGGCTTCGTTTTTATGCAAGTTATTTGAAAAAAATACGAATTTTAAAATTTTAATTATTAAATTATATAATATTTGGATTTATTTTAGATACGATTAAGGAAGCGTAAGTTTTCCAAGGGATTTTTTAAGCCGTTGGCAAAGTTAAATTTTTTTTCGAAGTTGAATTATTTTAAAGGTAGAGGAATGATGGAAAATAAAGAAGGGGAGGAGAAAAGAGAAAATGAAAAAAAATAAAGATAAGATGAAAAAAAAATTATTAAAATTAAAAGATAAAGGTAAAATGTGAAGGTTAGCATTTAAATAAAAAGGGTGGAATTAAAAATTAGGGGCTTTTGTGCAATTTGAGAACAATTTTAAAAGGAATTTAAAAAAAGTTTAAGAAGATTGGGTAAAATTTTATGAGTGTTGAATTAGTTTGACCAGCAAAACCTGACTTTAGAATAGCTAAAAGGTTTTTGGAAATATGTTAGCATCGCAAATTTCATGGAGGAGAGGCCACTATCGAAAGCCAGGGTAGGTAGACGCAGAAAGGTTTTAGCTTAAACATTTAAATGGACAAGAAATTTCATTATTAATTTTAAATTGGGGTTAGGATAAATGGAGTTATCAAACTTAAAAAATTAATGTGGGTTAAGTTATCGATTTTTGTATGGTTTGAAGAAAATAGGGCGAGTAGGGGTTTAGGAGAAAAAGGTATTAAAAAATGGAGGAGATTTAAGGTTTTTAATTAGATTGGTCTAAAATAGGTTTCGAAAAATAATTGTTGAAAAAAAAAAAGGAAAATTAAGAGGATTTATAAGGGAAGGATGGAAATGGGAATTTAAAGGAAGTAAATTAAAAAGGAAAGGAAAGTTGAAAATGAAAGATATGTGAAAGGGTGGGAAAATTAAATGAGGGGTGAGATGATTTTAGTGAGGGGGAATTTTGAAGATAGGAATTTAATTGAATTTTTAAAGGTTTTAAGGAATCGGAAATAAAAAAAATTTATCAGATTTAAATTTAAACTAAAAAGTTAAAAAATTAATATTAAAATAAAGATTATTCAAAAGAATAAATTAACTTTTAAACGAAAAAAAATTATTAAATAAAGAATTTATGTATACTTAAAAAATAAACCAAAAAAGTTTAAATTTATTTAAAGATTATATTTTGAATTAGATGAATTGAAACTAAAATAATTGAAATATTAAATGAAGGTTTAGGGTTTAACACGAAAAAAAACAAGTAAGAAAAAAAAATAAGGTTAAAGGGTGTAAAGGAAATTAAAATTTTATTGGCTAATTTAGGGAATAAAGGGAAAATGATCCTTTGGAAAAGTGGGATTTTTTTAAACTATAATTTTTTAAATTAATTTAAATGTTTAATTAGAAATTTGCATAAATTAAACCAAAGTTTGTGATGAAAATTTTTGTAAAGTAACACGTCGAAACAAATTAATAGGATTTAATATAAAACGTGAGTTAAAGGTAGAACTGAATTTTTTTTTGTATTATTTTTATCAACTTAATAAAATTTATATATCAACGATTTCATTGTAAACCTACATTAGTAAGTTTATAGATATATATATATATCTATATAAAATATATTTAGTAACAGGTTGGTGTGGTTAATGAATAATGTTGTAATTATCTAAGCTTTCATTGTAAACCATTATCAGATATAACTAGATGTAGTTCGGATAAACCTAGTTGAAACTATTATAATATTTTAATGAGTTGATGAATTAAATTTTATATAAGTTGAAAGTGTGAGTAGCTTTTAAATAGAACAGTAATGTGTTTGTTATTACATTTGAATGATTGACGAATTCTTTATGAATTTTGACGATGTCAGATAACTTTCTAGATTGTAATTAATTGTCTATGGTTTGAATTTGAATTTTGTATGTATTGTATGTTTATATAGTATTTGATGTTATGTTGAATTATGTTTATGTGTTTAAAATTAAAGTAGTGTATATGTTATTTTGATAATTATTATGTTTTATAGTATATAGAATGTTGTATGTTTTAATAGTTAATGAAAATTTGGAATTCTTTTGTTTTATGTTCGTATATTATATATATGTTATATTATATATTTGATAGTATATTATTGTTTTGAATGAAAATTCAAATATATGATCAAATCACTTTAATAAAACATAAATAGTATAATAATGTCACATTATACTAACATCACGTCATTTATTCAATATTCAAAATTCACATACCAACATCACATACACAGACATTAATATCATTCACATAACAACATAAACACATAAAATACATACGTAAACAAATAGACATCATCAACATATCATATAAACATACAACATACTAAAAATATCTAAATTTCAGTCAGACCATAAAAGAAATTAATACAATCTAGAAAGTTATCTCGAACAGTGTCAAAATTATAAAGGAATTGTCATTATAACATCAAATGTAATTAACAAACCACATTACTGTTTTCTTTTAAAAGCTTTTTACCACACTTCAACTTATATTCAAAATTTATATATCAACGATTTCATTGTAACCTCACATTAGTAAGTTTAATATTACCATACTAAGTCTAATTAGTATCTTGATAATGGTTTAAAATAAACCGAAAGCTTAGTTTATAATAAAGAGTATATTTTATTAACCAGCAGACCAAAAGCCTGTTACTATATATATTATATTTTATAATTGCAGGTCGTTATACCACGAAAATATATTATATATATATATATATATATGAATTTCAAAAATATTTCGTAGTTCTTAACGTGACAAGTCATAAAATGGAACTTCACGTTGAGAAGCATAACAAAGCTTTTAATATTTGAATGGCGTGAACTGTATTACTTTTATCACCTAAAATAAAAATCAGACAACAGTAACCTGAATCGTAAAGTAGGAAACACAAAAAGAACTACTATCCCGCGTAACCTGACTTCGAAAAAAACACTCATTTTTATAAGGAAAAGCAATTCTAACTCGTTCCAGCCAGGAAAGCCAGTACAATTATAATTCTATTCCAATCGTGACTTTCCCCGATAACATCCATATCTAGATAATAAAATCACACGGATAGTTTTCTCCTGAAAACATCTATCTGTTGATAATAAAACCAGGAAATTATTTGAATTGCATTCGTCAACCGGTACCAACATTCTAAATTACATAAATATACATCAACGTGTCTAAATACAAGATAAAAAATATATAAAGTCAACCTTTGTAAATTATAAAACGGGTATGATAAGTTGTCTAACTTCCCGGATTGAAATTATAGAAACATAACATAAACCAGTTAACTGTTTATATTAAGTAAGGTGTACAGATAAGTGATCACAGAACACCATTTTCAACGCTAAATTAAAATAGAATAACTTGAAGTATTTTAAATTATAATTTGACAAAATTAAATACCAACCTTTTAAACTAAAAATGCAGTTGAAATCGTTAATAAATATTCAAATGCCTGTGAATGGGGTAATAAATCTAAAATTTAACTAAGTAAGAACAGAAATATTCAAATGCAGGAACTGTAGATAACAAATTTCCCCTATCAAAATTAAAAGGTCGGGGTAGGAAGCAGTAGCAAGGACCAAGCAGTATACTAACAGAACTCCATAAAGAAATACGTTTCAGAAAGCATAAGGAAAAAAGAAGAAAAATATTTTCATGCCGCTCATGGAACCAATATACCGGAACAAGCGAAAAAGGTATAGAATTATATAAAAAGATAAAGGATACGGTAGCAATCAACGAGACAAAGATGGACGGTTCTAACAATGCGAAAGTCTTTGGAGGACGGACATCTCTTGTAAAACAATAGTAAAGTTTTCCAACCTCAAGAAAATAATTGGTTTCTCGCGAGAAAGTCTAAAAATAAGAAAAACAAATTAGCAACAAAACCAACAGCAAAGCCTGAACGTGACAATAACTGCCGTACCTCAAAGTATGGTAGGGAACGTGAGGAATGGTGAATAGAAAAATTGACGTAACAAAATGTGGTAATAGAGAATCGTATCAAACAAATAACCAAAGCACAGAATAACTAACTAGGCCTAAAAGTCGACCAAGGTCGTAGATAAGGAAGAAAATGACAAAGATCTAGAAAGTACATACCACAGGTAGTGAATCGAAAATTTAATCAAGTCAGTATGACTACTAACAGTATAAAAATCAGCCAAGTAAAGAGAACGGATAGTGGAGCAAGAGAAACGAATAAGCAAAACTAAAATTTAAAAAAAACTCTAAGAAAGAGCACACGATGATCCGAAAGAAGAAGATAAAACGAAAGAAAAGAAAACACGACGAAAAATATGTGTTTATGTGTGTGTGCGCACGCGTACGTGTGTGTGTGTGTTCAAAGATTGTGTTGGACCGCTTTCGTCGCCTCTTACGACTAGCAGGTTGTACCTTGGAGTTATTTTAATTTGGAACCACACGGGGTTGGATACGAGGAGAGGAACGAAAGAAAAAAAACAAGACCCGATAAAAACAGCAAATTATTAGAAAAAAACGTAAAGTCCAAAAATCAAGTCCTAAGGTAGGGTAGAGTCCGTATAGAAATCTGAGGACACAGAGGACTAGGAATGCGGTTTAAGATGTTTGCGTCGCAAGCAGGAAAAAGCTAGATCAAGCATATAGGGATGGTTGGGATGGGCAGGTTTAAGGTTTTTACGTGTCAGCTGCCAGTGAAGTGTCGAAAGGATTGGCAAGTATATAGGTCCAAGGAAGAACAGCTTTACGAATGAAGGAAGGATTCAGGAATTTAGGAGCAGGCTTAGCATTGAAGTGACCTGAAGCGTCAAACAGTGAAATTACGGCGCAAAACAGAATCGCCTGATTGAAAGGAGACAGGACGATGACAGAGGTTATAGGGGTCATGAGTGTTACGATAGGCAGTGGAAAGTTTCTTGAGGACATGTGAGCGGATATTATTGAAGTGTTCGGGATCAGATGAAAGATGTTTGGGATCAGGAATATACATGTCATTTATTTCGGACAGTTGTCCGAAGTAATCGCCAAATATTAAGCTTTCTGAATAAATCGACTTATATTGGACCAAATAAAGAAGTATAATTTGAAGCCCATTACAATATTTAATTTTTATTCGTAAAATAGTTACTTTAAGAAATAGACTTTTACTGTTAACGGACTTTATAAAGTTAAAGACCACATAATAAAAAAGTACATAATTTATTTCTGACAACACTGCTGGTTTAATTTCGTACTCTTTGCTGTGAAAGGTTAAAATACGTACTACATCTCAAGAAAAGCTACTTCTCATTGGACAACTAAGTTGTGGTGTTCATAATACTTTAGCTTAGACACCAACATAGTGGAAGCCATCAACTGTGGAGTATCTGTAATGCTTGTCGGTGTGCGAGAGAGCTGTAAAGAGAGATAGAGATAACAGAAAGAGAGAAGGGGGAGGGAGCGAGAGAAACAGGTACATAGATATATAAAGACAAAGGCATAGAGAAGAGAGAGATAGAGATAGAGAGAGAGAGAGAGAGAGAGAGAGAGAGAGAGAGGGACCGCGCGCCTATCCTAGTGGGACCAATTCACAATCTATTGACCAGGCCTGTGAGGTCTGCCGAACTTTTGGGGCCACTCTTCGTGATCCCACAGCTTCAAAGGCTTCTAAACTTCATATGCGACTTTGAAGAGGTTTCGCTAATTATTAGCTAGAATGAACACCCTGAAAGATACGTATAAAAAAATAAATGGTTCCCGAGTACGTGCTAGAACCTCGAAAATTTTCACTGGCTCCACAAGTGCAGTAATAGGACGTTTCAAAACTCTTTTAGCTCGTAGATTGTTTATCGATCATAGTGGGGTCTTTAGAATGTTCCGATATAGTGCGCTACCATACGTCGTAATTTAGAACTATTGCACCGTTGCCAGATTTTATTCAGGTTAGTAACTATGCTTATGAGGCCACCACTCTCTGTTACATACTGCACAGATTCAATTGAGGGCATGTGTTAGATTTCATTTAGGAATAATTTCTGTTAATATAAATGAATTTCAGTGAACATATTATTTTAGCAATTTGCAAATTGTGTTAATAGATCGATTTTATGTCGTTTCAAGCGTTTTATCCTGTTATTTACAATATTAGTGGCTTATGTAATACGTATTTACGTATTTCTAAGTTTCATAAATCTGCGCAATAAGAACAGATTTATTCTCGGGTCGTTTTACATTGATTATACCGTGAATTAAGTCCCGTCTTTGTTTTGCAGTAATGAGATTTCGAAAGACCTATCCTCTACATAGTACATTTTATAATGTTCAATGAAACAAGAAGAAACTTGATTTAAGATGACTCATAAAAGTTAATGTAAAAATAAAAGATAATTCTTTTATACAATTTCTACGCTTAAGTAAATTGATCATATTTTGTTGATATGCTAATATGTTTTTTTGCTTAAAATGTCAGGAGTTATCACATTGAAAAAAGCTTGAGTAAAAATGTAGGCCGTTGTTTTGTGTCATTTTGAAAGTTGCATGTTGCTAGGAGCCCCCCTCCCATCAAATTTTTAATCCAAAATAGTCTACTGTCATGTTTTTATTCGAGAATGTTAATGATCATATTCATTTCATTATAGCTCGTTTTACTATTGGAAAATTATTGGCGGCACTGGACACATGACAGGTTTGCGCAAATGATAATATGAAATCAAGAATGAATGGTCTTAATGTTTTATGCTTCGTTAGTGCTTGTATTTTTTTCGTTAGATTGTCTTGTTACCCTATATCAAAGTACACGTGCTGAACATAGAACACAGGCCTAGAAAATCGAGATCTCCAACTCATTTTTTGTGCTACCCTAAAAGTAGCAGATCTATTGGATGCCCATTCCACTAACCTTTTTTCAACATACCTTGCATAGTGGAAGAAAGCATATAAATACGATTGCGAATCCAGGAGAATTCAGTACCTTAGTGGTCACCACAGCCTAAGAACTCAGTGCTCTCCATAATCTGCTTAATTCTTGACTCGTGAAGCTGCCCGACGCCGTACCTGGGACACGCCGCATTTAATTCGTCTGTAGTAAACTACGAATGGGCGAGAAACCTCATTCCACCCACCAGGCCAACCGGAAGCAGATGCAAAACGCTCTCCGACGTGCTTTCCGAGACACCCTACCGTTACCGAAGCTCCCATTACCCTTGCCGCCGTCATCAGATCAGCTTCAGCACTCCCAAGGGCTGCGGCAAGAATCCATCCCAGCCACCTCCACGGCGATAAAGTCTCGAGAGGTCGTCTATTGTGGTGACGCCGAATGCATCTGTTAGCTGTACCGCCGGGATAGCACCCCCATGGAATTCAGTGGCAACATACTCGACGAGGCCTAGTGCACCACGACTCCCGAAACCATCCGAAGAGTCCCGAAGACCGCTGAAGACGTCTGGACTCCTTCAAACTTAAAAACTTTTTAATTATCTATATTCATATTCTACTCTGCCTTACAAGTAAATCCCAAGGCCTTCCGAAGAATTCCGAAGCCTACCGAAGGTTTTTAAACTCCCTTAATACTGTATATGTGTTCAATGTACCGTTCCTGTGTATATATCCTCATTCTTTATAACTCAACGTTGTTCCACATATAGAACACGAAGCCTTCCGAAGAGTCCCGGAGACCGCCGAGGACGTCTGGACCTCTTCAAACTATAAAAAACTTTCTAATTATCGTTGTTCACGTTCTACGCAACCTCACAAGTAATTCTCGAGGATTTCCGAAGAATTCCGAAGCCTACCGAAGACATCAACCTCATAATATTGTATATATATTCACTGTATAGTTCTTGTGTGTATATCCTTATTTTTTACAACTCCACGTTGGTCCACAAGTAAACCACGAAGCTTTCCGAAAAGTCCCGAAGACCGCCAAAAACGTCTGGACCTCTTCAAACTATAAATATTTTCTTATTAGCATTATACAAGCTCTTACATAGCCTTACAAGTAAATCCCGAGGCCTTTCAAAGAATTCCGAA
Organism: Platerodrilus igneus; assembly: GCA_036346225.1. Taxonomy (NCBI): domain Eukaryota; kingdom Metazoa; phylum Arthropoda; class Insecta; order Coleoptera; family Lycidae; genus Platerodrilus; species Platerodrilus igneus. Next base: position 458,054 of record JARFIW010000202.1, on the reverse strand, counting down.
GTCTACCGAAGACTCCAGAACCCCTTAATATTGTATATGTGTTCAATGTATAGTTTTTGTGTTCGCATCCTAATTCTTTACAACTTCACGTTGTCCCAACAGTAAAACACGAAGCCCTCCGAAGAGTCCCGAAGACCGCCGAAGACGTCTGGACCTTTTCAAACTATAAATACTTTCTTATTACCGCTATTCAAGCTTTCATTCAGCCTCACCAAGAAATCCCGAGGCCTTCCGAAGAATTGCGAAAACTACCGAAGACCTTTGGACCTTTTCGAACGGTGTATAGATATATGTTTACTTAGTATTTAAGTTCCTGCTTGGTTCCACGAGCAACCACGAAGCCTTCCAAAGGTTACCGAAGTTTGCCGAGGACTTTCGAAGTGCCTCACACTGCAGAAACTGTTCATTTTGACTTTTTTACTTGTATATTGGTGTACTTATGAACTTTCTTTTATTTTTTTTTGCTTGTGAACATTAGACATAACAGTGCTAAGTCTACATACTTTCAGACGCCGCCCACTCGTACGATAACAGCTTCTTTATTAGACTGGGATTTTTTATACATGATACCGATACTAGCTCCGCCTAAATTATATTCAGTGTAAACAATAGAGATTTAAAAATATTGTTTTAAACGTAAACTATGACTCTCAAGATAAAGATATTTAATTCATTCCCGTTCTTGTATAATGTTCTAATTAAAAGAATAAAATTGGACAAAACACGGCTACGCTGGAAGTTCCATACAAATATCTGTTATTGAAACAGTTGATATTAACTTTACTTGTAGAAAATGTTTAGAATCTATTATTGCTGTACAATTAAAAGTTAAATCGTTTTCTGGTGTACCTCATTCATCACTTAACTTAATTTTATAAATTTGTTTTATTTAGTTAAGCTAAACCAAAAGATATATAAACTATTGCGGACAACCACATCATTTAAAAGAACCTATCATTTCCTTTATCTACAATAAAATTAACGGGTCCAATCTACTTATCCTTGGCACAAGTTTTTAAATAATGTATTACAACAGGGTTCCACACGCTTATAATATTATTCTACAACGTAGTAGAAGGTAACAATATGATTTAAAAAAATTCCTATTTGGCTCTAAACAAACCACGAAAACGCAGGTATACTACATACATCTTCTTAGTATTCCGATTTCAAACTCAAAATTTATTAACTAAAATTTGACTTCAAACTTGGAATTTTTTGTTTAATTATTGAAGTTCTGTATTAAAAAATCTGCATTTACCTATTCAGCATCAGAATTTAGTGACATTTTTTTAGATTAAAGTTAGAATTTTGTTGAATTCCAAGTTTTACGACGAAATTGAGTTAAATTCTAAATGTAACGCCAGAATATTAACACCAAACTCTGTGTGATCTTCAACGTCTATTGATGACAAAGGTATGTGAAGAAGATAAAAAATTATTCTAATGAAGATAAATTTTTTGGACTCGTTTCACTTGCAGGTTCGTTTCATCTTTTTTGTACCAATTTTCCCTGATTGGCTTTCATTATACATTTCTTTAAAAAAATATATATCGGGATGGATTATTCGGCCTACTAGTATGTAGTGTACACAACAATATAGTCGAACGTCCCATGAACGCGTCACTAAAACAGATTTAGTTTAAGAATTTTGTTGCATGAAGATGGGTTGGTAGTCAGTCGGTTCAAGAGTTTGATTAAGCGTATTTCCATGGTTTTATCGTTTTAATATTTACGCCTGTATTTACACTGAATTTGTGGTCATTATTGTATAAGAGTTTTGTTTATATGAAGTGATGTTTCTGAATAATAGTGCAAGAAACAGCAATTAGTTGAACTACTATGTTCATTAAAAAGACACAGAGTTCGGTATTTGTGAGTGCCGGCGCATAACGAGGTAAATACGATTATTAATGTAAGTTGTTTATTTTGCGTATAATTACCTGTAGGGGGAATACTTATTGATGAAATATTTCTTGTATTCTATGGGGTGATTACCCTTATATGTGTGTATTTTATTGTAAAACCCACATTCGACGAAGTAAAGTGGGTTATTTGTGAGAGGCTTGTATCAGTCGAGAACCTGGAACCGTAGAAGAACGAAGAGTATACTAAAAGTATCATTTTTTTGTGAAGTGTTTAAAAGCAAAGTACTAATATTTAAAAAACATATATTTCGGATTATACTCATTGCTCATTAGCTAAACTAGCTATAATAACTCCAACAATAATTCTAATCAAACATGATAGCAATGTAAGAAGTTACAGCAAAAATTTATTTTAAATTATTGTTTGTCTAAACTTTAAAAAAATACACCTGGAACTAAATACAAGTATTGGTAACAACTTACCGTTTATATCTTAAACATCAAAGTACAAAAAGTACTTTTAACCCTGTGACTAATAAACCAGTGATATATTAATAGCTATTAAGTCGATTGTTATGGCCATTGAGGCACGAGGCGCCGTTCATCAGTAGCTGGAGGGTACAGGAAATATTTTGTTTCAGATATCATAACGTACGTGCAATATGCACATACCTACGTCACCACATAAAAACTTTTAAACATTAAAATGCAGATCCGTTCTAAACATGTCAAAAATTAAAGTTCGAGATAGTAAAGCAACGTTGATGTTATAATGCCTTCGAAAACATATGCGGTTTATAAATAGAAAATCTGAATTTAGTAACAAACTAAGACAATATAATGCAAAATGTATTTAAAATTCGTGTTTTATTTTGAATACTCATATCTGTACAATAATACAGTTTAACCTATTTCATGCATTTCTTAGAATTAGTGGTTTTCATAAAATAGACATAATAATCTTTAATTGATCTCCAACTACGTTTCTTCAAAACTGAATGCTGTTCTTGACAATCTTCAATTAATTTTTTCTGGATTCGCTCACCTTTTCTCAATTGTTTGGCAAAATAACTAAACAATGCTTCTTTTTCACTCGCACTCCACGGTATATGCTTCTGTCGAAATTTGGGTTGTTGCAGGATTCCTGGAAGTACACATAAATGTAATTATTCATAAAAAGACAATTTTTTATTCAAAAGTTATTAACAAGAAGTACGAATGGCTCGTGTAGGTACTACAGAAATAAAGCGAGTGTTTTGCCATATACCAATAGTGACGTGAATAAAAGCGTGAACCACGCAAATTACTTGAAATCTTTACAGTAGTGTTTAATTTTTAAAAATTTAACGTTTAAGGTCTCATTGCTCGTTACTTGGACTTACAACACTGCAGCAGGGTAGATTTTTAATGTAAATTATCAATCATGGTGATTACTAGCTAAGTATGGTTTTTTTAATGGGACAAGGGGGCGACGGATTAAATGTCCAGACGCGGCAAAATTCTACTTTAGACATACCAACAGAATTTGAAATACATTCGGTTAACTTACCTTTTTTTGTATGTTTAAAATTATTTGTTAGACGTATGTTTGCATAAACCTTAAGTTTAGGTGCAGACTTAGACCCTGACTAAAAATTCGCATCAACACAACACAATGACACCACAACAAAGGAACTCGTCTAACTGCCTATGTGGGTTAGATATTTTTTTGTAAATGAAACGCATACACAAATTGTACAACTTGAATATTCAGTCATTTACTGCATTTTAAGGTATAAGATAAAAGAAGCAGTTACAACCGCCTAATCACAATTATAAGTGCTATATAGAATCAAAAAACTTTTCAGAGAAATTCCTTGTAGTTATAGTTATGTAGCTAATAGTTATTTATTATACAAGGGGAAAAATACTAGATTTTAGCTCGAGGTGTGTTTGTCTCCCGGCGCGAAGCGGAGGGAAACAAAACACCGAGAGCTAAAATCTTACATTTTTATCCGTGTATAATACATTATTTTTTTGTGACAGGCAAAACGTTGATTTAATATTGAAAAAAATATTACAATACATTAAAGTCAAAAAGTCAATCGATGTCAAACTTGAAGTTTCAAACAAATAGGTTGCTGTACTTATAGAGACAGTTAGACTTTCATTGCTAAGGAAACCTTTAAAGTAATCAAGTACCTGTCAATCTAATTCTGCCAATGGTTTCAAAAATTGCTCACTTAAATTGTTTATATCGGTTGTTTGGAACGCGACTAAGTTATGATACGACGTTATGTTACATCCGAAGGTTACAAGTGTGGACCCGGCTTTAAATTAAATATCTCCGTGTTCTTGCTTATTTCCACATGTCCGGGAAAAAAGTACTCATTTTTTTCCCTGGGAAAAAAGTAAATTCATAAAAAGTGACATTTTGTTACCTGTCAAAAAACATTAAATGTCAAACTTTTTCCCGTCACAGAAAAATTGTTATTTATTATTCAAGGGAAAAAAGTACTAGATTTTAGCTCGAGAAGTGTTTGTCAATCGACGTGAAGCGAAGGGAGTCAAAACACTGAGTTAAAATCTTACATTTTTCCCCGAGTATAATACACTATTTTCTTCTGCGACAGGCAAAACGATGATTTAATATTGAAAAAATATTACTGTATATTAAAGTCAAAGAATCAATCGATGTCAAATTTGAAGTTTCAAACAAGTAATTAAATATCTGTCAATTTAATTCTGAGAGTGGTTTCAAAAATTGCTTACTTGCGCTGTTTATATCGGTTGTTTTAAACGTGACAAAGTTATGATACGATGTTATATTACAACCGAATGTTAAATTAAATATCTTCGTGTTCTTACTTATTTGCACATACCTGGGAAAAGGTCCTAATTTTTTTCCCGGGAAAAAAGTAAATTTATAAAAAGTGACATTTTGTTACCTGTCAAGAAACATTAAATGTCAAATTTTTTCCCGTCACAAAAAAAAATATTTTTCTTTAAAAATAATACACTATTCTGCTTAGAATAATCTACAGACTTTCACTTCGGTTTTGAATGGTTAAAATGTTTCAGTAGCATTTTTACGAACAATCTATTTCGATTGTCACTACCATTAAAGATGATCCTTTATATATATATATATATATATATATATATATATATATATATATATATATATTTAACAATTTGTATCCAAAACTTCAATTTACGTATGAAAAAATAAATAAATCGATACCATTTCTTGATACACTTATTTCGTATAACACAAAAGGAAATGTCCACAAATTGGTATAAAAAATACATGGAGTGGCAGATATTTAAATTTCTTATCAAAACCAAAACAATATAAGAAAAATGTAATAAATAACCTGGTGGAACGAGCCATACAATTGGCACACAATGAACATAGGTCAAAAATATAAAAATGGTTAAAACTATACTTAAAAATAATAAATACCCTAAATCAATTATTGAACAGATAATAAAACAAAAGTCCATAAAATATATAATAATGGCGGTAAACAAAAAAAACAGATTAATAAAAATAAAATAGGGATTGAATATACTCCAGGGTTATCAAAAAAAATTAAAAATGCCTTAAGAAATATAACATTTATGTGGCACATATGCCAAATAACTCTTCAAGAGCGGTATTTACACAACTTAAATCGTTAATAGATGGACAAAACAGAACCCACACAATATAAAAAATCAACTGTAAAGAATGCTCTGGAGTATATATTGGAAATTCTAAACAATTCCTCCATAAACTATAAGAACGAATAATAGAAAAAGCACGGCCCTAGCAACGCACGCCATTGAAAAAGTCTACTAGTTCAATTTTAGTAATGTTAAAAGTTTTGGGGAGGGAGGTAAATCATAATAAAAGAAACATAATTGAAACAATAGAAATTCAAAAAAACCTTAAATCTATAAACTGAAAAATAGACCAAGACGGGTTTATAAATATTTACCACAATTTAACACAACAAAAATAATCTAAATATCACATACGTTAATATCCTCTCACACTGTATATTAGCATAAGCAAGTAATAATTTATATGTATAATTCAATAGCATTATCACTGATAAGGTATTAGTTGTGTAAAGTTTTATTAATCCAAATGTTAGGTATAAATTGACAAGGAAAGCAAGATTTAAATTAAAAACATATCCAAAACAGTATTGTTAGGATGTATTGTTGCTTATCCTAAAATGTTAAAAATAATTTATTTAGTTTGTAAGTTTTAATAGTTTGACTTTACATTAAATGGTATGTATGCAATTTAAATTTAAAAAAAAAACAATATTTAATTAGAGATATTTTATAGTTTCCATATTTGAAAATGGTTGTTTAACTGAAACGCGTAATATGCAAATAAAAATACAATAGCAAGGTAAATGGGTTTATTTTACATATAGAAAACATTCAATATTGAGATATTACTAATGACCAGTTCCAAGAAAAGTTTTGCATAAAATAATAGAAATGGTCAATAAAATATAAAAATTAATATATATATATATATATATATATATATATATATATATATATAATACAGAAGAATAATCCACATTTGGAATGCAAATGAATGCTTGATATATATTAATAGTTATTAAGATGAAATGAAAACCCAACTTTGTATTTAAAGTTGAATTACCATTTCAAATCGAACTAGTAATTGAAAACCACTAAAAGAACGGCTACAGCAGGATTTGAACCTGCAACCTCTGATTATCCGGATCAGTGCTCTAACCAATTGAACTATCTAGCCTAATTGTTTAGATGATGTTATACTTAATACTACTGAAGCTTGGCCCTTGTTAATGATTTTCAATTACGTCTTGTATTTAAGGAAATTGAATCTAGTTATATACATAATTTATGTACTAATAACTTGATCATCCCATTTTTGCAACGTTCGGAATAATACAAACATGTAATTATATTATTATTAATACAGAAGAATAATCCACATTTGGAATGCAAATGAATGCTTGATATATATTAATAGTTATTAAGATTCGGAATGGATATATATATATATATATATATATATATATATATATATATAAATAGTTATTAAGATGAAATGAAAACCCAACTTTGTGTTTAAAGTTGAATTACCATTTCAAATCAAACTAGTAATTGAAAACCACTAAAAGAACGGCTACAGCAGGGCCAAGCTTCAGTAGTATTAAGTATAACATCATCTAAACAATTAGGCTAGATAGCTCAATTGGTTAGAGCACTGATCCGGAGAATCAGAGGTTACAGGTTCAAATCCTGCTGTAGCCGTTCTTTTAGTGGTTTTCAATTACTAGTTCGATTTGAAATGGTAATTCAACTTTAAATACAAAGTTGGGTTTTCATTTCATCTTAATAACTATATATATATATATATATATATTGCTGTGTTAATAGGGTCATTTAGGGGTAGTTAGGACCAATAGTATAGCGCACTTTATATAAAATACATAAGGGCTCAGAAAACGAGACAGTTTTCTGAAGAAAATAAGAAATACGATAATTAGACTGGAAAGTAAATGACAAGGCCCTGTATATAAATCATAATCATAATTAATTTAGTTAATGAAATATATCCTGAAGATTTATTTGAATAAACAAATTCGCAAGTTGTTAAACAACATAAGTGCGACACGCATGGATAACACATAATTATTACGTCAAGGATCCTAATTAAAACAAGCAGGTTTAATAATACGTAAGATAGCAAACGCATATAATTTAATTCATAAATTGTATTAAGTCTACCTGACTAGAAAATTAAAAGCGACACCTGATTTATTGGAAACAAGCAAAGCATGGTAATTAAAATCAAAGTTCACCACAGTTATTTGAACAAACAATGGTTTACTTATCTAGAAGTATGAAAATCCAAGCGAATCAATGCTATTAACTCGAAATGGTACGTGACAAAAGTAACGCGTTGATGTTAACATACAATATAATATGAGAGAATATCCGAAAACCTGGTATTGAAGTTTTATACACAACAACGAACTTTGCGCTTATCAATAGATAGACGATGCATTTAAATATGACCGGATTTGTAAACGAAGCAATTCGCCATGAAGTAAGGCTTAGTTCACGTCTCAGAAAACAAAGAAATTTACGTAAAGTGATTAATTGTGAAGTGCGAAATAATACTATTGTAATTATGGAAAATGAATGGGTTTGTCGTTTTATCCTTAAAAGGCGTAAGTAACTAAAAGTTGTTTTAATTTAAGTTCTAATACTAACCTTAATAAAAAGGAGTTTAAATAAATACTGGGGAACAAGTCTAAATGATTACTGGAGACAAGTCTATATAATTGCTAGGGAACAAGATTAAATAAATACTGGAAGCGATTATAAACGATTACTGGAACAAATGAGGAGATGCAACAAGCATTTACTTCAACGATGAATTGTCAAGGAGTTTAATGGAGGACGCTAGCGTGATTTAAAGCGATGCTATGAGGGATGCAGAAAATATCGAAAACGGTTGAACCAGGGACTGATTTGAACTAAAAACAACAGGTTAGCCAATCTGAATGTTTTATTATTTTATTTGTAAATATTTCGTTGTACATAGCTAAACTGAATGATTTAAAAATTAACATTGTATAGAATATTTCTAATTTAAATACTTTAAAAAAATTCTTTCATGATAATTTATGTGAGCGGTCGGCAAGGTTTGTTTTTTTTTTGAGTATACGTTGTAAATTACGTAAATAGTTAAAGAGCTTAAATGAACGTTCATCAGGCTTCAGTTAATAATAATAATAATAATAATAGTGACTTTGCTGGCTTTTTGATCATCTTTGGGATTGATAATTATTAAATTTTTTATTCAATTATTAGAAGAAAATCCTAGTTAGAGAATTCTTTATACTTTTATACGTTGTAAATATTTTTGAGAACATTATAACAATTTGTACTTAATGATGTTTTGGTTTAAGGATAGAAAACAGGAAACATAGGTAGAAGGTAAAGTTAAATGCTTTGTTTGTCGTATTGTCGCAAGCTCCATGCGTAATTTAAAACTGAGCTAGCCGACGCAATTAAACTTATACATTAAAAATTAAAAATTAACAGATTAAAAATTTTTACCTTTTTAATTCACAAAAAGAGCGCATAGGGGTATTGCTACAGTATCACAACAATATACATATACATATATTTATTTACTTAAAAACATTTTTCTAAAATAATTGTATTATTCGACAATACAAAAGCTGGGAGACTTCAAAAACTTAGCTAAACTAATTTTTCAGAAAAGTATTTATAGAAAAACTGAGAAACTATAATAATGTGGTTAATAAGGAAAGAAAATGAATTATGTAAAACAAGAAACCGCACAAAAACAAAACGTTATAGTGGCTGTCATGAAATGAAGTATTCTACAATGAACTTAATATGCATATAGGTAGATGTTTACATGAAGCCAACTGAAAATGATTTCATATCGGACACCAAATTATTATGTTAAAAGTACAATTTTAAAGCGCATTATTTAAGCCATTTCTTTAAGTTATTTTTTATTTGCGATTTTAGTTGTTGTTTGTGTTCAAAGTATACATTTACCAAGAATGCATAAATTAGGATACTGAATCAAGCATAAATTAATTAGAAAAAAAGATTTGTTCCCTTATCAGGCTATATGTTTGAAAATTGTCTAAAAAAATTTGCACTTTTACTTCGCCGTTTTAAGAAATTTCAAGTTTAGATTCAACCTTAAAATGTTGTAGTAGGATATTATAATTTTAAATTGTTAGGAAACTATTCCAGTTCTACTTATAGCCCAAGCTCTTTAGATTTTAAAATGAAAAATTTTTTGCCTTTACCATTGATTTAATGTGCCGTGCCTTAAAGATAATTATGCGGTTACTGCGAATTTTACTATTAATTTCTTTTATGTATTATATACTTACTCTACAGCTATCACAAAAACAATATAATCCAAACATAAACGGAACAAAGTAACGAACGTTAAAATACCGATGTATAGTAACTTACAATACTGAATACTCCCTGTATGTTTGTTATGGTTGAATACATATTTTCCTTTCTTTTCGTTAGGAATGCCAAATCTTAAAGTTTCACCATTTTGACAACGATCCTATTGGTCATGGATTGAAACCTCACTGAATATACATTTAAAACTTGATGCAATTTCATTCTCAAAGAACAGGAAGAAGAATTACTACTAATGTATGTAACGTTTACGAAAAATAATTTTTGAAAACTCTAGTAAATTTTTGTATCATTTTTGGTTATGAAAAGCACTAAAGTTAGTATTTTATATTCCACAAATTCAGAGGCATCTCAAAAATTTTTCAAAATAAAAGCTTTAAATATTATTCCGCAAGCTCTTGACAACTTCGTTTTACAATTAATTGTGTATCTATCAATATAATTCTTCCAGTTTAATGGGCGGCTATAAAAAAATTTAAAATCTTAGGAACAGAAATCTAGTTTCTAGAGTCCTATACTTGTTTAACAAGCGGTAGGTTTCAGATTTTAATCCCCATACGAACGGTTAATAACGTTATTTACAAAAAGTATAGAAATTATTGGGTGAAAATATTAGAAAGTATTTTACAGAACGCATTTACATGGATGCAAATTATATATAAAAGAAATGGACTTACCATTTATTGTCGTAGATACATTACATTTGATTTTCCAATGCTCCACCCGAAGGTACTACATTGGCCAGGAAGCGAGTTTTTTTTACCTGAAAAATTTGGAATTTTGCCGAACCCTTGCTGTTCCGAGCAAGGTAGGGATTTTTAACGTGCGTGACAATACTCACACACACGGGACCTCCATTTTTACCTCTCATCCGAACGAGGGTGTATTTTTGTGAAAAATGCTCGCCTAACATTTTTCAAGCGGACCGTGTCGGGATTCGAACCCGGGACCTTGGGCGTAGTAGTCACACACATACCACTACGCCACGGAGCCGTAGATACAGCCTGCCATTTTGTAAGTTCGTCGTTATTCCTTTCAAGCTTGAATGTCGTGGACCATTCTGTAGGTAAGCCTAAAACAAGATTGTGAGAGTTTTAAGAAAATAATATTTCAAATTAATTTAATCCCAAAATTGTAAGACTTGCTTTAAATACAGTGATAACGTAAGGGGTTTTTAATGGGTATTTAATCAGCTGACTTGTATTCCTCGCGATAAAATTTTTATATTAAGGGAGTGAAATTTTGCAAATGAATTGTTCTCTACATAAAATTAATCAATGACAATAAAAAATTTCAGACTTGATGTTTAACAAGAAAATACAATACATCAAAAATTTTACACAAGGCGTCGAAAAACCTCACGTCACCACTGAGCCAAGCATTAGTTTGTAGATGCAGGAAAAACTATATACGAACGTGTGGAATTCTTATAAATTAATTAGTAAAGTGTTTTACGTTATTTGGCGGTATATACATTCAAATTTCTCTAAATAAGCAAAGCTAATTAAATTGTTTCAGTGTCGTAAACGTTAATAAAGTTTTTGTTGCAAGCGTAATTTAATAGTTTCATCCGACAAACAAACCGATCATTCTTAGAATATTTAAGAAACAACTTACCTTCATCAAAACCAATGCCATTCCTAACACGGCACATAATCCGTCGACTGCGATCCGATGCCATTTTTGTTTATTCGGAAACACTTTGTAGTTATAATACTTACAATAGTCACTAAATACTGAACAGGAAATGCACCATCACGACAACTCTAACTCGTGGCAATAATAAAATACGTTTACGTGTTATTACCGTGAGTGCTGTAAAATAGCATAAATGTACTTGTAACCGATATAATTCGTTCAACTAAAGAGATGATACACAAACATCACGTGATCGACGGTTAAGAAGCGTATTAGATATGACAACAGTGCACACTTTAGAGAGTAGGAGACACATACTAATGACTGTATTTGTGTGGCCACATACTGACGGCTATGTTTGTGGGGCCTGACCCCACGTTGAAACTGCCAAGAGAGGATGTCAAATTTAAAGAGAGCAAAAAAGTTGTTAGTACCAGTATTTAACGCGATGTCTTTTCTAGCTGATGAACCTGATAACACAAATGACCCCACTAATATAGTCCATAAGTTGCGATCCCACAAGGATTACCATACAAACAAGAGAGAGAGAGAGAGAGAGAGAGAGTGAGTATTTTTCCCATTTCAGTAAAGTTGAGTTTATTAGACAATATAGAATTTGTTAGGCACCAACACTTGCTTTTCAATTCAACAAGAACGCTTTTGAAAGTCTCTGAATTTTCATTTGTCTTTTCGCCAGAGTAAAACATTGAGTATTGTTGGAGACTTTTTGATTAACCTTGGCGAAAATGAATGTGAATACGTTTTTGGTTCCTGCTATTTGTGTAATAAGAGTAGTAGTTTTTCGCATTAAAATCAACCAACTGTATTATAGAACAGAAAATTTGATACAAATCTTTATTCGTCCCATAGTTACTTGTTTAGTCGCTTTTGGGTCGTGCAGTGCTTGTTTTTGTCACGCCATACCCTGAAAAGGAAAATATCAGATATATATGCTGATAGGAAATAAACCCGATAAAAACTACATGGTGCGTACTTGAATTATTAATTCGGTTGCGTGTGGTTGTACATTGTATTTGAATGATTTGGAATAAAGGGTTTTTACAAAATTTGAAGCGAATATCACTGTGGTATAAAATTGCTTTGTATTTCACCCCATACAGTTCGATAGTGGTTGTTATGAAGGGAATTCTACTAATACAAATTTCATAACATAATTAAAGCATGTCGATACTAATTCAACAAAAACTAATATAAATATTAGTTTCTCTGCATGAAGTAGAATATGCTAAATTGCATTCTAAAATACTATTACAGCTATATGTGACAGTGGCAAACGGAGTTCATAAAAACTACGAACAGCATGATACTAACACATTTTCTCTTTTAAAAGCACTTTGCAACAGGAATTGCAATAGTTTCTAAGCACACGAACTACCTAACATGCAATGATTTTGTGCCATTGAAGCCTTGCAAAGCTATTCCCAATCAAAGGTTGACGAAAGACGGATCTGGTTTCAGCAACATTTTTCTGTAGATCTATTTCTATGATCCCTTACAAATCTACTATGAGGATAGAAACCAGTGCTCGATTTTGCTTCGACAGTGTTTTATACGTGCACAACAGTAATAGTGCCTCTTCTTAAGAAATGTTACGAATAAGTTATGAGGGAAGAGGAAGCTTATGGAAACAACGACCTATACGAAAACGTTATTCACCTTCCCAATTGGGATTGTTTGTAATTTAATAGTGCTCTGTTCTTCAAAGATCAGTGCTGATAATGCACGTCATTATTAAAAAACACTCAAAAAATTGTGGTGCTTTAAAAACGGCAGTTCTTTACAAATTTTGCATAAACACCACAACTAGTAAAATTGTTGTGCTTTAATGGGTCTTTACTGTGTATACATTGGTATCGATTGTGCTCCTAATTACTAAGAAGTACACGAAATACTATCCGGCGGATACGAAAATGGCAGTTGCATACAACTGAATGTAATTTTATATCGAACTAATTGAAATGGCTAGTTTTCCGATATTGCTCTACTTTGTGTGAGTTAAGCGAACATCCTGAAGAGATATTTATAAAGCTATGCTGCGACACAAAAGCAATTTTACAATGAAGTAAAAACACTTACAAGATATATATATATATATATATATATATATATATATATATATTACTCATATTTAGACCAGGGTAGAAAATTAAATAATCACATCAAATAATTTTAATCACCGTGTATAAGGAAGTTTATTGGATAATACGCTTTATTAAAAACCCGTGGAGAATAAAAATTCATTCGTTTTATTAAAAATAAGAGATTAAAATTATTTATAAGACGCTTTATATCAATAGAAACAGTATTAAAATGCTCAACGTATAATTTATTTATTCCTAATAAAGAAACAAAGGAAATTACGTGAAAATTTTTTTATTAATTAACCCTATTTTAAGTAACCGGTATTAAACAAAGTGTACACATAATAATTAACATTTAAGTTGTATTCGCTAAAAATGAAAGGATAGAAATCAATTTTAATTGGAGTTAATTGACTCGTTAGTAACATATAATATCTATGAAAACTTGTAAAAACCCAATAAAATAAGGCTCTGAGAATTAATAGTAGGATGTTTAAACACCTGCGTAGTTTAAAAAGCTCATTCTGCGTAAATTTTGTAGATAATCAATAGTTTCAAAGAATGTTGGAGAAACCGTCGCTTATATTAACGGGAAGGTTGGATACGGGGTTATTAAACCAAGATAACAGTCCATGTGGACTAAAATAATCGATAATAAAGAATATCAATTTGCACCAATAGAAAAGGAAAGAGAAAATGCGTCAAGCAAAGACACATATAATAAAAGGCGGGATTTAAGCAACGTCACGAGGGTCAGAATTGGTTGAAAATAGGATGCAAATATCAGAGGTAGAAACAACAATTTCTGTACAAAATTAATTAGTTTTTCTCGGAAATGCTTGCGTGCCGTGTGTTGAAATTTCTGAGATTTAAATGGGACGAGTGAAAATTCGTAAAAATCGACGCGCGAGCGACAGACTGGGAACATAGAATGAGGAATTCTTTAGAATTACCCGTTTTGGGGACAAAAGCGACGTGCCGGCTTTTTGCTATATATACCGAGATGAATATAAACAAGCCCTCTTAGACTCTTAGACTCTTGACGATTCGATGCGTTAAAAGCTCGTACATCCGCGACTTGATTGAAGATGTTAAACAGTGCATTTTAGTTGATAAAATAATTTAAAATTCTGCTCGTATATTTTAGTGATTCAAAATAGTTGGTTATTTACGTGCTAACATGAATGTACTTCAGTGCACTTAGATACAAGGTAATAAAATTTAGTTTCACTGTACCAATTAGCAAAATTTACAACGACAAATGTATACACAAAAGTAGGCAGTTTTGGCGTATATTGGGGAAAGAAGTATGAAGTTATTTGCTATTTTTCGGGGGTGTTAATAATTGAATGGTTCAAATACGTGTCTGGATCCACGAAACAAGGGTCAGATATACATAGATGAGTTCCGGAAAAGCCCAGAAACAACTGGTGATGGAGAAAATTTTAAAAGCGTTGAGAATTAGAAGCCGTAAATATAATCCTGTTGGAATGGGGTGATTAACTAAAGGGACGATGTACTTTGAAGCTACGAGGACAGTAACCTTCAGGTAAATTATACTATTTTGTTTGACATTTTGTGTGTGTTGAATAACTTTATAAATGATTTACTTTAAATTGACATTAGTGAAATTGTACTAACCATAAAATTTTAATTTTAAGATGAAATTTGCTTGTTGAAGTAGAAAGGAGTATTTAGTTTTGATGTTCGGTAATATGATGAAAATTTGGGTATGTCTTTGAGCTCAATTAGACGAACCTGGTTAATTAACGTAAAGGGTGGTAGATGCTCCTTTATACTCAGACTCCGGTCTGCTTATATTGTTATATTAATTAGTAGGCATCCAACAAGGACTTTAATTTTGGATGCACATTAAAATGATAATAAAATTAATCGTGAAATTCTTTTTAAAACTGAAATTTATGCTGAGTTTTAATTTTGAAATTTTAATGTATTCTGAATATTGATGTAAATAGAGTTAACGTTGATGTTTTTGGTAGGAATGTGTTTTTTTTTTTTATGAATGAGGAGGTTTATAACATTAGGTGAGCAGCCGAGGCGAAAAGAGGATCACAGCCGTTTATGACGCCCAATCTGTGGGACTAGAATTTTTTTGTTGAAAGGACCCAGTTCCCGCATTGAAAGGAGTATATCACAGCAATATATATATATATATATATATACATATAGTCATTATATATTTATATATATAATGATATTAAAAATAATTGCTTATAGCAAATTTAATAAATAAAACAGTATATACGATGTATAGATAAACACCCACTTTACAAAAAATCGAAAGAGGGTCTTTAACTATACAAAGCAAGCTAGTAATTTACATAGCCATAAATGAAAGAATTTGTTTGTTTCATAAAGGGAATAAACATTCATCGACTAGTTTCGATCTTACTGGATCTCATCAGGATGAAGTGGTTTATAACCCTTATGAAACAACCAAAAACAATAGGCAAAAATAACTTTGAAAAAACTTCTTTACATCTTTACCATCTTTACCATCTTACGATGGCAAGAGTAAAATAAAAACGCCATCAGTTCAGAAACCACTAGTATTAAACTAGTCAAGTACAGAAGTAAATTCGAAATTAAGTCGCTAATTCATAAATGGCCATGCAAATTACTAGCTTGCTTTGTATAGTTTAAAACCCTCTTTTGATTTTTCATAAAGTGGGTGTTTTCTATACATCGTATATACTGTTTTATTTATTAAATTTGCTATAAGCAATTATTTTTAATATCATTGTTTAATTTGATCGATACCCCTCTAGGGTATTATGCCGAGCGCCGCCAAGGGACGGTGTGTTATATTTTTGCAAAAATTCTTGCGTTTAACACATTGAACAAGCCCAAAGGTGAAACGTATTTGTTATGGCAATCTATGAATTAGCGACTTAATTTCGTATTTACTTCTGTATTTGACTAGTTTAATACTAGTAGTTTCTCAACTGATGGCGTTCTTATTTTACTCTTGCCATCTTACAGAAGTTTTTTCGGAGTTGTTTTTGCCTATTGTTTTTGGTTGTTTCATAAGGGTTATAAACCACTTCATCCTGATGAGATCCAGTGAGATCGAAACTAGTCGATGAATGCTTATTCCCTTTATGAAACAAATAAATACTTTCATTTAGGGCTATGCAAATTACTAGCTTGCTTTGTAAAGTTAAACACCCTCTTTCGATTTTTCGTAAAGTGGGTGTTTATCTATATATCGTATATACTGCTATATATATATATATATATATATATATATATATATATATAATACAGAAGAATAATCCACATTTGGAATGCAAATGAATGCTTGATATATATTAATAGTTATTAAGATGAAATGAAAACCCAACTTTGTATTTAAAGTTGAATTACCATTTCAAATCGAACTAGTAATTGAAAACCACTAAAAGAACGGCTACAGCAGGATTTGAACCTGCAACCTCTGATTCTCCGGATCAGTGCTCTAACCAATTGAGCTATCTAGCCTAATTGTTTAGATGATGTTATACTTAATACTACTGAAGCTTGGCCCTTGTTTGTATTATTCCGAACGTTGCAAAATGGGATGATCAAGTTATTAGTACATGAATTATGTATATAACTAGATTCAATTTCCTTAAATGCAAGACGTAATTGAAAATCATTAACAAGGGCCAAGTTTCAGTAGTATTAATATAACATCATCTAAACAATTAGGCTAGATAGAATTGGTTAGAGCACTGATCCGAGAATCAGAGGTTGCAGGTTCAAATCCTGCTGTGCCGTTCTTTAAATGGTTTTATATATATATATATATCCATTCCGAATAGACCTGAACCCTGAAGAAGTTCTAGATTACTAGAACAGTAGAATGACCTGCGCGCTTCAGTGATTTAAGAGCCAAACTAGAGATCCAACCAAAGTAGTAGGATCTTTAGTGAGGAACCAGACTAAGACAAGTCCACGAAAGCAGGCAGCAGCTTTTTCAATACTTAGACAGGCCGAGACCACGGGGGTTTACATGGAATTCTAAGACATACTACTACGATGTGAAAGGCAACAATTTCGGATTTTTTGTAAAATTTGATTTCTGCATGAAAAATACTATTAATTGAGGTATCACAAGGGGTACATTGCTATTTAAAATTTTTAAGTAGGGGTTGCTAGCGTTTAGGGGTTGAAGGGTGGGGGGTTAAAAATTACATAATTAAATGGCAATTTAAAAATAAAAATCGACGTGTCAGAGCTTTTTACTCAGAAATAATCATTTAATCGAATTTATCCGTTACTTTTGGGAAGCACTGTATATACAGTGTGTCCCAAAAAGTTTTATACAAATGGAGAAAAAGTTTATCTTACATTTTACAAAAAAAAGTATTCTTGATAAAAAAGCTCTGCATGACCTGTAGATCCATAATTAAGTACAAAATTTTTAAACATTGGCTGGAATACAGGGAAAATCAAAATCATGATTTGGAGTGATAGTAAACTACGCTCAAATGGTATTGGAGAGCAAAATGATTATTGAAATTTTTATTAAATAGCAATAAATTATGCCCACTTTGTAGATTTGTAATTTTCCTAGAAAAAAATTACAGGATATTATTAATTAGATTATTTATTAAATAAAAGAATAAGACACTATAAACAATTGATAACCTCCTATTAATTTATCAACAATGAATAATCACAACTAATAAATTCTATTGAGAACATGTAAAATTACTTAAATACTACGGAACTTCAACGTATCCACGGTTCCTTTCTAAACAGGCGATTGTTCGTTGATTAAATTCATTTATGACATTTCTAACCACATCTGAGGTTATAACTTCAGATGTATCTTTGATGATTCTTTCAAGATGATCAACATCTTGAAATAACCTCTAAAGGTTTACTTTTTCTTTTATGTAGCCCCACAAAAAGAAGTCTAGAGGGGTTATGTCCGGCGACCTTATAGTCAAAGAAACTCCATGTCCCTTCCGATCACTTTAGCGTTAAAAGTGTGAACAAAAAAATCCCTAATAGTTCTTTTACAGTGACATGGTGCTCCATCCTGGTGGTACCATATTTTTCCTCTTTATCTAGCGGTAGTTCATCAAGAAAGTCTGACAACTGATTATTTAAAAATTGTAGGTATCTTTCTCCATTCATGTTGACAGTTCTTAGATATTCCAAAGCACTATCAAGAACGCGTGTAAAAAGGATGGGTAACAAAAAATCAGGCGCTTATTATGAACGGGATCTTACGATGTTTCGTACTGCGCATTAATTTAACAATTGCTCATGTGCTTATTGAATATCCTTTAATTTTTATCTACAAAGTGGGCATAATTTGTTTCTGTTTAATAAAAATTTCAATAAACATTTTGCTCTCCAATACAATTTGAGCGTATTTTACTATCACTCCAAACCATGATTTTGATTTTCCCTGTATTCCAGCCAATGTTTTAAAAATGTTGTACTTGATTATGGATCTACAAGTCATGCAGAGCTTTTTATCAAGAATCCTTTTTTTTTCTGAAATGTAAGATAAACGTTTTCTCCATTTGTATAAAACTTTTGGGACACACTGTATATATATATATATATATATATATATATATATATATATATATATATTCTAATATCACCCCTATTACTTTACTTTCACTTTGGGCTAATACCTTCTTTATTTATTACACTTTAACTTTAAACAAAATTTGTTACACGACTTTTGTCGTCGTCACAAATTTACTATTTAATGTATGACTTCAAATCGAGGTGCTTTAGCAAACGTTTGGTTGGTTCTTTTTACTAATTACTATATTTTATATGCCTCGACTATTTGAAACTTTAATCTCAGGGTTTTCTCACCTACTCACCGTGAGTTCAATCGTGAGTAGATGTGCACTACCCAACCAAACTGCACCCTCGTTTGTTTTACCACTTTTTTAATGTACTGAATTTACTATGTATGCCAAATTTTAATAGATCAAAGTTGCCTGATGCCAAATTAATTTATGTAACTATTTATGACTTTAATTTTGACGTTATAATATATTTACGGTACTTACCAGAAATATACCGCGCTGAAGGCCTTCTTTTAACTGCTGGCTCAAGTTCGAAATCGCCGTACGCACTTTCACAAAAGATTCTCCAATGTTGTCCGCTTGCGTACTGCCTCCAGGTGTTCTTAAAACAATTTCGATGACCCAAACCTGAAATAAATTTACCCCAATTTAGAATTTAGCAAAAAACCGTTGTCTACTTCCCCTGCGTTAATTCTTCCTCGCCGTATATTGATCTCCTGTTCCTCTGCTCCGTACCCCAATTAATCCTCTCTTCGCACAATCCAATTCAAACCCGCTGTCCTATTATAAATCACCCTAGTCCTGCTATTCCAATTATCCATACGATGTCCTTACTGCCGTTTAATCTTCTCAAATCAATCCAAAATTATTTATGTCGTCGATGCCTTCTTTATCCACTCCTATCTCCTACTGCCGTTATACCAAATCTATTCCAAAACCAACACCAATCTTCTCAAACAAATAACTGTCGCTTTCCCGTTCCACTAATAACCACTTCCAAATCTTCTTTAAATACTGTTGCCTTTCCGTTGCACTATTAACCACTTTTAAAAACTCCTTTTATATATTCGTCGCCTTTATTTACTCGATGTTTCTTATTTCTTTCACACTTTACTAAATAATACTCGATGATACACATATAAACTTTTATTTTATTAATATTTTACAACTTAACGCAGGTTTCATAAAATAGGTCTTTATCTGAACAAATTCGAAAAGTAAGTCCCTTATTTATTTTGCTTAGTTATTAAATCAACAAACTTAGCTTACTAGAATAACATTTTTAAACATATAACATCCAATAACAAATCATCTTTCTTTCAGTGTCCAACATACCTTCGCTACAGTCTTTATAATAATTTTAAATTTCTACTATTGGTCCAAAACACTTCACTAAACTCCAATAACCTTTTACATTTTGATTCACTTTAAATTTTGATTTACAATTCGTCCAAAAGTTTGATTCTATAAAAGGAAAAGCCAAATAATTTATACACGACCTGGACGCTTTGTTATATTGCAGATATCCATAAATGCGTTCGGCTTTCCGACGGCAAATGTACTCTCAACTGGCTCATGAAATATCAACTCAGTATAAAACCTCAAGTACCGTGCATTATATCAACGTCATAAAGTCATGTTATCTACCTTTTGGCATATAAGTTTCAATCTGAAATGGTACATACTTTAACGTATGTAAAGTATAGCAAAATTTATAGTTTTTAAATTATTAGATCTGAAATATTGATCCTATCGTTTGGCATACACCCCTATTAATACAAATATACCTTTAGAAGCCTTATATCCCCCCCCTTACATAACAATATATATATATATATATATATATATATATATATTGATATGATTACACGGTACTCGGTATTATGACGTTTTTATTTAACGCCACCGCTCTGTGTTCTCACTTCAAATTTTACTAATTTTATTATATTCTGCTACTGCTAGCCCTTTTTAATCTGCACAGAGTGCACAACGTTACGATGATCAATTTTTGTCTTCTCCACCCCTTTATGATTACCTATTTGTTTGAATTGATAAAACGAACTCAATTAGTTTCATATAATAAAAAGAAATATTATTTACAATTTTTGAAAAATATTTAAATACACTCCTCAATCAATCAATATCATATGTATTATTTATCCCAAAATTTATATGCTTTGAATTCAATTTAAAGTCTCCAAAACTACCTTTTTATCAAAGAAACCTGGAACGTTCTAGACCCTTTTATAATATATTACGTAAGTTTAACGTATGCAATGTTTGTTCTTGACTTCATTACAAATTTTATATAAATTGAATAAATTCAGTATTGAAATTTAAATAGAAAAATATCTTAAAATTAAATAGATCTGACCTGCTATATGTTTGTTCGGATTGTGGATCAACACACCCTCTTCATTCGTATACCAATGCTCTTCTTAGCTGAACCAATGATTGAGTACAGTTACCCCTCGTTTTCCAAAAATTGCTTCGTGCTTCTTTATTTCATATGCCTTGAATCTCGCAACTCAAAATTGTACCAGAATTGTACCAAAATATAATTGTCGACGCTGATTTGAAATATTATATTTACCCAGTTTTAAATTATTGCAACTTGAAATGTTCAGAAATACACCGCCAATTTGAATTATTATCATCAACACATTCGAAGTATTATATCGATCCAAATTTAAATTATTGCAACTTGAAGTATCCATAAATACACCACACATTCGAATTATTATCATCAACGCATTCGAAATGTTATCATCAACGCATTCGAATTATTATCATCAACGCATTCGAATTATTATCATCAACGCATTCGAAATATTCTATCGATCCAAATTTAAAGTATTATCATCAATACACTCGAAGGCATATTATAATAAATATTCAGTTTAAATTAATTACCCCAAATTCTACTCAAGTTAAACTGCAAAAAGTCTTAGTAATCGTTGCACTATTATCACTGTAACATACACTGGAGATTTTGCTTTATTTATTCACTGTAACATAAACTTGATATTCTATTTAAATTACGCGTGACTTTTTGATTAACAGTAACGCAGCTTCGTCCTGCATGAGTTGTAAAACTGACTCGTTTTATTATTGCTCTGTGTTGTATAGGCTCATCCCACTGGGTTCTCAAGCAGTCTTGCAGATATCTCAACCAACCAGGTCTCTAATATTCCCTGCATTTCAAAGTTGTTTCTGATGTAATTTCTTCGGTTTTCCGTGTAATGTTTATTTGATACCTTATTATTCGTTATCTTGCCCATACGTTGTTTTGTATAGATATCGCTTTTTCATTAATTGAACAAAATAAATAATGTAACTTTAATTCTGTTTCCGTTTATGTATGAATTACCTGTTTTTCTGCTAAATACGCGTTCTATTGTTGTAGGATATGTTTCCTTGCATTGCTTAAAGCTAATTATGGTCTATATACAGGGTGATAAATGCTTGCTATTTACATAATGTATGAATTACTTAATTTTCTGCTAAATAAATGCAGTTTTCTAATTCCTATTGCAATTTATGGTTACTACACGAACCTTGCTACTCAATACACCACTAAACAACCCCTTATCACAGCAATATATATATATATATATATATATATATATATATACAGGGCGGCATTAGTTTTATGTCTTTAAATTTAGCTGTTGATAGAGATTGACTAGCTAAACACAAAACCTATAATGCATTTTACTCTTGGACGACTTTTTAAATTCCCGACCTAGGCCAACTTAAGTAAAAGTTTTAGGACTGCTGTTTTGTCATATGTTTTATAAAAAATAACGCGTTTATGCAAGTGCTATCCTGAATCACAACACTCACTGGAATGATTTCACAATAGGTGTTGGAAATTTCTACTATCTGCAAGTTCGTTGTTGGTATAATTTTCGGGTTTTCGTATTTTCAAAAAACAACTCATTAAGCTACTAACGCGACAAAAAAATCTAATTATCTAGATCAATTAAGTCGAAATATCGCGTTTAACTGAATTATCTAAGCACGTAGGTGAAACATAACACCAACACACGCTTACATCTAACCCCGGTTAAGAACTATGTAATGAAAAAGTATATTCAATTTAAAGTAGGATATCGTAATCTGCATAAACGCTGAATTGCAGCCTTGCAAAATTATATCAGCCACCAAATAGAGTCGATCACGTCAGCATAATGGAATATTATTTTTTGTTGTGAATATTATCTAAACATGCGAATTTTAGAAAAAATTTAAATCTATCTCTAAAGTGCCTTGAGTTATTTTGTTTGGCACCAAAAATGCACTCTATTTCACTAATTTAAGTGTGCTGAAGGTAACATCTTAATTGGTCGACTTTAAAACATGATGTAATTGTATATTATATTTGTGACCTAGTGAATATTGCAGTGGTTTTAAAACAATTTTAACACTTTTTTGTGAGTCCATTTCTAGTTAAACTGTTTGCTTTAAACACCAGGTTCATTAACAATTTTTGTTTGTCTTATAAATATATAAAAATCCAATCGTGATAGAAAACTAATGCTGAATGTCCGAAGGATTTATTAGAAACTACTAATACGACAAATGTCTATATGTTGGGGATGTTGACCTAGATCAGACTATTGCATGCTGATCATGAAAGATGTAGGCTATGTGTAAGTTAGCTCAGAATAAGAAACAATGAAGGTACGTACGCGTCTAGCCAGTTCCAAGAATGAAGATCTAATGATAATGAAGATTAATATTTTCATACTTGAACAATTTGAGAGGTATTGTAGTGCAATAAATTAAAGTTGTAATAGTGTGTGAAATTTAAATTGCAATTAAGAAAACATTTATCAAGCATTTGTTATGAGCGTTGTAACATATTAAATTCCTCAAAAGGAAAATAATATGTCTGCTCTACCATACAGGCGGCAGAGCCTTGATTGATTACAAGGGGTTCCTGTTTGACGGTCAAGCCCAGGGTAAAAAGGATGTTGAATGGCTTTGAGAAAAAAAGGGTGCTTCTAAAGAGATCTTTCAGCCAGCTAAGCTTCAACAACTTAGGGCAGAACTATGAGCTAGGGTCGTAGGATGGTATACGATAAACCAAAAGAAATTTTATTGGACGCCACCGTATCTTAATGAGTGTTTTATAAGAAATTATTCGAAGATCAGATACGGAAATCTTCGAACGAAAAAAATTTACGACGAGCAACATTAACAAAAATACTTACTTTGGTCTCTGCAACCTGGAACGGGAACGACGAACTCGTACTATCTGAATATTTAATCACACCTAAACATATTCAAACTAGGGCTTCGTTAGAGCCTAGTCACTTTATCACAAAAAAATTATATATAAATCCAATAGTCAAAATTATACTTTCAAAAAAAACTTTTAACTTCAACACCAATAATATCTTTCTTCAATATTAAAGTTTCATATTTGTAAACTGTTTGTTTCTGTAGGATAATTACTGTTGACTTCAAAGAAAGAAAATTTTGAGACAACTTAATATTTTTTCTATTGATTTTTTTAAAATATATGTATATATACATCGTTTATACAAACTTATTTATACGGAGACTTTCGAAACAGTTCCGTTTTCACTATTTAATGTTAAACTCTAGGCATTCTTGGAATATGGTTTCATTAATTGCATAAATTACCTCAGTTCTCGAAAAGAAGTATATGACTTTTATTTTATGTTACAGTGACTTCATGCTACTAGAATAGGATCCTGTTCAGTGTACAAGAAACAAATTACATATTCAAAAAACAATTTCTCTGGTTATGGCTGTACATTTTTAATAGCTATCTTTAATAAAATCAAAATCAAAGAAAAATACTTATTGTCGACATTGAATTGCACTTCAGGTGTACTATCACAATGTGTTATACACAACAATTCGGCAAACAATTCTTATCATATCACATGTTCAATAAAGCAAACCTTTTAAAACAACTTTGTAACTTCAAACATAATCTTACACAAAGATCTTGAAAATGTTAAGGTCAATTATGCCTTATTCAAATACTAAATTTTCAAACTAAATTTTAAGTGAAACAAATTAATTGAACTATGAACTTTAGCAAAATTTCGAAAATTAATTTTAAACAAACTTATGTATAGCTTCTTCGAAAATTATCTGAGCATTTTAAATGAAAGTTCCTTGGAAAGGATATAAGTATAAAAATGGAGGATGACTCACCGCTGGCCATCTGCTTGGCGGCCGGTTTTCCTTCTTTTAAAATTTTTTTTTTTAAACATCTGCGTCCTTACTCTTATAGTTGAGCGTGGCAGACGCAGGGGTCCGGATTTAACCTTCATACAAACCAATCACATGTGGGGGTTTCTGCTTTCCTGCCTAACAACAATTGAAGCGGCTTCTCAGTCTAGTGCTTGCCTTATGTTTAACGATTGTTTTTTTATAATACTTAAATTTCCATTGCTTCATTACTTGTAACTTGAACTTAATATTTTAAAACTCGGAATCAAAATTGTCTTCATATTTAATAATTGGTAATTTAATTTTTAAAATTTTAAGCTAAAAAAAAGAACTTGCGCTGAAATCAAACGAGAGAATAGAATTTTGGGGTAAGCTTGCGAAATATTTTGTTACCGTAAAAATATATCTACAGCCATTTTTAGGTCGATGCTGTTACCAAAACTAAACTTATGGTACATGTTGACTCCACTTAACTAATTGTTCGGGCGGCATGTTTAATTAAAAACCTGCAGGCCCTGGATAATACTGGTATTCGGACTACATCTGATATCAAAATGGCTTATTCCACGAGGCAATCTTAGCTATACGAGCATGCGCCGGGAAGGAGGATATTGAATCAAAATACAAACAACTAGAAGTTCACTTAAAGTTTACTTTTGCTATTCTAATGTAGATGGCGTACTATGTATGAATTCATAATAAAAGGTTTCAATAGAAATTTAATATTTATTGACTAGGTATATTCAACAAAATTCTATATTTGAATAACAGAAAATCGTAATTGTTACAGCGTGTCAGATCTGAATTACCAAATTAAAAGTAAAAGATGTATACATATTTTAATATTTAGAAAATTTTAGTAATCTAAATGAACATATTGTTTTGTGATATGAAGAAATTCTTTAACAATTTTAATGAAAACTTATTATTATGTTTACGACTTACATATGATGAGAAAATTAAGTTTACGATCAAACCTAAATCATCTGTTATTAGAACATTGGTAAAATTAGCGAAAGGTTATTTTTAAAATCAAAATATCATGTATTTTCTTAATGTTTTATATGCTATCAGTATTTATAGTCCCTGTGACCCTTGAGTATGAACTTCTTCTCATAGGGTGGTATACCATCTTTATGGGGGTTCGTTGGTTTTTATGGATGCTGTGGCGCCCTATACATTTGCGGTCCACATCAACAAATTGGTCTATGACCATTCTCTTGATCTACCTCTGAAGTGATCGGTCAGACTAGCCGTTCGCATTAATGGAAGTTTCCCTTACTTACAAACTCCTTTTGGCTCAAAATTGACGTAGAAATTTTTTACGTTGCCTAACATGAGAATTACGAATATGAAACTTACTTTGACGTTGCTCATAGAGGACGCTAGTAACCGAATGTTTTTGCACTAATTCAAATAGCCTTTTTGTCTATTGAATTACGATTTAAATAAATAAAAAATACAAAGATAATTCTATTTTACACAAAATAGGTACATGTTTTTGAGTTATTAACTTTTAAATCAATAACAATGTTAGGTTTCGTTATCATTTATTTTTATGTAATTTTTACATGCGCTTCAGCATCAATGCAAACCCATCCCGACGTTTCCAACTCCGTCCTTCACTTAGGTAACTCACAGAATTGTATGGGATTGCTTAGTTGGCGTGTGTTAGAGTTATTGTATTAGCTGTACCTGGTGGTGCAAATTCCCTTCTCCACTAAATATGATTTGACAAAATTACAACTTTGAATTGCGTTTCAATTTGAACATAATATGATTTCTTGCTCTATCGAAGTGAGAAGGAATATTGGATTTTATAATAACCTAATCCATACGACTTGAAAGGCTTTTCAATAGAACGAAGCAAATAAATCAGTTCCGGTTCTTTCTAAAAACGCCGAAATGAATGAAGTGAAAGCGTAAATATTTCATTCGCAAAGTTAAAATTGGTTCAATACTATTTAATTAAGTATTAAACGCAACGAAGTGGTCATAATAATGCTTAATTAAAGCTTAAACAAACTTAATTTTAGAAAGCAAACCGAATAAGTTATTTATATACGTCTTTATATTGCGGTAGTTGTGCTTTGCATTAAAAACAAAATG
Organism: Platerodrilus igneus; assembly: GCA_036346225.1. Taxonomy (NCBI): domain Eukaryota; kingdom Metazoa; phylum Arthropoda; class Insecta; order Coleoptera; family Lycidae; genus Platerodrilus; species Platerodrilus igneus. Next base: position 430,582 of record JARFIW010000202.1, on the reverse strand, counting down.
AACTTTTGGAAAATAGAAACGATTTGTATGGGATTTCAAAATAGCACTAACGGAAAGTGCTAAATTTGCCTCACGACAGGTGAATATAACCATTACCAAAACAATTCAGAACGTGTTAATAAAAGTTCGGCTAATGCCCAAAGCAAATTCGTGGGAATCACCGAATTGTACGTTATACTGTCAGGGATCGAATAGGACTAAATATTTCAGTGCAGGTCTTGAATAAGAAGTAAATAGTAACTAAAGTAGGGGTGTTGCACTAGTATTCTTAAGCGTAGCGTCGGAGAGGCACGGGGCACGTGCCCCCCCAATTTCAGTAAACCTCAATTGTTGCTAAGCAAATTGGGTACACTAAAATTGTTGAATGTTTTTACGCTTTAAAGTAGATAACCAATTCGGCGTAACCTTTACATCTGATGTTCAAATAGCAATTACATTATTCGTACATGTTATGAAAAGCTAATTAATACGTAGCGTATCAAAATACATATTATCATATACATGGTTGTATAAATGATATTCTACGTGTATATTCAGTATTCAGATCCTTGCTACACTAATTCATTGCTTTCAGTTTTTGATTTTCAACTTTTCTATAATTTATTTAGCAGCTAGAAATATCTATAAAATATTGTGTTTTTTAGAATTTGTCTAACGCACCCTATTAGCTTTATTGCAAAGTAATATTGTCTGTTCAGTTTTTCGGCTACTAAGCGAAACTGCATTCCAACCCCCTTATCTTAGTCATTACTGTAAAATCGGCAAATGCCGTACAACTTTGTAAATTTAAGAAAGGGAATGAACCGCATACTTTGTCTGTTCAATCTTTAGTTGTGCCTTGAGGACAGTGTTTTGTGTTGTGTGTATTTGGTGACGACTTAACTTAACTGTCTCACGTTTTGTTCAGCAGGCATTTAGTGATCTTTGTTTTACCAATCATTTATTCTTCAGTGAAAATAAAATGTACAAATTTGTAACTAGAAAACCACGTATTTCAGACGAACCATCTCAAAAATTAGAAAGTGTACTTGTACAAAAATTTGGTGTATCACACAAAATAGATGAATCAGAAGCAAGTAGTTCTAAAAGCTCTGAAGTTCTAAATGTAGCAGAAATGGGGATTGTATCTTCTAGAGATCCTGGCAATGAGATCCAGAGTTCGGATATTTTGACCGGACCTTATCAACCAAATATAAGCTTTACAAAAAAGATAGTTAATGGACAAGTACGCTGTTTTAAGTCCTCCTGGTATTCTAATTTCTAGTGGCTAGAATACAGTATTATTAAAGATTGTGCGTTTTGCTTTCCTTGTCGCATTTTTTCACCTTTTTAACCCTTATGCGGCTGAAGGTGGTACCCGGGTACTTTTAGTGCATCAAATGTGAGATACTTCATTTTTGGTAAATCGAATCATTGTGGGCTTCTAGGACATCTTCAAGTAGGTCATTATACACACATTTCAAAATTTTTAGATATGGTGGATGTATGGGTGTTGCATTTTTTTACCATGAAGAAATTTTACATCCTTCAGGCGGATGGTGGTACCTGGGTACCACATGTATTTTATACAGGAAAACAATGGAAAGTGTTTGTAGTAATTTATTATATTGTTATTAGTATTATGTTTTAATGTTATTTACATGTTATAAAATATAATGAAAAAAATAATAGATGATTATTTATCCTGATACTGAAGACATTTAACCCTTGCATCTGTGTGCTGAAGGCACACCGGATGTTTACAAACGCTACATGCTTTCCGAGTTTTTCTTTTTATTTTCTCTTCGCTGTGATAGCACATTTTACATATTCCTTTTACTGCGATGCGTCCAGAAGAATCCCGCTGATTTATAGAATTAGGATTATGTGAAACTTCTAGACAAATTCCTAAAATGCTTTCAATCGCGCTTTTAGTAAACCGATTTCGCAATATTATGGCGTTTTCACCTCTTTGAGTTACGGCAGATAAACACAAATCACGAGCTAGGTCTTTTAGAAAATTTCGCCTCTTATTTGTACTATTATAGATTTGAGGATTGTTGTTCGTATATATGACGAAGGCACCCAGAGCTGCTAAATCCAGCATGTTGTAAAAAAAGGCCAAGGGCCAGCGACTTGTTCGCCTCTTGGTTGTATAACTACCCAGCATTTCATCCATAACGTCAACGCCTGACTTAGTATGGTTATAAAAAGAAATAATTTCAGGTTTTTTTCTTCAAGGTGTCATCCACTGCATTTGTAGAGTGCATTGTAGATAATAAAACTACTGCTTTATTTACTTTTGGCACATACGAACACAGCATAACATCTTTCTGGAATGCAAAAGTAGTAGAATAGAGATCTCTCTTTGCTAGCTAGAAGGACCTTAGGAATGTAGGGTTTGTTTTTCCTAAGGGTACCAACCAAAGTGAGACCAATCGATTTTAGCATGCGATCAAGGGAATTGATGTGAAAAATTGTCGGTGGTAATATTACGGCCCGAATTTTTGTAAAGTTGACATAAATGCATAACTGTTTTTTCACCGATGTTCACTTCTCGCCCATTGCCAGCTAATTTTCCAGTGTAAATTGATTCTTGGCATGGATAAAACGTTTTGGCATCACATACCCAGAATACCTTAATTCCATACTTAGCCGGTTTGGAAGGCATGTACTGAGTAAACCTTGTTCGTCCACGATAAGGAAAAAGTTGCTCATCAACAGTTAGGTGTTCATAAGGCGAATAACACTTCAGCAGATTTTGGTTTAGCATAAGCCAAATGTCGCTTATTGCCGCAGCTTTATCTGTTTGTAATCTATCCGGTCTTGTTATGGAGTTATCAAATCTGATGAAACAAAGAATCTGTTTGAAGCGATCTCTACTCATTGCTGCTTTGTATAACGGTAAGGCGTCTGATTTCCACAATTCATCAATATGTTCAATATTTGATTTATGAACGCCTGCCATTAGTAGAATCCCCAAAAAAGCATCTAGCTCCTGAACCGTAACATCTTTCCAGACTCGTGGTACCCGAGGCGAGCTTTTGTTGAAATCATAATAAACTTTTTTAGCTTTTCGATTAGACTGCTTTATGATAATCGATTTCATTTCAGATGTCACTAATGCACAGAACGTATATATACGTGAATGTAAAGCGGTTATTTTAGTTGGACCACCTAAAATGAAAATCAAGAGATTAGAATGGGGCAGAATATGTATAAGTTTTTACCTCGTTTTCGAATAATATTATACAACCGCGTTTGCGTTGAACGTAGTAGGTTCTTGTTCCAGATGGTCTCATCTTTAGCACGATAAACGTTATCTGTTGGTGGCGTTGTAGTTTCTTCCTCTGGCTCCACAACCAATTCCTGTTTCTCGTCACTGTCGACTGCTACTGATATTTCGATGGGGACCCTCTCTCCAGCGCGAACATCATCGACATCTGAGTCTTCGTCGCTTACTGCTGGTACATACTCATCTTGGTCATCATCTTCATACTGATCACTAAATTCTTCGTCGGACATTACATACAAACTTTCGAGGTGCTCATCTGTTATTCTATATGCATATAAACAACAATCAATAATAATTACAAAAGCTGTGATTTGTATTCTTGGATATCTACATAAACAAAAATATACTAAGCCAACTTACTTGTCTAATTGAAGATATCCTGTTGAATTATATGGCAGGTCAGCAGCAGGGGCTCTACTTCTAGAAGGTCGACTAACAGAAGCAGCATTGCTACCAGGAGTTCTATTTCTAGATCTATTACCAGAGGCTGCATTGCTACCAGAACTATATTCACCGCTTTCAGAAGTACTTGGAATATTATGTTGAATTCTACGCATTGTTATAACACTGCTAAACAGTATACCGCACCACATAAAATCACAATTCAGACTAAACATACGCTTCCCCTATCGCAGGAATGAATGTAAAGCGTATCTTAGTTGACGCGATTATGATAGCATACCTAACATCCTGTAAAATATACTGTGGTACCCGGGTAACACCTGTAGCCATGTATGTAAAGTTATTTTTGCAGCCTTATAAGGGTTAAGAAAGGGCGGGCTGAAGATTCTTTTACCACAATCGGAGTTGATAATTGGAAAAAAGCTCTTGAAAAATTTAAAAAACATGAGAATAGTGACCTACATCGAGCTTCTATGCAATTTTGGAGCGAAGTACGCTCTCAAGAAAAAACTGTGGCGAACGCGTTATCATCAGCACACAGCAAGCAAACTGAAGAAAATTGGAAATACGTAAGCTTCATTTTTGAAAACGTTTTGTTTTTAGAAAAACAGTGCATACCCTTAAGAAGCCACGACGAAGGTTCAAGTTCTACAAATAAAGGAAATTTTTTAGAGCTTATTCATTTGCGACTCCAAGATAATCCACAACTAAATAATTTCATAAAATCAAAAATTAGTTCTTATACAAGCGCAACCATCCAAAATGAGATGATCATACTTGTAAAAGCGTCCATGCTGGAAATTATCATACATGAAGTAAATATGTCGTCTTGCTATTCGATAATATGTGACGAAACTACTGATACTGCGACTAAAGAACAAGTTTCAATTTGCGTTAGGTATCCATTTAAGACAGAAACCGGTATTACAGTCAAAGAACGCTTCGTAGGTTTTGTAAATGTGGAAGCAACAACAGGCGCTAATTTACATATGGTTATAAAAAGTTATTTAAACTCTATAGGGCTCGATCTTACTAAAATGCGAGGCCAAGCTTACGATAGCGCATCAAATATGAGCGGTGAATTTAATGGCGTTGCCGCAAGATTTAAAGAAGAAAACCCTACAGCTTTATATACTCACTGCCATGCTCATTTACTTGATTTGGCGGTAATGCGGTTTTGCAGTGAAGTAAAAGAGCTGAGGAATGCTCTTGGTTCTGTAAATTCTTTGCACAATATTATTTGTGTTTCCGCCAAAAGGTGTGCTCTGTTTGAAAACATTTGTAAACAAAGCGAAGATTCTGCCAAGTCTAGGAAACTTCAAAGTCTTTCGAAAACGCGATGGACAGTTCACCACCGCGCTCTTTTGAGTATTATTGTTCAGTTACCGGAAATTTTAAAAACTCTAATTACAATTTCTAATGATAGGACATATGCAAAGGCAGCAGCAGATGCAAGTGGTCTATTAAAAGTTATAGTTGATTTCGAGTTTATATTTTTGATAAAGTTTTTGTATAATATTGTGTCAATGACCGACCTTCTTTCAAAAGAACTACAGAGTAAAAATTTGGACATACATTCATTGTTTCCTAAAATAGAGACACTAATTAAACATTTGCAGTTACAAAGAAATGACGAATCGTTTAACCAGTTGTGGAAAAAGACCGAAGAAATGTGCGATAAAATTGAATCCCAACTACCTGATTTAAATATTCGAAAGCCTATTCTCAGCAGAAAAAGAAAAATACCTGCAAAACTAGATAGTAACGATGAAAACTCTGATTTTTTTGCAGAATCGCCTAAATTTTTTTTTACAGTAAATATTTATTTTCAAGGACTGGACATAATTCTCTCTGATCTTGAAACAAGATTTTCCCAAAATGATTACTCAAATAATAAAAATATTAGTTCTCTGTTGTTCAAATGGTCAGATACTATAAACGAAGTAGTGGTTCGTGATATTCAACTTTTTTAGGGTTTTAAAGGTGATCTATATCAACAGCTTCAATACTATAGAACTTTTGCCAATTCTTACTTTTTTCAAAATGTTGCGCACGGAGTAAGTGTTTTTCCAAAGACAAGTGAAATTACATTGTCGGAAACGCTAAATCAATTTGTAACCTTTTTCCTACAGAATACTGTACCTGCCGTACTCGAGCTTTTTGAAATAGTTCTCTGCTGGTCTATAACAACCGCCAGTGCAGAACGATCGTTTTCGTGCCTTTGCCGATTGAAAACTTACCTTAGAAGTACAATGGGAGAAGATCGTTTATCGGGACCGGCACTTATGACAATTGAGCAAGAAGTGACAGAGCAGCTGATGCAGGCAGAAGGTATTCATAGTCTTGTAGCAAAATTCGCTAATAACGCAACCAGAAGGATGATGTTGTATTAATGTACTATCGTATAGCAGGAGGTTATGAATATTTTTAGTCTTAGGCAAAAAATTGTTTCCTTTTGTAATATTAAGGAGTTTAAAGTGTACTTGTTTGTGCTGGGGCTAATGACCCCACCACGAATTTACAAAGGAGCAATATTTATTGTTTTACATCATCTTATAATGCTTATAGTTGGGTATACTACGCCTACATTGTTGGACAACTTTCAACAGTTCGTGTGTCCCCCAATCTTGCAGGTCACGCTACGCCTATGCTAGTAGTGATTAATCATCCTTACCAAAATCTTTGTAAAACATCTGTGATGTTAGGGGATAATGAAGTGTTTCCTAACCTTATAGTATTTGGCACCCACATTTCGGAATTAATTTTTACCCTCCCTCCTCAATTCTTTTTATTTTGGTACTAATAAAGAATCAACTTTAAATAAGTATATAAATCTGTTTCGTTCTGCTGTTACGACGTCATTACCAGTTTAAGAATCCACTGAGCGTTTGCAAGTTATATATCCCCTATATTAATATGTATTTAAAATTAAACGTAATTATTATGTCTTAGCTATAGTATGATACATTGTATTAAATGCAGGTTATATATTAAGTGTTATCAGAGTTCATATCAAAAATAACAATAGGAAACGACTACTTTGTATTCCAGACGCAACTTGATACCACAGGTGAAAAAACAATGAACTGCGATCAAGCAGACTTATTTATAATTACTAAGACAATGTATGATTTATCAAGAAACAGCAGACAGCAAGATCTGCACTTTCTCACAAAATGATGTGAAACCAGAGGCTTCATGTTAAATGTAAGAAGCCCTGATCGCCAGTCAGTCTTCAAACTTCATAACTTTAACATTTGTTAGGTGTTCAAGCTACTCATTCGTAATTATTATTTATTGATTTATTAAATATTAACTTAGAATATTTTTTCAATTACTTTACGTTTAATGAATGTAAGCGTTCAAGATGTAAATGAAATAAAACATTTTTTGTAATTATAGAATTAAAACAAATTTGGGAGCAGTGTTTTTGGAAATAAACTTTTTAAAATGAAGCTCCTAATGACTCAAAATCTATCTCGCATCGTAAAAATTTGTACAGATGTTTAATCGTTGGTATAGCGGTATCAGGTGATTTAAATAAGAACAATCTCGAATATAAAGAATGTGCTGGAACTGCTCCATTTATATAAACAAGAGGGTTTTATGACGTTTTCTACCAGAACGAGTGTACTACTTGTGAGTGAATACCCTATGACGTATTGTAGCTTATGTAGCTGTGTATGCGGTATATAAAAACTTACGCTCGAATATAGAAGTAGGAACAAAATTTTAAATGGATACTAACGACTATCGGATATTGGTAAAAAATCTGCGGGTACGCAGAAACTATAACTTCGATTCAAAAAGCAAGAAAATATTTTGAGGAACATTCAAATTAAGATTTTATGTGAACACAGACATATGTGTAATCGCTTCAAAAATTTTAGCGGTGAAAGCAGAAAACTCAACAACCTTAAACAGCAGAGTGAGTACTCTAAAAATTTCAAGAATTCTTTCTGATAAGCCAAAAATATGAAAAGCAGAAATCTGTCTTCAAAAAAAAAATGTTATCAGCTAATAAAACTGCTTTCCTGGTTTCTTAGAAAATTGCTTATTAAATAGACAGATATAAAAAACAACACACCAGTAGGGAAGAACGTGTTCTCCTGCGAAATTACATTTTCCGCTAAACTTCAATGTATTTCTTTATTGAATGTTACTATCCATTGCAGGTTTGGTGAAATATCTGCTGATATATGATTTTTCCAAGCAATTTCAATGCATTTCTCAATCAAATCATACTGTCGCTTGAATGTGATATATCTGAGGATATACAATAGCAACCTTTGTATAGGCTACATAATAAACTATTCGCACCTCAGCTAGATGATTCTATTACGTATGTTCGATTGTTACATTTAGCCTTCTAAGATTTAGAGTACCCCGATTATCGGCAGGGTAGAATACCTTGTGGAGTTCAGCGAATCCCTTACACATTCAGATGTCGTGCACTTGGACAGACTGTACTTTCGGAATAACTATTTTACGTCACGCGCGAACATAATCGTGATCGTGGGATGAGAATATCAAAAAAAGAAGGGAGAGGGGGCTCCTGATCAAAGAATACTGACAAGATAAACTTAAATGGTAAGATGCAGACACCTTTACCTAACTATACTAAACTTCAACAGCAGTAAGTAGAGCTGTTTCAAAATTTCAGCGACCCTGGGATGCGCAATGGAGGAAGTGAGAAACCCTTAAAAAAAGATATTACACGGTGTTTTCAGTTCAACCTAAAAACATCACGATTCGCGAAAATAACCCTTAATGTAGTACCAAATTATTAATGTGTAAACAAATCAACAAGTAAATGTTCAAGTGCTGGGGGAACTTGGCAGCCACAGGCTGCTTACCCTCCTTTGCAACCACTGAATGTCGGAGAAATAAGGTATATAATTGTAAAACAATAGAAGGTGACCGAACTGCATCTAACAGGAAAGAACGGCGTCTATGATGAAAGACAACAAACATAGAACAAAAAGTTGTTGAAAGCGTATGTGTGGAGCACAGCACAGACAATATGCCTACGAAATACGAGCAGTCTGAAAAGCAGACAGAAGAACAGTAGCGGCCTTTGAAATGCCGTGCTTCAGATGTTTGAGGATGGACAGACAAAGGTAATAACAAATAGGTTATAGAAACAGTAAGGAAACAAGGATATCTTTGGGAAAAAAATATGAGAAATAGAAGGGCAGAATACGTTCTAAGGCATTTTTGGAGAATAGTATGAGATATATGACAAGCGGAGATAGGAAAAAAGAGGTGGATGTAGACCTAGATCAGATAGTGATAGATGCAGACTGTGCAAATTTCGGGGAAATTTGTAGGTTAGTTCAGAATAGGAAACAATGATGGTACGCGTCTAACCAGTTTCAGGGCTGAAGACCCAATGATGATGAAACAAATATTTAACCTTACTACTAATCTACGATAAAAGACACTTTTAAGTTTTATATTACTTCTTGGGACTAAGTGAATTAAATAAATCATATAAAGAAAGATTATAGGATATTTTTTATGTGTCTAGAATATGCAGTATCGGTTCGGCGGTAAGTTAAGAACATAGATTAGATAAGGTTAATATAGATAAGTCACTTCCATAATAGAAGCACGTGACTTTTTGTTACATTAATAAACATAGATTTAATCAAAATAATAAATATGATTTAGAACAAAGTAGTATAATAAATATAAATTTAATCTTATTGTCATATGGTAACATCGATTTTAAAATTATATTGCAGTAACGTCAACGCTGTTGGAGCCATGACTGTCATTCCACAATACTATATTTTCATTTTGGTCTTTAGTTTTGTCAGTAATATTTAGTAATATTCAGGTGGCTGAGATTTTGAAAGACCTATACCTTACTTAAATTTAAAACAAATATACATACAAAAAATCAACGACTGGGGTCGCAGTTTGTGCCCCATAAAATACATAAAGCAAGTAAATACTCCCTGTATGTTTGTTGTGATCTGTTTAGCATTCTTCTTAATCTTCTTTGGGAATGAAACCACTCATAGTTTTTAAAATCTATTTTATTCTATTTTATTCTATAACAAACATAAGACAATCACCAATTTTATCCACTAATAACGATTTGAAAATTTGCAAATGCTCTTATAAAATATTCTCGTAGACTAAATAAAGAAAAGTGTTTACATTAATGAATTCAGTAACAACATCAGATACATAAAATACCTGGATATCTTTATCAAGACAATGCATACTGCATTACCTCGGCAACGTAAAAGTAACGGCTATTGATCCAGTCAGCAAATAATGCGCTGCAAAAAGCCGTCCTACTATAATGAACGATAGGGTTTCATGTAAATTATAAGTACTATTTACATCACAAATTCAATTGAAAGTCCATTCATGCATTTCAAAATTTCTTTTATTTCTGCTAAACCAACGAATTCATTATGCACCACGTGCAACATTCTGTATAAAACTATCAGCAGCCAACAACTCTTCAACCAGCAATAATCTAACCATTTCCAATTATTGGACACCTCATGTTTAACCAGAACCCAAAACATAGGAATCCGACAACTATAAGCAAAACACTTTGAAGCCATTTTCGTTAAGTTATTACCGTACACTTATCATAAGAAAGAACGAACGAACTTGTCCATCTGCATACAACTAAGCGCGATCAAAAAACATGCAAAACGCCAAACAAAACAAATCCAGCGACAAAAAAAACAATAAAATATATAAATGTACAATAAAGACATATAATATAAATATTTGAATAAGCATATAATAGTGCATAAATAGCAAAGAGCAACGATAAATTATCAGGTGCACTTACATACGCATTATTTTGGATAACACTGAAATGTGCTCGTTGAAAATTATTTGCAAAATCTATTTATTAATACAAATTAATACTTATACGAGTATATTCGCCACAATATTTATAAATACCTCGAATATAAATTTCTCCACGGTCTGAAGATCATGTCGTCTGCTTACATCTAATTATTTTACTGCTAAGAGAAGATGGGTATGCACTGCTAAAATCCTGGTGGGTATGCACTAAATGTCTTGAGGAGTCACAATTACAAACATTTTTAAGTCTTGGGGTGATGCGTGGTTGCAATCCAGTATAGGTGCTTAGCTTAGTTAATTTATTTGATTGGTTTAAGTTAATTAGGTTTCTTGATTTAGTATAGTTATTTATTAACCCGTTATTTAAAATCTTGATTTAATACTCGGTATTTAATTCCGCGTGTTTAGGTAAGACAATGATTGATTTACTATGAATTTCGTTATGCACAAGTAGATATTTATTTGTTTTTGGGTTTCGTTTTGTATTTCTTTTATTGTTAAGTTTTGTAAATTAAGTTATATCGTGTCACAAAATAAATTTATGCCAAAACTTATAAACTAAACTACTTCCTACCCCAAAATTTAAGCAACTCCTACTTACCGGGTTTACACACAGTTCTTGAAGTCCAGCCTTGTGACCTTCCGGCGAATTCCTCCAAGGCTACCCAAAACACCTGGTTAGCCTCGCCTTTGACTTCTTTCAGGCTGTTGGGAGATTGTAGCCCTTCGACAGCTAGTTTCTTATTTGCTAACCTTCACTTAGCTATCTCTAGTGGGCAGTCGAATAGTACGTGCTCGCGGCTCTCTGCACCCTCAACGCATAGCAACAGTCGTTCTCACTCAATGAATCTTAGCAAGTAGTCTTTCAGAGCTCCGCGACTTGGGTTTTTGGCCTCCTGGAGCGACTTTTTAAAAAGCTTTTCCAAAAAACTTCTTCTAACAAATTTAGTTTATACTGAATTACAATGATTAATTTACAAGTACGTTATGTTCATTAACGTTAGAGATCGAAATTACTCTAACTTGACCTTCACTAATTAAATAAATTAAAATTATGGTGAGTAGCTAAACTGACAACAATGTTAAAGTTGAGAAGCTCTAGACTGACTGGCCATCTTGGGTTCTCGTGTGTATTTATGCTATTCTCATATTGCATGTGGGAACTGCACAGCTAATGTCTGCGTATTTCTGTATTTAATACAATGTAACCATCTTAATTCTAATAATTGCTGTCTTATAACCTACTATGACCTGCACCTGCAGTATCACATTACGTCTGAAATACAATGTCTGCTTCCGTTCTCACTGTCTGGCATGCTGAACTTTTATTACCCTTTTTATTATGTCCTTCAATATTACATTGTTGCATCTAACTTAAATTTTAATAATACTTAATGCTTAATGGTTCCATTAATTACATATATATTCTATTTTGGGGGATATGTAACTCGCGCCCTGTTACTAGCTGCACCATCATATGATAGAACTTTACCTCCATTTGTTTTCAAAATTTCAATTAAACAGTGAGTGATTCCTGAGCTTCCATGTAACTTTTTAAAAATGTATATGTGAATTTTTAAAAGTATGCCAATTGGTTTCCATGTAGCAGAAAATGAAGCGATAGCAAAAGTTTACTTGTTTTGTTGAATTAAGAATTAGCGATGGAGTTAGTGTTGGTGAAGTTTAAGCATGATATTATCGTGTAAAGAGGTTGGAATAGTTTGGAACACTTAAAATTATCAAAAACATGTATGTGTGGAAATTTAAATGTAAATTTTATTGGTAGAATTAAGTGTTAGTTAACGCATAGAAATTCGGCATTTTGCAATGCACAATGAAATGATATAACGAAAAAGCTGATGTTTAACTGTTTTTCATGTTTTCTATTAACGACATTTCCAAAAATTGAGATTTATAATGTCAGGTAATCTAATATGGGAAACAAAAAATTTGAAGTGACAGAATTATAGATGGATTTAATTTAATAATCTTTTTAGGCCAGAGTGAGGTTAAAAGATGTAAGGTTTTTTATAGGAAGTGTATTTGTATTGTTATTGAAATTACTTAGTGTTGATAGAGATTAAGAATATGCTGAATTTTATTTGCATCTATTTATGAATTAAAATAAAAATGAAGCTATTGTAAAGGAATATTCAGTCACCCCAGTAATGGAGTTGTATTTTGAAGGGGCATTTTATTTTCAAAATGACTTTAATTTAACAAAAATTTATTGAGCGTTTCTACGATATTTTAGAAAAGGGTAACGTTAAGGTGATCGAATTTAGGAAACCAAGGCAAGAGTTGCGGAATAACAATCTTCTGTGTAGGTATAATATCAAAAGGGTCTGCTGCGACAGACGATTTGGCGCCCCTTAATTATGACAAAGAGAAAAAGCCTTTTGGGATAAGTGATTAGTGTAACGTAGATGGTTCGTATATGGGCCATTATTTGTTTATTATTTTTATTTTAATTTCTCTATGATTATTTTTAAAATTTCTTCCAAAGGAACCCACTTCCGAACCACTTCAGTTAGCCGAAGTACCCTTATATTGATACGGAATCACCGCACCTTCAATCCAAATCAAAATTAATAACACTTATTCTACCTGTAACAAAATTCCGAACTAATTTTAGGTTAAAAATGTTAAATTGTACGAATATAGTAATTGTCGAATGGTGGTTAAACAAGGTGTACTTGATTCCGCGAATTTTAACAGTGATTCCTGTATAAATCTAAAATATACTATTTAGAAGTAATGGTGCATTTTGTATTTGGTGTACAAAAAAGTTCTGAGCTTTAGATTTCATACAACCAAAGTCACAATTTAAAATTCATTAGTTTTCCCGCTCTTTTACGGTTTTACAACGTTGATATTTGGTGTTTGAAAATACCATGCGGTTTGACGTTTTATGGCAATAACAAAAGAGCATATTCGATTTTCCATCCACTTAGCGTTTCATCTGAAGAAAAATGCTGGTGAAGCCACTGATATGATTTGTGCTGCATATGGAGAGAAAGCTGTAAGTCATGCTACGTGAAAAAGGTGGTATCAAAAATTTCTCCAAGGACATTTCAGTCTTGAAGATGAACCGCTTCCTGGACGCCCTCAAACGATTGAAACGGACGAACTGCAAGCATTGTTGGATATAAACTCTGCACAAACTGAAAAAGAGCTTGCACAGGAGCTTGGCATTAGGCAACAAGCCATTTATACACGCTAAGATGTAATAGGAAAAGTTCAGAAGGAAGGCAGGTGGGTTCCGCATGTACTGTCCGAAGACAACAAAAATCGACGCGTGACACCGCACTCACTTTGCTTTCAGGGTTCCGGAAAAAGGATTTTCTGCACCAAATCATTACAGGCGATGAAAAGTGGATACTTTATATTAACCCGAAGCGTAAAAAGCATGGGTTGACCCTGGTCAACCTTCAACATGGACTCCAAAGCCCAATATCCACGGCAAGAAAGCTTTGCTCTGTATATGCTGCGATTGGAAAGGTGTATTGTATTACGAGTTGTTACAGTCGCGTGAAACAATCACGGTAGACCGCTATCAGCAACAATTGCCAAAATTAAGCGATGCGTTTGAGGAAAAGAGGCCATTTACTGGCAAAGGACGTCGTGAAGTGATACTGCTTCATGACAATGCCCGGCCACATGTTGCGAAAGTGACTCAGGACCATAGCTTTGCGTTAGGATGGGAACTTCTTCCGCATGCGGCGTATAGCCCAGACATGGCGCCTTCCAAATATTACCTATTCCGGTCGCTGCAGCATCACTTGGCTGATACACACTTTTTGACACTTGATGAGATACGAAAATGCATTGATCACTTTATCGCCTAGAAGCTAGTGAGCTTCTATCATCGGGAAATTCGCAAGCTGCCCGAAAGATGGTAAAAGGTCATCGATGCAAACGGGGAATATTTCGTTGATTAATATCTTTTTGTTTTTTTTTAAATAAATATTGAATTTTGCATGAAAAAGTTCAGAACTTTTTTGTCCACCCAATACTAGCATATGAGCTCTTAAAGAATCAGTTTGTAGTACAATCAATCAAAAGTGTAATCTTGTGCAATTTTTAATGCATTTGTTAATCTGTATGGGTGTAATAGAGAATAGTACGCAAGATCGAATTAATTTTTTTAGATGTGATCAAAGTAATATGGATATTTTCTAACAAAAATACCCACTGGTTATCACATGTGGTATCAATCAATTAGACACTCACAAAGTTTTCTAAATGTCAGTTATATTACATGCAGCAGCTACTCCATACATTTTCATTAAGGAGAAACAGGAGATTTACGGAAGTAGCGTATTGTATACCTTTATATATGACACAAATCGCTTTTGCTATTAGAAGTATTCAAATGCTCTTTCCTCTTTTTGTCAATATCGTTATTGGAGCGATTGTAAATTCAAGGGACAAAAGAATATCTTTGAGCTCTAAAAAGATTTGCTTCTGAGAAACGCTTGTATTTTTGTACCTTATTTATTCTGATGTAAACTTTATAACGAAGTGTGCGAAGTCGTTCCGTTTTATGGGGCTTAAAGGCAACACTGACGATAAATACAAATCGATAGATGCCTATAGATTCTACGGATTATACGGGTGATATATCGTGTACCCTTATACAAGCTGTTATACTTACCCTTAAAAAAGCTGCAAGAATCAGTGTCCGTCCAAACTACTATGCTTCCTATCATTTCAGTACAAAAAAATGCATTTTGTATATCCATCTGGATTATCACTCGTGTTAATGCTTAAAATGTCTGGAACAATTTTCCCTCACACGTCGACCAGACAAAACTGTGCAGTACTGATTGTAGTTATAAAACCACTCACGTCAAATCCACGCTTTGCCATAAAATCGTTTCCAACATGCAAATCCGCAAAAAATAAAAGCTGTGTGTATGTATATTAATTGTAGGTTGACGTTGAAGAAATTGTATCCGCTTTTCACAAGCATTAATTATTAAAATGAACTATTATTTCTAATAACATGGTGGAGTACACTTAAACACGTGTGCAAAGCATGCAGTGACGCGTGCAGCATACTCAATGCGAAACAAATAGCCTTTAGGTCATGGCACATTTTTCACTTTCATAATTTAATTTAAGTCAAAAGAATAATACATTTAAGGAAAATTGTAACAATTTATTACATATATTTGTTTACGCATAAAAAGAATATTATATTATCTTGAAATTTCTGAACAATTTTATTTACTTTAGATTCAAAGTAAGAAAGAACTTAACGCGTGTCTTATCGTATCGTTGCGCGTAGCATCAGTGACTCTTCTTGTCAATCCATGTTGATTTTCCTATCGATTTTTGTCCAAATGCCAAATGCCTCTAAATGTCATTGCACTGAAGATAGCATTGGTATTTTGTTCACAAGTACATACCTTACATGTGATTTTCCAATGCTTCACCCAAAGGTACTACATTGACCAGGAAGCGAGTTTTATACCTGAAAAATTTTGAATTTTGTCGAACCCTTGCTGTTCCAAGCAAGGTAGGGTTCTTTAACGTGCGTGACAACACTCACACACGGGACCTCCATTCTACCTCTCATTCGAACGAGGGTGTATTTTTGTAAAAAATGCTCGCTTAACATTTTTCAATCGGCCCGTGTCGGGATTCGAACCCGGGACCTTGGGCGTAGTAGTCACACACATACTAACTGCGCCACGGAGCCGCCTCCGCAAGTACATACCTTACATACGATTTTCCAATGCTCCACCCGAAGATACTACATTGGACGCAAGTACATACCACTGTATACTAAAAATACCAGAGCAATGTTTGATGAAATAAATGTGTTTAAACCTGCGCGGCAAAACGTAAAATTGCCTTTATTGTGAATTACTGATAATATAAATTTAAGTAAAACAGTGTAACGGTTGTATCCAGCATTAAAGTATTAAATTTATAATTATCCAAAAGGGTGAAAATTCCGTAACATAATAAGGCGGCACTGGCTAAACACTGCAATGAGGGGTGGGTAGTTAAAGACACAAATCAAGGAAAATATAACAAAACTAAGCAGTCAAAGATATAACTAGTTGCAACTTCAAGCTACGTTACCAATAACACTGTTACGTGCAGTTCATGCATTTGAATATTTTTGTTCATAATTAATTAAATTTCACATTCCTTACTTTGCTCACAGGCATTAGAATGTTTATTAACGATTTAGACAGCATTTTCAATTCAAACGGTTGCTTATCTATAACCCTGGATGATTCTACGAGAGTGGTTTGAAAAGTTCGCAAAACGAAGGGAAAAATAAAAAAATTTGTTTTTAAAATATAGTTTATTTTCCAATATAATCTTTACCCAGGACTTAAACCTTAGACAGGAACCCCTCATAATTTATAGAGGCTCTGCCGCCTATAAGATAGAGAAGTTACATTATAAAAAAAAAAGTGTAACAGCGTTGCTACTGCACTTGTGTGTGAACGTGCATTATCCTGATGGAACATGATCTTCTTCGTACGCATTGCAGGTGTTTTTTCACGAACATTTTTATCCAGTTGGCCTAGAAGTTTAACGTAATATTCACCGTTTATTGTTTGGTCCTTGGGAAAATAGTCAATTAGTAGTACACTTTTAACATCTCAAAAAACTGATGCCATAACTTTTCTAGCTGACTTCACGGACATTGCTTTCTTTGGTGGTGGAGAACTCCTATGTCTCCATTGTTTAGATTGTTGCTTGGTTTCAGGGGTATCATCTGTCGTATCAAATAGTCGGACGAAATCAGTTTTATTGGAGTTAAGGCGGTCTAAACTCTGTTGGCAAATTTTCTTCCTCTGAAGGTTTTGATCAATTGTCAATATGCGCGGCACCCATCTTGCCGAAAGTTTTCTCATACCTAATTCCACATTTAAGATATGAAATGCTCTTTCATCTGAGATACCTGCATCCATAGCAATTTCGGAGACCTTTAATCGACGATCCTGCTTAACCATATCATTAACTTTTTGGACGATTTCAGGCGTGGTGGCAATTTTTGGTCGTCCGCTGCGCAGGTCATATTCTAGGCTCTCACGACCACGTTTAAATTCTGTCACCCACTTGTGCACAGTTGTAAATGATGGAGCGGAGTCTCCTAATGTACACTGCATATCTTTATGTATATCCGTTGCTTTCCAACCCTTTTTTACAAAATGTTTGATAACAGCGCGAGTTTCAGTTATATTCATTTTAAAAAACTCACAAAACTAACTTTACTTCATATAGCACCAAATTAATACTACTTGACAGAATAATGTCAAATTTAACATCTGCGTACTAGATAGTTGGATCCATCAATTGCATATATTTTTACGAACTATTGCTGCCATCTGTGTTTTATTTCGCGAACTTTTTAAACACCCTCGTATTAAAATACTTAATTATAATTTAAAACACTTAAATCTATCCTATTTTCCTATGGCATTAAGAATGTGGTGTATCTGTTATCAACAACGTTCGCTTTTCTAAATGTTTACGTTGAGTTTATGCGCGTGCTTCATCAAGGTTATTTTCAATAACGAACTCCAATCCCTTAAAATGTCTCGTTCGCTATTTCCTTCATCTTACTCAGTATAAATTGTTATATGGTTTATGTTACGTTTCTATAATTTTAACACAGGAAATTAGGAAACTTGTCCTACACATCTATATGATTTCCAAGGGATTAATTTTATATATTTCTTATCTCGTAGTTAGACACATTGACGTATATTTGCGCAGTTCAGAACTCAGGAACCGGTTGCCATTATTAGTCGTGGTTTCGATTGCTAAAATAAAATAATAAGTTTTGATTTCGTTTAATTTAATTAGTTTTCAGGTTATCTTATCAAAAGGTAGCTATTTTCGAAGAAAGTTACGATTTGAACGGATTTATCGTTATTGTACTGAATTCATTGCTGGAACAAAATAGAATTGCTTTCCGTTATAAAAATAAGTGTATTCTCGAAATCCGGTTACGTGACGTAGCGTTTTGGTTCGCTATAAGCTCCTAATGCTGCAGTTCGGGTTATTGTGGTCTGCCTTTCGTTTTAGGCGATACAAGTAGTACAATTTTAAATATTTTAAATATTTAAAAACTTTGTTATATTTTTCAAAGCGAAGTTCCATCTTATGAGTTGTCACGGTAAGAATTACGAAATATTTTTAATAAAATTCACACATATACTTTAAATGCACTTTGCATCGGTTTGTACACATACAAATACAGTATCATACAACACACCTTTGTACATGTCCGCATCGCGTTTGATTTAACTGCGAAATCAAGAAGGTTTAAAAAAATACATTTTGGCGTATTTTAGTACCGGTTTAAATATAGCTAACGCGATTGTGAGTAAACGTGAATATCCTTATGTACACATTATCCAGTAATATAATCAGTACAGACTGTTTTATTTTTATTCATGGCTAGAGACACGAGGATTTTTTTCCTGCAGCTACCAATTTAAAATGTATCCTTGTACACACCGTCGATTATGGTTTTGAAGTTTATGGAAGGATCTGGGTCACCATATGGTAAAAGTGCGATATTTGCTTTGCTAAATTACTTTGAAAATGGCTCATGTTCGTAGAATTTTCAAGGGATTAATACACGACGTCGAAAGATGCAACTTTTGTAGGCATCAATCCACTAGTGTATGCATATCAGACTTTCTGTCTGTGTATTGGTTTGTATTCTCTAAATCAGTTCACACAATTTGGCTTTATCTATTTAGGTCATACTGGAATTTTCCCAATAAAAATATTAAATTTTTTTGAGATAAAAATCAATTGAAAGTAATGCAATCAATCTAGTGTTGACATGTTGACAAAAAAAATTAGATAAAAATGTATTGGTTGCATTTGGCTTTATTGTGTGGACGATTTTGCGTAATCAGGCTCTAATAACACCGCATAGTTTAGGTAGGTATATATATATATATATATATATATATATATATATATATTGTTATGCAATTCCTGGATGAATCCTGCCCCACAAATTGGGCGTCATTTTGCTCTACTATTCCTCCTCGGCTGCTCTTTGGTTGTACACTATAAATCTTGTGAATCTATCTAGGATGCTTACTTGGGCTGCTGAAAATCAAACTTCGCCTAACAGCAACTTTGCTGCAATCCGAAAAATACTTCCCTACCATCCTATCCAACAAAACGCAACTACCAAAATTCATCACATTCTATTAACACAAAAAAAATTACAACTTCCAAAACCTTTTCATTTATAACGGTTCACATACATAAAATTTTTCTTTCAAACCTTCCCAACTGATCTCTAGATGAATCACTCACCTTTGTCATTTTCCCATTTATTTTTTCTTCACGGAAAATTCTAACTTCAGTTTTTAATTGCCAAATTTCCTGCTTAATACCTGCAATATTCCCTTCATTACTCTCTACTCTGATTTTAACCTCCCCCGTTTTTACCGTTCAACTATTTTTAAAGTCCGTAAATTCTTTAGTCGACTTATCGGTCTTCTCACTTAAAGTTTCTGTCATGTGTTCCAATTTCCGGTTCGACTCTGCACTCATCTGCTCTAACTTCCGGTTTGAGTCTGCACTCATCTGCATTAACTTCCCGTTCGACTCTTCCCTACCTAGTCGCATTTCTTCTAACATTCTTATTATAAACTCATTTCCTTGTTCTCCCGATTCTGTCGTTGATTGATCCTTACTACTTCCGGCTTCCTCCATTTCTTGTCCTAATTTCTCAAACACAGCACTATCGTCACTTCCGATCTCCACTCCATCACTCCTCAACCACTCCTTTCTTAACATTCGTTGACGACACACCGCTCAAACACCACCGAATTCCTACACACTCAATAAAATTAATAGAATTATTTACAAGACAAGTAACCCTTTAATCTCTGGTCGCCAGTTTCCTGAAATAAATATTTCTTTATTTGAATTCATCTCCCTCACGTTCGGATGGCCATTTTGTTATGCAGTTATTGGATGAATCGTACCCCACAAATTGGGCGTAATTTTGCTCTACTGTTCCTCCTCGGCTGCTCCATGGTTGTACACTATAAATCTTGTGAATCTATCTAGGATGCTTATTTTGGCTGCTGAAAATCAAACTTTGCTTAACAGCAACTTTGCTGCAATCCGAAAAATACTTCCCTACCATCCTATCCAACAAAACGCAACTACCAAAATTCATCACATTCTATTAACACAAAAAAAAATACAACTTCCAAAACCTTTTCATTTATAACATCATTTATACGTAAATAACCTTTGTACCATTATTTTAAATATCCACCTTTACATAAACGTATTTTCATTTAATTATAAAGTTCAATAAATTCTTAAGCCATAAAATTCATAAAAATGCACTCCATTACAACGTTATTAAGCTGGTAATTTCGCCATGCGGGATTTTTTTAAATCCCCTTACTAATACAATGAACGTTAAGCTTTAAAAAAAATTGCAACTAATTCTTTATAATCACACCACGGATAAACACCGTTATAAATTAGCTTGGATCGTCTCCACTTCTGAAGTCATCAGAACCACCTCCAAGAGCATCTGACACCGGCATGCACGCCAGGATTGGAGACATTCAGCCACCAGCACGCTTCAATTTCTACCAACCAAGGATGTCGCTTGTATACTAGCATCCCTGCTTATCAGTCGCAGTGTGATAAGCATCGTTCTGGACGGCCCGTGAAAGTGACAACTCCTGAAATTATGGAAAAATTCATCGAATACTCCTGGAAGATCGCACATTGAAGTTGTTCGAAATAGCAGAGACTATCAACTTATCAAAAGAACGTGCAGGTAATATTTTAACTAAAATTTTGGGCTTCCACAAGGTCTATACTAGGTGGGTGCCGCTTTTGTTGACACCTGACCAATGTGGCATGGCACGCCAAAGGAACTATTTTTATTGATCACTTGGAAAAGGGTAAAAGTATTAATGATATGTACTATGCAAGTTTGCTGCACCGTTTGAACGATGATGTATAGAAAAAGAAACTTCAATTGATAAAAAAAATCGTGTTTTACCATGACAAATCTCCACCAAATCGGTCCATCATCGCAATTCCTATATATATAAAACCATCTGTTTTAATGGCTTCGGTATATGATCGAAGAAATCAAGGTTAGACTTGAAAGTTACATTCAAATCCATAACTATTTTCCCACGCTTGAGTACCATATCGCCTACTTGATATACATATGATATAATGTGCTTCTTTTTAGAAAAAGAGACAACTAAGCATTTGTTGAGATTTGGGTATAGTTTGCTTTTTAGACACCGGCGATTGAGGGAATTCAAACATTCTTGAAGACACATTGTAGCGTTAAGCGACTGAATTTCTAGATAGATTTTAGATCATCAGCAAATAATAGGGTATTGGTATCAATAGTATCAGTTATGGCATTGATAAAGGTCAAAAATAAAAAAGGTCCAAGATTGGATCCCTGTGGGACTCCTGAAGTTGGATTAAACAAACGGGAGTGGAAATTATTATACTTGACTACCTGTTGACGTCCTGTCAAGTACGAGAGAAGTAAATTTACTAATGTTTCATGAAAATGAAAGCCACTAAATTTGGATTCAAGAATATATATATATATATATATATATATATATATATATATATATATATATTGATATGATAACGCCGTACTCGGTGTAATAACGTATTCTATAACTCCACCGCTCTGTGTTCTCAAATCAAATTTAATCTTACTAATTTTATTATTATGCCACGGCTAGCCCTTTTTAATTTACACAGAGTGCACAACGTTACAATGATCAATTTTCTTCCTCCCCCCCCTTTATGATTACCAACTTTTTTGAATTGATAAAGCGAAGTTAATTAGTTTTATATAATGAAAAGAAATATTATTTACAATTTTTGAAATATATTTAAATACACCCTTCAATCAATCAATATCGTATGTATTATTTATCCCAAAATTTATATGCTTTGAATTCAATCTAAAGTCACCAAAAACTATCTTTTTACCAAAGAAACCTGGAACGTTCTAGAACTCTTTATACTATATTACGTAAGTTTAACGTATGCAATGTTTGTTGTAGACTTTATCACAAGTTTATATAAATTGAATAAATTAAGTATTGAAATTTAAATAAAAAAACATCTTAAAATTAAATGGATCTGACCTGCTACAGGTTGTTCGAGTTGTGGATCAGCACCCTATTGTTGTCCTCATTCGTTGAACCAGTGTTTGAGTACAGTCGCCCTCGTTTTCCACAAATTACTTCGTGCTTCTTTATTTCATATGCCTTGAATCTCGCAACTCAAAATTGTACCAGGATTGTACCAAAATATAATTTTCGACGCTGATTTGCAATATTATATTGACCCAAATTTGAATTATAATCATCGGTACATTCGAAATATTCTATCGATTCAAATTTGAATTATTGTCATCCACATTCACAGATTCAAAATATTATATCTATTCAAATTTGAATTATTGTCATCAACACATTCACAGATTCGAATTATCCAGAAATGTACCAATTCGAATTATTATCATCAACACATTCGCAGATTCAAAGCCGTTAAACGGCAAAAGAAACTCTTCGTAATTGTAGCACTATTAGCACTTGACATATACTTGATATTTTATTAAATAATAAATTACGCGTGACTTTCTGGTTAGCAGTGACGCAGCTTCGCCTTGCTTGAGTTGTGAACTGACTCGTCTTATTGTTACTCTGTGTTAATATAGGCTCATCTCACTTACATGTGGGCTGGGTTTCCAAGCAGTCTTGTAGATATCTCAACCAACCAGGTCTTTACTATTCCTGAATTTCGAAGTTGTTTCTGATGTAATTTCTTCGGTTTTCCGTGTAATGGTGTGTTAATTTGCTATAGACGCCTTGTTATCTTTGCCAGACGTTGTTTTGTTTAGATATCGTTTTTTGGATGATTGAACAAAATAAATAATGTAACTTCAATGCTATTTTCGTTTATGCGTGTTTGAAAAGTGCGTTTTCTTATCAAAAATATTTATTATTTCAGCGTAATTGCATAAAGCTTTGTTAGGTTTTATCTCTTATCGTCGTATTTGTTTTATAACTAATTACAACATTTCTCAACGCGTGTTTAATTACATGTACTATTATTTCTTTAAATACGCGTTCTATTGTTGAAAAGTATGCTCACTTAAAATTAATAACGGTCTATATACAGAGTGATAAATACTTGCTATTTACATAATGTATGAATTACCTATTTTTTTGCTAAATACGCGTTCTATTGTTGTAAGATATGCTTCCTTGCATTGTTTAAAGCTAATTATGGTATAAATACAGGGTGTTAAATGCTTGCTATTTACATAATGTACGAATTACTTAATTTTCTGCTAATTAATTGCAGGTTTCTAAATCCTATTGCAATTTATGGTTACTACACGACCTTTGCTACTCAATACACCCCTAAACAGCCTCTTATCACAGCATTATATATATATATATATTGCTATGATAATAAAGTAGTTTAGGGGTAGGTTAAGTCATAGGGGTCGTAGAATAAATATAAACAATTTCAACTTTAAAAAAAGCAAATAATTCCAGAAATTATAAAAGTAAATCGGTCCCTCTACATAATGTTAATTAAGAGGACACTGTATATATAATCTGCAGAATTAAATGCATGAGAACGTAAATATGTCTAAGTGAAGTTTACAAGTAAAGATAAGATTTTAAAACGCAATATATTGCTTCAAAATTAAATCACCGCAAAGCATAGATAAATTGGCATTGCAAATATTTAACAATTGCGTCGAAAATATCAACGTACACACATTCTAAATAATTCATTATTAGAAAATTTTTACGTGACTGGAAGAGAACACATTTGTTCAGAAAACCAATATTCTGTGGAAACAAATAAACACCAGGCGGTTTAATAATACGATAAAATTAAGAAACATCCAAATACGTGAGTTAATGAAAGTCAAAAGTTGGAAATTCCCGAATAATATTACAATATGCGAAATGCGGACGTGACGAAGAGAGCATGCATCGAAGATTTAAACTAAGTAATTTGTAAAAATTCCGAGTTATGCGAGATAAGGCCAAAGTATCAGCCTAGAATGTAAACAAGCCAATTGGAGAAAGAGCTTATATGTACGATAGTAACGGAACGACATTTTAATCTATATTCAAACTGAGCAACAACTATGTTCAAAGGTGTTAAAAACTTACGTAACTAATGAAGTATAAATCAAAACAAATCAGAGTTAAAAAGTGCGAGAATTTGTACAACGAAAACTAAGCCGATCTATAGATAGACGGCTTTAATTTGGGCTGTAATTTGGGACATATGTAAATGAGACGATTTTAATTTGGGTTGTAATTTGGGACATATTTGATTGAGATGGCTTTAATTTGGGATATTTAATTGAGACGACTTTAATTTGGGACTTCTAACTTTGAACATACACTAATTTTGGAAATAATTTAAAAATGAACGTATTCTAATTTGGACATATTCCGATTTGGAACGATTTTAATTGGAAGCGATTTATGGGAGGCGATTTATGGGGTCGGCACATCAATAAGCAAAGCGTACACAGAAAAAGGATGCAGATCGTAGATTAGGATGGAACTACAGAACCCATTCCAGGTTAGCAATCTTAATACACTTTATTATCGAAAACTGTTTTGATTTAATATTTGCCATACATTGTATGTTTGTAAGAGTCATCAAAAAAGTCACTGAAAAATTTATAAAACGGAATAGGTATCTTGGAACGTTCGAAGGTCCCTGAATATAATTAAAAGATATTTTTGCTGGCTTTCAGAAAAAGCATAAATCTGGTATATGTGGATATTTTGTACAAAAAGGAAAATTATGAGTGTTGTAAATACTATCAATTATTATATTCGTCGTAATCACTAAAGTAGATACTAAATATTTAACATTGATTGTAATGGTGGAATGTAAAAATGTTTAAGCAAGTGAAAGTTTGATAATGTAAAAAGATTGATAAAAATGAAATAGTCTAATAAAATCATGTTAATAGTTGACGTATTTGAATGGTATGAAAATTAAATATAAGAGGATGGAGACATAAATCAAGAAGAAAGACATCATCAATTGTAAGATACCAGTATTGAAGTATAAAGTCAAAACATATGAAATTGTAGCGAAACATATTCTAAAACAATAAATATCACGATTAACAATTTTAATTTTTATTGTCTTTAAATCTATGCTTTCGCCTATCAATTTTCATATTTTTTTGACTTTATACTGTCATACTAGTTCTTACATTGAAAGTGTCTTTTACTTGCTTTGATTATACTCTGTCTCCATCCTCTTATATATTTATATTTTCATACCATTCAAATACGTCACCTATTAACTTGATTTGATATTCTTTTATTATAATAGCATTTTTACTTATTTCTACATTTATTATGTCTCCAAATACCAATCTGTTTTTGTTTACAGTTAGAATGCAAAACACTTTTCCTCAACTTCAGCTTCTTAAACATTTGTTACATTCCACCATTACAATCAATGTTCAATATTTAGCAATCACTACTTTAGTGATTAGACGATTTACTTTCTGGTTATTACTTTCTCCATTATCACTACCTGTTATTTATTTTTTCTGTCTTAGACCATCTCAATTGTAGTAAAAAAATTTTGTATTTGAATTACTTTCCTTAAAAACAATGTTTATACCATAAAACATTGATTGTCTCGCATTTTTATATACACTCGCTCCATTATTTTGTTCCATCTGTCAATCAATTGAAATGTGACATTACTTGAAGTATGTAGTTCAGCCATTTTTTAGTTTTAATTTTAAATATTATTTAGCTAATTATATTTTTAAACTACACTAGTTATGTGATCCCCCATTTGTTATACCTATGAAACTAATAAAGTTATTAGGAAATATTAGGAAAATGCAACAATGTAATTAAAAGACAATTTGTTACAATATATTTCAGTTATAAACGTTCTCATGTGAACGGAAGCGCTACAAAGTAGCACAAGGATAAGTGACACTGCAGATGTCAGGTCACAGACGGTCGTAGGAAGTCACGTACCGAGATTACGCAGAATAAGCCTGCAACATTGTAATTATGAATAGCTGTTAAGATAGCAACTATGTATTATGAATAGAGTTAAGTGTAAGCAGACATTAGGTCTGCAAGTTCCCACAGAATTGTAAGAGGTAGGGAGATTATAAAAGGTCCGGGAGCTCCACTCGTGGTCAGTTCATCAACGTTCAGCTTTCACATTGCAGTCCGTCGGTAACTCACTTGTACAATTAAGTATTAACTATTTCGACTTAGAATAAATTAATTCAAGATTGTAAAATTCCATGTTCAAATCTGTTTAAATAAAATAAATGTGTTAAGGACCAAAGAAGTCTTTTTAAAAAGGACCGCTCGAAGCCACGAACCTTAACTCACGTTATGTTAAAAACCTTATTATAAATTTTGTCTAGTAATTGTAAGTATTTGCCTGTTATATGTTATTGCTGACCGTTAATAATTTTTTCTTGTAGTTCGATGATTAAGGTGAGAATCATTCACCGAAACGTACGAAATATTACAAATGATTTAACGTTGTATGCTTTTTTATTGTGAGCGAAATAATCCCAAAAATATTAACATCCCTATTCTAAATAACTTACGCTCAATATTTTAAAAAGGTTTCTTTTATATAAAAAATACGGGATTTTATCAAGATATACTTAGAGAACATGGAAAAGTTATGGTCAGTAATCTTAAAAATTGGACAAATATCACAAAAAAGTTGGCTCATTTCCACAACAGAAAGACGTTCCTAGAAAGATGTCGTAGAGAATATTTAATACCTAAACACATTCTGGATTGTACTAACTTTATGTCACGA
Organism: Platerodrilus igneus; assembly: GCA_036346225.1. Lineage (NCBI taxonomy): Eukaryota > Metazoa > Arthropoda > Insecta > Coleoptera > Lycidae > Platerodrilus > Platerodrilus igneus. Next base: position 403,164 of record JARFIW010000202.1, on the reverse strand, counting down.
CTTATAGGTACTCATAACCAAAGGACTAACAGACAAGTCAACAATCTACAATGCAAGTTAGAAAGGTCTCTACTAAATTTAGAAATTAAGAACACTCATGCAGAAATAAAATTTTGGTAGTATCGACTTTGTCAAATCAAAGAAACTGTCAAAGTTGCCCTGCCCCTACATATTTATACTAATTACAATAATAGACAATACCTTTGTTACAACAAACAATTTATACATATTAGGAAAGTATTATATAAGAAATTTAATGATTTGAAGTGAAACCAAATGCAAGGTAAACAACTGTTTATAGATAATAGTAAATAGATTTTTAACCAAAGTAATATTCACATCCCGGATGATATAAAGAACTTCATATCTTTAGGCCCCAAATTTATTGTTATATCCAGTGTAGCAGATATTAACATTGGACATTTATTAGCGGATGTCGAATCAATTCTTGACTCAACTGATATCACTCCACAAGAAAAAGCTAACAAATGATGTCAAGTCGTAAATATTATAACAAATTTTATTCATAATCCTATTAATAGATATAATTCTGATAATGTAATTTTTTATAAGATAAAGAAGTTCCTAAAGAACCATCCTGATATTTATATCACTAAAGCAGATAAAGGTTCAGTTACAGTTATACTTGATAAAACATCCTATATAGATAAATCCAATCACTTACTAGATGATGCTGTGACATATAAAAAACTGCAAAGAGATCCCACTTTCACTTTTCAGAATACAGTCAATAATCACATTAAATTGTTATTTAGAAAGGGCATGATCACAGCTAAACAAAAATCAATATTAGTTATCAATAATTCCGTTCCAGGCAAATATTATGGTCTCCCAAAAATTCATAAACCAGATATACCTCTAAGACCAATTATTTCTTCAATCAATACACTTACATATGCTCTTTCTGCTTTTATCTCAAACATTTTACAAAAGTCATTCCCAATTACAGGCCATAATATATTTGATACTTTTAATTTTGTTAATCAGTTCCGTAATTTCCAGTTACCTCTTGATCACGTCCTTATTTCGCTTGATGTTAACTCTCTGTTTACTAACATTCTGCTCTATTTAGTTATTGATATCATAACAGACAAATGGGAAACTATATCACCTAACTGTGATTTATCACTTGACTTGTTTATTACATCAATTAACCTCATCTTCAATAATACTTATTTCATTTTTGAATCGAAATTTTATTTACAAATTTTTGGTACCCCTATGGAATCGCCACTTTCTCCTGTTATTGCACAGTTAGTTATGGATAATCTTCTAGAAATAGTCTTACCTAACCTTCCTTTTCAGATGATTTTCCTCGTCAAATATGTTGATGACATTCTTTGTTCACTTCCTGACCAATATTTACAGACCACTCTTAACCGGTTTAACAATTATAATGGCCATCTTAATTTCACTTCTGAATTAAAATCAAACCAATCAATTCCATTTGTAGATACCCTTGTTATTCGCAATAACAATAACCAGATAAATTTTGATATTTACAAAAAACCAACCAATTCAGGGAGATATTTGAATTACCACTCTAACCATAGCATGCATCAAAAAATAAATACAATCTTAGGTCTTAAACACCGCATTGTTTTTATTTGTGAACCATGTTTCATTGATAAAAATCTAGAGGAACTAGAAAATATTTTAATCAACAATGCTTATCCAAGACCACTTATATCCAAATTGTTATATTCCAATATACTCATACCACCCATACATAATAGACCAACAAATTTTATCTATAAAAAACTACAGTATATAACAAACCTTTCACCATTATTAATAAAAACTTTAAAACATCCTCAGATGGTTATTATCAATACTAAAGGAAAGTCCGTTGGAAACTTGATTACCCAATTAAAAGAAAAAACTAACAAGGCTCTACGTAGCAACTTAATATATAAGGTTAATTGTATCTGTAAAGCCTCGTATGCAGCTCAAACAAAACAATGGCTTCGCAGTCGTCTTACACAACATAAGAGCGATGCAAAATTAAGGAAGGCATCTTGTGCTTTCTCTTTACACATTTATAACACACGTCATAAAGTCAACTATGATGATGTAGAGATTATAAACACTGAAAGCAACTACAAAAAGACTGTTCTTGGAATCATTTCACATTAATCAACAGAATAAACCAATAAATCAGAAAGAGGATATCAATAATTTGTATACTGTTTATTCATATTTGTATACTTTCAACTACAAAACCAAATAATTGTTCTACATTTTCCTAAAATCCAAATTCTATTCACGATTAACAATTTTAATTTTTATTGTCTTTAAATCTATGCTTTCGCCTATCAATTTTCATATTTTTTTTGATTTTATACTGTCATACTGGTTCTTACATTGAGAGTGTCTTTTACTTGCTTTGATTATACTCTGTCTCCATCCTCCTATATATTTATATTTTCATACCATTCAAATACGTCACCTATTAACATGATTTGATATTCTTTTATTATAATAGCATTTTTACTTATTTCTACATCTATTATGTCTCCAAATACCAATCTGTTTTTTCTTTACAGTTAGAATGCAAAAACACTTTTCCTCAACTTCAGCTTCTTAAACATTTGTTACATTCCACCATTACAATCAATGTTCAATATTTAGCTATCACTACTTTAGTGATTAAACGATTTACTTTTTGGTTATTACTTTCTCCATTATCACTACCTGTTATTTAATTTTTCTGTCTTAGACCATCCCAACTGTAGTAAAATATTTTTGTATTTGAATTACTTTCCTTAAAAACAATGTTTATACCATAAAACATTGATTGTCTCGCATTTTTATATACACTCGCTCCATTACTTTGTTCCATCTGTCAATCAATTGAAATGTGACATTACTTTTAAATATTATTTAGCTAATTATATTTTTAAACTACACGTTATTTTACAAATCTTATTATAAATTTTGTCTAGTAATTGTAAGTATTTGCCTGTTATATGTTATTGCTGACCGTTAATAATTTTTTCTTGTAGTTCGATGATTAAGGTAAGAATCATTCACCGAAACGTACGAAATATTACAAATGATTTAACGTTGTGTGCTTTTTTATTGTGAGCGAAATAATCCCAAAAATATTAACATCCCTATTCTATATATATATATATATATATATATATATATATATATATTAATAGTTATTGAGATGAAATGAAAACCCAACTTTGTATTTAAAGTTGAATTACCATTTCAAATCGAACTAGTAATTGAAAACCACTAAAAGAACGGCTACAGCAGGACTTGAACCTGCAACCTCTGATTTTCCGGATCAGCGCTCTAACCAATTGAGCGATCTAGCCTAATTGTTTAGATGATGTTATACTTAATACTACTGAAGCTTGGCTCTTGTTAACGATTTTCAATTACGTCTTGCATTTAAAGAAATTGAATCTAGTTATATACATAATTCATGTACTAATAACTTGATCATCCCATTTTTGCAACGTTCGAAATAATACAAACATGTAATTATATTATTATTAATAGAGAAGAATAATCCACATTTGGAATGCAAATGAATGCTTAATAGATATTAATAGTTATTAAGATGAAATGAAAACCCAACTTTGTATTTAAAGTTGAATTACCATTTCAAATCGAACTAGTAATTGAAAACCACTAAGAGAACGGCTACAGCAGGACTTGAACCTGCAACCTCTGCTTTCCGGATCAGCGCTCTAACCAATTGAGCTATCTAGCCTAATGGTTTAGATGATGTTATACTTAATACTACTGAAGCTTGGCTCTTGTTAACGGTTTTCAATTACGTCTTGCATTTAAGGAAATTGAATCTAGTTATATACATAATTCATGTACTAATAACTTGATTATCCCATTTTTGCAACGTTCGAAATAATACAAACATGTAATTATATTATTATTAATAGAGAAGAATAATCCACATTTGGAATGCAAATGAATGCTTAATATATATTAATAGTTATTAAGATGAAATGAAAACCCAACTTTGTATTTAAAGTTGAATTACCATTTCAAATCGAACTAGTAATTGAAAACCACTAAAAGAACGGCTACAGCAGGACTTGAACCTGCAACCTCTGATTTTCCGGATCAGCGCTCTAACCAATTGAGCTATCTAGCCTAATTGTTTAGATGATGTTATACTTAATACTACTGAGCTTGGCTCTTGTTATTAGTACATGAATTATGTATATAACTAGCTTCAATTTCCTTAAATGCAAGACGTAATTGAAAATCGTTAACAAGAGCCAAGCTTCAGTAGTATTAGATAACATCATCTAAACAATTAGGCTAGATATCTCAATTGGTTAGAGCGCTGATCCGAAAATCAGAAGTTGCAGGTTCAAGTCCTGCTGTAGCCGTTCTTTAGTGGTTTTCAATTACTAGTTCGATTTGAAATGGTAATTCAACTTTAAATACAAAGTTGGTTTTCATTTCATCTTAATAACTATTAATATATATTAAGCATTCATTTGCATTCCAAATGTGGATTATTCTTCTCTTATTATATATATATATATATATATATATATATATATATATATATATATATATATATGTCGATTTGGTCGAATACTTTGCAGAAATCCGTGTACACTACATCTACTTGATCTCTATTATCTATACTTTCAGATATTAAACAGTTATAAAAAACGAATGTCATACAATAGTCTTTTTTGCGTACCAGGATTTGGATATTGACCCTTTTACACTTACAATTTCAGGTCTTTCCGGCGAGATACATATTGCCCATTTTACACAATAACCAAAGCAATGTAAGCAAACACAATCTGTGGAAAAAGGTTTCTATAAAAATGGCTTATTCGTCGTTTTAGCAAAACACCGATACAATTATTTCTGTGTTTTTAATATACCTACTGTAATCGTGCAGTATTTATTTAAAAAGATTTTCCAATCTTCTTAGTGGCGTTAAACGTCAATTTCAATGTAAATACTATTGAGATTTCTTAGAGTGTATATTTCTATATAAAACCTTTTTCTAAATTGTATTGTTAAACGGTTCCAGTAGGTTGATTTCTCCAATAAAAGCAGCTTTGATTTCGATCTGTGTGTTTAGTTAATCTGCTAGATTGAAAAGCAAACAATGACAAAGCTTCATATTGATGACTAAAAGCCACCAAGTTGTATTGTTAATTTTTGTATACTATTATTTTTTAATTTGATTGGTATAAGCTTTCAAGTCAAATTATTGTTTTATATTTTTCGCTAACAAGTTTACAGTATTGTGGGATCTGTAGAGTACTGAACAGGATTATGCAAAAGAGACAAATAAACCGACGTGCAGATAATTAGGGTCAGCCTTTGACTTTGATGGCGGTTGGTTTAGTTAACATATCTCTAGAGTTCCATATGTAAATCAGTGAAAGCATAGATATTTTACATCACAACCGAATGGATTTAAGAAAAATATTGTTAAGCTTATTTAGGAGTAGCATCATAAACGCGAAACCGTAAATAAGTGTTGCGGATGAATAAAACGTTGGACTGCTAAAATTTGAATTGTCTAGAAGGGACGCGAATCCCATAACAAAATAAGGGTGTACCGGTCAACTACTGTGGTGTGGGGGTGGTATCTATAAATACAAATAAATAAAACAAAAAAATCATTAAATCTAAGATGAACAGTTGCAATTACAGCTAGGTTCACAATAACACTTACCTTGGATAGCTTTTTTGTACTAAATTAATGGTTGTCCACTCTTCTGATCTAGGGATAATCCTTCGAGAGACGCGTTTTCCGAGGATTCCCTGCTTATGTCAAGCTCCTAGTGGAAAGAAGTTCTTTTTACAACCAATCAACAATCTAAACAAAGAAAACAAACACACACGTCTCGCTACCTCACAATTAGACTTCAGCTGAGTAATCACAACATTACCCCGTAAACAAGTATATAAAGGAAAAAAATCTTAAATTATGTAAATGAATTTAATTTATCTTAACCGTAACATTATCCCTGTAAACCGGTACACATAAAGTTTTAAATTACATAAATACCCTCAATTTTGGATCTATCATCACTTTCAAACAATCAACTATAGCAATTTATTCAAGTCCTCGGCGTTTTTAAATTAATTTTCAATGCCCAGTGTTATAAATCTAATAAATTAGATACTATATTCTACCCTTATGGTGGGCGTTTTATAATTTCATCACTAGCTTAGCAATATTAATTCACAAATGCCACCATAATCAAAAATATTTACTAGGATTACCTACGGCCTTCTATTCTTTGGTGACTTTAAAAAAGAATCTTCCAGAACAGGGCTTGAGTCCGCAATGTGAAAGGTAGTGGAATCCTAACTGCATTGTTGATAACATATATTCAACCTATTTTTGTCTATCGGGGCCGTCTACCTGAAGTCTGCGGACAGCAGCGCGCTAGATTATACTAACTATTAGCCGAATCTGTTCCCATGTACAACCTCCAGCACCGAATTACCTCTCTCTCGCATACTTTCTGTTTACCTGTTTACCGGTTCACGAATAATTGATTTATTGCTTTCGTCTACTGTCTAGCTCTCGTTCTATCTTTCCACTCTCCACACCTTCGAGGTGTGTGTAATTGTATTGCGGTCCTTATATTTAGCTTCCTTATATCACGTGAAAAGTTTATGACGCCGTATGGTTTGATACGTGATTAATGTCACACCATATATTTAGCAGTACTATAACTGGGTACATTGTAACAAATAACATTGTACTGTTATGTCTGGTTAGATCATTCATAACATCATATCTGTGAATTTTACTAAGTCTTCGCTATATCTAGGTGATTATAGCACATTGTAATGATATTTTTTATTTTATCCGTGGTTACTATGTCCTGTAGCTTTTTAATTTTATTGATTAACCATACTAAAAGTTTCTTAAAGTAACATCAATACATTAAAATAGTTTCGATCTTAATTGATTTTACATACAATTTAACTAAGTTAAATGCTTTCATCTTTGTATTCAAATTTGTAATGCATAATATTGAAAATTATTTTCCTTTTTGCGATTATGAAATAAATTATTGGCTTGAGTTAAGTTTAACTACGTACTGTACAAACAAAATGTTTATGGTTTTGTGGTTGAAATTTATTGCCTGAATCACCTTTAGAAAACTCAAAATTATTGAAATATCATTCTTAATAAACACTACTCGTCGTGGAATCACAATTTACAGAGTACATCAGTATTTATTTTGCACCTTTAAAATAATTTTTTTCTTTCGTACTCGGTTTCTATCTAAAGTAGCTCGAAGGCGTTACACACGTACGTTATAATAACACTAGATAAACCGATCAAAGGTATAGTTCGTTTTTGTTTGCATGCAGGCCTCACAATGCAAGTGACAAACTACATGGAAGAATAAGTACCGTTGTAATATTAAAATTTCAGTAGTGCTAAAGATAATATAAGAAAAAACCTAGCTGGTGATAATATTTAGTGATAGGTGCATCTGGAATTAGTGCAGGAGATCCTGCGGCAGAAACGGTATTAGTAAAATATATTTAAATACAGATAACAGTTTTAGCTCATTTAGTTCAATTTGCTAAATAGAATTAACACCCCACCCCCCACCCCTGTACTTATGACTGTAAGGATTAATGGGGCAACTTTTGTACATTAAAGATTTTAAACTTAAAAAGAAAATGAAATTCCGGGTTTCAGCTTCACTACAGCAGAGATTCAAATAGTGCAGCTGCAAACGACAAGTAAAATCAACTTTTAACAAAAGAAAAAACATTGAAGGCATAATACATAACGACTAACTGTGATGATAGAAGGGTCATAGACACAAGTAGCACAATTAATAGTTAAGAAAGATACAAAAAGCGAGACAAAATTAGAGTCAAAGCACATGCGTTGGCATTACGTTAAATAAAACCGGAAACAAAATAAGTAATATTATTCTTGAATGGACAAACTAATATTGAAGCATTCGGTATAATTCTGATTTCATATATAATAGTGTTCAGTAAGCAAGACATTTGCAAAATTGTTCTATCAAAATCATAAACTAGGTGTTAGCAGTGTAACCAAACAGTTCTTGAAGATGTGGTTCCAAAATGCAGTAACCATTTCACAAAAACGAACAATATGCACTTCCTTTATTATCCTCGACAAGATATGGACCGATTGTGCCAGTACCTGATATAGTAACACAGCGCCGTTGCTTTAAAACGGTGTGATTGTTTTTGGTGTTTTTGTTTTCGATTATTTAAAGTACAATAACGACAATAGTATTTAACAATATGTAGCTTAATCATTAAATTGTTCGAAAAGGTTTCACAGTAGTTTTTTCTACCAATATAAACAGTTTCTTTAGGCACTTAAATAAGCCGAATTATACACGAATGGTAACGTAAATCTGTCTTTAAAATGCGATGAACAGAGAAACGATGAATGTTTAAGCTACTCCATTCTTATAAATCGAGTACCTTGTATTTGCAAAAAGGACAGCGCAAACCTTTTGTGTAATACATACTTTAATGTAACTCTGGTCAATAAATTATTTCAAATCGCAAAAAAGCAGTTTTCAATATTACGTGTTAGAAATTCCAATACAACTATGTAAGCATGAGTAATTACCGTAGTTATGTTGAGTAAGCAGAATAAATACAATAGTTAATTTTTATAGCGTAGTTAAGTTATTTTAAGAAAACTTATACAATAATTAAAAGGAATAAATTACAAAGGGATTATCAATATGCATGTTTCATACAATAATTACCCCAATAATAGGCGAACTTTTTACAAATTTTAGTAGAATTGAGTAAAATTAACGTTATAGGGAAACAGATATAGTTATGATACAAAGTAACCCCTAAATTAAATAACAGTAATATTCTTACAATGTAATTTAATCACTTAAATACAGATGATCACTTAGTGAACCGTACAAATATCAGGTTACGGGTGTTTTAACCAGACACATCATACGATACAACGTACTCATTTATAGGATTGATGAGTATATACGGAAACAATAATATGCATCAAACTATATAAAATCAGGTAAAAATCAGGCTTAATACAAAAACCATAATACAATCATATACTCCTCAAAGACTAGAGTGGGAGGAAAAGACGGAAGCTAGACAGCGGATGGAAACAATTAATTAATTACCCGCGAGCCTATAACGAGAAAACATACGAAAGTTAGAATTGATAAAGGGAAATTGAAGAACTCCATTGGCTATAAGATTAGCAACCGTTCAACATCGTAATATCCGTGGATAAATTTCTAAGGGTCAGATATTTAGTTTCGACAGTTTTGACTCCAAACCAACTGGGCCGAAAATTAAATGAATTGTACACATTTGCAGACTATATTTCGTAAGGTATTCATTCGTCCTGCAATGCATTAAAGCATACTAAAAACGCACGTAGATTGATTATTTCTACTTTGCTTTATGATCCATTTTTGAGATATCTGTGTACGGTGGAACGAAAGTAAGTCACTGAGGTGAAACGGTGCTTATATTGGTGCAAAGATTCCTCTAAATTTTACAACAGTATATTCGTCTGGTTTAAGTCGATGTATAAAACTCATGAATTTACTATAGATATTCCCTTAATGTCTCCACAGCAGTTGTTCGAAACTATATTACTGTTTTTCTTATGGCAGTAGAATATGACGCCATTTCATCGGATAGGTCAATAAAGGATTTTGCAGAATTATAACTGATAATGCTTAATGCTTTCTTCGGGCACCTCCTTCCTCAGCACTTACCTCCATCATTTCATCGCCGTGTTTAGTACTTATAAATAAAAGATATCTCTTATCTTTCCATTTAGTAACTACTATTCTATTCAGTTTTGTACAAAAATGTCACCTATTTCTAGCTCTCTATAAACAACTTCTTTAGAATTTTCTTTTCTGTTACTTTTAAGGGTGCCAACCAGATGTGTCTGTTGTTCTAATAGTTGGTCTCTTAAACCAACACTATAATACCAGTTATCAGTAAACAAAATTCTTTTTTCATTTAACAATCCGCTCACCATCTGAAAGATGACTTTAAATGTAACGGGAATTCCTTCAGCTTTATCCATTCCACAGTAAATTTTCATATGATAGGTGTAACCATTCTTTAGGCATAACTTGAAGATTTTGAATCCAAATTTAAGTTTTTTCTTAAATATATTGACGAAATGATATTTTACGAAATGGAATCATGATTTCGTCTATGCATACATATTTGGCCAGTTGCATGCAATTTTTAAAGATATGTTTAGTAACTCTATCAAAGGTTGAATTTAAAAAAGTCTACCTCTTAGTGGGTATTCTTTATTATTTGAAAAGCGTAATTTCTCCACCAGTAACTCAAAACGATTTCTAGCCATAAATTTTGATGCTAGACTTAAGTAAAGTTCAGATAGCCTCTAATAATCTTTCAGAGCTGGCAAACGATCAAGAACCCTCCAGATTATAATTAATCAAAATTGTTTCATTCTTTTTACCTCAGCCGCATTTGTGAGACCCAGTTGTTTATTCTTGATCCTGGACGAACCGATTATTTTGTTTGCAATCTTGTCTACAATTTTTATTCAATATAGATATTAGTTTGTACAACCATTAGTTCAAATATTTCTGCGGTTACAAATTTTTAAAGAATATCTATTTCACTTCAGGCGTTTTTTATTTCCAAAGCAACTCCAAAAGGTTTATTAAAGGTAAAGTGTTGAAAGCTTCTCACAAAGGCTTCTCAAATATCAGCATCATATGGTTATGAATCAACAACGGGTTTTAATTCTGACGAATCACTTGATTGACTCTAGTTTTCTGACCTGAAGTAAGTAACTTTTGTGATATAATTTTTCCCTTTTTTGGCTCCACTTGTTCCGTTGCATGAGAAGAATCATCACTCTCTTCTCTATAATCTAAGTTACCATTTTTATCAGTAGCATAGGGATCTTCGTCACTCATATCTATATTTCCAAGTCATTCATCCTTTAACTTTTCTAACCTCTTTCTTCCTTTTTGTTCAATAATCCACGACATAGTAATACAAAAATCACTATAACAGGCTTCGCAGTGCTAGCAACGACTACCAAAAAGCCCACCAATAACTCCTAGACTAGTGAAACTATAGTAACTTCAGAAAGAATGTAAAGCAACAAACTTGTAACGGTTTGTCAAACACGTTTAGCACGTGTGCTTAGAATGTATGCACATGGTGTATTATTAGGCAGATTGAAATGGTACTGCGTGCACATAAAATATACTCTCCTTTAATCGATCAATGAGAAAAGCAAAAAAATATATTTTAAGATTTGTTTATTGATTTTGTGCACAAGGTTTAATCACTCCCAAATAGAAGGCATTCGGCGCGATTGACTCAATCGCTAACCTATTCTCAGCGTTTAAAAGAGCTGATCACAGTAGAGGCCATCTTGAAATTTCTAAAGATCCAAATTTCTTTCATATTAGGCACCCAATTTAAAAACGGTTTTAATAAAAGTTACTTATAAAATAATTGTCTATGTGGGAGTCATTTAAGTTTTTTTAATTGAAAAAAAATTTTTTTTGCTGGTAATAGAGCGATTTGAACAAAACCAGTAACTTTCCCAAATGTGTGAATAATTTTTATGAATTTTCATCAAAATAGCACACTACAATTCGGTTTACTTATCGAATAAATCAAATAATAGTATTTTTTAGGAAAATGCACCTGCAATGTGCTGCTGTGGAAAAATTCAGAACTTCCATGTCACACACTATTGTAAAACAGAAATGGTTTGAATACATGCTATATAAAACAAAACACAACAAACATCTATTGAGATCAAACTATCCTTAAGAGAGTTTTCGACTATAGTCGTAATTGCTCACAAATCTATTTATAACTTTCATTATGGATATTATTTAACGTCCCAGCAATTATAGAAATGAGTTGTTCTTCATAAACCTTGGATTTTTTGTTGGGTTTCGTATTTAGTGAAGTAGGTAATTGGTATTCCCACAGTTTGAGTAGTGTAAGATTTGTAAAAAAATATAAACATGGAATTGTTTAATTTTTATGTTCAAGTTCAATTAATGTTTTGGAATAAATTTAAAAAGCCAACAGTAATATTTCGCTCATATTTAGGCTTGTGTAGTAATAAGAAATAATGTAATACAAATTCTTAGAGTTAATTAGAATTTACAAACCATGTTTAGTTAAGTTTTTTTACCCTCAAATTTCTGTAATACACGTAAAATGTGCTTTTGTTCATTATGGTACAAATTCACCATTTACAAACTCCCATACGCAATTGTGATGGAACAAAATTTGAAAAGCTGCAATGAAAACGTAAATAAATAAAAGCAAAACAAACTTGACTACTTAAAAATGCAAGACATGCATTTTTATTCTACTAGAGGAATGTTTACTGTATCCGATTCAGCACAATTTTAAATATGTAATAGCAATGTAAACATATTGAAAATTTGTATTTTATATTTATATTTATTTTAAATTGTAAAAAATTCACTAAAATAAAACATATTTGGCCGTTGCGGCCACTTTGTTTATTATTTCGTCGTTAAAGATGATAAAGGAAACGAAGGTGTGATAAGAGAAGAAACCAAACCAAGATTTGTAGCTTTTCATAAACTGTAATCAAAACCCACTTGACACTTTATCTAATCATTTTTTATTAGAGATTCGTTTAAACCATTATTCTGTTTTCTCCATTTATTGGCCAACTAATTAATGTAACAGCTTTGTCAATTGCATATTAGAAATTGTAAAATAACTGTGCGATGCAAATGTAGGAATGTTAAATCTTATAATTTTTGGTTCCCTAATAATTTTTTTTACATTAGATATCGAAATTTCAAAGAGAATATGTATAATTAAAATATCTGTGAGGTTTATAACTGGACTGATAAGTTCCACAGCACTGCCGTCTATATGTGCTCTCTGGTACTTCATAAACCAAGTAGGCGGAGTACTGTACTTCCTTTTCTAATGAATATCTGCATCTCGACATTTCGTCCCGCTCTACGCTACCTCACCCCAACCCGTGCTTTTACAGCAGATAGTAGATAACCTGTTGTGATGAGCTCTTAACGTGTTAATGCTTATAGGCCTATAGATTGACACGAGTTTAGAGTTGTCTGCGAAGGTTGCTAGATATAGTAATATGACAATTAAAAATAAATGAATAAATCATTCATCTGAAAACTATGTCTCAGTAGCATTTTGTTCAGAATGTTCTCAGATAACACAATAGAGTTGGGGTCTATCAGATCTTAATTTAACAAATTCCATACATTAAAAATTTTAAATAAAAGGTGATGAATTGATAAAAAGGTGGTTCCTTAATTCTTTTATTTTTTCTGAATAGATCAACCATCTTGTATATTACCGTTTAGCTACATGGGCAATAACTCATATAAACCACAATGTTGACAATATCCTTTATTGAACAGAACAAAACATCTCTAAGGGGATTTTAGCTTTTCCACTAAGACTTCTGTATTGTACAATGTTAATGAAATATTTGTGTAATCAAGCGGAAAATGTCTACTGTAAACGAACGAGACATTTTGGGAATATATAAAGTTGCAATGACCCGATCTTAAATCTATTGTCGTAGGTTGATTTCAAGGTAGGTTTAGATTGTTATTAAATTGTCATTTTAATCTTATTCTGTCAATATAGATGAAAAGTGCTCTTCTTTCCAATAAATTGTATGCTTTACTTCTATAAAACAGGACTCTGAGATGATACATTGGGAACACAAAAAACCAAGTAACAGATCTGTGGGTTACTGATCATTTAACTGCAACTTCAGCTTTCGACTATCTACTGTTTTGAACGAGGAATGTGGATTTTCTCATAAGTAGCATCCTAAATTTTGAAATGATAGCTTAAGTTTATTTTTGAGTTTGAGCACTTTTCTGCAAATGAGTTACACTCTTAGTAATTTGTTGTGGTAGATGTGACACTCTTATAAATTTTGTCGAACCAGTCCTTCAGCTGGATGTACCTAGGGCTGTATACATTTTGTTAAAAAGTTCTGGCATGCAAACAGTGGTAGTTATTTATTTGGGTTGTTTAATTATTTAATTGGGGTGTTCTTGTATTTAATTAGGGTTTAGTAGTAGTTATAGATAAAAGAGTTTATATTTGAAGTTGAATTTGGTAGTTGTGCATTTAGTTAAAGATTTCATTTGTAAATAGTTTGATAAATTAGAATTTACCCTGCAGATTAAGCAAACATGAATACGACAGTAAAGTTGTGTATATAGTAATGGTATACATAGATCCGGGTTATTTAAAGCATACTTATTTGAGGAATTAAAAAAATATAATATATTAAGGAGGCCAATGGCTGGTTTCATTAAGAAACGGTATAGTTATTGATAAATTTGAAAACGAGGATTCTAATTCCTGCTTAGATAGAGTAAAGACGTATCCGGGGTGCGTAAATCCATTGTCCCGTACAGTAGAATAGTAGGAACGTGTTGCTGCAGATAGGTGAATGACGCTGGTTGTTAAGAATTAGCGAAGACAAAATCCTGTGCGGTATAACCACAAACGGCGGCCACATACTCATCTCCTTTCTAAAATTGTATCTGTTATTTGGCTTCCGTCGGCTGTTACTGATGCAGGCCTGTTTATAAATGATCGGTATGGTACACGTGTAGTAGTATCTGTCTGAAAAATACTGATATAGATATTTTTGTAAAGTCATTATTGGATTAGTAAATTGTAACAAAATATATTTTGCAGTTGTTATATTTGCATTTTTTCTACAATACAAACTATGGCTTTACTTAAAGAAAACCACTTTATTAATTTAGATCACTGGATCAATTTCGGTCACCGGGTTAATTTAGGTTACCGGATCAATTTGGGTAGCCGGGTCAATTTGGGTCGCTGGGTCAAATTGGGTCGCTGGGTCAATTTGGGTCACTCGGTTAATTGTGGTCGATACATATTACCCATTGACCCGGTGACCCAAACAAAAAGTGACCACTTGGACACACTTAACCCATGACTCATTTCATCTCTAATGAACTAACGTCAGGTTGACAGTAGACATTGGCACTGATCAATTAAAGATTTTAAAATCCGATACAAATTAAGTCAAAAAGGATATATGTATTTCACATTGTATATTTGAGTTGATGTCTGGACAAAAACAAAATTATTGCTATGCAGCCTGTTACGTGCAACGCACTTTTAAACGGAGCTGTATGCTTTGCTTGCTTGTCATAATCACTCTTTGTTTCAACATTTTAGAAAGAACACAACGAACTAATTAATTCGAGAAAAGATATCTCCATGTTACTGTTGCCGAACCAGTAAGACAATTAAACAATTAGAAAATTTTCAACTGGATCTGTAATAACGATACACTATTTTAAATTGTGCTTAATAAATTATGCACTTCTGCAGTAAGTTAGGGCGTTTATTAGAAAACCCTTACCCACTCTCATTTAAGGAATGGCACACACTGCACTCTAATTATAATTTTAAGTCGGTCTCGGATTTATAACCCATTTATCTTATACTTAAAGCAGCAGTTAAAAGAAGCTATACAGGATGTTTCAATGACAATAGGACAGCGGTTAACTGTAGATACTATACATCAAACAATGACCATTGAGCCAAACCCTTCTTATCCGAATATTTTATGGTATAAGAAGTACAGGGGTTTGAAGGTTATAATTTTATTTCAGTTTTTTGGCATTTTCTGAAAATTTTTGGACTATCGACTTAAAAATTAGCATCTTTGTTTTATTTAAGAAAACTACAGAAAAAACTTCCGGCTTGAAAAATCAGTAAACACTAATACTGTAACTAAAGAAAAAAATCGTCTTAGAAAGCTACAAGAAAAACTCAAGAACTAACACAAGAGTTTTTATCCGGCTTGAAGAACCAGCACACCGGAGCAAGTCAAAAACTGTAAAGGTTATAGAAACTATGAAAGGTATAAGGTAGCAATCACCGAGAACAAAGATGGTATGGCATAACACTGCAAAAAGTCGTCGTGTGACGGATATCTCTAGTAAGGAAACGGTAAAGTTTTCAACCTTAAGAAAAGAAATTAATTTCTCAGAAAAACTCCAGCGTAAGAAAAAGAACGAAGAGGAAAACCAACAGTACAACCCAAAACAAGAAAATAACTTTCAAGTCGCAAAGTATGCAAGTGCACAATGAAAATGCTGGATAAAAAGGTTCAAATACTTCAAGCTGTGGTGACAAAGAATCGTATTAAACGAACAACTGAAGAAAAAAAATCGCTTAGTAGGCCTAAAAATCGGCCAAATCGTGGTTTCTGAAGAAAAAAAAGGTTTAGAAAACACATACCACAGAGAGCAAATCAAAACATTTAACTAAGTTCTATAAAAACTAACAAAAAGAAACCAGTAGAAGGAGAGGGAAAGAAAAGTTGACCAAACGCAACGGTGAAGTCAAATTAAAAACAAAAAAGAACAAAAATGAAACAAGTAAGCAGTACCAAAATTAAAGAAAAGAAAAGACAACAAAAATATGTATATGTGTGTGAGGAAGAGCGGGTGTGCGTATGTATGTATGTGTGTTGGACCGCTTAATCGCCTCCTATAACAGGCAGGTCGTACCGTGGGATTATTCTAATCCAGACCCACACGGGTTTGGGTAAGTACGAGTAGCAAAAACGAAAGAGAAGAAGGAAACCCAATCAAAACATTTTAATTAAAATATAATTATTTCGATAATCACAGCAAAGCGATCACGATGCAAATCGCAAAGCAAATACTTTAATTTCTTATCGCGTTAGCGGGCATGAAGGGGTCCTCAATTCTACTAGTCTACAATTGGCACTCGTACAGTTATTTCTGTTAAACTTGCCCAGCTCTCTATTTATTGCCGGTTTGCCCGTACCATGTAACCACAAACAGGGAAACTAAAATAAACTTTGATTTTTAATCAATAAATTCCCTCCCAAATCTTATTACTTTTAAGTTAACGTTTTTGGCAATTTTTCTTGATAACTAGATGAGATATCAAAAATTGCGTAAAGACCACTTTTAAATAGCATTTTATGGTGGATCACGCAAAACAAAAATTATTGAAATTGGATGTGTGGATACGAACATGATGGCGTCAACGTTAACAGCTTCCAAGGCCAGCCAGACCACCACAGTTGGTGGCAACTTGTGTTTCTACGGTGTATAGGTACCATGAATAAGAATTAAAAGAAAAACTGCATTCGATAAGTTTTGCTTACTCGAGCGATACTACGAGATAGGTTTTGGGCCCTTTGAAGCAGCTTTTTAAAAAGGCATTTCCAAAAAACTCTTCTATCAATTTATTTAAATTAGAAATTACAACATTAATTTTATTTACAGGTTCGTTATGTGCAATAACGTATTGTGATCGAAAAATATTCTAAGTTGACATTTACTTCAAATTAACTAAAATTAGGGTGAGTAGCTGAACAACCAACAATGTTAAAGTTGTGAAGCTCGAGACTGACTGGCCATCTTTGGCTCCTGAAGGTATTTATGCTAATCCTCCCCTCACATTGCGCGTGTGAACTGCAGAGCTTATATCTGCTATTTCTTTATACAATACAAAGTATTACATTTTAATAATATTAATTCTAATAATTGCTGTTTTATTGTCTACTGTGACCTGCACCTGCAGTGTCATGATACGTCTGGAATACAAAGTATTCACATCCGTTCTCATGTCTGGCTTATAAACTTCCATTAACTTTTTGTAATATGTCCTTCACTTATACATTGTAACAATCTAACTTAAAATTTATTAATTCCATTTGATTACATACGTATTCTAGTTTGGGGATAATGTAACTTACGGCCTTGTCTATTAGGGATGCTAGCAGTCTTTGAATGTTATTCTAGAATCTTTTCGAGCAATAATCTGGATAATAAACTGAAACATTCGAAGTTTGTGTATTATGATGCACCTGAGAATTTCCATAAGCACACACAGAAGAAATTTAAATTGTTTTCTCTGTTACAATTGCTGGTTGTTGAAAGGCTTTAATAATTGGTTGATAAATTTAGCCAAGTTAGTTGTTAGACATCGAATTCATTTGGATCAAACGACGACCATGTTTTAATTGTGCTTAATCACCTTGTTGTACATCTTCAGTTGAATAGATTATACACTTCTGTAGTAAGTTGTGCAGTTTAATGAAAAACCCTTAGACACTCTTATTTAGGAGAAGGCAAAGACTGCAATTCAATTATAGTTTTAAGTCGGGCTCGGAATTGTAATCCATTTATTTTATATTTAAAAGCGGCAATGAAAAGCGCTTATATAGTAGACATTTTGTAATCAAAATGAGCTTATTTTTCGCTTTTGTTTTCCAAACACTTACATAATACATGTATAAAATCAGAACAGTTGAAAGGACTTCTTTAACTGTCAACTAAGCAAGTGAAGTTTTAAACCAAGAAACCAAACCAAAAGCATAAAGTTTTTAGCACATGAAAATGAGTTCTAACAGCAACAGTACGATGGATAATAATACCAACTAAATAAAAGTGATCACAATCAGAGTTATAGCAGCCGAAGTACTAAAAAATGAAAAAGTAATAAAACTAGCAAATATTATGTAAACCCCTTGAGTTGGAGTTGATCTGAAATCAAATATCTTTCAATATGTGCGCGGGTCTAAACATAGAAACGTTTACGGATATCGAGCGAAAGAGGTTAAACTTGTAATTTGTGAGAAATGAACACCTTTCTCTTTTGACATTTACTTAATATTTATAAACCATCTACACTAAAATATAATATGCTCAAGTATTGAAATAGGCCCTAGGAAAGCATGTTACATTTACAGTTAATTATGATATTTCTATAGGGTAAAGTAAGGTATTTAGTGATATTTCTTTGAAATTCGTAAGTAACTTGATATTTAAAAATATTTTTTAGAAGTATTCCAATTCATTACGTTACTGGGTATATATGCTAATAACCTCTATACACATATCACCTGAAAGTAATAACGGTATGGTTAAAAACTACCCCTACAGTTTATTATAAATATTAAGGTAATTTGACCATAGGTAAGGTAAATCAGTGATAATAGAAGGATAATTTGGTGATACATTACAAATATATTCATTTGCTTTGAAATGTTGTACACATAAACATACCTAAGTAGTAAAAGTCATACTTCACTATAAACATACTCGTTTGTATAGTTAATTTGAATAAGACGTTGTTTCTCCACAACCATCGCATAAAATATCGTTGTCATCTACGTATGATAAGGAACACAACTAAATGAACACTATACCCAAGTAGCACCACTTTCTCTCTAGAAGTCAAACTTCGTAACTGATGCCACAAATACCAAACTCCTAATCATCTTTATTTTTTCGTAGTTGTCGACTTTTCGAATGTTTTTCGAAATTTTGGATCTTGTATTTTTGAAAGTTAGACCTGTTGAACATCCGGCTACTGGTCGCGAGCTGTTCGTTCAACATTAGACACTTAAGTGCCTTCTTTTTTTCTTTACAGCTAAAGATTTTGACAATGGCTTAGAGCTTACTAATAATTCATTAATCTTTGTTTCCAGCACAGGAGAACGGGATTATCTAACTCAGCCGGTTCAGACAATTTAGTACCAGGAGCTAGTTCAGTAAATTTTGAAGGAGCAGTAGCCTCAGGTGCAATTAAGTCTTTATTGAAAGGACATATGCAAGTTTCCTTAAAAGCGTTTTGTATATTTAAAGGCAAAAGCTATCAATCATAGAAATGGTAAAAATCTCATTAAAATAATAGCGGCATGGTTTTTCACGACCTTTTTCTTTCATGACGTTATTTAATTACTTGTTGCAAGCACATTTTAGTAAACGATAAATTCCCACGTCCAGTGGCTGAAGAAAATGGCTCGTATATGCAGCAAACGTAAGAAAATGAACATAATTTTTTATAGTCAATTCTGTGACATCTGGAGGGATATGCGAGGCATGGGAGTCCATGAAAAGTATGGCAGGCATCTTTTTGGTGTGGAATCTATACAAAAATTGTAAACATTCAAGGAAAATATTAGCATTTATCCATCCCTTATGCGAAAGGTTTACTAAGGAGTTTGATAAACATACAGGTTTTAAGTCTGGATTCTATTGTACTCCCTTAAAAATTATTAATGGCGGTATAAATGTACCGTTAGTACAAATGCAACCTAAAACTGTTGCTGTTTCTTCTTCGTTTGCGTAAGTTCTTTTATAAACATAACGTTTTTTTATTGCTCTAACCACCTTATTTGGTTTTATAACAACTTTCAAGCCAGTTTTATCACAGTTTCACAACCTAGACGCCCATTATGTATTTCTAATTTTTTCATTACCCTTTCTAGTTTTGTGTAGAAGTCAGCAAGCATAACTGGATTTGCCATCGAAGCTCTATAGGCGACTAAATTTTCGGGTATACGCAGAGTAAGACCATACCTGTTTTTGTAATTAGCCCACCACCAGTTGCTTGCTATTTCATTTTCTTCTATGAAAAATTTTTCCCTGCCTACAGTATTGCTCAGGGAAAATGTTAATCTTCTTATCTAATCAACGGTGAGATCAAATCCTAATTCTTACATAGTTATAGTACGATTAAGTAATCCGTTGGTAAAGCAAACAGTCTGCCTAATTTTGGAAAATCATAAACTGCACCTTGGTTTCCACCTTTAATGTTTTTTAAATATCCTTTTAAAGATGACCAAGAAATCTTCATTTGCTTAGACGCTTAATAAATTGACATTCCCTGTTGACGAACCATTAGACTTGCTCGAATAATATCAGTTTCTTTATATTCCCTGTATTTGTGTTTTGACATATTATCGAACAGGGTAGTAGGAAGGCAAGTTGGTGGTATCCTAAAATGAAAAACTGTTATTGTCCTCTACAAATATGCATCTAATATTACTCAGTTTACGAAGAACTGTAAACAAAATTATTCGTAGGAAATTGTAATACACTTCTGAACACGGCCATATTTTTAACATCAAAATGTTAAGAAAATGCTAAGAAAACGTCCACTGGAGATAATCAATTACTCGATAAATAGGTGTTTAAATCTAAAATTAAGCACTTATTCGACATTAAAGAAGTATAATAAGCATCAATTAAAGAATTAAATAAACCTTACTTTGACTAACTTTAAAAAAAAAGGCAATTCCGTTGAGTTAAATCAGCTTACAAAATTTTCCATATTTGAAATCCTCGTTTCAAACAGCAGCTACCAAAGTACATTTTGCTTAAATCTTCCTTATTTAATAAAATTTTTAAAATAACGTTATATTGAAGAATTTTCTTTCTTCATTCTATTTAATAATTTTCATTTTTATGTAAGTTACGTTTAAAACATCACTTTTTATATTCCATATAATATCGTAATTATTAAATTACAATATGCTTACTGCATACTCCAAATATCATTTTCGCAAAGCAACAGCTCGCGACTTAAATCAAAATAACATTTTGCGATCAAATTTAAGAATGACATTTTTTACAAACGCTTCCACTTATATATAATTTATTTATATTCTAGTGTGTTAGATGTTGCTATGGAATTCCATTTCAAAGAACACGTCTCTATATTATGCAATATTCTGAAAAATCCTCATCAGCGTTTAAAATTGTTGAGTTTTATTACCTCGTTATATCGTTCAAGTTATTAAAGCCGTGCGTTGCTCGTCTTTGTTTAACACCCAAAGTTATTGTGGCGTCGCATACTAATCTAGTAATTACAAAAGGTTATAAGTAATTTTTATAAGTTATTTTATGAATTTTGTGGGCTTTTCGTGTTCTGGCCGCTTCTTGGAGTAAATGTTTCATTTATTAATTAGACATTTACGTACTTCTAAATGCGGATGACTCATCCCTTCTATATTCCTAATATTCTAAAAAATTCTTTATTTAAAATAACTTTCTGTAATCCACAAGGTGATTAATTTAAACTTTAATAGATTTATAATGCAAATTAGTTGCATTTTATAGCAAATATTTGTTTTCACGGTAAAACTTGTTTTAGGATTAAAATACAAGATTGATTGTGTCATTTTATGAACTAAGGTCGACGTTTTGCCCACTTTTGTAAGTAGCTTCATCAGGACAAGAAAAGAAAATGAATAAAAAATAATAATAATGAAGATAAGAATGATAATATTAAGTAGACAATTTAAAGTGTAAAGAGTATGTAAAGTTACTTCTGAACTAGTAGACTCACCTGCCCATTTAAGCAAAGGGTGTCTTGTGGTAAAGTAACTGTTGTGAATAGAAAAAAGTTTACTGAACATCTCAGTTTCGATGACAATATTATTAAAAAGTTGCAAAAAAGACAAGACATAGAATAGAATAGATAGCTTGTGCAAAATATCACCGCACTCATCTGCTTAATTGAAGTTGTACAGACTTCTGTTGTGCATAAGTTTAACTTGTTGCTGTCGTTGTACATAAGCTGCAACAGCGATAGCAACAACACCAGTATAGGTAAGTTAGGCACCTTTTGCGATTTGTCTAAGTTTATGTTCAACCGATTAAAATGGTTTTGGACAAATTGCGAATGCTTTTGACTAAGTCACCTAAAACCAAATGAGTTGATTAAAAAGTATTCGACATAGATTTGAAGCTGATATTTTCAGAGTTGTTGGCCATGGTACTCTTAGAAATTCAAGGTAAATGCTGAAGATATCTCCCAGTGTGTTTGACTTGGACAAGAACGGATGCAAGAAAGGCAATTTTATCATACAGGAGCAAATAGTAGGCGGTTATGAAGAATGGTATGCAATATAACATTACATAACCCAATAAATCCCTCTAAGTTTAAAGTAGAAGTGTGCAAGGTACAAGTGACTCTCATAAAAATCTGTAGAGAAGCCCTTTCGAGACATTTACATTTGAAAGCTTCGGGAAGGGAAAGAAAAAATAGGAAAGGTATTATTGTGTAGTTGTTACCACTTTAATGCCGTGTACGTAAAGTACGTAGTGTTTATTTAATTTAATTTCTTTTATTTAACAAAACCAAGCAAGCCCGCTGCTGTTAATCAACAAGGAAGACTAAAAGCATTTAAGTAAGTCTTCAATTAAACTTCCCCGTAAACTCACTCGTAAAGTGACAAACTCACAAAATAAATGATCTTCAAGCACCTCTTTTAAGATTGGTATTGAACTTTTCAGTTATATGTTCTTGTTTAAAAATGTTAATTTTAGAATAGGTCGATACAATTTTTTCAGAGCATTTGCAACTTGAAATTTCATTCAAGGTTACAAAAATAAAGGTATCATCAATTGCCAGCAATTAGGGATTTCAGGATTAAATGTTCAGAAATGATATGCTTGTGGGCTGAAGTGGCATTACTACGTCATATGCATTTAGTTGGGGTTTCTTGAAATAGAAATGATGATTAAGTTTCAGACTACTAATGATTACGTAATGGAAACATAATTATCTTTGATTAGCTTATGCGAAATTGGGGGTAAATAATCAATATTCAATTTAAGCCAAGAGCCCTAGAATTAATATTTCCCACACTGTAACACTGTAAGCACAAGGATCACTACTAACTGCTAGTTGTGCTACATGTTGTTTTCTCAAGCAGCAAACTGAAAATTAATTTTTAGAAAAACAAAGTCCTATGAAATTATGCAATTAGAGGTCAAAATGTAAATTGGTGGTGTACAATTTTATATACTTTCATATTTATAGAAAATTATCAATCGGTAAGCTTTAGTTAGGAGGTTAGTCAACTGTAGCATAACATCGCTGAAAGTACATCTTATAAATTCGTGGAACGAAACATAAGCATATCGCTGCCGAACAACCAGTTGAATCTCATTCTAAGATAAATCCTGTTATTTTTGCTCAGATCTCTAGCTTGGTTAATAACGAAAAAAACCTCAATGTCACAAGCAAGCAATCAAGTTGGGTTATCGAAATGCACTTTCGTCAAATAAAATGCTACTAAGTGAAACGGTGGGGTTAAGTAGTCAAGCATTGTACTTTAGAAATCAAGCAGCATACATCGGTTGCGAAAAACGTCCAAAAGATATACGGTTAAGCTCGTCACGCGAGTTACGTTTCGGGCCGTGGAAACTGTCTTTTTAAAAACTTCTTCAAAAACTTGTAACAAATTTTATTATTTACACAGATATTAAATATGGAATTTTGACAAACGGGATTTAATATTCTAAGTCGAAATAAAATAATAATTGAATGAATACTAGGGCGAGTAGCCTAAGCAAACGGCAATGTTAAAGCTGAAATAGTGTAGATTGACTTACTGGTCTGAGGCTCCCGGGGTATTTATGTTGTCCCTGCCCCTCACATGTCTGTGGGAACTTGCAGACCTCATGTCTGCTTATTTATTAATTCTATTCATCATACAATGTAACAATTTTAATTTCTAAGTAATTGCGGGTTTCTAACCGTCTGTGACCTGCACCTGAAGTATCACTTACTGTCTGGAATACAATGTATTGCATCCGTTCTCACAACTTGCTTGTTGTTTTAATAACCTTTCTGTATTTATCCATGAGATACAATGTTGCATCTAACTTAATAATTCTTTATAATTCTTACTAACTCCTAATAATTTCTATTAATGGTACATATAGATTGGAGGATATATAACTTGCGTTGCAATTTTAATTGAAAATATCCAGTTAATAAAATACCATAGTTCGAAAAAACAATGAAACTGCTGGATTACCGCTGGCAAAGTACTTTGTATAAAAAGTAACACAGCCAATTGATACCAGCAGAACTATTACGATGGATAATTGATTCGCTTCTATTACGTAGTCAGCTGAGCTACAAAAGGATTCATATAGGCTTAAAATTGCTAAGGCAATTTGCCAAAACCAGAAATTTTGAACGTCAGAATCGAAAAGTATATGTATACATCTACATTTTCCTTCGGTCACACTAAAATATTGAAATCTTGTATACCAAAGAAAGAATAAATTAGTGCTGTTACCATAAACTATGCACGAAAGTGCTACAATTGATGAAAATAACAAAAGTCAGAAATAATTATATGTTACAATTTGACTTTTGCAGTGGTTGATCCGTGTAATCAGTTCTTCGATATTAAATGAAGAATAAAATCATGGGTATTGTGCATGTTTTATAACATGATAAACATTGAATGTATAAATAATTATTTAACAATTACATTATAATTAAGTCTTCATTGGAACTGGTTGGACGAGTACCTTCGGTGTTTCCTATTCTGAGCTAACACTTACACCTTTTCCTAAAATTCCCCCACACTATATCTTTCACTATCTGTGTGCAATACTCTAATCTAGGTCTGTCTCTACCTCTACTTTTCCCCTTCTCAGTTTCTAATATATCCCACCCTATTCCCCAGTGCCTTAGAATATGTCCTATTATCCTCTCTCTTCGAATATTTTACTGTTTTTCAAATATTTTTTATCTTCACCTACCATTTAAAGCACCTCTTTGTTCTTAATTTTGTCTGTCCATGATATCTTCATCATACGTCTGTAACACCACATTTCAAAAGCTTTGATTTTTTTTATACACTAATCCTACTGTTCGCGTTTCGCAGCCTATGCTCCACACATATGCCTTCAGCAATCTCTTCCTCGTTCCAATGTTAGTTGTCTTCCAACATAGTAGTTGCTTTTACTTGTTAAATTCAGCATCGCGTTGTGCTAATTTTTGTTATATATTTTTTACACTCTTGCGTTATTTGATTTACTAGGTGGTAGAAATTCTTAACCTATTGTAGCTTTTCGTTTCCTATTTATATACCGGATTATAACTAAATTTTTCCCTCTTTTACATACTAGTACTTTAGGTTTGTTTTTTTAATTCCTACCGTATCACTCTGTTAGCACTGTTTCCAGATCATTGAGGGCAACTTATAACTCTTTTTTGCTAGATGCTAATAACGCTATGTCATTTGCAATCTCAGTATATCAATCGTTTCAAATGTCTTTTGCATTTGACAGTTTTCATTGCATCTTCGACATAGAAGCTAAACATTAACGAGATAGGGCTTTGCCCTGTCTTAGCCCTTTCCCAATATATATTTATCTAAGTTCCTGTTCTAATTTTATTAGCAATGTTTTTTCTTTGTATAAGGTTTCTCTTTTTATATTTTTTCTCTATTATCACCTTTAACCCTAAAATGGCCTCCTGTATTCCTCTGTTTTGCCTAAACACAACTTGATCTTCTCCTAATATTTTATCATCCTGTTATTCCATCCGTTTCTGTACAATCCTAGTTAATATTTTTAACACGCGTGCTGTCAAACTTATTGGTGGCTCCGTGGGATAGTTGGTATGCGTGTGACTACTATAAACTAGGTTCCGGATTCGAATCTCGACACGGTCTGCTTGAAAAATGTTAGGCGAGCATTTCTCACAAAAATAGGCCCTCGTTCGAATGAGAGGTAAAATTGAGGTCCAGTGTGTGAGTGTAGTCGCGTATGTAGAGATCCCTACTTCACTTGGAACAGCAAGGGTTCAGCAAAATTCCAAATTTCCAGGTAAAGAAAAAACTCGCTTCCTGGCCGATGTATTACTTTCGGGTAGCTTTGGAAAGTCAATTGTAGTGTCAAACTTATTGTTCGAAAATTTACGCAACTATCCGCACCTCTTTTTTTTTTGTATAGTCACTATGCTGATACGTTTGAAATTTTTGGGTAACTCGCCTGTCTTTTAGATGTAGCTTACAAAGTGGAGAAGGCGTTCTGGTTTTGCTTGTGAGGTGGATTTTAGGATTTTCGCTTGCACGTTATCTATACCCGGCGCCCTACTATATTTCAGGCTCTGTATTGCTAGTTCAAACTCATCTCTAAGTATAGAATATCCCAAGACATCTTTCTAATGTCAGATTTCTGTTATAGTGCTTCTAACGGGTGTCGCAAAATTTAATCAAGATTTGAATTAAACAGACAACACAGTTTTTTAAATTGTATTTCTTTATTGAATCATAAGTACATAGGTTAGGGTTATGTATGGAGTAGCACATCGGGCAAATGACTTCACCGGCATTGCTACCACATTCGCACCCTTTTGTCGAAATTTTCTATGACCATATTTCGTTGATGTAGCGTTGAATCTCTTCCTTTAATGCGCAGGTAGATGTGGACTTGTTGACATAGACCTTTGACACGACAAGGAAATGACTCATGCAGTAATTGTATTCTTTCACGGGTAATAATTGGATTGTTTCACTGGCTGTATAGTATGTAGCACCATCTTGTTGAAACTGCTTATATGGACTTAGATTAGATGGCAGGATTGATAGGATTGATAGGATTGATAGGTTAGGTCAGCTATCTAACCTAAGTCCACACAAGTCCATCATATGTCCGACATATGTCCGACATATGCCCGATATATGTCCGGCATATAGCCGACATATGTCCGACATAGTAAAGTATATAAGAGGACATACTTTCTAGGAGGAATCAGTGATACAGCATTCTTAAAAAAATGCAAGCACCAAGTGAACGCTACACTAAAGAATCTATGATAAAAGCTGTAAATGAAATTGTAAATGGTGCGTTAAGTTTCTACGCTGCTAGTAAAAAATATAATATACCTAAAACTACGCTATACAATCACGTAAAAATACTACAGAATGAACTGTTCTTAAACAAGAGAATGTAAGCGATAGCCAAGGATAATGTTATATAATATTTGTATAAACATAGGGCATAATAAATAATAATTGGGGTAAAATCATTCTAATATATTTAAATTTGTACTGAAGTGATTATATGAAAATCTACGAGCGTAGAGCAGGTGTTAAAATAACATTTCTGTTTTCAAACATAAAATCCAACACGTTTAAAACAAAACGAGGGGAGATAATATTTCTCGGTAAGCTTGGCAAGAAACAAACTTTAATGGGTTATTGGAAAAGAACAACCGTTTGAATCAATGTTAACGCGGTTAGGGGGTTAAAATATTGATTTCAATCTTGAAGGTGGTGTAGTAAAGAGCCAAGAAAAGAATAAAAATGTATTGAGTGCAAGATGGATGCGTATACTTAATTCAGGAGACAGTATAGTTGGAAGACCTAAATGAAATCGATAATTCCAAGAATATTTAAAAGCAAACACGAGTCTGTTAAAAGGTGGGAGAATGGATCCAAGCAAGGTGATTGGTGTGCATTGCACAAGAAAGGCAGAGATCTACCTGGTACAAGCATATGTGTGAGATAAAGCTATAGATACAAGGGAGATGAGAGATGTTTGTTCAAGTTAGAGACGTAGACAAATGAAAATGGAGAGGCTAAATTAGAACGACGGTTGACGGTTTGAAGCGATTTACCGAGTATTGTTATGTTCGTTCTAAAAATTCACAAGAATCCGAGGCTCGTTAGGGGTTTTTCGCTGAAACAACGAGTGGTTAAAACAATTTTCAACAATTATAAAAACGGGTGTACAAGTGTACGTGCCAATTTGAAATAAAGGAGGGGCGAATTTTACTTATATTATCACTGCCAAAGGGGGGCCGCGCTCTCTTTTTCGTTTTGATTTCATCCATCATTGGTGATAATAGTTGCTTTCAAATGAACTAGTGCAATATAATAAAAATTTAAGTAGAAGCTGATAAAGCATCTTTGTGTGAAAACGTTAAAGTGGTATGTAAGTACAAAGTTTGTTAAGTTGGTATTGGAATGCACAGCAATATTAAAATTTGAAATTGTTTGGATGATGAAAAAAGCGATGTTTGAACAATAAAAGTTAAGTTTGGAGATTGGAATTTTTGATTGGAAATTGTAAACAGCGGTATGCATGGCAGATATGGTAATTAGACCAGGGAGTTAGCTGATGGACAAGATATCTACTAGACGGCAACATCTCCAAGGAGCTAGATGGTGAAGCATACTTAAAAGATAAAAACCAGGTAGTCGATTGAATAGAACATTGAGTGGTGAATATTTTTATGGTGTTTGTGATTATTTGGATTTGAGTTTTATGTGTGTTTATTATTATTTGATATTTTATAAACAGACGTTTATAGGACTTTAAAGGAAAATTGATTTTGAAAATAATTAATAAATTTACAGATAACCAAATGTTGTAAAGAGGTATAGAGAGTTTATTGATATTTGGGTAGTGCAGGAAATTTATATGCACTGTTATAAAGTTTTATTATGAGCTCATGCTAAGACAAAGGGGTAACGTAAGATATAAGGAACGCCCTCTTACTTTAAATAAAAATATATGTGTTTAAAGGGTTATCAATTTGCATGATTATTGTTATAAAATTATTGACCTTTATGGATGTACTTAAAGAAATGGTGTTTTAAAATGTACTATGGATCTAATTTAAATAGAGTGTGATATATTTGGTCAATTGAGTTATTTTTGAGTGTGTGATTGGTGTGAATGTCTATTTAGGTTTCAGCCTGAGGATATTGAAAGCAGGTTTAGGATGTAACAGGTAGGTGTCAATATTAATTTAGAAAATTAGGTAATAGGAATTATCAGGAGCAGCCGAGGGCATGATTCCAGAGACCTTCCAGAGCCTATGCTCACAGTAATTATGGCACCCAATTTGTGGGGCACGTTTTAGCAGAGGCTAAACCATACAGTAATATATATATATATATATATATATATATATATATATATATATATATACATATATATATATATAAAAGCCAAGTGGTCTTTTTTTTATTTGAATTGCCTTTGGGGCATGAACCCGGGTGTCGCCACGAGAAGGTTTGTTACGTTTGCAAATAAATTTTGCTGTAACATTCCGCAAATCTCAAAGGTCAGACGTACTTTTATAGCCATCTATAGAATTTATTTTGTAGTTTCGATTCAATTCTGTACTTCCACACTTAGTAGTGTTAGTGTTTTATCACCTGATGGCGGTTTTATTTACTTTTGCCATAGTACAAAGATTGTTTCGAAATTATATTAGTATAATAGCTTCGATAACTTTATAGGGTTGGAAACTAATCTGCTCTGATGAGGCTTAACAAACCGAAACCGTCGGTCAGTGGATGTTTCTTCCCCTGTGAAGTAATAAAGCTAATGTTTTGTTAATGGCTATATAACTACTAGCCCGATTTGTATTTGTCAATAGCTCTTTTATTTTTCGTAGTTAAATAACAGAATAGGTTGATGTGGGGGAGCTTTTAGCATACCAGGGAACCACGGAGAACCAGCAGCGTATATAACGAGACTCCAGCAATATGCAGGCATCTACAAAATGTTCCCTTTCTGTATTAGTTCTATTTAATTTAAGTTTATTAATGTTTACCATTATTTATTTATTTAACGGTTCCATACCATCACTATAAAATACCTATACGATTCCCTAAATAAAATTAGTCTTACTATGAATACAATATATCGATTTAAGTTTAAATTAAGACTTAAATTTGCACAGTATTACATTTTCACAATGTCTTGTACTTGATAAACAACTAAGCCTAACGCAATTCCAAAAAATGTCTATATAGGTATGTGTTTAAACTTGGTGGCTCCAGAATTCCGCAGAGTGGTTGAATGGTTGGGAAAAGGCGAAAAGGGAAAAGGAGTGAAGTTTTAGTGACTAAAACGAGTTAAGAAATGCGAGGCAAAAAGGAGTCTGCTCGAAGCAACCACCCTTCTAGTAAGTAGGTGCATCGCAGGGAAGGTGCCTAGACTTTCGGTGGTTTGGTTCCCAGTTAATAGTGACCTTAAAGTTCTAAGTTCGTACCAGGTAAGTGTGAGAATTAAAATTCAAATTTCTGGATCTTAATTAATCTATCAAGAAATTTTCAGTTTATTGTGTACCCACCCATTTAATTTTTTCTTTCATAAGCATTTAATCGGTATTTTACGAGACTGCTATGGAGTCCTAGGGTAAGTTTCATTGAGATTCCTTATCCATTGCGTAACGCTGTTTTGTCCCGTAACATTTTATAACCATGAATGACTATTAAATGTGTATAAAACTTATTGAGTGGCATTAAAACTTTACGAACTAGTGTTAACCACTATTATTTCTGTCGTATCTGTAGAACATAGTTTTTCAGTTCCTAAGCGGATTAATAGTAAGTAATTCTACTAGCGAGTGTAAACTTTTATAACCCCTTCTGTCAACATAAAACATTTGCTGAAACAGTTGCCTGAACATCTTAGTTTTTATGGAAATATTACTGAAGAGTTTGTTAAATAGAATAGGAGATAAGATTGCTCAGGAGATGTCAAAATGTCAACGCACGCCACTGCTTAACTGAAATTGTACGGACTTCTAACGTACATGAACTTTGACTTCATGTTGTATATGACGTGCAACAACCATATCAACAGCGATATCAACAGAAAGTTCGACACCTTTTGAGAATTCCTCTTACCCAAGCGATTGCAACAAGATGCAAAAGCTTTTCACTAAGCATTATCAAGTCAATCCTCCCCCCGAATTATTTAAAAAGTAACCACTATTAGATTTGAAACGGATAATTCCCAGAATTCTTTGTTATACATACTATCCTTGGTAATTCGAGGAAAATGCAGAAAATTTCTAGCGTGTTTATCTTGTACAACAAAAGATACTTAAAATGCAATTTTAGAAAGCAGGAGAGCAAATAATAGGTAATTATGAAGACTGGTATACATCAAAGCATGGCATAATCCTATATCTCCTGCTTGGTTTAAAATATAAGTAGCTGTTAAAACAAAATGTGCAAGATGCAGGTGACTCTCGTATAAATCTGCAGTGAAATCCTTTCAAGGCAGCTACATTTGAAAGCTTCAGGAAGGTATAACAAAAAAGGAAAAGTATTATTGTATACTTGTTACTGCTTTATGTAATTCAAAGTAAATTGTGATTATTTATTTAAAGCTAATTTGGTTTAACAAAAAGAATCAAGCCAGCAGTTTCTGTCAATCAACAAAGAAGACTAAAAGCATTTAAGTAAGTCTTCAATTAAATTCCCCAGTAAATGCCAAAGTGACAAACTCACAAAATAAACGAACTTCACGCACTTCTTTTAAAATTAGTATCCAACTGTTCAATTATTGTGTGTTTGTTTAAAAAGGTTAATTTTAGAACAGGTCGATAAAATTATTTTCGGAGCAACGAACGCCCTGTTTACTTTAGTATACGCAACTTGAAATCTCACGTAAATAAAAGTATGGATTGCCATGAATTAAAGATTTTATGTTTAAACATTCAGAAATGGAATACGTTTGGGATGGAGTGGCATTACTACGTCATATGTATTTAGCTTGAGGTTTCCTGAAATAGAATTGATAATTAAGTTTTAGAATACTTATGATTACGTAATGGAACTGTAATTATCTTTGATTAGCTTATGCAAAATTTAGTGTAAATAATAAATATTCAATATAAGCCAAGAGCTTTGGAAATAATATCTCCAAAACTATAAAAGCACAAGAATGGCAAATAGCCGCAAGATGTGCTGCATATTATACAAGAGTTTCTCAAGTACTGAACGGAGAATTAATTTTGAGAAAAAACAATTCTTACAAAATTACTCGAACAGAGACCAAAATGTAAATCAATTTTTTTGCAAATCTTCTTACTAAATAAGACTTACTCTTGGGATTAATTGAATAATTAAAGTAACCGGTGGGTTCTTTAATATTTTCAAATGGAACCAGTGAACTGTAAGGAAGGATTTCCTTAACCCTTATGTGGCTGAAGGTGGTACCCGGGTACTTTTAGTGCATCAAATGTGAGATATTTCATTTTTGGTAAATCGAATCATTGTGGGCTTCTAGGACATCTTCAAGTAGGTTATTATACACACATTTCAAAATTTTTAGATATGGTTGATGTATGGGGGTTGCATTTTTTTACCATGAAGAAATTTTACATCCTTCAGGCGGATGGTGGTACCTGGGTACCACATGTATTTTATACAGGTGAGCGGGAAACTCAGGGAAGGTGGAGCGAAGTAGGCACCCCTGAAGTTCCACCTCCCGGAGCAGTGAACTGTAATCGTCGAGGGGGACACTAGTGGAAGAAATGCGAAGATACGAAGGACCGAGAAGTACGAAATGAACACTATTGCCATATAACAACTCACAACGATAATCTGGTGAACTTTATGGAGTAAGTAAATTAAACAATTAATCGTACACCGTGTAGTAAGAGGATCATATATTATAACGTCAATAAGAATTAGAAATACAGCGAAAAGCACAATTTACAGTATATTAAATTTCTGAATTATTCGAACTTGTATAAACATAATACTTTTATCACACTATTATGAATTCATAGTACATATGCCGCGTATCAAGTTCACTAACGTATTTTGTATGATACGTCAATGGAAAGGGTCATTGCATTAATATCACACAAGCACGAGGTAACTTGTTGTGATACCAGATTAAGAAAAATGGTTATTATTTACTATTATAACCGGAAAGATCAATAACTATTACGATTGTAAGAACACGCACCTGTGTTGAGAATACAAATTACTATGCATAATGATCGCCTCGTATTTCAGTTAATCAATAACTATTACGATAGGAACGATTCATTACAATTTGCACACTAGAAATAATTTAGAACAGCGTTTTAGCATATAGAATAACAACAGCCCGCGCGAATACGTCTGTAAACTAGGAAAGTTGAAGCAAAACTCTGTTGTTTGTCTATTAAAACCAAGGCAGGTGAGCGCTGCACGTGCTCAAGGTTATCTTCCTGCCTGTAGGGCAGGCTATTACATAGAATTGAACATTAATATGCTCTAAGAAATAATAATAGAGCATTTTTGAACGTAATTAATCTTATTGAAAATAAAGAAGATTTTACGAATACGAAATAATTTAGGAAACTCCAACATACTCCCCCGCGTTGAAGCTACGCTTCAACAAGAAAAGAAACCAGAACAGAAAGGAGAGCAACGAAGGAGGAAGAAAGAAGAAAAATGTTTTGTTCATTCGAGCCGGATCAGGGATCACGAGTCGAATCTTGACTTGAAAATGAATTTGATTTGGCAAAAGACACAATTTAGTTATTGGTCTTATGTAGTCGCCAGTTGTTGTATGAATTTTGACAGCACGAACTTTTCCGTCGCAGCCAGGAATTGTCGCTAAGACACGGGCGGGAACCCATTGAAGAGGAGGAGTGTCATCTTCTTTGACTAACACTAGGTCATTTTCCTTTAAGTTTTCTTTTCTTCAAACCATTTTGGTTTATTTTGCAAACGATTGAGATACTCTACAGACCAACGTTTCCAGAAGATTTGCTGAATCTGTGATATCTTTTGATAAAGTGAAAGTCTATTTTCAGAAATATTTGAGACATCTTTTCTGGATAAGAAGTTAATGCAGAACCAATTAAAAATGTCCAGGGGTTAAACAGCTCAAATCAGAAGCATCATTAGATAAGGGACTTAGAGGTCTAGAGTTCATTATAGCCTCTATTTGACATAATATTGTTAGAAATTCTTCATAGGTGAAACTTTGGTTACCTATGATTCTTTTCATGTGGTATTTCGCACCTTTTATGGCGGATTCCATATACCACCCCAATGAGGGATTTTGGAGGAATAAATTTCCATGAGGTTTCATTTTGAGAAAGAAAATTAGAAATAATCAGAGAATTATTTTTATTTTGAAAAATCATAAAGATCTTTGAGTTGGTTTTTGCACCTGAGAAATTTGTAGCGTGATCGCTATAGATTGTTGACGGATTTCCACGTCGCGAAATAAATCTTTTTAATGTAGATAAAAAGGATTCAGTAGATAGACTTGTAACTACTTCGATATGTACAGCTTTTGTAGTCATACAAACGAATATTGCTATATAGGCTTTTATTTTGGGAGCTTTACGCAGCCCAGAAGATTTTAAGAGAAAGGGCCACCGAAGTCGACACCTGATTTGTGAAAGGGCCTCGCAACATTGACTCTGTCTTGAGGGAGGTCTGCCATTATTTGTTTAGAAAACTGATTGCTAAATCTGAAACAAGTAATACAATTTCGAATTAGCCCTTTGGTTTCTCGTAAACCATTAAGTGGCCAAAATCTCAGCCGAACGTTTGATAGGGTTGTTTGAGCACCTGCGTGTCCTAAACGCTTATGCTCATACATAAGAATCAATTTGGTTATTTGATTTTTGGAAGGCATTAGTAATGGATGTTTTGTTGATAAGAAATGCTAGCGTTTCCTAGACGACCGCCAACTCGTAGAAGTCCAGTGGAATCTAAAAAGGGAGACAAAGAATGCAACTGTTTATTTGACAGTTGCTTATTTTTTGAGAGTTCCGACAGTTCTTTTGAGAAATATTTATTTTGTGTTTGTTTAATAATGAACTGTAATGATACCTCTAGTTCTTGAGGTGTTAGGGCACCGGAGATTCGATTGCCTTTGGCAATATCAATAAAACGAAATATGTACGCATAGGTGCGTAACAAACGAGAGAAATTAGAAAAACGCAAGAAAGTTTCTTCAATGTAAGTTAGGAGTTGTGAATCATTGTGAGTCACAAGATGCGATTTTCTTTCTTCAGGTAATTCTAAGGTAATTAGAGATTGATCTACTGTTAGATCTAGACAAGGATTTAACAAAACTTAGGACCTTGCCACCACGAATCATTACTAAGAATCTCGCGGACAGACAAGCCTCGTGATAAAGGATCGGCTGCATTTTCGGACGATTTTACGTGTCGCCACTTAAAATCAGCAGTTGTTTCTTGTATTTGAGAAACACGATGTGAAACAAAAATAGACCATCTGCTGGCGTGACTTTTACACCAGGCTAAGGCTATTAATGAGTCAGTCCACAAATTTAGTGAGTCAAAATTTATTTTATTTTTGAAAATTTTAATAGTAATCTTACGAGTTTTGAAAGAAGGAGCATAGCACAAAGCTCAAGTCTAGGAAGTGTAATTGTTTTAACAGGAGCTACCCTTGACTTGGAAGAAATTAACTTAGAGGAAATGGTGCCGTCTGCATATATAGCACGTAAATACACACAGCCACCGTATGCGGCTAAGCTTGCATCAGCAAAGCCATGAAGTTCAGTTTTTGAAATGGTTTTATTTAAGAAATAGAACCTTGGAATGTTTTGTTCCTTCAGTAATGAAAGATTTTTGTAGAAATTGTTAAATTCGTCGAGCATTTTTGAATCTGAGATAATTGTGTCCCAGTCCAGTTTAAGAATCCACAACTTTTGTATTAATATTTTACCCTTTACTATAACAGGATTTATTAACCCAAGAGGGTCATAGCACTGGGCTATTGCTGACAGAATTTTTCTTTTGGTAAGTGGGAAGATTTGCTTATTTTCTGTTGTGGAAATGTAAAGAGAATCAGAAATAGGGTTCCATTTTAGCCCTAAAACTTTATTTGGAGCATCTTGCAAATTAATGTCGTAGTCCAAAGAATCGGATTTTTTAGCGATATTTTTTAGAAAAGTTTTGGAATTAGAGCAATATTTGTGAAGTTCAAACCCATGCTTGTTCAGAACGGAGTTTAACTCAGTGTGAAGTTTGAAAAGAATGTCTAAATTTTGCGCACCACACAAACCGTCATCCATATAAAATTGAGAAGAAATTGCTTCCGAAGCAAGTGGAAATTCATTTTTACTCAAAGATGCTATTTCTTTAAGCACTCGAGATGCGAGAAAGGGGGCACTGTTAGTGCCGTAGGTAACAGTGTCTAACTGAATACATTTCAGATCATCCTCAGGGTTTTCACGCCATAGGATATTTTGTAAGAACGTTTGTTCGGGATTGATTAAAATTTGTCTAAACATTTTCTGTATGTCAGTGGTGAAGACAAAGGAGAACATTCTAAATCTACAAAGAATGTCGAATAAATCCGGATGAACTTGGTAACCCTTAAGAGAGATGTCATTTAAGGAGTAACCAGAAGAAGTTTTACAACTTGCGTCATACACAACGCGTAGTTTAGTAGATGTGCTACATTCACGAATAACACACAAATGAGGAATGAAATATTTATTTTCTAATTTGCAGTTTTGCAATATTAAGGAACATATTTAGCATGTCCAAGAGAGACATACTCTTGCAGGAAATTTTATATTCATGAAATAAAGTACTATTTGTTTGGAACCTTTTTCTAAAATCAAAAAGCGTTTTTTAGCAATGGTAAAGGAATCGCCGAGCTTGCTAGGCTCTGACGAAGATTTTAGTGGAATATCTACCTGAAATCTGCCGTTTTCTAATATTTTTGTTGTAGAAGTAAAAATGTGTTCGGATAATTGGTGTTCTTCAGAAGGAATAGATATTTCGGAAATGTCTTCCATTTCCCAGAATTTTTTTAGAAAACAATCAACTTTTGAAGTCGCAAGAAAGGAAAATTTTGACTTATCTGAATTTTCGTTTTCAGACAGAGACATATTAGAATGAGTGTAGTTTTTTGAGACTGTACCTGCTACAATCCATCCCAAGTGGGACTCTTGTAAAACAGGAAGATTTTTACCTAGTTTAATGATATTTTCAAGAATTATATCATAGTAGCAATCTAGACCTATCAAAATGTCAATTTCTGACGGCATGTAATATTCGTCGTCAGCTAAGAAAATATTTTAGGTATTTCTATTTTGTCATTCATTATCTGAGTTTGAGGAAGCTTGCACGTTATATTAGGTAAAACTGCACAAGTTATTTTGAAGGATTTACTTAGATCTTTGTTAGAGAATATTTTAATATTCACCAATTTATCGGCGATAGTAGAGCTTTCGTTGATGCCAGAAATATTCATAGTTGTATTGTGAGTTTTGCACAGTAGTTGATCAGCTAATTTTTGTGTGATAAATGAGTTTTGGCTACCAGTGTCAAACAACAGCTTGGCCGAAATAATTTCTCCGTATTTAGAGCAGAGCGTTACTTTGGCCGTAGCTAGGAGGACATGGCAATATTTTACCGAATGGGCTGAATGGATAATCAAATTAGACATATGCTTAGCATCGTCTTTAGAAATTGGTGCACAAGCATTTTCTTGTTGTGCGAAAGAATCATCATTTTGCGAACTCGGAACTTTCTTGTTTGTTTGTGAATTTTATTTTGGAAATTAGATTTAGGAGAGAAGTTACTTTTATAACTAGAACTTGTAATCGGAAGAGATTGATCGCCCAATCCTTTGTCTATGTGTAACAAAGAATTATGCGATTTAGAACAAAAATAACATTTTTGGGTAGAAGAACAATTTGCAATATTGTGCTTGCCTAAGCAGTTAAAGCACAACTTATTCGATTTAACGTAGTCAACTTTTTCTTGATATCTTAGATTTTTGAAGGAAATACAGGTGTAGATTCTATGACCTGCTTTTTGCAAAAGGAACACTTAAGAACTTGTTGGAATTTTTCGTGATTGGCAACTGGAGCAGAGTGATAAACAGAAATTGATTTTCTTTGCAATTTGGGACTTGCAACATCAATATTTTCTAAGACAGAACTCCTTTTTCTAAGAATTTTATAAAATTTTCCAAATTGGGAATTATAGAATGATCTCTTTCCATTTCATAAGCACGTTTTGTATTGAAATCCAACTTTTTGAAAAGAAATATTAAAATAATATTCCATAAATCTTCGTAAGAAAAATTTAAATTTGTGAGAGATTGAATATTTTTCTGAATGGTAGCTGCAAATTCACGCAGTGAACTTGACTTACATTTTGTCATGATTGGAGTTTCTAACATTGCTGATAAATGAGAATTGACTATAACAAATTTGTTTTCAAATCTACTTTTTAAAATATTTAAAGCAATATGAAAATTTTCATTTGTAATTGGCAAGGAATCAATTAAATGCAAAGGTTCATTTTTTAAATAACTTTTAAGATATACTAAGCGCTGAATGTTTGATAATTGAGAATTTTTTATTATAAGAGCATCGAAAAGTTGATAAAAAGATTCAAATTCTTTTATATCTCCCGAAAAAGTTTGAATTTTGATTTCCGGCAACTTGACTGCCGTTGATTGAGGATTACTTAAAGAGGATTGAAAACTATCATCTTGATTTTCAATGGCTTCCGTTTGCTTTCTTCTTAAATTGGCAATACATTGAGTAATATTGCTTGCTAGAGAGAAATATTTGTCTTCTATGACGGATCTGTCTTCTACGTCAAGAACTTCTTCCGAACAGAGAATTTCTATTTCATCTTGAACTTTTCGTATGAATTAAACAAAGAATGCACCGTTGCAATCTGATTTCAAATTCGAGTGGTGTGTTACAAGTGTCCGCACTTTGAGCGAACCACGATTCTATTCGCGTAAAGGAACCTTTGACCGAAGCTCTAGACTTTTAAATTTTCTAAGCTCATATTGAATTTTTAGAAATTAATGTTTATAGAAAATATCATGCACTTTTACACAACAGTTTAACAGATAGAAAAGTAAAATGGAATAAGCTCACCCAATTAATCGCTGCTTGTTGTTGAGTTTCCAGGAATCTTCCAGAAATCTAGGCGAACTTGACAATGTGTGTTCAGGAACTAGTGTCTTCTTTCCAATAGAAAGGCTGGCTTCCAGGAATATCCAGGAAATCCGTCTCTGAAGGACCACTATATTAGCGGGAAACTCAGGGAAGGTGGAGCGAAGTAGGCACCCCTGAAGTTCCACCTCCCGGAGCAGTGAACTGTAATCGTCGAGGGGGACACTAGTGGAAGAAATGCGAAGATACGAAGGACCGAGAAGTACGAAATGAACACTATTGCCATATAACAACTCACAACGATAATCTGGTGAACTTTATGGAGTAAGTAAATTAAACAATTAATCGTACACCGTGTAGTAAGAGGATCATATATTATAACGTCAATAAGAATTAGAAATACAGCGAAAAGCACAATTTACAGTATATTAAATTTCTGAATTATTCGAACTTGTATAAACATAATACTTTTATCACACTATTATGAATTCATAGTACATATGCCGCGTATCAAGTTCACTAACGTATTTTGTATGATACGTCAATGGAAAGGGTCATTGCATTAATATCACACAAGCACGAGGTAACTTGTTGTGATACCAGATTAAGAAAAATGGTTATTATTTACTATTATAACCGGAAAGATCAATAACTATTACGATTGTAAGAACACGCACCTGTGTTGAGAATACAAATTACTATGCATAATGATCGCCTCGTATTTCAGTTAATCAATAACTATTACGATAGGAACGATTCATTACAATTTGCACACTAGAAATAATTTAGAACAGCGTTTTAGCATATAGAATAACAACAGCCCGCGCGAATACGTCTGTAAACTAGGAAAGTTGAAGCAAAACTCTGTTGTTTGTCTATTAAAACCAAGGCAGGTGAGCGCTGCACGTGCTCAAGGTTATCTTCCTGCCTGTAGGGCAGGCTATTACATAGAATTGAACATTAATATGCTCTAAGAAATAATAATAGAGCATTTTTGAACGTAATTAATCTTATTGAAAATAAAGAAGATTTTACGAATACGAAATAATTTAGGAAACTCCAACAACAGGAAAACAATGAAAAGTATTTGTAGTAATTTATTATATTGTTATTAGTATTATGTTTTAATGTTATTTACATGTTATAAAATATAATGAAAAAAATAATAGATGATTATTTATCCTGACACTGAAGACATTTAATCCTTGCATCTGTGTGCTAAAGGCACACCGGATGTTTACAAACGCTACATGCTTTCCGAGTTTTTCTTTTTATTTTCTCTTCGCTGTGATAGCACATTTTGCATATTCCTTTTACTGCGATGCGTCCAGAAGAATCCCGCTGATTTATAGAATTAGGATTATGTGAAACTTCCAGACAAATTCCTAAAATGCTTTCAATCGCGCTTTTAGTAAACCGATTTCGCAATATTATGGCGTTTTCACCTCTTTGAGTTACGGCAGATAAACACAAATCACGAGTTAGGTCTTTTAGAAAATTTCGCCTCTTTTTTGTACTATTATAGATTTGAGGATTGTTGTTCGTATATATGACGAAGGCACCCTGAGCTGCTACATCCAGCATGTTGTAAAAAAAGGCCAAGGGCCAGCGACTTGTTCGCCTCTTGGTTGTATAACTACCCAGCATTTCATCCATAACGTCAACGCCTGACTTAGTATGGTTATAAAAAGAAATAATTTCAGGTTTTTTTTTCAAGGTATCATCCACTGCATTCGTAGAATGCATTGTAGATAATAAAACTACTGCTTTATTTACTTTTGGCACATACGAACACAGCATAACATCTTTCTGGAATGCAAAAGTAGTAGAATAGAGATCTCTCTCTTTGCTAGCTAGAAGGACCTTAGGAATGTAGGGTTTGTTTTTCCTAAGGGTACCAACCAAAGTGAGACCAATCGATTTTAGCATGCGAGCAAGGCGAATTGATGTGAAAAAATTGTGGGTGGTAATATTGCGGCCCGAATTTTTGTAAAGTTGACATAAATGCATAACTGTTTTTTCACCGATGTTCACTTCTCGTCCATTGCCAGCTAATTTTCCAGTGTAAATTGATCCTTGGCATGGATAAAACGTTTTGGCATCACATACCCAGAATACCTTAATTCCATACTTAGCCGGTTTGGAAGGCATGTACTGAGTAAACCTTGTTCGTCCACGATAAGGAAAAAGTTGCTCATCAACAGTTAGGTGTTCATAAGGCAAATAACACTTCAGCAGATTTTGGTTTAGCATAAGCCAAATGTCGCTTATTGCCGCAGCTTTATCCATTTGTAATCTATCCGGTCTTGTTATGGAGTTATCAAATCTGATGAAACGTAGAATCTGTTTGAAGCGATCTCTACTCATTGCTGCTTTGTATAACGGTAAGGCGTCTGATTTCCACAATTCATCAATATGTTCAGTATTTGATTTACGAACGCCTGCCATTAGTAGAATCCCCAAAAAAGCATCCAGCTCCTGA
The DNA here is from genome assembly GCA_036346225.1 of Platerodrilus igneus. Lineage (NCBI taxonomy): Eukaryota > Metazoa > Arthropoda > Insecta > Coleoptera > Lycidae > Platerodrilus > Platerodrilus igneus. The sequence continues at coordinate 361,317 of JARFIW010000202.1, read as the reverse complement.
ACCGTAATATCTTTCCAGACTCGTGGTACCCGAGGCGAGTTTTTGTTGAAATCATAATAAACTTTTTTAGCTTTTCGATTAGACTGCTTTATGATAATCGATTTCATTTCAGATGTCACTAATGCACAGAACGTATCTATACGTGAATGTAAAGCGGTTATTTTAGTTGGACCACCTAAAATGAAAATCAAGAGACTAGAATGGGGCAGAATAGGTATAAGTTTTTACCTCGTTTTCGAATAATATTATACAACCGCGTTTGCGTTGAACGTAGTGGGTTCTTGTTCCAGATGGTCTCATCTTTAGCACGATAAACGTTATCTGTTGGTGGTGTTGTAGTTTCTTCCTCTGGCTCCACAACCAATTCCTGTTCCTCGTCACTGTCGACTGCTACTGATATTTCGATGGGGACCCTCTCTCCAGCGCGAACATAATCGACATCTGAGTCTTCGTCGCTTACTGCTGGTACATACTCATCTTGGTCATAATCTTCATACTGATCACTAAATTCTTCATCGGACATTACATACAAACTTTCGAGGTGCTCATCTGTTATTCTATATGCATATAAACAACAATCAATAATAATTACAAAAGCTGTGATTTGTATTCTTGAATATCTACATAAACAAAAATATACTAAGCCAACTTACTTGTCTAATTGAAGATATCCTGTTGAATTATATGGCAGGTCAGCAGCAGGGGCTCTACTTCTAGAAGGTCGACTAACAGAAGCAGCATTGCTACCAGGAGTTCTATTTCTAGATCTATTACCAGAGGCTGCATTGCTACCAGAACTATATTCACCGCCTTCAGAAGTACTTGGAATATTATGTTGAATTCTACGCATTGTTATAACACTGCTAAACAGTATACCGCACCACATAAAATCACAATTCAGACTAAACATACGCTTCTCCTATCGCAGGAATGAATGTAAAGCGTATCTTAGTTGACGCGATTATGATAGCACACCTAACATCCTGTAAAATATACTGTGGTACCCGGGTAACACCTGTAGCCATGTATGTAAAGTTATTTTTGCAGCCTTATAAGGGTTAAAATGATGGGACGCAAATATCTTCCGACTATGCTAGGGGCAGCGACGTAACTAGGTACCCGCAGTACCCGCAACCGCGGGGAGGTCCCGACCACCAAAGGAGCCCCAGGTAATATTTGACGCAAGGGCCTATCTGACAAAATTTCAATAATACCGTAATCAAAAAATAAGTGTTTAGTGTTCAGAAGTTTCTAAAAGAAAAAGCTTAGTTTAAATTAGAACTAGAATGGAGAATACAAATTGAAGCACAATGCCACACAATATAGCACTGAATAATTACCTATAAAATTTTACTTTATACCTACAATTAAGAAAAAATCAGCAGAACATTATTATTTCAGACCCACGCACTAGGGTCCAGTCTATAATGTTTGTAATTTAATAGGTATATACCGACGGCTCCCCATTCACCGCTGAAATCTTAAATCTAGAGTGTTAAGGTGCCGCGTCAGCGTCAACGCGCCAGCGTTGTCCTAACTCTGCTGCAGATGTATAACAGGTTTTGTATGTTTAATTGTTTATATTATTATTTTACTCCGTTGCATGTAGCTGTCAGTGTTGCGTGTCGCTTTGCATAATAGTGTAACTGTACGAAAATAATATCTTTGTTATTTTTCATTTTCGAATTTTGATTACCGCAACTATATAAATTACTGAGACTTAACTAGGGCTGGCAAAATTCGAAAAATTTGTATTCGATTAATCGAATTTTGTAGTATTCGCAAACCGATTAATCGATTTTCTATCGAATATTCGATTAATCGGTTAATCGAATATTCGATTAATCGGTTAATCGATTATTCGATTAACTGATTAATGGAATAATCGGTTAATCGATTATTCGATTAACCGATTATTCGATTGTTAACAAATTTTTTAGTTAACTAATTGGCTAGTTCATTAATCGGCTAGTCAATCAATCGTATGGTTGTCTAGATAATCTATTAATCGACTAACCGTTTAATCGACTAATCAACTAGTCAAACAAATTATTTCTAACTAAATAATCGTTTGTCTGATTAATTCACTATCGTGCGGGGTAGTCAATTACAAAATCCATCAAGTCGTGTTTCATTTCATTTTCAAGTATCCTCCATCCAATAGCAAGATCTTGTCCTGAACTTGTACTATGTATGGTTGTATTTTTGTCTTCCCTCACGTTATAGCTTGCACACATTGGAAAAAGAAAACTTGGGCTCTATATACGTAATACAAATAATACGGCTATAATTTAGTTAGGTATTATAAATTCAAGTTAGAAACAAACTTACAAAATCATTTTAAAGTTATGAACTTACAGTTTAATAAGCAACAACTAAATTATAAACTATAATAGTGGACCCACTCAGGTAATCGGAAATCGAACAGCTATTAATACCGGCGTTTTCTTACTATATTATTGTAGACTTACGTAGGTAGTTGATTTTAATCTATTAGATAATCAAACTGAATTATATATACGTCACGGATCATGTTAGTCAATTAATACAATAAAATATTATTCTTCCAATTGATTCAAGTCAGTTAATCAAATAACAGTGATTATAGGTGTTGTTGGATGTATTTCTAATTTATTTGACAAAAGTATATCGTTTGTAATTTTGTGTACAGGTCCGGTTCCTGTACACAGGTCAGAGCACGCTTAAGTTTTATTTTACTAGAACTTTCGTTCTGTAAGGACTTGCCTCTTAATAGAAATAAAAACAAACCATTTTTCTTTTAACTGTATTTTATTTCGCCATAATTTTTAATAGGTGTGTCCTATATGTCGACTAATCGAATATTCGATTATTCGAATATTCGATTAATCGATTATTCAAATATTCTTTAATCGATTATTCAAATATTCGATTAATCGATTATTCGAATATTCGATTAATCGATTTGTTAATTTTTAAAAACCGCGATTTTCGATTAATCGATTAATCAAATAATCGATTAATCGAATTTTATTGCCAGCACTAGACTTAACACAATGAAAAGACTATAAAAGTGAGTCTGCTAAGCGTAAGACAAGGGAGGAAGAAAAAGTGAGCAAGGAAAGGTTTGTGGAAAAGTACCAAAACTAACAGCATTTTTCAAACAAACGACTACCTCCGAATTTGAATTTACTCCAAGTGAAAGTGATGCAAGTCCGTCATGTTCATTCAGTACAAAAACAATCCCCATCAGAACTTCTTTTCTGCGTTCGTCAGAAGGTGCCATTGATAACAATGTTTTATTAAGTAGTTCTTCACCCTCGCAAGCGACGATACCCGATACTAAACTGGAGTTTTACAAAAGTCTGAATTATCCGAAAGTAAGTATTTTTATAGAGCATTTAAGTAAGTTCAGCAAGCGTCACCAGGCGTTACAGATTTACGAACTCAGAAAAAACAAGTATGTTGACTTAAAACAAGATGAAATTCCTTCAAAGAAATTCCTTTGAAGGAAAAAACAAATATTTTGACTTTGAATACAAAAATTAACATATTTGTTTTTCTGTGAAGAAACGCAAGCAAATTTTACCGTAAGATCGTGTGGGGTCATGTACGTAAATTACTTTGCAAAGAATTTTGTTCCATGAATTTGTACCACAACCTATAATCTATTTATAGGAAAACAAGATTCCGAAATCGAAATAAAATTCGTTATCAAAGAGAAGTATCCTACTGATATGGCTCTATATTCTGGTATACAATTAACAACAGACATTAAGAGATTTATTTTGAAATACGGACCATGTCGTCCTAGAAATGCTAAAAACAGGTCTTTTCTGAAAATTATTACGTTCGTAAATCGACATCTAGAAATTGATTTAACTTGACTATGTTACTCCCCCAAATACGGCAAAGTTTATTGTGAACCATGCTGGCTGTTTACTACAATTAAGTCTGGGTGGCAGGAAGGCATTAATGACTGGCAAGGTTTATCTAAGAGAATTAAAAGCCACAGAGATAGCGTGGCGCATATAGATTCATGTTAGGTTAAAAGACTTGGAAAAGACTGAATTGTGTAGATAACGTAAATGACGAGATTATTTTGAAACAATAACATTTTTGACGACAAGTGTTAGAAAGACTTTTTAAAATCACTTTGAAATTAGCAAAAAACCTTAATTCATTCAGAGGAAGTAAAGGCCAAGAAACTATCGATGACATTTATAACGGCAATTTCTTATCCGATGTGAAACTGCTTGCTGAATACGATGATGTCATGCGAGAACTGGTTAATAAACCCAAAAATACCATCAAATATTTATCGTCGTAAATTCAGAATGAGTTAATTGACTGTCTAGGTAAGACTTTGAGAAAAAATTATTAGATGATATCCTGGAAGTCCCTTACTTTTCAGTCATTGCTGACACAACTCAAGATATTAGTAAAATTGATCAACTTAGCATTACTTACTGGTATGTTAAAATTATGAAAACTGGCAGTTAAATATTAACCTCTCGTTAAGCTGTATCTAGATATCAAGAAACACTACCTAACAGATAAATTTTATCTGAAAGTTATCCAACTTAATTAGAGATTGATAAACCGGCCCTTAGTGTGATATAAAATAGCCAAAGGTTCATCTAACCATTTGACCTAATAAATTCGTGGTACGGAATACGCGAAATTAAAACGACACAATAGGTATAATTTTTTAAATGAACTAAATGTCTTTCGCACACCTTGATATAATTGAATAAAAAATACAAAATAAGAGTAATATTTATAGGATATCACCCTCAAAAGAAAATAAAAATATTTCTACTCACACTTATTATCTCTTATTATTGGCCTTTAATTAGCATCGATATTAACACGTTGAATGTCAAATACATAATCGTACTTGGCATTCTGGACTCTGACGGCAACTACAAAATACCTCGTACCTCGTAATTTTCCCTTTGTTACCTGTTACGACTTCATTTGTAGCAAATGCATGGGAATTGGGGGTGGGCGTTTGCGGAAGGATCAAGTAGTCATGCAAAAAAATTTTATTCGATTACCCTTTATTTACCACAGCTCTACAAAAAAGTAGAGTCAATGACATTTTGCTGAAACTACATATCATAACTATTAAAACGTACTTAAACGAATGAATTTGATTTTTCACCAAACGAAGCATAATGATAACGGGTTTCTTTTCATTTTTCTTTTGCGTACAAGTACGACCAGGGCTAGTAGAATTCTGTTTTCTCAGCAGGAGGAATGCTTTCAAAGTAGTAAAAAGGGACATTCTTCTTCACTGGCGGTTTTCCTGGCATTTTATTACCGATTAAATGTTCTGCAAATAATTCTCAAACTTAAGGGATTTTATGTTTCTCTCAGATAATAGGGTCATTTAGGGATATATAAGGTCATTAGGATAGAACACTTTATATAAATATCATGAGAGTTCAAAAAACTAAACTTTTACCAAGAAAAATACAAAATTTGACGATTAGGCAGAAAGGCAAATACCAACGCCCCGCCCCGTATATAAACTATAATTGCAATTATATTCAAAGATTTAACTAAATAAACAATCTTGCAAGTCATAAAACCACATGGACAGAAGATATAAAACAATACGCGTGAGTAGTGCATCATTATTATATAAGGAATTCCATTTAAACGAGCAGGTTTATCAATGCGTATAGCAGATAAACGCATATAATTTTGTACATCAATAAATACAAAGCTAAGTGACCAAAAACTATAAAAATTCAACACCTTGATAATTTGGAAATAATAACAGCGTGAGGATAAAACAAATTTTAACAAATTTACTGTACAAACAGGGCTACCTGATTTAAAACACCATGGAAAATTTTAAAGTCCAACAAATTTATAAAAATAACCTGAAATCCTACGTGCAATAAAGAGAAATACCCAAGCGTGCATGTAAAAATCAAGGTACAAGGCGGTATTTAACGAACTATGCTCTTGACCGACTAATTACAAACAAATACGCGTTTTCTTTAAATACCACAGGAATTCGTAAGCAAATCAGTTTGACTCTAATGAAGGCAGGCTCCACATCACCTGATATAAAATATTTACATGAAATAACTGCAAGTGATTTTATAATTAATAATTTAAATGTGGCGATGGTGAATAATTAAACAAGGTTGGTCGTTTAATCCTCAAAGACGTGAGTTATGAAAGGTTGCCTTAAATAGATTTTAAGATTTATATTAACAAAGAACTTCAAACAATTTCTGGATTCAACTGGGATAAGTTCATTAAGTATATCCAAGTAATTTCTGGATCCGACCTGGATAAGTTGAATAAAGGAACCAAATATCCGACTGGAAGGAATTCAGTAAGTATATCAAAATAATTTCTGAATTCAAACTGGAGTATTTAAATAAATACCTGAAGAATCCACCTGGCGCAGAATTTCTAAATCCTATTTGGGTAACTCAAGGAGTAACTATAAACTTAAGCTGAATGAGCAAATAATTGGGGCAGAAACTGGTATGAATTGGAGGAACGAGACACAAAAGAAAAGGGACAACAGGTTAGCTATTATAAATATTTTGTTGCATTGATGATTTTATTTATAAATATTTAAAAATATTATATTCACGAAAACTTATGTGAGAGTCAACAAAAATCGTTTTAACATGCGTTATAATTTACGTAAAAATTTAAGGAAGATTGATGAACGTTCATAGGGTTTCAAATAATAATAAAAATGGTGATTTTTAATGGTTTATTGATCAATTAAAGGAAATTCTGGGAGAAATTAATTCAATTATACAAACTATTCAACAACATTATTGTCGCTTTGTACATTGTATATACTGAGAACATTATATAAATTGTGGTTAATTGTGTTTAGCTCAAATACATACGAAGTAGAGATAAAAAGGGAGATTAAACATTCTTTGTAGTCGTATCGTCGCAAGCTCAGTGCGTGGTTAAAACTAAGCTAGCCGAGGCATTACATTTAAAATTAATTCTTTTAGAATAGAAAGGGGGGGCACCGGGTTATTGCAAGGATATCGTGACAATATATATATATATATATATATATATATATATTTGCAGTCCGCAATAAGGAATTTGTGTAGAGCAAAATAAAAACGGACCCTGATACATTGACTACACATAATTAACAGCATACACTCCACAGCCAACAATGCCATACCGCACAATCACATGTCGTAAGGACTTTCATCACCCAGGCGAACCCTGTCGAACATCAGGTACAGATTTAAATAAGCGAGAAGAGCTACACCAAACACCGTCCCGATAGCAATATTATCAGCCAAATACTTGAAGAAAAGAGGACGCTATAAAGAAATAATAAATGCATCAAGAAACAACATTACTACACAATCAATACAGTACTCTACACGGACTACCAGAAATTATACCGTAAACTAGTGAAATTCAAACCTCCACAAATCTAAATCTTTCTAGTTGATACACAAGTTGCTACCATCAATAGCACACCTTCTTTCTTCTCGAACGCTGCCATCCTCTTCAGTGCGTATGACATCCCATCACTTCTTCGGCAACTCCCAATCATTAACTGCCTCACGCCCCTGTATAGATTAGTAACTTTAATTCCCTGATAACCAAATTATATCTGTATAAAGCCCCAGGTGCAGGTCAATTAAATAACCTTATCATTCAGAGATCCTGGCCAATCATACAATAATCCGTTCTCATCCTGTTCAAAAAATTCTTAGATCCTATACGTTCCCAACAGCCTAAAACCAGCGTCCATCATTCTCGTTTTAAGACGCAACAAATAACCAGACAATCCCAAATCCAACCGTCTGATTGCCTTACTTCTTGCCTTATGCACGTATCTTGAAACGATCATTCTTCAAAAATTCGATTCTCACTAGACCAACACTTTTTTCTCCAAACCTGCATGGCTTTAGAAAATGACACATGCAGATAAATCTATCTACTCCCATATTCACGGTCAAATTGTCTCAGTTAAAATACGTACTAGAAGTTTTTATTAAGTTTTGCCCTTAATCTCCTTGGGTGCTCAAATATTATAAATCAACTCAAATCTAACATATTTTAAATCATTAAATCTTACCTGACATCCCGATCAGCTACACTCAAAACTAACTATCACACTGTTACCAAAACCCTTACCCAAGCATGTTCGCAAAGCCCCTTTGCATCACCCTTTGCAAATTATCTTTAAATTTTCTGCTCGATTTTAATATCTCAACATATCCACTTTTGCATGAGCAGATGATCTAACTTTCCTTATACACAATTACTTCCGCTTTTTCGTAGAACATACCGTTCCCATCCTCATAAACAAACTCATATTTTGATCCCTCCTCAATAAGCAATGTTTCCCATCTAATTTATAGCTAGCGTAACACAACGTGCTTCAGTCTGTTTCTTTTTCAAAAAAGGATATGTGATATACACACAACCTGGAAGAAGAAGATATGTTTGAATATTTGGTGTACACCACTGCGGGTAAAGAAAAAGGTTATTTGAATGGCATTTCCAAAAATTCAATGAGGGTGACGTTTTACTCTAACATCTATTGCCCATGAATTAGCCCTAACGTAAATTACAAACATGCTATAGTATTAAGCGCCATTGCCGTTGTAAAAAGATGGAATAGAAGTTTTGTTACGTGTCAGTTTGATATGTATAAAACTTCTGTAATATTTCATTTTCACATGTAGCTTTATTATAACTAAGTTTAAATTTTTTTCTGCGAACATTTACGCGACTTCCTGTTGAAAATTCTAGCGTTAGGCTTTTAACGGTCGTTTGATGATTGTCGGCCCATGAAAATGGATTCTTTAGCGCAAGTAGAGATATTATAGCGTGCGCGGCAGTAAAATGGGGATTTTTACCGGTACTCGGAAGTGTAAGGGTGTGTAGAGATAGTTATCTCCTTAATTCCTAATTTTTTATCCACAACACCCCACCTGAAGATTGCAGCAAAAAATCTTTTTAATGCGTTCGCGTTAATTTAGATAACAACAAGATAAAAAGGTATAATATTAATTTAGGATTCACAAAATAACTGTATACGCGCCCTGCATATTAAGATTGTATGATTATTTAACGTTAATTAAGCATGATACTTTAATTGTTCTGTTTCTAGAAATGTATTACAGATTGTTGCAATAAAATATAACCCGAAAAGCAATAAAATTATTTTCTTTACAATAAATTAGAAGGCGCAATAAAAAATATGGTGATTATTTAGAAACCGCTAACGAAATTAGATTTAAACGTGACGCGTAAGTGTCGCGTTATTAAAACAAAAACATTAAAGATCCCATGGAAATGTAATTACAATAGAAGGTGCGCCACACAGTAGGACACCGCAGATTATAAATTAATACTCGAGTAACGCAAAATGGCGTAATAGATAATATTCAAAACATATCGCGTCATTCATCTAGACATAAAGGGCGAAAATAACAATAATTATGGCAGCAAAATATATCACGAAGAAGTACGTGACCCACAAAGGATTAAAGATACAATAACCTTGTACTCAACACAGGATAGATATGCTTCGTTGTGAGAACGGAGTCTGATAACAGTTGACATGCATTATTCAGAGTAGGAGTATTTTCATAAAAGGGAGCCCAACACTTATAACGGAAGTTACGTTCACAAATCCATAAATAACAACTCACGTATGTAGATAATAAGCATCGATGAGGCGGCAAGAGGTGGAGCAACTTTGGTGGAACTTTGGTTGCAGCAAAGTCGTAAATCTTAGAATTTAAGCGTCGCAAGTAATAGTCGCGGGAAAACGTATATCAATGAAGATGGTGATAAAGGGAATGTTTCACCCAGCATATAATTTTTACATTTTTAGCTTAAACATGATGGTGTAACTTAAAGAATAGAGGAAGAAAGCACGGTTCCTTTCCGAGATAGAACACTGGCGTTCCCGGAAGTTCTTATGTTAATTAAAAATGAGCAGAAACATAAACCGTAAGTTACAAATCTGAACCTCTTGAATACTTAGTAGATACTCTGGTGCTCTTAATTTCTAATATAAGTTGTATGTTTGTATTTAATGTAAGTTAACGAGTAGTGGAAAGTCACTGCTTTTAAGGAACAATTGAATAGTTGCATGATAGTTTTGCAATGAAGTGTTTTCATTTGTTGCTAATTAGGGCATTACCTGAAAGGGGATTACAAGATTATCTTTCACTATTTGGAAATTTGACCAATGAATTTGATAGGATTGTTATTTATTTTTTATGAACTCTTTAGTAATACCTGACCAGTTATATGTTAGAGGTATATGGGAACTTAGACTTTTCCTTCTTAAAAAAAGTGTATTTGTACTTACATCCCAAAATTACGGTTAAGAGAGGTTAAGTTTAGGTTGAATTTAGAGTTCTATTTATAAAATAGGTTAAAAAACACAATTGTAATAGGAAACCAGCTACTCCAGTAAAGAAGCAATCCGTTAGATGCTTCAAAAACACATAGGTTACTGGAAGCTGACACGAATAAGTGAACGTCCGCCTACAGTAAGCAAGGATTGTTTCACACACAAACAATTATCGCGTAATCTAGGCATGTGGACTTAAAATGAAAGTATGGTTTTGATCTAAAGGCACGGAGTTTGGGCATGGAGAGAGCCCGAACAAGGAATACTTTAAATTTGTTCAAGAAATACGAAGAACTAGTCCGGAAAGTAATTACATAAGAAAACGAACTGACGCTTTGGATTCTCTGTTAGTTAAAGTTCCATATATAATCAGGGATGTGCGAGGTGAATATTATTATTTGAAGTTTTGCATATCATTTTATTGTACTAAGACGTTAGCAGACGTATGAATTACTTAAGCTACATATTATTTATAGACGCTAGTGAGCAGAAATCGTTTTGTTTATTTATTGTTTGTATAAAAACGCCCCATAATGATTAACATTTTAAATAAGAGTAAGGAATTTTATGCGATTCAATTTCTTTTGTTAGTCAACCTTTCAGGAATATAAGCGAACGTCTGGCTAATCGTAGGTAGAAAATTAGTTTCTTTTTTTCTGTTTTCAAAAATTGACAATGAATATATCTTATTTTATTCTATATAATATGCGTTAAGTGTCGTTAACGTTTTGAGGTTTATTCACTACCAGTAAAAGGAAATCCAAAAGCTTCATGTGATTTTTTTGTTCCAATTCAAATTAAAAAAAATTAATTTAATTATTTTGAGCCAGAACAGGGAGCTTGCAACCGAAGGGGAAGTTAAAAGGTGTAAAATATCATTTATTAATAAATTTAGGAAGAAAAACCAAAGCAAAGGAGACCTATTCGGCATAATCGTCTTGCGTGTAGAAAGGAATATTGTAGGGGAGGTTTGCAGAGATAAAAAGGTGGTTTGGCGTCCCACCATTTATGATAGAAGGGAAGACCAGAAAGCCTTTCAAGTCTGTAAACTTTAATGTAATTTTGAAATTTGACCATCGCCACTTTATATTCTCTTTTTTTCAGTAGGAATCCCTCTCGCGCCATAGTAGTTAGCTGGTGCATTCTTTAAACTGTTACACCATCCAGCGCCCTTTAGTGTAGAATCAGAATAATAACGTAACGTTAACTTTGCTACTAACAACTTGCTTAAAATTGTAAGTAGATTTTCCTTAGCTTGAGTATATCACAATTCTAAATGTAACGGTTTTAATAACAAAAATATATCGAAATGGTTAATATTCTTTGACGTTGAACTACCGGAAGATCTGCCTTTTAAAATCAAAAGTATCGTTGTATATAATTCAATTCTCTTTCATAATTGAATACGGAATTTGCCTAGACTATTGTTTCTGCTGTTTCTTGTCCTTGGTTAGAATTTATCGAATATACCTTTTTATTGGGCTATATTATTGAGCTTGTGTTGTTGCTTACCACCAGCCTTACTTGAACCATATTTTGCTAATTCGATGCACAATAAAAATTGTATAACCCTTCATTATCAGCAATGTAAAAATATTAGTGTTAGATTATCCTCCACGGAAGTGAATTTTTAAGTTTCAGTATTAGCCTTTCTCATTCGTACTAACTGTCCTAGTAAATAATTATATTAGGGATTTCTTTGTAGAATTAATTTAAGGGTATTCCACATATTTTTGTAATCGAATTTCAGAAATTAGGCTTCTGTAAACCAACCTTTATGGATACGTAGAAATCGTTACTATATCGTGGAAAAACAACGTTAAATATAACTTCCCACGGTTTGTAATAAGCATATGTCTCTTTCCTGACTTATCAAGACGAGGAACGAAGTGTCGTGGTTGACAAGTTGAATAGCAACCGCCATGATCGTTCTTGTCTGGACTATCGTACTGTTAACTGGTTGTGCAGCAGTAGTGCTTTATAAATTATGTAGCGGGGAATTTACCCGTTTCATATACTTATCCCAATTTATTATCGTGCCTTATCTTGTTCATGTAACTATAGGTAATATCAGCGACTCCATTGCAAATATGGAACAGAACAGGCGTCGAGCACACCCACGCTCCGTACAATTCTAGGATAAAGCAGCAATTATTAGTTAACTAGTTTACTACTATGCATTGATTTAGAGGTAAGCGAACTATTAGTTAATGTACAGTGTAAATTGGATAGTGAATTATTTCCTTCGTTTGTAAATTTTGGTGAGGTATTGCGCCTAAAGCAAGCACGTGGTAAACTTCAGTATATTTAGTTCTGTTTAACGTATATAACAACGGCGTCATGTTGAGCACCAATGTAATATTCGTTAAACAAAGGTAAATATGCAGTAGTTAATCGCGTACTCGCATAGAAAACATACTAAGTTCACAGAATTTACTAGCAAAAGGAAAATAATTTACTCTTCAAATTCACATTGTAAATTAACTAATAGTTCGCTAAGTAAAAATCTGGTTAATCAATAATTGTTGTTGTTTAACCTCAGGATTATATGGAGAGTGGGTTTGTTCGACGCCTTTTCTGTTCCATATTTGGATTCGCGGATATTACCAACAAGCGGCTCCGTGGCGTAGTTGATATGCGAGTGACTATTATGCCCAAGATCTAGGGTTATAATCCCGACCTGGTCCGCTTGAAAAGTGTAAGTAGAGCATTTTTCAAGGAAATTCTCCCTCACTCTGACGAGAGGTACAATGGAAGCCCCGTCTGTATGTTGTCACGCACGTTAAAGATCCCTACATTGTTTGAAACAGCACGAGTTTGGCAAAATTTAAAATTTTTTAGGTAAAAAATACTCGCTTTCTGGCCGACGTACTACCTTCAAGAGGAGCATTGGAAAATCAAATGTGATATTAACTACAACATTTATAGGTGCAAGACGAGCTATAATAACAAACCAGGATGGGTATAATAATTCGAAGGGTAAACGCTCCACTACGATACGATAGTCGAGACAAGAATGCTAATCGCGGCTGCTGTTCGACTTGTCAACCACGACCTTTCTTCGTTTATCATCCTGATTGGACGAGAATGCGATATATGTTTATTACGAGCATTAGGGAGTTATTTTTAACTTTGCTTTCCCACGGTCGAGAATCGATTACTACATAACCACAAAAGATAATTTCACGAAAGCCTATTTTTAAAACACAATAACATAAATATGTGTAATACCTTTCAGTTAATTATACAAATAAAATCCAGAATATAATTATTTAACTGATTTACAAGATAAATGCGAGTTACATACGGTTTTGTATGTAATCCTACGAAATAATTTAATTATATAAACTAGAGGTAAATGTCAAAAATATCACCTGCCATCATCCAATTTTACAAATTCAAAGCCGCAGTCAAATTTATTCTGTTTAACTCAATCATAAAATTTTCTGTTCTAGTAAGTATCATGTATTATTCAACAATCCACACAACTAGTTTTCCTGTGCGTTTAAATACAACCCTTTTATATATATGCTGTGAGATTTCATGCAAGTTAAACAAGATTTTATCTATATAATTTAATTAAACGTCGGTCAAATTTTTCCTAGGTAAGTTGAACCGTGATTTTATAATTTCCCAGAAATATGGTTTTAACATAATTACGAAAAGTGTATACGTTTTATATTGAAATACATAGAATAACATGATTTGAATGCATTCAGTTGTAATTCTCCATAACCCATCCCTCAGATTTTATTAATTTACTGCATCTTGATAATTCATTAGCAAATGCACTAACTTTACGTTTAAAGCCACATTGTAACATTATCACCTGACTAATAATGAAAGAGATAAAGCCATTATACGAATAAATGTATGATTGAGAACTATAAGAGTGTATTTAAAGAATAGAAACGAACAAAAGGAATATTCGTATATAAGCCGCGCATTCTAGAACAATATTGGAAGCATGTGAACAGATATAAATGCCGTCACTTATGGTGGTGCATAGTTAGTTTAGTCGGAGTCCTAATCAACGAGCAATATGAAATAAACTACTTGATGCAGTTGTTAAAAAGAATATTAGGGTTAGTATAAATAAATTAATAGTGCATCCACGTGCGTAGTTTAACTTCGAGTGGAACAATGAACAATTACGAGACTTCCTACACGAAGAGCTTTATAGCAGTATTAACGCAATTGTTATTGACATAAATAACTCTTTCTATTAAAATTTTTGCCTTAAAACTGAATGAATGAAACAAGTAAAGCAAGCATAATTCCAACTAATCTAAACGTAGTTTAATACACCGAGTGTCTTTAATAAAAGTTCTAGCATTTACTATAAATAAGAATTACGTCTTAATTAACAAAAATGGTGCTTATTTCTCTCATTATATATATATATATATATATATATATATATGAGAGTTACAAGCGGAAGCGCAAATTGCGCGTATCTAATTAATCACCCTGTATGATATAAGCATATTGTAAATACACAGCAAGTAACATAAGTTGAATATGTAAAAATAATTAATAGTAAGATACCGTAAAACGCATTTAAATGCGAATGCAAATCGATACTTTTTTGATAACATTTGCTGTAAATAGCGTAGAATAGTACAGCTTTACGCATTTAACTTATGAAACTACAATTAACGCGTATTTTAAACCTCAATTTTCATATTAAATTTGTGTACTGAAACACGATTTGATGTTAAAAGCAAATATATCTATAAAACGCAACCCCTTTTGCATTAAAAAGCAATTAAAGTTTAAATTAATTACTCCGTGATTATAGCGATTTATCCAAATAAAGAATTTTTTAAAATATAAAAGTATGAGTCATTGGGATTTAGAACTACGTAAATTGCTCGGTAATAAATAATCGTTTATACCAAAAAGCGACAAAACACGAAAAACCCACAAAAATGCAAGAAGTTGATCATTAGTATGCGACGTCACAATAATGGTATATGTGTAAAACATAGGCAAACAGAACACGTCACTGATAACTAAAACAATATTACGTAGAATAAATGTCGCGATTTTAGACGCTAATTGGTTCTTCCGAGAACCCTGTATCATAATGTTCCACATTTTTCTAGTAGCTGCTAGATATAGATAATTTAGTGTATATAAAGAATATTTTTATCCATTCATGGATTTATTGATTAGAACCCAATTCATTCGATTCTGAAGTTTAAGGCGCGAGCTGTTGCTATGCGAAGATAGTATTCGCAGTATGTAGTAAACATACAGCAGTTTAATAATTACAATGCTACGATTAATATAGAAGTGATGTTTTTAAACGCAAATTACATACAAAAATGGATTTATTATTTACAATGAACAAAATTCTTCAATATAAAGCTATTTTAAAAATTTTATTAAATAATCGAGAGGAAGATTTAACGAAAGATGTACTTTGGTAATTGCTGTTTGAAATGAGGATTTTGATCGATAAATCTTGTGAGCTAATTTGACGTCAATTTAAAATAAAAAAATTTCGTTACGAGGAACATTCTTGTGGATTTTGCAAGTATTATTTTTAGATTTTTTTAACTGGTATTAGAATATTTGTATCTAGTTCAAGATAGTCCTAATAATTTTTTGTGTAAAGGATTTTTTTTGCATGAGAAATTTGTGTTCAGAGTTCGAAATACTCTGACCTCTTTTATAGTGTCAAGGATTTTTTGGTCAAAACAAATCTTACAGGCGTGAAAATAATTATAATCAGGTAAGCCATCCTCTAAAGAATAAGTTTAATTCTGCAGATTTAAAATAAGGTATGAAACAATTGGTTTTTTTTATATAACAATAACTTCTTAGAAATTATTTTATGTTTGAAGAAAACAATGTTGTAAATGCTTTTGTATGAGCCAAAATAACTTCATACTGTATAAATGCTTTGTAATATTGCTGTGTTTGATTTCATTTTGAAAACTCCGTCAATTCCGTTGAGTTAGCCAGGCAAAATTAAAAAGGAAGGTAAGTGGACTATTTCAAGTGTTACAAATTGCTGTATCTGTATCACAGCACTCTTTTAGTAACGCCACAAAGCGGGGCGTTGTTATGGCACTCTTTTTGCGGCACCTGAACGTGCGTCCATTTCATATAACCCGGAGTAGAAACACCCACAGCGTTAGTACAGTACATATAAAAGACAACTACCCACTACGACAATTTTGAACTCAAACGATTACCCCATAGAAGTATCATTAAGAAAACCAATAGACGTAGAAGTAGTGAACTTTAGCGAGATGGAAATCAACGAAGACTCAGAAAGCAACTCCAACCCTACAGAACACGATAGAATGTTAAAAGAAAACATAATTAACATTCGCTTTAATGATGATATTAATACCGAAGAGGAGAGAGCAATTAAAGGCTTATGTTTCGAATACCGAGATATATTCCATTGTGAAGGGATACCTTTAACTTTCACCAACACTGCCAAACATAATATTGAGCTAAAAGACGATAAACCAATTTTTTACCAAAGCATATAGACTACCTCAAGCAAATCAAGAAAAAGCAGATAAACAGGTAGCAGACCTATTGAAGCAAGATATCATTCAACATTCGAATTCGCCATAGAGCAGTTCCGTATTAATTGTACCGAAGAAATTAGATGCCTCAGGCAAACGCAAATATCGAATGGTCAGCGATTACAGAAAACTCAACGAGAAGACTGTAGATGATGATTACCCACTACCCAATATTACAGAAATTTTAGACAAACAAGGAAAGTGTCAATATTTTTCGACATTAGACCTCGCCTCAGGATACCACCAAGTGGTAATGGAAGAGAAAGACACAACTAAAACAGCATTCAGTACACCTAGAGGACACTATGAATACAAACGCATGCCGTTTGGATTAAAGAACGCACCCGCCACTTTTCAGAGAGTTATGGACAACATTTTAGGGATACCCACCGAAAACTGTCTTGTGTACCTGGACGACATAATCGTATATTCAACATCACTAAATGAACATATCGAAAGACTAAGAGAAATTTTCGAACGTATATGAAAACCCACAATAAAATTCAATTGGACAAAAGCGAATTGTTACAAAAGGAAGTAGCATATTTAGGGCACCTAATAACTCCGCAAGGTGTTATGCCAAACCCAAACAAAACAAATGTCGTATTAAATTACCCCTTACCGAAACCGAATAAAGAAATAAAAGCGGATATTACCAAAAATTCATCAAAGGTTACGCGCAAATAACCAAACCATTAACAAATTGTTTAAAGAAAGGTAATAAGATCGAACACACACCGGAATTTATTAAATTAGTAGACAAAACTAAATGCATCCTTACGAATCACCCATTATTAGAATACCCTGACTATTCAACACCATTTATACTAACAACCGACGCATCTAACGTTGCTTTAGGCGCAGTATTGAGCCAAGGAAAAGTTTGTAACGATAAACCAATCAGTTTCACATTAAGAACACTAAATGAAACGGAACAAAAATATGGCACCATTGAGAAAGAACTATTAGCCATAATTTGGGCAACAAAATATTTACAAAAATTTTAAGCCATATTTTTATGGAAGAACATTTTGCATATACACCGACCATAGACCTTTAGTATGGTTATGTAAACTCAAAAACCAAATTCAAAATTACAGAGATGGAGGATTAGATTAGAAGATTATGGCTATGAGATCATATACAAAAACGGAATGTATAACAATAATGCGGACGCATTAAGCAGAATACAACTCAACGCCATAGAGACAGAGTCAGTTGTAGGTAACGTTGACGAAACAGAGATACGAGAAGACCCAGAAGAAATAGACACAATCCATTCAACACAAAACGAAGAACCAAAAACTGCAATAAAAATTTTAAACGAAGCAATAGATACAAAACTAAACCAATTTATAGTTACCGAAGTTTCAACCAACCGCGACATTGTAAAATATTCAAAAACAAACAATCGGATAATATATCAAATCCAAATAACGAAGGATGACAAGGAGCAAATAATTAAAATTCTAAAAGAGTATATCCCGGAGAAAAAACGTTTTTACTTTTATATCACCACAGAACATTTGTATAAAAGATTTTCCGAATTACATATTAGATTATTTAATAATTCACGACCACAGATTATCAGATGCACACGAGAATTAGTAACGTTAGATGATCCAGACAAAATAAACGATGTAATTCGAAACCAACACGAAGATAAAACAAACTATCGTGAAATAAACGAAACTTTGAAACAACTCAAAAGGAGATACTATTTTAAAGACATGAAGGAATTAACCACGGATTTAATTAATCAAGGTGAATTATGTGACAAGGCAAAATACGATAGGTCACCATCGAAAATACCCTTAATGTTAACTAAAACACCCGACAAACCTTTTCAAAAATTACATGCAGACACTTTGGTAGTAGAAGCTCAAAACTTTTTATCGATTGTAGTCGCATTCACTAAAGTAGGCCAAGCGATACCCATCACTTCAAAAAACAGTATTGATGTAACCCAATGACTTTTACAATACTTTACATTTTATGGTACACCCGCATCAATAACTTTAGACAATGGAAGCGAATTTAGGAACGAAACCATATAACCTATCCTAGAACTCCGTAAAATCAATATTCGTTTCATAACAGAAATGGATTAATCGAAAAATTATATTTAACACTATTAGAACAAATTAGACCATTAAGATTAAAGAACATATCACTAATTTAATGTCATACGCCCTAATTGCTTACAACAACACAATTCATTCTTCAACTAACTTTACACCCCTCGAATTAACATTAGGATACTCAGATTCCCGCAACCCTTACGATATACACTATAATAAAGAAGTATATCAACAGCACGCCAAAGACCACAAGGAAAAATTAAAAATTACTTATAATACTATCAAAAATAAATTAGACAACGATAAAGAACGTATCACAAAAACCCACAATGAGAACGCTAATATAAATAGATTTTCAGTAGGACAAGCCGTGTGTGAAAGGAATTTTAAAAGCAAGAGACACAAAACGGCCCCCAGAAATTTAGGTCCGTTTAAAATCAAAAAGATTTCAGACAAATATAGCCGTAGTAGAGAACGGAAGAACAATAAAAAACATACATCTGAAGAAGTTTGAGACACCCTATAATTTCAGATGGATCCTTGCCGTCAACCTCTACCTAGGTATAACGGACGACAACGACATAATAGTGGAATATATAAAAACCAACCCCGGTGTATTACCAGTGAAATTTGTAAGTATGCAAAACACAGCAGACTATTGGACTTTTGCAAAGACATTTGATTTAACTGAATTAAAAGAATTTTATATAATTAGAGACAATTACGACAACGCAATACAATGATTAATTGACAATCAGAACGACATAAAACTATTGTTTAAAACCAAATATTTTTAACTCAATCAACCAGAGCAAAACTTCACGATACATTAAGAAACTTAGTAAAGAATCAAGACAGTATAACAAACAGAATACTAGCTCTTGAAAGCAACATGCAGACCACAATGTTAGGAATGCCAGATTTAATAAGATGTATCACGATATTTAATCAAATTATGTTGACCCTTACTGTAATTCAACAAATTTTAGCTAGATAAAAAAAGCTGTAACATTTGCTAAATTAAATACGTTATATGCTAGTATTATCGAACAGATGGATTTATTTAATGAATTATTAGGAATCAAATCACTTATAACTCATAGTTTTAGCGAAATTTTAAACACAAAATCACCCCAGTTGTGATTGTAGTTCCTATTTATTACGAGTATTCTTCTGGTGCGTCTAATTATTAATTGATTTTATAAAACTTTCCTAAAGTAACAGAACCCATTCTAGATTTTTTTTAAATACGCCAACAGAATTCTTTCATTTTGTATATTTACAAAACTACAACGTAGAACCCATAGTGTGAATTCGGATATTTGAATACAAATGAATGTAGTATGCTAAGTCAGTCATAAACAATTCCGTAACCAGGGTAAATGGGACCCTGTAAAACCCAAGTTATTAACCATTTGCCGCTTCTTTCTGCTACTTTGTAGATAGTCAAGCGTATAAACACAGATTTCATGGCGTATTTAAACACCCTAAATCACAGGATACGCCCTCGACGTAATAGGGGACGTTTCATGCTAATATATCTACAAAATCCGTAAGACTAATGTATGCAAAGAGTTTCCGATTGGTAATTAACTGAAAGAGAGATACAATTAAACTGTCAAATTAATATTGAATCATAAATAGGAATACAGCGAGTATATTCAAAATGTTTAGATTAGCTCGAAATCTAAAATAATCCCACAACACACTAATAAATTAGTGCTGTATTGTTTGAAATTTTAACAATTGGATATCGATTTGAAAGGATCAGAATTATGTCCATGAACTTGGAAGAATTTTGCTATGTATCGCTTTAATGCCCAAAGTCTAAAACTGAAAACATTGAATTTATAGTTGAAAACAGAAAAGAAGTATACCTTGGAGGTATACAAGATAACCTGGCGTTAAATATCCAGGCAGGCGTGGCGGCTCCGTGGCGTAGTAGTATGCATGTGACTATTACGCTCAAGTTCCGGGTTCTAGTCCCGGATTCGGAAGAGAGGTAAAATGGAGGCCCGGGTGTGAGTGTTGTCATGCACGGTAAAGATTCCTACTTGCTTGGAACAGCAAGGATTCGCCAAAATTCAAAATTTTTCAGGTAAAAGAACTCACTTTCTGGCCAATGTAGTACCTTCGGGTGGAGTATTGGAAAATCACATGTAAGGGTAAATATCCAAGCGCCCACAAATAAATAAACTCGCAAAGTTACTTTATGTAATCGGGTAAAATCAAGTTCAAGTTACACTGTATAAATACATTTCTAACTTGTAACTCGGTGTGTCGAAGTTTAATAAAAATAGAAAGCTAAATACGGAAGAGATCAAGAATGTACTGCTTTTACTATTGGCACTAGCCTATAGTAATTTACGGTGCAACGGGCTGTGCAATGCTCATGCTACTTTCGAGAGTTTAATGAAAAACATTTTGCTCTGGTTGTCGTAGCGCACGTGCCTTGTACACTAGGATGGCCTGTTCGCGATTGGGAAATTGTTTGGGAATCACTTCGGAATTTTAGAAGAAGTGTTTCGAATACTAGGGGAAACAAATTTGAAGCTGGGTTCAAAGAAGTGTCATCTGCTAGGGGAATAGGATAAAATACCTAGGGCACGTAGTTTCACGCAACAGGGGCAGGCCAGAAAACGTTAAAGTGGTACAAAAATTTCCGACGCCAAAAGACAAACTCCCGTTACGCAGCTTTCTGGGGTTGTGCAATTAAATAGAACATTCGTTTTCAGGTTTGCTAATATTGCCAAGCCATTGACAAATATAACTGAGAAAGGACGTGATTACATTTAGAATGAAGACTGCCAAAATGCGTTCCAACAGCTCAGACATTTATTGACAACCGCACCGATCTTAAGTTACGATGGGCTTAAAGGCAAATTCATCTTATATACGGACGCAAGCAATGTGGCTATCCGAAGTATACTATCCCAGATGGAAGACGGGTCAGAAAGGATCATGAGTTACCTTCTTGAGGCGATCTTGAAAGTGGAACAAAATTATTGTGTTACTAGAAAGGAACTGTTGGCTGCGGTAAAACTGTAGAACACGTTCATAGCTACCTATACGATTTAAAAGCTGCAGGAGTGTGACTTCAACACAAAACATCGTGCTGGTATGTCATCATAAAGCGGATGCGTTATCGAAACGACCTTGCCCCGAAGATTGTAGTCGTTGTTCGCGGTTAGAAACGAAGTGCTATCTACTTGGTCGGATTAACGTGATTAGAGACGATTGGCAGCCTCTACAGTTGCGAATCAAACAGCAAATGACAATGATCTTTATTCTGGATTGGAAATCCAGTACAGTACCTAC
The DNA here is from genome assembly GCA_036346225.1 of Platerodrilus igneus. Classification (NCBI taxonomy): domain Eukaryota; kingdom Metazoa; phylum Arthropoda; class Insecta; order Coleoptera; family Lycidae; genus Platerodrilus; species Platerodrilus igneus. The sequence goes on along the minus strand of JARFIW010000202.1, from coordinate 338,989 downwards.
ATCTTGGCAGGATATTAGTCAGTTGGGCAGTATCCTGAAATCGTTCTGCACAAAATGGAGTTACTTGAAGGTGGAGAATTGCACAATTTAAAAACCGGAAGGGTCCAATGAGGCAATACAAAGTGTGAAACCTTATCTTAAAGGAATGGCACTCGCTGTTGCCGTTTCATTCCCTGAGACATACTCTAGGAATTATACATATTGTGATCACTGACCATTTTGCGAAATGAATCGAAGCGTATGCCATATTAAACCAAGAAACTGCAACCGTTGCTGACGTATTAGTGAAGTAACTATTCCACCGTTTTCAAATTTCTACGTAATTGCAAACCGATCAGAGAAGAAGTTTTGAGTCAGCGTTTTTCTAAGAAGTTTGCTGGTAGCCGTGAATGAGAAATATACAAACACCACCATTACACCCACACTAAGATGATGTAAACGTGCGCATAAGCTGTACCTTGGGCAAGTACCTTTCCCAGGTGGTCTTCCAAGATCAGAGAGCTGTGACCAATATCTACATATATTTTTAATGGCCCATCGAACTGAACACGCGTCTACATGTACTATGCTGGTATGTCTACCAGGCGAACTGGAGCTTAGATGCGGTCCCGTAAAAGATATTGCGTGCGAGAGCTACGTCGGAAAAGCTCAAGCGCAAAATGCTTGATATCCACGTGACGTTGAAAATGGTATCGAGCTCGCAAGCGACCGAATGAAGATCAGATATGATACCAAAAAGCAAGATTCTAATTTTAAAAAGGACGCCTGAGTATGGCTATACAATCCTAGACGAAGGCGTGGACCGTCGTCCAAGTTACAAAGACATTAAGAAGGTTCATACAACTACGTGGTATATCGGATTCGTAATCTTCTAAACAGCAGGCAAATAGTGGTGCACATTAACCGACCATAACCCTATGATGATAATGACGCCGGTAATGCAGAAAAACGACAAATTGTGAGAGGAACAAACAGTTACGCTCGTGGCGATAAACAAAAGTGTGGAACAAACTATGATTAGTTCATATTTCTGCGCAGCAGGACAGAAAAAGCGAGATTTGGGGTCACGGAAAAGATTTAAGATAAACTTTTTGATGTGCCACAGGAATATTTCCTTGAACACTCCGTAGCGGCGGATCTTGATGTGTCCCGAGGACTTGCTTGCGTGTTTAAAAATAAATTTGGTGGTTTGCGTAAACTTCCCTAACAACAACCAGGGGTTAGAAGAGCTATACGGTTAAACAAATGTCATCGTGGCGTTTACCTCTTGGTGACTAAGCAATTTTGGTATTTTCAATTATCAGAATTTGTGGAGCGCCTTATTGGAGCTAAAAGGCCAGATGATTAAATTTAGAGACAAGAAGTTGGTCATATCTAGAATCAGTTGTGGGCTCGACTGGGTCGTACGAAGTATGCGAGAGGTTACTGTTCCAGAAAGTCGAGGTTCAGATGTTGGTGTGTGCTTGCAATCCAAAAGGTATGGCTTCTGCTATAGAAAGTGTTGATAGCGACTTCCATCAATATAGAAATTACAGATATGGTTCTGATTGTCCTTACCTCCACAGGGACTTTCATCTTATAAAGTAATTTAGGACGAAGTAGCTATAAGAGCGACGGCAGTCTAAAGGAGCATACACATGTGCAGTTCAAGACTGATTTCTTTTATTAAGACTCACTGCTCAGAATTTCTCCGTTGCATCCTCCTATGACCCAACTATAAAATTATACATTAGAAGAGCTTCGTGAAGCATTGCCCTAAACGTTTTACAAAATATTTTGATTTAATTCCCCATTTTAGTGAGTTTCAAAACGGTAATAGTTTTCGTCAGAATTGCAAGAGAATGACAGAACACTCAAAATTTAGATAATATCTCCAAATGCATTATTAATGCGTTGATTTATTGATAGAATAGAAGAACAACCCTACCGCTAAACTACCACTTGAAATCCTGCTAGCAATTAAAAACCGATAAAAACAATCAAACACATCTAGGATTATACCAACGGTTATATACGCGGTAGAACGCCACACCACATTTGCACCCGCATTCGCACTCGTATACTCGCCCACATCTGCACCTGCATACGCACCACCCATCCACACAAACATCTACATCCATATCCGTATTTATAACTATATCAGCACCGACACCCACCAATATCCTACTCCACATCCGCACCCGAATCCACAAGTCATACGCACACAAAGTTTTATACATGATTGCATACATGTATGTCTGCACTCAAGGAATCGTGTACGCACGCACGCACTCACCCACGCACGCAGCATGTATGCACACACGAGCCTTACCAGCTCTAAAATTCTAAAATATTGCATGTCTTTGGCCTTTTAATGTGTTTATTATGTAACGCGTTCGCGTTACTTCATATATAAACTAGATAGGAAAAAAATTTTAAACGGATAAAATAAATGCGGATGCATCCTGTATATTTAGATTTTGTGAATAATTAATATTAATTAAGCATGACAGTTCAATAACTTTTAATTCCTCTAACGGGACTTTAGGCAGGAAACTTAAACTATTTAGTGGTAATTATTTCTTTTATAGTATATAGTTGAAAACAAATCAGGTTAATGACTTATTTAAAATCCGCGAAAAAAGCAGATTTCAATGTTACGAATTACAAATCAGAACACAGAAATGGAAAAATGCGTAATTACCATAGATATAATTTTTGTATCAAAGCATACTTTATTGATTAAAATAAATAGCAGTAGTATTGCCCATATTCATGTTGTCATATAATCGCCTCGTATTTAGAAAAGAAACCTTTTTTTAATACCTGGCATTAGAAATGATTAAATTTTAAGTTATATAAAAAAAAATGTCGTCACAGCTAAATTATAACACGATAAAACAAAAGTTACTTTGTTATAATATAATTAAATCACAAAATATAGCCGTCGACCTAAGTGATATTCATGAAAATAATACTACAAGCATAATAGTATATAATATAGAGTTAAATTCTTACAATGTAACCACTGCAAAGAACATCATATGATAGCAGGAACACGTGATAGTAGTATCAGGAAAGAAAGGAAAACACGCGCTTCTCACGTGATTGAGTGTAAGCAAGGAGTAATGACCGTGATATAATAACATACTTCTCAAAGCCATAGAAAGTGGGAAGCATGAAAGCTGGACAGCTGACGAAAACAGAAAATTAATTAATCGTGAACAGATAACAAGAACAAATGTCAGGGTTTTCGTTGAAGAGAAAGTTCAAGAAGCCTACTAGTTTATGAGATTAACGAACTAAATGTAAATGTGGTAATGTCGGGATAAAATCGAAAACGGCCTGACAACCAAAGAACGAATTTGAAAAGATTGATTCCAAAAAACATAGTTGGAAGTCAATAACCCATCGCATAGTGGAGATATTTATACGTATAGACAAGACATTCAAGCTGTTTTATTAACCATTTATATTTAAATTTTTTTGTGATGTTTATGAATTAAGCGGCGTGAGATAGAGATTGGTGAAATTAGGAAACGTCTGTTCGAATTGTTAGTATAAGTTTATGTTATTGTGAAAACGAATCGAAATTTAAATAGAACATTTGGCAGTTTAATAAAATAATTGTAGTTTGGTATTGTAATATTATTATTGATCGAAAATGAGTTCATTTTAGGAAACATGTGTAAATTTGTGTTAGCAAAAATTTGTCTGTACCTGTTTGCAAGGATACTGATAGCACTATTGTATTAAAGTAAACCTGGGTAACACAGTGAGAAGGTAGTGTTTGTTTTCTTTGTTTAGAAAATAGCTTAGGTTGGTTGTAGAAAGAACTCCATTCCACCAACAGGCCGAAATAATTAGTATCAACTAGAAATGCTCCTCTTTCGGAAGATCATACCCTAGACAGGACGACTTAGCGCTCATTAATTAATACAGTACCAAAAAGCCGTTCAGAGCAAGTGCTTATGGTAACATAGCTTGATCATTTTAACTTCCTCATTACACTTTTTTTAATAATAATAATAATATTAAGCATCCATTTATAAACTGTTCCTGGATAAAGTATCCGTACTGGTTAGAAAAATATATACAATTTAAATAAAATACATGTAAGCAAATAAACAGTGATAATTTCGAAATGAAAGTTTTTGTTTAAAAATGATAGGTTATCATGGTGTGTGGAGGTCTCCTGTTGTAACTGGTTTTCAATGAGGCAAGTTCCCCTTTCGTCACAGTGCCTGGATGCTTGTAAGCCATGGTGCTGTGCACAGTGTGGAGTATGGGATGTGGGGTAGGTTATGTATTGGAGTGTTTATGTGTTTATTGGGGGGTTTTGTGTTTAGGATGTCGGTGAGGAATTTGTTTAGTAGTTCAGAATTGTGCGTGATGAGTTGTGTTATGCTAGGTAGTGGAGTGTAGGGATCTAGATTTAGTGCGGATTTAAAGTTTGAGCGAGAGATGCATAGCAGTGAACATGTGTAGATTAGATGGTAAAGAGTCTCAGGTGTGAAGCTGTTGCAAGGACAATATGGGGTTGGGCTGATGTTGAAGGAGTGAAATTATGATCGAAATTTGCCGTGAGAGGTTAAAAATTGTATCGTTTGAGGGCTGGAGCGGGATACGTGTTATGGCATTCCTAGTAGTTCGGGAAGCAGGTATATGTATCTGCCGGATAGGAATGTGAACCACAGTTGTTGCCAGGAAATGGTTTAACGCGAAATGAATGCGGATTTTAATGTTGGACTTAGGCAGTGTTCTGTAGTCGTCAGGAGTTAGGCTGGTATCGTGGAGCTGGATTGGAAGGCTGCGTTTCAGGTTGGATTTGTAGAGCTGCGTTGAGTTGTAATTCTACGGCAGGGATTTGAAGAATGGTATATAGGGTTAGTGTGGATGCGGTTCTGTATGCGCGGGATGTATATAGCAGGAAGGGGCGGATTATTCTGTTTAGTTCCGTTCTAGAAAAAGATGGGGTTAATGTCAAACAGGTATTGGATGCGTACTATATGATAGGAATTATAAATTGAAAAAGAATCAGGCGTCAAGTGTGTGTAGATAGATGTATTGAAGTTGGGAGTGATTAGTAGAGGTTCTTTAGTATGATAGTATGATCTGTGTCTTTGTTCTTAGTTTGGTTAGGTGCGTGAGTGTGTGTGTGTGTGTGTGTGTGAGTGTGTGTGTGTCTGTGTGTGTGTGTATGTAGCTGGGTGTCTATGTACAGTCCTAAGCATCGTACGCAAGAAGAGAACCTAAGCGGGGTGTTTAGGATCTTGATCTTTAGAGGACGTTGTGGGTTTTTGAAACCTTTCAGGAGGAGGAGTCTTAATTTGGTTAGGGATAATGGTTGCTTATTTAAGACGGACCAGGATTCTATTTGGGATGTCAGTGTTAGAGCTGTTGGTTCAATGGAGGATCTGGAGTTACCGTGGATAAGGAATGTGACATCATCTGCGTATGCGAGGGTTGTGACGTTAGGTATGTTCTGTAAAAGTAAGGGCTTAATGGCTATATTCCAGAAGGCGAGGGATAAACAGGAGCCTTAGGGGCATCCTTGAGAAAGTAATTTGGTTATACGGTAATAATTTGAGGTTAGGGATGCTGTTTTTGAGGTTAGGAATGAGTTAATTATTTTGCATAGGTTAGAAGGAAAGTGGGATAGTCTTTGTTGATTTAACAGGTTAGGCCACCAGACAGTTCTCAAAATTCACATTTCAAATCACATAAAAAAGATGTGTGTTACTGGTTGAAACCACAGCAACCACCTTCTACATAATTGTCCATACTCCCGGCTTTAAACTTTTATGAACGTAGAATATATAATAACATCCAAATGAAAAAATTGAACGAAATAGTCAATACAAACTAATTTATCGCTAAAAAATTATCTAACTAAGATTGTTGGGATTCACTATCACGACTAGCACAAGGTAGTGGACACATTCTAGTAATTCTACGTTTTAAAAATCCAGTTGGCGTCTTAATAGCCAACACACACAATATTGTCCTTACCCGGGTGGATTTTGATTTGACTATTCGTCCCATCATCCACTTCTTAGGTGGCGAATTTTTATCTTCAATGAGTATAAATGTACCTTCTTGAAGATTGTCAATACTACATTTCTACTTATACCGCTCCTGTAAATGCGACAAATAAAATTGAGATCATCTGGTCCAAAAGTTTTGATTTAACTTGTGAATTAACTGAAAAATGGTAAGCTGATTCAGTTTTACATGTATATCATAAAGCGGATCAGGTAGGCTAGTCATAGTTCTTCCAATTAAAAAGTGAGAAGGTGTTAAAGATTCAAAATCATTTGAATCATTTGACATGACATATAAAGGTCGCGAATTGAGCGTTGCCTCAATCTGTACGAGAAAAGTGACGAACTCGCATATGTCAGAATAGTATCCCCAATTACACGATGCAAATGAAATTTTACTCGCTTAACATTACTTTCCCATAATCCCCCAAAATTTGGTATGTTTGGTGGAATAAAATGCCACTCTATACCATGGTGTGCACAAGCAGTAATCAATTCATCCTGAGCATTATTTAACAGTTCAAATAATGTCTGTATTTCTTATGAAGCTCCCACAAAGTTGGATACGTTATCTGAGTACAAATTTGATGGCTTGCCGCGACGTGCTGCAAATCGCCTCAATGTTGCTAAAAATACTTCTGTCATCAAACTAATGACAAGCTCTATGTGCACCACTTTTGTTGTAAAGCAAATAAATAGACAAATATATGCTTTATAATTTTTTGAACCGCGTCCTTTTCGATCTTTCAACAAAAATGAAGTTGGATAATCCAATCCAGTTATTGTAAACGGACTAGACACCTAGATATGCGCTTCTGGCAAGTCTGCCACAATAAGATTAATTGAAGTAGGTTTAAATCGAAAACATCTTATACAGTTTCTAACCACTGCTTTGGCAGTAGGCATACCCGAGGTGGGCTAATAATTTTGGCGCACACTATATAATAATAGTTGAGGACCAGCATGTTGCAACTGAATGTACTAGTACTCACATATCAACCGAGTCAGGGGATGTTTTCCATCCAATAGAAGCGGATGCTTTCTGTCATATTCCAAAGTGGAATTTTTCAAACGTTCCCCGATACGTAGTAGATTATCAGTGTCTACAAAGGGTGCCAAGGCAGACAATATACTTTTCTGTTAAAACCCATTTTCAGTTTTTAAAAGATTTATTTCATAAGAAAATGAGTCAGTTTGTGCCAATTGCACCAACTTAAGCCTGCTTTTGTTCAATTCACTTACCGTTAATGGACCAAATTGTCTGACACTATTTTTGATATTTGAAACATATCGACAACAGTAGGCTAAAACTCTAATCAACTTTAAAAATTGAGAAAATCTAGAAAATAACTGTAAAGGCTCCTTTTTAGTTACTGTCAAAGTCTTAGCTTCACGCTTTACTTCTGGTATTTTACCTAAATCAATGGTTTTAAGAAAACTTGACCACTTGTAATCACATTTTAAAAACGAAGGACCATGCCACCAAAGTTGGCATTTTACAAGTGTATCTGGATATAATCCTCGAGAAGCTACATCGGCAGGATTCTGCTTTGTGGCTACATAATTCCATTTTCTGATATCTGTAACGTGAATGAATGAATGAATCTCTGTAACTCTTTTTGCTACAAATAGTTGCAAATTGCTTAGACATGTTTTGATCCAATTGAGCATAATTTGAGAATCGCCCCACAATGTTGTAGTCTTTGGAATGGTTATAGCTTTCAAAGGTGCAACCATTGTTTTTGCACATAATAATTGAACATGACTGTCACTATTTGAATCGACGGTGCGCATATAAATTGTAGCGCTATATGCATCCTTAGAGGAATCGGAACAACTATGAAGTTTGTTTAAACAAACATCTCTGTACATAACAAATCTTGGAATCCGTAGATCATTCAAACTACTCAAACACGATTTGAAAGTCTCCCACTTTGATCTCAAACTTATATAGGTACCTCCATGTCTCAATCAAGTCTCAAAGTTCATAAAAACTGAATCATTAATTTTGCCATAAGAGTACAAGGGCAAATTAATCCCAGTGGATCATAAATTTTTGCAATTGTCAAAGAATAACTCTCTTAGTAATACACAAATCTGCCTTCTCACGATGAACTTCATGGGACAAAACATCTGGTTTGCTGCACCATTGAACTCCTAAAGTTTTAATACTGTCCTCGTTGCATAAGCGTATAACACTCAAAGAATCTGAATCATCATGAAAAACATCTAAAATAACTGAACTATTTGAAGCCCACTTTCTCAAATGAAAAGAAGCAGATTCCAGAATAGCATAAATGTCTTTACAGACTGAAATCGCTTGAGATTCATTAAAAAAGCTAGAAATTAGGTCATCTACATAGAAATCTTTATCAATTACATCAGAAGCTATAGGAAAAGGTGCCTTGTCTTCTAGTACCAGTTGTTTTATACGTCTAATTGCAAGATAATGTGCACTAGAAGTTCCATATGTTACCGTATTTAACGTAAACATAGACAGTGCTTTAGAAGAATCGGCTCTCCAAACAATCCTTTGTAACTATCTATCATCAGGATATACCAAAATCTGACGGTACATTTTGACAATATCTGAAACAATCACTACAAAACTTGACAGTTCTCAAAATTTACATTTCAAATCATATAAAAAAGATGTATGTTACTGGTTGAAACCATAGCAACCACATCAAAAATGAATGCGCACATGGACATACTGATATTTATCTTCTAAATAATTGTCCAATATCCTTAGTAAAGTTCGAATCTCGTTTGGTCAATAAAAAATATTTGGTGCTATTTGTCGAAATCTTAGATTTGGTATAAATTTTACAATGTGTAAATATATTTAATGCTGTAAAGGACTTACAGCAAGCATGCGACGATGTAGAATTAATTGTTTAAAGGTTACGTAATCCTATATTAGGAGTTATTTGTGTCAACTGTGCAGCTAGAAATTTAGAAGTCTTATATAAGCTTATATAAAATACTTCGTTAGGTTACATACGCCATAGGAATGCTATAATTACAAAGCTCCTATATATAGTACATACTCAGCTTTCATTATTGAACTTACTTAAATTTTCGCTCCAATATTGCATATTACGTAGCCAAGGATAAATCACCTTTAACATCATTTCCACGTGTTACACATAACGTGCTTTAATATAAAGCTTCCAATTTCATATTCCATTTGAGGATGCTGTACAAACTAAATAAATCAACTCAGTGAACATGAAACCAATTTTGCTCTATTTTACCTAGAAATAAAGCTATCATATTTGTCATAATTCTGACTTTTAGGTCTCTACTCAATAGTCTTGAAACTCATTTATGCGAGGATGATGCTTTAGTACGAATAATTTTGCAATAGAACTAGAACAACTTTATTTATGAATATACCTTTTACAGGAATGAAAATATGAATACTAGTTTATTTTTCTACTTAGTCATCGTTTGTTTAAGACGTAACACCAGATTTTGGACACTTCCAATCAAAGAATTTCGAACCTGTCCATTTAGCCTGCCAATAATGGTTATTTCAAGAGGTCAACATCAGAGCCGGATTTACCATAAGGCTAGAAAGACTATATATATATATATATATATATATATATATATATATATATAGCCTAGGGCTGTAAATTGTAGGGGCGGCAAATGTTGAAGTTAAAAAAAATAAAATAATAAATCTGAACAAATTAAAGTCATATAAAAAAATACAATATTTTACATACAAATACATTCATAACCTATATAGGGCGCATCAATCATACCTAGTATAGTGCAAAATTTATTGCATTACTAAGCAAGACGACGCCCGGTTGCTTGCACGTGTTACCAATTAGTATCTACCAAAAGCCAACGGGGTTCTGACCAGCAACGGAAGCAGTAGCTGGACACGACGCTCTCAGCGTCGGTATTATGCCTTTTAACTCGAGAGTTTTTAGGCTTGTTGATGTTTTTTTTTCTATGAGTTGTTGTGGTGTTTCTTATAGGTTGATCTTCTTAAATATATATGTTGATCTGGATTCCAAGAGACCTGCTCCTGGAATCCTCTTGTTTTGAAGCAGTGAGCAGTTTCCCGGATCTTCCTCTTGGTTGTCCTCCAACTACACGATATCCGGATCCTGGGTACACTGGCCTGTGGTTTTCGACCGACAGGATGGCTATTCGCCACAGGCCGCTCCATCGTCAGGTAGCTCGTCTAACAGGACTGACGGATGTGCATCCCCAACGACTTCACTTGTGTACCCATTCCTCGGCGCCCCGCATAGCTGGAGGACTCCCTCAGGTCGTCACCGTTCCGCTGCTCAGCTTTGGTCGCCCGGAGGCGGTGGTCCATGACTGTTGTTGCCTCGTCGGCGTTTGGGCAACAACTGACCAGCAACGCTCACGTAATGTTACCTCTATGAAAACAAGCAAAGCATTGAGCTAACTAGGAATGCAAGTTTGACTATATCAAAGTACACTTGCTAAACACAGTCCAAAATTCCCACTAAATTTTGTTCTACTAAAATTTGAATAATCTTTGTTCACAATCAAAAATCGACAACGCAATTCATTGGTTAAAGCTCTGATAAAAGTTTTTCAACACAGAAAAGATAGCGATCAGAAGCGTAAAAATACAAATTCGAATTTTGCAAAAGACAGTCCTAGTACTCCTCATAGTCTGGGATTCTCTCTCCACTGCAGTGCTCCTCATAGCCTGCGTCCTATCCAAACGCTACCCTATCCGCCGTCGTACCTCGAGGCCGTCATCGTAGTTCATCAATCCACAACTAAGAAACAAGTATAAACGCTAAACTCCGTTCCATACTTCGTCGTTATTGTGATTGCATCTATCAAATTCTACCACAGGGACGACCTCCCCGTAGAAGCATCAACCCCACTACGCCGCCGAAGACTTCAGAAGACAACTGAAGACCTTCTGAACCTTTTTCTTTTGTATATATTGTAAATAGTAGTTTTTAAGTGTATATAATTTCATTTCATAATTTCTTTTAACGTAACTTTGATCCATCACTAAAAACACGAAGATTACCGAAGAGATCCGAACACCACCGAAGATGTCTGGTCCTCGCCGACCAGGATATATGTCCTAATCTTTATTGTTTAAATTCACACTGGGGGGGGTCTTAAGCAACTTCCGAAGCTTACCGAAAAAAGCCGAAGACTTATACATCCCATTCAATGGTGCATACAGACATTTAATCTACGTTTAAGTTTAATTCTGGCTCCATAGCAACCATGAAGCCATCCGAAGCCGTTCTAACTGCTTAATCATTCAATTTCACTTTTATTATTATGTAAATTAGGAACTTATAATGATTCTACTTATGTTTATTAAACAATTAGTAAAAGCCACCCTACTTGCTTTACAGACGCCACCCTCATTGAACGATAACAGTAAAACCTATTTACGTAAATCTGCAACCACTGACAACGCGCACTTTAATTTAGGGGGCAGGACAACGCTACCAATAGCGAACCGCGCTTTCCAGCCACAAGGATAAAAGAAGCGCAAATTCAACCATCGTGGTACTCGTCGATCCTCATACGAGTAACATACTTGAACACCACGCCGTTGGTCGATAATCATCCCAACATTTCATCCTTCTGGTGGATAGCGATCCCAGCAGCTACACCCTTCAGTGATCTTATATCCCGGGCACACTAATTCTCACGTACAGACTAGTGTAAAGTATTGCACCAGTATCAGTAGTGGGGTAAGGCCGGTCTTAATTCAAAACGTGCTCACACGTATTTTACATATGTAAAATACACGTGCACCGTCTTGAATTCAGACCGGTCTTATATACTTTCAATGTAAAATAGTTGTGAAAACATGAATTAAGACCGGCCATGTATACTTTCAATGTAAAATACTTGTGGGCAGGTTTTGAAGTCAGACCGGCTTTATATTACTTTCAATGGAACATACTTCAAAACACACGTATGTTGAAAAATGTAAGTGCAGAGAAAAATGTGTAGCTGTTTTGAATTAGATTTTCTAGCGAGAAGTTACACGTGCACCGTTTTGAATTCAGACGGCCTTTTATACTTTCAATGTAAAATACTTGTGGGCACGTTTTGAAGTCAGACCGGCTTTATATTACTTTCAGTGGAACATACATACTTCAAAACACACACACACGTATGTTGAAAAATGTAAGTGCAGAGAAAATGTGTGTAGCTGTTTTGAATTTGGTTTTCTAGCGAGAAGTTATAAAGTATGTCAGAAGCAAAATATCACATTCAAGTTAATTGTGTTTAATTAAAGTGGATTCTGATTTATGTTTTTTACTTATGTTTAGAGGCTGCAAATACACATGGGCCGGTTTCAATTCAAAATGTGTGTTCACTCTTGTGATAGGTTGAAAAGTGGGTTGGCAAAGTACGCAGATGGTGGTAATCTGCTATATAAGGAGATTGCTCCTAATATTAATTTAATTAGTCGAAGTTTACTGCATATTTACATACCTACATATACAAACATGTATAAAATTGATATTCAGGGATTTAAATACAAGAAAAACGAGTTTGTGTGCAAAGAAATTGCGGTTTTGGGCTTGTTGTTAGGTGATGTTTGGCATCAAATTTTTAAACTGCCAGTGCAGTTTAGTTGTTTAAGTCAAGATCATATAAAACATAACGACTGGGTGACAAGGAATATTCATGGTCTTTTTTAGGATGAATCTTCAACGGCTGGAATGGTGTCATCATATATAGCGCTTTATTTGAAGCAAATTATCCGACCCGGTAAAGAAGCATTTGTGAAGAGTCTAGAAAAGAAGAAATTGATTGAAACCTATTTAATGCAAAACGTTGTAGCTGATATGCTTGCGCTAGGTTGTCCTAAGCTATCGGAGTTAAAAATCAACAATCGTTTAATATATAACATCCATTGTTGTAGACATAACAATAATAATCTGCAATGTGCAAAACAAAATACCTTTTTATTAAAAGAATCATCATCATTTTGTTTTCGACCTTACTTAAGGTCGGTTTGACGCAGCTCTAACTTCTTTTCTATTCTGTGCTAATCTAAAAAGCTCTACATACCCTTCACAACCTAAATTTCTAATAATTTGACTAATATAGTTTGGTCTAGGTCTTCCTATATCCTTCTATCTTTTTCCTATCCAGCTGGCATAGATATTAGCAACCTGATGGTTGTTAAAGAAAAGTGTTAAATTATATGTTATGGTAAAGCTTAAGCAACGAATCGCTGCCAACATGCCAGACCGCTACCTAATTGTAAGTTATGTCATGGTGACGTTTATTAAATTATATGTTATGGTAAGGCTTAAGCAACGAAACCCTACCAACATGCCAGACCGCTAACTAATTGTGAGTTATGTCCTGGTGACATTAAAAGAATGGTTTAATAATAATAAAAAACAATAGAAAGATTGTGTCTGTATTATTTATTTTAATATCATTTTACAATGTTAGCCTTATTATAACAACTTCTAGCAAACATTATTTTTATCGATCTAGCTATTGTGTACGTTAGAGAAGCCTAACCATTTTAAAAAGACCTTATTTCCACTCTTTCTTAGAACTTTTTCTACCAGGTAAATTCCTGGATGTTTAACCTTTTGCAACTCCATTTCATAAAATGCACCTTTGATTTCTTTCTGGTCTTGATCTTCTAATATATATGTTGTCGGATTGGTTACGTTTACCTTTTTAATCTTAAAAATTTCATTTGACCAGTTTGGTGTGTAACCTTTCGTAAATGCTTCCCTGTGTTTACTAATCCTCACACTGTCTTTAATGGAATATTTTGGTATTTTGGTTGCAAGTTTGATGTGGGTAAATGATGATTTAAGAATAGTTTTTTCATTTGATTTATCAACTTTTACAGGTTTGGCTCCGATAGTATTGTGAACTGTATTGTTGTATTGTTTCACAATATCGCTTAAACTTTTATCCAATTGTAAGAACCATTCAGGTTAAACAAGTGCCACATTTTTCCCTTTAAAGTTCTAATTACACGTTCAACAATGCATGGTTTCTTTGTAGAAAAAACACTATAATGGTTTATGTTATATGTCTGCATTAAGGATTGAAAGTGTTTATAATATTCTTTACCAAAATCAGACTGCAAATTCCTTGGTGGATTTTTAAGTTTATTTATAATTGTTTTAATTGTAGTAGTAACATCAATACGTCTTACTTTTAAGTGGTACAGCCCATACGTATTTGGAGAAACAATCAATAACTACTAAAATGTATTTAAATCCTTTGTTTGTTTGCGAATATGGTAGCATTTCAATCAAATCGGTCTGAAGAAGGTCATTTAAACCTTTTACTATCACTTTGCGTCTCTTGAAATTTATTCTTGCTGGTTTACGAAGTTCATTTACTATATCCTCTTTCACTTTTGATTGAGCAACTATCATAATACTTTTTTTTTCTAATCAGGATTTATTAAATACAATTAATAAATACTTCTATGTTTGTATGTTGTGGGCTCCACTTGCTTTGAAAGGAACTTTTAATATAAAATCAAGAAACATTGTGGTATTGTTTATGATAGCACCGCTGTCACGAAAGCTGATTACATCCATACGTTTAAGCAAAAATCCTTGTAACTGTGCAATTACATAACTTTTTTCGTTTATAAGAATTTCAATGTCTTGCGGGTATCTTTTAATATTCTCAATGACTGCTTCCTCATAAGTAAATTCATAATTATGTTTAATGTTGAAAATAAGGAATGTCTTGTCACCGTCGAGGAATGTACTAGAGCAAAACGTTGCTACTACCGTGTAATGCAGCACATGTAACTTGTACTCAATCAAGGTTTCAAAACCTTCATTTTTGTTTTCATATTCCTATTCACTTATACATATTTTACGGTTATGTAAGTGCCTTCCAAATTTATCAATTGTCATATCATCTAATCACTTTCGTCTCACGCGATTTTTCAATGATTGAATTTATTTCGTTGCCGTGACCTGTGTGTCCAGCAGTCTGAGATGAAACTAAAAGCTGTAATCTATCAACAAGTGCATTGTGATCATTCCAATATAAATAATCTATAGCGTTATTTGATACTTCCATTGTCATACCGTCTCCAAGACGCTTTCTATAGGGTAATGTTCTAGGTCTACGGGGTGTTTGGGGAAGTATGTTTAATGTAGATATTATATTTTTGTATTTATATGAATTATTACCCCGAATTTCTGTCGTGTCTACAATAACAGTTGTTGTGCTCAAAGTGTTTTCTGTCCTAACTGTGGTACTGCTAGTGTTTTATTTAACATCAATAAAATTATATCTGTTCTGTCCTTTTCTCTAACGTAACTGAAGTGTGCCCTGCTTGTGGTTCTTTTCGTTAGGTTGATTCACTTACAGCCAATACTTTTTCTTTTTCTACAGTTGATATTCTGACAACCCATGTTTCCTTTTCTACCGACGACTTTCTTATCACCAATAGTAACAACAAACAACTTTCTTCCATAACGCGTTCTCAGTTTCATAAATTACGACAACCACTATTCCCTCCAACCTCGCCACCTCCTAAACCGCATGCTACAACTGCTACACCCCTTGCTTTTCCTGTTTTGCAGAAAACTGTCCAAAAGAGACATTAATTAGTTTACGCGAATTCCGAACCTGAAGATATGTCGTTAAAATCCTAATGTCTTTGATCTCGTTTCGCTTTCTTGCTGGTGGCGCAAACGTCTTCAGCTCAATACCTGGTTCCCGCGCCCCCAAATTCTTATGCCGACTTTGCTCTCCTTAGGACTTGATTTCTGGAATTTAAGATTCATTTATTTACTTCCCTGTTTTGCTGGGCTTTCTTTCTTTTCTTTCACCCGTATGGGTCCGGGAATAGAATAGCCTCATGGTACGAGACACACACACACACACACTCACTCACATACACACACACACACACTCACATACTCATACATCAACACACACATACACACACGCACGCACATACTCATACATAACTACACTGAGATTCCGTTTTATTTTCTTTTGTGAGATTCTTAGCGCTTTTTTGATTTTTGTACTTGTTGCTTAGTGTTATTTTTTTGGTTTTTCTTTACTTTTTCTTCCTCGTTCTTTTTGTTCTACATTCCTCTCCTTTTTTGTTGTTCCCTGGCTTACTTTGAGGTTTGACACTTTTGGCAATTACTATTGGTTTTCTGCCTTTCTTCTTTTCCTTTACCTTTGGTTTTTGTGCAGGAAACCAATCGTTTTTTGAGGTTGAAGACTGTACTGTTTCTTTTCTGAAGAAGCATTCGTCTTTTGACGACTTCGACAGTGTTGGTGCCGTTCTAGTTTTGTCCTCGCTCATTGATATTACCTACCCAACTGTCCCTGTGCTCCTCTTCAATTTTTTTTGTTTGTCTTGTCCGGTACTTTGGTTCTTCGAGCCGAATGAAAATTCTTTTATTGCTTTTTGAGTATTTTTTTTTTGTTTTTTAAATTTTCTTAAACGAATTTTTTTTTGTTTTTTTTTGGTTAGTACTATACTGCCTGCTTCGTTTTTTTGTTTTCCTACCCCGACCTTTTAATTTTGCTGGAAAGGATTTGTTACGTTCACTTTTGACGGTAAATTAAAACACACCCTTTTTTGTTTTACGTTATTCATTCACGTAGATTCTGTTTCAATACCCACAACATCCTGTATATTTTACCTTACCACAATAGTACACTTCCTAATAATTTGTATTTAAGTCTATTTTAAAGCAAAAAACTTTTCTACAATCGGATAGTCGGTACTTTGTTTTAGGTGTCTGTCGGTTTGGTCCATATTCTTATATCGTATGATTATTTTGTAAATTACTTCAACCTAGAAACTCGAAATAAGGCATCATATTATTTGATAAAGCGCCGTGTGTCGAATCACTAATGACACATGGGTTTGATAACGCCGGCATGGAAACTAATTCATGTTTCTAAACGATTTAATATTCATTTCCGTTTCGATATACTACCGCGAGAAATTGACGTTTCCGTAAACACGAACTATACGTGCACACACTCTGTGTTGAGTACTTCATGAAGGGTCAAATCTGTGACTACATTCTTTATAACTTCTTCCGGTGGATAGGACTACCTGTTATCTTAGACCTAATTAATGAGGCAATTGCCGCTCCTTTTTATATGGCACAAATTACGTGATCCTATGCCCCGCTCCGGCCCTAAGGAGGGTGTGATAGGTCCAGCATCATCGACACATGGGCGAGTGTTTATTATTTTATTTCTTTATATGGGCTCTATAAACTGGTCAAATTAGGATATTTCAGTTTTGTTGGATGACTACACCTTGTAGTTTTAAAATAATTATCTGAATGTGAGATGATACTTACTATTGATATTTAATTTATAGTAACGATTTTATATATTTAATTTTATATTTAATATGATGATTTAGAGCTGTTGTTTTTAGAGTTGTAATTTCTTTTTCTTTTTTCGTTAATTAATAAAGGGGCTAGGTACCTAAAAACGGCAGCTCGCCATTTTAGGAATTGATTTTTATTGGTTCTTCCTGATATATGTATATTGTGATTATTAATTATTTTTGTTTTAATTTGTTTCTGGACTGGTACTACTAGCGTCGCCGTGGATCAATGTAGTAAGCATAACACTACGGATCCCAAGGTCCTGGGTTCGAATCCCGACACGGCCGACTGCTTGAAAAATGGCAGGTGAGCATTTTCACAAAAATTACGCTCTCGTTCGGATGAGAGGTTAAATGGAGGTCCTGTGCGTGATTGTTGTCACGTACGTTAAAGATTCCTACCTTGCCTGGAACGACAAGGATTCGGCAAAATTCTAAATTTCCAGGCAACAAAAAACTCGCCTCCTGGCCAATGTAGTACCTTCGGGTGGAGCATTGGAAATGTAAATGCCCGGACTGGAACTACTGTTCTTGAGTAACATGTTTTTATTTAGAGGTTTTTGTGTTTTGTTGTGAGCGACGAATGAGTGCTTAAATTTTTATTTCAGGACTTCCTTTATTTTCGTATGTGTAATACCCTGTCTACTCGCCAACTGAACCTGGGCATTCTTTCATTGTTTTGCCAGCTACGTCAATGTACGCAGCAAAGTATTATTTCAAACCGATCTTGTTAAATACGCAAGTAAGTTATTTACTCATCATTTCAATGGAAAGTAAAAATGCAAATTCACAATTCTTACAGGATAAACACAAGGCGTGAAAGCAAACAAAAACGCACATCTATAGTAATCAAAACCTACAAAAATACGATTAGTTGCTAGAGACTGCTAACAGTATTGGTAACCAATGAAAATCATTACAGTATATTCGAAACTGCCTGAAATAATTTCCAAAACGGTTCTATAAGTTAATGAAGGAATAGATTAATAATTATTTCGCCACAATCATATTGTGACTAAAACAAATTGTTGCTATTCTATTTCCTCTAGCCCTATCTCACTTTTTAAGTAGATGTATCTAACCTGGTGATCCATTGATCATCAAACAGACAATAACCACCAGTCTATCCACTATAACAATGAAGTCCATTACGAAACGCACCATTGTCGCTGGCAACATCAACTTCCAAGAGGATTCTGCTCATCAAAGATGTTCAAGTACACACCTCACCTATGTTAACAAACACTAGCTTCTACCTTCTGTACTTCAGTAGTTTCAACATGTACGTTCAGTGATGCTTGATGTATGTAAGCAGTAGCATTCAAGAGAACTCGACGCCAGTCCAGACATGTATACAATTTCTATTAGTCAACTTCTAGACACCAACTAATACAAGTACATTGCATTGCAAAGTGTACACATTACTTCTGTTAGTACAAGAACCTATACAACACAGATTTTAATACACTAAACTTCAGTCAAAGCTCTAACGATTATAATTAGTTAATGATGTTCCCTATTATATTAAAATAAACTCCTAGTATTAATTTGAGATAAACTTTATACATGCAACTAGGTGTCTATTCTTCGGCACCTTCATTACAAGTAAATTAACTGAATAAAAATAAATTAAAATCCCTTGCCAAAAAAAATATTTAAAATACTAGATACGTATTTCGACCACTATATGGTCATCATCAGTAGGATACATGCAATTAAATAATAATTAGTTGTTGTTCCAGAACACTTCAGAGGATTCTGGAACAACAACTAATTATTATTTAATTGCAGATATCCTACTGATGATGACCACATAGTGGTCGAAATACGTATCTAGTATTTTAAATATTTTTTGTGGTAAGGGATTTTTATTCTTTTTTATTCAAATAGTACCACAGTGTACCTATAAATGATTAAATTAACTGAATTGTATATTTAATTATCACTGGGATATCCATCTCTGAAAATTTCGACTTTCTTTGAGAATTCACATACTATTTGAGACTAATCACTCAGTTCGCAATTGAAATACTTAATGTTAGTTACAGCAGTTTTTTTTTATTTACAGCTTTAGTATTTGTAAAGCAACCATTACTACTTTCTTTATCAATTGTTAAAAATTAGATGTATTGATTTAAGAGATTTTACCCGTTAATGGTTTATGACATAAAATGTTTTACATTTTCTTAAAGTTGGGCAGTAATGCTGCAACTGTAACATAAAATCAACAAAAAATCAATCGCTATCAGTATAGTACCTGTTAAGAGACTAAAAACATGCATCGAAATTACAGTTATTAATCGTATCAAAAAATCCATAGTAATCAATGCTTCAAATTTGTTCTCCGTTTTCTTATAAGTACCTTAAACTAACAGCATTCCATTATACAGCAAACTGCGTTGTTAAAAATGTTTCAATTTCAACTTGTCATACTTGGTGCAAAAACTAACAACAATAATTGTGTTTTAAGCTCAAAATTTCGCTAGGGCATGATGTCCCTTAAGAAAACTGGAAGACAATAGTTAAAAATTAAAAAGAGAGCGTTCTTCTAACCTCTTTTTAATTTATATTTGAAACTGCCTGACGTCACAAGCAAATATTCGTTGTCTTCCCATATAACCAGCTATTCTTGTTATGAAAAGCTAAAAAATTCCGTCCATTTGCTTGTCTTGTTTTGAACACGTGAATTTTTAAATTAATTAATGACTCGAATTTATCCTAATAAGATTATTGTTATCTCTCTTTCCAAAGCATTACGAGTGGCGATATTGTTTACTCTTGCCATAGTTCAAAAGTTCCTTCAAACCTATATCATTATAATGGTTTCGATTACTTCATAAGTTGCTAGAAACTAGTCTACTCTGATGAAGCTCCAAAAAAGCCGAAAACGGTCAGTGGATGTTTCTTTCCCATATGAAGTAATAGAATTATGGTTTTGTTAATGGTTATGCAACTATTAGCTCGATTTGTATTTGTAAATATGCTCTTATTATTTCCATAAAGGTTTATTTACAGATACATCTTAATATTCTTTTGTTGTACACACATTTTTCAGATTGCGGACTGCAAATATCTTGTCTGTATTAATATGAATTGCTTTTAGGGAAAAAATCGGGTGACGCCACGAGTAGGTTTGTTATTTTGTTCTAACATATTTTGCTATAACATTCTGCATATCGCAATGGCAGAACATACTTGTGTAGCCATGTATAAAACTACGATTTAGTTTCGAATCAGCTTTTGTACTTCCACGTTTAGTAGTTTTGGAGTTTGCTACCTGATGGCGATATTGTTTACTTTTGCGATAGTGCAAACGTTCCTTGAAACCTATATCATTATAATAGCTTCGATTACTTCATAAGGTTGTTAGAAACTAGTTTACTCTAATGAAGCTCCAAAAAGCCGCAAAATTTAAATAATTAAAATTCATTATTCCACTTTTCTTGGTGTAATTCGTAAATTGCCTCTCTTCGTAAATTGAGACATTTTTACGGGATTTAAAGAAAACGCCCAATCTTATGAATTCTTGTAAAGAGAGAAAGTTATTTTAGTACGCAAGCTTGAACGGACAATCCTTCCACCTTGTTTACAACGGCACACAAGTGTTTACAATAAGGAGTTTTAGCGCCGGTAATTCATACACATGATACGCGCGAGTATAGCTTGAAAGTTTGTAACCCTTATCTACTAATAATAGGACCTTAAAGGACATCAACTAACTAAAGACGAATATTAGATTAAAAATTGCAATTCAGAGTGCGACAAATGAATCTTCTACCACATTAAAATGATGATTGCTTGCCCATATTCTTCTTATTCGGATATATCAAGAATAAAATGCGGGGCGGGTGTAGCTTTTCTGTCTGAAGATGCAATGAAAAACTTTAATTCGTTTGTTTGGAAGGGTACATTTTCAGAGCGCAAAAACTGTTTTGAAGATTGGTTTTATCAAATGGAAAAGTGTATATTAATGAAAGTATATTTTGAGAAGCAATGTGAATTTTTTATATAAATTTTTGGTAAATATTAGCACTGACCCTTATAGGTATCGAAAAACGCATCAAAAACATATTAGCATTTTAAATTTCTCAAGTAACGTTGCTAATCGCTTAGTTTTGCTTCTAATCTAATCTCTGCGACTGATTACAAATGAATTCATTTTCTTGCTTAACTTCCACGTTTTGACATGAATTTTGCTTTCATACACAAAACAAAACCTCTATATCCCGCAATATCAAATATTTAGCGTGATTCCCTTGTAGCATCTTTTTGTAAAGAGCAGGCTTTGCGCTCCAAAGGTATTTTATATTTTATCGTATATTTTAGGGATATTTTTAGCGTAATATAAATCCATATCTTTTGTTTTATAAAACAAGCTCCGTGTTTTTATGCTCACGCATATCTAATCAATGCTGCACACACGCAGTGACGTCGTGTATGGAAATTAATATTTAAACTCGACCCGAGCTTATTTGAAACCTCATTAAAATACAAAACGAATGGCGTGCAGTAAAGGATTTTTAATATTTATATCGTGACATGCAAATGCAGAAATTTATGACAAAAATTTTAAATTGCAAATTTTTGACTAAACTCAAAGGCAACGGGTTTAGAAATAAATAGATAAAAGGAAATTTACAAACCTAATAATAGTTGCAAATTTTCACAAATCTAAGTTATATAGCAAGAATTTTTTTAAGTGATTTTCATATTTTTATAAATGTGTTAAATAAAACTGACAAGGTAAGCTACAGAACGAAAGCCTTTGAAATAACACTTCATTGCCACAGAAATGCTACATCCAGATGAAATAAAAAATTTTCAAACTCATATAATCCAAATGTCACTGTACTACGGGGAGGGGGGACGAAAAGGCCGATTGTAGAAATATTGATATTTATGCATTCTCAAAACGGAGCAGAAATAAATACAAAGGTATTACTCTATTAAAAATATAAAATTAGTTTTAACTTCATTCGTAAAGTAATGCACGAACCTCATTTCTCGATCATCTACACTTCTCATAGCTATTCTGTTTTCTTCTTACGACAGTCACAGTAAGCTTTCTCATGTCTCACACATTTAAGTCGCTTCTAGAATTTACTAGAATACCTAAACGTAATTTGAACTTTAAAGAAGATATTTGGAAAGTGTCATCATAACTAATTTTCGTCAAAAAAATATGAAGTAGATAATAGAGTGATTGGCACACAACCATCCAAGACACCAATAATAACAATTTTTTTGAAACTATGTAACGATTTTATTTTCCATCATTATGTCTACAGATAATTAATCTATTTACTTAATAAGAACCAACGTAAAGCATAATAATGCTACACAATCCACTAAATAAATATTACATATTGTCCAATAAAATATTAGCTTTCAATTCAAATTTTAATTTATGCGGTGACAAAAGATACTTTTCTATTAGTGTCATTCTTAGAGCTCCCTCTGTTAGACGATTGTAGCGTTGGGCTTGTTGTCAAGCGGTAACTCGCGTGATATTATCACTTCCAATACAGCTGTCGTCAGAAGAAGTCGAATTGTTCCTTGAACGCAAGGACGATGACGTTTGAGGGATCTACGTGTTGGAAGCACGTGAAATTTAAATTGTTTTCGTGAGATAATGTCGTCTCCGACGGCACTTTTGTTGTCCACTTGCTGGAGAATAGCTCGCAGATGATGACTCGATATTTTGTTTGAAGGGCCTTTGGTTAACAGTAAGTAGTACTGCTTTTGTAAACTTACTAAATAAAGATTTTTCAGTGCAACTTTGAAATCATATGCAGCTTTTAGTTTACAGAACTTTTGTTTAACGTAAAATTTTGAATAACTTGCAATTTTTGTTAGCATGTAATTTTATTTAACATGCAACGTAAATTTAATCAACATACAACGTAGGAAAATTTAGAAAATTTAAGAATTTAACCTTTGTACGAATGTGGATTTGACGAGTATCAATTAGTTAATATGGACGCCGTGATATGGTTTGGAGCTTCAATAAGCAGCAAATTTGGTAGTACCGAATTGGAGATTTCCTTTATTTAAGTGCTGAAGCAAGACGCCTAGCAGGTATTTTTCCGTCAGATGAACATCTGGTATGTAAATTTGCTTTTGTATGTCAGCTGTAACATGGATATAGCAGACAAATAATTTTTGTTTAATCACGTGATTTGAACTTCAAGTTAGGTGAATGACAGACTATATATTTTTCATGTTTAACAACAGGAACCTGTAAATTTTCATTTTTAAATCTTTTTATTAATACATTGAAATTACAGAAGATGTGATTATGAGATAAGGAAAGTTAAATTCTAGATTTTATGAAAATTGATTTAATTATTTGAAACATGATTTACTGGAATCATTAGAAATTAAATTTATACGTTACATATTTCACTAATAGCTGTGTGGAATATTTTTGTGAGGTTATAGTAGTGCTACTCAAACCAACCGAAATTGTTACATATAGTTAATTATTCAGAAAGTAAACTCAGGCTCACTCATTTTTAAATAAAATTTGGCTAGATATTTCTAATAGAAATGACCATATTTTAACGGCGAAAAGTACTTATTATACCAAGTACTTATGTACATATTTTTCAAGAATTTAAATTAATCAAAATTATATTAAAGGAAAAAGATGTTTTGTAAATAGCACAATAACTAAATACTAAAGGAATAGATTTTTATTTTGGTCAAGACTATTTTTTAATTGGAATGAATGAAGGTTGATTCGAATTAAACTTTTAAATTTTGGGTATAAATGCACAAACAGTGCTATCTTTGCTTAATCTGTTCACAGGTGTAGCAGTGATGTATAAAGGTCAAAGTCGAGCCATAAGGTAAGAAACTTTAGGGATTGTGTTGTTTTTAATAAATTGTATAGCGGTAATTGAATAAAGGTTTCCGCATTCGCCTTGTACAAGGGACTTAGGTAAGGTCTTCTTCGTATAGAAAAATTCGGTGGCGCCATATTCTTTATATTTTTGGTCGCAGTCCAACCTCGACCCACAGCTCATGTTCTACCCAGAGCAAATAGTTCGACTAGCCGCTTAGCCTTTTGAGATTTCCTCAACTACGAGCCATTTTCCAACGGAACTTGCCGTGGGCTCTATCCGCTTACTGGAAATCCTCGTAAAATTTTCTTGTGCCTTTCAGCTGGTCACATAGAAAGAAAACCTAATAGGAAAAATCCCTTAATATTAATATAAATAAAAAGGCTATAACTATAAACTAGATCTAAAGACTACAACCAAATATGTAATACAACTTCAATCGTATCATAAGAAATGTATCGCTACATATTTACCATACCGGTGCTGCAGCAATCAAATTGAGAGAAGCTTCAACCTTATTACAACAAGCAAGTAATATCTCTTTATCTATAAGTAGTTAAAAACTAAAAGATTAGCATTATGCCCAGAGGCAAGATTTGGCGTTTAGTTTAAAATTTTAAATTTTCGGAAAATTTGAGCACTCCAAAATTTAAAAGCTATCTAACCATTAAGTGCTAGATACAGTTGTTACACGTAAGACGAAAGGGCCGAGCAAAAAAAAAACGAACAGAGGAGGGAAAGAACGAAAATAAATACCATGGTAACACAGTCGGCGATGGGGGGGGGGACAAGAGAACACGCGATCCCCGGCAAAAATAACTAGTAGATATACAACACATACATGTGGATAGAACATTAGTCTGCCCACTTAACTAATAATACAGAAAAATAAACAGAATGGTTATGGAATTTGTTCCAGTACGTTTACAAATGTCTGTACAGCATAACACATACCAATAAAAAATATAAAAAGAATAAAAATAAATATAAATATAAATATAACAAAAAAGCTTTTCTACTTATTTACTGCGTTGACTATGACGAGCTCGCCTCAATAGAATTTACAAAACATTAAGACACAACATAAATATTTACAATAGTGCTTTTTAGTGCAATCAACAAACCAGCACCCATAACTAATTAAATATCACAGCTGATGAATAATTATCAGTATGTACACAATTGCGAAACCTAGTCACTCAGTTACCCATCAATATAAAAACAATGTCACACAAAACCTACACTAAATCTTTATTCTAATAATAACAGCATTAAATAATCGATAAAAGTTTGGTAATTAATTTCTTAATATTTCTATAATACAACTAAAACCCGCATACGATAGGCGAGTAAAGCAGTCGTTAGCTGTCGGTTATAATGATATTCCCTCACGTAGACTTTTAAGGGCTATTGGTAACTGCAATGTACTTATCTCATCATAACTTGATCTACGTAAAACGGAAGCCAGTCGAAATGTGTCGCAATGACAGTGTGAGATTTCTGTTTTAAGGCCGATTAAGCATTGGTTGAAAAACCTGAGAACGTGAATTAAACTCGCGTCTGAAAACATTAAAATTTCTATTAAGAAACAGTACTCTTCGAGTACCTACAAGTCACATAAAAAGAAAGTAAGCTTTTACGATAAAGATTTTTTAATTTCCCTATAGGGTTTATAATATTTATCGCAAAAAACCCGCACAAGCCAATGCTCCATATATAGTGAACATTCCTGCCATTCCTTGACGTTCTGGTAGAGTGCAAACCTAACGGATGACTAGGTCATTCCGTATATCGAAAACCCACACACACACACAGACAGATACATACATGCGTCGTCACAGCATCATCCCTCGCAAAAATCATCGGTAATCAACTTTCTAGTCAACCGTGTAATTAAGATTTTACAACCAGAAAACTTATCTATTGAACTGGCCCATTTTAAAACTAGTCTTATAGAAAACGGCTATTGTAACTCAGATATCGGCAGAGTAATAAACCGGCATCTGCATCCTACACGAACCCCCAAACCACGCTGTAATCTCGATACACGATCTTTAGCAATTCTTCCATATATACACAGAGTAACAGACCGAATTTGCAAAATTCTACGTAAACACAACAAATAAACAATCTATAAACCCACTAATAAAATTTCACAAATATTACCAACCCCAAAAGATTCCGAAAGATTCAAAAAGGAATGACCCTACAAGTCACTCTTCTGTGATACATAATACACCACGCTAATATACCAGAAAGATTAAGAACTCGTTGGGATTTTCTGTTGTACTGTATACACAATTGTGGTGCTTAATTATTCAATCAGATTTAAAGGTCGCGTTATTAGACCAAACAATCAAATTACTATATATTATTGCACATTCATTCAAAAAAGCAAGGCCCCCTACCTCATTTGTCACGAAAAGCAACCCGGGAATGTAGGGTTTCCATTTTGTGCATTGCTTGCTTTAAAATGCGGTATATTGTAACACTTTAGTTGTAGACAAATACATAATGCACTTTATGCTATGTGGAGTGCCGGAATTTAGGTGAGAGAAGTTTAGCCAACGTATTTGAAAATCCGCGCAGCCGTGGTCAGGATGCTCATGCGCATCGAGCAGAATAAAAAGAATTATTCTTGTCGTGGCACGTAGTCGATAAACACGTGCTTTTAAAAAGCTGAGGGTTTTTCGAGTTAATATGGCTGGCAGAAGGCTCCACTCATGGCAGTTACACATTGCCTGGGATTGGGACAATAGCACTGAGATATGCTAGTGAAGAAGAATTGTTTAATACTGGATATTTACAGAACAGTATGTTATTCATAGAATATGGCGTCTTAATTGTTACTAATGTATCTTTCAATCCTTAGCAAGTAGTTTAAATGGTAAAATTTGTGGATTCCAAGAATGTTTGAGGAAATCGATTTCAAAATACAAACACTTATTGTCTAATCAAGAAATAATTGTTAACTTTTGGGAAGGAGTTCTTGTTTTTCGTGACGAGGATGGCCGACTCACGGTGCTGTGAATAGACAGGTGCTCAGTAATTTTTGTTGCACTTAATGTCGTTGAGCTGGGGTGAGTACAATTCTTTTATAACGAACAAGAAGCATCGACCCGTACGGGATGAACGTTTTGTTAGAAAAGTCCACCTTTCTAAACTGAAAAGCAATTAGTTAGCAAATACGAGATTGGCATTTTTGATTTACAAATTCGAAGTTATCTTATTAAAACAAATCATATTTTTATTTGCTGTAGTTAAGATGATTTGGCAATTTTTTATGTAGCCGTAATTTTGTGTTAAATATTCGTTAAGAACAACACTTCAAAACAGCATAAGTAATGATAAAAATCTAGTTTTCCATGTTTATTTAAAACAGATGATACTTATGTTACTAAGAAAGGTTTATATTGAGATAATTCATGAATGAAAAAGATTCAGTAAGAACTTAGAAAGACTACAGTATAAACTACAACCAATTTTTTTTGAGCTGTATCAAAGATCTCTGATTACAGTATGTGACTAATGTAATAAGATTTTGAGTAATTTTTTTATGACAGGCCTGGCCTGTTAGTAACTGTGATTTTTGCCTACTTAATATTTTCATCAGCATTCACTTTTATGCCATTGTATTTACACTGTAAATCTTTTTTAGTTTTTTTATACAAAGATGAAAAGAAATAAATTTTTTTCGATAATAGTCGAAACTCACAATCGTTTTATTTCTAACAGTTCAATAAAAGAAATAAGTAATCTATCCATTTTTATTGAAATAATAAAAAGTATAGAAATGATGTTACTACATATCTAAATTCAGGTAGATATCATTCCCTTGAGATTTATCTGTGTCTATCCTTAGGATGACTTTTTGTATTAGCTTTATTGACGCAGTGGCGCCAAAGTTTATTTAGATTTCAGGTTTAGTCTCAGAAAGTACCCCGACCACCTTATGCCTCCGCAAGAATAGACCCCGAGTTTAGGCCGGGAGCATTCTACATTTTTGGCAACACCGTTTGGCCCTACTACATCCTCAATAAAGATTATTCTCAGATTTCTATATCTAGGGAAAGGAAAAAGGTTACAATATGAATTTCTTGGGCGCTTTTGTGAAAGTTTGTACTACAGCCTCCATCCCTCTTTCATCCTATACTGATTTCATTCTGCCACATCGTCCTTTCTCCAAATTACACACAAATTCTTCCCGTCAAACGGGGGGAGGGGGGGTGTAATTTTGAAATTGCTACTGGTATCGGCTGCTAAATATTAAATTCTGCCTGTGTTCGTTTCTATATTTTTTTCAAGTTCTCACATTTTCAAAACACAAATCTACTTCCATTGCTTAAAAGAAAGGTTTCCAACTATCTTGTCGATTATTTGTCACTAATTGTAAATGAAATGAAAATAAAAGAAGAAGAAGTGAAATGCAACAAGCACTAATTACAACGGATCCATATTGAAAAAGTTCTATCGGGTTGTTTGTAATATTTTGTCTGCTACTAGAAATCAAACTGTGTAAACCCCTTTGTGGGATACGCCACATACTCTAATTTTTGCGATTTACTATTTTAGAACGAATTTATAGTTATAAAACTAAATGCTAGCAAATCCATCCGATTTGATATTCTGAGTCCAAGTATTTCAAACGAAATGATGTTCATATCAGTGGCTTCAAGCGTCTCTATTGCATAGCTTCTGTAATTTCGATATGATGTTGGATCAAATCTGGAATATTTATTGTTCAAATCTTCGTGCCTTTATATAGATCTTTTATAAATGCATTGTATGGATATGAAGGAAAAGCTTGATCTGATTTAATCAAAAGTAGGATTACAAATTCAAATCCCGGAAAGCATCTGAAAGAACATCACTATGCTGATGTCATATTAAATAGGAAATAGAAAAGAAGCTTCACTGTGACGTTGATAGTTCGGTTCGCTTTCATTTTATATGAGCAGAGAGCTACCAACTTACAAAGTTGGACAAATGAAGTAAAAATGGAGTTAATATGCTGTTCCATAAGCGTTTATAGCTATAATAAAGACTACATCCAAAGGCACTAGCCAGTAACAAAGAGTGAAAAATAAACTGCATGCTGTCCCATAGGTAGGCAGACAACTTAGTACATTGTTCTTTGTAGAATTTAATACATTTTCATTTGTTGGGTCTGTATGGTTTTGCAGTGTGTGGAATACTTTCCAGTTAAATAGAAATATGTTTCTTTAGCTCTTCATTTCAAAGCGTACTATGAAAATGTTAGTATAGCTTTGGCACGTATGTTTTAAGTTCCACTGAAGGTTCAAAAAGTAGCTGCTCATCCTTACGTAGTTAAAAAATTCAGCTGTGGAACCGTTGCATCTTTCTAAAATTATTTATGGCCCAAACGTAGGCTTTACATGAAGCGAAACAATATCTTCAAATACAACATCTAAATGTTTTGTCATATGAAGGTCACGTAATAAATTTTAGATGCATCGTCATTAATAACATATTATAAAGAAATACCAAACTGAATCGAAGAAAGGCAATAGATAAGCTACCTTCGTACGAGCATAGAAATCGGTTTTTATTATGTATTTTCTTATAAGTTCTAAGGTCTAAAAGCGCCATTTTTGGTAAATACTAAGATCATCCACTCCACTTGACCGTTAGGGCGGACGCCCATTACATTAAACCCCTAGGGGACAAGCAAGGTGAATTACAATTCTATCTGCCAAAAATGGTCTTCGTGGATTTCTGATGTCGTTATGGTAAAGTACATACAAAAAAACTATTTTTGTTCTCGTACAAAGGTTATTGCAGATCTTTGACAAAAGCAACAATCTTCTCACGTAATGCGGAGAAACTTCCCAGAGGGGCTCGTTGGCGCTGAACATATTCCTCTTTAACACGCCCCATGGCTAGACATTAAGTGGTTCCAGGTCAGAAAAGTGTTATGGGAAGTTGTAGTCAGTCGCAGAGAAAGTAATGACAAGGTTTTTGCAGCATGACGGCGACTTTTGAGCAGTGTGGTACGTCGCATCTTCCTGCTGAAACCACAATCTATCCATGAAAAGATTCCTAGCATAACAAATTCGTCTAACATCCCGAACAAGTGACGTGAATGCCATAGTTTCTGAAACGGTCCTTGCTAACAGCAAGAAGTATAGTTTTCGCATCCTCAATAAAATACGGGCCTTGCACACCATTTGCTGACACGGCACACCATGTCAGCACACGCTCAACATGTAGCGGTTTTTGGACGAATATGTCTAGGTTTTCTAAACCAGGAAAGCGAGTAGTTTGGCATTTGATGAAATCGTCCACTTGAATGTGACTTTTGCTAGAGAACCAAACATTGATCAAGAATAAATCCTCGTAAACCATGGTCAAAAGACGTGTACAATACGCAAGGATTGCTTATTTATGTTGCTCGGTTAATCGTTGCTCTATTTGTATTCGGTACGGAAATCCAACAGTCTTCACACCATCTCCGAAGCGCCGTATTACTAATGTTCATTTAAAAAGACGTTTGTTTAAGACTTTGTTTTATTGACTCCAACATCTGAGTGGGGACATGTCCATGATTCTCATTTGTGGACACAAGTAGGGGCATACAAAACCTTTTTCGTTGACACAAAACACTACCAGTACGACGAAAAACCCGTAAAAATAGATAACAAAACTGTTACTTAGTACAGCTTTCATAAACTGTTCGTTATATTGCTCGGCCACTAACTTCAAACTCGCCCGGACTAGACAGCCATGTCATTATGAACGAAAAAATATTCCAGAATGAAAGCTTATTCCGCCATCGTCATGCTTATTTTCAACTGCTACCTCACAGCACAACGTTCTTCAAACTAGTACAAAAAATTAGTATTCAAAGGCCACTCGCCGGCGTACGGACATGCCGATGACAGGTGCGTGAAATCTGGGTTTGTATATTATAGCGCATGCCATACATAGCTATACTAAGCTATACTAAGATTTTAATTTTGTTCTTAGAACCTTATAAGAAAATTAATCTGTATTTATAATACAGTCTCGTAATGAGGTTAAAAATTATTACTGCTAGATCTTATAACAGTACATATTAAACGCTATAAAAAAATATATCCGTATTTTTAATACAATCTCATAATAAAAAATATGTAATATATTACAGTTAGATTTCATGACATTACATGTGATTTTCCAATGCTCCACCCGAAGGTACTACATTGGCCAGGAAGCGAGTTTTTTTTTACCTGGAAAATTTGGAATTTTTGCCGAACCCTTGCTGTTCCAAGCAAGGTAGGGATCTTTAACGTGCGTGACAACACTCACACACGGGACCTCCATTTTACCTCTCATCCGAACGAGAGTGTATTTTTGTGAAAAATGCTCGCCTAACATTTTTCAAGCGGACCGTGTCGGGATTCGAACCCAGGACCTTGGGCATAGTAGAGATTTCATGACAGCATATACTAAGCTTCATAAAAAAAATGCTGCACTTTGATGCAGTTGTATGAAAAATTATAAAAGATATTGCTGGTAAAACTTGTGACAGTACGTATTGAACGTTATAAAGAACATATTCAATGATTTCTACAAACACAGACTTCAATTATTTACAATAAAATTGACATTTAAGGTAATGTATAGACACCAAGCGGCAGTAAGAGTGACACACTTCCACGGAATATTTAAATAAGCAAAAATCACTTGATGGTAATTTACGCATCACCAGCGAAATGGATTGACATAACAGCTGATAGGAATGCAAACAATTACGAGCGGTTTCGATATCAAACGAAAAGTGTGTTGCTTCTTTTAAAGAAGTATCAATCCATTTAGCGTAAGTGCAACGCCATAACAAATGATAACCAAACTTGACGAATTAAAACCATCGCTTTAATTATGATTTTCCAAGATATTGTAATGCACCAGATACTATTCAAAATATTTCAATTGTCCAAATTGAAATAGGTAATTAAGAGAGAAAAAATAGAAGCTATCACGGGAATCGTGTAAATATTAAACTTTTAAGATCCGAAGTGGTTTCAACTCGGCATTGGCGTACATTTCTTGTAATGTGAAAAATCGCAAATCCAAAATTCCACATTTTTTATTATATTGCGATACGCCAGTTGGCGGACATAACTCGCTCAGCCTTAAAGACCAATTGTCTTTATGAAAATGTACAAACAAGATAGCCCGTTAGAAAATGCGCGCTTGCCATTTGCGCTAGCAGTTACTACGTCGTGAAACAAGATTATTAACTAGCAAGAAGTGTTTGTTTAGTCCATAAGTGTATGTTTGCTCAAGGCAAGCCTTAATATACTTTTTTTAAACGATACAAGTTAAGGAATTTTTACACAAATAAGTACAGATATTTCAATATAGAAACTAGAACTTGTATTTTAATACATACGGTGTATATTATTATGGATAGTATTATTTTTGATTATTTCAAGTGGTTAAAGAGTGGTATTACGCACACTAGTTCAAAAATTGCTTATGGGCACTTTTGGAACGTTACAGGTTAACCGTTGTACGCCACGTAATTCTATAGTGTTTTGGAAGGTCCGTGTGTTATTTGATTATTTTGTACATGAATGAGGACTGCTTCTCCTGAGATGTTCTTATAGATAATAAAGCGTCTTCTGTCAGAGATAAAATATATGCGATCTTGAGCATTAATTTTCAGTTATTATGATTCATAATAAACAGTTAACGTAGATTAAACTTATAAGTTTGTACGTAAGGACAGACTCATTCCTGAACACATTATGGTTCATTTTAGTTAGGGATTGAGTTGCTTTCTTTTAAGTTCTGTATTTTAACATTTCAATCATGACACGGTATGCTATAAGATGTATAGGAGTCAGCTGCTATGTAGGTAAAGAAACGCAGTAATATATGAGTGTTTGTATGTGTGTGTGCGTGTGTGTGCGTGTTGTGCATGTGTGTGTGATAGTGTGTGGGTGTGCGCGCGTGTGCGTGTATAGATTGCTGTGCTTCTGATGACCCATCACCGTACGCCATTTATACCAATGCTCTATTTAAAAGATTTCCGCTATAACATACACACGCGCGTGCGCGCGCGCACGCACGCACGCACGCACGCACGCACGCACGCACGCACGCACGCATGCACGCATGCACGTATGCACGCACGCACGCACACACACACACATACATATAGTTAATAAGAAATAAGAAGAAATAATAACTTAGACTGGTACAGTTCGTGCTTCAGTTATGGAGAGACTCCCCATTATCAGCTGGGCGTCATATATAAAGTCAAGCCATCACACGTGCCGTCATTGGCTGACCGTGCTTATCTTTGTTGTTTGAGCATGGTAAAGGCGTTGCACTTGGCATATCATGTAATCATTCGGGTTTTACATGGAGTTACTTATCCTATGTTTTGTTAAAATGCTCCCAAAATTACGTAGACACCAAAGCTTTACGTTATGGAGTTCGTTGGCTATGATACTTTGTACTTTTCAATATCATGTATTCGTATTCTGTATAGGAAATTTTTAGCTATTATTTTTAATCCTGCACGTAGACCAAAACGTATGGTTCCATATTATGTTTTCCTCATAAGTTGGACTTTATTCGAATTTGTCGATTTTATCCTTAAAACATCACGTAGGCAAATTTTGTAATGGGATTATTTAATGAATGACGTAAATTAGATGAGTTTATGAACTTTTTACGTTCTGAAATATGTTTTTTTTAAGGCCTGTATATTGTGAGGACGCATGGTTATTTTCTTACACTGGTGCATCGAGTTTTAAAAAAATTTGTTTCGCGTTTGTTTGACTTTAGATACTCCTAATTTGTATTTATTTGAAGTTTCCGAGTGTACTTCTGTTTTTAAAATAAATTGGTTTGTGCCTAGATTTATTTATTCTACTAACTGTGTTTAAATTATTAAAGAATGAGCTTACTTTCATTGATTAAATTTAGTTGTGAATTTTATATAGTATGTGTGATATTTCCTTTTTGCATAACCTAGGAATTGTGTGCTTTTTATGAATCAAATGTTTAGTTTTCTTGATTTTGATGTTGTTTACATGAAGTATACCACCTTTGTGACCCTATATACCCTAAATAACCCTATTATCATAGCAATATATATATATATATATATATATATATATATATATATATATATATATAGAATGCTATGATAATATGGTAATTTAAAGGTATATAAAGTCACAACGGAGATATACTGTATGTAAACAACATAAAAATCAAGAAAACCGAACGTTTAAATCATAAAAAGTACATAATCTGTTCATTTGGCACAAAGCAAATAGAAAGCACGCTGTATAAGATCAATAAATAGCCATTGTTAATAAAAGGAAACTCATTTTGTAATTACTTAACCGCATTTAGCAAAATAAATGATTCTGGGCGCAACACAATTCATTTTAGAAACATTTAATATATTCATAAACTCCCAATAAATACGAACTAGGTATATTTAAACGTGAAACAAATCTCTTTCAAACTCGACGCATTTGCGTGAACAGAGGCATTTGCGTGAACAATGAAAATTAATAGAACGCATATAATTTGTACCGGTTTGCAACTATAAAACTTTTGATTAACAAGCATATTTCATAATGCAATAAGGTATAAATATTAAGGCGAAAGCCTACGTGATGTTTAAAATTTGAATCGCCACATTTAAAGGAAACCCAACACAGGTAAACAAAGTATGAAAATTATAATTTCGGATGTACTTTACCATTTAAAAGTCTCTGTACAAAATTACAACTACGTGATGTTAAAAGGTATATAGTACCATTGGCTAACGAAATCCATAATATAAAGCTTCTTGTCCACGTGATTTTTGGAGCATCTGAGCAATGCATAAAGTAATCAATTTGAAGTAAAACCTAACCGGCTGCATGATAGATCAGTGCAACGCCTCTGCCATAGCCAAATAACAACATAGCGGGCGATCAAACAATATCGGCACGTGAGACGACTTGTCTATATAATCCATCAAAACTGATAACAAACATTCATTCCATAACCGAAGCACGAACTGTACCAGGCAACTTAGTGAAGTTAAATTAAAAATTATTATTGAAAATCATATTAATTAAAACTTCAAGTGAGGAAAACAGTATAAGTGCCCATTTAAACACACGAGTGTATAAAAATCTGCAGTTGGTTTAAAACGTAAGTCTAAAATTGATTAGTAATAAACGAAATTTTTACAATTCATTATTTAAGGCTCCAAGTAAGTACGGAAGTAAAACTCAAAACAATACTTCAATACTAATACTTAAATACCTCTAAGTACTAAATACAATAAATGGAAAAACTCTAAATTAAGGCGTTGAGATTACAGGTAAAGCTCTAGGCAACATTTTTATTCGAAGCCACTTGTTAAGCTGCAGACAAACAATGCAAAGCATTGGGGTGCACGCAGAGCTGCGGGCAACAACCACTAAACTAGCAACTAATTTTAAACAGGAAACTCCCGTGGGAATTAATCGGAATAGTACCAGGTTAGAATTAAATTTTCAATTAATGGCATAAGTTTTATTTTAAATATTTGAAACTTATATGTACCTAGACATTTTGTGTATAGGGTCATCAAAAATTTGGTGATACGTAGAAAATACGTTAAAAGAAAAGGAAAAGGTCATTGAACATTCAACGAAACATTTAATATAATACATAATTATTTTTTCTGTCTTTAATTGCTTAAAAAGGGTTATAAATTATGGTAATGAACAAATTTAATATTTATTTTAATTTTGACTAAAAAATTCCTAAATAGCATGTGGCAGTATGAAGGTCGTAAAGTTAGAAATTGTACATATTTCTTAGCTTATTATACAAATTTTGACGAATTTCGTTTATCTTATTCAGTTACATGAAGTGTTAGAGGGAAGAAGGCAAATATTTTCTGTTATCATATCGCCGTTCACTCTATGCAGGGCATAACTGAGCTAGTCGGCGCATAAATTTTATTATGTTGTTTTTAAAATTATTTTAGATATTTTAGAGGCATAGAGATAAGGCAATCAGCAGGTAATTGATCGTAAAAAAACTAGGATATCGTGGCATGCATATATATATATATATATA
Source organism: Platerodrilus igneus (assembly GCA_036346225.1). Lineage (NCBI taxonomy): Eukaryota > Metazoa > Arthropoda > Insecta > Coleoptera > Lycidae > Platerodrilus > Platerodrilus igneus. The sequence goes on along the minus strand of JARFIW010000202.1, from coordinate 302,660 downwards.
TATATATATATATATATATCTATATATATATATATAACGGCCGGACAATATTCAAACCTGCAACTTCAGTATTGACTGCCTATGCGTCATGCGTCAACCAATTGCGCCATCCGGGCGAGTGATGACAATGAGAAAAATATACCCATGTAAATCGTACACGCAACCCTATATCAACCTAACTTTCAATTGCGTTTGGCATTTTCGTCAATCATATCTGACAGTGTAACGACTGTGAGCCAACTATTGAAGTGTATAAGATTCCGGAAAGGATTTGACCGCCGATGCGTTAACTAATTGCGCCACCCGAACGGAAGAGTACAATTAGAAAAACTAAGCCGCATGTACGGCTCACAACCAAACTTAGACATTAAGTTCAACAAATATTACTTACCTTTGTGTTAAATATTTGAAATTTAATTGTACGCGATATATAAAAAAATTAAATAATAAATAGTAATGTGTAAAAATTCGTATTTAAAGTCGAATATCTTGATTAATAATTGAAATATCGAAAAGTGAATAGCGTATTCGTATTCAGCGTAAAAAACTGGATAAGAATCATATATTATATGTCTTGTAACATCACGGGAACCGTGCAACGGACAGACAGACAGACCGATCGACAGACCTACCGACAGACTAGACCATCTCATTAACCAAACGAAGTTTGGTTGAAAAGATATGCAAATCGAAATTATGAACGCAACCATACACCAACCAAACTTTCAATTACGTTTGGCCTTTTTGTCAATCGTATCTGAAAGTGTTTATTTATCCTTGACTTATGTCAAATATTTAGACAGCAAGCAATGCTTTTAAAATAACGGCTATAAGCCTACTATTAATTACAAATATCTGACACAAGTGAATAAGTTGACACTGGCGGGTATGATTGACAGAATTTCCAAACGTAATTGAAAGTTAGCTTGAAGTATGATTGCGTAAATAATTTACATTTGTATAACTTTCCTATTGTAATCACCCGTTCAGGTGGCGTAATTGGTTAGCGGTTCGGCCGCGAAGCCGAAGATACAGGTTCAAATCCTCTCCGAGACCCTATATTTCCCATCATTCAATTACTAGTTCGATTTGAAATTATCATATAAGCTTGCATAAAGGCCTAAGTTATTATTTCATCTTATTAAGTAATATATCAGCAAGTTCTTTTTGACAGATGTCAGGTATTGACAATAAGCGACGCTCAATACATGGTCTAAGCCAACTATTAAATACGGATATTGGGTAATTGCGTCATGCAAGTTGATTATAATATTATAATATTAAATAATAAGAAGAAATAATATCTCAGAATTTTATGCAAAGCCTAAATGATCATTTCAAACCGAGCAAGTAATTGAAGGATGGAAAATATATTGTCCCGGACAAGTCTCAAGCCTCTTTTCGTCTTTGACCGCCGATGCATTACCAGGTTGCACTATACGGCTAGATGATTACATTTAGAAAGATATATTAAAGTAACTCATGTATGCAACCGTACGTCAACCTAACTTTCGGTTACGTTGACAACTGTGTCAATCATGTCTGACAATATCAAATTTTTGACTAATGTCGGATATAAACAAGAAACGACGCCGCTCAAATTCACGGCTGCAGACCTAACTATTAAATACAGATACTGAATAATTGCACAAGGTAACATGATATTAAATAACAAGATGAAATAATAACTTAAGACTTCTATGTAATTCATAAGTGGTCATTCTATTTCGAGCTCGTAATTAAAAGATCGAAAATATAATGTCTCGAGCCGGATTCGAACCTGTATCTACAGATTTGACTACTGATGCGAAAACCAATTGGTCTATTTAGACGAGTGATGACAATTGGACAGATATACAAATTATTATTCCTCCTAGGTTCATTGCTCGTTTTTGATCATCTGCAACTTCTGTGTATCAAATTGCAACTACTCTGGAGGTTGCAAACCCCATTTCGAAGAACGAGGAGAAGGTATGTGTAGCCTGATTACTATAGATGTCCTTCTTAGACTTAATTTTAGTTGAATGGCAATTTTCGTTAGTTGTTGATAATTTACCTGTGAACTAAATTAGTAGCACAATTTATTTTAAAAGCAAACTCTCGACGCGTATATTAACGTTTCGACAAATGCCTGCATTCCGCTGTGCCATGAATCACGTTCATTCTGAACGAATATGTGGCGATTTCCAGTTCAAAATAACTCCCCAAGGAATATATACAGTCAGTTGAAATTTACAGCTCACAAACTTTGAGAGTCGATTGGTTTTTAAAATTGATCGTTGTGGGTTTACTAAATAGGGCTTTATATTAAAATTATTCTGTCTGTATCGTTATACTAAATACATATTATTATCAAAACGCATTTACTCTTGAAATCGCATAATAGGCGATAACCAAATATACTTCAAACCATTTTAGTTTTGCAGTCGCATTCAGAACAGCTTTTGAGAAAAGGATTGACTTTATATTCTGGAAGCTTTCGAATGATTTTGGCTAATATGGTAAAAATAAGAGGATTAATGGCAGTTACAAAAAGAGACTGCATTTTCCCACTTACCCAATGTATATTTCTATAAGCGTAAGTTCTTAACAAAGTTACTTCTAGGTTTGACGACATTGTTAGCCATATTGAAAATAAAGTTCAAAGCACAGCAGTTGAAATAACGCAGTTAACTAGGTCGTCCATAACAATTTGAGATTTAATCGGATTTAGATTTTATCCGTAGGGAATTAGCATTTGGAAGGGGAGATTTTTAATTATTGCTTTTAGGAAAAAATTCTTTTATAATTTATCTGGCCTTTTGAGGATACGGCAAAATTTAAATGTAAAATGATTATATTTCTTTTTATTACATATACATTTAAGATCTGACGAACACACTTTATTGATTCATGGAATTCAAGCGTCTTCTACAGGAAAATTTTCCCAAATATTGCTATTTAAACTATATGGCCAACAACAAAGTTTATCACTTCTACCGTGTACCAGAATTGCAAATAGGTTCGGTAAGTAACTTCACACGAAATACTACGATTGACAATACTTTCAGAACGTAAATAAGTAGTAGGTGGGGGATTTGCAATCGGCTAGTTCCAATTCACCAAGACCAGAGGTTGAAATAAATATTTGAAAAGCAAAAGCAAAAATGTTTACACTACCTTAACCTATGCTGTTAACAAGGCAGGATGCCTCTATGAGCTTTAAACTACAACGGCGCTCAATGAAACGTGATACGAATGCATCAAAAGCAGATGCTGTAACGCGTAGAATGAACGTGGAGTTAATAAATTTTGATTTGTACTGAAGCGGCGGGGACCCTGCAACAATATAAGGGTACGTCGGCTAACTGCAATGGTAGGGGAGTGAGTTCCTAAGAAAGCAATTATAAATTAAAATAAAGAAATTCGAAATCAAAATAGTACAAAAAGAGAATAAATAAAGGTTAAAATACAAAACCCTGAATGTTTTGTTTTGGTCAAAATTGAAGGACGCCAAACTCTCTCACAGCAATTCCTTTTATATTATTATTACTACACAGAAAACGGTTATTCCGCAAAAATTTCCCTTGCTTCGGTATCCTAAACTTTGTCACGTTATATTTAACTTTCTCTAAAGTAACTTGAAAACACGTATTAATTCTGTCATAATTTAAAACAATTCTCAAAATAAAATGCTTCTTCCAAAAAAGATTCCACCACTGAGTTAGTTGGATATTCTTTACAAATGTGTCAATGTACCTAGTTTTTAAATAAATTCAAATAAAGATCAACGTAAACTTAAAGTCTATTAACATAAAAAATTTCCCATAGAGTTACAAATGTAAATTCCTAACAACAATTTCTTCACCTCAAACCTGTCCAGGTATTGCTAAAAGAAAGAATACCTAAAAGGATCTTAAATATACTGTATCAACAAAACTATTTGTTACTCTCAATTTTTCATGTTTTTGATATTAAATTACTTAACATTTATAAATCTCAATATGTGGAAGTGCCTTTAATTACAACACAAAAAACAGTTAAATACCAGCGTTTCATAATATGGTCGTTGTCCATTAGTACTTTAACATTAACAGCTACATATTACTTAATATTTTAAAATGATATCATTATGCTTAAATTTAATCAACCCTCATTCCGTTTGTAAATCATTGACTAATAAAAATAATTCTTTTTATGTTATACTAACGTCCTATAGCATAAAATATCAACCATGTTTGTATCTAAACTCAAATATACATAAAAGGATATATAACTATAAAAGATTTTAGTTACTTACAGTTTAATTCGCCCATTATAAGGTAAATCATATCCAGAATTAGCAGCCTTTAAATTTTTTAGTATTTCCATTTTAGGCCTTCAAACCACAGCCACCTTACACATCATAATTCAAAATTATAACTTAACAGTGGGGCGCACTATTCCAGTACCAACACCCTTTGCCTATCACAGCGACAAAAATTCCACCAATAGGTGCATTGAAAATACCTCTCAGATGCATTCGTACGTTCAAAATTTTTCGTATGCCACGTTTATTGCTCCTGTCCTTGCGGGAAAAATCCGTATTTATATTATTAAGCTGCGTTTCGTTCAACGTTACTTTTAACTTACCTTACCACTTTTTAACATTCTAAGTTAATTTTTCTCAATTTTAGTTTCCGCATTTTACTTTACAAAAACCAATTTTCCCCATACCGACCACTTAAGTGCCGGTAACCGCTGTATTATGTCTTCTTGCAAATGCATTTTTATGTTGGCTTCTTACTGGTTTGCAAATATTTAATTATTCATACTCTGTAGAATGTAATTATTATGATTTCTTCTACTTTCAAATTTTATGACGTGAAAGATACACGATTTCCTATGGTTTATATGACGTGCTTAATTTTTCTTTATGCAGATAGGCTAATACATTGCAACATATTATATGAAAGGATTAAATCATCTGCAATCTAATATGCGCGACCTTATCCTAATTAAAGCCTGGGTTTGTTCCAGATAGTGCAACTACGTATATTGACACTACATATCGTTGAATAGAATTTTTTTAGCTTGAGATTTATAAAGAATCTCCTGTATATTTAAGAAGGATATAATTAAATGCACCGTTACTTCACAGTTCTAAAGCTATCTTAAAAAATAATATGAATCGCAGTGGTAGTTTACAGTTACAAATATTTTGTTCACCTATTTGTGGTTTAAATTAATTTATGACCCTAATATGTATTTTACAGAAATAAAACGGCGTTTTTTAAGCTTATTATTTGAATAAAACTACCAATTTATTGCAATGTCATGCATTCTCAACACTATTATACATGAAATCAAATTATACATGGTACTTCAATATTAATTTTGCCATACAAAATTAATTTTTCTCACCCATTTAACTTTTAGATTTAGCGTAACGCACTCACGTTATAATGTCCAATACTGAATTCTTTAAAATATGTAGTACCGATATGTGTCTTATGACTCTGTGCATCTAACAATAAATTATTTTTGGGGTAGATTAGCAAGATCCCAATTGTTTGAAAAAACTGCTTCTCTTACCGCGCCGTCAATTGTTTTGCAAGAGCTTAATCCGCAAACTATCCTAGCAAAATTTTCAATCCCTTTTTATGTAGACAGCTAACTTTTTCTGTTTATCAATTATAACATCTCTATCACCCATTCTTTTGGTTTTGGTTTCCTCTTTTTCTCGTTTTCTCCGATTCCGCTCCAATTTTGGCACGGTCTGCATTATCTAGTTCCAATATCTGCTGTGATACCACTACTAGAAAAGTAAATACTATAATTTCTACTTATACTACTAGCACACCTAACATTATAACTTGAATCAGGGTTTACATCGATATCATCACTTTTGTTACTATAAACAAAAGACAGGCAGTATTCTTTTTTCTTCAACCTGGTAAGCGGAATTTAGTTGGGCACTGAGGAATATTTACTGCATATACATCAATACATCTCTTAAATTGGTTATGCATTAAAATAAACGCTTTACAAAAGATTCTAGTAAATAATTATGTTTAGGAAGTTTTTAATAATTAATTTAGGAATTACACATAGTGTAATGTAGCTTTAGAAGTAGGGTATTACGCATTATGTAAATGTGATCTAGTTTTCCCCCAGCAATGTTTAACGGGAATAGTTTCTGTTATTACATAATTTGTGGTGTAGACGGTTCACACTATCGTGAAACGAACATGTTGTTTTCCCGACCAATCAGAACGCGCTACGTTGAAGCTGTTGTGGGTAACGATTGCTTGATGCGCGTCAGGACATTCATTCTGAACGTCACTACCTTAACTTTAACTACTGGCGTGTGTATATAAGTAATATAGTTGAGATGTATACCTGTTCGTTCTATCTAAAGCCTAGTATAGGAAATTTTAGCTATTATTTTTAATCCTGCACGTAGACCAAAACGTATGGTTCCATATTATGTTTTCCTCATAAGTTGGACTTTATTCGAATTTGTCGATTTTATCCTTAAAACATCACGTAGGCAAATTTTGTAATGGGATTATTTAATGAATGACGTAAATTAGATGAGTTTATGAACTTTTTACGTTCTGAAATATGTTTTTTTTAAGGCCTGTATATTGTGAGGACGCATGGTTATTTTCTTACACTGGTGCATCGAGTTTTAAAAAAATTTGTTTCGCGTTTGTTTGACTTTAGATACTCCTAATTTGTATTTATTTGAAGTTTCCGAGTGTACTTCTGTTTTTAAAATAAATTGGTTTGTGCCTAGATTTATTTATTCTACTAACTGTGTTTAAATTATTAAAGAATGAGCTTACTTTCATTGATTAAATTTAGTTGTGAATTTTATATAGTATGTGTGATATTTCCTTATATAATGTCTCGAGCCGGATTCGAACCTGTATCTACAGATTTGACTACTGATGCGAAAACCAATTGGTCTATTTAGACGAGTGATGACAATTGGACAGATATACAAATTATTATTCCTCCTAGGTTCATTGCTCGTTTTTGATCATCTGCAACTTCTGTGTATCAAATTGCAACTACTCTGGAGGTTGCAAACCCCATTTCGAAGAACGAGGAGAAGGTATGTGTAGCCTGATTACTATAGATGTCCTTCTTAGACTTAATTTTAGTTGAATGGCAATTTTCGTTAGTTGTTGATAATTTACCTGTGAACTAAATTAGTAGCACAATTTATTTTAAAAGCAAACTCTCGACGCGTATATTAACGTTTCGACAAATGCCTGCATTCCGCTGTGCCATGAATCACGTTCATTCTGAACGAATATGTGGCGATTTCCAGTTCAAAATAACTCCCCAAGGAATATATACAGTCAGTTGAAATTTACAGCTCACAAACTTTGAGAGTCGATTGGTTTTTAAAATTGATCGTTGTGGGTTTACTAAATAGGGCTTTATATTAAAATTATTCTGTCTGTATCGTTATACTAAATACATATTATTATCAAAACGCATTTACTCTTGAAATCGCATAATAGGCGATAACCAAATATACTTCAAACCATTTTAGTTTTGCAGTCGCATTCAGAACAGCTTTTGAGAAAAGGATTGACTTTATATTCTGGAAGCTTTCGAATGATTTTGGCTAATATGGTAAAAATAAGAGGATTAATGGCAGTTACAAAAAGAGACTGCATTTTCCCACTTACCCAATGTATATTTCTATAAGCGTAAGTTCTTAACAAAGTTACTTCTAGGTTTGACGACATTGTTAGCCATATTGAAAATAAAGTTCAAAGCACAGCAGTTGAAATAACGCAGTTAACTAGGTCGTCCATAACAATTTGAGATTTAATCGGATTTAGATTTTATCCGTAGGGAATTAGCATTTGGAAGGGGAGATTTTTAATTATTGCTTTTAGGAAAAAAATTCTTTTATAATTTATCTGGCCTTTTGAGGATACGGCAAAAATTTAAATGTAAAATGATTATATTTCTTTTTATTACATATACATTTAAGATCTGACGAACACACTTTATTGATTCATGGAATTCAAGCGTCTTCTACAGGAAAATTTTCCCAAATATTGCTATTTAAACTATATGGCCAACAACAAAGTTTATCACTTCTACCGTGTACCAGAATTGCAAATAGGTTCGGTAAGTAACTTCACACGAAATACTACGATTGACAATACTTTCAGAACGTAAATAAGTAGTAGGTGGGGGATTTGCAATCGGCTAGTTCCAATTCACCAAGACCAGAGGTTGAAATAAATATTTGAAAAGCAAAAGCAAAAATGTTTACACTACCTTAACCTATGCTGTTAACAAGGCAGGATGCCTCTATGAGCTTTAAACTACAACGGCGCTCAATGAAACGTGATACGAATGCATCAAAAGCAGATGCTGTAACGCGTAGAATGAACGTGGAGTTAATAAATTTTGATTTGTACTGAAGCGGCGGGGACCCTGCAACAATATAAGGGTACGTCGGCTAACTGCAATGGTAGGGGAGTGAGTTCCTAAGAAAGCAATTATAAATTAAAATAAAGAAATTCGAAATCAAAATAGTACAAAAAAAGAGAATAAATAAAAAGGTTAAAATACAAAAACCCTGAATGTTTTTGTTTTGGTCAAAATTGAAGGACGCCAAACTCTCTCTCACAGCAATTCCTTTTATATTATTATTACTACACAGAAAACGGTTATTCCGCAAAAATTTCCCTTGCTTCGGTATCCTAAACTTTGTCACGTTATATTTAACTTTCTCTAAAGTAACTTGAAAACACGTATTAATTCTGTCATAATTTAAAACAATTCTCAAAATAAAATGCTTCTTCCAAAAAAGATTCCACCACTGAGTTAGTTGGATATTCTTTACAAATGTGTCAATGTACCTAGTTTTTAAATAAATTCAAATAAAGATCAACGTAAACTTAAAGTCTATTAACATAAAAAATTTCCCATAGAGTTACAAATGTAAATTCCTAACAACAATTTCTTCACCTCAAACCTGTCCAGGTATTGCTAAAAGAAAGAAATCCTAAAAGGATCTTAAATATACTGTATCAACAAAACTATTTGTTACTCTCAATTTTTCATGTTTTTGATATTAAATTACTTAACATTTATAAATCTCAATATGTGGAAGTGCCTTTAATTACAACACAAAAAACAGTTAAATACCAGCGTTTCATAATATGGTCGTTGTCCATTAGTACTTTAACATTAACAGCTACATATTACTTAATATTTTAAAATGATATCATTATGCTTAAATTTAATCAACCCTCATTCCGTTTGTAAATCATTGACTAATAAAAATAATTCTTTTTATGTTATACTAACGTCCTATAGCATAAAATATCAACCATGTTTGTATCTAAACTCAAATATACATAAAAGGATATATAACTATAAAAGATTTTAGTTACTTACAGTTTAATTCGCCCATTATAAGGTAAATCATATCCAGAATTAGCAGCCTTTAAATTTTTTAGTATTTCCATTTTAGGCCTTCAAACCACAGCCACCTTACACATCATAATTCAAAATTATAACTTAACAGTGGGGCGCACTATTCCAGTACCAACACCCTTTTGCCTATCACAGCGACAAAAATTCCACCAATAGGTGCATTGAAAATACCTCTCAGATGCATTCGTACGTTCAAAATTTTTCGTATGCCACGTTTATTGCTCCTGTCCTTGCGGGAAAAATCCGTATTTATATTATTAAGCTGCGTTTCGTTCAACGTTACTTTTAACTTACCTTACCACTTTTTAACATTCTAAGTTAATTTTTCTCAATTTTAGTTTCCGCATTTTACTTTACAAAAACCAATTTTCCCCATACCGACCACTTAAGTGCCGGTAACCGCTGTATTATGTCTTCTTGCAAATGCATTTTTATGTTGGCTTCTTACTGGTTTGCAAATATTTAATTATTCATACTCTGTAGAATGTAATTATTATGATTTCTTCTACTTTCAAATTTTATGACGTGAAAGATACATGATTTCCTATGGTTTATATGACGTGCTTAATTTTTCTTTATGCAGATAGGCTAATACATTGCAACATATTATATGAAAGGATTAAATCATCTGCAATCTAATATGCGCGACCTTATCCTAATTAAAGCCTGGGTTTGTTCCAGATAGTGCAACTACGTATATTGACACTACATATCGTTGAATAGAATTTTTTTAGCTTGAGATTTATAAAGAATCTCCTGTATATTTAAGAAGGATATAATTAAATGCACCGTTACTTCACAGTTCTAAAGCTATCTTAAAAAATAATATGAATCGCAGTGGTAGTTTACAGTTACAAATATTTTGTTCACCTATTTGTGGTTTAAATTAATTTATGACCCTAATATGTATTTTACAGAAATAAAACGGCGTTTTTTAAGCTTATTATTTGAATAAAACTACCAATTTATTGCAATGTCATGCATTCTCAACACTATTATACATGAAATCAAATTATACATGGTACTTCAATATTAATTTTGCCATACAAAATTAATTTTTCTCACCCATTTAACTTTTAGATTTAGCGTAACGCACTCACGTTATAATGTCCAATACTGAATTCTTTAAAATATGTAGTACCGATATGTGTCTTATGACTCTGTGCATCTAACAATAAATTATTTTTGGGGTAGATTAGCAAGATCCCAATTGTTTGAAAAAACTGCTTCTCTTACCGCGCCGTCAATTGTTTTGCAAGAGCTTAATCCGCAAACTATCCTAGCAAAAATTTTCAATCCCTTTTTATGTAGACAGCTAACTTTTTCTGTTTATCAATTATAACATCTCTATCACCCATTCTTTTGGTTTTGGTTTCCTCTTTTTCTCGTTTTCTCCGATTCCGCTCCAATTTTGGCACGGTCTGCATTATCTAGTTCCAATATCTGCTGTGATACCACTACTAGAAAAGTAAATACTATAATTTCTACTTATACTACTAGCACACCTAACATTATAACTTGAATCAGGGTTTACATCGATATCATCACTTTTGTTACTATAAACAAAAGACAGGCAGTATTCTTTTTTCTTCAACCTGGTAAGCGGAATTTAGTTGGGCACTGAGGAATATTTACTGCATATACATCAATACATCTCTTAAATTGGTTATGCATTAAAATAAACGCTTTACAAAAGATTCTAGTAAATAATTATGTTTAGGGAAGTTTTTAATAATTAATTTAGGGAATTACACATAGTGTAATGTAGCTTTAGAAGTAGGGTATTACGCATTATGTAAATGTGATCTAGTTTTCCCCCAGCAATGTTTAACGGGAATAGTTTCTGTTATTACATAATTTGTGGTGTAGACGGTTCACACTATCGTGAAACGAACATGTTGTTTTCCCGACCAATCAGAACGCGCTACGTTGAAGCTGTTGTGGGTAACGATTGCTTGATGCGCGTCAGGACATTCATTCTGAACGTCACTACCTTAACTTTAACTACTGGCGTGTGTATATAAGTAATATAGTTGAGATGTATACCTGTTCGTTCTATCTAAATCCATTTATCGTATCCATACCCACACTTTGATACATTTAATTCTGTACGAATTACAACATTCCGCCAACGAATTTGGTCTAGAAAAGGACCAAGCAACAGCGCTCTGTAAAACGTCGATTAACAATAATCATTACCTATCCAGCTTGCTAAAATACAATTTTCCAAAGGATTCATTAACTAGCTTTGCCTTAGAACTTAAATATTTAGATGGTCATAAGCTAAGCAGGGTTATAATTAATTTGCATGTCCAATTTGTAAAGTGAATTATATATTTCGTTTGTAATTTTCTTAAAACCTATTACGCCCTCTGGGTGAGTACGTATTTAACTACTGTACCCGTGTTTGTATCATAACAAATTCAGAACTAGGAACTTTTAAAAATGTGATAAAAGCTAATGTATTATTATTATATGCATAAGCTAGCTACCAATTTTAACACGAAAAAAAACAAGAATTACTGCAACGCGTTTGACCTTAAATAATTCTTTATCAATTTAAGTTTAGAAAATGCGCGTTTATTTAATGCCACAGACACCAGAAGAGTAAGTAAAGTCATTTAAGAGTTTGTCACATTTGGAAAAATTGTTGAGATTTTAAAAGATGTACATATGACAAAAGTTCGTAAAAAATTTTTAATTCATTGGAGAGAGAATATATTTTAAGCACTTCTATTTCATTAAATGAATAATTGTATTATTGTCGATTCAATCAAATTCGATTTTGAATACGTCTGTTAATTTTAAAGGTAAAGTTTTGTAATGATTTAAAAGCGCATGCTTCAGTAAATCCAGAATGTTACTAAATAATCCAAAAACAACGTTAACTCTTGACATCATCATCATTGGTTCTTCTCTCCTGGAACTGGTTAGACGCGTACCCTCGTTGTTTCCTATTCTGTGCTAACCTGCACATTTCCCTGAAATTTCCACAGTCTGTATCTTTCACTATCTGCGTGCAATAATCTGATCTGGGTCTAGATCTACATCTTTTTTCCTATCTCTGTTTGTAATATATCCCACACTAGTCCCCGAAAATGCCTTATAACGTATTCTACCCTTCTATTTCTCCTATTTTTTTTGTTTTCCACAGATATCTTTATTCCCCTACTATTTCTATAACCTCTTTGTTTTTAACTTTGTCTGTCCATGCTGCCATCCTCATACATTTGAAGCACTGCATTCCAAATGGCTTCTACCGTTTTTGTCTGCTTCTCCTATTGCCCCTATTTTATAGACGTACTGTGCTGTGTTCCACACATATGTTCCAACAATTTTCTATGTTTGATGTCTTCAAACATAGCCGCTGTTTTTTCTTGATAGATGCAGTTTGGTTCCCTTTCTAATGTATACAGATATATAACCTATTTCCCCATAGTGTAAAAGGGGTTAAGCAGCATGCGGCTACCAAGATCTCCCAATACTTGAACATTTGCCGAATTAACAGTTTTTCAATATAACCTTTCGCACAATCAACATTAGTTGAAAATATTACAAAACCAACATCTGTAGTTGTTTATAATAATCATCCTGTCTTGAAGCTGGTTGAACGCGTACATTCACTTAATTCTATTTTGAGTCAGCCTACACCGTTCCCTAAAATTTCCACAACCTAAATACAGCTCGGTTCTCCTTCTATTGTTTCCTAATTATATGCCCTATCTTACGAAGATTCAGTGCTATGTGAAGGCGTTAAGCAGCTTGTGGCTACCAAGGATCTTCCAACACTTAGGCATTTGCCGAATTAATAGTTTTCCAGTAAATCCTTTTGCATAATTAACAATAGTTGAGAGTATTGCAAAGCCAATACCTGTAGTTGCTTAGAGTTATCATCAGGTTTAAGTACAATTACTTTTTCGTCATTTGGTTTTCCTTCTTGGAATTGGTTCAACGCATACCTCCATTGATTTCTATTCCGAGTTAGCCCCTCACATTTCCACAGCCTACATCTTTTACCATCTGTGTGCAATAGTCTAAGCTAGGTGTCTTTTCTATCCATTTTCTAATATATTTTGCATTATTCGCTCATGCCTTAGTATGTGGCCTCTCTTATTTTTTACTGTTTTTTAAATATTTCTTTCCTCCCCTACCATTTCTAGCACCTCTTTCTTTTTAACTTTGTCTGTCTATGATATCCTCGTCCTAGGTCTGTAGCAACACATTTCAAAGGTTTCTATCTTTTTCCTGTCCACTTCTCCTACTGTCCAGGTTTCACAGCCGTACAGTGTTGTGCTCCACACATATGTTTTAAGCAATCTTTTCCTATCCGTCTATTCCTGAAACTAATTCAAATCTTTTTGAGTATTTCGACCATTTTTTTCCATTTTACAATGTCGAATGCTTTTTGCAGATCTACAAAACCTGTACACGATTTCCCGTTTTTCTATTGTTTTCTCCATTCTCACCCTCAGAACTAAAATAACCTCCCTCTTTCGCCTAAACGCAAGTTGATCTTCTCCTAGTATTTCTTCAGTTCGATTTTCCATTCGTCTTTGTACAATTCTAGTTAATATTTTTGACATGTGTAATGTCAAACTTATTGTTCCAAAATTTTCACATCTATCCCAGCCTCTCTTTTTTGGTATAGTGACTATGATGCTATGTTTAAAATCTTGAAGGATCTTGCCTGTCTCATACATATAGCTTACAAGTTGAAGAGACGTTCTGTTACTGCTTGTGCATCGGGTTTTAGAGTTTCCGCTTGCACCTTGTCTGTACCCGGTGCTTTACCATTTTTCAGACCCTTTAATGCTAATTCAAACTCATCTCTAAGTATAGTATATCCCATGTCGTCCTTTTCAATGTCCCATTCCTGTTCTAATACTGTTATTTCCTCTCCTGCGTATAAATTCCTTATATATTCCTGCCATCTAACCACTTTCTTTATACTTTCTATAATGACGTTTCCTCCCGCGTCCTTATATTTTTGTTATACGGTTTTATATTGCTAAAATTCATTCTAATTAGTTTGTATGCTTCGTCTGTCCTTCCTATTTCCATCTTACTTTGTACCTCTTTGCACTTTTTATCAATCGATTGTTTTTTAGCTTTCCTGCATTTGCGAATAATTTCCCATTTTATGGCTTTGTATTTCTATTTTCCTGTTTCATCTGATCAATTTTTGTATGCGTGTCTTTTTTCTATTAGATTCAGGATACCCTTTGTTATCCATGGTTTCTTATTTTCTTTTTGTGTATACCCCAGAATATCTCTGGCGACCATGCCTAAATTGGATTTAGTGTTATTCAATTCTGTTTCTACTTCTTTAGTACAAGAAATTTTCCCGATATCTTTCAGCAATTAGTTTGACCTTTTTTCAAATATTTTGTGGATATCTTTATCTTTTAGTTTCTCAAAGTTAAAGTGCCTTTTTCCCTTCTTTTTTTTTTCAAATTCTTAAATTTAAGAGCGTTGTGATGATTAAGTTGTTCTTGTCGCACAATTCTACCAGCCTATTTCCCTGTCATTTCTCGTGCCTAAACTAAATAAACCTACTACCGCTCCTTCCCTACCTTCACCTATCACTGCATTAAAATCCGCCGTAATTATTAAATTTTCATGTCCTTTTACGTATTTTCATGTCTTCAATATCTTTGTAGATTGCCTCTATCTCTTCCTCACTGTAGCTAGAGTTAGGCATATAGACTTTTACTATTACTGTATTTACCGGTTTATTCTAATTCAAGCATGAGTACTCTTTCGTTCTTTTATAGGTAGTTTTTTATATTTTTTTGCATAACTATCCCCACATCCGAGTTTCTTTCCTCTGATCCTTTATGAATTACCCTAAAGCCTCCACTCCAAAAATTCTTTGCCTCTGGCCAGCAAACTTCGCTGATCCCTACTATGTCTAGTGGTAAATCTTTTAACCTTAATTTGTCTTGCAAGGAAATTAAGATTTTGTCATTGGTTTGGTAAAAAAAAAATTAATTTAGTGTTACGCTGTGCTAGTTTACCATATTTTCCACAACTAATTAACCAGGATTAGTTTATCCTTCCGGATATTCAGTAACTCATCCCTTTTATCTCCTTTAATGTTAAATCAGGGCTGAACCCACTATCCTTTTTGCCTATTAAGAATTTCGAACGAATTGAAATAAAGAGATCATTTGGGTCTTCATCAATATACGTTATCAGTATCGAATTTACAGTACTTTCCACTTTAATCAAGACCGTTTGCAATTCGTCGAGTTTTAACGATTTATGACCTAAGGTTAATTTTAGTGAGTTCTTAACTGTTCTCACTAATCTCTCCTACAATCCTCCCCACCATGGACTTTTTTCAATAATAGCAACCTTAAATTAATTCTACACGAAACAGCTTCTTAATGCTTTAAACTTTCAACAAAAACTTTTTTTACAAGGATCGCTTCTAGAATAGATTTCTGCAATATCATCACCAGGTCTAAGTTGAAGAAAGCTGCCTTGCAACGAATTGGTCCTTAAATTTAATTTTTCAATGTTCCACCCAAAGGTACTACATTGACCAGAAAGCGAGTTTTTCTTTACCGGGAAATTTTGAATTTTACTGAACCCTTGCTATATCAACAAAGGTGTATTTTTGTGATAAATGCTCACTTAACATTTTTCAAGTGATTCGTGTCGGGAATCGAACCCGGAATTCTGTTTCCAGTTTTGGTTCATTGGTATGTTGTTCAAGGTCAGACTTTTGTCCTTGACACAAGGTAAGCGCTAGTAGATAACAAATATTCGTTCTTTTCTTAAATTGTGAAAATCAAACAACCTGTTTGGTGGTCTCATTTCTTTGGAAAATCTCACAGTACATCGCAAACATTAAAATATTTGTTTACCTATGCACCGTGTAATATTTAATTGCTAAGTTTCAAGTTGAACTAGGTAGAACTTTGTTTAAAAAATGTCTGTTTACAGATGTTGTAGCACACCTTATGAAGGAAATTTGGCATTTTAAAAATCTAATTAACCTTGTATTCTTAAAGCATTTTATTATTTGATACGAACAAAGTTTAGTTATGAGCAAGAATTGCTGGTAGTTTGTAAAGTTGAAATTTCAGGAAATTCTTTCCAATGTCATTTAATGTTAATGAGAAATTAAACATTCACATGATTGTCTATAACTGTCATATTTGAAATGTTTAAAAAATTATGTATTCTAAGAAAATAGCAGAAAGTTTTGTTTCTGTTTTTTGTTGAAATTATTTTTATACCGAAATTGATGCTTGTAGGCTGTAGGTAGATCAGGTCTGCTTTAAAAGTAGTATCAAAGTCTAACTATAATTTGAATAACTATATAGAGATTATTTGGTAGATATCTAATACTTTTTTGATATGTCTTTCCATAAAAGTAATATTTGTTGTTATGAAACTGCTATAAAAAAGGAATTTAAATTAAATAATTATTTACGCTCATGCTACTCTTCTATTTTTCACAAATATGTTTAAAGTAGTATAAATTTGAGTACCTTTATGAGGGATAAAAATATTTATTGATGGTAAGCGGAAGTTAGTAACTTCTAAAATTAGTAATTGTGCGAGGTGTTATCAGAGGTTCTGTTAGTGTAGGCCTACTATATCTATACTCGTTCATGATAAACCTGTTGTTCGCTTTAATTTTTTGTTTTAAAAGTTATACAATTTTAAGAACACTTTGTGCTCTTTTATTTAATTATTTTAGATGCTGCGTCCTTTTTTATGTGGACAAGTTATTTACTCAACAAAGGCCATTCCTTTTTATTGGGGTTCTCCACGTCTGCTTTCAGAGTACGCTTAGCCTAAATTAATTTTATTCCATGACTTGGTGGCGTCGTGTTTTTTGTTTTTGTTTTGGTTTAATATCATAGCTTTTATTGGAATACAGTCATAAGAATCCACGATCATGACTCAAAAACCTTGGCAGAGGTTAGAAGCTAGTTGGAAGAAATTCTCTTTCATTGGCTTTTAGTCGAAGAAAGAGGATTTCTTCCGACTAGCATCTAACCTCTGCGAATGCTTTTGAATCATGCTCGTGGATTCTTATGACTGTATTCGAATAAAAACCATGACATTAAACCAAAACAAAAACAAAAAACACGGCGCCACCAAGTCATGGAAGAAAATTATGTTGATAACGTTTTTAGTTTATTGCTTATGTATTTTTTGATGTGCATGATTTCTAAAATAATTCCTCTATTGTCGTTGTTTTCAGTAGCTAGAGCTTTTATCCTATTAAAATCAAACTCATTGTTTTCTATAGCATGACTGTTAAAGTAGCGCATTTTTTATGTTGGTTTTATTGATGTAACCGCCGTTTTGGCTATGAATAAAAAAGTTCCATTAAAAACTATTTTATTATATACGTCCCAAAACTACTGCTTTTTACTATTTTTCAACTGTCACCATTTAAGTTTAAGCATTTGTCATAGGTTTTGACCAATTTGCAAACTCCTTTATAAAATTCAGTCGCCTGGGCACGTAGCAAATTTGCTACATCCTTTTGAAGTTCGTCGTCGTCTTTGAAGGGATGGGTCGCAAGCCACGGTTTTATTTGCTTGAGGAGATGAAAATCACTTGACAAGTCGTGACTGTATAGGGGATGATTAAAAACGTCCTTCAAAAACTCTCGAGTTTGTTCTACCATTTTTAACAATCAGATCCATTGCCTCACAACATGGTTACTAATAGCGTTTGGACCGAGTGTGGTACACAACTGACTTTAAATGCCTGCGTTAAAGCTTTTTGCGTCAAAGGAAGTCTAATCACAGCACGCACTTCGCAATTGGTGGATTCTTTATTAAAGCGCTCATGCAAGCACAAATAATTGCGCAAAATAACGAGATTCATTTGGTCAGGATGTTCGCTGAATCAGAGAACACTCTTAAATGTAAAAACGGCGGCGCTCCGCGCACATCTATTAGCGCCACATTATAACAGCGGTTACGTCCATAATTATCCTCGGTATGTTCGGAAATACATTTACAGATGTATTGTTTAGAATTGGCAATATACACTCTGGAATATTACTGCAATTAATTTTCTAGCTAGTACATATCGTTTGTAGTTCCATTGGTCTTCGTTTCGTAAAAAAAAAGTTGTGATATTTTTTGGTTTATGTATCACGTGAACATTGTGAACCGCTAAACATATTAATTTTTCTAAGAGCCCCAGGATATATTTGATTTCAATTAAGTTTTTGTTTCAATTTACTTCTATTGGTGCGATTAAAGTTCTAAAACGAATTTTTATTTATTTTATAATAGACTGGTACAATGTTTTAGGATAGTAGTTGCTTTTAAGGTGATTAATTTTTGTTTGGGTTTTTAGGTTTATGTTTATAATGTACAAGTCGCCAACTTAGTTCTATCGGATTTAAAAACAGATTATTAACTAACTTAGCTACAAACCTTTTTTTTAAATAACATGTTGAAAGCATGCAGTGGGAAAGCTTTAATTACAATTCTAATGTCCAAAAACAGTGTAATAAAAACATAAGTACTCACTTCGTCAATCAAATACTACAATTTTCATATTATAAATGTTAAACTAATAATCTAAATAAAGGAAAAAGAACTTTAAAAAGTAACTATTATCCTAAGCCGTTCTGACAGTCTATTACTAGAACAACAATACATATTTTATTCAATAATTATAGTGCCACTAATAAAGCTACATTAAAAAGAGTACCTAATTGGAATTGAATACATTCTATGACTTTAATAAAAAGTAAAAGAATGTTCGTTTCGCCATTGTGTTGTATATAAACCTAATAATTTCTCAAATTCTTTCTTACAAAACCAAGATTAAATATAGAGTAAAAACACATAACTCGCATAATCTACAGAATTAATTGCATTAATTGTCTAGGTTTGTATATTGGTATTTCAAAACAATACCTCGACAAACATATTTATGAACATGAATTTTTAATAAAAGTCAATAACTATAAATTTACTGTGCTGGTAGCTCGTGATTTGAAAAGTTTACAGTAGTTTGATCCTTAACATTCAAATTTTAGGTATTGAAGACAACCACAATAAACGAAATATTAGAGAAATTATGTACATTTAGTAAAGTAGTTTTCCGTTCAAGTTTAGCAAAATTTAATAAAATAACTCACATCTAGTTGAAAATATCACCACAGCGAACTAGCATAAAATACCACATGTCCTATTATTAATTAGTATAGCACATTTTGTACTTATTCTCCATCCACTGAAAGAAATACGTACAAGAAATAAAATTTAATAAGGAAGCATTGCTGCTAGTACACGGTGGCATTGTGTGGGCAATTGCTGCAACCTCATTACTTGTTGTGGCAATTGACACTTAGATGTTGCCAGACATACCCACAGTGTTATCTTTCAATCAACCCGTTTTCATTTTAACAAATGTAGATATTGGTTTACACTTGTTTGCCTTCTAAAAGTTATTGAACGTTTTACGTGTAGGAAAACAACAAAAATCCAATTTGTTCAAAACAATTTTGATGATTAACCCACAAAGCTTTTTATTTATGGGTGTTTGGAAATGTCTAGTGGGTTCAGAATTACAAAAAGGATATTCTATTTGTTTCATTAAACAACCCTTTGGATGTTGTTACAGCCGTGTCACCTTAATACACATTTCATTGCTACTACCATAATAGAGTTTTTATCGAAGTAAGTTACATTGTTCTTCCGTTTGACAAGATCGTTCCTTGTGCTAACAATTGTATCAAAGTGGCAGTTAAGCAACATTATTTGCTGAAAGATATCGATATGAATATTAACAGGTCTATATTGTAAATACCTTTGGGTATGTATGGTTGACGTTTTTGCAGTTACAATTTTTTGCCAATCTACATTTGTGTGTGCAAAATGTTATTTTTCAAAAGTGCAAAGCATTTAATTTTTAAGTACTGGGAATATCGACACACATGTTACAATGCCTACGCTTTGATAAAATCATTCTGTTTGTAACCTAAATCTGCCAAGCGAATAAAAGTTTTCCCAATCAGCTTGATGTTTTATACACACGAACAAATTAGTTTCATGATGTATTTCAAGTTATTATTTCCATATAGAAGTGTTGCTATAAAAATGTAAAATCCAGTTTTTAACTTATTTAATTTTAATTCATTTGTTATCCGTATTAAAATCGTACGAATCTAACCTTTTCATTTTTAATTTGAAGAATCATGAAATGTTGCGTGTTTAATAATTTCTCTAAAATGGTTTTTAAGCATGCAATGCATATAGGATAAGAAATTGCATTAGTCCTATACTATATATATATATATATATATATATATATATATATATAAAATATTTTTTAAAGGTTGTGCATACTAGATAATCGTATCAATTACTTTGGTAATACAATGCATTTAACCCATAACTGCTTACGGTTTCAGACCTGCAGCATACAATTTTTATGCCCTCCTAATAATTGTAGTCAATAAACATCATTTAATGAAAGTGTATGTTACGGGTGAAGGAATCGTTAACCTTTAAATCTTAATTTCTCTAGAAGGCGCGGGAATCGAGTAATAAATGCAGATTGCATCGGCGACTTACAGTGGTGTGGGAGTAGATTCCTATATACACCAATTGCAAAGTGAAAGAAGTAAAACGGCAAAATTAAATCATAGAACTATGCTACTACAACCATCCTGAAATGCCTTCAATACTGTAAGTAATTTATGGGCGTCAGCTCGTGTGACCTAGTAATAATCCTTTCAAAGACGAGTACTCCTGGGGATACGTTCGATTGATCATACCATTTACTTTTCAACTGTACCAATCTAGCCATATGCTCAACCTTATCGAATTAAATTGCAATGTTAAGGATTCGTAAATGTAATAAAACAAACACTATAACCTAGAATACTGGTGGACGTTTTAAAATCTCATTACGCCTAGCTTAGCAGGTTTCATAGATACTTGCCAACAACAAAACAAGAAGATCAATATATAAATAGCTAATAAACTTACAGCTAAATGCCAATTCAAATAAGGATTTCCATTTTGCTAGCCTTGAGTTCATGTTGCATAAGGATCATTTAGTTTCAAACCAAGTTGGTTTGGCCCCAAACTTTCCAAATTAGACATCGGGTCCGCGGATATCATTACGTTGACGCCCGGTTGAAACATACTTATTAATAATTTTATAGTTATTTGCTTCATTACGTTAAATTTCCGAAATCGATTGATTTCTGCATGCTGTATATAAATTTTAATTTCCAACTACTTTGTTTCACTTCTTATTAAGAAGCGCTTCCTAAAAAATCTAACCTAAACGACTTTACACTTTTTATTTTATTTCAAATTATACGAACTTGCATTTAACAAGTTCGATTATTTTTTAATTAAAATTAGTATATATTTAAGCCTCTAATAAAATTTCCTTAAGTGTATATTACAACGAAATATATTCTATAATAGTTTGCTTTGTTAATCGCATTATAAATTCCGTGAAATATGCTCCAACAAGCTGCATCGTAAAAATATAAAAGCTTCTGTACTGAGAAAGTCTATCAACACGGTATTTCATTATCATGCAGGTATGCAACTCGCTCAAGTCTACGAGCAATTAAACCGTCCCCTCATTGTTTCATTCTCAGAATTGTAGTTCGAAATAATAAACCGCAATCATTTCTATAAGAGTTAGGCAACCTGTTATACACTTTACTTTATAATGCAGTAAAAAAGGTTGCAAACTTATTTAAACAGACATCATTTTTCCATACGGACAAATTCATGGAAGTCATTACAGTATATTGATGCCTTTTGCTTTTTTTAATTGACTATTGCTAGCAAGCCGTAGTTTAGGAATATTTTGCAGCTGCTGTCTGGAAAATATCTAGTAGGTGCTGTTCGCAAAATATTTAACGTTGAACGAAAAGAAAGCTTGAGTAAAAAAATATATAAATCCTTCACGCTGTGGTAACAGGAAATCGTCGTAGGCGGATAACCCAAAAAAAAAAGAACCCTAATAGACCTACAAGTCGAATAAGTTGTAGTTTCTGAAGAATATGTCTAAAAAGCACATCCCACAGGAAGAGAAACGAGTCCGTTGCTGGGCGCCACTTTCACTTTCTGGGCGCCATTATTTTGCTATGAGCTTTAAGTCCCATGATTTGGGCGACTATTATATTGCTACGACGCCCGTGTTTTAACGATTCCTTATAAACTTACAAAGCCGCACGATTTGGACGTCATTAATGGCTGCGAGCTCAGGATCTTAAAACAAAACTTAGCCACGGCTGCTCAGCTGCTTTCTGAAAATAAAACTGACTACTTAAAAACAAAAACGTTGCAACGGTACATCGCTTACTTCTATTAACATACCAGACATAACATACACGCTAAATAAAAATTAGACTCCTTGTTTACACATTATTTACCTATTATATACATATTTCTAATTCGACATTCATACCAGATAATATATCCAATTACTTATATAATAGAAACAAGCCGTAATTTATTTACTCTTTCAAATCTCTGATAAAAGCTATATACATCCCCCCAAAATTATTCCTTTAACAGTACATTTCTAAATACATAATTACCTCAAATAAATATTTCCAGTTAATGAAATAAAAGAAACAGCAGTAGGACTTTACCACATTTCTGACTTTAACTCCGGTTTAATGCGAGCTCACAGTAAAACCTTACCTTTCGTGCTAATTTCTACACATCAATAATCAAACGGACCGTCTTAACTTGTACATAAATTAAATATTACAGATGTCACGCATCACTCATAAATTCCCTCATAAAATACCTAATTCAACTTAAATTCTTCAATTAAAAGCTTTTCCCTGTTTGTCCTTTTTAAGCACAAAAATTATACACCTCAATACACTTAGTCATTATGCATCAGTTATACACATATACTACGCCCCTAAACCAATACATGTTAACCCCATTTCGCTCTGACCTACACGCTATACCCACTATCACTCTTATGCCGTGTTTTCAAGTTTCGTTCTTACCGAGCTACTGCTTACCCACTCTAATTCACGGTTAAACTATGCCTATGTTAACACGTGTTACCTCCATTTCGCTTTAACATCCACGCTAAATCAACTTATCCATTACTGTGTCTGCCGTCCCCGTTGCATAACTAACCACTGGTTCTCACTCAACTACCTTGTATTCATAACACGTGTTATCTCTATTTTATTTGTAGCCATGCTATCTAATAATCCCTCTCTGTTTTCCTGTTGGCACGCGTCTTTTTTAACCGATAAAATACCCACTCCAACTTAAGTTATATCTCGTTTTAACAAGGTTATAAATCTATCCTAATTGACTGCGGCAACCAACACTACCTAGAACTTCTGCTATTTGTCCAACGTTCTAATCTACCCTTCCTGACAAAGTCCAAGAAATTGCGACGGTTACATTCGTTTAGAATTTAATGATACTAGGAAAAGTTTCATCAAAACAACACGTATAAATCTTTTCGTAAATAACATAACGGCCAACCTTGCTTGTAAACTAACCAATTTGCACTCTGAGAAAGGTTTTTTAGAAAATACTCCTACACCTATTAACTACGTTTGTTGTTAACTATAAAATTAAATGCTTTATTCTACACGGGATTGTTTCTAATATAACAACAGTTATACGTTATGAGTATTTAGAGGTTATGAAATTTTTAGCTTCTTGAAATGCGTTATGAAAAATTGCTAATTTTAAAACTACTCACAATAAACGCACTTTTCCGGTTGCTTAGTTATTTTTACATGCTGATTCACAAAATAAATTACAACATGAATAAATAATGCCCTTTCGGTAACGTTTCCAACCGTCCACCGGTTCCAGAAACCAATAAACAGCACAAACAACAAACGGTCGCTCGATTCCACAAACACACGATTATCCTTGAGTTATTCTATGTAAAACTTTTCAACCGTCGCACAAACCCCAAAATTTTTAATAACAAACAAGCGCTTTACGAGAAAATCTCCCGATAACTGTCGTTTATTTTAGCCTCCGAAATACGCCCCTAATACACGCGCATATTTGTCATTTCCCTCTAACCTGCATTTAAAATCTTCCATCTTTTGTCATTTTTCCTTACTTAATTTACAACATTAGTTGTGCCTTTCTTTTATCTTCGACTAACCCGTATGTTATATCTAGTTGTTTTTATTCCGCCTATTCATAAGCTCTGTTCTACCTAATCGATCGATACTAACGTCTATCTTGCTTTTGTTCACCTAATCTAACAATTGTACTCTGTTTGTACCCTCCTAAAGATTTCTCATTCCTATCACAACCAATATATACAGAAAACACTTCGCATTTTTGTTTCGCTCGTTTGCCTCTAAATTTCCTTGTCTAACAGACGTTTCAAAGTTAATGATCACTAAACATATTCTATTTTCTTTTCTTTGCTACCCCGAGTAAAATATTGTCTTTCTCTTTATATTATCAATCTGTTTTTCGTACGTGCCTGTGTTTGTTGCTCAACTGTCTTTTTCCAACAACTATAATACTTGTTGACGAACTTTATACTCGATATATAAAACCTGTTTACAATGCTAAATCTTCCTAGAAATATTATACGCGCTCAAGCGTTGTATTTTACGTTACACAAATAAACAACTGACGCTTTGAGTATGTGTTTACTAAATAATTAAACCTTCTTCAATTATCAATTTTTATGCTTCAAACATAAAAGTTTTCGTATTAACACATTTACACGCTAGTTCCTACAAAATCTTAACTATGCTTTAAGGCCTTAACCCTAATATTTAATGAAAAATGGTAAATTATTATCCGATCTTCCTAAAAAATGTCTCTAACTTGGCATGACCCTTATATACACGCTTTACCTTGCAATAACTAATTACTTGACCTTGCTAATACCAATCATAACCTATAAAACAACAGTAATATGTCCAAGACCTTATATTTTCCATCTCTCAATTACTAGCTCGATTTGAAATGATCATTTGGGCTTTGCATAAAATTCTGAGATATTATTTCTTCTTATTATTTAATATTATAATATTATAATCAACTTGCATGACGCAATTACCCAATATCCGTATTTAATAGTTGGCTTAGACCATGAATTGAGCGTCGCTTATTGTCAATACCTGACATCTGTCAAAAAGAACTTGCTGATATATTACTTAATAAGATGAAATAATAACTTAGGCCTTTATGCAAGCTTATATGATAATTTCAAATCGAACTAGTAATTGAATGATGGGAAATATAGGGTCTCGGAGAGTTATTATTTCATTTTATTTACTGTAATACGATTGTATTTTTCAATTTACCTTGTATGTATATATTGCTATGATAGTTTTCAAGCCACACGTTGGTTCGCCTATATAAATGCTATGTATTTTTCTCTCCACGTTGTTACGTCATTAAATTGATGTGATAACGCCGTACTCGGTGTAATAAACGTTCTACTGAACACCACCACTCTGTGTTTCTCAATTTAATTTTTTACTTTCATTATTATGCCACGGCTAGCCCTTTTAATTTACACAGAGTGCACAACATTACGATGATCAATTTCCTTTCACCCCTTTATGATTACCTGTTTCAATTGATAAAACGAAGTCAATCAACATTCATATAATGAAAGGAAATAATATTTGCAATTTTGGAAATTCTTTAAATACACCTATCAATCAATTAATATTATATGGATCCTTTATCTCAAAATTTATATACTTTTAATTTAAATTAAAGTCACTAAAAATTACACCTTTACAAAAAATCTGGAACGTTTATGATTTATTACGTAAGTTTAAACGAATGCAATGTTCCTGTTGATTCTTTACACGTTTTGGATAAATTGAATAAATTCAGTATTAAAATTTAAATTGAAAAGATTCCTTAAAATTAAGTAGATCTGATCTGTGATCTCCTGATAGGTTGTTTATTGCTGTAGATCAACACCCCCTTGTTGTCTTCAATCGAATACCAATGCTCTGCTTTTGTCGAACCAATATATCAGTACAGTTACCCTTTGTTTTGCAAAATCACCTCGTGCTTTATTCTATATTGAAATTAAAATAAAATTTTTGTAAATTTATCCTGGTGACTATCAGCTATATACTAAAGCTCTCTATTTTAATCTGATATCACTAGGTCGAGTATTTCTTCTTTAAACTCCAAGCCCAGGGTAATGTCGGATGGAAAACGGCTATAGACAAAGAAAACTCTTAAGGGTTAAACGGCTAGTAGAGTGTTAGCTCTGGGTAGATCATGAGCATGGGTCATGGGTGGATAACTGACCAAAATAGTTTTAATAGGCGCCACCGTATTTTTAATACAAGTGCCAACAAAAATTTAACTGTGTTTGTATAAGGAAATGCGGAAACCTTATGTTAACACCACTATCTTAGCCATAAAACTTGAATTTCACTCTTTATCACACACTTACCAAAACATCAACCACCAGTTGTTAAACAGTTGTCTCAGCTGTACCTGTGAACAAACAAAACACCACATGGACACCATTTGTGTCCTTAAAAGCATATGCCCAAAAATATAATAAGAGAATTTAAACATCTATGAAATACTAAAGGCATTTATTTTCTTCTCTCTATCTGTTTTTCTTAAGGAGGATTTGCTCTAGTTTACTTTTTCATATTTTAAATATTGAATAATAAAACGACTTTATGAAAAACAAAGGAATTCTATTCATATGGAAATCTGACTATATACATGCGACTGCAATACATATGTTTACTATTTTGTCATTAATTTTTAAAAAAATTTTGTATAATTTAACCTTCAGAATAAATACGTATAAATTAATCGTTTCTATAAAATTTAGTTTAAGCAAATATGTCATAATTTATTAGTTCCTAACACAGGATTTTATTTTTACTATAATCATAGAAGCGCTTCCTTGACCATTCACAAAAAAAATTCGATCGTCAGGACAATAACGACCTTAAAATGTAACTACTCAATTTTAACGGTAATCTACTAAAAGAATATACGTGAATTTCAGTATCAATAAAAAGACTTTTACATGACGTGCATGTTTTTTAATTAAACAAAATATAAAATTAAATTAAGACTGCGTCTGGCGTTTAGATTCTGAATATCTCAACACATTGTGTGCTTGTACAAGTGACTGACAACCTAGATATTTATACGTTGTTTTACAAACTTTAAGAAAGTACTTTATATTTTCTGTTACTCTAATAATTAACGTAGAAAATTTCATAATAATTTACTATAGCTTCAAACACTCACGTGTAGACAAAAGAACTGCAGGTGGAAAATCACGACCTCAGCTGTTGTATTTATTTCATCGTATTAGTCATCAGTTAGATTGAAGTGTCAAGGTTCTTTGTAACATCAACCATTTCCATACTGCGTAGTTAGATAAAAGGACGAAACCATAGCTGTTTACCATTAATTACTGTGACGGAAAATTATTATAATTTACATTGAAAACCGTTGCTGTAAACCTGTCCATATGATATTGCATGTATTAAAATGATGTATATTATCAATCCATTTTCTCAGCTCAAGTTTTCTTCTTCACTCGATTAGATGCCTCGTGTTTCTGACGGGTCATCATCTTGACTTTATCTCTCGTCTACAAAAAGCGGCTTCCCTCTAGGACGTTGGAGACCAAAGTGCCGGTTATCAACTTGACAGCGCTTGGTAACAAGCTTTAGAATATATATCTTCTAGAATCCATGTGTTATTATGAACATTATACTTTAATTTTTATTGGCTGAATATTTACGAATTAAATACTTTAAAATTTATTTGTTTTATTATTAATTTATTAGGCTAGGTGTAACTAGAAAAAAATACGTTACACAGCCTCTTCCCAAGAGAAAAAATTCGAGGTATGGGAGAATTTTTTCTAAAAAAAATTTTGCAACTGAAACTTCAAACTTATTCTTCTTAACTGTACCAACCTCTTACACCTCACAACAAGACGACACAAATATTAACTATACCTAATGATGAGTTTAACAAAAAAATATCAGGATCATTTGCTAATTGATACGGGGGGTATTAATGCATGGGATTGAGTGATTAGTAACTGCGCGTACTACACGCCTATAAAGGGACAAATCCGGGAAGTCATAGCCAGTATATACGTCAATCGGTTAAGTATATTTAGGGGTATCTAACACTCAGTGGATGCATGTCATCTATAGTTACAAACGCAACAACCATATCAAAAAAATTTTTTTTTTTTTAAAATGAAAAATATTTTACTACAAATCAGAACTGTAATAAACAAAATGGATTGGACATTATAATCACTACTAAACAAAAATCTGTACAACGAATATTTTCTCTAATTTAATATATCTATCTTAAAGATTTATGTGCATAAAATTGATGAGTTTAGTAAGTACCAAAAGCTGTTAGATACAAAGTCTATTCACGAAACGAATCTCTAACACTCGAGAAACAGACAAAGTATTAACAATACATATTCATCAACAAGACACTTTTAGTCTTTGAGTGAGCATCTCACAATATTTTCTGTAAGATCTCTATTCTACATACTCAACTATCTCTCTCAAAAATTATATAACCTCAATGACTCATCACTAAAGAACTCTAAAACCACTAACAAATCATATATTGAGCCTATTGGGTGACCACCACCAACTACTCACAAAAACTCTTCATGAACTATCCTAGCTCATGTACACTCTCAATAAGAATAAGCACATTAGGCCTAGTCTCAAACTATTAAACCAAAACTCAAGCATTCCTTTAATGCTTAACATTCTATCACACTCTAACTATATGACTACATACTCAATACTCTACTAAACACCCTCTATACTCTCTATCATATATTCCATTACTGAATACGTATTACTTCACTGAATACATATCCATCTCTATATACCTGCAACATCTCTATGCATATGCTGCATTCTCAAACACCTCAAAAAAATATCATCATTCAAAATCCATAAACATATCCTTGTCGTCATCAAAATTATCATTTAACACTTCTTTATCGTCATCAGAGATTTTCATTTAACACTCCTTTATCGTCATCAAAAATTTTCATTTAACACATGCAATATCTAAATCAACAAACATATTAAGCTCTATTACTACTAAAACATAAATTACTTTATAAAAAATTTTCCCAACTTTAAACTTGTCTAACTTAAGGATTCAAAACACGGACTAAAGAGAATTACAACTGACATCAACTATACTCGGAAGTACTTAAGGATCAGAAACATTGTTAATAACTTCAACTTCATCATCATCAATCGCAGAATATGGCTTTAAGTCTTTGATATGCCATCGACCCGCCTTAGAACCATCCATGTTACTCAACTCATAAACTAAATTAGTAATCTTTCTCCTAACCACACATAAAACAAACTTTGGTGCGAGTTTAGCAGTGAATTTATCGCCTGCACTTGATAAAACCTTGTTCACTCTCCACACCTTATCACCAACCTCAAAGCACACATTTCTTCTTCTCAAATTATATTGGCGACTAGCTCGCTCATAGGCTACATGTAAATTGCCATCGACGATATGGTGAATAAAAGGGAATTCAAATACGAAATTATTTTCCACTTTACTTCACGATAACTATTAATAACTGTACACGTACACTCTCACTCTACCAATAGTCAAACTGTCGACCTAAACTAAAGTGCTTCACAACGCATAAACTTGCTAGAATGACAAGCTTTTCTATGAGCCTCACCTAGACTTATAAACAATATTGCTAGAACGGCAGACTCTCCTCTGAGTCTCATCTAGACTGACAAACTAAATAAGCAAAACAAATCACATCATAACTGACCTCAAATAATTTCAAGTGACGATGTCGAAACTGCTAAAGCGACAACTTACCACGACCCTCGTATAGACTGACATAACGCTGAGCGACCAACCCTTCCTGAGTTTCGTCTAGACTAACATAACGCTACACGATGAACCACAACAAGTCTCGCTTAGTTGTAACTCAACTCAATATACTACGTTGCAACGCGACCATAAAAATTGCTACTATAAATAAATCAAACCAAACTAAAACGTGCTCATGCACAAGAGCAATCTCCAAACTATATTTCAACAGTAAAGACTAGTGTACGATGCTATAAGTTTCTGCCATAATTAAATATCTGAATATCTCTAATGTAACTCAATTATAAAATTTTGAAGATGAAATCTCAAATGAACGAATGTCCTAACTATATAGAAAACCCACTGTAAACTGTAACAAACTTTAACAAAATGAAACAAAAACTATTTACTAGAATCAATGCAAACCTCAGTCGGTAGATATAAGTGTGATGAAGATAACTACTAAATATTCCAGCCTATAAGTGAAGTTATTCAAGCCTCTAAATGAAATTCCAGCCCCTAAATGAATTTCCAGCCCCTAAATGAATTTCCAGCCCCACGTTGCGAGCGCAAGTGTAATTAAGATAAAATTTATGTAAATTTATCCTGGTGACTATCAGCTATATACTAAAGCTCTCTATTTTAATCTGATATCACTAGGTCGAGTATTTCTTCTTTAAACTCCAAGCCCAGGGTAATGTCGGATGGAAAACGGCTATAGACAAAGAAAACTCTTAAGGGTTAAACGGCTAGTAGAGTGTTAGCTCTGGGTAGATCATGAGCATGGGTCATGGGTGGATAACTGACCAAAAATAGTTTTAATAGGCGCCACCGTATTTTTAATACAAGTGCCAACAAAATTTAACTGTGTTTGTATAAGGGAAATGCGGAAACCTTATGTTAACACCACTATCTTAGCCATAAAACTTGAATTTCACTCTTTATCACACACTTACCAAAACATCAACCACCAGTTGTTAAACAGTTGTCTCAGCTGTACCTGTGAACAAACAAAAACACCACATGGACACCATTTGTGTCCTTAAAAGCATATGCCCAAAAATATAATAAGAGAATTTAAACATCTATGAAATACTAAAGGCATTTATTTTCTTCTCTATCTGTTTTTCTTAAGGAGGATTTGCTCTAGTTTACTTTTTCATATTTTAAATATTGAATAATAAAACGACTTTATGAAAAACAAAAGGAATTCTATTCATATGGAAATCTGACTATATACATGCGACTGCAATACATATGTTTACTATTTTGTCATTAATTTTAAAAAAATTTTGTATAATTTAACCTTCAGAATAAATACGTATAAATTAATCGTTTCTATAAAATTTAGTTTAAGCAAATATGTCATAATTTATTAGTTCTTAACACAGGATTTTATTTTTACTATAATCATAGAAGCGCTTCCTTGACCATTCACAAAAAAAATTCGATCGTCAGGACAATAACGACCTTAAAATGTAACTACTCAATTTTAACGGTAATCTACTAAAAGAATATACGTGAATTTCAGTATCAATAAAAAGACTTTTACATGACGTGCATGTTTTTCAATTAAACAAAATATAAAATTAAATCAAGACTGCGTCTGGCGTTTAGATTCTGAATATCTCAACACATTGTGTGCTTGTACAAGTGACTGACAACCTAGATATTTATACGTTGTTTTACAAACTTTAAGAAAGTACTTTATATTTTCTGTTACTCTAATAATTAACGTAGAAAATTTCATAATAATTTACTATAGCTTCAAACACTCACGTGTAGACAAAAGAACTGCAGGTGGAAAATCACGACCTCAGCTGTTGTATTTATTTCATCGTATTAGTCATCAGTTAGATTGAAGTGTCAAGGTTCTTTGTAACATCAACCATTTCCATACTGCGCAGTTAGATAAAAGGACGAAACCATAGCTGTTTACCATTAATTACTGTGACGGAAAATTATTATAATTTACATTGAAAACCGTTGCTGTAAACCTGTCCATATGATATTGCATGTATTAAAATGATGTATATTATCAATCCATTTTCTCAGCTCAAGTTTTCTTCTTCACTCGATTAGATGCCTCGTGTTTCTGACGGGTCATCATCTTGACTTTATCTCTCGTCTACAAAAAGCGGCTTCACTCTAGGACGTTGGAGACCAAAGTGCCGGTTATCAACTTGACAGCGCTTGGTAACAAGCTTTAGAATATATATCTTCTAGAATCCATGTGTTATTATGAACATTATACTTTAATTTTTATTGGCTGAATATTTACGAATTAAATACTTTAAAATTTATTTGTTTTATTATTAATTTATTAGGCTAGGTGTAACTAGAAAAAAAATACGTTACAATATTTCTCTGCATATGCTTTGAATCCTTTCCCTAAATACCACTTGAATTTGTGGGTTACTTAGTATTATACCAGAATAATACCATAGATAGTCCAGAAATATACCAGAAGTATTGTTTTCGACGCAGATTAGAATTCTTTTCGATGCAGATTAGAATAGTCCAGAAATATACCAGAATTATCGTTTTTGACTCAGATTAGAACTGAACCAGAAATATTTCAGAATTTGACTGGAAGTCGATTAGAAATCCTATATCATTATAAATACTTAATTTAAATTAATTACCCAATTTCTCCTGACGTTTTCTAAAAAAAACGACAAAAACTCTTTATGTATACTTAACGTAATTGTTGCACAGCACTATTTTTAGTATAACATAAATTTTATTTATCTGACGCGTAGATTTTTAATTAAAAGTGACGTGGATTCAACGTGCTTCAAGTGGAAACTGAGCTGCCTTATCACCGGTGGTTGTTAAATAGCTTGTCCCACTACCTTAGGATTGGGTTTCCAAGCAGTTTTACAGATTGTTTCAACCAACCAGGTTTGTCGTTAATATTCCCTGTATTTTTAAGCTGTTTTCTTATGAAACTATTTCGGATTCTCATATCATGCTTGTTTATTTGCGATCTTTGCTTGCCTTATTATTTGTTATCGCGGCCGGACTTTTACTTACGTCTGTTGTTTTGTATAGATAAAGCTTTTGAAGAATTGTACAAATTAAATGATGTAACATAAATGCTGTTTTTGTATTTATTTATTTATTTGAAAGTGTGTTTTCTTATAAAAGCGTAATTGCATGAGGATTTATTAGGTTTTGTTTTATCTTCTGCGTCTTTATTTTATAAACTTGTATAACACTTCTCAACGTATGTTTAATTACATGTACGATTATTTCTCTGCTGAATACGCGTTCTATTGTTGAAAGATATGCTTACTGGCATCGCTTAAAGTTAATTACGGTCCATATACAGGGTGCTGAATGCTTGCTATTTACATAATGTACGAATTACTTATTTTCTGCTAAATAAATGCAGTTTTCTGATTCCCATTGCTATTTATAGTTACTGCATGACCCTTACTACTCAATACACCCCTAAACAACCCCTTATCACAGCAATATATATAGAGATATAAGGATTTCAATACTAAGAAGTTTTATTAAAAACATACAAGCTGGAACGCAAACAGTTCGCTATTTTGGCGTGCAGACATCAAATGAAGTGTAATTCAAAATACAAAAATATTAAACTCTAGTTTCTTTTTGACCAAACGCAAACCTTTTTGTGTAATATGTAAATAAATCTAACTCTAAAAAAGCTTTCATTAGGGATTACCAAGAAATTCAATGTTTGATTTTGTTCAGGCCATGATGTATTTCGATATTCGGAGTTGAAATTTACCTACAGAGACCTGAAGACGCATGTCAATCATGAATTAATCCTGTGACCCGATTAGAATCTCCAATGAAGATTTATAACGAGATGTATCAACAGATTCAGTAAAAATTAATTAATTTAAAAATGTACTCGTTGGAAATAAGAAAGGCAGGTGTAAATAATTTCCTAGATTTATATAACACAGGCAACTAGATATATTATAAGTAAAATTGGAAGCACAACGAATGTTTGTCTGTTCCGTAAGTGATTTCAAGTACAAGTTAAAGCGATGTAACTAGTTTTGCCCCTCTCTTTTTATTTCTGAAGCTATATATCAAGTAATTCGTGTTTTTACGCCATATGCACTTATAGATTTTTGGTTTGGAGCTCAATTAATGTTATTGGCTACATGTATATAAATGTTAAAAGTGAATAGCTTTTAAATAACGCCGTTTGTTGTATAATGAAATGTTGTTGATATAAGCAGTAGGCGGTTCCGTGGCGTAGTGGTATGTGTGTGACTACTACGCCCAAGGTCCCGGGTTCAAATCCCGACACGGTCCGCTTGAAAAATGTTAGGCGAGCATTTTTCACAAAAAATACACCCTCGTTCGGATGAGAGGTAAAAATGGAGGTCCCGTGTGTGAGTGTTGTCACGCACGTTAAAGATCCCTACCTTGCTTGGAACAGCAAGGGTTCGGCAAAATTCCAAAATTTTACAGGTAAAAAAAAACTCGCTTCCTGGCCAATGTAGTACCTTTCGGGTGGAGCATTGGAAAAAATCAAATGTAGTGATATAAGCAGTTTATTCTAAAATAAACGAAACGCATTGAATAGTATAAATTTAAATTTTTTTATAAATTTGAAATTTTGAAGTATGGTTGTGATATGGAACATGGAAATTTATAATACAAAATTAAATTCAAAACAGCTGAACGGCAGACTGAGGTAACTTAAAGCCACGACGAAGGTACTTAAATCATATAGCTCTTTATGCTATCGGTTTTTGTTGTGAAGTAAGGTTGTTTTATGTTTTATATAAATAGGTTTTGTGTAACAGGCACGGAACTTTATTTTCAGGTATGACGTGGATAAATTATTATTTCGATACTTTATTATTTTAAAAGTGTATGATGTCAAGCAGTTTAAAACAGTTAGTCATACAACCATAAAATAAACGATAACTTGATTGTCAGCTACAATAGAATAATTAAAGAACCGACGGAAATCGAGAAAAGAAAGTGATACTCATAGAACCTATAAGGTTCCGGAAACTTTAGGAATAATGCGAGTTACGTTTTGGGCCTTGGCAGCTGCCTTTTTAAAAAGTCTTCTTCCAAAAACTCTTGTAACAATTTTTATCTAATTAGAAGTTACAAGTGGAATTTTAACAAACTGGATAAAATTACTCTAAGTCGAAATTACTGTTAAATGTATTTAAATTAGAGCGACTAGCCTGAACAACCAACAATGCAAAAGTTTGCTGCTCAAGACTGACTGACTTTCTCGGGGCTCCCAGGGTAGTTATGTTGTTCCTGCCCCTCACATTTCTGTGCGAACTGCAGAGCTCATGTGTGCTTATTTCTTTATTAATTCATACAATACATAGTAACAATCTTAAATGTAATAACTGCGGGTTTATAACCGTCTTTGACCTACACCTGCGGTATTACTTACGTCTGGAATACATTGTATTCACATCCGTTCTCACAACTTGCTTGTAAACTTTCATTAACATTTTTTTAATTTACCCTTGAATTACAATGTTGCATCTAACTTAAGTTTCTTAATAATTTTTATTTAATTATACATATCTTGTTTTGGGGGATATGTAACTCCTCCCGACGTAGATAAAAAATTTAAGCTTTTGCTTAATTTTTTAAAATTTTATTGTCCCTAAGGGTACATTTATTGTTTCTTTATTTACCTTTGTTTCCTTATGACTAAAATTTTCTTCTTTATTCTTATATCTAAGATGCATTTTGTACAATACATACATAGTTAGTAAAATGATTACAATTATTAATAAAATTGTCCAAACACTTATGTTATCTTAATGTAATTTTGGCACTTTTAACTCACTTAAGTGTTCTTTGTAATGCTCCATTAGCTTCATGGCGTGGTTGAGATCGTCTAAGTCTATGTATTCTAGTTGCATTGGTTTCTTGTTACTTTCGTTGTTTTCGGGTTGTATAATCTTGAACTGTAGTTCTGGTAAATTTGCGAATTTCTTGGTTACTGTTAGGTTTTAATATACTCGAATAATTTGGTTTTTCAATTTTAGATAAAAGTCTTCCTTAAGGGTGGTTACTTTATTTCCAGTTTATGCTAAATTGTTTTTATCTTGGTTGCAGTGGGCGGTTGATATTACTTCTTGTGGAAATACAGCAATCCATTTGTTTTCCGTAACTTTCAGAATTTTCATAGTGGTGATTTCTACTGGTTTTGCTTCACAGTTGTCGAAATGATTTGAAAATCTTAATAATTGTACTTCACAAGGGCTTTCTGCTTGAATATCTGTTGTTGTTAATAATTGGCATAAATATTGACTTGGTGTTACTTCGTTATATTTTTCGTTCGTGTAGCCATGCCTAAGTTCATTTAAGGAAAGGAACTTGCTTTTAGATATAGTAACTCGATACCTGCTAGTAATTTTCATGGGAGAAAGCAAATAAATGATAATAATTATGTGTTACTTTCTACTATGGGGATTGCTATTAAAAATGTAATTTCGTTGTTTTTACATAGCCTTTCACTATGGCTATTTTTTCAAATATATGGCTGTTTGATTCTGTTGCATCAACGGGTAGTTTACTGATAGTTATAAATGATCTAATTCTTAATAATTCTTTTAATAAGTCACTTGGTTCTATAATACTAGAGTGTAATGTGTTTAGTTTTGCAAATGTTACGACGTTTTCTAATGTGGCTAAAATGTGTTGAATTACAGTTAGGGTTGATATTATTTTAGTGAATAGCGTATTGAAGCTGATTAAGCATTTCTAACATTGTGGTTTGCATGTTAGTTTCAAGGGTTTGTATTCTATTGGCTATACTGTCTTAGTTTTTTACTAGCCTTCTTAACGTATCATTGAATTTTATTATAGTTGACTAGGTTAGAAATATTTGATTTCTAACAATGGTTTTTATGTCATTTTGGTTTTCAATTAACTGTTGTATAGTGTTGTCGTATCGTTCTGCAGCTTGGTGGTCTAAATTGCCCTTGATAGCTTTTATTATATTACCTAATCCGTTAATAAGTCCTCTTTTTCGTCTTCTAATTTGTTCTGATGGAATTAATCTATTAAATTTATCTTCTATGTTTCTTAAAATGTTTTCTATTATATTGTTGTAATTTAGCATTTATATCGCGTACTCTTTTCCGAATTTGGCTGTGTCCATTGATTGTTTCAGTCTATAATAGTTGTCTCTGATTATGTAAAATTCTTGTTTTAATTCCGTTAAATCAAAATTTTGTTCGAATGTCCAGTAATGTATTGTACTTGCATACTTCCCCAATTTTACTGGTAGTGTACCGAGGTTGTTTTTAATGTCTTCAACTAATATGTCGTTGTCCGTTCTACCTGGGTAGAGGTTGACGGCAAGGGTGATGGCCGTCCATTTGAAATTATATGGTGTTTTAGGTTTTTCAAATGAATACATTTTACTATTTTTCTCTTGTCTACTATGGCTATATTTTTGTCTGATATCTTTTTGATTTTAAACGGGCCTAAATTTTTGGGGGCCGTTTTGTGTCTTTTACTTTGAAAGTTCTTCTCATATACACTTTGTCCTATTGAAAATTTATTGATGTCGGTATTCTTGTTGCGGGTTGTTGTAATACGTTCCTTGTCATTATCTAATTTATTTTTACTTTATCATACGTTATTTTTAGTTTTTCTTTATGGTTTTTAGCTACTGTTGGTATACTTCCTTGTTGTAATGTATATCGTAAGGGTTTCAGGAATCTGAATATCCTAATGTTAATTCAAAGGGTGTAAAATTTGTTGATGAGTGGATTGTATTGTTGTAAGCAATTAGTTCGTATGACATTAAATTAGTGATGTGTTCTTTCTTGTAAGTTTATCTTAATAATCTGATCTGCTCTAATAGGATTAAGTGTAATCTTTTAATTAATCCGTTTGATTCAGGATGGTTTTCGGTTATAAAATGAATTTTTATTTTATGGAGTTCTAGGATATTTTAAATCGTTTCATTTCTAAATTCGCTGCCATTATCTAAAGTTATGGTTTCGGGTGTACCGTAAAATGTAAAGTATTGTAAGAATCTTTGGGTTACGTATTTTAGAAAATGATGAGTATCGCTTGACCTACTCTGGTGAATGCGTCAACAATTGTTAAAAAGTTTTGTGCTTCTACTAGTAGAGTGTCTGCATGTACTTTTTAAAAAGTTTGTCGGGTGTTTTGGTTAACATTAAGAGTTTTTTTTAAGGGGTGTTCTGTCGTATTTTGCTTTGTCGCATAATTCGCATTCCTTTTGTGTATCACTGATTCCGCGATAGTTGTTGTTGCCTTCGTGTTGATTTCTAATCACGTCGTTTATTTCGTCAGGGTCATCTGGGGTTTTAATTTTCTTGTACATCTAATAATTTCAGGGCCAGAGTTATTAAATAATTTGATACATAATTCTGAAAATCGTTTGTTTGCGTATTCGATGGTGAAATAAAAGTAAAAACTTTTTTCTCTGGAGTATATTCTTTTAGAATTTTAATTATTTGTTCTTCGTTATCGTCTTTAGTTATTTGAATATCGATATATTTTCTTGCTATCTGTTTTCGTGTATTATACTGGATTGGGGTTTGTTAAAACTTTTGTAATTATAAATTGGTTAGGTTTTATATCTATGGCTTCGTTTAATATTTTAATGGCGGTTTTTGATTCGTCGTTTTGTGTCAAGTGCATGGTGTCTATTTCTTCTGGGTCTTCTCTTGTCTCTGTTTCGTCTATGTTGTCTATAATTGACTCTGTTTCTATTGCGTTGAGTAGTATTCTGCTTAGTGCGTCTGCGTTACTGTTATAAATTCCCTTTTTGTATATAATTTCATAATCATATTCTTCTAATTTAATCCTCCATCTTTGTAATGTTGAATTCGGTTCCTTGAGTTTGCATAGCCATACTAACGGTCTATTGTCTGTATACACATATACATATACATATACATATACATATAGAATTTTCTTCCATAAAGGTATGGTTTAAAATAGTTCGTTGCCCAAATTATTGCTAATAATTCTTTCTCGATTGTGCTGTATTTTTGTTCCGTCTCGTTTAGGGTTCTAGATGCATAGCTGATTAGTTTATTGCTACCTATTTTTTCTTGGCTCAATACTGCGCCTATTGCTACGTTCGATGCGTCGGTTGCCAATATAAATGGTTTTGAAAAGCCTGGGTATTCTAATACAGGGTGATTTGTAAGTATGCATTTAATTTTTTCTACGGCTTTAATGAATTCTGGGGCGTGTTCAATTTTGTTTCCCTTTTTTAAACAGTTTGTTAAGGGTTTGGTTATATGTGCGCAACCTTTAATGAATTTGCGGTATTAACCACCGAGTCCTAGAAATCCTTTGATTTCTTTGTTAGTTTTGGGTAAAGGGTAGCTTAGTACTGCGTTTGTCTTGTCTAGGTTTGGCATAAGTCCTTGTAGGGTTATTATTTGTCTCAAAAATGATACTTCTTTTTTGTAAGAGTTCGCTTTTATCTAATTGAACCTTAAATTGAGCTTATCTTAGTTTCTCGAAAACTTCTCTTGATCTTTCAATGTGTTCTACCAGTGATGTCGAATATACTATTATTATCTAGGTATACAAGACATTTTTTGTTGTGTATTCCTCTTAAAATGTTATCCATGACTCTGAAAGGTGGCGGGGTGCGTTCTTTAATCCAAATGACATCCGTTTGTATTCAGAGTGCCCTCTAGGTGTGCTAAATGCGATTTTTGTTTTGTCCTTTTCGACCATCTTTACTTGGTGATATCCTGAGGCGAGGTCTAATGTTGAAAAATATCGACACTTTCCTAATTTGTCTAAAATCTCAGTGATATGAGTAGTGGGTATTTGTCATCTACCGTTTTTTCGTTTAGGTTTCTATAGTCTATAACCATTCGATATTTTCGCTTGCCTGAGGCGTCTAATTTCTTTGGTACTATTAATACAGGGCTGTTCCATCGTGAGTTGGAGTGTTGAATTATATCCTGTTCTAATAGGTCTGCTACCTTTCTATCTGCTTCTTCTTGGCTTGCCTGAGATGGTCGTATGCTTTGGTAAAAATTGGCATGTTATCCGTTAATTCTATATTATGTTTGACTGTGTTAGTAAAAGTTAAAGGTATTCCTTCGCAATGGAATATATCACGGTATTCAAAACATAAGTCTTTAATTGCTCTCTCCTCTTCGTTATTAATGTCGTTATTGAAAC
Organism: Platerodrilus igneus; assembly: GCA_036346225.1. NCBI lineage: Eukaryota > Metazoa > Arthropoda > Insecta > Coleoptera > Lycidae > Platerodrilus > Platerodrilus igneus. The sequence goes on along the minus strand of JARFIW010000202.1, from coordinate 262,200 downwards.
GAATGTTAATTAAATTTTCTCTTAACATCCTGTCGTTTTCTACCGGGTTGTAATCGTTTTCTAAGTTTTCGTCTATTTCCATTTCGTTAACATTCACTTCCTCCATGTTAATTGGGATTGTCAAAGATAGGTGTTTGGTGTAGTCATTTGAGTTTAGAGTTGCCGTAGTGGCGTAATTGTCCTTTATTTGTACTAATGCTGTAGGTGTTTCTACTCCGGGTTGGAATGGCATATAATTTGTGATTCCTACGGCGTCTTTTTAATTTACTAAAATTTTTATTTGTTTCTCTGTCCGGGGTTCGATCGTGTGTTTTTGCTAGGTTTGGGTATTGCTATTTTGGAATTTAATGGGGATTTGTACGTGTTTTGTTCTTAATAAGCGGTTTTTTATATCGATGGTTGCTCTTAATTTTCTTATAAGATCCATGCCTATCAGACCGTCGTATTTGTCGTTAAATTCAAAAATGCAAAATTTATGTTTTATTCTTACTTTGAAAGTCTTTGGTAAAGGTATTCGCTATGAATTGATGTAATGTTGTTTTGTGGGCTGATTTAATTTTAAAGGGTTCTCTTTCTACAAAATCTATATAAAGTTTTTTTACGGTTTGGGGGCGAATTAGTGTTTTTGAAGATCCGGTATCGATTGATAATTTAAGTTCTGCGTGGGTATTTCTATGTATGGCGATATTTGTTGATTACTATTATTTGGTCATATTTGAATCGGTCTAACTGAAAATTTGAGCACGCATTTTCCTTGTCGTCCTCTTCGTAAATTTCACATGGTTCGTCACGTTCGTAGTTTTTTAAATGATTTGGTTCATCATCTCTCTGGAATTTGTGTAATTATTCCTGTCATTATTAGATTCTTCCACTTCTTGGTAGAATAGTTCTTCGGAAGTGAAGTTACGTTTTTGATTATAATTGGTTTGATTTGTGATATTTTTGTATTTTGTCTTGTGTTACCAGATTCAATGTCCATAGGAGTTGGTTTGTAGTAATTGTTGGGGTTATTATTCGTCATTGGTGTGTTTCTGATGGGGTTTGCGCCGAATGCTTGCTGGTTTACGTGTCGGTTAAATCTTGGTGAAAATGTGGGTTTTGCAAAATTTGAGTTGAATGTTGGTCTCGGGAATTGTCTAAATTGGTTTTTGAAATTTGTGTTATTAAAATTTGGGTTGTTAATTCGTGGTGGTTGATTCGTTTGTGCGTTTAATGGTGTAAATTTTGGTTGTGTGGATATTTGTCTCTCGGCTTGTATGGATGGTTTTTATATGTGAATAGTTCTTATTTGCGTTAGGGTTGTATAGTCTGTTTTGGTAATTCATCACGTTTTCTTTTTCTATAATCATATTCATTGCCTCCTCTAGATTTTGGGGATGTTTAAATTTTATTTTGTCTAATAACCGTTCGGGTAGTGCGTTTATGTAGGTGTCTAATGCCATTTCGTCGTACATTTTTGTTTACAGTAAGCGAATATTTCGGTCGGGTTCTTCGATTTTTAGTTTTGTTAGAATTAAACTTCGTACGTCTTGACATTTCATACCGAATTGATATAGTGATTGGTTACTTTCCATTTTAAGGTTTATCAAGTCGCGGGTTAGACATTTGATGTTGCGTTGATCGCCGAAATATGCAATTAGGATACGTTTGAAGTTTTCCCATTGCTCAAGGTCGTCGCGACTGGCAATTAAGTGTTAGTGCCCGTCCGGTCAGTGTAGTTATTATTAGGCGTAGGAGTAGAACATTGCTTTCGTTGTCTGCTGGTTTATAGAAAGTTTTTAAAAATATTTCACACGCGGTAATAAAGTTGCCTAGCAGCGCTTGATCTCATTTTATTAGGGGATACTATCAATATAGAGCTTCATGTTAGAATTTATGATTGTTCTATTGATTAATAGTCGCATTCAGTTCTCATTAATATTAAGTTTTTGTATAAATTGAGATTTACTTTGCAATTTGTATGGTTACTTTTCAGTTTGGATTGTACTCGTTATTTAAAGAATTGTTTCATTTATATTTTATATGTAGTTAGCGATTGCTATAATTACATTAAAAAATTTCTGTTTGGTATTGTCTTATCAATTACTGTCGCCCTGAATTCGTATATTTTTATACTTTGCAGATCACAATTGTTGCGAGTTAAGTTTGCTTCCTGAATGGTTTTATGTAGGTAATAATCTTTTGCAATAACTTCGTTATAATTTGTACGTTTTTATTTGTCCTGCTGAGTAATTAAGTGTGTGCAATAATAAGTTGCTATAATTATCTCGTCTGGTTTTGCATTAATAAGTGCCTAAATGCTTCCTTTATAATTGTACAGTCTCGTTACCTTGAAATGTCCAATTACAAAGTTTTAGGTTTTTTTTGAATAATCCTATTTCAGTAAATCGTTTTGTTACAATAAATTGCATAGAAGTATTTTTAGAATTAGATATTTTCGTGCTGAAAATATTTAATTATAGCCTTATAAAGTTGTGATGAACGTTACGTCTTTTGGATTTTTTTGAATAGTATATTGTTGTAAGATAATTGCGTTCGTGGGAGCTGCCTTTTTAAAAAGTTTTTTTCCAAAAACTTTTGTAACAATTTTTATTTAATCGGAAGATACAAGTGAAATTTTAAGAAACTGTATAAAATTACTCTGAGTCGAAATGGATTTAAATTAGGGCAAGTAGCCTGAACAACCAACAATGCAAATTGTGCGGCTCAAGACTGACTGACTTTCTCGGAATTCCCGGGGTATTTATGTTGTGCCTGCCCCTCACATTTCTATCGAAACTGCAGAGCTCATGTCTGTTTATTTCTTTATTAACTTATACAATACAAAGTAGCAATCTTAGTTCTAATAATAGCGGTTTTATACTGTCTGTAACCTGCACCTGCAGTATCACTTACGTCTGGAATACATTGTATTCACATCCGTTCTCACAACTTACTTATGAACTTTCATTAACCTTTTCTTTATTTATCTCTGAATTACATTGTTGCATCTAACTTAGGTTTCTTAATAATTTCTATTTAATTATAAATATATTGATATGGGGGTTATGTAACTTGCGTCGTAGATTTATAAACTGTGCAACAGGAATTCAGTTGAATATTTATCTACAAGCAATATGAATAACTGGTCGTTTAAGTGATTAAAATAAATATACTCTAGGTCTGTATAAATTCAGATAGAATACTCAGTACTTGTGGAAATAAATAAACTGTGTGCGGATAAATTAATAATACTTACAATATAATCCTTGTGATAAGAAATAAATTAATGCAGTAAATATTTTTACCAATTATATTATCAGTGATCTCTCTAGAGATATCTCTGTACATTAAAGTTTCCCTGTAATTCTGAATCTTTTTCTACATGTAGTTGATCAAATTATTATAGTAATTTAAAGGTGCCTGTTAAAATTAGTATGTTCTTGTATTTTCACAATGAAGATTAAACTCTAAATGCCACAAATTGGTTGATTGGGAGAGTGCATCCCATCTGTACTTGTATCCAATTAAGAATTTTCTTTTACGGAATTGAAATGCACTGAGTGAGTTCAAGAGTTGAAATACCTCTCTAATTCAGATGAAGGAAGTTATTGGAATGACATTTATAACCGCCAGAGTGATAAAGGGTCTCCGGTTATTAATTTCTAATGTGATGTCATTTAAATTACGTCTCATTATATACTAATCGGTTTCGACAATACGTACAAATTTGTGTTTTAGTTGAATGAAGTTTGACTCGCCAATAATGGATAGAAAGCTTTTATAATCTGCGTTTATTGAACGATCTCGTTGTACTAGATTGAATAACATATTACATTCAAATAACGCAGTTTTGAACGTTCAACTTCTAGAACCAACTTCGCGTTAATCAAAATTTTCTAATTAAAGGTAGGCGTTAGATTGATTTCTAAAGTTTGCTTCGGAAGTATTAGTTATGCTATAGCACGAGGAGAAACGGGTACGTACCTGCACGTATTGTGTTTGCAGAGAAGCATTGTTTTTGCAATTTCTAAACGGACTTTCGTCATAAATGACGTCACGTGTACGTCAACAAAAGTAATACGATTATCCCATTCTATCTTCAGAAAAAAAATTCTATTCAGTTGATTAATTTTCCTACGCTGCCAGCTTTATTCGGGGTTTGGTTAACTTTAAAAATTACTTTTACAGGTAAGATTAGAATTTCGTTGGCGTCTTCGTGTGTTGTCATTAACCTTTTAAGCATTTTTGGTTCGTACTTTATTACTTTTATCTGCATAAAAACTGCTATTTCCTGCATTTTATTGAGAACTTTAGTTTAGGGTCAGGATAACACTGCCAGTTGTTAACTTATGTTAGGTGATCGATGATTTTATAAAGAGATGGCTGGAAAGATACTAGGTGTAAAAGGTAATTTAATAAATCTTGGATACTCATCCGATTTTATTTGGTTATTCGATATACAGTAAAATATGGCGATGAGTACAATAAATATTAGTTAAGGTATTTTCGCGAAATAAATGCCGATTTAAGGGCTAATGGTTAAGGACAGTCAGTCTGCGCCCGAGCAATAGAACCTGCGAAGCTGTATGTGACATCTGTTTGGGCGGAGGGTTCATCGCAGAACTGCGGTCAGGGCGGCGAGGGTGTACAGGACCACTTTCACAAAGACGGTCTAAAAAATTAGTAAGATTCTCCCAATCAAATTTATCGTCAGGAAGATTAGAGTTCGGATACTTGTAGGGAAAGGACGATAAGTTGTTGAAAGTGTTAGTCTTGGTAGCAGGGAGGTTAAAAGAAAGATTGTTATTTCCAAGCTAGGGTATCCTGTTGATGTCAAGGAGATCGAGTCTGCTAAAGGCGACGGAAACGCGACGGGGATCAGGATCTATACAGATGGCTCGCGAATGGATGATGGACAGGCAAGAGAGGCGTCCGTTGTGTATAAGGAGGAGACAGAAGTGTTTCGATTCCAAACTAAACCTGCGGATTTGAGCACAAACGTTCAGTGCTAGATGGTAGCTATAAAAAGGGCACAGGTGGGTACTCTACCATCAGCGATAGCACATCGGCCTTGACTGCTTTGGCAAATATAAACACCTCGAGAGAACTTCAAGGGGACGTATGAGGATTGCGCACACGGCACATACGTTTCAAGAATTGAAGTTTTAGTGGGTTATGTCGCATGACAGCAATCGACAAGCGCAGAGCATATGAGTTGGCCAAAGAGGCAGCAACAGGGGTGTTTCTTACATCGCATTCATCGATATTGTGATCGCTAATTTAGAAAAGGCTGCGAAAAAGAAAATCCGACAGTGGGAAAATGAAGAGGACAACGCTGCCACGAGCAGGTTGATACACCAATTTATATCAAGCATAGAAGCTAGAGGTAAGATGGAGGTGAAACTCGATCGTAAGATGGTGCAGCTAGTAGCAGGGCACGAGGCTCTGGAAATCTAATTCCGAAGATCCGGATTGACCCAGAACGACCACTTCAAATGCGGCGATGACGCAGAAAGCGCCAAGAACGTGTTATTTGACTGCCCATTCGAGATAGCAAATACAGGATTAGTAGATAGGAAATTAGCTGCAGTAAAGGACTAGACTGGCCTAAAAGCCTAGAAAAGATTCAGAAAGCAGTTAATCAGAAAGCGTTCTGGGTTGCCTATAAAGAATTTGGAGACTGAACGACAAGAACCGCGTGTAAATGGGGAGGGGGAGTGTTTGGAAAATAGAGTATCTGATGGCATGATATTTGAACAGATTATAACTTAGAAAACCAAAAATACAAAACACAAACCAATAAAAAACACTTCAATATCTAAATGCACGACGAACCCCACACTAAATCAATGACTGTCTCACCTAAAGCGCGCGAAACAACGAGTATTAAATCAAAACTTTAAACATCTAGCTAATAAATAACAAACTAAATCAAAAACTTTAATTAACTTAAACCAACCAAATAAATCAACTAAACTTAGAAACTAAACTAGAGTGAAACCGCGCATCCTCCAAGACTTCAAAGTGATAGTGATTGTGACCCCCAGGACATTTAGTGCATACCCACCAGGACTTGAGCAGTGTATTCTCCACTTCCTTTTAGCAGTAAAAAATAAATAAATATAAGCGGATGACCAGATCTTCGGATACTGAAGAAATTTTTAGGTATGTATAAATATTGTGGCGGCTGAACTCGCATAAATTTGTATTAATTAGTAGATTTTGCAGCATCTAAAATGAGCACGTATTTAATGTGAGGGCTCTAGCCGACATAATGCTTATGCGAGTGCACCTGATAATTTGGGTGATACTTTTTTGCTATTCTATGCACTGTTACATGCTTAATGTTTCTTTTAGATATCTATATTTTGTGCCTCTACAGTACGTTTATATCCTTTATTGTTTTGTGGTTTAATTTGTTTTGTTTGGCGTTTTGCCGCCTATTTTTGGTCGTAGTATCTAGAGGAAGGAGAATTGAATGTAGAATACAAGTCGGTTAGCGAACAATAGGGAACGTTTGTGACAAATTAAGATTAAAGTTATAATAAAATACTTAGACTAGGGAGGACGATATTGTAAATTTATAGTGCAGGAAGAAATAGCTGGATGCGCTATTAATAAAGTTGGAGTATGCGTAGAAATTTGAATTCATTGGCAAATATTAGTTAGCTAGATTTGGAGAGTTCTAAGTCGGCCCTTCATATCGCATCGGTAAACAAAGCTTGTGGCAGCTATGCGGTATTACGGATACCTCCACTTTTATTTTTGCTAGTGCCTTCTTGATCAGACACACTCCAAAGTAAAACCAACGTAAAATTGTTTGCATTTAAACCCAATGTAGTACTTACGGGTGGAATATTGGGGTCGTTATCGCAAGTGCAACGGCTCTTACTTACATTATACCGTTGTCAGTGGTAGGGGCGACTCCGTGGCGTAGTTGGTATGCAAGTAACAACAATGTCCAAAGATTCCGGGTTCGAACCCGACAGAATCCACTTGAAAAATGTTAGACGAGCATTTTTAGAAAAATACGTCTTCGTTCGGTCCCGTGTGTGAATGTTGTCACTTACGTTAAAGATCTTTACCCTGTTTGGAACAGTCAAGGTTCGCCGAAATTCAAAACTTTCCAATTAAAAAAATCGCTTCATGGCCAATGTAGTGCCTTCGGGCTAAGCATTGAAACATCAAATGTGTTGTAAATGGTAACGCGGCTCCGTGACGTAGTTGGTATGCGTATGGCTGCAATGCCCAAGGTCCTAGGTTCGAATCCTGATACGGTCCGCTTAAAAAATGTTAGGCGAGCATTTACACAAAAATAAGCCCTCGATTGCATAAAAAGTAAAATGGGGGTTCCGTGTGTGAGTGTTGTCACATACGGTAAAGGTTACCTTGCTTGGAACAGCAAGAATCCGGCAAAATTACAAATTTTCCAGGTAAAAAGAAACTTGCTTCCTGGACAATTTTCTACCTTCGGGTGGAACATTGAAAAATCAAATGTTGTGTTGTAAATAGTAGGGTGGCTCCGTTGAGTAGTTGGTATGCGTGTGAATACCATGCCCATAGTCCCCGGTACGAATCCTGACACGGTCCGCTTGAAAAATGTTAGACGAGCATTTTTCACAAAGATACGTCCTTGTTTGGATGAAGGATAAAATGAAGGTCGTGTGTGTGTGTGTGAGTGTTGTTACTCATATTAAAGATACATACCTTGCTTAGAACAGCAAGGGTTGGCCAAAATTCAACATATGTCAGTTAAAAAAAACAGTCGCTTCATGGCTAATGTAGTCCCTTCAGCTGGAGCATTGGAAAATCAAATGTAGTGCGTTGTCAATTATTGGTGTGGGTATAACTACCATGCCAAGCATTCTTCACTAAAATACGCCCTCGCTCGGATGAGACGTAAAATGTAGGTCCCGTGTGTGTGTTGTCACGTACGTTAAAGGTGCCTACTTTGTTTGCAGCAGCAAGGGTTCGGCAAATTTCAAATGTCAAAGTAAAAGGAACTTACTTACTGGGCAATGTAGTACCTGCAGGTGGAGAACTTGAAAATCAAATCTACTGTTGTCAATGGCAGTGTTTACCTTAGTTAAACAGTATTAAGCAAGGTGAAGATTTCAAAATGTTTTCTCAGCTTCTTGAACAGTAGTTTGAAGCAAATAGTGTTGTTGCTACTAAGAGAACAGCGGTCGGTGTTGATGCCGTTAATCGACGAGTTGATAAACAAAGTTGTAAAAACCGGTTTTACCAAAACAAAAGACATTTCTGGAACTTTGCAGAAAACGAGTTTTATTCAACAATCTAAGGCTGGGTGAGGAGTCGATTATCAAACGATATGTAAAAATAAAACAGCTAGCACTCTGCAAGCTTGGAAGTGATTTAATTGAGCGATAAAGCGACAAATCTGTAACAGGCCTAAAACGTGGTCCATTTTAGATTGACTTTATGAAGGAGCTGAACCTAAAACGCTGAATAATTTATATAAAATAGCACTCAGTAAGGAACTTTTAAAAGAAACTGGAAGGAGTATAAAAGTGCGCAAGGTTAAGGAAGTTTGTAAAAGTCCAGAAGTTCCAAACGAAATTGTGGATAAGGGAACACATAAGTATCAAGTTGCAAGTAGCAACACATGTTTTGCTTGTAATAAAACAGACCATATCTTCGCATAATGCAGGTTTAAGAAGCTTATGCGCAGAAAATGTAAGAGGAAGAACCATATTGAAGCCGCATGTAAAGCATCCGTGCATACTACTTTGGAGGAGATGGTTGAAATAGACATGTGTAGTTAATGTGAGGTGCGGTCCGATCCAATATTTGTAGAAATTTTTTTAATAGACAATTGTTTCAGATGGAAGTAGATACATCAGCAGGTTTAAGCCGTATGCCGCGGGATGTTTACCAAAATTAAATATACGTTAATTTTAGATACCCAAATAAAGATAAAAATTGCACCAAAATGTAAAGTAAGATTAGAAATAGGCATGAATAGTTTTACCTAAGATTGCGACTTTATGGTAGTTGAGAAGAGATGTAGATTACTTCTCGGCAGAGATTTGTTAAAAAAAATTTTAGGTGAATTTCTCGCGGGTTCTTCAAAGGATAAGGATTGAGAAACAAGCTTGTTGATCATTTTACAGAAAATCTCCTAGATCCGAACTCGCCCTTCACATTCAGATTATCATCAATGTGGATTAGATGCTCTTCAAGGCATTGTAGTTTTAAACACTGCAAAAATTTATATTGTTGATAGTATGGCACTTGTTAATCAAATCCAATTAAAAAACTTCGTGTATTTGGTAATTTTGTTAAATAATTCTTCGAGAAGGTTATGCTACCTTTCTCAAAATCTGATTTGAAAAGAATTGATATAGTATGCGATCGACATGACGTTATTACAATAAAGATTATTGAGTCCAATTACGGAGTAAAGGCCAATGCAGTACAAAATTTATAATTTCAAATCATTCGAGAAAAATTTGTAATGATTGTAAATCTTTCTTTTCAAGCACCGAAAATAAATTACAATTGGTTGGATGTCTTTGCACTAATGCTCCCAGTGACGCTCAAGTAAAGAAAAACTCTCAAATGAATATTTGTGGGAGATTTGATGATCCAACTAAATGTTTCAACAAACAAAGGTCTTCATTTTCTGAGGTACTTGAATTACAATCTAATCACTTGGAAGTAGATTCAAGTGATATTTTGTCACATATTTCACGTAATAAGAATTCAAGGTACCCATGCTATCTTTCTCAATACCGATACAGACGTATTCATCTTGGCGATTTATTTCTGTCAAAAAAGTATTCGCTGCCAGGGTCTATGGCTCGAGGGTTAAATGAGAAAAAATTATTTTAGGATGCCATTTAGCTGCTCAATCCTATGATGAAAAAATTTGTAGTAGTTTTCAAGCATTACGTTCCATAAGTGGTTGCGATACTACTAGTAGAGTCGGCAGCAAAAAAACAGTGTTTAGAAACTGCATCGTTGTGTTTTTTACGCGAGGCTCTTGGGAAACTTATATCTAAGTGCTAAACAGTTAAAGAAATTGGAAACGGTTTGTACATATCTTCAAAAAAAAATAATTTAACTGCCGATGAACTTCGGTATAAACTAATTTCATAAATTAGACTTAGGTTTTAATTTATTAAAGATAAGATGTACATTGGATGTTCTTTTATGGGCTACAGTACAAACATACTTATATAAAAAGGTTTGAATCGACTGATTTCACTTTATTTGTTATGATGTACAAAATGGTAATTTATGCCCACAACAAATGATAAAGCAACCGTTGCCAGAGTCTTTGGATTCCACCCTGTAATATAAATCAAACTGTAGGATAATGTCTTGCAGTTGCAAAAGATCAGGTTTAGCTTGTATTCCTATGTGTAAGTGTGCAAACAAGGATTGTCAAAATAACAACGACTAATGGCCTTTCTTCATTTTGCATATTACTATAAAAGTTCCTTCTTTTCATTGAATTTGATTATTTTTTGTTAAATCATTTATTTATTAACAATATATGTTTTTGCTATTAATAATCATTACTTTTATCATTAAAGATCTAATTATTTTCACTAAAATTTGCATTAAAATGACTCCGTAGCATATGCTCAATTGATTTATTTAATACCTTTGGGGATAGGGGGATGAAAGGTAATTGGACCATAAATTGGAACGGTGTCATCCGCAATATTAATCCTTGACCTTACTTCCTTCCAGCTCCCGGTCTATGAACTCTTTCTTCGCAAATCTATGGTCTTTAAGAGACGAACATGGTGGAGGGCTTCTCCAAAGCATTACATATTGTGGAAAACTATACCAAGGAAAGTGGAACCTCACACAGCTCGCAGATTATTATTGGATCCTAATCAGTGAAGCTCCCCACAAACGAAAATCACATGCAAAAAATTTTGAGATTCGGCAGTGACGTAGTACGCATAAATTATCCCGACACGCTTCGCTTGAAAACTGTTAGGCGAGCATTTTTCACAAAAATACACCCTCGTTCGGATGAGAGGTAAAAATGTAGATCCCGTGTGTGAGTGTTGTCACGCACGTTAAAGATCCTTGCTTGGAATAGCAGGGGTTCAGCAAAATTCCAAATTTTCCAAGTAAAAATTGATTCTTTTGTTAGTCCACACTATCCATTTCATTAGTCTATTGTATAAGGCCCACATTATGGTGTTCTATTTATAATTTTACCTCGTAAGTGTATTACGCCGTCCTTTTAAATTTGTAGTTGTTATTTAATATATTTATTTTAATTCTAATTGTATATGCATTGTAACAATCATACTAATATCAATATTAATCTTATTCGTCTGTATATACTATCACTGGTGCGCACTATCTGTAATTTTATATCTTTGTACTGTAATATTTATCGTTTTTATTGATAATTTTTATTTTAGATGCATTAAGAATGGCTTAAACAGTTGAAAGCGCTCTGCAATTGACAAGAAATTTCAAATTTTTCGCATATACATTTACTTATTGATTTAAACCTTTAATGCTAGTTCAAACTCGTCTCTAAATATAGAATATCCTGAACCATCCTTTTTAATGTATGATTTCTATTCTACTGCTTCTAGTTCCCGTTCCACATATAAATTCCCTACATATTCTTACCATCTAACCACTTTCTCTACATTTTCTATAATGATGTCTCCTCCCACGCCCTTTATATTTTTGCTATATGGTTTTATATCCCTAAACTTCCTTCTAATTAGTTTGTATGCTTCATTTGTCTTTCCTAAATCTATCTAAGTTTTTACCTTTTTGCACTTTTTATCAATCTATTGTTCTTTAGTTTTCCTGCATTTTCGAATAATTTTTCATTTTATGGATTTGTATCTCTGTTTTCCTGCTTCATCTGGTCTGTTTCTGTATTTTCGCATTGTTTCTAGTAAGATTCAAAATAACCATTACCTATGGTTTCTTATTTTCTTTTGTTTATACCTCAGAATATCTCTGGCCGCCATGTCTAAACTGGATATAATGTTATTCCATTCTGTTTCCACTTCCTTATAGTGTAAGAAATTTTTCAGATGTCTCTCGGCTGTTTGACTTTTTCACAAAACTTTGTGAATATTTTTATTTTTTAGGTTCTCAAAGTGAAAGTGTCCTTTTCTATTTCTTTTTTTCAAATTTTTAAATTTAAGCACAGCTTCTATCATTACTATGTTGTGGTCAGTATCTATATTTGCTTCTGCGTAGCGTCTATAGTCTTTTACTTGAGTCCTAAATCACTTCTTGAACAAGAATGTAATTTATTTGATATCTCCCTATGTTTCCTGGCATTCGCGTGTATCTTTTTCTAGTATGATGATGAAATAATGTATTTGTAATGGTTAAATTGTTTTTGTCGCATAATTTTACCAGTCTACTTCTCATATCGTTTCTTCTGACTAAATCAAATAAACCTACTATCGCTCCTTCCTTACCCTCACCTACCACTGCATTAAAATCTCCTCTTTTATTAAATTTTCATGTACTTTTAGCAATCTTAGTATGTCTTCGATATCTTTATAGATTGCTTCCGCCTTTTTCTCACTGAGCTAGAGGTGAGCATGTATACTTGGTATTGTTACTGTATTTACCGGTTTAGATTCGCATTTAACTATAAGTACTCTTTCGTTTTCTGTAAGTAGTTTTCTAAACAGTGTCCTATCTTTTTCCGCATAACTATCTCTACACCCGAATTTCCTTCCTCTGATTCTATATGAATTATTTTAAAGTTTCCGCTACAAAAATCTCCAGCCTCTGGCCACCGAACGTTGCTAATCCCTACTATATCTAACGCTATAGCCAATCTATTTCAATTTTCATATTCTCTAGCTTGCCTACTTGCTTTATACTTTTAGCAATCCATGCCCCGATGTGCAAAATGTTCTAGGTTCTTCTTATTGAACTTACTGATCACACCCTCCAAAGTAGTTCCCTTCCAGAGATCCGATTGGGAGACTATTTCAGCTCCCAAATCTTTTAATCCAGAAAATATTGCCATTTTTTTAAATGAATCTGTAACGGGCATTTTTATAGTTTAACATTTTACACTTTACCAAATACGTAAATACATCGTTTCTTTGGGATCGCTGTTGGTATAAAGTAAATACTTTCGAATAGTTTTTAGATTTGTATGCAATTTAACTCGTGTGTATTAATTAAAGATAGATAAATTGAAGATTGATTCTCATTAATAAATAAATTCCAAAAAATGAATGTTAAACAGCTTGTAATTAATTATAGATTGCATCGTTCTTGTCTTGCCGTGAATATAAATTTTGTTCCTTATGTAGATATACAAGTCTAGATAAGAGTCGACAAGAGGTTGTAATAGCAACGAGTTCATATAAACAGATGAGCAGTTGTAGTTTGTTCTTGGTTCCTATATGTTAATTACGTTGAAAATACTGTTTCTTTTTGCTTTGACAATAGTGAGAATTAATGTGGTATCAATTTTCGAATTGTTCATGAACAAGCACGACGCGATTTTAGTTGTTTTTCCTGTGAAATAAAAGTTGTATATTACCTGTAGGCAGTGTAGTTCTGATTCCATTTGAAGGAAGTATGCTTTAGATGTAACGTTTTTGATTGAGACAAGTGCGGTTGTAAGAACATTGACTTTGGTGATACGCGTTGCTTTACTAATTGTTTTTTGTTGCTTTTCTGTTGGAAATGAAAGTGGTAGAGCTTGTTGTACTCGACCTGCACGTGCGTGTTACGGAACATTGACCTAGTGATATGGGTTGCTTTACTAATTGTGTTTTTTTGTTGAGTTGTTTTTTTATATTTGAACTGTGTGTGCGATCTTGTTTTCGTGGGCTTTTTATCAGAGTAGTGCATACTTTAGATTATCCAACTACAGTTTTAAGCTTGAGTGCTTCAAAAAAAATGATGATACAGTTGTAGCAGGTTTAGTAGAAAAAAAGGTTGCTTCTTATAAACAGGTATCTCATTCACATTTAAAGACAGTTGATACTGTAGTTTCTGAATTTTCTAACCCCAACGAATCTAAAATAGATCGTTGTTTGCGCAAATTTTCGTTATTCAAAAGCATTAGATTTTTCTTTGTTACCATAGGTAGCAAATAAAACACCTCACGTTACTGTTAGTTTAATGCATTACATCGTGCCTTGAAAGCCCGTGATTCTAAATTTTTATTACCATTTTTTTACGATTTATGTTACAAAATATTTCGAAATTATTGTCTCCGGAAATAGAATTAACAAGAAATTTATCAATGCTACATAGTTCCATCAGCATGATAATGTCTGCTACTAACACCAGTGATTAGTGATTAGTGAAAAGTGTAAGAAATTCCATCAATACCCTCACAGTCAAGGGTGAAGTGCTTCGTTAGTGCAGGACATCGTGAATCCCACACTTCAATTGCAAGGAAGCGTTACTGAACGACTTTTTGTAAGTTGAACTATTTCCTACTTGTTATTACTTTAAATATCTATCCGTCGTTTTGCCCTATCTTTGTCGTTCTGATACCTTTTACAATAGACTTGCCTGCTATTAAGAAAAAAACAAGAAAGAAAAAAAATCAATACTACTGAATTACTCATATCTATTGTGTCTTACCTATTTATCTTTTGTTAACATTTTGTCTGATTTATGTTTAATTGGTGTGTGAGGAAACGTTTCTGCTACTCCCCAATATTACCTCACTTTGTACTAAAATTTTTTTGTATTGCTTTTACCGTTGTTATATTATATAGATTATCCAAACAGTTTTTTTTTACATTCTACAAAGTACTGAATAATTTAGACTTATCATTGCTGCTATGCTTATTCTTTTTTTTTCAGGTTTGCTTAACTATTTTTCTTGCAGGTATTATCACTAACTCCTTACAGCCGTGTACATTGTATGTTGGTCTGCTTTCTTCACCCCCCCCCCAATCTCCGATTGAGCCCGGTCATTTCTTTGATTTTCTTTGTGTTACGCACGGCTACGAGCCAACGTAGCATAACTTTGGCGCCCGAACAGGGATTGCCACGAATTGCGTAACAATTTTAGTACGCTGTGTATTTGGGAAGTAATGTGGTAGTTTCCCGTTGTCTTCTACATCACAGTAGTATATCTCAGAATGACATACCGACCCCTATGATCTCCGTTCTAGGACACTTCATTGACGCCAGTTTATTGCACTATGCCAATGCAGGACTATTTCATTGCAGGAACAACTCATTGCAGACCCAACTCTTTGCCGGCCTACTTCAGTAATAAATACTTGATTTGTATTAATTTTAAGTTTCATATTTTAGAAAAATTTTGCTAATATACGATTATTATATTGTATATGTAATTAAAAACATGTTATGCCGGGGAGTTTCAAGCACTAAATCATGCACAATATCGCAATGTTGAAAATTAGACCAAATTTCACAGCTGACAGAATTTTTCAGATGATTTTTCAAATCTAAAAATCCTCTGAAATTACGAAGGTACAAAGATGCTGATAGAAGAATCCTAGCTATTGTAAGTGATTTTGAACATCGAGACCCAATGAATTATTTGCGGGACATAGCTTACAATTACCACATGGTGCAAATGTGCATGCTACAAGTGTATGTGTTATAAACCAGCTCTCAGATAAAAATAGTATCTTTGTGGTATATTGCTAATGGAATATTTTGGAAATCAGCCAAAAGGTGTAAATTAGTGCATAGTATAAGGTTATCATAAAGTAAGGGATATATTTTAAATTATGATAACTTTTTAACAAATTAAGTTAATAACAAGAAATAAATGAAATCTAATTGCTTATGAAATGGGATTTAGTATGCCCAAAACAGGTTACGGCAATTGCTCAATATGACCTCCATTTTGTTGTTGTAAGATCACCATCCTTACCTCCAAATTGTACACAGCATTTCGTAACATTTCTGGTTGAATTGTACCAATTTGCTCCGTAATACTGTCTTTTAATTCTTGTAGCGTAGTTGGTCGTCTTCTAAACACTAAACTTTTTAAATAACCCCACAGCCAGTAATCCGCTGGGTTTAGATCAGGTGATCTTGGTGGCCATGAATTTACGAAATGTCTGCTTAACACGCGATCTTGAAAAACGTTAGTTAACAATTCTTTGACTCCATCCTGCATAAAAATGATGTTTTCAATTCCGTAGTGCTCGTTTTGCAGCTGTGGAATAACATAATTTTGTAACATTTGCAAGTATCGTTCACCGTTTACAGTTACAGATACGGCTTGTCCATTCTGCATTTCCTCGTAGAAATACGGACCAATAATAAAATCAGCTGTAAAACCGCACCAAACGGTGACTTTCTTGTCATGAAGACCTTTTTGAACGATTTGTTGCGGATTTTCTGCAGACCAGATTCTACAGTTTTGAGTATTGACTCCACCATTCAGAGTAAAATGTGCCTCATCTGTCCATAAAATACGGGATAACCATTCGGGTTCAATTTCCATCTGAGCCATTACTCGCAAAGAAAAATCGTACCTAGTAGCCAAATCTGCGTCCTTTAATTCAAACAGCATTTTCAGTTTATATGGATACATGTTTAGAATTTTGCGTAAAATTTTCCAAACCGTGGTATACGGCATTTGCAATCGCTTGGATATCGCATTTGCACTGCTGATTGCGAGTGAATTGCTTCTGGCTATGTCTTGATTTTCATGAAGAACCTCTGCAACTTGGACATCACTAATTATTGGTCTTCCTGATCTTGGTAAGTCAGTTACAGACCCTGTTCTTTCAAATTTTTGTATCAAATTGCGGTACGCTTTCATTTGACAGGGTCCCGCTCTCAAACCCATTCTCGTGCGAAATCTTCGTAATCCAGCGGTGTAATTTCTGCCGGATTCATAATAGCACTGAACTAAGCCAATTCTTGTTTGTAAATCCATGTTATTACAGTTGAGTCGTTTGAACTCAACGTTTACTTGAGTTTTAATTTCAAAATAAAACTTCAAATTGAATAATTTCGTTTTGACACCAGTGTCAACAATTGTTATGACAACGCTTTTGTTTCTCATAGATACGGTAAAATCCCATTCATTAAGCAACTAGATTTCGTTTATTTTATGTTACTAACTTAATTTATTAAAAAGTTGTAATGATTTAAAATATATCCCTTACTTTATGATAACCTAGTACATTGTTTTACATTCTGGTGTTTAATTAATCCTTCACGACTAAACTGTCACCATTTATTCTTCAGAATATTTACATAAATGGAACAACTAACAACCTTGAGTGAAATTATCTATTTACAAGTTATATTCTTAAACATATGCTAAAGTGATAGTGACT
The DNA here is from genome assembly GCA_036346225.1 of Platerodrilus igneus. Taxonomy (NCBI): domain Eukaryota; kingdom Metazoa; phylum Arthropoda; class Insecta; order Coleoptera; family Lycidae; genus Platerodrilus; species Platerodrilus igneus. The sequence continues at coordinate 244,930 of JARFIW010000202.1, read as the reverse complement.
AAAACAACCTTATCTACAGAGAAGCATAAACAAATTTAATAAATATAAACAGAATACATACTAATTAGGAATTATAATTTATATTTACCTATAAACCAAAGTAAATATTATGATTTGTCTTTCTTCTAAATCTAAAGTTTCTACTGGAACTAGTGATGCTAGGACCTTTAATTGTGATGGCTGTAGAAGATCCATTCACTATACTTGTGCAGGAGTGTGTGCTTCTGAAATCAAGTGCATTGAATTAAAAGGATCCAGGGAGTTAAAATTGTTCTGCCCTGAATGTGAACAAAGATAAACTTCAAGTTCCTAAGCTTATAAAACTTATTGATGAATTGCAGAGGGAAGTTGCATTACTCAAGGAGTTGAAATTAAACCGACAGGGTCCGCTTCAAAAATATTAGGCGAGCTTTTTTCACAAAAATACACCCTCGTTCGGATGAGAGGTAAAAATGGAGGTCCCGTGTGTGAGTCTTGTCACGCACGTTAAAGATCCTTACCTTGCTTGGAATAGCAAGGGTTCGGCAAAATTCCGAATTTTCCAAATAAAAGAACTCGCTTCCTGGCCAATGTAGTACCTTCGGGAGGAGCATTGGAAAATCACATGTAAGATATGCATAAATTGTATTATAGCAAATATAAGCATTACATAATAAAACATTTTACTATAAAAATATGAATAACTTTTGACTCGAGGGTCATAAAAATATTCTGTTAACAGGTTCGTAATTGGCGGGAAAAATCCTATAAGAAACGCCTGATGTGTTACTTTTTGCTGGTAATTCACCAATCACCTAACATTTTAGATGAATAGTTTAATTGTAAATCACATAACCGCTAGCAGTTTTGAATAACATTACAGTTGCTGTTATTCCAGCTTGACGATCCTGGGCTTATCTTTGCCCATCTTCCTCTCGCAGCATTAATTTTAGAAATTTTGGCTGCTTTGTAGCTTTCCTGTCGTTTGGTTTTTCTTAGGGCGTTATTTGCCCGTCTAGTGGTTTCTTCTTACTTTTTCGCTGGTTGGTAAAGGTGGAAGGTGGCTGCTTGATGATGACTGATTGATGACTGCTGGCTGCTCGATGGTTGATAGGGGTGGGTGGAAGTGGCTGCTTGATGATGACTGGTTGATGACTGCTGGCTGTTTGATTGCATGTTTATTTGGATGTATAACTGTGCCTGTGCCTTTTTTTTTAATTATTATCCAGCATCTAGTATGTGTCGGGGATGTGGCTTTCTTTTGGGTTTGTTTGTGTTATATGGATATGGGGTTGCGATGTTGCGTAGTTGTGCTAAATTTGTGGTGTCTGAGGTGTTGTAAGTGTTTGTTGCTAATTGTGTAAAGCAGGTTTCTAGTATTGGTAGTTGTAGGTCGTGTCTTAGTGTCTCATTGCGTACATGCCAGGGCGATCCTGTGATGATTCTCATAGTCGCGTTTTGTAGTGCTTCTAGTTTACGTTTGTTGGTTTGCTTAGTGTATGTGTACCAGGCCTCAGTCGCGTAACTAAGTATTGGTCTCAGGTACGTTTTGTATGTCTTTAGTCGTATGTCTAGTTGTAGTCCTTTTTGTGGGTAAGTATGCCATGAAGGGTTAACAGAGTGCATTTCTTTCAGTACGTTTATGAATTGTGTTGCTCTGTCGTTGGATGTGTATAGCATACCGTGTTGTCCTTGTAGCAGAGTAGGTTTGGGGTTTTTTTTGTAAGTAGTTTCCAATTTGTTCTGTACAGGTTACCGTCGGTTTGTAGTATGTCGTGTATGTGTTTGGTCCATGATTCGTTGAAGTGTTCTTTCAACATAATTTTTATCGCTTGTTGTTTAGTGTTTAGGGTGGGTTTTATGTGTGGGTCACGTGTGTTGTACCAACGTCATACTAGCGTTTCTTTGTCTTTGATAGCTTGTTTAATGTATTTTCGTAAGTTCGGTCGTATGTTTTTGGGGGAGATTGTTTCTTTGCTGTATTGTAAAGCTTGTTTTATTGTGCTCGTTAGGTTTTGTACGTGGGTGTCAATGTCTTGTGCGTTGTTTATGTCCGGGTTGCCGTCCGTGATTATTCTTTGCAGTGCTTCGTTAAATTTTGTCCAGTTGTGTCTATTTTTGGGTCGTACTTGTGTCGTCTGTGATTGTGTTTGCATCGTTGTGATTATCAGTAGGTGGTCAGAACTTAAGTCGTGTATTAGTTCTCTTTGAATTGGATAAGATATGTATTGTAGTATGGATATGTCTAAAACATCTGCTTCGTATTGTCTTGTTGGGGAGATTTTTGTCGGTTCGTTAGGTGCGATTATGTCAAAGAGTTTGTTCAATGAGTGTATGTAGAGTATACGTCCGCTGTTGTTGTCTGTTCTTGCTCTCCATGCTTGATGTTTGGCGTTACTGATTATTGTCGGAGTGTCGTCTTGTAGTAAATTGTCTATGTTCTCCGTGCTTAGGTCAGGTCTGTGAGGGCTTCTGTAAACAGCTATGATGTTTATGTAGTATCCGTTTGTCTTAAGTCGTGCGCCTACAGCGTCAAAGGTAGTGAGTTTTAGCTGTAATTGTTCGTGTAGTAGCCTTTTCTGTATTAGGATGGCTATCCCTCCATTCGGTAGTTGTCCAGGTGGTATGTCGCGATCCCTTCTATATGTACTGTAGTTTGCCAGTTTTATTGGATTTATAGTGCTTATCTTGGTTTCTGATATTAATACTATGTCTACGTCATGTTTCTGTAAAAAGTGTTGAGTTCCGTGAATCTGTTTTGTATATCGTATGCGTTCCAAGATAGCAGTACTAAGTTCCGGGCGTTAGTCGTGTTAGCCATTATATCTGTAAAATGTCACATAATGCTGTTAGTAACGGTGTGACCTCAAAAGTCCTTGCCGCGTAATTGGTTATTAGTGTCTGTGTCCAGTGGATGATTCAGTACTTTGCTGAATTTGAAGGCGGTGTCGTTTGTTGTGGTTGTTATGTCGACATTGGACGTTGTGGGTTTCGATGTGCCTGTGTTGTGTGGTGTACTTGTCGAGGCTACGGAGACTAGTTTTGGTGTCGTGGTTTGCATGTTTTTGTTTCTGTTACAGTAGTTGCTTTGTTCTTGCGTTGTAGTCGCCGTGTTTTGTCTTTATGTTTTTGTCTCTCGCTTTCTGTGTCGGAGATCGAGTGTTCGTCACTGTCGGAAGTATTGTCAATTACCATTTTATTTGCTGGGGCGACTGAGGTGGCTGGTGGGAGTCTGTATCGTCCATCTTTTGTTAATGTAAATCCTTCTTTGTCGGTTTCAAGTAGTTTGTGGGAAGAGATGATTTTTGGTTGTGTTGGTGGTGCTGAAGTTGGTTTTTGTTTTTGTAGTTCTTGCTTGTAGGCTGGACAGTTCCTGTAGTTGGCAGGGTGTGCGCTGCTGCAATTGACGCAAACTGATGCCGTTTCTTTGCTTTTGATGCAGCTAGCTGCCAGGTGGTTTCAGGTGCATTTTAAGCACCTTGGCTTGTAGCCGCAGTTGAGGCTCGAGTGCCCGAACCTCTGGCAGGAAAAGCATTGTGCTATTTGTACTCTTAACTCGAACGCTACTATTTTTAGCTTGCTGCAGTACACTAGGTTGCTGTAGTTGTAGATGTTATGCGATGTAGGTGTGTTTTCAAGTGCAACCATTGTCGCGTTGCTGTATGTATTTAGTTTGTTCTGTAATTTTGTTGCGTATTTGACATTGAAGCCCAGCTGCGTCAACTCAACCTGTACGTTGTCTGTGGTTATGTTGGCCGCAAGTCCTTTTATTACTACCTTTAGTTCTCGCTCGCTTTTCAAGGTGTACGTATAATATTTTATACCGTTTACTTTAAAGTAGTTTTGTACAAAACGATACTCATTTTGTCTTTCGGCAGAATTCTTGCTCCTAGCTCTGATGCTCTAATGTCAATGCTTTTCCGAAGGGATCTTTGCATCTCTCTCGCATGCGTGAGGAAGTTCGAAAAAACTTCTACAAGGATGGGTGGTACTTTGACAGTGGCGGCTCCGTGGCGTAGTTGGTATGCGTGTGGCTACTACGCCCAAAATCCCGGGTTCGAATCCCGATACGGTTCGCTTAAAAAATGTTAGGCGAGCATTTTTGACAAAAATACACCCTCGTTCGGATGAGAGGTAAAATGGAGGTCCCGTGTGTGAGAGTTGTCACGCACGTTAAAGATCCTTACCTTGCTTGGAATAGCAAGGGTTCGGGATAATTCAAAATTTTTCAGGTAAAAAGAAACTTGCTTCCTGGCCAATGTAGTATCTTCGGGTGGAGAATTGGAAAATCACATGTAAGATACTTTGACAGTAATTGGTCGTTTATCACCTGCATCGATGGCCTTCGTTGTTGTCGCTGTCGGCATTGCTGCGGTAGCTCCTGCACATGGATAGCTCGTCGAGGTGTTACTTGTTAAGTTACGCTTGTTCTTTTCTTTTTGGTGTCTTTTTCAAACGACGATATGTCGTCGTGGCTTCGGCGGTATTTAATTTGTTCGGTTTCCATCCCGTCTAATATCTTTATAGTACCGCGGGTTGTCTGAAATTGTTGTTAATTGCTGTGAATGCTTGGTGCTTCAGGATCTCCCATCCTGGTTGATCACTAGCACATTACCGATAACAAGTTTATTGTTTAACACTTTGTGCTTACACTAATGACAGCTCTCGAAACTAACTAACGAAATTGAAACTCACTCTACACACGTCTATATTTATCTGTATCTAGATGAATACTAGTTGCTGTTATGCCGTGCTTGAAGTAAATTTATTTACATCTATAAAGTTAAGAAGTAAGCTGAAATTCACAATTATATTTATGTATGTGCAATATCAAAGTTGTTAAGTAATATGCACATATTATTAATATTCAGAGATTATCCTACGATTTCATCGTAATAAAAGTAGACTAAAAAAATTTAAAACTAATAAATCGCCTTCCATCGCTAATTAATCAATATATACATCTATCCATAAGCGCCACGAAACAATAGTATTTAGATAGTGGCAACAGCGCCACGACAGATGTTACACATTATATTGATGACAAAAATAGGTTTATAAATTTCAACGACAATATGATTTATTACTGTTTTTTACCTCAGGCTATATTTCGATCAGCCTAAATTCAAAAACATAAAACTATTTTTCAATTTTTATTAGGTAGTATCGTCAAATTTAGCAATAGAATGGCCAGAATACCATTATTCCAACTTTTTCAGCTGTGAAAAATTTATGTTGATACAGCATTTATTATAGCCTTACGCAAAATAAAACTCAAATATAATTCTACCTTCTTTGTTTCAAGAAGGATTGGTTGTGGTAATAGGTATACGGAGACTTGGATAATAACGCGTGCTGAAAAATGGACGAAATGTAGTCCCGGAGGAAATCTACAGTACCCAACATATTTTCTTTTCATTATTAAGTGAATCCTTCAGTTTTATTAGGACTCATGATGGCTTAGTTTATACTATAACTTATGTTAGTGTCATAATTATATACCAACTTGGAAAAGCTAAACGCTACTTGATCCCATGCTGCTTTCACATTTGTAGCAATGGTTGAATATTAGCACTAAAATTTAAATTCAGATTATAAAATGTCAAAGTCTCTAGGAATTATAGAAGTATTATTTTTGAGTAAGTATTTCGCTTAGTAGCTTTGTTATTATTTCGGCAATCATATTTCTGAGTAGATGATTTAAATTTTAATTAGAAAACTTGGTCGAAATCTTGGAAACTGTAGGAATTTTATCTTAATAAATTAGTAGACAGGGACAAAGACTTTTAAACACGGAATATCTATAGTGTTCCTAATTAACCTTTAACGCTGAATTGAAATATGCAGTTAAAAATTTTCTGTCGCCTTTATGCAATTTTCAAATTTCTGATGTTTATCCAATAACGTGCTAGTTTCTTCGGAATATTTTTTTACAACGAATACAATTAATTTTCATATAAGAGGAAAATGTAGCGCCAAGGCGGTTGCTCACTACCGCAAAGACATTAACGCTAGTCTGTTAGCAGACATAGTCGTGTTTATGAAACTTACTTTCAGCGTGATTGCAGGTGAGCCTTTTTAATTAATTTTAAAAGAAAAGGTATTTTATTTAGTTAATTTACAGAATTTATCTCCTTTTTTCGGAAATTTTTGTACTTACGTTATGGTTCACTATGTTATGTAACGCGTTGGCATTACGTTGAATAAAAACCAGTTGGAAAAATAGAAAACTTATCTTAAACAGGCAAAATAAACACGAATAGTACCATGTATATACTGATTCTATCAATAGTAGTGTTCATTAATAGTGACATTTCAATAAATTTTGGTTCTGTTAAACGAAATTCATATCATAAACTAAAAACACAAAAGCATATTTTTTCTGTAAAACGTAACTTAGATGCATAAATCATTTCCAAAACCGCCAAAATGAGTAAACAGAATATTTATAACAGTAAACTTTCAAAGCGTGGTCCTGTCATTTTCGGAAAGCTTTTAGAATAAAGGAATACAAAGTTATTAATATGCATGTCCCATATCATAATTATCCTAAATACAGTACAATCTTTTAAAATCTATAGTAGAATTGAGCAAATTTATGTTACATAAAAACACGGGTAAATACAATACAAAGAATACCCCAAAAATAGAAGCATATTCGTAAAAAGTAGTAATACTTAGAAACACAGATCCTTAATTAGTGAAACTCACAAATATTAAATTGTCAATAATTCAATCATATCTTACAATACAGTGTATTCATTTATATTACTGCAGATATGAGCCCCTGACGTTAATATAAGTAAACCATATGATATCAGACATCTTTCAGGTGTTTTATTCCAAACGCTCAATATGAAGGCTGTTCTATGACATCACCCACCCGAATACATAAGTGGGAGAAATAAAAGAAGCCAGATACCCGACGTAAAACAATTAGCCAATTACCCGCAAACCAGTAAGAAATAGACATGTAAAAGGTTATTATAGATAAGAAAAGTCGAAGAAACCCATTGGTTATAAATTAGCAACCCGTAGATAAATTGACTAAAACGTACTGTTTGTTTTGGACAATTTAGCTGCATACCGTCTCTTTGGGAAATTAAATAATCCTTCTTTAAGTGAATTCCAGCTGGAGAAATGGATATATTTATAAAGTTATGGTTTAACCGTCAACGACCGCTGCGAATGCGGTGAGGGCGCAGAAAGCGCAGAACACATGCTCTTTAACTGCCCACTCGAGGTGGCAAATCGAGGCTTAACTGATATAAAGTTAGCTATCGCAAGACTAGCATGGCCAAAGAGCCTAGAGGAAATCAGGGAAGTGGCTAACCAGAAGGCGTTCTGGACAGTCTTCAAAAAATTTTCGGGAAGGATCGCGAGATTAGACGGTGATACTCGCGCGTAAATCGGAGGAGGTAGAGGAGGATTAAAAACTTTTGATTTTGACTTGGCATGAAAAACGGACGTGGGCATGATATAAGCAAATTTGGTATAAAAAATTTTAAAAAAAGAAAATAAAAAACACAAAATTAAAGAAAGAATTAAAAAAAAATTAAAAAATTAAAAGTAAAAACAAAAGCAAAAATCAATAAACAAAATCTAATACGCGCGACAAACCCCACACCACTAAAACAATCACTGTCCCACCTTATACGCGCGGAAAAATCGGAATCGGAAATAAACTAAAACAAATAAATAACAACAAAATAAATCAGTAAACCCTAATTAACTTAAATCGGCAAATAAATAAAGAAAATAAAATAGAGTGAAACCGCGCATCCCCCAGGACTCAAAAGAGATAGTGATTGTGATCCCCTGGAACGTTTAGTGCATACCCACCAGAACTTTAACAGTGTATCATCTTCCTTTGGCAGTAAGATACCAATAGACGTAAGAAGACGACCAAATCTTCGGATGCTTGGGAAATCTATATACGAAGATGGATTAAAATTGTGGCGGCTGTACTCGCATAAGCATTGACTTGTATTAATAAGAAGATTTTGAAATAATCTAACGAGCATGTTTTGTGCGTAATGGCGCAAGCCATCATAATGCCCATGCGAGTGCAACTGATAATTTGGGCGATGCTTTTGCTAATTTATGCACTGTTGCATGCTTTTGCGTATTTAGATATTTATTAATTTATTTATATATTTATTTTATGTTTATTTATATACTTACATAATATTTATACTTATTTTATATTTATATTTTTGCATGCATTATTGTACTGTAGCTTGATTTTATTTGCTAGACGTTTTGCCGCCAGTTTTTGGTGGCAGTATATATAGGAAAGACGATTGTACTTATAATATGTCAGTTAGGAATGATAGGGAACGCTAGGAAACAAATTTAGGATGAAATTTGAATAAATACTTAGACCATGGAAAACAAATTTGTATATATGTAGAACAGGCAAAATAGCTGGATTCACTATTAAACATTTGGCAAATGCTTAGAAAATTTGAATCCATTTTTAATAATAGCTAGCTAGATTAGGATAGTTTTAAGACGACTCTTCATGTCGAACCGGTAAACAGAGCTGGCAGCTGGTATCTGGTATTACAAATCCCTCCCCATTCATTTTTGCTTGTGTTTTGTGGATCGGGCTAACACCAGAATCAACGCTAGGGATACCATTCTTTAAACCCTATTTTTAGTTTCAGTTTGTTAGATTCTTATTTAGTATTGATTACCCTGAAGTTAGATTAAATTTGGAGCACGTTTACTTTTCGCGTTTAAACCCAATGTAGTACCTTCGGGTGGAGCATTGGAGACGTGGGCGCAAGCATAGCGCCCCTTAATTACATTATAATGGAGAAATGGGTAGTCTTAATTAAATTGACCATAAGTTCTAAGTTAAGTAGATAGTTACAAATTGTTCTTTTGTTTTGGAGAATGAAACGTCCGCCTATATTATTAGATTTACGAAACCTGGGTACTGGAATTAAAGTTAACAAAGTGCATGATATGGTTAATCGATTATAGGTAAATCGGAAAAGAGTAACCGATCGAAAGTGACTAATTTATGTAATCTTATATGCTATTTGCGTACCGCTCACAAAAAAACTTATGCTACCAGCATTTAAGTGAATGCAGGTGATTTTTAAATTTTGTATGTAATTTTTTACAGGAATATTGTTATGTGATTTGTGCTGAAGTTTGTTTAAGTAGCTTAAAAATTTTTGTATGTATTTGTTTACAGGACTAACCGTATGATACTGTATTAAAACTAAATTTAGGCGACGCCGTGAAACTGTTTTCTTTACAGTATATATCGATTAATTGCAAAAGGAAATCCATTCTACAAGAAGGGCAACATAATTTAAATCACAAAGGATTACTCGTCGACTAGAGGCGAGTTGGTGCCAATAAGTTTCACAATGTGGAATATCTTTAGGTAAATGTTATGGTAACGTAGGTTGAAATTGCACCTAGTTCATTATTACATGTTCGAAACCACGGTAGTTAACTAGTGCACCGTAATTTGTTGAGGGTATCCCACCCATTCTGGGTAATTTCAAATTCAATAATTTAACGCTTCATATGCCCGTAGCATAAATTTTTGGTGCCCAATTTCGTACCGTTGTTTTTACTATTCTACAATAGCTTTTCCAACATCGGAACCGCTTTTTTTTATTGTTGATGCCGTTGTTTTTCACTGCGGCAGTCTTCTCCAAACTTCGTGGCTATTTTTATCGTTTGGCGGTTACTTTTGTTTTTTAAATTGTTGAACTTTTTTTTAGCGTTAACATGTAGGTCGTATTTTTTTTAAATTGATATACGAAAATTTTTTCCAATGCGAGTTATTAAGTTTTTAATTTGTTTGTCATTTTTCGAATTTCAGTTGGTAAAAAGTAACTTTTTTTGAAAGATTGTTTTTTAATTATCTTCATATAGTTTATCTTGAGACAAAAAATTGACTGAGTAGAGATGGACATATTTTTTTGTGTTTGAAATGTAATTGACGTGTAATGTACATTTTTATCGAAAACCGAAAAGAGATATGAATTACAAGCAGGATCTGAAAAAATTAATAATTTAACAGTCGTGGGTTGGGAAAAATTTCGGGAAAACACATTTATGTTGTACATCGGCATGAAGTTAGTTATTTAGTTGAAAATAAAGTTTTGGGGAGGAACATTTTTGCTCCAGATGCGACGAAGTTCTTCAGGGGCGGGTGAGTACTTAAATTTTTAGAACTATATACAATTGTTGATAAAGTTTTTACAAAGATATATATTAGGGATGGTATAGGTCAATCCAGAGGGATAATGTACGGGCAAATTTTAAAACCACACTGAACTTGTAATGCAATTGCAGACGAAAAATTAGATTAAAAGGATTTTAAGTTGAAAAGGTTAGAACTACAGTTCACGTAATTTAATTTATTGTTTTAAAGATATTATTTTTTTAGTTGGTAACTCCATTTCGAATGGACCTGCACCTTGCCGAAGTTCTAAATTACTAGAACAGGTGAAATGGCTTGCGTGTTCTAATGAGCTAAGCAACCAAACTACAGGTCCAACCAAAGTAGTAGGGTCGTTAGTGAGGAACCAGACTAAGACAGGTCCCCGAAAGAGGGCAGCGGCTCTTTCGGTACTTAGATTGGCAGAGACCATAGGGGTCGGTATGGCAGTCTAAGACACCCTAGCGCGATGTGGAAGGCAACGGGAAACCACCACATTATCCCCCAAGTACACAGCGTACTTAAATTGTAACAAACATGATGGCATTCTCTGGGGTATAAGATTCCGGAGTTAAAATAGTCCCCCATTCGAATCTCCGGGAGGAGACTACTTCGGAGGATGCGATCGGAAAGTTAAAATAAGAGTCGGGAACAGTCTGCGAGTCGGAGCGTGGAATGTTAGAAGTATGAAGCAAGTAGGTAAGCTAGAGAACCTAAAAATCAAAATGAATAAGTTATCACTAGACATAATAGGGGTCAGCGAAGTTCAGTGGCCAGAGGCAGGGGATTTTTGGAGTGGAGACTTCAGAGTAATTCATACAGGAGCATAGGAAGGAAATTTGGGGGTGGGGATAGTTATGCGGAAAAAGATAGGATACCGTGTAGAAAATTACTTACAAAAGAACGAAAGAGTACTCATGGTTAGATTAGAATCTAAACCAGTAAGCACAGTAATAATACAAGTATACATGCCCACCTCTAGCTACAGTGACGAAGAGGTAGAAGTCATCTACAAAGATATCGAAGACATATTAAGATACGTAAAAGGACATGAAAATTTAATAATTACGGGAGATTTAAATGCAGTGGTAGGTGATGGTAGGGAAGGAGCGGTAGTAGGTGTATTTGGTTTAGGCACGAGAAACGACAGGGGAAATAGACTGGCAGAATTTTGCGACAAGAACAATTTAATCATCACACACACATTATTTCAACATCATGCTAGAAGACGATATACGTGGAAGATGCCAGGAAATATAGGAAGATATCAAATAGATTACATTTTTGTTAGACAACGGTTTAGGAATCAAGTAAGAGACTGTAGAAGCTATCCAGAAGCAGATATAGATACTGACCACAACATCGTAATTATGAAGGCCGCACTTAAATTTAAGAATGTGAAAAAAAAGAAACGGAAAAAGGCACTTGGACTTAGAGAAACTAAAAGATAAAGATATTCAACAAAGATTCGAAAAAAAGTCAAATGAATTGTTCAAAGATATCGGGAAAATATCTGATACTAAGGAAGTAGAAACAGAATGGAATAACATTAAATCCAGTCTAGGCATGGCGGCCAGAGATATTCTGGAATATACACAAAAAGAAAATAAGAAACCTGTTACGGGCCAATTCAGCACTACGACACCAAGGGACGGATTGGGACCCGTGAGCGGCCTAGCTCTAGCCGGTGAGGGGTAGGTCAGACAAAAGTCGTAGATTGGGATTGCTAAATGCCCTAAGATGACAATTATAATGAGATGTGAATTCGGTAAAACGTCAAAAATCGGGTGGGCACCACCAGTAATGTCACAATGCTAAATGTCAAAAGGAGAATCTCGTCACTGGTTGGTAGACTCCTTGCAGCTCAATATTTAACATAAAATCCTCAGAAAATCTCGCAGAGTAGAGAGGTTGAATTCACCCTACTAACATAAACTTCTTACTAAAATAATGCACGTAGAAAACTTTACTTAATTCTATTAACAAATTCCGACGACTGAAATAAATACATTGGTTGGTTACATAAATAAATATGGCACATACATATATGAACAAGTAAATGTAAACATTACCACAAGTAATATTGTCGCTAAAGTAAATGGCATACATTTATTATTACTATAAGGTGTTCTGGCCAGTAAAGCAATGTGTAATAAAATTAAGGTGGAGTTGAGTGCACAGGACACCCCCACTTGCTCTACTTACACAGTAACTAATAAAATATTTGAAACGTAATGCGTAGGACGCCGTGTGCATGCAACTCTACGCTACTAACTTAACGGCAACAATAACTTTCAATTCAAAATGTAAATTGTGTTCTTAATTCAGCAAATATGTAATCATAATAATTTTGAATAAATGGAAGTATCAGTACAACTGTCTTAAATATTACGTTAATTGGGAATAATATGATTTAACTATTTATACTAGTTAAATGTGTTTGTTGTTCACGACAACGGTAAAGTATCAATAAAGCGCACACACTTTAGGACTCGGTGATAAGGAATTAACACAACTTCATGTACGGGTTGTGCTTAGTTTAATTACACAAACATTCAATTATAATCGACGTATTTGGGGCTGCACTGTAAAATCTACGAATACAGTCGCTTACCTTGTAAGGTGGATTGTACCAGTCAACACTGTGGGGTGTCGAGTTTTCTACTTTCAAACACGTGACAATTAATCTATTACTTGATTCCCAACAACTGGGTTATATTACGGGCCTAACGCAACCGTAACGAGATTTCCATTCATCCTCCAGACAGTAACTCCCAAATTCATTGGCATTAATTAATACTTCTAAACCGTAAACGACAAAAGAGGATGCCTCACCCTACAACAGAATGATTAACCGTGCAGCACGTGACGCTATTAGCGAAGATCAACAATTAAAATTCGGCACTTGTATTATAACTTCCCCTGAACCACCAAAATAAACGATCGATTAACTAAGATATTGTAACTACATATTTCATGTCAAAACTGAATAAATCTGCTCTAACCGATTTGTTTTATATCACCAAAAACTCCACTTGACAAACTTCACTTCATAAACGTCACAGACCTCGGCCTTCTTGATTACCTCCAAAAAACTGGCGAAATTATGAAGGGATGTGCGGGATATGCGCTCTTTGTTATATTTTAAACTGATGAATTATTTACACAAACTAATTGACTTTATATACATATTTCTCTAATATAAGGTAACAAAATAAACGGAACGTTACAAACCATGGATAACAAAGGATATCCTGAATTTAATAGAAGAAAGACGAAAATACAAAAATAAATCAGACGAAACAGGAAAACAGAGATACAAAGCCGTAAAATAGGAAATTATTCGAAAATGCAGGAAAGCTAAAGAACAATGGATTGATAAAAAGTGCAAAGAGGTACAAACGAAGATGGAAATAGGAAAGACAGACGAAGCATACAAATTAATTAGAATGAATTTTAGGGATATAAAACCATATAGCAAAAATATAAAGGACGCACAAGGAAACGTCATCAAAGAAAACGTAGAGAAAGTGGGTAGATGGCAAGAATATATAGGGAATTTATATGCAGGAGAAGAACTAACTGCATTAGAACAGGATTCAGACATTGAAAATGATGATTTGGGATATCCTATACTTAGAGATGAGTTTGAATTAGCATTAAAGAGTCTGAAAAATGGTAAGGCGCCGGGTACAGATAAGGTGCAAGCAGAAACTCTAAAAGCCTCTGGACAAGCAGTAACAGAACGTCTCTTTCAACTTGTAAGCTATATGTATGAGACAGGCGAGATACCCAAAGATTTCAAACGTAGCATTATAGTAACTATACCAAAAAGAAAAGCGCGGATAGATGTGAAAATTTTCGAACAATAAGTTTGACAGCACACGTGTCAAAAATATTGTGCAAAGACGAATGGAAAAACGGGCGGAAGAAATACTAGGAGAAGACCAATTTGGGTTTATACGAAACAGGGGAACACGGGAGGCTATTCTAGCTCTGGAGAAAACAATAAAGAAGAGGGAAAGCGTTTATATAGGGTTTGTAGATCTGGAAAAAGCATTCGACAATGTAAATTGGAAAAAAATGTTTGAAATACTCAAAAAAATTGGAATGAGTTATAGGGATAGACGAATAGTACATAGCTTATACAAAGAGCAAACAGCAGTAATAGAATTAGAGCAGGAACGTAGAGAAGTAAACATTAGGAAAGGGGTGAGACAGGGATGTGCCCTATCCCCATTAATTTTTAACTTGTACACTGAAGAGGCAATGAATACTGTCATATGCAGGAAGACATTTGAAATTACTATGCAGGGACAAAAAATTTATATGCTTAGATTTGCAGATGATATAGCGGTATTAGCATCTAGCAAGGAAAGTTAGAAGCTGCTCTCAATGAAATGGAAACGGTTCTAACAGAGAGATACGGTATGAAAATTAACAAAAGTAAAACTAAAGTACTAGTATACAAAGGAGGGAAAAATAAATCAAAAACAAGAATACAAATATGTAACACGAACTTACAAGAGGTTAAGGATTTCTGCTACCTAGGAAGCCAAATAACGCAAGATGGGAAAAGCACAAAAGATATAAAACAAAGATTAGTACAAGGTCGTGCTACATTTAACAAGAAAAAGCAACTACTGTGCTCAAAGACCACAAACATAGAAACAAGGAAAAGATTGCTTAAAACATATGTGTGAAGCACAGCACTGTACGGCTGTGAAGCCTGGACAGTAGGAGAAGCGGACATGAAAAATGTAGAAGCCTTTGAAATGTGGTGCTACAGACGTATGATGAAGATATCATGGACAGACAAAGTTAAGAACAAAGAGGTACTAAAAATGGTAGGGGAAGAAAGAAATATGTGGAAAATGGTAAAAAATAGGAGAGATAGGATGATAGGCCACATACTACGGCATGAGGGAATAGTGCGGAATATATTAGAAGCAGAGATAGGAAAAAAGAGAAGAAGAGGCAGACCTAGGTTAGACTACTGCACACAGATAGTAAAAGATGTAGGTTGTAGGGGTTTCAAGGAGATGTGTAGGCTAGCCCAGAATAGAAATCAATGGAGGTACGCATCCAACCAATCCCAAGATGGATAAACCAATGACGAAAAAATAACTGTGCTTAAACATGATGATTATTATAAGTAACTACTGTTAGAAATATATGAGGTTTCCTCTTTTGACGATATTAGGCGGTTTTATCGAAACTGTGCTTACACGTGAAAGTTAATACCCGTCCTAATATCTACAACAATAAAATAAAAGGAGTCGGTCGTGTTCGATACTTCGTAACGTACGGTAGATGCACGGCCTTGTGCGCCACATTTGCGGTTCGTACCTGTATTCCCTTCGCGGGACTCATTTTTTTGTGCTACGCAAGTTAAAGTTCGGGCCTTTGGAGCTGGTTTTTTAAAAAACGTTGAATCTTTAACACATTTTTATTTAATACAATTTGTACATAATAACTTATAAAAAATTAATTTGTACTGGGTGAGTAGCTCAAACAACGAAGTATGGAGTTTGAAGACTGACTCGGTTGAGTAGCTTGAACAACGAAGTATGGAGTTCGAAGACTGACTGCCGGGCATTGAGCTCCCGGGCCTTTTATAATAACCTGCCCCTCACACGGCTGTGAGAACTTGCAGATCTCATGTCTGCGTTTCTCTTTATTGTACACTTTATTACAATGTAACAACTTAATTCTAAGTAACTGCGGTATGTTGACCGCCTGTGACCTGCCACCTGCAGTATCACTGCCCTCACGGATGCAAAGCTGCATTCCGTTCTCATGAACTGTCGATAACCTCTCTGGGTTATCCTTGTGTTACAATGTTGCATTGAACTTATACTTTTACTTAATAATTTCTAATAATTCATATTAGATTCAATACATCAATATATATATATATATATATATATATATGTAATTGGGGGATACATAACTCCTCCACCGTAAATGAAAAATTAAGGTTTTCTTAATTTTAAATACATAAAATACATTATTTAAAATTCATTGTTTCTAAGGGTATACTTATTGTTTCCTTTTTCTCTTTGTTTCCTTAAATCTAGAACTGTTTCCTTCATTCTTATATCTAAGGTACATTTTGTATAATACATACATGATTACAAAATTATTAAGATGATTAATACAATTGTCCAAACACTTATATTATTATAATGTAACTTTGGCGTTTTGATTTCACTTAATTGTTCTTTATAACTTTC
Organism: Platerodrilus igneus; assembly: GCA_036346225.1. NCBI lineage: Eukaryota > Metazoa > Arthropoda > Insecta > Coleoptera > Lycidae > Platerodrilus > Platerodrilus igneus. Next base: position 228,523 of record JARFIW010000202.1, on the reverse strand, counting down.
CACTAATTTCACGGCGTGGTTGAGATCGTCTAAGTCTAGATGCTCTAGCTTCATAGGTTTCTTAATTATTTCTTCGTCTTCTTGTTGCATCTTGAATTGTAGTTCCGGTAGGTTTGCAGTTTCTTTGTTGCTATGGGATCTTGATAAACTCTGATTACTTCATCTTTCAATTTCACATAACAATCTTCTTTGAGGGTAATTAGTTTGCTTCCGATTAATGCTTGGTTATTTTCATCTTGGTTGCAGTGGATGGTTGCTATTACTTCTGTTGGGAAAATGGCTATCCATTTGTTATCTGTAACTTTTGAATTTTCATATTAGTTATTTGCACTTGTTTGGTTTCACAGTTTTCGTAATGATTTGAGAATTTTAATAGTTGTACTTCACAAGGGCTGTCTTCTTGAATGGTGGTTGTCGTCATCGATTGACATAAATATTGGTTTGGTGTTACTTCAGTACATTTTCGTTTGTATAACCATATCTCAGTTCATTTAGGGATAGGAATTTGGTTTTGGGTATGATTACTTGGTATGTGCTAGTAACCTTTGTTGGAAAAGCAAATAAATGATAATATTGATAATTGTTACTTTCTACTATCGGGATTTCTATTAAAAATATTATTTCGTTATTCTTAATGTAGCCTTTTACTATAGCTATCTTTTCAAATATTAGAATGTTCGATTCGGTTACATCAAAAGGTAATTTACTGTTAATTATAAATGATCTAATTCTTATTAATTCGTTTAATAAATCGGTTGGTTCAATAATGCTAGAGTGTAAGGTATTTAATTTTTAAATGTTATTTGGGTTTTGCATACTGCCTAATTTAATTGGTAGTATACCGGGGTTGTTTTTATATGTCATATTGTTACTTGGTTGTCCGTTCTACCTGGGTGGAGGTTGACGGTAAGGGTGATGATTGTCCATCTGAAATTACAGGGTGTCTTAGGTTTTTTAAATGAATGTATTTCGTTATTTTACCGTTGTCTACTACTGCTATATTTTTATCTGATATTTTCTTAATTTTGAATGGTCCTAAATTTCTGGGTGCTGTTTTATGTCGCTTGCTTTGAAAGTTTTTCTCATACACGGTTTGTCCTATTGAAAATTTATTTGAGTCGGTATTTTTGTTTCGGGTTGTGGTGATACGTTCTTTATCGTTCTCTAATTTATCTTTTACCTTGTCGTAAGTTATTTTAATTTTCTTTGTGGTCTTTTGCATATTGTTGATATACTTCTTTATTGTAGTGTATGTCATAGGGATTTCGTGAATCTGAATGTCCTAAGGTTAATTCTAAGGGTGTAAAATTTGTTGATGAGTGAATAGTGTTATTATAGGCGATTAGTGCGTATGACATTAAATTGGTTATATGTTCCTTTTTATAATTTATTCTTAATAATCGAATTTGTTCTAACAGGGTTAAATGTAATCGTTCAATTAGTCCGTTTGACTCAGGGTGGTTTTCCGTTATGAAATGAATGTTTATTTTGTGTAGTTCTAAAGTGTTTTGAATTGTCTCATTTTAAATTCGCTACCATTGTCTAAAGTTATTGATTCGGGTGTTCCGTAAAATGTGAAATATTGTAAAAATCCTTGGGTCACGTCAATGCTATTTTGGATGTGATTGGTATGACTTGGCCTATTTTTGTGAATGCGTCTATAATTGTTAGATAGTTTTGCGCTTCTACTACTAGAGTATCGGCATGTAGTTTTGAAATGGTTTGTCGGGTGTTTTGGTTAACATTAAGGGTATCTTTGGGGTTTCCTATCGTATTTCGCTTTGTCACAAAGTTCGCATTGGTTAATGAAATCTGTGGTCAAGTCCTTCATGTCTTTAAAATAATAACGTCTTATGAGTTGTTTTATTGTTTCGTTAATTCCACGATGGTTGGTTTTTCCTTCGTGTTGATTTCTAATTACATCGTTTATTTCGTCAGGGTCGTCTAGTGTTATTAGTTTTCTAGTACATCTGATGAGTTCAGGTCCAGAGTTGTTGAATAGTTTAATGAACAATTCTGAAAATCTTTGGTATAAATGTTCGGTGTTGAATTAAAATAAAATCGTTTTTTCTCAGGGGTGTATTCTTTTAAAATTTTAATTATTTGTTCCTCGTTGTCATCTTTAGTTATTTGAATTTGATATATCTTTTTGTTATCTACTTTTGTATATTTTACTGGATTGGGGTTATTTAAAACTTCGGTTATTATAAATTGATTGGGTTTCATATCGATTGCTTTGTTTAAAATTTTAATCGCGTTTTTTGGTTCTTCGTTTTGTGTCGAATGTATAGTGTCAATTTCGTCTGGATCTTCCCTTATTTCTTCTTCGTCTACGTTTCCTATAATGGATTCCGTTTCTAATGCATTGAGTTGGATTCGGCTTAAAGCGTCTGCGTTGTTGTTATAAATTCCCTTTTTATATATAATTTCGTAATCATACTCTTCGAGTCTGATTCTCCATCTTTGTAATTTTGAATTTGGTTCTTTCAGTTTGCATAACCATACTAGTGGTCTATGGTCGGTATATATGTAAAATTTTCTTCCGTATAGGTAAGATCTAAAATATTTTGTTGCCCAAATTATGGCTAATAATTCTTTTTCTATAGTGCTATATTTTTGTTCGGTTTCATTTAGGGTTCTGGATGCGTAGATGATAGGTTTATTGCTACCTATTTTTCCTTGGCTCAATACTGCGCCTAATGCTACATTTGATGCGTCTGTCGTCAGTATAAATGGTTTTGTAAAGTCTGGGTATTCTAATACAGGGTGATTCGTTAATATGTTTTTAATTTTGTCTACTGCTTTAATAAATTCCGGGGTGTGTTCAATTTTGTCTCCCTTTTTTAAACAATTTGTCAGGGTTTGGTTATCTGAGCGTAACCTTTAATGAATTTGCGGTAGTAACCACTAAGTCCTAGAAATCCTTTGATTTCTTTGTTTGTTTTTGGTAATGGGTAATTTAGAACTGCGTTTGTTTTGTCTGGATTTGGCATTACTCCTTGGGGTGTTATTACATGTCCTAAAAATGATAATTCTTTTGTAAAATTCACTTTTGTCTAATTGTACTTTAAAATGTGTTTGTCTAAGTCTTTCGAATACTTCCTTCAATCTTTCTATGTGTTCTACCAGTGATGTGGAATAAACTATGATGTCGTCAAGGTATACAAGGCATTTCTCATTGTGTATTACTCGTAGTATATTGTCCATGACTCTCTGGAAAGTAGCGGGTGCGTTCTTTAGTCCAAATGGCATTCGTTTGTATTCGTAATGTCCTCTAGGTGTGCTGAAGGCTGTTTTGATATGTCTTTTCTTCCATCTCTACCTGATGGTATCCTGATGCTAGGTCTAATGTTGTAAAATATTGGCATTTGCCTAATTTGTCTAAAATTTCGGTAATATTTGGTAGTGGATATTTGTCATCTACCGTTTTTCATTTAACTTTCTATAGTCTATTACCATTCTGTACTTTCTCTTTCCGGTTGCGTCTAATTTGTTAGGTACTATTAACACGGGGCTGCTCCATGGTGAATTGGAGTGCTGGATTATGTCTTGGTCTAATAAGTCTGCTACTTGTCTGTCAGCTTCTTCTTGGCTTGCATGAGGTAGTCTATATGCTTTTGTAAAGATTGGTTTATTGTCTGTTAACTCGATATTATGTTTTACTGTGTTGGTGAATGTTAATGGTATTCCTTCACAATGGAATATGTCTCGGTATTCGAAACATAAGTTTTTAATTGCTCTTTCTTCTTCTTGATTGATATCGGTATTAAAGCGGATGTTAGTTAAATTTTCTCTTAACATTTCGTCATGTTCTATTGGGTTGTAATCGTTTTCTAAAGTTTCGTCTATTTCCATTTCGTTAAAATTTAGTTCTTCTACGTTAATTGGGTCTGTCAATGATAATTCTACGGGATAGTCGTTTGAATTTAATATTGTTGTGGTTGCATAGTTATCTTTTATTTGCACTAAGGCGGTTGGGGTTTCTACTCCTTGCTGAAATGTCATATGATTTATTATTCCTAAATTTTTGTTAGATTTTACTGGGATTTTTATTTTTCTTTCCGTTCGGGGTTCTAATGTGTATTTTTGTTCAATTTGTGTGTTTTGAAATTTAATTGGGATTTTTCCGTATTTTGTCCTTAATAAGCGATTTTTAATGTCAATGTTGGCTCCTAATTTTCTTAGAAGGTCCATTCCGATTAATCCGTCATATTTGTCGTTAAATTCGAATACACAAAATTTATGTTTCATTTTAACATGAAATGTTCTCGGTAAGGGTATATTGGCTACGAATTGGTGTAGTGTTGTTTGATGAGCTGTTTTAATTTTAAATGGTTCTCTTTCTACATAATCTAAATAGTGTTTTTGTACGGTTCTGGGGCTAATTAATGTTTTAGATGATCCGGTGTCGATTAATAGTTTGAATTTCGCGTGGGGTATTTCTATGTATGGTAATACTAAGTGATTTATGTTATTTAAGTTTATTAAGTTTGGTTGTCTATGAATGGGTCCATGTGAAAATTTGAGTTCGAGTTTTCGTCGTCGTACTCCTCGTAAGTTTCGTATTGTTCGTCACGTTCATAAGTTTCTGCATGGTTTGTTTCATTGTTCGTAGGTGTCTCAATGTCATTATTCTGGTCAGTGTCAAATTTTTCTATTTCTTGATGAAATAATTCTTCCGATGTAAAATTACGTTTCTGATGAGGGTTTGGTCGGATATGTGTTATTTTTGTGTTTTGTCTGGTGTTACCAGATGAGGTGTCCATTGGTGTTGGTTTGTAATAATTGTTAGGGTTGTTATGAGTATTAGTCATTGGTGTATTTCTATTAGGGTTTGCATTGAATGCTGGTCTTTGTTGGTTTAGGTTTTGATTGAATCTCGGTTGGAATGCGGGTTTCGTAAAAGTTGGGTTGAATGTTGGTCTTGAAAAATGTTTATATTGATTATTAAAATTGGTATTGTTAAAACTTGGGTTGTTACTTCGCGGTTGATTTGTTTGTGGGTTAAAGGGTGTGAATTTTGTTGAGGATTGTTTGTCTTGTAGCTTGTATAGTTTTGTTGGTGAATAACTTTTATTCGCGTTGGGGTTGTATAGTCTGTTGCGGTAATACATTACATTTTCTTCTTCTATTACTAGGCTCATAGCTTCTTCTAGATTTTGGGGTCGTTGGAATCTGATTTTATCCGATAGTCGTTCTGGTAAAGCGTTTATATATGTGTCTAGTGCCATTTCGTCATACATTTTGTTTTAAATGTCTAACGTTTTGATCGGGTTCTTCGATTTTTAATTTTGTTAAAATTAAACTTCTCACGTCTTGGCATTTCATTCCGAATTGGTAGGGGGATTGATTGTGTTCCATTCTAAGGTTTATTAGATCTCGTACCAGGCATTTTATATTACGTTGGTCCCCGAAATATGCAATTAGTAGCTGTTTAAACTGTTCCCATTCCTGTAAATCGTCCCTACTGACGATTAAGGTTAGTGCCCTTCCGGCTAGCTTACTTATTACCAAGCGTATAAGCAATGAATTTCTTGCGTCATCTCCGGGTTTGTAAAAGGTTTTTAGGAACATTTCACATGCTCCAATGAAATTCGAGAGATGGGCCTGCGTGCCATCAAACGTCTGTATTGTCTCTAAATAGAGACGTAAGTCTGTGTTACTCATGTTGGTTAAGGGTTGTTTTGTTTTTTTTGAATTAAGCTTTATTTCGCTATTTGTATTGTTATTTTTGCTTCGGATTTATTAATTTTCCGTTTGGGTTGTGAAATTTCAAATTTTGTAAAAATTGGGGTTAATTTTCTATTTGTAACGTTAATTATGCTTTGGATGTATTAATTTTTCTTTTGGATTAAGTAATTTCGAATTTTGTAAAAATTGATGTTGATTTAGCTATTTGAAACGTTAACTTTGGTTTTGGTTTGTTGATTTTTCAATTAGATTAGGTAAATAAAATTTTGGTAAAGGTTGAGGTTTATTTTGTTATTTTTCGGCGTTATTTTTGATTTGAATTTGTTAACTTTCATTTTGGATTGGGTGGATAAAAATTTGGTAAAAATTTGAGATTAATTTCGTACTTGTAGTATTGGATTTATTAATTTTAAGTTTATATTGCGTCGAGTTATTTTTAAAATCGTAGTCGTTGTTTATTTATATTTAATTACACAATGCGGTGATGTACTTGTGAGATCTGTACTCAATAATGTTGAGTTTATTTACCGTAGTCTTGGATTAATTGTTTTTATGCAGCTTTTAGTTCGTCTTGAGTTCCTGTTTCTTAAGGAATCTTAAATGGATGGATTTATTCTCGTTTAGCGTTGTTTTAGTTCAGTTCGGTTAACTCGTAATTAATACTCTTCCGTGGGTTTTACTGAGTTGCGTAGTTATGACCTGAGGTTACTTACTTTTGTATTTTATTGTTGAAATTGAATACTAAAGGATGTAATCTTCGTTACTTTGTCACGTACGTTGAGTTAATTGCACTTACAGGTGTTAATAGAAATTATAGGAATTACTTTCCGTACTTTGTATAAAGTGTTACGTCTATTTATCTTTAGATCTCTTGGTATTATAATGCTTGTTGGTAATTGAATCTCTCCGTAATGTAGGTTTTCAGCGTTTTAATTAAAGCTTCTTATGATGACCGTTTTACTGCATTTTATAATGCTGATTAATTAGTTGAAAAACGTTTAGAGTTTATACCGTGTTTGTACTGCAAATTATTTATAGAGTGTTGTGGTGTAATTTTCATGCGCTTCTATAATTCCGTGATGTATTTAATTACTTATGATGCGAATTGCTTTAGTACTGAAAGTTCCTGAAAGCTATTTCTTTAGTACTGTGCAAGGATTCTGAAAGCGATTTTCTCTGAGTTTTAATTGTATAATAAAGAATGCTTTCTTCGCGTATTTATCTTAGGTGGTTTTAGGTTACTGTAGCAGAGTGTTTTGCTGTGATTTTATAAGGTCAATTATAAGGTCAATTATTATCGTTCTGGATTAGTTTTGAAATTAAGTTTGCGTTAGTTTACCGGTTTATAGCGTGCGTTGAATCGCGGTGGTTGATGTTTCTTATTTTGGTGTTTAGTGAATGTGCGCCCGTTATTTTTGGATTATTTTGAGTTCGTTCTATTAATTATGGTAAGGATTTCTTTTAAATTCAATTCTTATTTATTTTAAAAGAAAATTTCTTTTAAACTTCAAGTTTCATTTGCTTTTTAAAGAAAAATTTTATCTCTTTAACATTCGTCTCATAAAATGTTATACAGTCTCGTTTTGAAAATAATTCACTTTGAACTATTTTCAAAAAAAAATATTCATAATAATAAAATACATAAAACAATAGTAATCAATAGTTATAATACTAGCATATATCAATGATAGTTTTGGTTTGAAATAAAATTATGGAAATGAACTTACATTAATTTCATCTGTTTCTTTGGTGGGTTCGATCGATTCTGTATCTTGTCCACCTTGGTTTGTTTGTTGGCCTTAGACGATTTTTGTTCCTTGTCCAACTTGGTTTGTTGCTGGATTCAGACTATGCTTGTTCTTCCTCCAACTTGATTTGGGTTCTGCCAAAATTTCGAATAAAAATTCTTGGTCACCAATCTTCCGATTTTTGGATTTTCAGTGCCCTTTTGACATCCGTTACGACTGCGCCAGTTAAAGTTCGGGCCTTTGGAGCTGGTTTTTTAAAAAACGTTGAATCTTTAACACATTTTTATTTAATACAATTTGTACATAATAACTTATAAAAAATTAATTTGTACTGGGTGAGTAGCTCAAACAACGAAGTATGGAGTTTGAAGACTGACTCGGTTGAGTAGCTTGAACAACGAAGTATGGAGTTCGAAGACTGACTGCCGGGCATTGAGCTCCCGGGCCTTTTATAATAACCTGCCCCTCACACGGCTGTAAGAACTTGCAGATCTCATGTCTGCGTTTCTCTTTATTGTACACTTTATTACAATGTAACAACTTAATTCTAAGTAACTGCGGTATGTTGACCGCCTGTGACCTGCCACCTGCAGCATCACTGCCCTCACGGATGCAAAGCTGCATTCCGTTCTCATGAACTGTCGATAACCTCTCTGGGTTATCCTTGTGTTACAATGTTGCATTGAACTTATACTTTTACTTAATAATTTCTAATAATTCATATTAGATTCAATACATCAATATATATATATATATATATATATATATATATATATATATATATATAATTGGGGGATACATAACTCGCAACATTGAAGAACTTCTCGACAAGAGTTGGGTAAGTGTTTACACTGTTCCGATTTATTGCATTTTTTTATTGTCGAAATTGTAAAACCTCAGCATTTATTATTGTTATTATCAATTTGGTTTTCACCTTTCACACAACAGTCCACTCAGCTATCGAAAATTTGCACTTGATGAGCAATCTGGAGAAAATCCCAATGCAGGATTTTTTACATCCATTGCTTATCGAACAACTACAAGAATTGGTTGGGCAATATTCTTGAATAATGTTAAGTGTGTGAAAGGATTTACTGGAAAACCATTATTTCGGCAAATGTCTACGTGTTGGGCGATCTTGATAGCCACAGGTTGCTTAGCCCCTTTACTGAATCTCGGTGAAATAGGGCATAAAATTAGAAAACAATAGTAGGGGAACGAGCTGTATACACATGCTGTGTGAGAATTTCAGGGAACTATGTAGGCTAGCTCAGAATATAAATAAGTGCAGGTACGTGTCCAACCAGCTTTGAGACGGAAAACCTAATGACGAAAAAATAAGCGCAGATAAATCTGATGCTTAGTATAAACAATTAGTTGTTGATTGCGAAATATCTGCAACTAATGTTGACTGTGCGAAAAGATATGTTGGAAAATATATTAAATCGGTAAATGGTTAAGTGTTGGGAGAACTTGGCAGCCACAGGCTGCTTACCTCCCTTCGCAACCACTGAAGGTCGGAGAAATAGGGAATATAATTGTAAAACAATAGAAGGTGACCGAACTGCATCTAACAAGAAAGAACAACGCCTATGAGGAAAGACAACAAACATAGAACAAAAAGAAAATTATTGAAAGCATATGTGTGGAGCATAGCACAGTATGCCTATGAAATACGGGCAGTCTGAAACGCAGACAGAAAAACGGTAACAGCCTTTTGAAATGCTGTGCTTCAGATGTATGAGGACGATAACATGGACAGACAAAGATAATAACAAATAGGTTATAGAAATAGTAGGGGAACAAGGATATGTGGGGAAAAAGATAAGAGAAATAGAAGGGCAGAATACGTTCTAAGGCATTTTTGGGGAATAGTATGGGATATATTACAAGCAGAGATAGGAAAAAAGAGGTAGTTGTAGATCTAGATCAGATAGTGATAGATGCAGACTGTGCAAATTTCAGGGAAATCTGTAGGTTAGTTCAGAATAGGAAACAATGATGGTACGCGTCTAACCAGTTCCAGGACTGAAGACCTAATGATGATGAGTTGGTAACTTTAGCTAGGTTTTTATTTTTACAATAGGAATTTTGATTATGAAGTTGACAAACATATGCACTGGGCACGGGGCGCGAAATTGGAAGGGAATTATTTCTAATGCTTACTTAAATTTTGAACAAATGATTACAGTTCTTGCACCGAGCGAGTAAATTTCAAACTCACGTCCATTATTACCTCTATCCATTGATCCAGATGATTACTTCTTTTAACGCCTAGTCACTTCCTAATAACTGATAAGATATACACTACTCTCGATCATAATTTAGCAGATATATTTACAAATCGCCTTACCAAATGGCACCGCATTCAGTAGATATGCATCATTTTTGGATCAAATGGCATCGAGAAAGTTTAAGAAGTTTTCGGTTTTGAAGTAAATGGAAATTTTACATGGACTCCCAACTAAGGGTCGGTAACCTCGTTTTACTCTCCGAGAACAACGTTTCGCCAAATCACTGGCCAGTTGGTCGCAGTATCAGAGGTTCATTCGTGGATTAAACTCAGAACAAGCAAGAATAGGTCATCTTATTATTAAAAAATAATGACAGAAAGGTTGATGTTATTTAAAAGCGGACAAGGGTAATACGCTGGTCATTCTAGAAAAACAGGACTATGTTGATAGAGTAAAACTTGATATCTAAGGGTTCTTTAGACCAATCGTCACAAAGAGAAAAAATGAGATTCCTATAAATAGAATGTTAAAAACTACAAAATCTATTTTGAGAGAATGTTCAAACCTAATTTCACCTACGTTAAAATTAAAATTAATAGTTTCAAACCCTGAAATTCCAAAAATGTACTGTTTGCCCAAAATTCACAAGAAAGATAAATCGATGAGACCAATTGTTTCAGGTATTAACTAACCAACCTATCGGTTATTACAGTGGTTGTCAAATAAACTTAAAAATTTATAGATAAAATGTTTTGGCTGTACAAAATTTTCTAGAGTTTATTAATAAGATTAAGGATATTACGTTTCATTTGGGGTCAGTGGATTATGCCTTAGTGTGTCTATACCACGTTCTTTGATACAATTATAAGATGCTGTAATAGATAGTAACATTTATGACTATAAAATCGAAGAGTGCATCAAGCTTGTTTTACATGGCATATCCCAGAACTATTTTCAGTATAACAACAAATTGTACGAACAACATGAAGGAACTGCAATGGAATACAGTTTTTCACATTTATAGCTAATTTGCTTATGTCGTGCTTTGAGATTGAGAAAAGAGAATTCCAAGTACTTTCCAAGAATATGGATAAGGTACGTGGATGACATTTTTGCCATTTTTGACGCTTCAAAATCAAATGTTTATGATTTCCTTATTGAATTAAATTCAAAAGTTGAAAGTATAAAACTCATATACGAACTAGAGAATAATGGACAATTGCCATTCCTAGATACTCTAGTTACTAGTGGTTAGAAATTAGAAACGGTAATAAACTAGAATTTAATATTTATAAGAAAGAAACTAATGTGAATCGTTTTATTTTATCCTCCCCCAACCACAGTTAACAACATAAACTGTCGATTTTTAATTTTTTAGTAAACAGATTAATTAATTTTCCTTTAACTAGCGACAAGTTTAATATAGAGTTTGCACTTATTAGACAAATTGCGATTCACAGTGGTTTTTCTACGTTATTGTAGATAATATTCTAAGAAAATGTAAGAATAGAAATAACATCCGACTTTGCAACGTAGCACCACTAATGAAGTAGTCACATATGTCAAACTTCGTTTTCACAGCACAACTGAGATTCTTAATCAATTATTTAAACAATTCAATTTCAAAATTGTTTATAATAATACTAGTATAATTAAAGATCTATTAGGTAACCCAAAAGACAAAGTGGACAAGTTGCAAAAGTCGGGAATTTATGAGACTAGCTGTTTGGGACCAGGAAATTTTCAAAAATATGTTTGTCAGACTCATAGAAATGTCACAACTATATTTAAAGAGCACATTGCTTATTTCAAATTCGGTAAATATGAAAGATCTCAAGTCGCCAAACATATTTTTAAAACCAGCCACCCGGTTGTACTAGTAAATGTCAAACCTTTGAAAGCGGTGCCAACGCAATCCTCCCTAAATGCGTATGAAGGTTTTATTTTTAATGCTTTTAACTTTTTAAGCTTACTACTGATAGTGACTAAATAGTGATCGAAATACGTATTTAGTCTATAATAATATTTTTTGGGGTAAAGGGGTATTAATTATTGTAATTTGTATTGTGCCACAGTGTTCATATTTATTATTATTGTCGTTCGTGTCTCCCCACGGAGCATTTTTAAAAGACTCGCTATAAAAGTGCGTGTTTTACCATTCAATGAAGACGAATAATTTTTATTATTTAGCTTTTCTTGAGTAATAAATTAGTTAAGTATACTGAAGTTATCTTTTTTTAATTGCCTTTTATATTACATAAATGGCTATACTTATAAGTTTTCATTAGCTTGCTACATTTTATTATTTCTTGATTAACATATTTAATTATTTTAAGTGCGTGGGTGTATTAGGCTTTCATGGTCTCTTAGTTATTAGTTATATATGCAACGCCTTGAATGTTTGTTGCACATCCGTGGGTGGGTTAAAAATTATCTGCAATATTGACATAACTCTTCTTACATGGTTCATACTGACCTCTGTTTTGTTTATTTTGGTGCTATGCTATTTTGGTCCTGCTATGGTATTTAATCTTAATTCAGGCGTTTATCTTCCTTTTATTGCAGATAGATCATGGCTACTCCATTACAAGTTTGCACCAAAGAGGAACAACGGCCAGTGATCCGGTTGTTGTTGTCGGAACGTGTATTAGGGGTTTCAATCCATTAAAGGCTTTCGGCACAAGACGATAACTGTGCCTTGCTGCAACGGATTCTCTACAAATGGTCGCACGAGTGGTACGCACGAGGAAGGAGCCGGACTATCATCCACGGCCACAAATGATGACAACATTGAGCGTGTACCCGACAAGGTTCTGTTAAGCAGACAGTTCAAAATTCAACCATCCGCAAAAAAGCAATGTCCCAGTAATGGAACATTATCAGGAGAGAGGTACAACAATAAACAGTGCGCGTTACAGTGAGATGCATACTGACAAGCCGAAGCCTGCAATTGGAAGCAAACCCCGAGAACTACTGTTAACAGGTGTTGTGTTGTTGCACCACAATGTTCGTCCACATACTGCTGCCCACATTGCCTAAACGCTCCGGAAATTCAAGTCATGCATATAATGCTGATCTTGCCCCTTCTGACTACCACTTGTTTGTTTCACTCAAAGAGGCATTAAGGGCCGTCGACTCGCCTTGGATCAAAAAGTGAAGGACGCTGTGCATGCGTGGCTCGCTGCTTAGCCAAAAACCTTGTTTACCGAGGACATCAGGAAGCTTGTGCAACGACAGACGAAGTGCATTTCAAAGCCAGGGAACTATATTGAATAACGACGGTAAGTTTAGTTTCCTATTTGTATTGCAGTATAAGTTATAGCTACTTTGCGGATAATTTTTGACCCAACCTCCTAGTTCGTTGGACATTGTGAATGCAGCAGTGTAGGGTTATGCGCGCGCGCGTAGGAACCTTGGCTCACACGAGTTAAGAATCCAATAGGGTTAAGTCCAAGCACACGGCTTCATTGATTGTAATTGTAGTACTTCTATTATTACGATACAGTTCACTATAACACAAATAAATACTGTTTCATAGTCGTTTGTTTGCACTAATCATCAGCAGATAGCGAATTCTATTCCACCCGCACGCAATAGGGGTATTATTATCATTACTATTTGCATTTACAAACGAAATCTTCTAACCTTGCTATTGCACAATTGACACACCGAACGGAGTAATAGAAACAATAATAACAAAAAAGTTATGTTTACAGTTACATTGAATATACAGTAACAGTAATATAAGTTCTGAACTTGAGATTGTAATTCAAATTTAACGGAAAGTAAAACCTATTTTTACTAGGGTTGAGGTAAGCACATAATAAATCGATCAATTATTTTTTCGATGTTTCATGTATAACAACTTTCGTTTATTGATTTTAATTAATAGAGAAACATTTTTGTACAAAATTATAGACGTATAATTTGTTGATCTAAGATTTCTAATAGGCTATGTATTGTTCAATTAGCGTACATTATAAAATGAAACATTGATTTGAACAGCCCTATTTTGATGAATTATTAACTTGTTAGAAAAGTCGGCAACGTTGAATTCTTAACCAACTTAACACCTGATATTTGTCGAAGATAGAAAAAGAAAAATATATTAGTTTTTGTTGGTATATCAATTAATCACATATATGACGTAATAGGATTTTAGACTGCTTGAATGATAAACAGTTTTTCCAAAACTACAAAGAATGGTTAAACGTATCCAGAGGTAAATATTAATCTCTCCTGTCAACAATAACTAAATGAACTAATCTGGAATGTTAGAAAAACGTTCACTGCGTTGGGATTTAAACGGTCTAATGTGATGAATCATAGGCCAGCTTAACAGGTCCGGACTACCTAAATGATGGCCGTTTTATAGGTTTACAAAGGTTATCATAGTCAAAAAAGTTGATACTATACAGTTCAATTTCTTGATGAAAATTATTACTTGGTCTTCTAATTTCCCTGTCTTTATTACTCAGCATTGGCAACAAACATTGAATCAATAGCAATATATGCGTTTGTTCCGTTGGTATTTATAGTTAATTTACTGTTAGTTATAACATAATTATAGCATATGAATAATTGATAAAAATGCACAATGTGCTTTGCAATAACCTTATCTAAACTATGATAATTGATTTTGTTACGTGTCTCAATAATCCCAATTGCTCGTGCAGTTTAATGTTAGCTTGCAGGTAAACTCACATCTGCCTTGTGGACATTAAATATCATTAGATTTGTCGCGATTCAGCCTTCAAGCTACTCTATATTATTAATATATCGCTAAAACTCAGTTATAAGTATGCTATGCATCGCAATAGTTTTTGTTAGACCGATACGACCTCCTGTCAAAAGTCGACGTTTTTACTACTAATACTTCGAACACCGCTAAATCTAATAACTCAGGTAAGTACTTGAAGGTTTCCGCTATTCTTATTGTTTTCGTATACATGCCCACTTCTCTCACCATCTGTGGTTATCAAAGTTTACCGCCGCATTGACAGTCTTAAAAAACGAAGTAGTGAAGTATTGTTTAATATTTTTACTATCTGCCGATAGTTAACTATTGGAACTTAAAACTAGGTTACTTTTACTAATTAATTTATTTTTAATAAAAATAAATCTTTAGGCACATATTTACAACTATTAAAACAATCGCACAAATGAAAAGTATCACTTACGTAAAAAAATTTTGCAAAAAGATTATTCACTGGTGCTTAGAATTACAGCTTACAGAAGCACACATGAGACTCGGAAAATATGCGAACTAAAACGCGTCATCAACATATGTAGCATATCAAAAACCGATCAGGTTGACTGTACATTAAGTTTATAATACACATACAATAACATAATAGTATTTTTATGCAAATTTATAAGAGATTAAATTTTCCCGGGGCGTCCAAGTCTTTCAAATTATATTGCAAAAACTTACCCCGTGGAAATCACCGGTTTGATAGATCCTTTTGCGGTTGTTTGGGTACTCGTTGTTTGACTGGCGATGGTATTTGTCGACAAAGCCAAGAAGCCAAGATACAGTAGATAACGGCATAGGTATGATGGAAGAGATCACTTTGACAACTCTCGAAACTACACTAACACGTACACACTTGATAAAGGGCAGTAAAGTGCTGTTCGCTTTACACTTGATTTCCACCAACTATCGCCCCCAAGATAATTTAATGTTTTCGTGCTAAGTTGGTAGACGCAGTTGCGATTTTAGGACATGGGAATGCAACATTTGCGGTATTTTACACCACAAATCGTAGTCGAATGTACTGATATACGTGAGAACCATATCTTCGCTTAAAGCTCAAACTAAATATAACAATAATGGAAGACTCTCCCATACGGGATTTAAAAATCCCCAAACTTAAACAGTAAAATGAAAAGATAAAACGTTATTAAAAGAAGGCGCAACAAGTGACAGAAATCGATGTTCCTTTTTTTCAATGATGCGATAAATTAAGATTCAACACGTCAATATTTGTATTTCACAGAACTATTGTCTCTGCTCCTAGTTCACAATTAATTATTGAATATCTACGATGTTTTGTTTATAAACACTATCTTGTATCATTACTTGTTTACTATTTACTCTGTTAGTACTTTATTACTAGCAAAGCCATCATACCACGCCTCTCCAAGCGTCATGTTTGCTTCTGTTGACTATATGCTGCAAGCAATAAACATATTGGTAGCCTATACTTTGGCTATGATAATAAAATTATTTAAGGGTGTATAGGATCATAACGGTACTATACTTCATGTAAACAACACCAAAGTCAAGGAAACTAAACATTTGAATCATAAAAATTACACAATTCGTTAATTATGCAAAAGCAAATATCAAACACACTGTATAAAATCTACAACTACCTTTAGTCAAGGAAAGGAAGCTCATTCTTTAATAATTTAACCATATTTAGTAAAATAAATAACTCTAGACGCAATTCAATTCATTTTAGAAACAGTAGTACATTCAAAAACTTTGAATAAATACAAATTAGGAGTATTTAAAAACAAATAAACATGAAACGAATTTTTTTTAAACTCGACGCAAGATACGTTTCTAGCCTTGAAAGCGGTCTTTTTAAAAACTTCTGTCAAAACTTCTTGTAACAAATTTTATTTATTAAACATATTAATTAATGAATTTTGACAAACTGATATAAGTCGAAATAAAATTAATAATTGAATTAATATTAGGGCGAGTAGCTTAAGTAAACAAATACTCAAGACTGACTGACCGATCTGGGGGTCCCGGG
Organism: Platerodrilus igneus; assembly: GCA_036346225.1. Classification (NCBI taxonomy): domain Eukaryota; kingdom Metazoa; phylum Arthropoda; class Insecta; order Coleoptera; family Lycidae; genus Platerodrilus; species Platerodrilus igneus. Next base: position 212,083 of record JARFIW010000202.1, on the reverse strand, counting down.
ATATTTATGTTGTCCCTGCTCTTCACATGTCTGTGGGAACTTGCAGAGCTCATGTCTGCTTATTTCTTTATTCTATTTATTATACAATGTAACAATCTTAATTTCTAAGTAATTGCGGTTTTTTAACCGTCTGTGACCTGCACCTGCAGTATCACTTACGCCTGGAATACAATGCATTACATCCCTTCTCACAACTTGCTTGTGAACTTTTAATAACCTTTTTGATTTATCCTTGAATTTACAATGTTGCATATGACATAAGTTTCTTTATATTTTCTAATAATTTCTATTTATTTGTACATTTATAGATTGGAGAACACGTAACTCGCATTAATCTAAGAATATAACCATGCGTTCTCACAGTAAACACGTCTTGTAAGACAAACATATTTTGGAACGTAAGGAGTTAATAAATACATCTAATTTACGTCATCTGTTAAAAATCCCATTATAAAATTTGCCTACGTGATGTTTTAAAAGTAAACTCGACAAATTCGAATAAAATCCAGCATATGAAGAAAACAAAATATGTAGCCATAAGCTTTGGGCGTACGTGACAGTTTTAAAATAATCGCTAAAAATTTTATTATGCAAAATACCAAAACATATTGAACGGTACAAAGTACCATAGCCAACAAACTCCATAATGTAAAACTTTGATGCCTACGTGATTAGGGAGCACTCTACAGCTAAAGCACAAACGGTACTAGGTTAAACAAATATACTACGCAAAGTTTAAGTGTGAAATGAAATTGCGATTTTAAGTAAAAGTTAATAATTAAAAATTTCAAGTACAAGTGCACTTCCAAATATACAAATTCGCCGTCGACATAAGACGGCTCTAAGAAATCTAACGAATCTAAGAACACTAAGAAATTCTCTGAGAAATCTACTAAAAATATACTGAGAGATTTACGAAGCGATTCAATAAACAATTCCCGAAACAAATTCAATAAGAAAACTAGCGTAGAAATCCAAGTAACAGATATAATGAAGGGAAAAATTCTTAATCAGGACGTTAAGCTGAAAGCAACCCAAGGTCACTGGTTAACAGCACGTAGCGGCAGGTCAAATGATTGGGGTGTACGCAGAACTACACATTTGAACCAGGAAATCAACAGAAAAAATACCAGGTTGGAGATTATAAATATTTATGGGTTTGAGTTGGGACCGTGTCATTTTATAAAATAATGTTGACGTTTCGCCCACTTTTGTAAGGGCCTTCATCAGGACAAGAAAATAAATAAGTAATAAAATAAAAAGATAATATTAAGTAGACAAGTTAAAGTGTAAAAAGAAGAATTACTCGTGAACTAGCAGACTCACTAGCCCATTCAAAGCCAAAAGGTGTTTTGTGACGAAGTTCCCAACCCGGAACCATAAATATTTATAATGACTCCGACCGTGAAAGCCTCCGACAATATCAGGTTAGAGATCATAGTAAATTAATAACATAAAACTTTTTTTTGAACATTTAAAAATTGCATGTACTTAGATATTTATGTAAAGGGTCATCAAAAATTTTGATTGATACGTAGAAATTACGTAAACCGAATGAAGGGTCATTGACCGTTCAACGAGGCTTCCAATATAATACAGAGTTATTTTTGTTGATCTTATACAATTTTAATAAGGTAATAATTTGATGGTAAACAGATTTATATTTCTACTTTGATTCAAAGGTTTTAAATAGCAAATAATATTACCAAGGTTGTAGAAGTGCAAATTAAATATAATTTTTGGTTTATTATACAAATTTTTGGTTATTAAGTTTATCTTATTTAGGTATAAAAAATTAGAGAAGAAGGGGTAAAACTTTTTTTGTTACCGCATTGTCGTACACTTTGTGTGGGGTCGAACTGAGCTATTCGAGGCATAAATATAATTGTGTGAAATTTAAAATTTATGCTAGATTATTTAGGACCACAGAGGGGTGGCGAACAGCAGGTAACTTAGCGTTAAATACATTGAAGTACGACGGTATCATAGCAATATATATTACATATGTATGTACCTATTAACATATTTGTTTACACTCCTGCTAATTAACTGTCATTTAAGCATTAGAAACACACTATTGCATCTCGACATCAGTAGTACTCATTGGCCCATACTAGGCCATACCGTTATAACTGGATTGCCAGGTCAAATCTCGCCCACACAGTTTAACGCTGGCGATAATAAATATGCGCTTGTTTAAAAATTTTCTGTAGGCCGTATTAGTAACGGATTTAGAATATTGTTATGAACGTCCTTCAAAAGCAAAATATGCAGCGCACAGTCCAAAATCTGAATGATTCAGAAGTAAGAATCTGCTGTAGATGTCAACCGTTTACGCAGATTATGCAAGAATGTATTTTGCAAACAAACTATTGCCTTTAGTAATTTTTTACGGTACTGTTACATCTTGAATAAAACGTTGAAATTGTTGTATCCTTTTATGGTCAGTACAAAGTAGATAAGAATTTATATTAAAAATCATCATTTGATATTTTTTAAGTATGATACCCATAAAGAAATCGCGTCATAAAAACTCTTTAAAAATGTAACTAAATTTATAGCTGTGGTTACTTAAACAGATACGTCAAAAGATCAGATTAAAACCAAGAATGTTTTAAATATGCTATTATACACTGGGTAAAAAGATATATTTTAAATAAGGTAGAAAACGAAGCTGAAGCTTAGTTAAAAGATGCGATCTCATTAAGCTTTAGTGGTGGCATGAGCAAATTTGTTTTCTGGTGGTTATAAATTGAAGGAAAATGAGTTTATGAAATCAGGTGAGTTTCAATTAAGAAGAGAAAATAAAAACCCCTAAAGAACAAAGGAGTATTGATGTAGCAAACGCAATTCATAACATTAAAGTACCTAGTATAGAAAATGCAAAAGAACTACATTTCATGTTACTAACATTTTTTCTTGACCTTATTACATCGCTAAAAGATGTAATCATATTAAACGTGTGCTAATGTTCAGGATTTTGAAGTTATGACTAACATTTCATACGATACATCATTGTATAGTTCACCCTTAATATGTAAATGGAAAATAATTCGGAACTGGAAGAAAGCCAAGATTGATTTTCACGTCAATTATAATCTATAAATTGCAATTGGGTGCTTGAACAATGTTATTCCTGTTGACAACTGTAGATTTGCAGTTACTACAAGTATCACTAATTTTTCGAGTTCGATGTGTGCCTTATAGTCGTAATCACTCGTCAGTAAAGAAATTGTCGAAATTGTGTCCTATTTCTTCCCAAGCGTATTCAATAAATTATTTCAAATGCCAGCCTGTTCTGCTATAATTTGTTAATATTTTAAAGTGATATTCAAAAGAAATACAATGGTTTAACGTCTTGCAATCAGCTTTTAAGGCTGCAATTCTATCACTGGCGACTGCACTGTGTCTGTTTAATAATAACTTCTATCTGAAATGGAAATGACTAGAATTTGGTTAAACCTTCTTCAAACAATGTAACACGATGAAATTCACACCAAAAATATTGCGCACCCTCAGCAGAAGAAACGACTTGCGCACTGCCAACTAGTTTGAGCGTCTTCTGCTAGAGATATTTCTAATGATTTATGAACAACTTAGTATCTAGAAATAGACAAACTGATTTCTTGTATAGAAGTTCATACCATTAATTTTTTTTCGTCTGTCATAAATTGACTTGGGATATTCTATACTTAGAGATGAGTTTGAATTAGCATTAAAAGGTCTGAAAAATGGTAAAGCACCTGGTACAGATAAGGAGCAAGCAGACACTCTAAATGCCGCTGTACAAGCAACAACAGAATACATCTTCCAACTTGTAAGCTATATGTATGAGACTGGTAGGATACTCAAAGATTTCAAACGTAACATCATAGTCACTATACCAAAAAAGAGAGGCTCGGATAGATGTGAAAATTTTCGAACAATAAGTTTGACAGCACATGTGTCAAAAATATTAACTAGAATTGTACAGACGAATGAAAAAAACAAGCTGAAGGAAGAAGTACCAGGAGAAGATTAGTTTTGGTTTAGGCGAAACAGGGGAACACGGGAGGCTATTTTAGCTTAGAGGGTGATAATAAAGAAAACAATAGAAAAAGCGGAGAGCGTATATATATATATATATATATATATATATATATATATATTACTCATATTTAGACCAGGGTAGAAAATTAAATAATCACATCAAATAATTTTAATCACCGTGTATAATGAATATTATTAGATAATACGCGTTATTAAAACCGTGAAGCATAAAATTTATTAGTTTCATTAAACATAAGAGATTTAAATCATGTACAAGACGCTTTATATCAAAAGAAGCAGTATTAAAAGCTCTGCCTGTAATGTAATTATTCCTAAACAAATGGAAATTACGTGCAAAATTTATATTAATTAACCCTATTTTAAGTAACCGGTATTGAACAAAACGTACAGATAGTAATTGAATATTTAAGTAGGATTCACTAAAAATTAAAGGGTATTATTTTAATTGAATTGTTAGTAACAGATAATATCTATAGAAACTTGTAAAACCCAATAAAATGCAAATCCTAGAAGTGTTAGTTAGAAGTAGGATGTTTGAACAAACCTGCGTATTTTAAAAGGCAATTTCAGTTTAATTTGTTTAGATAAGCATGTCGATTCTAAGGATATTGGAAACGGTCAGATGCTTTAGCACGAAATACAAAACAGGGTTTATTTAAAAAGCTCATTCGGCGAAAATTTTGCAGATAATTAATGTTTACAAAGAATCTTGGAGAAACCGGGGCTTAATATTCACGAGAAGGTGCGATACGGGGTTATTAAACCCAGATAGTCCACATGGACTAAAATATAATCGATAATAAAGAATATCAATTTGCACCAATACGAACAGGTTAGAAAAGGAAAGAGAAATGCGTCAAGCAAAGACACATATAGTAAAAGGCGTGATTTAAGCAACGTCACGAGGGTCACAATTGGTTGAAAATAGGATGCAAATATCAGAGGTAGAAACAACAATTTCTGTACAAAATTAATTAGTTTTTCTCGGACATGTTTGCGTGCCGTGTGAGAATTTCTGATATTTAAATGGGGCGAGTGAAAATTCGTAAAACCGACGCGCGAGCGACGGACTGGGAACATAGAATGAGAAATTCTTAAGAATTGTCTGTTTTGAGGACAAAAGCGACGTGCCGGCTATTCGCTATATATACCGGTGGTAATATGAATTTCGGTCTCTTAGACTTTTGACTATTCGATGCGTTAAAAGCTCTTACATCCGCGACTTGATTCAAGATGTTAAACAGTGCATTTTAGTTTGATAAAATAATTTAAAATTTTGCTCGTATATTTTAGTGATTCAAAATAGTTTGTTATTTACGTGCTAACATGAATGTACTTGAGTGCACTTAGATACAAGGTAATAAAATTTAGTATCACTGTACTAATTAGTCAAAATTTGCAACAACAAATGAATACTCACTAGTAGGCAGTTTTGGCGTATATTGGTGAAAGACGCATGAATTTCTCTGCTATTTTTCGGGGGTGTTAATAATTAAATGGTTCAAATACGTGTCTGGATCCACGAAACAAGGGTCAGATATACACAGATGAGTTCCGGAAAAGCCCAGAAACAACTTTAAATAAATGGTGATGGAGAAAATTTTAAAAGCGTTGAGAATTAGAAGCCGTAAATATAATCCTGTTGGAATGGTGTGATTAACTAAAGGGACGATGTACATTGAAGCTACGAGGACAGTAACCTTCAGGTAAATTATACTATTTTGTTTGACATTTTGTGTGTGTTGAATAACTTTATAATTGATTTACTTTAAATGGACATTAGTGAAATTGTACTAACCATAAAATTTTAATTTTAAGATGAAATTTGCTTGTTTAAGTAGAAAGGGTATTTAGTATTGATGTTCTGAATTATGATGAAACTTTGGGTATGTCTTTGAGCTCAATTAGACGAAACCTGGTTAATTAACGTAAAGGGTGGTAGATGCTCCTTTATACTCAGACTCCGGTCTGCTTATATTGTTATATTAATTAGTAGGCATCCAACAAGGACTTTAATTCTGGATGCACGTTAAAGTGATAATAAAATTAATCTTGAAATTCTTTTAAAACTGAATTTTATGCTGAAATTTAATTTGAAAATTTAATGTATTCTGAATATTGATGTAAATAGAGTTAACGTTGATGTTTGTGGTAGGAATGTGTTGTTTAATTTTATGAATGAGGAGTTTATAAAATTAGGTGAGCAGCTGAAGCGAAACCAGGATCACAGCAGTTTATGACGCCCAATCGGTGGGACTAGAATTTTTTGTTGAAAGGACCCAGTTCCCGCATTCAAAGGAGTATATCACAGCAGTTTATGGCGACCACAACGTGAGGGCTCGAATTCCAGATAGTGTTTAACTATTCCAGGAAACTGGCGATCTGAGAGAGAGTTTCTGTGTGTGTATAAATTTAAGAGTATTTTGAGTGTGTGTGAGTGAGTAGAACGTATGCAGAGAAAAGAGTGGTTAAGGAGTCAAGGAGTGGAAATTGGAAGTGACGATAGTGCATTGTGCGAAAAAATTCTAAAATGGAAGAAGCTGGAGGCAGTAGAGATCAGTCGAGGACGGAATCAGGGATCAAGGAAACGAGATGATATTGAGAATGTTAGAGAGGATGAGTGAAGAATCGAATAGAGCGATGGAGGAGTCGAACAGAAAATTAGAACTGCTAAGCGATGAATCGAATAGAGCGAGAGAGGACTCAAATCGAAAATTTGACCGAATGAATGAGACATTAACAGGAGTTAGGGAAACCCTAAGTGAGAAAATAGATAAGACGAATAAAGAAGTTTCAGAATTTAAAAATAGTCTTACCGTAAAGATGGGGGAAGTTGAAAATAGGGTTGAAAAAAATGAGCGTGATATTACAGGTCTTCGACAGGAAATGGGACATTTAAAGTCCGAAGTACGCATGTTCTGTGAAGAAGAGATTAATGTAAAAATGACTGAAGTGACGGACTCATGTAGGGATCAGTTAGGCAGGGTAGAAAGCGAAGTTAGTAGTATTAAATACAACATGTCAAATTTAACGGGGGATGGTCCCAGATTTTCTACAGGTGGAGTATCATTGGACCAACACATGAAATTTTATGGCGATAACAGGGTAAATCCACAAATTTTTATTAATAGTGTAAGAAATCTAGTGGGAAATTTATTTGACGAACAGACTAAACTAAATACGATAAAGGCTTTATTAAAAGACAATGCGAAAGCGTGGTACAATTTAGTAGGACAGGACATAGACACGTATCAGGACTTTGAAAACAAATTTCTAAAGCACTACTGGAGTGACCACAGACAAGATCAGGTACGAGACGACTTAATCACAGGAAATTTAAGGGAGAATTTTCAGGAAGTAGGAGCAATATGCTATACGCAAGTATAGCATAGCAAAGCAACTGAACCCACCACTGACGGACCGACAAATTATTAAGTATTTATCACGACACTTCGAGGTAGACATAAGACAGCACGTAGCACTACAGAACATAGTGGACAGAGAAATGTTTTTGGAATACTTGCAGAGGTACGACGACGTAAGTAGTGGACGACCTCGGGAAAACAGGGAAAGACAGATCAACACAGTTAGGTTTGACAATAGACGGGACAACTATGCTAGAAGGGGGAATAATTACGGATACCAGCGACAGAATTGGGAACAGAGACGACCATACGTTAGGAGTAATAGTTTAGGAAGGGGACCTGCACCGAGACCGGGACCTACCAGAATGAATAGTTCACCAGACATGAGCGGGACTGCTAATACAGACACAGAACGAGTGGAAACGCCTAGGACGTACGCTGAGGTGACGGCTAGACCAGGACCGAGTAGGGAAACCAGACCTGGACAGGATTTTTAGAACGCGACAGACCACTAGATTTCAGTGTAAATGTATATGAACATCCACGTGAATTTTTCAAAATTGAGGAGGAAGTAGAGCCAGAAACTGAGGAAAAATTATGTTTGCCAATTATTAATTTAGAAATTTTTGAGAATAATGTAGAAGTATTACTTGATACAGGGGCAGAGGCGAGTTTAATATCGGAGGAATTCGTCAGCAAAATTAGGGATAAGGTTTGTGATAGAATTATGCCTATAAAGCGTAGCCATTTAGTAGCTCCAAATAAAAAGAAGTTTGCTGTAGTAAATAGTGTTGTGGTGCTTAGGATAGATATAGGAGGTTTAAGCTGTGAACAGGAGTTTGTAATTGTACCTGGACTGAAGTTTCAGAGCATTTTAGGTGTTGACTGTATGATGAAGTTAGGGTTTTGATAGATATGGAAAGGAAGGTAATAAGGATTAAGGATAGGGTAGTGCCATGGAAGGGCAGTTATGAAGTCACAGAGGATGACACGGGGTTTAGTATTAATGTAGTAGAGGTAGAGGATGATGAAGTAAACAGATCAACACAATAAGATGTCCAGAGGATAGGAAAGTAGAGGTTCAAGCTTTAATACAAAAACATGCAGAAGTAGTGGGGTAGAAGCAGCATATCAGGAGCAGGTGAAGGCGAAATTAAGTAAAGATGGCAAGTTTGTTTTAATCAAGTAGATTTAAGGATTCATTCTGGCGGATTCCATTACATAAGAATTCTATAAGGTATATAGGATTTTCCATAGAGGGAAAAATCGATAACTTTAAAGTAGTATCGTTTGGTTTGTCGGCAGAAAAGAAAAAAATAGTAAATGAGAAACAGACAAATGTAGGGACTGAAGAAGAAGCTGTATTTAAGAGTCAGGATAATAGGGATGATAAGTTTATTGTATGTGAGATAATAGGGATGATAAGTATCGATATTGAAGGGGGAGAGATAGGGATGAAGAGTATTAGGATAGTTAGACGAAAGACTTGGAGGGTCAAGAAGAGAGTTAGATTTAAATAACATAATGAACAAAGGATAGAGATAGGTGAACTTTAGTATAGATATAGAACAAGGGATAGAATAGGTGTATATAGAAGTGTAGAAGTAAGTGTTTATAGAAAATAAAGCTAGGTATAGAATAAATATGGGAGATAATTAGGAATAGGTTTAGGATGAGAATAAAGAGTAAATGTAGGAAGAAAAGAAGATAGGTTAAGTATAGATATTTCATATAAGATTAGTGGAGAGTTAGGAATAGAGTAAGAGTAGGATAGGCATATAGGATTAGGTAGGGGGAAGTAAAGTATAGTGAAGATTAGTTAAAAGTTAGGAATAGGATAGGTATATAGGATGTATATAGGATTAGATGGATGAGTAGGATGAAGTTAGGGATAATTTCAGTTTATAGAATTAGGTGAGAGTTAGGAATAGGATAGGGATATAGGATAGGTGTAAATATTTTTTTTAAATTGGAGACAAAGTAGGTAAGTTAGATAGATAAGGATAGAGAGAGATAGGCAATTTTTTTGTAAGTTTTTTTTGTGACAGTCTAAATGCTTTATATTTGCATTCAAATAAGTTGGATTATTTGTATTCAAATAGGGGGAAAATACTCATATTTAGACCAGGGTAGAAAATTAAATAATCACATCAAATAATTTTAATCACCGTGTATAATGAATATTATTAGATAATACGCGTTATTAAAACCGTGAAGCATAAACATTTATTAGTTTCATTAAACATAAGAGATTTAAATCATGTACAAGACGCTTTATATCAAAAGAAGCAGTATTAAAAAGCTCTGCGTGTAATGTAATTATTCCTAAACAAATGGAAATTACGTGCAAAATTTATATTAATTAACCCTATTTTAAGTAACCGGTATTGAACAAAACGTACAGATAGTAATTGAATATTTAAGTAGGATTCACTAAAAATTAAAGGGTATTATTTTTAATTGAATTGTTAGTAACAGATAATATCTATAGAAACTTGTAAAAACCCAATAAAATGCAAATCCTAGAAGTGTTAGTTAGAAGTAGGATGTTTGAACACACCTGCGTATTTTAAAAGGCAATTTCAGTTTAATTTGTTTAGATAAACATGTCGATTCTAAGGATATTGAAACGGTCAGATGCTTTAGCACGAAATACAAAACAGGGTTTATTTAAAAAGCTCATTCGGCGAAAATTTTGCAGATAATTAATGTTTACAAAGAATCTTGGAGAAACCGGGGCTTAATATTCACGAGAAGGTGCGATACGGGGTTATTAAACCCAGATAGTCCACATGGACTAAAATATAATCGATAATAAAGAATATCAATTTGCACCAATACGAACAGGTTAGAAAAGGAAAGAGAAAATGCGTCAAGCAAAGACACATATAGTAAAAGGCGTGATTTAAGCAACGTCACGAGGGTCACAATTGGTTGAAAATAGGATGCAAATATCAGAGGTAGAAACAACAATTTCTGTACAAAATTAATTAGTTTTTCTCGGACATGTTTGCGTGCCGTGTGAGAATTTCTGATATTTAAATGGGGCGAGTGAAAATTGTAAAACCGACGCGCGAGCGACGGACTGGGAACATAGAATGAGAAATTCTTAAGAATTGTCTGTTTTGAGGACAAAAGCGACGTGCCGGCTATTCGCTATATATACCGGTGGTAATATGAATTTCGGTCTCTTAGACTTTTGACTATTCGATGCGTTAAAAGCTCTTACATCCGCGACTTGATTCAAGATGTTAAACAGTGCATTTTAGTTTGATAAAATAATTTAAAATTTTGCTCGTATATTTTAGTGATTCAAAATAGTTTGTTATTTACGTGCTAACATGAACGTACTTGAGTGCACTTAGATACAAGGTAATAAAATTTAGTATCACTGTACTAATTAGTCAAAATTTGCAACAACAAATGAATACCCATTAGTAGGCAGTTTTGGCGTATATTGGTGAAAGACGCATGAATTTCTCTGCTATTTTTGGGGGTGTTAATAATTAAATGGTTCAAATACGTGTCTGGATCCACGAAACAAGGGTCAGATATACACAGATGAGTTCCGGAAAAGTCCAGAAACAACTTTAAATAAATGGTGATGGAGAAAATTTTAAAAGCGTTGAGAATTAGAAGCCGTAAATATAATCCTGTTGGAATGGTGTGTTTAACTAAAGGGACGATGTACATTGAAGCTACGAGAACAGTAACCTTCAGGTAAATTATACTATTTTGTTTGACATTTTTGTGTGTGTTGAATAACTTTATAATTGATTTACTTTAAATGGACATTAGTGAAATTGTACTAACCATAAAATTTTAATTTTAAGATGAAATTTGATTGTTTAAGTAGAAAGGGGTATTTAGTATTGATGTTCTGAATTATGATGAAACTTTGGGTATGTCTTTGAGCTCAATTAGACGAACCTGGTTAATTAACGTAAAGGGGTGGTAGATGCTCCCTTTATACTCAGACTCCGGTCTGCTTATATTGTTATATTAATTAGTAGGCATCCAACAAGGACTTTAATTCTGGATGCACGTTAAAGTGATAATAAAATTAATCTTGAAATTCTTTTTAAAACTGAATTTTATGCTGAAATTTAATTTGAAAATTTAATGTATTCTGAATATTGATGTAAATAGAGTTAACGTTGATGTTTGTGGTAGGAATGTGTTGTTTAATTTTATGAATGAGAAGTTTTATAAAATTAGGTGAGCAGCTGAAGCGAAACCAGGATCACAGCAGTTTATGACGCCCAATCGGTGGGACTAGAATTTTTTTGTTGACAGGACCCAGTTCCCGCATTCAAAGGAGTATATCACAGCAGTTTATATATATATATATATATATATATATATATATATATATATATATGATTTGTAGATCTGGAAAAGGCATGCAAAATGGAAATAAAATGTTTGAAATACTCAAAAAAATTGGAATGAGTTTAAGTAATAGACGGATAGTACGCAGCTTATACAAAGAGCAAACAGCGGTAATAGAATTAAAGCAGAAACGTAAATATTAGGAAAGGGATGAGACAAGGATGTGCCCTATCCCCATTAATTTTAACTTGTATATCGAAAGGGCAATAAATCTGTCAAATTGCAAGTAAGGCATTTGTAATTATTATAATGACAGTAAGATTGATATGCTGTAGGATTTGTAGAAGATATAGCAAGTTATAAATTAGGCACTAAGCAAACGGAAGCAGTTAGAAGCTGCATCTTAATGAAATTGGAAACAGTTCTAACAGAGAGATACAGGTATGAAAATTTAACTATAAAATAAAACTAAAGTAGTAGTATGCAAAGAAGGATGCAAAATAAATAAAACTAGAATACAAATAGATGAATGAGATCTGTACAAGAGGATTACGATTTCTGCTACCTAGGAAGCCAAATAACGTAAGATGTGGAAGAGCGCAAACAGATAGAAAACGAAAGTTTAACACAAGGATCGTGTTATCATTTAACAAAAAAGAGCAATAAATACTGTGTTCAAATGCCAACAAACATAGAATACAAGGAAAAGATTAATGCTTAATAAACATATGTAGTAGAGCATAGCACATGTACGAGCTGTAAAATCTGGAACAGTGGGTTAGAAGCGAGACAGGACAAAGATAAAAGCCTTTGAAATGTGATGCTACAGACGTATGATGAAGACATGGACATGAACAGACAAGAATAAAGAGGTACTAGAAATGGTAGAGGAAAAAGATGTATGTGGAGGTTGAGGTAGACCTAGGTTAGACTACTGCAAACAGATAGTGAAAGATGCAGACTTTGTGAATTTCAGGGAAATGTGTAGGCTTGCTTAGAATAGAAATCAATGGAGGTACACATTAAACTAATTCGAAGATGGAAAATCTAATGACGAAATAAATAACTGTACTTAAACCTGATTATTATGAGCAACTACAGGTAATGGTATTCCAATGCTCTCAACTAATGTTAATTGTGCGAAAGAATTTATTGAAAAACTATTAATTCTGAAAATGTCCAAGTATTGGGAATCCTTGGCAGTCACAAGCTGCTTAACCTTCTTTCACATACCACCGAATCTTGGTGAAATAGAACATATAATTAAGAACCAACAGAAGGGAAATGGGCTGCATCTAGTCGGCGGGAATTTCAGAGAACGGTGTACACTTGCTAAGAATAGAAATAAGTGAAGGTGCGGGTCCAACCATTTTCAAGACGGAAAACCTAATGATCAAAAAAATAATTGCACTTAAATTTGATGATCATCATAAACAACATCAGGTGTTGATTTTGAAATATTTTCAACTAATGTTGATTGTGCGAAAAGATATATTGGAAAACTACTAGTTCGGCAAAAATTCAAGTGTTGGGGATCTTGGTAGCCGCAGGCTGCTTAACCTACTACAGAATATCGGGGAAATATAGTATATATTTATAAACAATACAAGGGGAACCGAACTGCATTTACCAAGAAAGAGCAGCGGCTATGTGAAAGATGCAGACTGTGGAAGTTTCAAGGAAATGGTAGGTTAGCACAGAATAGAAAACAACGGCGTCTAACCACTTCCAGAACTGAAGACCTAATGATGATGATGTCATAAGTTATGTTAATAGTATTACATTCGTTTTTATATTCGTATGTAAGTAATATAATAAAACCTCCTTGGACGTCATGGTTTTAATCCTTTAACAAACGCATACGCGGCGGATACTTCCGCACATTCTTAAAATTCTCAATAATTTGAAATACTGAATACGAATTTATTTCTACGGATATTAGTGCCTTGTAGGTAGCTAATTTAACTATTTAATTTGAAAATCAGGACGATTTCAATCATGCACGGATTGTTATTAGCAATTAACGTCAGCTGCGGAGATTTACTCCGCTACAGCGTTGGAATTTACGTTTGCACTACTCTATTTGTGTACCTACTCTTGAATATTTAGGCTTCATAACCATAATAAAAACAAGAGTTTTCACCTCTTTTTCTGCTTGTAAAAAATAGACAACAGCTTTCAGCCATATTTGACTTTTCCGACGATACAGTTTTGCTCTAATATAAATCTAAGAAAAACAAAGTTGTACTTTTGCACCTACCATCTGCTGCATGATTCCGTTGATTAAAAGTCGATCAAGAAACCACCAGATACGGCCAGCTTTTACAACGACAAAGATGGAGTTGCCGTTGTCGACTAGATGAAAGCTAATTTCTCAGTTACTCAAGTAAGTTTGCTGGCAAATTCCCGTCAAAGACACGCATTGGCGCCAATGTAGCGAAAACGGTGATCCACCGGGTGCATTGAATATCACTCGGAACGTCTCACAATGCGGAGTCAATACTACAAAAAGGATCTACGTCCAAGCAAAACTTAACCAGGTTCCTCTATGTGGAAAGAAGCCTTTGGTGTACACCTGGATGACAAATGGCCAAAGAAAAAGGAACCCCTATCAGGTAAAATGGCTATCCCACGAGAGTGGGCGTAGGCTAATTTTGCTTTACCACGTACGACAAACAAACAAAAGAGTGCACCTGACTAATGAACTCACTACTAAGAGCCCTTGGAGAGAAGCAAAAACCCCTGACCTCTAAAAATTTTAAAACCGACAAGTTATCACCAATGCACGTGTAACTATGGCTCAACAAAAGCGTACCTGAAAAGGAAACATTTTGATTAGCTATAACAAAACTAACTTTAGTGGCCAACATATAACAGCATAACAAAACCCAAAACCATAAAACATTAGTATGAGACAGTAGTCTCAGCACCGATTCCTGAAAAGAATTCCTTGTTCAAAAATTTATAATTAAAAGCATCGCCTTTGATTTGAATGGTCGTGTAGACGTGCTGCCGTAACCAAAGAGAAATGCATCTCCCTCACAGAACATATTGCAAAGAACTTGATCAGCTATAGATTCATCGATATCCTCCGCTTTACGAACTCATCTGTGGAAACATTGGGTTCCTATCTAAACCAACAATTCTTCGCTAAAAAGCGAATTTTCACAAGTAGGTGATGAGCCGTTTAAACTGTTAAATAGAAAAGCTGTCTATCCATACCATTTTGTTGATTCATTAGAAATACTGAAGTATACCTTATTGTCTAGTCAACAAAACTTTTACATCAAGTTAGGCGATGACAAAATTACTAAGAAGCAGTATGCGCACACTCAGAAAGTTTGGGTAGCATTTAATTTTCAGAATTTAGTGATGTATTCTAGATTATATCTTAAAAAAGATGTTATGCTATTGATTGATGTTTTTGAGCACTTCCGAGCAAGATGCTACTTGGCATAAGGCCTCGCCACTGTCCACTGTTATTGTTTACCAGAATTTACGTGGGATGCAATGTTAACGCATACGGGCCAAGAACTTGAGTTGTTGACTCATATTGATCAACTCTTGTTTATTGCGAAGTATAAACGAGGAGGTCTGAGCCAGGTATCTTCGGAACGACGTGCTTCTGCTAGCAATAAATATTTGCAAGCGTATGATCCTTGCAAACCGGATGTGTATCTTATGTATTATGATGTTAATAACCAAACATGGGGAGGGGGGATGAATCAACCTTTTGCCTACGATGGTTTTGAATGGGTGAGCTCCAACATCGATGTGTTATCAGTTCCTGATAATACTCCAGAATGTTGTATCTTGGTAATTGATTTGGAGTACCGTGAATGTCTCCATGTCTCCACTGTCGCCGATAGTTTAATCTACAAAACTATGTACCACGATTCGTATGAGATTCTTGGCAATATTTTGACACATAAGACTATCCTTTTAACAACATTTATTAAATTCCCAAATTAGCAAGAAAGTGTTGGAGATGATTATGTTGGTTGCGTAGAATATTTTATAAGGGTACTTATAACGCAGAACGTAATCTTATCATCATGTCTACACTATCGCTGAAAGGAAGCTTGCCCTAAGACCGCACGATAACAGACGTCATTTAATTCCTGGGTCATATTTAACATTGTCACATGGCCATTATTCAATTCGAATTTTCTAGTCTTTTACAAAGTAGTGTTTAGCCATTGCTCTGCTATCTCATTCTCAGAAAAACAGCAGTACTTGGTATAACCTAATTGCATTTGTAATAAAAGTGCTATGACTATTAATCTCCCCATATGTTCCACCCATGTTTTACACACTTAATTTTTTCAAGTAAAGTTTTCATATTGTCATAGTTTTCCTTCATATGTACTGCGTGAGCAATAGAAATAGAGGGGCATGAATTTCAGTTATGGGAGAGAACTTCCCTCAAGCGCAGGGAAGATAAATCATCATATGGTTTTCGCTTAATAGCTTTGTATTTACATCCTAATTCATCTACTAGTCCAGGAACATTTACACAGTACACCAACTGATCACACAATGTAAAAAAAAATGAAGTAAAACTTTAATATGCGTATCACTGTGTAATACATTCCAACCGTGCAACCTGGATGGCAACAGTTCGGTTTGAGATTTTGAGAAACTTAAATCCCGTACTAAGTTGTTAAGCTCATCTTTTGGAAGTAAATATGGAGTACCTATACCAAATGGTTAGAAATCAGAATCCGTATCTTCTTTCACAGATTCAACAATATTACTTTCAGCAGCTCTCATATCATGATTCATTGTCCACAATTTTAGACGTTTGGGGACAGGTAAATTCTGACTAACAAGAACCGGTAAGAGAGCTGATTGCAGACCTGGGCACCGTACAGTATGCTTCGACTTCGTTGAAGTTCTAGATAGATTTGTCTAGCAAAAATAGCAATCTTTAACATGACTTTTAGGTTTTCTCCGCTACATAGACACTGCAAAAGGCATTGAATCATTCGCTTAAATTCGCTGCACATGTTGCGCTAATGATATTCTGCACATAACGTTTATCCTGTTTTTTTAGTGTGCATTTAAGATCAATCTCATAAGCTTTTTTAATAAACTTAGTGTTAAATTTTGTAAGATTTCATCGTAAATCCCATATTTGTAATAAAACGTATCCGTTTGAGTTACACACTTTTGCAACTTTTGCAACATTTTACATCTATTTGTGGATGCGTTTAGAATATCAATTACTACTCATCTTGTCCGCGGCGAATATATATCTTAAACTGGCCTTACAGCGTTTTCTAGAATCTTTGACAGACGTTATGACGCTTTTTACGTTCCAATTATGAGTCACCTGCCAGATTACGTTCGTTAAAGTATGCTATAAAATGTACAAGGTTTTTAACGAATATCTTATTACCTGAGGGTGACACGAAACTTCCGAGTACTGATTTGGTTTTAGCAGACAAAAATACATAATTGACACCCATCAGACATCAGGAAGCAAAAATTTATAGCCACCTAGACATCGTTTAACTCATTAAAAAAAATACCTCTGATTGGTTCAACGACACCATACACCTGAAATTGATAAAACTGCAATTTTAAATGTAAGATTTCAAACTTCCCTAAAATTTACGAGGTTTTACGATAGCATAAACATCGCATAATAATATTACAAGAACCTTTGAAAAGTTTTTTCGAAGCGACATAAACGTACACAGGTTTAAATTTTAGTGTTCAAGCTACAGAATACTTATTACCTAAATAAAAATATTCACACACCCTCATTTTGTTCTTACGGTTAAAATAGCTGTACTGCATCGATAAAATTTTCTACTCGACAATAGTATCGCTTCCCACTGCATACAACATTTTTTCATGTTATTATACAATTAAAAACAGTAGTGCCCGAAATATTAAAAACTCTTTTCACAACAAGATTGCTAAATCCAATATAATCATCAGTACAACGTGCTATGAAAGTGAATTAGATATTATTACAAAATGTATTGCAGCATTTTAATGCAATCTGTAAACATATAGTACTTACTCTTAACTCCAACCCTTGATAGAAGATGAGACACTTAATGTGCTGATCTTGCAAAGCCGAAGCCATCGCCGCCTGATGAGTTTGTGGTAAATTCATCGTAAACTCGTTGTAAACTAAACAGATAATAAAAGATTTTATTATTATTACATATCTACTATCGTCAAGCAATCACTACATAGGAAGAAGATTCTGCTATGATTAAGAAAACATGACGAAAATTCATACAGTTTTCTCATTTTATTAAACAACTTTATGAATTGTCAGCTTTAGTACATTGAGAAACCTATAATTCTACCTTTTCATTTAGACATGTGCATACGCGTTTGAATGTAAGAGTTGGTGTTACCATACACACTGGCTCCTTAATTTTTAAAGTTGAATTCGTTATGTAATGGTTGTTTTTTCTAGTTTTGTGATTGTTGTTTAAATTGTGTATGTAGAAGCACATTAGAATTAGGTATGAAAATAAAAATTAAGCAATAGTGTCATATTGTATCAAACATGTTTCCAATGCGGCTCCCGAACCTCATCATCATTAGCTTTTCAGTTCTGGAATTTATTAGGACGCGTACCATCATTGTTTCCTATTCTGAGCTAACCTACACATTTCCCAAAATTTGTAGTCGACATCTATCACTCTCTGATCTAGGTCTACATCTACCTCCTTTTTCCTATCTCTGCTTGTAATATATCCCATACTATTCCATAAAAATGCCTTATTACGTATTCTGCCCTTCTATTTCACCTATTTTTTTCCACAGATATTTTTGTTCCTTTACTATTTCTATAACCTATTTGTTATTAATTTTGTCTGTCCATAATATCATCTTCATACATCTGAAACACAACATTCCAAAATGCTACTACCGTTTTGCTGTCTGCTTTTCCTACCACCTGTATTTCATAGGCAACCTGGGCTGTGCTCCACACATATGCTGTCAACAACTTTCTTCTTGTGTCTATGTTTGTTGTTTTTCATTATAGGCGCTGTTCTTTCTTGTTATATGCAGTTCGGTCCCCTTCTATTGTTTTACAATTATATACCCTATTTCTCCGATATTCAGTGGTTGTGAAGGGGCGGCGGCTCCGTGGAGTAGTTGGTATGTGTGTGACTACTATGCCAAGGTCGCGGGTTCCAATCCCGACACGGTCCCCTTGAAAAATGTTAGGCGAGTATTTATCACAAAAATACACCCTCGTTCGAATGAGAGTTAAAATGGAGGTCCCGTGTGTGAATGTTGTCATGTACGTTAAAGATCCCTACCTAGCTTGGAACAGCAAGGGTTCGGCAAAATTCAAAATTTTCCAGATAAAAAAAAACTTGCTTTATGCTAAATGTAGTACCTTCGGGTGGAGCATTAGAAAATCAAATGTAAGGTTGTGAAGGGGGGTAAGCAGCCTGTAGCTGCCAAGTTCACCCAGCATTTCAACATTTGCCGATTTAATATTTTTTCCAACATATCTTATCACAAAGTCAACATTAGTTGCAGATATTTCACCTGTAGTTGTTTATAATAATCATCAAATTTATCTGCGCTTATTTTTCGTCATTAGGTTTTCCGTCTCAAAACTGGTTGGACACGTACCTGCACCTATTTATATTCTGAGCTAGCCTACACCGTTCCCCGAAATTCCCACACAGCCTATATACTTCTCGGTTCCCCTTCTATTGTTTTATAGTTTTATGCCCTATTTCACCGTGGTTCAGTGAAGGGAGTTAAGCAGCCTGTGGTTGCCAAGATCCCCCAACACTTAGACATTTGCCGAATTAATAGTTTTTCAGTAAATCCTTTAACACAATTAACATTATTCGAGAATATTACAAAACCAATACTTGAAGCTGCTTATAATAATCATCACGTTTAAGTACAGTTACTTTTTTCGTCATTAGTTTATCCATCTTGGGACTGGTTGGATGCGTACCTCCAATGATTTCTATTTTGAGCTACCCTACATATTTCCCTGAAATTCCTACAACCTACATTTTTCACTATCTGTGTGCAGTGGTCTAACCTAAGTCTACCTCTACTCCTATTTTTTCCTATCTCTGCTTCTAATATATTCCACACCCTTCCCTCACATCTTAGTATGTGGCCTATCTCCCATATTTTTTTCAGTTTTCCACATATTTCTTTCTTCTCCTACCATTTTAACTTTGTCTGTTCAGTTTATCTTTATCAAACGGTTGTTTCACCACATTTCATAGGCTTCTACCTTTTTCTTGTCCACTTCTCCTGCTGTCCAGTCTTCACAGCCGTACAGTGCTGTACTCCAAACATATGTTTTAAGCAATCCTTCCCTTGTTTCCATGTTTGTTGTCTTTAAACACAGTAGTTGCTTTTTCTTGTTAAATGTAGCACAACCTTGTGCTAATCTTTGTTTTATATCTTTTGCGCTTTTCCCATATTACATTATTTGGCTTCCTAGGTAGCAGAAATACTTAACCTCTTGTAAGTTCTTGTTACATATTTGTACTCTTGTTTTTGATTTATTCTCCTCTCCGTTGCACACTAGTACTTTAGTTCCAGTTTTGTTAATTTTCATACCGTATCTGTCTGTTAGAACCGCTTCCATTTCATTAAGAGCAGCTTCTAACTCTTTCTTGCTAGATGCTAATACCGCTATATCATCTGCAAATCTACGCATATCAATTTTTTGTCCCTGCATAGTAATTCCAAATGTCTTCCTGCATTTGACAGTATTCATTACCTCTTCAATGTACAAGTTAAAAATTAATGGGGATAGGGCACATCCTTATCTCACCCCTTTCCTAATGTTTACTTCTATACGTTATTGCTTTAATTCTTTTACTGCTGTTTGCTCTTTGTATAAGCTATGATAATCCCAATTGGTCTGCTCCTAGTATTTCTTCAGCTCGTTTTTTCATTCGTCTTTGTACAATTCTAGTTAATATTTTGACACGTGTGCTGTCAAACTATTGTTCGAAAATTTTCACATTTATCCGTGCCTTTCTTTTTTTGGTATAGATACTATGATGTTACGTTTGAAATCTTTGGGTATCTCGCCTGTCTCATACATTTAGATTACAAGCTAGAAAAGACGTTCTGTTACTGCTTGTCCAGCGGCTTTTTTAGTTTGCACATGCACCTTATCTGTACCCGGCGCCTTACCATTTTTCAAACCTTTTAATACTAATTCAAACTCATCTCTAAGTATTATCCCAAATCATCATTCTCAATGTCTGAGTCCTGTTCTAATGCTGTTAGTTCCTCACCTGCATATAAATTCCCTATATATCCTCCCGCGTCCCTTATATTTTTGCTATACGGATTTATATCCCTAAAATTGATTGTAATTAGTTTGTATGCTTCATCTGTCTTTCCTACTTCCATCTTACTTTGTAACTCTTTGCACTTTTCATCAATCCATTGTTCTTTAGCTTTCCTGCATTTGCAAATAATTTCCCATTTTGTGGCTTTGTATCTCTGTTTTCCTGTTTCATCTGATTTATTTTGTATTTTCGTCTTTCTTTTATTAAATTCAGGATATCCTATATTATCCATGGTTTCTTATTTTCCTTTTGTGTATACCCCAGAATATCTGTGGTCGCCATGTCTAGGCTGGATTTAATGTTATTGCAGTCTGTCTCTACTTCCTTAGTATCAGATACTTTCCCAGTATCTTTCAGTAATTCATTTGACTTTTTTTCGAATCTTTCTTGAATATCTTTATCTTTTAGTTTCTCTAAATCAAAGTGCCTTTTTCGTTACATTTTTCAAATTTTTAAATTTAACTGAAGCCTACATAATTACGATGTTGCGGTCAGTGTCTATATCTGCTTCTGGGTAGCTTCTACAGTTTTTTACTTGATTCCTAAACCGATGTCTAACAATAATGTAATCTATTTGATATCTTCCTATATCTCATAACATCTTCCACGTATATCGTCTTCTAGCATGATGTTGAAATAATGTGTTTGTGATGATTAAATTGTTCTAGTCACAAAATTCTACCAGCCTATTTCCCCTGTCGTTTCTCGTGTCTAAACCAAATAAACCTACTCAGGCTCTTTCCCTACCCTTACCTACCACATTAAAATCCCACATAATGATTAAATTTTCATGTCCTATTACGTATCTTAATATGTCTTCGATATCTGTGTAGATCGCTTCTACCTCTTCGTCACTGTAGCTAGATGTGGGCATGTATACTTGTATTATTACTGTGTTTACCGGTTTAGATTCTAATCTACTCTAATCTACTTTTTTCTTCTTTTGTAAGTAATTTTCAACACAGTATCCTATCTTTTTCCGCATAACTATCCCTACACCCAAATTTCTTTTCTCTGAATTACCCCATAGTCTCCACTCCAAAAATCCCCCGCATCTGGCCACCGAACTTCGCTGATCCCTACTATGTCTAGTGCTAACCTATTCATTCCAATTTTCAGGTTCTCTAGCTTACCTACTTGCTTCATGCTTCTAACATTCCACGCTCCCACTCGCAAAATGTTCCCGACTCTTATTCTGAACTTTCCAATCGTATCCTCCGAAGTAGTCCCCTCCCGGAGATCCGAATGGGGGACTACTTTAACTCCGAAATCTTTTACCGCAGAGAATGCCATCATTTTATTACAGTTTAGGTACGCTGTGTACTTGGGAGCCGGGCAACGGTCACGTGTCCTGGACCCAGGCAAAACTAAAGCTAAGGTTATAGAATGCGATCTCCTCGAGAATTAACAAGGGCATAGTTAGACCACAAAGTATATGTTTAAAGTGAAAGGCAAAGTTAAATAAGCAAAGTCAAATAAAATTACAAATTAAAGCTATAACGAATCGAAGCGAAACCGAAGTTGAAGTGAAGACAAAGGCAAGATAAAGCGAGTTTAAATAAAGGTTGAAGTGAAAATAAAGTGAAGTTCAGGCAAAGTTGAGTTCGGATTTGAGTTCAGGTATAGTGAATCGGGCAAGGGCCGGGTTCGAAATTGGATTTGGGCTCGGGCTCGAAATTAAAGAGCGAG
Organism: Platerodrilus igneus; assembly: GCA_036346225.1. NCBI lineage: Eukaryota > Metazoa > Arthropoda > Insecta > Coleoptera > Lycidae > Platerodrilus > Platerodrilus igneus. The sequence continues at coordinate 189,321 of JARFIW010000202.1, read as the reverse complement.
TTTAAATAAAGGTTGAAGTGAAAATAAAGTGAAGTTCTGGCAAAGTTGAGTTCGGGCTCGATATCGGATACAGCGAACCGTGTTAGGACCGGGGTTGGAGTTGAATTTGAGTTCGGGCTCGAAATTAAAGACAAGTTAAAGTTTAACTACCGTAGTAGCTGGGAAAGGAAAAAAAAATTAACAATGAACAAATAAATAAATAAGTAAATGAATGAATGAATAGATAAGTAGACAAATAAATAATTAACAAAATAACAAAATAAACAAAATTTAACGGGCGTAATAATGTAACTCAAAGCAACGTCATTGTAATTTGCTGTCATTTCGGATAAATAAAACAACCATTTCAAGCTTCATAAAGGGAAACTCATAAAAGTAAGCAGAACAATTGAATCTAATTGAATAAACAAATCGGACAGAAACAAACATGTAAACAATTAAGCAACATAAGTAGTGGGGGATCAATTCCACTTGAACGCGCTAAATCAAATAAGCAGACGCCAATAAAATGAAATCAGAATAACAATGAGCGGTTTAGGCACTGGAGGCAGAAGATGATGATGAAAAGAGGCAAAAATTTCCTGATTAATATTAATATAAATAGAGATAAATTAAATTAGACTAAGCGAAATATCTTAGAGCAGGTGACTTATTTAATTTTTGCAAACAAAATGGCGCAGATCAGAAAACAATAAATACATGTCTTAAATTAGGTTAGTTACAGGTCGACCGTAAGGTCGCAACGGTAACCAGAACTGCTGCTCAAATCATTTTCATGACGCTCCCATTTCGCGTTCTGCTATTGCTCTGTAGCTTTGAGCATTTTGATAACTCTAAACTCAAACCTATGGTAGCCAGCTTGATTTGCATTAATTTTATTGGGCATTTAGTTCTCGAGTTAGGAATTGATCGCGTCTAAATCCGATGTAGTACCGTCTAGGTGGAGCATCGTGGAAATGGCCGCAAATGAAGCAACTCCTTGTTCACAGTATAATGTGTATCTGGGAGGTAATGTGGTGGTTTCCCGTTGCTTTCCACATCGCGGTAGTGTGTCTTAGACTGCCATACCGACCACTATAGTCTCTGCCAGTTTAAGTACCGAAAGAGCCGCTGTCCTCTTTCGAAGCTATCAAAATAATATTTACCATTACAAAAACTAAGTTAATTATTGTTTTAAGGTAGCAAATATTATTAACTAAACCAGAATAGAAATAAGTAAAATTATTGTCAATGCTGCCACATTCAGGGCACTGGCGAAGTTAAAAGGCGTTCACGTGCTACTCCATATTTTGGCGACCGTTGACGAACAGGTTGGGAGTACAAGTACGATTTTTAAAAACTCGTTACTTTCCATTTCGTAATTTAATTATTTTCTACATTTTATACTCTCTATGCCCTGTTATACTAAGTGTTTGTTCCACGTATTACGTTCATTTTCGACGGTAAAACCGTGTCCGTTTATTTTATTACTCATTCCCATAGATTCCGTTTCTCCTCTTCAAACACCAACAACATCTTTTAAGTTTTATCCGTTTACAATAAGTACGCTTTAACTACATTTTCAATTTTAAATCTATCTACTCTAAAACGAAAAGTTTATTCTATAAATTAAATAGTCCGTACCTTGTTTTAGGTACCCGTAAACTTGCGATATAATACGATAGCGTATAATTATTTCTAGATTACTTCAATCTAAAGACTCGTAGAAATAAGGTACTGAACTATCTGATAAAGTGTGTTTCATGTCCCTTTTTAACACCTGTGTATGATAACACGAGCATTGTAGTGAATCCTTGCTAGAAAACTAATTCATTTACTCGATTCTTTCTGCACTTGTTTAACAACGTTAACTTGTTCTTTGTTGTTAGCTTCACAATTTCGTGCACACACTGTGTGGTGAGTATTCTATTTAAAAAAAAAGATGTACTTTTCGGCGTAAATAAATTAATCTTTACTCGTAATTATTGTAGCTTCTTCCTTCGGTGGACCTAACTACCCGTGGGATTGCCGCTCCTTTTTGTTATAGAAGGTCATCACTGTGTGTTTTCGCCGTTGGACATGACGGTCTGATGAGTTGCCGCCTCTTTTGGTGTAGAAGGGTACACAGGTGGCGTTGTCCCAGGCAGTTACCAGGTTGGTTCGTATCTATATATAGAATTTATTGTCGTAATAATTGAGACATTGTTTTTGTTCTGAATGACTTAGGATTGGTAGTAGCAAAATGATTATTTTCGGTGCGGGTACAATTTAATAGGTTAATTGTATGTTTACGAGGAGGGATTTCAAACTGTTGTTTTCTTTTTAATTTGTAAATTTGGGTTAATTAAGAGATATAATATTAATACTTTTAGGTATGTAACTTTAAGTTTGCTATGGGAATTACGAACTGTTGTTTTTAGTGTGGAGTTTGTCTTTTCTTGTTGTTATTTCAAAAGGGTAGCGACCTAATAACTGCAGCCCGCCATTTTTGAAGTAATTTTGTTATTCTGCCGGATGTATGTGTATTGGGGTTATTGAATTTTATTTTGAGGTTGGGAATACTGTGCTTTGTACGATTTTTTTTTTAATTAAAGGTTTCTTTTAGTACATTTTGTTACTTCTTTATTTTTAAGGCCTTCCTTCATTTTTTATACTTGTAATACCCCGCCTACTCATCGGTTGAGACCGGCCATTTTCTTTCTTTGTTTTTTGTTAGGTTACGTTGATGCACGTAGCACACGTTTGGAAAATTGTTCAATTATACCAACTGCCTATAATATGTTAGTGTTCGCGCGGCACTGTTATTATTGAATGCTAGCAATATGCTCAAAGTTGTTACTATTCTATAATGGATTTTCCGTAAGTATTTTTGGAAAACAACTTTACAATACGTTTGGTAAACGAGTTTAGTATATTAGAAGTCGTGGTTTGCGTGGCTCCTCTTGTGATAAATATACGCCCAACCGGGTGATTACAAAATCTTTATGCTAAAAACTTACTTTCTTCTATGTGACGTGTGGGTACTCGAAGGGTGATGTTACTTTATCCAAAATTTTAATGTTTTCAGCCCGCATATTAACCCAAAAACTTGGCCTAGATTTTAACTCCCTTTTCTAAGTTCTTGGAACCAGTGCTTACTTTGACCTTAACATAAAATATCACGTTGTCATTACTTCACATTACGTCTGGCTGTCGTTTGTAAGCAGATTGGGTTATGATGAGATAGGTACCTTTCAGTTACCAATATCCACTGAAAGCCCAGATAAGAGAATGTCATCCTTGTCGACAGGTAACTTGTGTCATAGAAATACTAAGGAATTGATGAGCAACCCATTTTGCTTATTTAAGGGAGTTATTATTAGAATAAGGCTATTAGTGTAAGTTTTGTGTGATATTCTTTTTATATTGATGGATATTGATGGATTATATATAGTTCATCAGCTGTGGTATTTGGTTAGTTATTGGTGCTGTCTTATTCACTGAGTCTAAAGGCACTATTGCAAATTATTTAATTTTTCTTGGGTTTAGTAGATTCTCTTGGGGCGAGCTCGTCATCAACGTAGTAGATAAATTCCCGAAATTATTATCATGTTGATATTTATCTTTAGATGTAATATTTCTTTAATAGTATGCATTACGGGAAAATATAAAAACATGCTGGAAATGTATTGGACAGGCCAGTGTTCTGTCCGCATTTATACGCTATGTATTCATCTACTGGTCATTTTTTCATGGTAAATGAGGTTGTTCATTCTTTTGTTTTGTTTACACATACACACACACACACACACACACACACACACACACACACACACACACACACACACACACACACACACACACACTACAAAGCTCTGCATCCCTCTCCGACTCTATTAACATGGTCATTCATTTTCTTTCCTTCCCTCTCATTTTTCCGTAAATCGACAGAGCATTCCGTTACTAATTTCGATCTTTTCTTCCTGGTCCGCACGTCTTACGTGTAACACGCTTAAACGTCAACTAAAATAAATTATATTAAAAGTTTTTTATTTCACCATATACTATTAATAATAAAAAAGGAGCATTGCCATAAAAAAGAACTTAAAATTTCTAAGAAAAGTAAAATAAGTTTGCGTTACACACTTTATTTTTTATTTAATGAAAAATATTACATTAAATTTTGATTTTAAAGGTTTGGCATAATGTGCGTATACACAAAAATTGCAAAAACTGAACTATTCTACTTTAATTGCCGTAAGCTCTGTGTTGACGATAACTAAAGTTCTTTCTCCATGGACAAAATAGTTAATCCAGTTAGCCTTTCCTGCACCATGATTTATCTTAAATAACTTTTTATCCATTTGTATAAAAAGTTGAACGTCCATTTGCTGCCACTGATACCAGACGGTTAAGAAAGGTCCTTAATTAGATTGTTAATTGAAAAAGGTTGATATTAAGTTATTTTCAAAGATATATGACAATAGATCGTAGGGATTTTTAAATTCATTTTACAATAAAAGCACTTGAGGTGCCACTATTTCATTCAATAAATCATTGTTGTCAATGTCAACTTCAGCTTTTAATTTGTCGGTTAATTTTAAATGCAAAGTTTTGTAATGGACAAATCGAGAAGGTAATAAAGAATCTAAAAACATCTTGATATTAACTCAAATCTGTCGTGCACGGAGAATTGATAGCCTCATCTGGCTACACAAATATTTTATTTTAATAATTATATTAGGGCACTTTTTTTGTGGTGTTAAGTAGCTCATGACGCATTATAACTGTGGTTTAAGTTTCCAGTACTACTCAAAAAAATATTATATTTTACCATTGTATTTTGCGGCAAATATATTTTTCACGTGTCAAAGTGCTGTACGTCATTACTTCCACCAATGATAAGTTGCGGCGATAAGCTTGGTTTGCAAGTTTGAGGGAACACGCCATGATGGTCAGACTACACTATGCTACCGTACTAAATAACAAAGTGATTGGTAGTGCGTTATAGTACAGTGAGTTTTTTTACTATTATTCCTCAAACTTTCCACTTACCTAAATATATGTCTTGCCTTTTTTAATGTTGAAGGTTATTAATGTCCTCCACTACTATCTGATGAAGAATGATCGTGGTAACCCATACGCCCAAGCGTACGTAGTTGGAGAAACAATAGACAGTAATTCCCACGCAACGATGGTCGTATTACAATGATTCAATAATTCGCCCTACCTTAACTTAACTATCTGATCAATAAAGACAAGCTTGATTTATTCATTTAGCTAATCTGTGCAATATTATTACGCCCTTTGTACGAGTACGTTAGGAACTATTGTATCTTATATCTGTCTATGTAACGATTTGGTTCCTAAAAAATGGTTTATTCATAACGCACTAATTAAGCATTTAATTTTATTTTTCGTAATTAGATCTTTACAACTTTAGAAGAATTTAAAAAACAGATTAAAATAATAAATTAATTTAGTACATTGCTATGCTAACTTAAGATGACGATTGCCATGTTTGTTTTGGTTAAGCACTCATAATCTATAATCTTTTTCGTAGACCGTTTGTGTATTCAATGACGTACTGTATTTTATGTATTTTATGTATTCTGTGTAAACCTACTAAGTAGTGAAATCTATTGTTTTAAAACTAAGCTCCTAATGTTGTCTGATTAATACCATTTTGTGCGTATCTTTGTCTATAACTTTAAGATGAGTTCAATATGCCTGTAACTGTTGACTTATTTTCAAAAAGACGAATTTAATTAAGAACTCGCCGCAAACATAACCTAACCTATTTTTATAATCCCGTATTTTAAATTGAAAGACCTTTATTTAATAAATGTTCAAGGGTGAATTTGTCTTTATAATAATTGTTTAACCATTTACCGACAAATAAAAGTCTGTTACTATTTTTATAGCAAAGAAACGGTAGTTACTTTATTTTCAAGCAAATTAACTTTGAGTATCTAATTGTAGTAGATAAACTATCTAACTATATAGCTTTAAACAGGTGATCAGATTGAATCTTGCCTTTCTATAAAAACTGCTTTAACTTTGGCTTTCAATAGTAAGTAAATAAAGTTAAGTATTTCTAGTAATTACTACCGGCATTATTTATATCTAATAGTTGTCTTGTATGAAAAAAATATTTTAAATTCTTTTTAAAAAGTGAAGGTCTACGTTTTACCGGTACTTTTCGGTGATAGATTTTATCCTTTACACTAAATTAACTAACATGATTTGCTACATATACAGCCAAATCAAGTTATCTTTGAGCTTTTACAACTAATAATGCAGTCAAATCATTTCTTATCTAATACAATTAAAAATTTCTCTCCAAAACTAACTTTTAATTATACCCTATGTAGACTATATCATATAGTTCCTACATTGATTTATAAATTACAAGATTTTGATGGTAAATTTCAAGAAACGTGGCATATAAAGGATCTATAAATTTTCGTTCTTCTCAAACGATGAACAAATAGTGGAACCTGTTTTCTTACCTTTAATTAATTATACACTTTGTCTTCTCCGCTAGTATTTGAATTGAAGTTACGTCTTTTGAATTTATTTTTTCGGTATAAATATATCTTACACTTGAACCTGAATTTTATTAGCTTTCATCTATCTAAAACCAATTCATACCTTTTAGATTTATCCTATTGTTTATAAATGTACCGTATTCCTTAAGTTCTGAATTATCTCGAATCTTTTCCTTTTCAGATTTTGTTGTTTACTTACCTCAATAATTTATTGAACCCTCCCATCCCTCTCATTTTTCATTATACTTGACTTTTTTAAAGTTTTGCAACTTTTTTTCATATATTTCTCTATTATTACCCGTTACATTATTTTGTTGTAGTGGACATATTTTACGTTAGAATAACTACACGAATTTTTAGGACTCGTAGTAGCTGATGTTTGCTTGATGCTTTGCAATATGGATACCCATAGGAACAACTTGTGGCTCTGTAGTAAAAGGTCGATTACCACAATTGCGACTACAAAGAATTGATGTGTTTTTTTCTCGCACATTTCAATAATCTTTTTTTACAAATTTTGTTATCAACTGCACTTCTATGTCATAGGGACGTTTGCAAATTTTTCTCCTTTTTCTTGAACATGTTGCGTAACAACTGTCGTTTTGTCGTGTTTGGAACTAAATTTCTTATTGTTTTTCGGTATAATGAAAATTTTTTGACCCATACTTTTGAATGACTCTATCGGTTAATTATTTGTTTATGGCTGGGGTAGCTACTATTTTTGAAATTACTGTGTAGGTATACTTAAGTTAGTCACTTCACCTCTTATTTTATATACTTATCGCAGTGAATGCGCTCGGTAGGAAGATAATTTGTCTAGGTCTCTTCTGGAACCTAATTATTTTTAACTATAGTCATGTTAGTATGGGAGCGTTTATTTTATTACTAATCTTGCAGGTAGTTAATTAGACTGATTTGTTTTAATATGGACATTTTCTACTTTTTACTTTTTTCTAGTATGCTTTTCTAAAATTCTACTTTTCTCTCTCTCACCGTTTCAACCTTATTTGTTTTCCATCGTTGGACCTGTCTTAATCCCAAGACAACTTCCCACCTTATACAAGTAGTTCTTCTCCACTCCGAGCTGCTGACTACATATTGGCTGGTTAAGCAGTGTTTTGCTAACTATCGCTTCTTCCTATCACATTTGCTTAAAAGAGCCCTCCTTCTTCACTCGTCTACCTGGTTGCTATGAAGGTTTAAGTATTTGCTTCTTTCATATTATCTATTTTGTCTCTTTTTCCTTTACTTCCTAAGTTGCTACATAGTTTAGAAGGTTGCTAACTCACAACATGGTGCCGTAGGTGTGGTGTATCGTCACTGTATACCGCAGTGTTTACGCTAAAGCTGTCGACAATGTAATTTGTTATCGATTTTACCTGAAGTCTGATCCTCTCTAAACCGACGCATTGGGTGCAGGATCTGCACCCACATTCAAACCTGGTTTCAGGTACCGTTCTCATAAATGCTTGCTCTTTTATCGAACCTCCCCTATCGTTTCTTCCTATCGCATTTGCAATACTGGCTAGTTGGGAAATTGGGGTTCAGGTTCAATTAACAGATCATCCATAGTGTGCGTGTATGTTGGGTTGCAGACATTCAGGAGGTATTATGGCGTGAAGCGTTCAGGCGGCGTTGTCCATGCATTGTAAACGAACGAGGCTTTAACAGGGTGTAACTTTGTAAGGGATGGTCCTATTTAAAATCTATTTACAGATTCAGATTCTACGTAAAATTGTAGACTAATAGGATGTGTCGCATGGCTAAAAAATTTATAAGGACGGTCAGAAATCGCGGCAGGTAAAAATTCTTAAAACTGGGGTACCGTCTTAGGGAATGATGCTATCTAAAAAATTCTTAGAAATTTGGATAGCTGAGAAAAATCTAATATTAATTGATACCAAACGAAATAGATTTATCTGGAAAGATGAGCTAGGAAGGCAAGAGGAAATGAGTGAGAAATGGGGGATTCTGGAGGACATTATATTGCAGTTAATAAATTTCTAAACTTAGTCTATGCGTTTCTTAAAATTATCCCACAGAAAACTTTCGAAGGGTCGTTTGATTTAAATAATTCAAACAGGGTTAGATTGCCCGGGATAAAATCCCCACAAGGAGGGAGTAAGGTGGAAATCCCTTAAAATAAGACCTTATAGTGGGTTTTTACAAGTAAAAACCTAGGTTAGATCGGCGGCGCTGTGAAGCGCTGTGAGGAGGCGCTGTCCCAGGATCGGCTCCATCCTCTACTACGGGTCATTCCTAAAATTGAGCGTTTTACTTTAAAAAATAAAAATCTCTGAGCTCGTTTATTTGGATTTTTAAATAATGTTGCATTCTATCTACGTGTTTTAAAACTTTCTTACACGATGAACATGCACTCTCAAAACTGTATCAAGTATGGAAATGGTCTAATTTGTTTATAGGTAATTTACATTACCCTAAATAGAAAGTTTTTTTAGAACAGCCTAGAGAACCGAGACTTTGTCTAGATAGGTATTTGACGATATATAGCAACACTTGTACGGCTCCCGCTACAGTTTTTAAAATTAATTTTGTATTGAAGATTGATCAGTAGGTCTCCTAGAGGTCGTTCAATACCACGGAGATTAATTAAAAAAAATTGCCTGCTTAAGATAATTTATTTATGAATCATCTATACATTAATAGCACAAGGTTATTCTAAATGATGGACAAATTTTTATAAATTCGTATTTATTAAAGTACAAATCCAAAATTAATAATCTTATGGCAATGAAAAGAAGAAGTTCCAAAGTTTTTTTAATGCAGCATAAATGTTCAATGTGGCCACCGTTTGCTGCATGGCAAACATCTACGCGATAGGTAAACTCATCCCGCACACGAGAAAGCGTATCTGCTGTTACTGAGTGCACGGCAGCAGTGATACGGTACCACATACCAATGAAAAGAAGAAGGCGGTAGGTTATGGTTCCAGAAGCGGTCGGAAGAGTTCACGCAGCAATAGGCCGTCATTTCGTTTCGGTGTCAGTTGTGAGTGAGATGGATACTGTGGAGCACAAGTTTTTGAATTTGCAAAAAGTGAGTCGCAAATTGTAGTGCAGGGGGCATTTCGCACCAACACGAAAGAGACTCACTTAAGATAAACGTGTTCTGTGCTTTATCCCGTACAAAGGTCTATGGACCATTTTTCTTTGTGGAAAGAACTGTAATTGAAATAACGTACCTGGAGGACTTTATTTTCTAACAGGATAAAGCTCCGCCCGTTGGCATCTCGATGTACGAGGTTTTTGAATGAATCCTTTCCTCAGCGCGGGATAGGTCGCAAGGAAAAAGAAGACCTGGCTCTAAACTTCTGGCCAGCGATATCTCCTGATCTCACCCCATGTGACTACTTCTTATTCGGTTATGTTAAGGATGCTGTTTACCAGCCTTTACCAACAATGAACAATCTGCAAAACCGCATCACTGATGCCGTGCACTCAGTAACAGCAGCTATGCTTCCTCGTGTGTGGAATGAGTTTACCTACCGCGTGGATGTTTGCCGTGGACCAAGCGATGGACACATTGAACATTTATAATGTATTAAAAAATGCTTTGAAACTTCCTCTTTTCATTGGTATAACGACTGTTTATTTTGGATTTGTACTTTAATAAATACGAATTTTTAAAAATGAGACAATCATTTAGAATAACCCTGTATTTCTAGTAACACCGTAAAAAATACTGTAACGCCGTTTAATTCACCTTTGACCAGAATGATAAATCAGAACGTACGAGGCATTTATATGCAAAAGATGATTGGTAGGCCTCTGTGGCACGACACCCTTAGATAGACTTGATTGACGGGTTCTAAAAGTTTGCACTTAAGAGCTTTATTGACCTTACTACAGGAAACTTCTAGAATAATTCCGGCATGCTCTCGAAGTAATCTGGAATAATTGAATATAGTATAAATTGCCTCTAGGTGGTTTTGAAGTGCAGTTCTGATTTGGTTATAATACTACGTTCTATTCGATCTAAAAGGTCATGATATTATATAAATGAGTGGTACACACAGCGCTGCGTGGGATAAATTATTGTTGTAATCAATATAAATTAATTACAGTGCTTTGATAGTAATTAGGAAAATACCATTGTACTTTTTAAAAAGTTAATGTTTGCACCGTTAGCGATTAACTGTAGCTACGAGTTGTTGGAAATGCCTGTGTAATCAGTTAATAATAAAAAGCTGTTGTTTTGTAAAAGAACGTTCGTTACAATACTGTTATTGGCCTTCACTACATGCAGCGTAATATATTTTTGAAATAAAACATTTTAAATGTTTTCAACTTAGAATTGCCAATCCTAGTTCTATCACTCCTTACCTATACAAAAATAAGGTTCAGTAACCGTAGGTCTGGGAAAAAGAAAATTAAACCCAACAACCTTAACCAATCGCTACCTTCTATAAGATATTACACAATAGATAGCTATAGTATTTATTTTGTCATTTGAATCAACGCAGCTGCCATTGGATAGAACTTTGCAAACAAACCTCACAAAACGCCTTTTAGAAATATCAAATAAACTATAAAAGTTATACAAAGCATCTGGCTTTAAAAGTGAGAGTTTGGTTGGGGTTTGTTGGAAAGTTTTCAACTCACAACCTCAACTGTAATTTTGGCAAGGTCTGGGTAGATTGATTTTGTTTGCAACAGTATGACTTTATTATTAAATGAATGTACTCTGAACAAGTTGTATATATGTATATACATATGTATAATGCATTGTCTACTTAAAATTTCTGCTCAACATGCTTTCAAAGTCTACATTCAGAACGGTGTAACGTATTGTCACTTGTATGCGAAACAAAACATATTCTATGGACTGAATGTTTTCATAAACTTTTATCACAGCATGCATTTTTCATTGCCATAATTTCTCATTTCGGTGATAAACTAAAGGTTGAAGTTTTTGAATCATTAAAATGAGTGCACAGATAGCGGAATCGTTTATTTACGAAAATACGGAAGCATTTCTGAAAAGCGCTGTAGCTTTGGAAACACAACTATTCAAGAATGTTTTGTACTGTAACAGTAATCGAAAAACTTTGTGTATATAGTTCACGGTTCTTTCAATTTTTACAGTTTATTTCAGATAATTTATATTCCAAATTCTAACTTTTAGCGTAAACACGAGTTAGGGTATTTATACTGTTCAGAAATTTAGCTACAATGGTTAATTTGCATCTTTAGGGTTTCAAAACTAGAGTCTATTTTGTCCATAAAATCAAGTGATGCAGAGAAACTCGGTAAGTATCCCATCTAAAATTTCTCAATCCGGGAAATTAAAGTTTAACTCGACTGTAAACAGCAAGGTACATGTTGCTGACTAGCTCAGAAGGTGAGTAGGATAGTTTTTGCAGAATATTTGCTGTGATTGATGATTTTATTGCACTCAACCTGATTTGAATCATTTCCAAGGTTTCTATAGACCAGGCGGCTCCGTGGCATAGTTGATATGCGTGTGACTAGGACTACTACGCCCAAGGTCCCAGGTTCGAATCCCACACGGTCCGGTTGAAAAATGTTAGGCGTGCATTTTTCATAAATATACACCCTCGTTCGGATGAGAGGTAAAATGGGAGTCCCGTGTTTGAATATTGTCACACACGTTAAAGATCCCTACCTTGCTTGGAACCGCAAGGGTTTGGCAAAATTCAAAATTCTTTAATAAAAAAAACTTGCTTCCTGGCGAATGTAGTACCTTCGGATGGAGCATTGGAAAATCACATTCATGGTTTCTATAGACCAGGTGGCTACGTGGCGTAGTTGGTATGCGTGTGACTACTACGCTCAAGGTACCGGGTTCGAATCCCCACACAGTCCGCTTGAAAAATGTTAGGCGAGCATTTTTCACAAAAATACGCCCTCATTAGGAACAGAAGTAAAATGGAAATCGCGTGTGTGAGTGTTGTCACGCACGTTAAAGATTTCTACCTTGCTTAGAACAGTAAGGATTCGGCAAAATTCAAAATTTTTCAGGTAAAAAAAAAACTCGCTTCCTGGCCACTGTAGTACCTTCGGGTAGAGCATTGAAAAATCGCTTGTAGGGTTTCTATAGAGCAGCTTAGGCGGGATTACCAGAACAAGAGATTAAGAAACCTTGAAGCGCTCCATCAGGTGTGCGGTTGCTATCGTAGAAAACCAATTATGTACGAACTCTAGACTTTGACTTGAGAAGTTATTGATACCATAATTTCAAAAACCCCATATAAAAATAAATGCAATAAAAGACGTAACAAAAGCTGTGGATAAGGACACCAGGAATTATTTCTAAATGGTTCTCGCATGTTTCCTCAAACGGTCGCGCAGGTATAATATAATATACCACAACGCTAAGAGGTATTGAATATCCTTAATAAATAATGTACAGCAATTCGTTCCTGGCGGTGTTGTGAAGCTGTCAGAAATCAAATACTGTAACAAGCAAAAGCAACCACTAACAAAAACCATAACAGTGAGTCCGTTTTTGAAAACCTGCATCTTTTAGGTTGTCTAGTTTTCCACGTGGATATGTATGCAGTACGACTTCAAAAATGTTATCCCATTCCTAACAAAGAAACCACATCAGTACTAGCAGTTCTGTAAATAATTTAATGTTACGTTTTGGAACCGTTCTAAAGTACAGACTGACAGAGGGAAAAAGTGCATGACTTTACAGTGGTGTCCAAATTTAACTTGTATTCAGTTTAACTAAGAACATTTGGACCCAGTCCATCTCCAACTTCCCTTGATCTAACAACCAAGTTAGCTGTCAGCAAAACAGTTCTTAGTTTTTTCATCAAGTATTCGTGAAAACTTTAATATTCGTTAAAGTACAGTATTACCGCATCTCACGTGAATTGATGGTGATTAAGCCTGCTTTAATTATTTAAAATTTGTCACATTAGTGCTGTATGGTAGAACATTTTTAATTTTAACGGAGTAACCGTAATAATTAGCAATATCAATCAGTTATATACTCTACCACATACAAAACGTTATTGATGCTGAAAAATTATCACGAGAATTTAACCGCTTACTGACGTATGTACGCCTCAGAGGACAAGATCATTGAACTACAGAGTACAAATACTTCTGTTTTACCTATAACACTACGATATTTGCGGAAAGACGTTACACACATTGTGAATTGGTATTTGGCAAATTTTGCGAGTTAAGTGATCCAGAATACAAATAAGTAGCATATTGTTGATTGTTATTATAAATAACTACAGTTGTTGGTTTTGCAATATTTTCAACTAATTTTGATTGTGCAAAGGGATTTATTGGAAAACTATTAAGTCAGCGCATGTTTACGCGTTGGAGGATCTTGGTAGTCACAGGCTGCTTAACCTTTTTCACATCTACTGAATATTGGTGAATTAGGGTATATATCTGCAAAACAATAGAAGGGAAACTGTACTGTATGTAACAAGAAAGAGCAGCGGCTATGTTCGAAAACAACAAATATAAAAACAAGAACAAAAATGTTGGAAGCATATGTGTGGAGCACAGAGCTGTACGCCTATGAAATAGGAACAGCAGGAGAAGCAGACAGGAAAAGGAAGAAGTCTTTTGAAATGTTATGCTTCAACATGGACTGATAAAGTTAATAACTTATAAGTTATAGAAATAGTAGGGGAATAAAGATATCTGTCTGAAATAAAAAATATAAGAGAAATGGAAAGGTAGGATATGTTTTAAGGCACTTTTGGGGAAAAGTGCGGCTATATTACAAGCAGATATAGGAATAGAGAGGTATATGTAAACCTAGATCAGAATATTGCACGCAGATAGTGAAAGATGCAGACTGTGGGAATTTTAGGAAAATGTGTAGGTTAACTCAAAATATGACACAATGGAAGTACGCGTCTAACCAGTCCAGGACTGAAAACTTAATGATGATTGCTGATACCACCATTGTAAAAGTAAGACATCTCAATATACATATTATTAGAAGTGTTTAATTTCAAAATCTAAGTTAATAGGCAATCGCAGTTGAACCACCCTTTAATAAAGGTATATCACGCGTGTTCAGTTATTTAAATAATAACCTTTGCTCTCATTTAGAGCATAAATAATAATAAAAATTAAACTACAATAATACTAATAATAATAGTAATAATAATAATAAATAATAGTAATTCAATTTTTATTCATTCAAATTCCTTTATTTATCATAATGTTACTTTGCCATAAGCTAAACTTACATAATTGCTTGTCATGACGTTTATAAATAAATTAGGTATCTTCTATTACATGTGAAATTTTATTTCTACTTAATTTTTTGTAGATTATTAAAGACTTCTTAAAAGTAATAGATATACAAAAATGTTAAGAAAATTTTGTACATTATTAATACACCATTTAATTCTCAAAACCTAACGCAAAAGCTACTAGAACATAAGGACGACGACGGCGCTATAATCAAACCACGAAACGAAAATTACAAAATTAGCAATTTATAATTGACCAAAAGAAATTCTTTCAAACTCTATTTAATGAAAAAGTTGAACCACATATAAACATCGATACAAAACAAATTTATATACCGAGACTGAAGGATTTTTCACAGCCATACAGAACAAAATTATAAGAACAAATAATTATGATCACTATATTTTAGGAAAGAAAAATATTATAGATAAATGTCGACTATGCCAATGTAATGGAGAAACAATCGAACATCTGACATCCGGGTGCAAAAAATTATCTGACACTGCATATTTAGGAAGACATAACGATTTATGTAATATTATACATCAATTTTTGGCCATCAATTACAAATTAACAATAAATCGAACACCATACTACAAATACGTACCGCACAAAATATTAGAAAACGAAAACTTTATTTTATATTGGGACAGAATAATCTACACACACAAAACTGTAACACACAATTAACCAGATATTCTTATAATAAATAAACTTGAAAAATATGCAAATATTATAGAAGTGTCCAAACCGCTTTCAAATAACTTGAACGATACAGAACAATATAAAATATCAAAATATCGTGAACTCGCTTTTGAAATTAAAAATAACTGGAAATTCAATAGTGTAAATATAATTCCAATAATAATATCAATAGATGGTTTAGTCACTGTAAACTTTAATAAATATTTAGACCGTGCAAAACTTGCACACTTGAAGTGATACTCCATACTCGTAGGATTGTTCGTACAAACCTAACTATAAGATAAATAGGATTGTTTCCTTATAGCTATAGTTACCAATACCAATATATTTTGTAATGTTATATTTTGTATTGAGTTTATAAATAAATAACAATAATAATAAAAACTACAACTACATCCAAACACATTTACACGTCTACAAAAGCAGTCATACTGGACACATGTACATTAACTAGGAAATATTTAAATGCAGAATTTACAGATAAAGAGAAAGCACGTTTAACAACAGTCCTCGTGCTTATCTACCAATACCCAATACAAAATCTGAAAAAAAACAAATAATAATAAGAATAATCTTAGTATTAAGATGGAGCAATACTCACCTAGACCCATTCAATACACTCACACAATCACAATGTCATAAATACAGAGTCACCTCCACTCAGCTATAGAAAGATGCATCTTCAATAGAAAAGATGAAATAAGAGGATTTGTCGATACAAGAAACATGTGCATCAAACAAATATCTAATTTAAGAAAGTACTTCATAAAAAAAGCAGAAACGAGTCGCATACACAAAGCGATCCTACACTCAAACACATCAGCCACACCTCTATAACATAACGCCAGTACTTTCTACCACCTAGAAGAAATCACAACAACACACACATAAAGCAAGAAGACTAGAAGAAAAAGCACTACACGGGAAACATCCGCTCCATCTTTCACGATTACACATTAAGAATCATGATAGCGATACAAGACCAAACAATCAACGTACAATATTATTCAAACCCCCCAACACAACAACAAACAAATGTAGACTAAAGCAACAAATAGAACACATCACAAGCAAACACAAAATTCATCAAACGACATGATAACGCCGCAAAAATAATACACCAACAACTAGCCCTACAGCACAAACTCAGAAAGAATATACACCAATATACAATTACACACCGGAAAACATACTTGAAAACAGAACACAAGCTATAATGAAACAAGCATAATAGCCGACAAAACAACACCACATAGCAAACCAGACATCAAACTCATCCATCAACAAAAGAAAAGCACACAAGTAATAAAAATATCTATCCCAAGAACACCCAATATGCTTAAAAAAACAGGAGAAAAAATTGAAAAATACACACAACTAGCTGATGAAATTAAAGACCCGCACTAATTTAAAGTAGAAATAATGCCGATCATATTATTAAGTCCAGGAGTCATACCATACAACCTACACCAATACATCTACAACCTACAACTGGTAACGGAATTCCGTGCGGAAAAGGAAGAAGGCAATAAAATACACAACGAAAGCAACCCGCACCGAGTACTGCAACAAAGAAAGGAATAGAAAGAGGTAATGTCGTGCTAGCTAAAACGTCGCAGAGTGTGATGGACCACACAGAAAAAAAAAGGAAACCTCAAGAAACAAAATTTATTTACAAACCCTTAACAAATCAAAATATTGTAAAAGGAAAACCAACTCGCATAGAAAACAACATTTATCCATTGTATCCCGTTGGATTTACATAGTGCAAAGATTTCCAAAAAATAATTAATACTCTATTTAATTACCTTAACCTAATTTTCTACCTTCTTCCTAGTATTTATAAACAAAATTAAACAAATATATGTTCAATTGACTGTTTCGGTCCTGTAGTTATGAAATATTAAATCTTTGATATAAAAACTAGTCACAAAATCACCTACTTACATACTGACCACAAGCAATTCTGAGTAAGCAATTACAAAGAAAAGTAACGGGAAATTACAGTAGCAAAGAAAAAAACTCGCTAAGAGTCGAAATGCATTTCCTCGTAGCTAAAAAAAAAGTATTAGAAAAACGTCACACCTTAACATAGTGTGCTTTAAATTTTGTATAGATAGAAAATTATATTTTATACTTAATATCCAAACAGGAAAAGCTGTCTTCATTAGCATATTCCGACAGTTTTAGTGAAGTTTAATTTCAACACGGTAATGCCTCGATTGTGCGATGAGCAACCAGAGAAACTTAACAAATAAAATTCAGACCCAATTCTTCCTGACGTAGATTATTAAAGCGACGCCGAAAAGAAATAGGAATTCTTATAGCTTAGCCGGATGTTCCGTTATAGTTCCAACTGGTTATAGTAGGCCCCTGCTTAACAACAAGATGCACCATACCAAATGTTTTTTCTAATAAACTAAGTGAATTAAATCAGAAGAAGTATAGGTGAACAGAGTAAGTCCTCATCTTCCATCACCAACAGCTAGTGGTAAATCGTTATCTAATCTAGGATACGTCTATACATGTTATGTAGTGATAGGTTGACTTAGTTCAAAGTAAATTACCACCAATTTCAGTAAATAATTTCGTTGTTAGAAAAATTCCTTCCTTCGAAGTAACAACTTCGTACAAACTAATGTCATGACCCCATATTGTAAATTTATTAGATGTAGGAGCCCATTTGTCTATTTTGGCGACTAGAACGTACTACTTCTGTCATCACAAAATCCATTTTAAATATATCAGTGAAATTGCATAGGAAAATTTTGGACTTCGGACAGTTTCAAATCATTAGGTAGGTCTAAAATATAAGTTCGACAACCAATGATCAAATGTGCCACATAAGAAAACTCAAAGCCAACAACTATTAATAACGGGAAACCTATTCGATCATTTCTTTCCCATTGCAACGTATGTTGTTTTTCAAGGAACATCCATATATAGATAAAGAAACCCGCAAATTCAAATTGAATCGCACTTGCTAATCACATGTAAAAAATCTAATTTATATAAAAGTTTTGGTAATACTTTTAATATTGCGCGCTTACATATCAGGAAGCAAATATTGCTGATAACCAATTACATTTTCAATACTATATCACCAATAAAGTTAGATTAAGACAATTTAACTTATAATAAATATACTAATAAAATTCTACAGAGTGATGAATAAGTAATCATTTCAATTTAAATGGAAGTCGGAAATGCTTAACAAATTCGTAACTGACCGTGGATACAGTAGGGAATAACAAATTTAATTACATAATAATGAAAATATTTACCTATCTGGACGGCACTTAACAAACTACATCTAAACACATTCACACACCTGCAAAAATTAGTCATACTCGACACATGTACAATCAGTAGAAAATTTCTAAATGCATAATATAACCTATAGATAAAGAGATAGCACGTGGACTGTTGTAGGCACGTGCGTAACTTCTAAAATAAGATAAAACTATATGAGAAGAATAAATAAGAAATAATAATAATGATAATCACAATATTGGCAATATTGCAGGTTTCGTTCTGAAGCTTCCAGAATAAAAGGAATTTTTTCTTTTAGATAATAGTACGTTGAACGACGTCAACTTTCTTGATCAAAATTTTTTTTTTTGTCATAAACTACAAAACTTATGCTAAAATCCTCATAAAATTGAATAAAAGTTCTGGGAACATTTCTAGAACCTTTTGGCACAACGACACTAAATAGAGCAGCTTTAAATTTTTTATATAAATGCTGTGAAATGTTGTTTCAAAACAAACTTTTAGTGCTGAAACATATTTCGTATCGAGTGCAAAATTTCTGTAAAAGGTTAACCCCAGATTGTCAAATGTATTATTCCAAAATAAATGGATATTATTGAGAATCGTAGCAGACATAGGAATTTAAGGAAGCAAAATGCGCGTCAATTTCCCAGCACATTCCGTGTAATAAAACGCTTTTCTTGTTATATTGAACCATCCCTTTACTACTAAGGGATTTTAATTTGCTTTCATGCAGGCCACGTAGAAGATCTAATCACAATCGTTTGGTATTAGAGCGCCGTTCCAATTAAATAGCAAACTGCCGCAGTGACGTTTACTGAATGATCTCGATTCAACGTAATCTAACGGCTTACAGCAATATTCCAAGAAATTATTCGGTTAGTGTAAAACGCCTACGCAAATACTTCTGTAATTAGTGGCCTTTGATACCCAACGAGAAAATATTTTACCCTATCCTGTATTGCTCATGTGAGGTATTGCATTTTAAAACTATTTACGGATATTATATAAATTGTATAACTATTCATACCCATCGCATGATTTAAAACACAACAGTAGTAGATGAATAAGGGTGCAACCAAACCAAAGTCGAACATTTTCCTGTGTCAACTTTCATAAGAAAATTAGTCGTTTCTGTTGCAGTTTTTCGTACTTGTAAGGATTACCTAGTCAAGGCTCATGTGACACCATCATAATATTTCACAAAAAAATCCAAAACTGATAAACTCATTTTAGAAACGTTACCTAGTCAAAACCCTTTCGAGTGATTCAAATTGTTCAAATTGTTTGTTAGAAATGCGATGGAACGTAAAAACAAACACGAAAAATTAAGGAACGTGTCAAAAACCGTTTTTTGAAGCAACCTATAATATTAAAGAAGAAAATTTGTTCCATACAGAAAGTGCCTGTCTCTAGAACTTTCAATAATTCGGCGGTCTTTCATTCTGTTAATGTAGGCCTAGGTTTCAATCAGAGAAAATAACGTTATATATATTTCTGTGATATTTGGGGGTTAAAATAGCATTAGAATTCATTTTGGTAATTATTTCAGGATTCAGCATAGAAAATATGAATAACAAGGTGAAACGCTTTTCTTTAGAGTAGAAATGAATAATTTTACTAAATAAATTCAGTAAGCTAAAAGTTAATTTAGCATTATCCTTTATATATGAATACTAATTAAAAATAGCGTGTGTTATATCATAAACATATTTTTACTGGTGTATTTAAGAAGTATAAAGCATTGTAAATTTCATATTATAAACCAAGATAACCATCAGAGTTAAATTATAGCAAAAAGGGATGTATATTTTCTAAAAAGCGTGAGCATTTTAAATCGTGGTAGTTCTGCGTAATGCTTATAACAGTTGTTAAGGCTCTTGCCCATTGTAAATAAATAGTAAGTTCCTTAGTGATCAAGACGCACGCTATTTTACGTCGATCGACAAACGGAGATTCTTATCGCAACAATAAAGATTGTCGTAATTAGTATGCCACAATACAGTCCATTAGAAGCTCTCTCGCGCCGGTTTATCAGCTTCGTTAATATCAGATACCAACCCTATTTCCTTCTATTTAACCTTCCTTTAATCTTCTGTCTAAATGTTTCAATGCGGTAAGTTTTTCACCACGTTTATTATTTTACATACAATTTTATTTTATTGTTGCAAACTGCGTCTCACGTTCAGCTAAGGCTTGAACACAGTAGGTGGCAGTTATATTTGAACGAAGCTTTCTGAGTGTTGTTAAAAGATAAGACGACACAAATAACAGGCAATTCTAAGTATG
This sequence comes from Platerodrilus igneus, assembly GCA_036346225.1. Lineage (NCBI taxonomy): Eukaryota > Metazoa > Arthropoda > Insecta > Coleoptera > Lycidae > Platerodrilus > Platerodrilus igneus. The sequence continues at coordinate 168,326 of JARFIW010000202.1, read as the reverse complement.
GTTGGTCGGCGCTATCAATTAAAAATTAATTTATAGCTGGAATAGGCAAAAACCGTTGACTGTTACGATGAAACTTGCCAACAGCGAAACAAAGAGGGGTTATTTGTAAGAATGGGTAGAAATAAGATAAAAATATCACGTGTTAACATAGAAATGGTTTAAACATAAGAGGAAAGAGTGATTTTGTCAGTTACAATAAAACTTGCAAACCAGTAAATAGAGATTATTGGATAGAATTAGTATGAGTAAAATTAGCAGAGATGGAACTATAACGATCATAGACAACGGGAATGACAGACAAAGTAAACAGGTGATTTAGCGCGTATGTATTGAAGCGAAATAGCTATAACGCGTATTATTAGAGGCGTGTTTTAAACGTTAACTATTGCCAGTAGGATTCATTTTTCAAGGAAATGTTTTGAAAACTGTTGTCAGTTAGAACGAATACGAAGAAATGATGTTAGTACGTGCGTTGTTGTGAGCGTAAACTTAAGTTTTCGTGAAAAATCGTTTTAGGTTGGAAATAAAATACAGAGAAATGTATACGTTAGTTAAAGTATTTGGGAAAGCATGTAACCTGAAGTGAATTTTTGTGTGTATTGACGGAATTAACAAGCTTTAGAGGGGCAGAAGAAGTAAATATAAACCCCAACGAATGGTGAAAAGACACTCTTTAAGTTTCCAGCAAGTGTACGTCTCTTTAGGCTTACACGTGTAGTTTACAACCAGTTGACGGCTCCAAGTGTTAATACATTTACGAGTTGTATAAAAGTTCTGATTATGTAAGTAAAACTGTCACATTTTAATTTGCACGAAGTGTGCTAAGTATAAAATTGAGAATGGAGTAAAAGATAGTGCTTGGTCGAACTGGTTGATTATCTACACTTTATAGAAGAAGTTTGGGAGTCTGAAAACACCATGGACGTGGAAAACGAGATAACTATTTGGTGATATGGTTGCAGCTAGCAGTTTTGGTGATTGCAATCCAGATTGGGGTTCCTGTAGGCAACAGTCTTTAATGGTATGATGGCAGACCTGGGAGCAGTGAAAGAATCCAGCTAACTATTACTTTTGTTTGCATATGTGTATAAACAGGTGTTTTTGTGCATTGTGAGTATAATGAACTAAAAAGATAAACTTGGGAAGAGTTATGGATTAACCTTTTTTTGTTGCATTTTTGTACTATATTTTATGTGGGAATTTAGGTTTAGAGATGAATTATGATATTAACAATATTTGGTATGTACAAGGTAAAAGACTACTTTTGGGAATTAATGTGCAAAATTTGGCACAAAATTAAGGTTTTACTATGAACTCGTACTAAACCGCAGTTAAAGTAAAGACTGTGGTAATGCCTTGATACTGTCTATGAATATATAATTGTAAACATTTATCTGGGGTAATTATTGATTTCAAAACGTATTGTAAAATGTGTTATTTTAACAAAAGGATGTATATAATGTATAAATAATGAGTGAACGAGTAGTTTTATGTTGACCTTGGCGTGTCTTTTTCAAGGAATATGTTAATAATCTTAGGCGATTTACCGTAGCAAAATTCTTTTTAGTAGTTAGTTTGATTTACAGATAGCAGCTGAGCAGCCGTGGCATTCTTCGTTGTAAAGCAGAAATATTTTAAGCTTTATAGGTATATAAGTAGCATCGAAGGTTTGTAGCATTTTATGGTTTTGTAGCTTTGCAGCTTTTGCAGCATTTTAGCACCCGAAAATGAGTTTTATAGTAGTGAGTGACGCCCAACACCGGATGTCGCAGCAATATATTGCTGTGATAAGGGGTTGTTTAAGGGTGTATTTATAGCAATGGTCATGTAGTAATCAGAAATTATAATAGGAAGCAGAAAACTGCCTTTATTTAGGAGAAAATTGAGTAATTGGGATAGTTTGTAAATAGTAAGCAGTCAACACCCTGTATATAGAGTATAGGTAGTTTTAAGCGACGCAAATAGTAACAATAGGACGCATAGTTAACATAGAAATTAGTAATTCATGCATTAGGTAAATAGTAAATGTTTAACACCCGGTGTATAGAATTTCAGTAATTTTAAGTAAGGAAAATAACTATATTTTTCAGTGGAAGCACGCGTATTTAGAAGTAAGCATAGTTCATATAATTAAACACGCATTCAAAAGAATTCCAATCAGTATGATAATACGGAGATGAGAGATAAAGCTTAAAGAAGCGTGATGTAAGTGCGTACAAACAATTAACAATTTTTATAAGTAAAGTTAATTAAAAATGCGTAAATAAACAAGCATATATGAAAATTGAAAGTCGAATTGCATCAGGTATTTGTGTATAATATGAAAAAGCGATTATATTTTTTAAAACACCGCATGTCTGATGGTTAAAATTAGTAAGCCAAACCCACAGACGAAGTGGGATATCAACCATATATTAACAGCGAGAAATGATAACGAGGTGAGTTCTCAACTCAACAAAGGCCAAGGTGCGTCACTCTGAACCTGGGAGTAACGCGAGTTATGTATCCCCCAATTACCTATATATATTGATGTATTGAATCTAATATGAATTATTAGAAATTATTAAGTAAAAGTATAAGTTCAATGCAACATTGTAACACAAGGATAACCCAGAGAGGTTATCGACAGTTCATGAGAACGGAATGCAGCTTTGCATCCGTGAGGGCAGTGATACTGCAGGTGGCAGGTCACAGGCGGTCAACAGACCGCAATTACTTAGAATTAAGTTGTTACATTGTATTAAAGTGTACAATTAAAGAGAAATGCAGACATGAGATCTGCAAGTTCTCACAGCCGTGTGAGGGGCAGGTTATTATAAAAGGCCCGGGAGCTCAATGCCCGGCAGTCAGTCTCCAAACTCCATACTTCGTTGTTTGAGCTACTCAACCGAGTCAGTCTTTGTATTACAACTTTTACATTGTTGTCTACTTAGACTACTCACCTGTACAATTAATTAATTTTTTATAAAGTTATTATGTACAAAGTATAATAAAAATATTGTTAAAGTGTCAAAGCTTTTTAAAAAACCAGCTCCAAAGGCCCGAACTTTAACTGGCGCAGTCGTAACGGATGTCAAAAGGGCACTGAAAATCCAAAAATCGGAAGATTGGTGACCAAGAATTTTATTCGAAATTTTGGCAGAACCCAAACCAAGTTGGAGGAAGAACAAGCATAGTCTGAATCCAGCAACAAACCAAGTTGGACAAGGAACAAGAATCGTCTAAGGCCAACAAAACAAACCAAGGTGGACAAGATACAGAATCGATCGAACCCACCAAAGAAACAGATGAAACTAATGTAAGTTCATTTCCATAATTTTATTTCAAACCAAAAACTATCATTGATATATGCTAGTATTATAACTATTGAGTACCATTTATATTTACTGTTTATGAATTGTATTTTATGAATATTTTTGAAAATAGTTCAAAGTGAATTACTTTCAAAACGAGACTGTATAACATTTTATGAAACTTGAATGTTAAAAAGCAAATGAGACTTGATTATTTACAAAAGATATTTTTCTTTAAAAAGCAAATAAGAATTGAATTTAAAAGAGATTTTCTTTTAAAAGTAAATGAGAATTAATATTAAGAGATCCTTACCATAATAAATAGAACGAACTCAAAATAATCCAAAAATAACGGGCGCACATTCACTAAACACCAAAATAAGAAACATCAATCACCGCGATCCAACGCACGTTTATAAACCGGTAAACTAACGCGAAATTAATTTCAAAGCTAAAGCTAATTCGAACAAACTGTACAGAACGTTTAATTAAACCATTGACCTCTATAATACTGAATAAATCACAAGAACATTCTGCAATAACTAAAAATACGGTAACCTAAAACCACCTAAGAAAACAAAGCTCGCATCTATTATACAATTAAAACTCGGAGAAAATCGTTTTCAGAATCCTTGCACAGTACTAAAGAAATAGCTTTCAGGAACTTTCAGTACTAAAGCAATTCGCATCATAAGTATTAATCTATCACGGAATTATAGAAGCGCATGAAAATTACACCACAACACTCTATAAATAAAGTGCAGTAAAACGGTCATCATAAGAAGCTCTAATTAAAACGCTAAAACGCAAAACGCTCATAATTGTAAACCTGAAAACGCACATAACGAAGAGTCCAATTACCAACAAGCATTATAATACCAAGAGATCTAAAAATAAAACAGACATAACACTTTACATTAGCGAGTACGGAAAGTCAATTATCTAATTCCATAAACTAACACCTGTAAGTGCAATTACCTCAACAAAGTATTCAATTTCAACCATGAAGTACAGGAGTAATCAACCTTAAGTTATAAGTAGAACACAAGACAGACGAACTGTACGTTTACGCAACTCAGCAAAACCCACGGAAAGAGTATTAATTAACAGAATTTAACCAAAACAAAGCTAAGTGAGAATAAATCCATTTCAGATTCCTTAAGAAACAGGAACTCAAGACAAAGTAAAAGCTGCATTAAAAACAGACAAATCCCAGACTACGGTAATTATTCTAACATTATTGAAATAAATCTCACAAGAACATCACTGCACTGTGTAATTAAATATAAACAAAGAACGACTGCGATTTTAAAAATAACTCGACGCAATATAAACTTAAAATTAATAAATCCAATACTACAAGTACGAAATTAATCTCAAATTCTTACCAAATTTTATCCACCCAATCCAAACTGAAAATTAACCATTCCTAACTAAAAATAACGCCGAAAATAACGAAATAAACATCAACCTTTACCAAATCTTTATGTACCTAATCTAATTGAAAAATTAACAAACCAAAACCAAAGTTAACGTTTCAAATAGCTAAATCAACATCAATTTTTACAAAACTCTAAGTTATCCAATCTAAAAAGGAAAATTTTAAAAACCAAAGCAAAAATAACGTCATAAAAAGGAAAATCATCCCCAATTTTTACAAAATTCAAAATTACTTAATCCAAAAGAAAAATTAATACATCCAAAGCATAATAAACGCTACAAATAACAGAACCAGCCCCAATTCCTACAAAATTTGAAATTTCACAACCCAAACGGAAAATTAGTAAATCCGAAGTGAAAATAACATTACAAATAGCGAAGTAAAGCTTAATTCAAAAAAAAAAAAATTTTTTTTTAAATTTCCCAAAAATCGAAAACAACCCTTAACCAACATGAGTAACACAGGCTTACGTCTCTATTTGGAGACAATTCAGACATTTGATGGCACGGAAGCCCATCTCTCAAATTTCATTGGAGCAGCCGAAATGTTCCTAAAAACCTTTTACAAACCCGGAGATGACGCAAGAAATTCATTGCTTATACGCTTAGTAATAAGTAAACTAGCCGGAAGGGCACTAACATTAATCGCCAGTAGGGACGATTTATCGGAATGGGACCAGTTTAAACAGCTACTAATTGCATATTTCGGAGACCAACGTAATATAAAATGCCTGGTACGAGACCTAATAAACCTTAGAATGGAATACAATCAATCCCCTACCAATTCGGAATGAAATGCCAAGACGTGAGAAGTTTAATTTTAACCAAATTAAAAATCGAAGAACCCGATCAAAACGTTAGACATTTAAAAACAAAAATGTATGACGAAATGGCACTAGACACATACATAAACGCTTTACCAGAACGACTATCGGATAAAATCAGATTCCAACGACCCCAAAATCTAGAAGAAGCTATGAGCCTAGTAATAGAAGAAGAAAATGTAATGTATTACCGCAACAGACTATACAACCCCAACGCGAATAAAAGTTATTCACCAACAAAACTATACAAGCTACAAGACAAACAATCCTCAACAAAAATTCACACCCTTTAACCCACAAACAAATCAACCGCGAAGTAACAACCCAAGTTTTAACAATACCAATTTTAATAATCAATATAAACATTTTTCAAGACCAACATTCAACCCAACTTTTACGAAACCCGCATTCCAACCGAGATTCAATCAAAACCTAAACCAACAAAACCAGCATTCAATGCAAACCCTAATAGAAATACACCAATGACTAATACTCATAACAACCCTAACAATTATTACAAACCAACACCAATGGACACCTCATCTGGTAACACCAGACAAAACACAAAAATAACACATATCCGACCAAACCCTCATCAGAAACGTAATTTTACATCGGAAGAATTATTTCATCAAGAAATAGAAAAATTTGACACTGACCAGAATAATGACATTGAGACACCATACGAACAATGAAACAAACCATGCAGAAACTTATGAACGTGACGAACAATACGAAACTTACGAGGAGTATGATGAAGAAAACTCGAACTCAAATTTTCAAATGGACCCATTTATAGACAACCAAACTTAATAAACTTAAATAACATAAATCATTTAGTATTACCATACATAGAAATACCCCACGCCAAATTCAAACTATTAATCGACACCGGATCATCTAAAACATTAATTAGCCCCAGAACCGTACAAAAACATTATTTAGATTATGTAGAAAGAGAACCATTCAAAATCAAAACAGCTCATCAAACGACACTACACCAATTCGTAGCAAATATACCCTTACCGAGAACATTTAATGTTAAAATGAAACATAAATTTTGTGTATTCGAATTTAACGACAAATATGACGGATTAATCGGAATGGACCTTCTAAGAAAATTAGGAGCCAACATTGACATTAAAATCGCTTATTAAGGACAAAATACGGAAAAATCCCAATTAAATTTCAAAACACACAAGTTGAACAAAAATACACTATAGAACCCCGAACGGAAAGAAAAATAAAATCCAGTAAAATCTAACAAAAATTTAGGAATAATAAATCATATAACTTTTCAACAAGGTGTAGAAACCCCAACTGCCTTAGTTCAAATAAAAGATAACTTTGCAACCACAACAATATTAAATTCAAACGACTATCCGTAGAATTATCATTGACAGACCCAATTAACGTAGAAGAACTAAATTTTAACGAAATGGAAATAGACGAAAATTTAGAAAACGATTACAACCCAATAGAACATGACGAAATGTTAAGAGAAAATTTAACTAACATCCGCTTTAATACCGATATCAATCAAGAAGAAGAAAGAGCAATTAAAACTTATGTTTGAATACCGAGACATATTCCATTGTGAAGGAATACCATTAACATTCACCAACACAGTAAAACATAATATCGAGTTAACAGACAATAAACCAATCTTTACAAAAGCATATAGACTACCTCATGCAAGCCAAGAAGAAGCTGACAGACAAGTAGCAGATTATTAGACCAAGACATAATCCAGCACTCCAATTCACCATGGAGCAGCCCCGTGTTAATAGTACCTAAGAAATTAGACGCAACCGGAAAGAGAAAGTACAGAATGGTAATAGATTATAGAAAGTTAAATGAAAAAACGGTAGATGACAAATATCCACTACCAAATATTACCGAAATTTTAGACAAATTAGGCAAATGCCAATATTTTACAACATTAGACCTAGCATCAGGATACCATCAGGTAGAGATGGAAGAAAAGATATATCAAAACAGCCTTCAGCACACCTAGAGGACATTACGAATACAAACGAATGCCATTTGGATTAAAGAACGCACCCGCTACTTTCCAGAGAGTCATGGACAATATACTACGAGGAATACACAATGAAAAATGCCTTGTATACCTTGACGACATCATAGTTTATTCCACATCACTAGTAGAACACATAGAAAGATTGAAAGAAGTATTCGAAAGACTTAGACAAGCACATTTTAAAGTACAATTAGACAAAAGTGAATTTTTACAAAAACAAGTATCATTTTTAGGACATGTAATAACACCCCAAGGAGTAATGCCAAATCCAGACAAAACAAATGCAGTTCTAAATTACCCATTGCCAAAAACAAACAAAGAAATTAAAGGATTTCTAGGACTTAGTGGTTACTATCGCAAATTCATTAAAGGTTACGCTCAGATAACCAAACCCCTGACAAATTGTTTAAAAAAGGGAAACAAAATTGAACACACCCCGGAATTTATTAAAGCTGTAGACAAAATTAAAAACATATTAACTAATCACCCTGTATTAGAATACCCAGACTTTACAAAACCATTTATACTGACGACAGACGCATCGAATGTAGCATTAGGCGCAGTATTGAGCCAAGGAAAAGTAGGTAGCGATAAACCTATTAGCTACGCATCCAGAACCCTAAATGAAACCGAACAAAATATAGCACTATAGAAAAGAGTTATTAGCCATAATTTGGGCAACAAAATATTTTAGACCTTACCTATACGGAAGAAAATTTTACATATATACCGACCATAGACCACTAGTATGGTTATGCAAACTGAAAGAACCGAATTCAAAATTACAAAGATGGAGAATCAGACTCGAAGAGTATGATTACGAAATTATATATAAAAAGGGAATTTATAACAACAACGCAGACGCTTTAAGCCGAATCCAACTCAATGCATTAGAAACGGAATCCATTATAGGAAACGTAGACGATACAGAAATAAGGGAAGATCCAGACGAGATCGACACTATACATTCGACACAAAACGAAGAACCAAAAAACGCGATTAAAATTTTAAACGAAGCAATCGATATGAAACCCAATCAATTTATAATAACCGAAGTTTTAAATAACCCCAATCCAGTAAAATATACAAAAGTAGATAACAAAAAGATATATCAAATTCAAATAACAAAAGATGATAACGAGGAACAAATAATTAAAATTTTAAAGAATACACCCCGAGAAAAACGATTTTATTTTTATTTCAATACCGAACATTTATACCAAAGATTTTCAGAATTATACATTAAACTATTCAATAACTCTGGACCTGAACTCATCAGATGTACTAGAAAACTAATAACACTAGACGACCCTGACGAAATAAACGATGTAATTAGAAATCAACACGAAGGAAAAACCAACCATCGTGGAATTAACGAAACAATAAAACAACTTGTAAGACGTTATTATTTTAAAGACATGAAGGACTTGACCACAGATTTCATTAACCAATGCGAACTATGTGACAGAGCAAAATACGATAGGAAACCCCCAAAGATACCCTTAATGTTAACCAAAACACCCGACAAACCATTTCAAAAACTTCATGCCGATACTCTAGTAGTAGAAGCGCAAAACTATCTAACAATCATAGACGCATTCACAAAAATAGGCCAAGCCATACCAATCACATCCAAAAATAGCATTGACGTGACCCAAGGATTTTTACAATATTTCACATTTTACGGAACACCCGAATCAATCACTTTAGACAATGGTAGCGAATTTAAAAATGAGACAATACAAAACACTTTAGAACTACACAAAATAAACATTCATTTCATAACGGAAAACCACCCTGAGTCAAACGGACTAATTGAACGATTACATTTAACCCTGTTAGAACAAATTCGATTATTAAGAATAAATTATAAAAAGGAACATATAACCAATTTAATGTCATACGCACTAATCGCCTATAATAACACAATTCACTCATCAACAAATTTTACACCCTTAGAATTAACCTTAGGACATTCAGATTCACGAAATCCCTATGACATACACTACAATAAAGAAGTATATCAACAATATGCAAAGACCACAAAGAAAAATTAAAAATAACTTACGACAAGGTAAAAGATAAATTAGAAAACGATAAGGAACGTATCACCACAACCCGAAACAAAAATACCGACTCAAATAAATTTTCAATAGGACAAACCGTATATGAGAAAAACTTTCAAAGCAAGCGACATAAAACAGCACCCAGAAATTTAGGACCATTTAAAATTAAGAAAATATCAGATAAAAACATAGCAGTAGTAGACAACGGTAAAATAACTAAATACATTCATTTAAAAAACCTAAGACACCCTGTAATTTCAGATGGACAGTCATCACCCTTACCGTCAACCTCCACCCAGGTAGAACGGACAACCCAATAGTATAACATGTAAAAAGCAACCCCGGTATACTACCAATAAACTAGTCAGTATACAAAATACAATATTTACTCCAATAATATCCAACCTTACTTTAATGCAACAAATTTTAGCAACATTAAGAATAACGAAATAATATTTTTAATAGAAATCCCGATAGTAGAAAGTAACAATTATCATTAGTATCATTTATTTGCTTTTCCAACAAAGGTTACTAGCACATACCAAGTAATCATACCCAAAACCAAATTCCTATCCCTAAATGAACTGAGATATGGTTATACAAACGAAAAATGTACTGAAGTAACACCAAACCAATATTTATGTCAATCGATGACGACAACCACCATTCAAGAAGACAGCCCTTGTGAAGTACAACTATTAAAATTCTCAAATCATTACGAAAACTGTGAAACCAAACAAGTGCAAATAACTAATATGAAAATTCAAAAGTTACAGATAACAAATGGATAGCCATTTTCCCAACAGAAGTAATAGCAACCATCCACTGCAACCAAGATGAAAATAACCAAGCATTAATCGGAAGCAAACTAATTACCCTCAAAGAAGATTGTTATGTGAAATTGAAAGATGAAGTAATCAGAGTTTATCAAGATCCCATAGCAAGAAAAAGCACTACACGGGAAACATCCGCTCCATCTTTCACGATTACACATTAAGAATCATGATAGCGATACAAGACCAAACAATCAACGTACAATATTATTCAAACCCCCCAACACAACAACAAACAAATGTAGACTAAAGCAACAAATAGAACACATCACAAGCAAACACAAAATTCATCAAACGACATGATAACGCCGCAAAAATAATACACCAACAACTAGCCCTACAGCACAAACTCAGAAAGAATATACACCAATATACAATTACACACCGGAAAACATACTTGAAAACAGAACACAAGCTATAATGAAACAAGCATAATAGCCGACAAAACAACACCACATAGCAAACCAGACATCAAACTCATCCATCAACAAAAGAAAAGCACACAAGTAATAAAAATATCTATACCAAGAACACAAAATATGATTAAAAAAACAGGAGAAAAAATTGAAAAATACACACAACTAGCTGATGAAATTAAAGACCCGCACTAATTTAAAGTAGAAATAATGCCGATCATATTATTAAGTCCAGGAGTCATACCATACAACCTACACCAATACATCTACAACCTACAACTGGTAACGGAATTCCGTGCGGAAAAGGAAGAAGGCAATAAAATACACAACGAAAGCAACCCGCACCGAGTACTGCAACAAAGAAAGGAATAGAAAGAGGTAATGTCGTGCTAGCTAAAACGTCGCAGAGTGTGATGGACCACACAGAAAAAAAAGGAAACCTCAAGAAACAAAATTTATTTACAAACCCTTAACAAATCAAAATATTGTAAAAGGAAAACCAACTCGCATAGAAAACAACATTTATCCATTGTATCCCGTTGGATTTACATAGTGCAAAGATTTCCAAAAAATAATTAATACTCTATTTAATTACCTTAACCTAATTTTCTACCTTCTTCCTAGTATTTATAAACAAAAATTAAACAAATATATGTTCAATTGACTGTTTCGGTCCTGTAGTTATGAAATATTAAATCTTTGATATAAAAACTAGTCACAAAATCACCTACTTACATACTGACCACAAGCAATTCTGAGTAAGCAATTACAAAGAAAAGTAACGGGAAATTACAGTAGCAAAGAAAAAAACTCGCTAAGAGTCGAAATGCATTTCCTCGTAGCTAAAAAAAAAGTATTAGAAAAACGTCACACCTTAACATAGTGTGCTTTAAATTTTGTATAGATAGAAAATTATATTTTATACTTAATATCCAAACAGGAAAAGCTGTCTTCATTAGCATATTCCGACAGTTTTAGTGAAGTTTAATTTCAACACGGTAATGCCTCGATTGTGCGATGAGCAACCAGAGAAACTTAACAAATAAAATTCAGACCCAATTCTTCCTGACGTAGATTATTAAAGCGACGCCGAAAAGAAATAGGAATTCTTATAGCTTAGCCGGATGTTCCGTTATAGTTCCAACTGGTTATAGTAGGCCCCTGCTTAACAACAAGATGCACCATACCAAATGTTTTTTCTAATAAACTAAGTGAATTAAATCAGAAGAAGTATAGGTGAACAGAGTAAGTCCTCATCTTCCATCACCAACAGCTAGTGGTAAATCGTTATCTAATCTAGGATACGTCTATACATGTTATGTAGTGATAGGTTGACTTAGTTCAAAGTAAATTACCACCAATTTCAGTAAATAATTTCGTTGTTAGAAAAATTCCTTCCTTCGAAGTAACAACTTCGTACAAACTAATGTCATGACCCCATATTGTAAATTTATTAGATGTAGGAGCCCATTTGTCTATTTTGGCGACTAGAACGTACTACTTCTGTCATCACAAAATCCATTTTAAATATATCAGTGAAATTGCATAGGAAAATTTTGGACTTCGGACAGTTTCAAATCATTAGGTAGGTCTAAAATATAAGTTCGACAACCAATGATCAAATGTGCACATAAGAAAACTCAAAGCCAACAACTATTAATAACGGGAAACCTATTCGATCATTTCTTTCCCATTGCAACGTATGTTGTTTTTCAAGGAACATCCATATATAGATAAAGAAACCCGCAAATTCAAATTGAATCGCACTTGCTAATCACATGTAAAAAATCTAATTTATATAAAAGTTTTGGTAATACTTTTAATATTGCGCGCTTACATATCAGGAAGCAAATATTGCTGATAACCAATTACATTTTCAATACTATATCACCAATAAAGTTAGATTAAGACAATTTAACTTATAATAAATATACTAATAAAATTCTACAGAGTGATGAATAAGTAATCATTTCAATTTAAATGGAAGTCGGAAATGCTTAACAAATTCGTAACTGACCGTGGATACAGTAGGGAATAACAAATTTAATTACATAATAATGAAAATATTTACCTATCTGGACGGCACTTAACAAACTACATCTAAACACATTCACACACCTGCAAAAATTAGTCATACTCGACACATGTACAATCAGTAGAAAATTTCTAAATGCATAATATAACCTATAGATAAAGAGATAGCACGTGGACTGTTGTAGGCACGTGCGTAACTTCTAAAATCAGATAAAACTATATGAGAAGAATAAATAAGAAATAATAATAATGATAATCACAATATTGGCAATATTGCAGGTTTCGTTCTGAAGCTTCCAGAATAAAAGGAATTTTTTCTTTTAGATAATAGTACGTTGAACGACGTCAACTTTCTTGATCAAAATATTTTTTTTTGTCATAAACTACAAAACTTATGCTAAAATCCTCATAAAATTGAATAAAAGTTCTGGGAACATTTCTAGAACCTTTTGGCACAACGACACTAAATAGAGCAGCTTTAAATTTTTTATATAAATGCTGTGAAATGTTGTTTCAAAACAAACTTTTAGTGCTGAAACATATTTCGTATCGAGTACAAAATTTCTGTAAAAGGTTAACCCCAGATTGTCAAATGTATTATTCCAAAATAAATGGATATTATTGAGAATCGTAGCAGACATAGGAATTTAAGGAAGCAAAATGCGCGTCAATTTCCCAGCACATTCCGTGTAATAAAACGCTTTTCTTGTTATATTGAACCATCCCTTTACTACTAAGGGATTTTTAATTTGCTTTCATGCAGGCCACGTAGAAGATCTAATCACAATCGTTTGGTATTAGAGCGCCGTTCCAATTAAATAGCAAACTGCCGCAGTGACGTTTACTGAATGATCTCGATTCAACGTAATCTAACGGCTTACAGCAATATTCCAAGAAATTATTCGGTTAGTGTAAAACGCCTACGCAAATACTTCTGTAATTAGTGGCCTTTGATACCCAACGAGAAAATATTTTACCCTATCCTGTATTGCTCATGTGAGGTATTGCATTTTAAAACTATTTACGGATATTATATAAATTGTATAACTATTCATACCCATCGCATGATTTAAAACACAACAGTAGTAGATGAATAAGGGTGCAAACCAAACCAAAGTCGAACATTTTCCTGTGTCAACTTTCATAAGAAAATTAGTCGTTTCTGTTGCAGTTTTTCGTACTTGTAAGGATTACCTAGTCAAGGCTCATGTGACACCATCATAATATTTCACAAAAAAATCCAAAACTGATAAACTCATTTTAGAAACGTTACCTAGTCAAAACCCTTTCGAATGATTCAAATTGTTCAAATTGTTTGTTAGAAATGCGATGGAACGTAAAAACAAACACGAAAAATTAAGGAACGTGTCAAAAACCGTTTTTTGAAGCAACCTATAATATTAAAGAAGAAAATTTGTTCCATACAGAAAGTGCCTGTCTCTAGAACTTTCAATAATTCGGCGGTCTTTCATTCTGTTAATGTAGGCCTAGGTTTCAATCAGAGAAAATAACGTTATATATATTTCTGTGATATTTGGGGTTAAAATAGCATTAGAATTCATTTTGGTAATTATTTCAGGATTCAGCATAGAAAATATGAATAACAAGGTGAAACGCTTTTCTTTAGAGTAGAAATGAATAATTTTACTAAATAAATTCAGTAAGCTAAAGTTAATTTAGCATTATCCTTTATATATGAATACTAATTAAAAATAGCGTGTGTTATATCATAAACATATTTTTACTGGTGTATTTAAGAAGTATAAAGCATTGTAAATTTCATATTATAAACCAAGATAACCATCAGAGTTAAATTATAGCAAAAGGGATGTATATTTTCTAAAAAGCGTGAGCATTTTAAATCGTGGTAGTTCTGCGTAATGCTTATAACAGTTGTTAAGGCTCTTGCCCATTGTAAATAAATAGTAAGTTCCTTAGTGATCAAGACGCACGCTATTTTACGTCGATCGACCAAACGGAGATTCTTATCGCAACAATAAAGATTGTCGTAATTAGTATGCCACAATACAGTCCATTAGAAGCTCTCTCGCGCCGGTTTATCAGCTTCGTTAATATCAGATACCAACCCTATTTCCTTCTATTTAACCTTCCTTTAATCTTCTGTCTAAATGTTTCAATGCGGTAAGTTTTTTCACCACGTTTATTATTTTACATACAATTTTATTTTATTGTTGCAAACTGCGTCTCACGTTCAGCTAAGGCTTGAACACAGTAGGTGGCAGTTATATTTGAACGAAGCTTTCTGAGTGTTGTTAAAAGATAAGACGACACAAATAACAGGCAATTCTAAGTATGGTTGGTCGGCGCTATCAATTAAAAATTAATTTATAGCTGGAATAGGCAAAATCGTTGACTGTTACGATGAAACTTGCCAACAGCGAAACAAAGAGGGGTTATTTGTAAGAATGGGTAGAAATAAGATAAAAATATCACGTGTTAACATAGAAATGGTTTAAACATAAGAGGAAAGAGTGATTTTGTCAGTTACAATAAAACTTGCAAACCAGTAAATAGAGATTATTGGATAGAATTAGTATGAGTAAAATTAGCAGAGATGGAACTATAACGATCATAGACAACGGGAATGACAGACAAAGTAAACAGGTGATTTAGCGCGTATGTATTGAAGCGAAATAGCTATAACGCGTATTATTAGAGGCGTGTTTTAAACGTTAACTATTGCCAGTAGGATTCATTTTTCAAGGAAATGTTTTGAAAACTGTTGTCAGTTAGAACGAATACGAAGAAATGATGTTAGTACGTGCGTTGTTGTGAGCGTAAACTTAAGTTTTCGTGGAAAATCGTTTTCAGTTGGAAATAAAATACAGAGAAATGTATACGTTAGTTAAAGTATTTGGGAAAGCATGTAACCTGAAGTGAATTTTGTGTGTATTGACGGAATTAACAAGCTTTAGAGGGCAGAAGAAGTAAATATAAACCCCAACGAATGGTGAAAAGACACTCTTTAAGTTTCCAGCAAGTGTACGTCTCTTTAGGCTTACACGTGTAGTTTACAACCAGTTGACGGCTCCAAGTGTTAATACATTTACGAGTTGTATAAAAGTTCTGATTATGTAAGTAAAACTGTTACATTTTAATTTGCACGAAGTGTGCTAAGTATAAAATTGAGAATGGAGTAAAAGATAGTGCTTGGTCGAACTGGTTGATTATCTACACTTTATAGAAGAAGTTTGGGAGTCTGAAAACACCATGGACGTGGAAAACGAGATAACTATTTGGTGATATGGTTGCAGCTAGCAGTTTTGGTGATTGCAATCCAGATTGGGGTTCCTGTAGGCAACAGTCTTTAATGGTATGATGGCAGACCTGGGAGCAGTGAAAGAATCCAGCTAACTATTACTTTTGTTTGCATATGTGTATAAACAGGTGTTTTTGTGCATTGTGAGTATAATGAACTAAAAAGATAAACTTGGGAAGAGTTATGGATTAACCTTTTTTTGTTGCACTTTTGTACTATATTTTATGTGGGAATTTAGGTTTAGAGATGAATTATGATATTAACAATATTTGGTATGTACAAGGTAAAAGACTACTTTTGGGAATTAATGTGCAAAATTTGGCACAAAAATTAAGGTTTTACTATGAACTCGTACTAAACCGCAGTTAAAGTAAAGACTGTGGTAATGCCTTGATACTGTCTATGAATATATAATTGTAAACATTTATCTGGGGTAATTATTGATTTCAAAACGTATTGTAAAATGTGTTATTTTAACAAAAAGGATGTATATAATGTATAAATAATGAGTGAACGAGTAGTTTTATGTTGACCTTGGCGTGTCTTTTTCAAGGAATATGTTAATAATCTTAGGCGATTTACCGTAGCAAAATTCTTTTTAGTAGTTAGTTTGATTTACAGATAGCAGCTGAGCAGCCGTGGCATTCTTCGTTGTAAAGCAGAAATATTTTAAGCTTTATAGGTATATAAGTAGCATCGAAGGTTTGTAGCATTTTATGGTTTTTGTAGCTTTGCAGCTTTTGCAGCATTTTAGCACCCCGAAAATGAGTTTTATAGTAGTGAGTGACGCCCAACACCGGATGTCGCAGCAATATATTGCTGTGATAAGGGGTTGTTTAAGGGTGTATTTTATAGCAATGGTCATGTAGTAATCAGAAATTATAATAGGAAGCAGAAAACTGCCTTTATTTAGGAGAAAATTGAGTAATTGGGATAGTTTGTAAATAGTAAGCAGTCAACACCCTGTATATAGAGTATAGGTAGTTTTAAGCGACGCAAATAGTAACAATAGGACGCATAGTTAGCATAGAAATTAGTAATTCATGCATTAGGTAAATAGTAAATGTTTAACACCCGGTGTATAGAATTTCAGTAATTTTAAGTAAGGAAAATAACTATATTTTTCAGTGGAAGCACGCGTATTTAGAAGTAAGCATAGTTCATATAATTAAACACGCATTCAAAAGAATTCCAATCAGTATGATAATACGGAGATGAGAGATAAAGCTTAAAGAAGCGTAATGTAAGTGCGTACAAACAATTAACAATTTTTATAAGTAAAGTTAATTAAAAATGCGTAAATAAACAAGCATATATGAAAATTGAAAGTCGAATTGCATCAGGTATTTGTGTATAATATGAAAAAGCGATTATATTTTTAAAACACCGCATGTCTGATGGTTAAAATTAGTAAGCCAAACCCACAGACGAAGTGGGATATCAACCATATATTAACAGCGAGAAATGATAACGAAGTGAGTTCTCAACTCAACAAAGGCCAAGGTGCGTCACTCTGAACCTGGGAGTAACGCGCAAGAATAATATTTAAAAGTGAAAAGTGTTTAATGATAGATAGTGCTACAAATATAAAAAATTCTAATGCCGATGAACGGCTCCAGAGGGCACGATAACACTCTAAGTTTGACGACAATAATTCGTGGCTGGTGCAGAATAATTCTAAGTTGGACGACAATAAATCTAAGTTGGACGATAATAAATCTAAGTTTGTTTGAGGAAGACGACAATAATTCAAATGTAATAATTCAAGCGTGTGGATAGATAATATTTTAAATGGAAAAGAAACACAGACTAGGTTAGATCTTTTTAGTTTTAAGACATATATTTTTGTTTGAGTTTGAATATTGAATTGATTAATTAATATAAAATAGTGTAACAGAGTCAGCAACGAACTTTTGCATACGTTGAAAGTACGTAAAATAATCAAGGGGTTTTGAACGTTCCAGGCTTCTTTGAAAATAAAAGAATAGTTTTTGGTGACTTTAGATTGATGGGAAAACATATAAATTTTTGAGATAAATAAGACTTATAATATTGATTGATTGAAAAGTGTATTTTTTAATTTTCAAAACCTGTACATAATATTTGTTTTCATTATATAGAATTGAATTAACTTCATTTTATAATTCAAAATAAAATAAGTCGAGGCCGAATAATAAAATTCGTGGGAGTGTAACTTGATTGAGATAAACACAGAGAGGTGGAGTTATAAGTAGAATACGCCACTGATACCGAGTAAGGCGTCATCATATCAAATTTTGTTATTGGTCGACACAAGGTCGGTCCACGATAGTTCTAGTTAATTCATAGCATAATTTATATGGCCGCCCAAACGATGGCGCACGAATAATTGTGAGAGTATCATAGCAATATATATATATATATATATATATATATATATATAGTAGCTTATGTACCAGACTATGGAACTGGAACGGTTGTAATTTTGAACAATCTACAAGTGTAAGCATACATAGAACACCATTTATATGTAGCAATTTAAATTATATTAAAAATTTACTTGATAGTATCCAATATCTCGAATTTAACTAATAGCAATTCCGATTTCAGAAAAAAATTTAAAAGAAATATATATATATATATATATATATATATATATTTATGAAAAAGCCAAAATTTGTGTGAAATATTATCATTCATTTCCAAATTTCTAAAATTAAGGTTAACTGCAGCAGTGGCGGTAATATTTGTTAAAATATTTTGGCCTTTTTTTACACAATTAGCTTTTATGATTTTGGGTATTTTAGAAATTATGAACACTTATCTACCTCTTTGCAAATTAATCAGAGCTTTTGGTATAATTTTTAACTGATGCATCATACCACTGAGAATTAAAACTTTTTAGATTAAGCTAAGCTGTCTTTTAAGTTTGAAAACTTTTACGTGCTTAATAGCAATTAATTACACATGATATATTTAGGTGCATGTGATAAGCTAAGGGGTAAGGTAGCAAATGTGTTTGCTTACATGTTTTAATAACAAAAATTTGCAAATCTACTGTACCAATCCTGCTTTGTCTATTGTCCCATGACAATATATACTGTATCGCCTTGCTGTTACGTTAAATAGAAACCAAATGAAGAAAGAAAAAATTAATCTTAAGCGGACAAAGTTAATATTTATATATCCTATATATTCTGATTTTATAAATAATAGTGTTCATTAAGCATGCATTTCAATAAAACTTTAGTTCTATTAAAGGATATTCAGATCATAAACTTAAAACCACAAAAGGTTATAATTTTTTGTCGAATATACATTTGAATGTAACTCAGGTCCATACATTACTTCAAAGCCAGAAAAAGGGTTAACAGAATATTTATGACAATAAATTTTCATAGCAGGGTCATATCAATTTAAGTAGGCTTTTAATATAAGGAAGTAGATAACCGTAAAATTATTAGTTTGCATATTCATATCCTAATTATGCTAAAAACAACAGAACTTTCTAAAATTTGTAATAGAATTGAGAAAAAATAATGTTACATATAAATACAGGTAGTTACAATATAAAGTAAACCCCAGAAAATAGCATAATCATATTCGTACAATGCAGTAATTACTAAAAAAACACGACACTTATTTAGTGAAATATAAATATCGAATTGATGATAATTTAATCACATCAGACAAGTTAACTTAAGTTACTTAATTAACTATATAACATCATATCTTTTTAAATGTTTCATTCCATACGCTCAATTGGAAGATTGTACCATGACATAATTCCCTAAACATATGAAGAGGTACAGAAATGACGAAAGCTAGACAGCAGCCGGAAAACAGTTATTCAATTACTCGCAAACCAGTAACGACTAGACATGAAAAGTTATCATAGATAAGGGAAGTCGGAGAACCCCATTAGCTATGGATTAGCAGCTGGGACTCCAAAGTGGTGACTTGAATATAAACCGACAGGAACCTAACATCTAATTTGAGAGTAGTTTCATACCGCCTTGGTGGAAAATTGAATAATCGTTTATCAACGTTAATTCAAGTGGGTGAAATGGATGGCCTTAATTAAATTAGCACATAGTTGTAAGTTTAGTAAAAATAAATAATTTGTTCTGTTGTTTTAGAATGGCATGTATTTATAAAACCTGTTTAGCTGGACATTAAAAGTGTAAAACGCCCACCCGTATTGTCGGTTATATTGCTTAATTTATTATATCTAAGTAGTCTAAACATTGGATTTAAAGTTAATAGAGCGGATGATGTGGTTAAATGGTTATAGGTAAATAAAAACGATGTGACCTACCTAAGGTCACTAATTTAAGTATTTTTAAATGCAGTATGCGTACTGGTTCGCAAGAAGATTGCTATGCTACTCGCATTCAACGGGATATAGATAACGCTTATATTTTATATGGACATGTTTTCAGAAATATTGTGTGATTTGTGTTGATTTTTATTTAAGTAAACATAGACAATTTATATATTGCTGTTTACAGAAGTAACAGTATGATGCTCTATTAAAGATAAATTTGGGTGACGCCGTGACACTGTTTTTTCTTGATTGGATATATCGATTGATTGTATAAGGAATTCCATTCTACCCGAAAATCAAAGTAATTAAAATCCCCAAGAATTACTTGTCGTTCAGAGGACTATCACTAAATGAGTTGGCACCCACAAATTTGAGAGCCTTAAACGCATTTAGAGTAAGTGTTATTCGCAAGGTAGCTTGAAAATGCAGTTAGTTAATTGTTACAGTTTTCAAGTCCTGTTCCATTCTTTCATTGTTTCCACAGGGACTCATGCCTATACGACAGTGCACCATTAATTTGTTACAAAATTTTCGTCACTTTTAGGCAATTCATAATATAAAAATTTAATGTTTCAGTAGCCCGTAACAATATTAAACACAATATCTAACAAAACGTGTGTATTACCAATATCTTAATTATCCATACAAGTGGTGTAGGTCCCAATCAGTAAGTTTGAACAAATAATACAATACTTTGTACTTTGAGCATTCCGAAAATTCGTTTAATGTTGATAATTTTACAAAGAATGTTCATTGTTAGAGCCATAATCTAACACAAAAGTTTTTATGTTAAGTTTAACTTTGTATATAAAGGGATTTTACCTAGGAAAACTATTACAACTCGTTTTGTCAATATTCCTTGGAGATTATATATTTATCTCTAAAACATAATTTCAATTCATGATTTCTGTGCTAAGGGAATTACGATAATTAATTCATGATAACTTATTTCGGGGAAAATTTTTGTTAATTAAGGATAGATAAGGAACCCTGTATGTGGAAACAATTAAAGGTCAGAAAAGATAGAATGATTGGGCACCAGTTAAGACTTGAGGGACTATTTAGTAAGGTCTTCGATTATAGGCTACCAAATAAAAGTAGATTACGAAGACCTAGACAAAGCTATATTAGTCAAATGATTAGAGATTTAGGTTATGAAGGATATGCAGACCCTTTTTGACTAGCTCACAATGGAAAAGAATTTAGAGCTACGTCAAACCGACCTTAAGTAAGTTCGAAAACAAAACAAAAAAATAAATACCTAAAAATCAGTTAACTAAATGTCACTATGACATAACTTACAATTAGTTGGCGGTCTGGCATGTTGGTAGCGATCCGTTGCTTAAGACTTACCATAACATATAATTTAATAAACGTCACCACGACGTAACTCACAATTAGTTAGCGGTCTGGCACGTTGGAAGCGATTCGTTTCTTAAGCCTTACCACAAAAAACTAACTTCATAATCGTCTCCATGACATAACTCGCAATTAGTTAGCGGTCTAGCTTGTTGGTAGCGATTCGTTGCTCAAGTCTTACCATAACATATAACTTAATAAACGTCTCCATGTCATAACTCACAATTAGTTAGCGGTTTGGCATGTTGGTAGCGATGCATTGCTTAAGCCTTACCATAACATATAACTTAATAAACGTCTCCATGACATAACTCACAATTAGTTAGCGGTCTGCATGTTGATAGCGATTCGTTGCTTAAACCTTACCATAACATATAACTTAAAAACGCTCTCATGACATAACTCACAATTAGTTAGCGGTCTGGCATGTTGGTAGCGATTCGTTGCTTAAGCCTTACCATAAGATATAACTTAATAAACGTCTTCCATGACATAACTCCAATTAGTTACGGTTTGGCATGTTTGTAGCGATTCGTTGCTTAAGCCTTACCATACATATAACTTAATAAACGTCTCCATGACATAACTCACAATTAGTTAGCGGTCTGACATGTTGGTAGCGATTCGTTGCTTAAACCTTACCATAACATATAAACTTAACTAAACGTCTCCATGACATAACTCACAATTAGTTAGCGGTCTGTCACGTTGGTAGCGATTCGTTGCTTAAGCCTTACCATAACATATAACTTAATAAACGTCTCCATGACATAACTCACAATTAGTTAGTGGTCTGGCACGTTGGTAGCGATTCGTTGCTTAAGCCTTACCATAACATATAACTTAATAACGTCTCCATGACATAACTCACAATTAGTTAGCGGTCTGCATGTTGGTAGCGATTCGTTGCTAAGCCTTACCATAACATATAACTTAATAAACGTCTCCATGTCATAACTCACAATTAGTTAACGGTTTGGCATGTTGGTAGCGATGCATTGCTTAAGCCTTACCATAACATATAACTTACTAAACGTTTCCATGACATAACTCACAATTAGTTAGCGGTCTGGCACGTTGGTAGCGATTCCTTGCTTAAGCCTTACCATACATATAACTTAATAAACGTCTCCATGACATAACTCGCAATTAGTAAGCGGTTTGGCATGTTGGTAGCGATTCGTTGCTTAAGCCTTACCATAACATAAAACTTAATAAACGTCTCCATGACATAACTCACAATTAGTTAGCGGTCTGGCACGTTGGCAGCAATTCGTTGTTTAAGCCTTACCATAACATATAACTTAATAAACGTCTCCATGACATAACTCACAATTAGTTAGTGGTCTGGCACGTTGGTAGCGATTCGTTGCTTAAGCCTTACCATAGCATATAACTTAATATACGTTTCCATGATATAACTCACAATTAGTTAGCAGTCTGTCACGTTAGTGGCGATTCGTTGCTTAAGCCTTACCATAGCATATATCTTAATATACGTCTCTATTACATAACTCACAATTAGTTAGCGGTCTGGCATGTTGGTAGCGATTCGTTGCTTAAGCCTTACCATAACATATAACTTAATAAACGTCTCCATGACATAACTCACAATTAGTTAGCGGTCTGGCATGTTGGTAGCGATTCGTTGCTTAAGCCTTACCATAACATATAACTTAATAAACGTCTCCATGACATAACTCGCAATTAGTTATCGGTTTGGCATGTTTGTAGCGATTCGTTGCTTAAGCCTTACCATATCATATAACTTAATAAACGTCTCCATGACATAACTCACAATTAGTTAGCGGTCTGACATGTTGGTAGCGATTCGTTGCTTAAACCTTACCATAACATATAACTTAACAAACGCCTCCATGACATACCTCACAATTAGTTAGCGGTCTGGCATGTTGGTAGCGATTCGTTGCTTAAGCCTTACCATAACATATAACTTAATAAACGTCTCCATGACATAACTCACAATTAGTTAGCGGTTTGACATGTTGGTAGCGATGCGTTGCTTAAGCCTAACCATAACATATAACTTAATATACGTCTCCATGAAATAATTCACAATTAGTTAGCGGCCTGGCATGTTGATAGCGATGCGTTGCTTAAACCTTACCATAACATATAACTTAATAAACGTCTCCATGACATAACTCACAATTAGTTAGCGGTCTGGCACGTTTGTAGCGATTCGTTGCTTAAGCCTTACCATAACATATAATTCAATAAACGTTGCCATCAGATAACTCACAATTAGTTAACGGTCTAGCATTTTGGCAGCGATTCGTTGCTTAAGCCATACCATAGCATATAATTTAACACGTTTCCTTTTTTAGAGGAGATATTCAGGAAACATTTCATTTCCTTATAAATGGAAATCATGTAAGCATGTTGAAGTTTTTTAACGACCACCAGGTTGCAAATACCTATCTAGAGCCAGGTGGATGGGAAAAAGATAGAAGAGTATAGGAAGACCTAGACAAAGCTATATTAGTCAAATTATTAGAAATTTAGGTTGTGAAGGGTATGTAGAACTTTTTAAATTAGCACAGAATAGAAAAGAAGTTAGAGCTGCATCAAACCGACCTTAAGTAAAGTCGAAAACAAAATAATGATGATGAAGGCATTATTTAGTATAGAAAAGCTCTATAAATATGGAATTTTATAAAAAAATATTTCAAATTCGTTTTCCATTATTTCTTTGACTTTGTTTTTATCTTCATTTATTACATGTAGAAAACAGTAATACAATATTTGTAATTCCTTGTTAAGTATTTGTATTATTCTACTAATTTCTTCTAAATTGATCTTCTTATAGTGCCGATTGCACCATCATACATTGATTGGTTCATTGATAGCAATAGTTTCTATATTTATCTATTGCTGGGATCTATACAGTTTCTGTGTGGTATGTAATTCAATGTTGGTGGTCAGTTATATGATCTGAAGAAAAAGACAGAGCAAGCAGTGGGTTTCAATTACTCGTTTTTTTATTGTCGGTGTGGTCATGACACCTACTATTCAAGAAATATAATTTGCTTATTACTTTGTACAAGTCCGCCGAATTGAAAGCATTTTAAGAAGCACACGTAGGTAAAGCTTCATAAAACTTATATTGTTAGAAACTGACTATTGCTTATTAAAGCATTTGAAACGAAACGTTGTTAGTTGAGGTTATTATTTATTTTTATTTAGAAGCACTTATCAAATTGTTTCAAAATATAATATATAGTCGGTTTGCGTGAAAAGTTTAATATTTTCTATATATGTGGGATATTAATCAGTCTCAATGTGTTATGTAATGAATAAATTGAATACAAAATATCAACTTAAGTTGCGTTCACAAATTGGGTTAGCAACTCCTCCAAACCATTAATTTGCTAATCCAATGCCATTTTTGCGGTAGTTGCGAGGATTCAGAATTTTATAAGGACGAGAGTAGAATTCAACATGGTATTAAAGATTAGAGTTTATAATTATCAACAATTTCCTAATTTTATAGGATACTCAACCATTTTATCATCCGTTGACGAAGTCAAATATAACTGATATACAAGTTCTTTACTTAGATTGCTGTTGGCAGAGTCCTGTTAATACCAAATGCTAGTGAAATATGTCGTAAGAGATATTAAAATTTCTCCTGTTTTCGTTAGGGTCGACCAATTTAACTGGGTGTATCGGCACTTTAAGAAAATAGGCAAAATTAAATTTGATTGCCCGTAATACAAGTGCCCAGTGAGTACTCGTCATTTTAAAATTAGGTGAAGCACAAATATCAAACTATTAAAACATTTAACCATCGTATAAAAATAAATAGCTCACAGTGACTGTAAAAAAAGCCCATTCGACGGTTCTGTTTGTCATAAATTTTATAGAATTCTCAAGTATGTTAATAAACACTTTCGCACACCATAACGCTCTTTTTGGTATTAAATTTCTGAGCGACGTTATTATTTTTTTATTGCTTTTTCCGTCCATAGGACAAGCATGAAAAAGGCATTTTGTATTTCGTTCTTTTTTAATATCGCACAGCAGATATTTAAATAACAAAGCTCAGAAATTACGAATACAAAACTATTTTCTACGTCACGAGTTACATATCCTCCAATTAATACATATGTATATTCAAATGCAATTACTAAATCTTAAGAAATAGAGTGTTACATTGTATAATTGAAGGACACATTATAAAAGGTTAATGAAAGTTCATAATCAGACTCAAAAAAGGAAGCAACTACTTTGTGTTCCAGACGTAATATGATACTGCAGGTGCAGGTCACAATAGATTATAAGAAAGTAATTGTTAGAATTAAGATTACTAAGAAGTAATACAATGTATTTTATCAAGAAGTAGAAGACCTGAGATCTGCACGATGCAAAGGCAGGGATAGTATAAATACCCCGACGAGCCCATATTGGCCAGTCAGTCTCGAACTTCATAACTATAACATTGTTGGTTGTTCAACTACTCATTAGTAATTAGTAACTTTGAATATTTGTTAATTAAAACGTTAATGAACATAACGTCTAAATTGTCAAATAATTATTGTAATTATTGTATAATTAAAATACACTTGAAAAGAGTGTTAATTTGGAAATAAAGACTTTTTTAAAAGAAGCTCCCAAAGGCCCGACACCTATCTCACGTTTAGTATAAATTACTATAGATAGAACTCAAAAAATGCGTAACAATGAAAGCATGCAAAGAGATCAAAGGAGCTTCGAAAACTGAATAGGAGAAATCCTCAGAAAGATTCCAACTTATCGTAAGGTACTGTTAATAGAATCGAAATGCAATAAAATGCAAGAAGTCACTGCACCGATAGTAATAGGCAGCCAGAAGCGCGATATTACGTATGGCACTTCTGACTATTATGTAAATTTCTCAATCCGACCTATATTGGATGCTTTTCTTCGTAGTGTAACGTAAAACACTTCGGTACACGCAAGATTGTTAGCTTTAGTTTAGGTGATGCAATTGCTCTATGGAAGAAACCGCCACTGCCCATTAGAAACAGTTTTCATGATAAAACTATAGTTTATTACAGCTCGAGACGCTGTTTTAGGGATTTGATAAAATAGCATGTGACAAATGATAACAGTTATTTTTAATTTGTAAATATTTGTTAAACGATTTTTATCAGAACAATGCACGCAAAACATCAACCCTTGGTGTAGTTTGGAACGAACTGGATGGTTGCTAATCTCTTTATCCTAAAGAGGTTAGCAACCGTTTAGTCCGTATCGAATAAGAAATCCAACTCCTTCTACCTTTTCCAAATTATAGCGGTTTATTTAGAATCGATTTGCATGTAATTGAAAATACCAAATTTAGAAATGAAAATGTGTTTCACAATGAGTTGGAGAAAATGATAATACCAAAATAACACACTCAGTAGTTAACGTAGCAATATTCCTCCTTGTTAAACGGCAGGGAAATTTAAATTCCCAGTTCAAAGTTTTATTACATCGCTGCGCTGAAGCTCATAAAGTGGATAGCGTCAAATTTCTTGGTCTGTAGTCTCCAGACGTTCTTGAAAACAAACGTTTTTAATATTTGAACGGAGCTGAAAACGTTTTAAGTTCACTTCTGGGAAAAATGCATCAAATTCCAAGGGAATATTCAGGGTTGCTTTGAATGTAAACTGCATTTGCTTAAAGTTCTGTAAGTCAAACTGTGGATGTGGCAGCTGTTGTATTAAGAGCCAAAAGTATAATGTACATTACATATTCTCAAATGAGTTTAGTTTACAGTTGTTCTGATAAATAGTAAATATGAAAATCCTCGTAGCATGTGATTTATTTTTCTTATAATTTCTGTGTAGTTTTGTAATAAAATGTTCATTTGCTGGTCTCTGTATAAATACTTTATAAAGCGAAATTAGTAGGGAGTTAGAATTTTACAACGTTAAATAATTCAACAACTACAATTTAAATATTTTGTATCTTTGCACAATCTTGTAACGTGCATTTTTGGTAGGTTAGCATTTTACGCTATTTCCAAATTCCTAAATACGTTTCTGCAAATTACTATTTCTATATTTTATATTTATTAACTCCTTAGGCGAATGCATTGTAATTAATTATAAATTGCATCGTTCTTGTCTAAATTTTGTTCCTTATGTGGATACACAAGTCTAGATAAGAGACGATAAGCGGTTGTAATAGCGAGGAACTGATATAAACAGACGAGGAGTTGGGGTTTGTTCTTGGTTCCGATATATTAAATACGTTGAAAATACTGCTTCTTTCTGCTTTTGACAATAGTGAGAATTAATGGGGGATTAATTTTCGTATTGTTCATGAACCAGCACGGCATGATTTTAGTTGATTTTCTGTTGGAAATAAAAGCGGTAAAGCTTGTTAAACTCGAGGCACGTGTGTTTTACGGAACATTTGACGGACGGTTTTATTGCTTACGCGTGCTTACTAATTGTTTTTAGTTGTTTTTCTTGTGAGACAAATGCTTTAAGGAACATTTGACGGACCTACTTTAGTGATACGCGTACTTTACTAATTTGTGGTTTTAGTTGTTTGTCTTGTGAAATAATAGTCGTAGAACTTGCTAAACTGACCGATTCTTTCTTTAGGATTAATGTGTGTGCGATGTAGTCTAGTGTCCCCTTGTTTTATCAGATTAGTGCATACTTTGGCTTATTTAAATACAGTGGATACTGTAGTTTCTGCATTTTTCTAACACCAAAGAATCTAAAATAGATCATTGCTTGCGCGAATTACGTTATTTGCAAAATATAACAGACTACCGGTTTACAAAGGTATTGGTTGAAGTTTCTCATTGCTTTTTGGAGGTTTATGAAAATAATATACATTTGATCCCAGTTGAAATTAAACTAGTGCTACAAAATATTTCGAAATTATTGTCTCAAGAAATAGAATTAACAAGAAATTTATCAACGCTACATAGTTCCGTCGCGTGATGGTGTCTGCTGCTAACCCCAGTGAGATGCGTAGGTGTGATTAGTGTGACGTGTGATAAGTTCCATCAACACCGTCACAGTCAAGGGTGAAGTGCTTCGTTAGTGCAGGACATCGTGAATCTCACACATCCGTTGCAAGGAAGCGTTGTTGAAGGACTTTTGTAAGTTGAACTATTTCCTACTTGTTATTACTTTAAATATCTATCCGTTGCTTTACCATATCTTTGTCGTTCTGATACCTTTTACAAAAGACTTGCATGATATTTTAAAACATAAGAAAAAGAAAGAAAGAAAGAAAGAAAGATCAATACTACCGAATTACTCATATCAATTGTGTCTTACCTATTTTTTTTTTAACATTTTGTCTGGTTTATGTTTAATTGGTGTGTGAGGAAACGTTTCTGCTACTCCCCAATATTACCTCACTTTGTGATAAAAAATTTTGTAATGCTTTTATCGTGATTATATTATATAGTTTATCTAAACAGTTTTATTTACATTCTACAAAGTACTGAATAACTTAGACGTTTCATTGCTGCTATGCTTTCTCCTTTTTTTTTCAGGTTTGCTTGACTATTTTTTTTGCAGGTATTATCACTAACTCCTTACAGCCGCGTACATGATATGTTGGTCTGCTTTCTACAACCCCCCCTAATCTCCGATTGAGCCCGGTCATTTCTCTGATTTTCTTGGTGTTACGCACGGCTACGAGCCAACGTAGCATACATTTTTGGCGCCCAACGTGGATGCCACGAATTACGTAACATAAAAAAAAACGTAACATAAATTTGGCGCCCAACGTGGGCCTCGATAAACGTGGGGCTCGACAAACGTGGGGCCCCGAATAACGTAACAATCTCTTATCACAATAACAAGCCCAGAGGAGCAAGTTTTGTCGCACTAACCTGTTTATTACAACTTACGACGATTATAACCTTCCGAGGTTGAAAAAGAATCTCCGGGTCGACAATGGGTTCTTCGAGCGTGACTGCACAAACATCAGTCTGATGCATCAAAACATCTATTTACAGTTTCCTGTGCATAATGGTCCATTAAATCATATAACTAATAGTGGTTTGTCAGCCTAAGTTAATCTTGCCTAATGAGCTGGCCTAGATGCTACAACTAGAATAAACAAATTTTACAGCAGTCTCAAAATAATACAATGCTATTTCCATCTCATTACATATTTTCGATATTCCGTGCAGACAACATGGAAAAGTAAAGTAAGCAAAGAAAATCTCCCGCACCGAATGCCGCAACAAAACAAAAAAAAAAGGAAATGAAGACTTGTAAGGACTTACTTACCACGATAGCTAAAAAATCGTAAAGTGAGATGAGTTAAAGGGCAAGTAACCTTGATACAATTTTTATTGACAAATCATCATCATCATTAGGTCTTCAGTCCTGGAACTGGTTAGACTCGTGCCCTCATTGTTTCCTATTCTGAACTAACCTACATAAACATTTCCCTGAGACTCATCCCAATCTTTTTGAGTATTTCAGACATGTTTTTCCATTTTACATTGTCGAATGCTTTTTCCAGATCTACAAACGCTATATACACGCTTTCCCCTTTTTCTATTGTTTCCTCCATTATCCCTCCCAGAGCTACAATAGCCTCCCGTGTTTTCCTGTTTCGCCTAAGCCCAGCACGTTTTTCCATTCGTTTTTGTACAATTCTAGTTAATATTTTTGACACGAGTGCTGTCGAACTTATTTGTCGAAAATTTTCACATCTATCTGCGCCTTTTTTTTGGTTTAGTTACTATAATGTTACGTTTGAAATCTTTTGGTTTCTCGCCTGTGTGATACATATAGCTTACAAGTTGGAAGAGACGTTCTGTTACTGCTTGCCTAGTGGCTTTAGACTTTCTGCTTGCACCTTATCTGTATCAGGCGCCATACAATTTTTCAAACCCTTTAATGCTAGTTCAAACACATCCCTATGTATAGGATATCCCATCATTTTCAATGTCTGATTCCTATTCTAATGCTGTTAGTTCCCCTCTTGCATACATACTCACTATATATTCTTGCTATCTACCCACTTTCTCTACATTTTCTATAGTGACGTTTCCTTCCGCGTCCTTTATATTTTAGCTATACAGTTTTATATCCTTAAAATTGATTCTAATTAGTTTGTATGCTTCATCTGTCTCTACTATTTCCATCTTAGTTTGTACCTCTTTGCACTTTTAATCAATCCATTGTTCTTTAGCTTTCCTGCATTTGGGAATAATTTCACATTTTATGGCTTTGTATCTCTGTTTTACTGTTTTGTCTGATTAAATTCAGGTTATCCTTTGTTATCCATGGTTTCTTATTTTCTTTTTGTGTATACCCCAAAATATCTGTCGCCGCCACGTCTAAACTGGATTTAATGTTATTCCATTCTGTTTCTACTTCCTTAGTATCAGATATGTTCCTGATATCTTTCAGCAATTCATGACTCTTTTTCGAATCTTTCTTGAATATCTTTATCTTTTAGTTTCTCAAAGTCAAGGTGCCTTTTTTTCGTTTCTTTTTTCCAAATTTTTTAATTTGAGTGCGATCTTTACAATTACGATGTTGTGGTCTGTGTCTAAATCTGCTTCTGGGTAGCTTCTATGGTCTTTTACTAGATTTCTAAACCGTTGTCTAACAAAAATGTGATCTATTTGATATCTTCCTAGATCTCCTGGCATCTTCCACGTATATCGTTTTCTAGCATGATGTTGAATTAATGTGTTTGTGATGATTAAATTATTCTTGTCGCAAAATTCTACCAGCCTATTTCTCCTGTCGTTTCTAGTGCCTGAACCAAATAAACCTACTACTGCTCCTACCCTACCCTCACCTACCACAGCATTAAAATCCTCTGTAATTATTAAATTTTCATGTTCTTTTACGTATCATAATATGTCTTCGATATCTTTCTAGATCGCTTTTACCTTTTCGTCACTATAGCTATAGGTGGGCTTGTATATTTGTATTATTACTGTGTTTATCGGTTTAGATTCTAATTTAACCATGAGTACTCTTTCGTTCTTTTGTATGTAATTTTCTACACAGTATCCTATCGTTTTTCGCATAACTATCCCCACATCCAGATTTCCTTACTCTACTCCTGTATGATTTTCCCTGAAATCTACACTCCAAAAATCCCCCGCTTCTGGCCACCGAACTTTGCTAATCCCCACTATGTCTAGTACTATGCTATTCATTTCAATTTTTAGGTTCTCTAGCTTACCTACTCACTTCACACTTCTAACATTTCCCGCTCCTACTCACAAATTTTCCCGACTGTAATTCTGAACTTTCCGATCGCATCCTTTCAAATAGTCCTCTCCCAGAGATCCGAATGGGGACTATTTTAACTCCGAGATCTTTTACCCCAGACAATGCCATTATGTTTATTACAATTTAAGTACGCTGTGTACTTGGAAGGTGGTTTCCCGTTGCCTTCCACATCGCGGTACTGTGTCTTAGACCCCTATGGTCTTTGCCAATCTAAGTACCGAAGGAGCCGCTGCCCTCTTTCGGGAACCTGCCTTAGTCTGATAGCTCACTAACGACCCTACTACTTCGGTTGAACCTGTACTTTGGTTCTTTAGCTCACTAAAGCACGCAAGCCATTTCACCTGTTCTAGTAATTTAGAACTTCTGCAAGATACAGGTCCATTCGAAGTGGATTGACAAATTGTTAAGGTAAAATTTGCACCTAATTTTGAATACTTCAATAAGAAAGTTTTACCATCCATTCTAGCAATCCTAGAAAAAATATTAAAGGAACCTTATCTTACTGATTTTCTAAAAATTATTTGCAAAATATTCCCCAAAATGAAATATATACTCGGTGTCAACATAGAACATAGAGAATTTGCAAGTAAAAACAAATTTCTCTAAATATTGGTTCTCCTAATTACTTTACAGCAAAATGCTAAGTTCAAAAGTTTTTAGAAATAAAAAGGTGTTTCTAGCTCTGCGATCAGATTTTGAATGAGTTCAGTCGTTTTCGAGTAAATAAAAAAAGACTTATTTAATAATACCATATATCGTGTTAGACTTGACTGCCATAACGGCTATAACAGTATAAAAACTAAATAACAGCAAACATTGAATTATTAGGTAAAAATTATTTAATTAAATGTTCAAATAAGCCTCCATTCGCAGCTAGGCATTAGCCTAGTCAGTCTTAGAACTTTTGTCTTATATTTGCTAGAGTGTATTTGAATATTTCTCCGCAGGTTTTAATAATTCGTGCTTGTAAGTCAACTATCGTTGCAAAGAAATGGTCATTGTCGTACAGTTTCTTTATTAAAGTACCCCATACAAAGAAATCACACGGATTTAAGTCTGGTGAGCAAAATTGCCAATGTACGGTACCACCGCGATATATAGAATGTTCTGTGAATGTTTGGTCCACAAAATTGCGTACATTGTCATTGTGCGCCGGACATACATCGTGCTGGTATTGTATTGCCTTTTCTAAATTTAAAGTCGAAACAACTGGTCCGACTTCTTCCAGAAGTAATTAAAGGTAACGATTGCCTGTTAGTATGCCATCAATAAAAATGGGCCAATTACTCTATGGCCTATGACATAATAATACGTGGTGCATAAAAGTTGAAATACGGTTAAGACATAGTGGGAGCAAGCAGACGAATTAAACAAAGAATTTACAACCTTAAGTAGAGGCATAAAAGAATAGTGAGGTCAAATATTTAATAAATTAGTTTACAAATACATAAAACTTTCAGAATTAAACATGACGGACGACGATAGACCACACACCATATCAGAAAAACAATATGGAGATGACAGCACTATGAAAGCACAATAAGGGGATACACAGATGACGCATATAGAACCCCAGGTGATAGTGTTGCAATCAACAAAGGAGCTGATCTTGCAAGATCTCAAGATGTTGATGCAAAGTATTTACCAAGAATCGCAACAAATTTACCAGGAAATGAAAACGGCAATACAAATGTGGCATTAAGTAAATTAATTTTAGGAAAGAGATTATAGGAGAATTTAGAGCGTTCGAAGAAGAATGTGTGAGTTTAATTTATCATAAAATGAATGCGTGTAAGATAGACATGAACGAAGAGATGGACGAAAGATTAAAGGACTGTGAAGATAAGATCTGTAAGTAAACGAAAAACATACGCAAGGGCCTGAAAGAAGTCGAGAACCGACAAACGAGGAAATTAAAGAACGTGGTGGAACTGTTAGGAGTGATCTGAAAAGATGAATACGGCACCAGACGTGAAATGGAAACGAATATGCATCGAACTGTAACACAATTAAGTACCGAAGTGAGTGATAGATTTAAGGGCATAACAAATAATCTAACGTTTAAATTAAGTAATGACACGTTACCTAAATTTTAGGGACGTACTGGCGAACAAGCGATGTTATTCTTGGATAAACTTTATGAGATTACTGACGGGAAGGAAGAAAGGACAAAAATACAGTTCGTGAACATGGCACTCGTGGAAACGTTGAAAAGTGGCACAGCATTACAAAAGACAATACCAAACTTACGTCGAATTCAAACAGTTTTTATACAACACTACTGAGAAAACAGCCAACGGAAAAGTGTAAGATTAAATTTGACATCGAGGACGTACTTGATACAAAGTAGTTCGCAAGAAGACTACGTCATATACCAGTTTAACATGGCACAACACTTACTACCCAGGCTTCGCGAGGACGAAATCGTATAATTTTTGCCTAGACACTTTGAAAACCATGGCACACGCGCAGTAGTGATACAAAATATAAGAACTTTACATGATTTCTTGGACATACTTCGTATCTACGACCTAGTCCGATCTGAGGATTTTCGACGTGACACCAGGATACATAAGTACAATAACAACATGCAGAGGAAGACCAACGTAAACATACATAAGGACATGTACCGTAGACCTGACCCGGGGGGTAGAAAGCAGAGTTGGCATGGAGACAAATGGCACAGGTATGGAAAACCACAGGGGAAATTTTGGACTGGGACATTTTAGTGACAACAGGCGCGATTTTACTTAGAGAGACAGGCAGCGTAATAATGAAAATAATATATATGATAGAAATTTCAGGGGACACGACAGACGACATGATTATGCTACAAGTGTAGATAGTAGTAATTATAAAATGCAGGCACCATAAGAAATAGAACGAAATATTAGAGAACAGTCGAGAATCTTCAGAATACAACATATGACAGCTGAAAAATGGTAGCGAGAAGAAGACCGTATTGAAGTAACGGAGGTTTATGCGGAGCTAGCAGGGCGGAAAAAACTACGATTTTGTATATATTCAACCTCTTGCCTTTTCAACCGCTTCGGAGAAACCCATTTGATAGAAACACGTCGTTAAATGAATGTAATGTTTCCGAGCCAAATGTTTTAACAATCAAGAACCACGTTTTAAACGTATTATAATATTTTTGATGCAAGTGTTTTAATAAATAGATACCAGATTTTAATATTATATTGAAAGACTAGTTTGCTATATTTAAATTATCAATGCAGGTACTAATAAAACCTATTCAAGGAATGCATGCATTCAACCTTTAATAACCAAAATAAAATTAATTTCTGTAATTTGTTACAATAAAATTATAGGACTACCATGTTATCAGAATGGAATAGATTCAAAATATTTAAATTTGTTAATAATAATAACAATCGCAAATTATACGGCTAACTCCAAGTAAGTTCGAAGTACCTTAAATTTTATAACTGAATATTTGACAAAAGTTCTACTGGATGATAAATGAGCGACCGATTCGATTGTCAAAGCTGCCGGATTTGCTAATACACCCAAATAATCTTAAATGCCGTACGGAATATGAAATTTTAAATTAACTACGCGTCAAATTGTTTAATTTCAGAGACTGAACGTAACAACAATAATATAATTACAAAAACCATACACAGGATCAATACTCATCTGAGTGTGGCTACATCACTAAATTAGATTTTCTTATAATGGACTAGTTTAATTGTGATCTAGGATCGTAGATTTGCATATCTTAAGGATGCAAGGTGTTAATTCAAAGTAAGGAATTTTCAGTCCGTTGCAAGACAGGCGGTTATATTCCAATCCATCAATATACTGATTGCCACTAGAATTAATCCGATAAAATTGGAATACCTAAGATCTTTTCTGAATAATCACAACACACGCCATCGAAAGAGTATTCATTACCTAAATAATTATATTATGTTTTTCGAGTCCGTAACACATCTTTTACTTTAAGTAGATTACAACTAAGAAAGCTCATTCTTCTCTATCCTTGGAAGACTGCAATTAAAAGAGAGAAAACCAAGCTGGGTAATTCTTTATAAACCCTCGGAAGGTGCCACTTTATTCGATGATGGTTGTAGGCGCCTTTACCTTAACGAACTCCAATCAAAAAGCAAACCATCCCTGGTGATTTTCTACACATCGTCGGATGACAGGACTTTTCACGTCAATGACGGCAATTCAAAGAGAACGTTAACTCGAAAACAACCATCCACTGCAATTGTTAATCAAACCACATCTTGTTGAATTTGGAAATAACATCCAGAGGTGAATCAGTTTTACTAATAATATTGGAAAATGAAATGCAAATAATATAAATACACATTTTGAAAATGGAGAAATCGTACCCATAGAAAAACAAAATATGTAATGAATATTTAATATACATCCATCTACAAGGATTTAAAATGATTGAACCAATTATGGAACTAATAATTCGAGGGATGCGAAGACGTTTGTCTCTGGTTGCTTTTTGAACGAAATCAACTTAATCAAAAGCATAAGCTTGAACAACTTTTGATCTAATATCTACTTTGTAATATTTCGTAGAATTCCCTTAAACTTTAAAAGATGTATTTACATACAAAAATGACCCATAAACAAGGATGCCTGAAGAATTACTTAAAGACAATCGCTTCGCTTAATTAAAATCGCTATCTCCAAATTTAAGATTCCGAAAAACCCCTTCACAATTTAAACTCATTTCTTGAAATTGGGACAGCATGACTCACCAAAACAAAATAATATTAGTCAACTTTACGCTGTTTGGAGTTCGCAAGTGTATCATCGGATGTGCGAAATCGACAGTTTGTGTCATTAAATAAAGATAATGGTGGATAATATCAATAAAAGACATCGGATACGAAGTAATTTATTCTTCAACATTAAGAAAAACAGCTAAACAACCTCTCATATATTCTCCTTCTGTTTCAATGTCTTTCGGATTTTGTAAGGTGGCGTATCCCAAAAATTGCACTACAAATTCACAACTATGAAACCAAAGCACTGCACCTATTATTCGCATCTAAAGCAGCACCAAAATAAAAGCAATCAATGAAAGTGCATCTGCAACATTAATTTGAAATATCAGGGTTACCGCATTGAATATATCTAGCGACTAACATTAAAGTAGAATATTTTTAGCACGACATGCAATTCTAACATTTCACCAGTCATATATGAAATCAATACGCAATTTCAGAAGTATTAGAATTTATTCCTATTCAAGTTATACAAACGTGTTTGTTAATGAATAACTTTAGAAATTGTTTGAAAACCGCACGAAATGTGAGTACAAAATGTTTAACCTAATATTACGAAAATTGGTGTAGTTAAAACGAAAATACACTCACCTGAGAAACTGTTTCACTTTCACCACAAGCGACTTTCTGCCATTAGTCACCACATAGATTGAAAATTGATGGCAGCATTTCCTGAAGTTTTACAAGGCATTATAATTTGAATTAGGGCCGCTATACTTGCGGCCACGTCCCCAATGCTCCACCCGGAGGTACTACATTGGGTTTAAACGCGAAAAAAAGTCGTGCTCCTAATTTATTCTTACTTCATAGTTGATTCACCCTAAATAAAAACTAAACAAAAATCTAACAAACCTAAAAATCTAACAAACCTAACAAACTCTAACAATCTAACAAACCTAAAATCTGACAAAAACTGGAACAAAAACAAAACAAAAACTAAAAACAGGGTTGTAAATAATGGTATCCCTAGCGCTGACTTTTGAGTGTACCCGATCAACAAGCAAAAATGAGAGGGGGAGGGATCCGTAATACCGGATAGCAGACGCCGGTTCTGCTTACCAGTGCGACCTGAAGGGTCGTCTTAAAACTATCCAAATCTAGCTAACTAATTTAAATCCATCCCTAACTTTCCTATCATTCCCTAACTGATTTATATTATGATTACAATCTTCGCAATTCTGCTCGTCCTTCCCAAATATATACTGCAACCAAAATGGCGACAGAACGTCAAACAAAACAAATAAGCCACATAATACATGCTATATATAAATAAATATAAAGTGTAAATATAAAATATAAATAAATATAATTATGTAAATATATAAATAAATGTTTAATAAGCGTTAAGCATATAGCAGTGCACAAAATAGCAAAAAGCATCACCCTGTTTATCAGGTGCACTCCCACAAGCATATGTCGGCTAGCGCCTTTACACACCAAACGTGCTTGTTAAATTATTTCGAAAACTATTAATTAATGTAAATCAATGCTTGTGCGAGTATAGCCGCCACAATTTAAGTCTTACCTCGATAATAAAATTCTCCAGCATCCGAAGATCTGGTCGTCTGTAACTTACTTCTAAAGGTGGGACGGGGTGCACTGCTAAAGTCCTGGTGGGTATGCACTAAATGTTCTTGGGGGGATCACAATCACTATCACTTCACTTTCAAGTCCTGGGGGGATGCGCGGTTGCGCTCTGTTTTATTATCCTTGTTTACTTTATTGACTTCCTCTAGGCTCTTTGGCCATGCCAGACCTAGGATAGCTAGTTTGCTATCAGCCAACCCTCGATTTCCCGTCTCAAGCGGGCAGTCGAAGAGCACGTGCTCTGCGCTTTCCGCGCCCTCACCGCATTCGCAGCGGTCGCTGTTGGTTAGACCGAACCTTTGTAAATACGCCTTCAGGGCGCCGTGCCCTGTTATCAACTGCACCATTTTGTGATCGAGCTTAACCTCGATCTTACCTCTGGCTTCTATGCTCGGTATGAATTTGTGGGTCAACCTGCCCGTGGCAGCGTTGTTCCACCTCTCTTCCCATTGTCGAATTGATTTTTCGCGCAGCTTTCTTTTGATTAAAGACCTCGGTATCGACGAATGTGATATTCGAAAGTCGCCCGTCGCGGCCTCTTTAGCTAATTCGTCAGCCCTATCGTTTCCTACGTTACCATTGTGCGACCTGACCCAACAGAACTTTAAACGTCGAAACTCTAGCGCCGTACGCGCTATCCTCCAGACGTCCGCTTGGAGATCTGTCGAGGTGTTCATGTTTGTTAAAGCCGTTAGCGCCGATTTACTATCACTGATTATATAATACTCGTCTCTGCCCGTATGGTTTATTACGTAATCGATAGCCTCTCGTATGGCTACCAATTCGCACTGGAAGATAGTGCACCAGTTCGCGAGTTTGGTTTGAAACCGAAACACCTCCCTTTCCTGCTTATACACGACAAACGCCGCGCCTGCTTGCCCATCGTCCATACGTGAACCGTCCGTATAAATTCTGATACCCATCGCGTCCTCATCGCCTTCGACAAACTCGATCCTCTAATATCAGCCGGGTGCCCTAACTCAGATACAACAATCTTTCTTGCAATTTCCCTATTACCAAGATTAAGATCTTCGATAATTTCGCGCCCTTTTCCTATATTTATTAATCGTCTATCTGTAATCTCCTAACGACATATTCGATAGGAGAGTCCTACTGATCACCAGGACAGCCTCCGTGGAGGTGGTCCTGTACGCCCTCGCCGCTTTTACCGCGGTTATGCGTTGTACGCTCGTCAATTAATGCATCTCCCGGACTTTACAACCTTCTGCCCATACAGAAGCTGCGTACAGTATTGCCGGCTCAATTGCTCCGGCATAAACCGTCCTCAGCGATTC
Source organism: Platerodrilus igneus (assembly GCA_036346225.1). Classification (NCBI taxonomy): domain Eukaryota; kingdom Metazoa; phylum Arthropoda; class Insecta; order Coleoptera; family Lycidae; genus Platerodrilus; species Platerodrilus igneus. The sequence continues at coordinate 128,542 of JARFIW010000202.1, read as the reverse complement.
GCCCCTGAAACCCCACTTTATTTTAGCCGCCGCCATCATTTTGTTTGATATTTCGCCGCCCTTACTTTTTACGTATTGTACGTGCGCTTTCCAATTTAATTTATTGTCGATCTTGACGCCGAGGTAGGTAATACAATCTTTAAACGGGATTTTCTCCTCCTAGCTCTAACCTAGGAGGTCTCTGTCCTGGTTTCGTGCCGAAATAAAGCGCCTCTGACTTCGCCGTGTTAAACTTTAATTTTACCGCCTGCGACCATTCGTGTAATTTATTAAGCGCCTCGTTCGGTTTTGTGCGCATATCCATTAACAATCTCGATCTTACAATTAAAAGTGTGTCATCCGCAAACCCAACGATTGAGCATCCTGCGGGCAACTTGACCCTAAAGATGCTCTCATACAACAACTTCCAAAATGTGGGACCAGAACATGGCCCTTGCGGGCATCCCTTTCCACCTCACGCGACAGAACTTCACCCGGAATTTCAACCTGTGCTAATCGCCCCGAGAAATAGCTCTTGACCAAAGACATCAAGTTTCGCGGACAACCCCTACGATCTAACTCGCAAACGATTAATGGCCACCAGGCAGCATCAAATGCTCCTGAAATGTCCAAAGCAACAACGACACAGTACTCTTTGGCATCTCTTGCCTGCTTAATTTCCCCGACAACGAACTCTAACGCGTCGATAGTCGACTTGCCCTCCACGAAACCAAACTGTCGGTTATTAAAACCGCCGCTGTCTCGCACTAGGTGTTCAACACGCGTAGTCATAACGCGATCTAAAACTTTCCCCAGCACCGGTAGCAAGCTAATTGGACGGTAGCTGCCCGGATCTGACGCATCCGCCCTTTTAGGTTTGGGTATAAATTTCACATTCTGGATTTTCCAGCAACGCGGAAAACGCCCTTTCTAAACAAAGATTAAACAACCCAACAAAGACATACGGGACTAACAGGCACGCCTGCAGAGCTGCGTCTGAAGTGATTCCATCATGCCCCGGTGCCTTCTTAGGGTTCATCCTCCTAAGAGCCCTGACGACCTCGTGAACTAGGATTGCCTTATCGGCACCTGTTCCTTGCGCCTTTGCAGCTTCCCGACGTATTAAATCGTGCGACCCTTCATCCCCCTCGGGATTATCCGATGGGAAAAATTTCTCTAGTAAATATTCCGCTGTGGTTTTAAAACCTTCCGTGTATTCGCCATTTGTTTTCTTTATATTACTGAGCGCGATTTTTTGTTGTTTTCCTCTAATTACGCGGTATGCGGTTCCCCAGGGTTCTTTCTCTGAGTTTTGCGTGCAGAATTCTTTAAATTTATTCGTTCGCGTTTCTTCCATTAATATTTTATATTCGCGGTAACTTTGATTATATTCTATTCTCCGTTGTTCTCTTATATCTCCCGAGGCGCGTTGATAGCGGCGCCTTAGGTTACGCGTTTCTGCCCGCTTGGTGGTTAGTTCCCGGGTCCACCAGGGTACGCTGTCTTTAAATGTTTTCTTTTGCGGCATGGAATACGACGACGCGTCTACCACCGCGTCGTTCAATTTTTCGCGAGTGTTTCTACTTCGTCTGCCTCTCGGCAGTTAAATAGCTCATTTTCGAGCGCAGGGATACTTTCGCCAAATTTTTCTTTAAACCGCTCCCAATTTGCTTTTTTATTACAGAACCGCGGAAATATAGTTAGCTGCTCGTTTGCGCTTGTTTTGGTTTCAACGTCCCATGTTATTAATTTATGGTCAGAGAGCGTTTCCTCGTCCGACCTTAGTTTCCAATTACAAATCGTTTCTAACATTTCGTGCGAGACTGCAGTAATATCTATAAAACTGCTGCCTCTATGCGTCTCAAACGTAGGTGAAATATTAGTGTTTATCACACTAAGGTCCCATCCGTAAAAGATCAGCAACCTGCGAGCCTCTATCGTCTTCGATAGGGCTGCCCCATAATGGCGACTTAGCATTAAAATCTCCCCCGATGATTAAATTTTTATTCCTACCGATTTTGCGCAAAATGTTTTCAACTTCGTTTACTAAGTCCTCGGTTTGAGGATTTTCCCGCCGGGAATCAACCGGCGGACGATACGCGCTGATCACGTAAAATGTATTTAGCCCTGATTTAATTTCGACCGTTGTTAAAAATTCGTTGGATAATTTATTTAGTATTATTCCGGCGCACGTCCCATTATTTATTATTATCCCGCTACGCGGTCGTTCGCTGTTTGCGTTTAAAACGGTAACCCCCTTCCCAAAACCTGTTATTTTGTGGCTATACAGGTGCGGTTCCTGTATAAGCCCGATGTCGATATTATTTTCGCTGAATAACTTTACGAAGTTATTTGTAGCCCCTTTCCTTTCGAGATTTAATTGCGCGAATTTTATCTTCTTGCTTCTTTTAAATCTATCTTTTCTTCACGGTCCATAATCGATGTTCCGTGTGATTGCGTTCTTCAATCTCAGCATCGTGGGGCATCTACTCGACTTGGCGTCGTGGCGCGTATCGACCTTCGCACCACCGCCAGTTCTGTCGTTTGCCCTAGCGCAAACCACACAGCAGGGATTGCCCTCCGGCAATTCTTGAATTCGTGACCGACTTCGGCACAGTTACCGCACCACTGTACCTTCTCCTGCACTCCATCGATCTATGGCCGTACTCGTAGCACCTGTAGCACTGGGTCATCGAGAAGTGGTCCCGGGCCCAGACTCTTCGCCACCTGAGGTTTATAGCTTCAGCTAATAAACGCCCTCGAAGTGTGGGGTCACTTCGAAGACTACATTGACGAAGGGATCCCTAGGGCCCTTTCCGCCAAATCTAAATTTCTCCCTCAGGTGGTCTTCAATCTTCAAATGGCCGAAGCGGGATTCTGGCACGCGATCAACCGCACCAGCTCTTCCGCCTTCATCCCCGCTTCGACCCCGGAAGAACGACCCGTGGGCGCTTCTTCTCGATCGTCTTCGCCACGAGCTCTTTCAGTGACCGCCGACCTTCGACTGCAATTTCTTAGCGTCTTCTCGACCCGCGCACTCAACTACCACACCGCCCCTACGGGTCCTACGAGCTCCGACTACGACAAAACCATCACGAGCGGGATCGACCTTCTTCTTCAGGGTCGACATGACGTCTTCTTTCTCCCTGGCCTGGCGTCGACCCTAACTGCAAAGGTGGGCGTCGCACCTGCAGCAGCTGCAGCATACGACGCCTTCCGCCGCATCGGCACCTCCTGGCTCCCAGAACACTGCTGCCCTGAAACACAAGCAACCACCGCTGGACTTCCCCCGACAACATTAGCTCTCCCAGAATCACTAGCCACAAGCCGCAGCGCCCTAACCATGCCTATAAGTTGATTCGCCGCGTCGAGGAAATCATCCAGGGCGTAGCGAATCTTCTTTCTGTCCTCCACGACGATAGTGGCGGAGGTCCCGGAGATTGCCCAGTGCGCCTTCCTCACCCTCAATCTCAGGAGGTCCAGCTCATCGAGGTCGCTAGCTGCAACGCTAACGTCGCTGCTAGTCGACATCTTTCGCTGGGCTCCCGAAGTTGAGGGCGATTCAGGCGCCGCAGCCACCCCAGGGGCCCCCGACTCCCCCGACACGACCGCCGCAGACACAGGCTCCTCTACCTCCTGTACCTCCTCCTGAATCCCTAACCTAACGTCTTTTAAAATTACCTTTAGCTGTTTCCCCCCAACAGCGCCCTCAGCCTCCGACCTATTAGACTCCGACCTATCTCCCCTCTTCTTCCTGGGCAATGGTTCCTCGTCGCGGTGGACCACCATGCTGACAAAACAAACGACAAAAATGACACCTAAAACGCAGCTCAAAACCACTTGACCGTTACGACGCTAAAGAACGACGCTAGAAGAACGCAAAACGTTGGTCCAATAAAAATGTTTTGGTTAATGGTGAACCGTAAACAACCTTGTATTTATTTAAACTTCGAACCGCCCAATTAAATATTAAATTTTAACAAAAATACAGCAAGCACTAAGCGTCAAAATAACAACTAGAACCAAATAAATTCCCTAACGCAATTCGTTTCAAAATGTACCGCGAAGAACACTATTTATTTATTTTAAATTTTTAAAACCGCCAAATCAAATTTAAATAAACTAATTACTTCAAAATATTAAAATATATAATTTATAAATAACAACACTTTATTTTTAAATGTGTAATTAACAAAATAAGGTCGAGCGCAATCGGAATGTGGTAACCGGAAATGACCTTTCACTTTATCGCTTGGTAACTAGCACAACCCGTAACTGTTACACCGCTTAATTACACCAAAATCGATTTTAAAGAACTTATAAGTACGCGTGTACTTAATTTACGGAAAATTTATATTAAAATTGTTTTAAAATTTACAGTTTTTGAGATATTTATTTGATTTAAAAGGCTTAGATTTTTGTTTTTGGTTATTATTTTATTATACGCGCACTATAAAAATTTCACACACTTTTGGTTGTTTTACCCGGTTTTTACTCGATTTACGCGGTTTTTATTTTAAATTTATTATTAAAATGCCTTTTAAGTTATCCGAAATTATTTTGAGTATTAGTTTAGTAGATTTTGTTTTATTGGCCCGTAATTTATTTATTTTATTTTAAAACGCGGATTTAGTTTAAATTACAAAGAAAACGCGATTTATTTAGTTTTTATTTAGTTTAAATTCTGTTTTAAAATTTTATTTTACTGCCCTGTATTTAAATTTTGATGGCACACAATTATAAAAATAAAACACAATAAAAAGCAAAGCTTCAAATAAAATAATTCAACAATAAATAATAAAACCCTAGATAAACACTTACTGTTATTGCTGAAGCGGGAGCTCGGCAGAAACACGTCCGCTCCCTTCAAGCGGCAACTAGAAAGTAGTTTTACAAGGCAGCACCTTTTATGTCCACCATGTTGCACACCGAAAATAACAAGTGATAAGATGCACTTGTTTTTGACAAAATATGTTGGCGGGAGTGATAACGTCCCAACACACCAATTTTATAAACACGAAAAATATAGGTATATAGGAATGAAATAAATTGTAATTTATAAAATAAAAAAAAAAGATATTTGAATTTGAATAATGAAATTAATCAATCCCGAACAGTGTTGTTTTTTCTTTTGTTTCTCGCCATACTTTAACTTTATAATGCAAAAGGTAGATATTATACCCATACAATCCTAGGAGTACGATAGGTTTCACAACTGAAGTTAGAAAGAGACTAAGAGTGCCCTTTCTTAAATAATAAATTGTTATATCCTTTAACACAAGGCACAAGCTGCAAATCCTTCATCTCAAGCGAAGGAAGGGATATTGTGTCAACCTCTTTTATCTGTAGAAATGTTAAATTGCCAACACAAATAATTATAGTTAGTATAGCATTAGACGATGAAGAGTTATGTAAAAGACGACCAAAGTAAGTCGATCAAAAACCAAATATTATTTGCAAAAAGTAATTAATAACAGAACGCAAGTTAGGTTTCGGGCCTTGGGAGCTACCTTTTTAAAAAGTCTTCTTCCAAAACTTCTTGTAACAAATTTATTTATTAAACAGTAATTGCATTTGGAATTTTTACAAACTGTGTTAAATTATACCAAATCCAAATTAAATATAATTGAATTTAAATTAGATTGCGATAATAATAATTTGTACATACATAAAAAAAATTTCTTACTAGCTAGCTTTCAATAATTTGCAAAAGACAAAATTGGTTTAGGATAAATAAACTTACATAATTTTCATCGTCGCTTCTTGGGCTTGGTCGATTTTTGTACTTTGTCCAAGTTTTGTTTCTCTGGGCTCGGTCGATTTTTGTACCTCGTCCAAATTTGTTTGGTTCCTCCAGATTGGGAATTGAAATTCTTGGTCACCAGTTCTCCATTTTTGGATTCGCAGTGCCCTTCTGGATCCGTACGCTGCGCCAGTTACGTTTCGGGCCTTGAGAGCTGCCTTTTTAAAAAGTCTTCTTCCAAAACTTCTTGTAACAAATTTATTTATTAAACCGTAATTACATTTGGAATTTTGACAAACTGTGTTATATTGTACTAAGTCGAAATTAAATATAATTGAATGTAAATTAGGGGGGAGTAGCCTACGCAAACAATAATGTAAAAGCTGAAATACTCAAGACTGACTGCTATGATTTGGGGCTCCCGGGGTATTTATATTGTCCCTGCCCCTCACATGTCTGTGGAACTTGCAGAGCTCATGTCTGCTTATTTCTTTATTCTATTCATTATACAATGTAACAATCTTAATTCTAATAATTGCGGTTTCTTAATCGTCTGTGACCTGCCCTGTAGTATCACTTACGTCTGAAACACAATGTACTCACATCCGTTCTCACAACTTGCTTGTGAACTTTATAACATTTTCTTTATTTATCCTTAATTTTACAATGTTACATCTGACTTAAGCTTCTTTATAATTTCTTAATAATTCCTATTTAAATTGTACATATATAGATTTGGGGGATATGTAACTCCTCCCGACGTAAATGAAAAATTAAGGTTTTCTTTGCTTAACTTTTAAAAATTTGATTGTTTAAAATACATTGTCCCTAAGGGTACATTTGTTACTTCTTTATTTAACTTTGTTTCCTCATGACTAATTTTTCTTTCTTTATTCTTATATCTAAGATACATTTTGTACAGTACATATATAATTAGAAAAACGAGTATAATGATTAATAAAATTGTCCAAACGCTTATATTATCATAGTGTAATTTCGGCACTTTTAACTCACTTAAGTGTTCTTTGTAGTTGTCCATTAGTTTTATGGAGTGGTTGAGATCGTCTAAATCTAGGTGTTTTAGTTGCATGGGTTTCTTGAGTATTTCTTCGTCTTCGGGTGGTGTTATCTTAAACTGTAGTTTTGGTAAATTGGCGAATTTTTTTGTTACTGCAGGGTTTTGATATACTCTGATGATTTCGTTTTTCAAATTCAAAAGTCTTCCTTTCGGGCGATTACTTTGCTTCCAGTTAATGCTAGGTTGTTTTCGTCTTAGTTGCAGTAAGCGGTTGCTATTACTTCTGTTGGAAATACAGCAATCCATTTGTTTTCTGTAACTTTTTGAATTTTTATATTGGTGATTTGTACTTGTTTGGCTTCACAGTTGTCGTTATGATTTGAAAATCTTAGTAATTGTACTTCGCAAGGGCTGTCTTTTTCGATAGTTGTTGTTGTTAATGATTGGCATAAATATTGATTTGGTGTTACTTCGTTACATTTTTCGTTCGTGTAACCATATCCGAGTTCATTTAAGGAAAGGAACTTGGTTTTAGAAATGATAACTTGATACATGCTAGTAATTTTCACGGGAAAAGCAAATAAGTGATGATAATAATAACTGTTACTCTCCACTATGAGGAATTCTATTAAAAATGTGATTTCGTTATGCTTTATATAGCCTTTTACTATAGCTATTTTTTCAAATATGAGTATGTTTGATTCCATTACATCAAAGGTTTTTTAAATGAATATATTTTACTATCTTTTCGTTGTCTACTACGGCTATTTTTGTCGGATATTTTTTAATTTTGAACAGGGCTTAAATTTCTGCGGGCCGTTTTGTGTCTTTTGCTTTGAAGTTTCCTCGTATACGGTTTGTCCTATTTACGTCTGTATTCTTGTTGCGGGTTGTTGTAATACGTTCTTTGTCGTTATTTAATTTATCTTTCTTTTACCTTATCGTAAATTATTTTTAGCTTTTTTTTATGGTCTTTAGCATACTGTTGGTATACTTCTATGTTGTAATGTATGTCGTAAGGGTTACGGAAATCTGAATGTCCTAATGTTTGTTCCAGGGGTGTAAAATTTGATGATGAGTGGATCGTGTTATTGTAAGCAATTAGTGCGTATGACATTAAATTGGTGATGTGCTCTTTCTTGTAAGTTAATCTTTATAATCTGATTTGCTCTAATAGGGTTAGGTGTAATCTTTCGATTAATGCATTTAATTCAGGGTGGTTTTCGGTTATAAAATGAATTATTATTTTGTGGAGTTCTAGGGTGTTTTGTATCGTTTCATCTTTAAATTCGCTCCCATTATCTAAGGTTATGGTTATGGGTGATCCGTAAAATGTAAAATATTGTAGGAATCTTTGGGTTACGCCGATGCTATTTTCGGAGGTGATGGGTATCGCTTGACCTATTTTGGTGAATGCGTCTACAATTGTTAAAAAGTTTTGTGCTTCTACTACTAAAGTGTCTGCGTGTAATTTTTGGAAAGGTTTGTCGGGTGTTTTGGTTAACATTAATGGTATTTTTGGGAGTGTTCTGTCGTATTTTGCTTTGTCCCATAATTCACATTAGTTGATAAAATCTGTAGTGTACTCTTTCATATCTTTAAAGTAATATCGTCTTATAGGTTGCTTTAGTGTTTCATCGATTCCACGAGGGTTGGGTTTGCCTTCGTGTTGATTACTAATTACGTTGTTTATCTCGTCAGGGTTGTCTAAGGTTATTAATTTTCTTGTGCATCTAATAAGTTCAGGGCCAGAATTATTAAATAATTTAATATATAATCCTGAAAATCGTTTATATAAATGTTCGGTAGTGAAACAAAGGTAAAATCGTTTTTTCTCGGGGGTATATTCTTATAGAATTTTAATTATTTGTTCCTCGTTATCGTACTTGGTTATTTCAGTTTGATATATTTTCTTATTGTCTATTTTTGTGGATTTAACGGAATTGGGGTTGGTTAAAACTTCGGTGATTATGAATTGATTTAGTTTTATATCTATGGTTTTGTTTAAAATTTAAATCGCGGTTATAAGCTCTTTGTTCTGTATCGAGTGTATTGTATCTATTTCTTTTGGGTTTTCTCTAATCTCTGTTTTGTCTACGTTGCCTATAATTGATTTGGTTTCTATTGCGTTAAGTTGTATTCTGCTTAGTGCATCTGCGTTTTTGCCTTAAATTCTCTTTTTGTATATAATTTCGTAATCATACTCTTCTAATCTAATTCTCCAGCTTTGTAATTTTGAGTTTGGTTCCTTGAGTTTGCATAGCCATACTAATGGTCTACGGTCGGTGTATATATACAATTTTCGTTCGTAAAGGTATGGTCTAAAATATTTCGTTGCCCAAATTATTGCATATAATTCCTTCTTGATGTGCTGTATTTTTGTTCAGTCTCGTTTAGTGTTCTGAATGCGTAGCTGATTGGTTTATCGCTACCTACTTTTCCTTGGCTCAATACTGCGCCTAGTGCTACGTTCGATGCGTCGGTTGTCAATATAAATGGTTTTGAAAAGTGTCTGGGTATTCTAATACAGAATGATTCGTCATGTATTTAATTTTTTCTACGGCTTTAATGAATTCTGGGGTGTGTTCAATTTTGTTTCCCTTTTTTAAACAGTTTGTTAGGGGTTTGGTTATCTGTGCGTAACCTTTAATGAAGTTGCGGTAATAACCACTGAGTCCTAAAAATCTTTTAATTTCTTTGTTCGTTTTCGGTATGGTGTAATTTAGTACTGCGTTTGTTTTATGGGGGTTTGGCATTACTCCTTGTGGGGTTATTATATGTCCTAAAAATGATAATTCTTTTTGTAAGAATTCGCTTTTGTCTAATTGAAACTATAAAATGTGCTTGTCTTGGTCTTTCGAAAGCTTCTCTTAATCTTGTTATGTGTTTTACTAGTGATGTTGAATATACTATTATGTCGTCTAGGTGCACAAGACATTTTTCGTTGCGTATTCCTCTCAAAATGTTATCCATGACTCGCTGAAAGATTGCGGGTGCGTTCTTCAATCCAAATGGCATTCGTTTATATTCGTAGTGTCCTCTAGGTGTACTAAATGCGGTTTCCATTGTGTCTTTCTTGTCCATTTCTACTTGGTGATAGCCTGGAGCGCGGTCTAGTGTTGAAAAATATTGACACTTCCCTAATTTGTCTACAATCTCTGTGATATTGGGTAGTGGGTATTTGTCGTCTACCGTTTTTTCGTTAAGCTTTCTAGAGTCTATAACCATTCGATATTTTCGCTTGCCTGAGGCGTCTAATTTCTTTGGTATTATTAATACGGGGCTGCTCAATGGTGAGTTCGAGTGTTGTATTATGTCTTGCTCTAATAAATCTGCTACCTGTCTGTCTGCTTCTTCTTGACTTGTCTGAGGTAGTATGTATGCCTTTGCGAAAATTGGCTTGTTATCCGTTAATTTTATATTGTGTTTGACTATGATAGTAAAGGTTAAAGGTATTCCTTTGCAATGGAATATATCGCAGTATTCAAAACATAAGTCTTTGATTGCTCTCTCCTCTTCTTTATTGATGTCGTTAAAAAAAAATTAAATTTTCTTTTAACATTCTGTCGTTTTCCACAGGATTGTAATCGTTTTCTAAATGTTCGTCTGTTTCCAGTTCGTTTAAGTTTACTTCTTCTACGTTAATTGGGTTTGTCAGGGATAGTTCTACGGGGTAGTTATTTGAGTTTAAAATTGTTGTAGTGGCGTAATTGTCTTTTATTTGTACTAATACCGTGGGGGGTTTCTACTCCTTGTTGGAATGTCATGTGATTTATAATGCCTACGTCGTTTTTTGAATTTAATAAAATTTATATTCATTTCTCTGTCCGGGGTTCTGCGGTGTATTTTTGATCCGTTTGTATATTACTATTTTAGAATTTAATGGGGATTTGTCCGTGTTTGGTTCTTAATAAGCTGTTTTAATATCGATGTTTGCTCCTAATTTTCTTAGAAGGTTCATTCCTACCAGTCCTTCGTATTTATCGTTAAATTCAAAAATGCAAAATTTATGTTTCATTCTTATGTTGAAAGTTCTTAGTAAGGGTATGTTCGTTATGAATTGATGTAGTGTCGTTTTGTGGACTGTTTTAATTATAAAGGGTTCTCTTTCTACAAAATCTAAATAATGTTTTTTACTGTTCGGACCCAATTAGTGTTTTTGAAGATCCGGTATCGATTAATAATTTAAATTCTGCGTAGGGTATATTTATGTATGGCAATATTTGTTGATTAATATTATTTAAATTAATTATGTTTGGTCGTATTGGAATCGGTCTAACTGAAAATTTGAGTATGTTTTCCTCGTCTTCCTCTTCGTAATTTTCACATGGTTCGTCACGTTCGTAAGTTTCTAATTGATTTGATTCATCGTCTCTACTGGAGTTTGTGTAATTATTCCTGTCATTATTATTATATTCTTCCACTTCTTTGTGGAATAGTTCTTCGGAAGTAAAGTTTCGTTTTTGATTATAACTGGGTTTGATTTGTGATATTTTTGTATTTGGACTGGTGTTACCAGATGAAGTGTCCATGGGAGTTGGTTTGTAGTAATTTTTGGCGCTCTTATTGTTATTTACGATCGGTGTATTTCGGTTGGGGTTTGCGCCGAATGCTTGTCTTTTTTGGTTGAATCTTGGTGGAAATGTGGGTTTTGTAAAATTTGAGTTAAATGTTGGGCTCCGGAATTGTTTAAATTGATTGTTGAAATTTGTGTTATTAAAATTTGGATTGTTGATTCGCGGTTGATTCATTTGTGCGTTAGATGGTGTATATCTTGGTCGGGTGGTTATTTGTTTCGCGGTTTGTATGGTTTTTATCGGTTAGTAGTTTTTGCTAGCGTTGGGGTTATATAATCTGTTTCGGTAATACATAACGTTCTCTTCTACTATGATCATATTTATTGCCTCTTCTAAATTTTGGGGATGTTGGAATCTTATTTTGTCTGATAACCGTTCAGGTAGTGCGTTTATGTAGGTATCCAGTGCTATTTTGTCATACATTTTGTCTTTAATAAGCGGATATTTTGATCGGGTTCTTTGATTTTCAGTTTTGTTAGAATTGAACTTCGTACGTCTTAACATTTCATTCCGAATTGATACGGGGATTGGTTACTTATTAGATATTTGATGTTCCTTTGGTCTCCGAAATATGCAATTAGTGTGCGTTTGAAACTGTCTCATTGGATAATGTCATCTCGGTTGCCAATTAGCGTTAGTGCCCTTCCGGTCAGCTTAATAATTATCAGGCGTAAAAGTAAAACATTGCGTTTGCTTTCGTCGAGTTTATAGGTTTTTAAAAATGTTTCACACGCGGTAACGTAATTGCTAGGAGAGCTTGCTTGGGGTATACTTTCGAGATAAATCTTCATAACTGAATTCAGTGTCGTTAATGGTTGTTCTTCGGTTCTAATTAATTTCCAGTTTTTGTATAAATTGAGATTTACTTTTCGGTTAGGTTTGTATTCGGTTATTTAAAAAATCGCTTTACTTATATTTTATACGTAGTTATACGGTATTATAATAAGTTGAGGAATTTCTGCTTGGTAATGTCTAATCAATTAATGTAGCCTTGAATTCGTATATTTTTATACTTCGCAGATGTTACACTTCTGTGAATTGAGTTTGAATTTTCTGGATGGTTCTATGTAGGTAATAAGCTTTTGCAATAATTGCGTTGTAATTATGCGTCTTTATTTCGGTCTTGCTGAGTAATTAGTGTCTGTAATAATCAGTTGCTGTATTTGTTGATAAGTGCATGAAATGCTTCTCTATAATTGTAGAATCTCGTTAGTCTAATTATAAAGTATTAAGTCTGCTGAAATGTTTTATTTTCAGTGTCGGTGATAAGTTTTGTTGCAATAATTGTGTAAATGTTTCTTTATAATTAAATGCTTACTGAAAATATTTAATTATACTTTATAGAGTTGGATTTTTTTGAATAGTATTTATTCAATGATGGTTTCGGTAGTAATTATTTAAGAATTTGCGTTGTAAATTTGCACGCTGAGTTAATTTAATAATAGATTTTAAAATGCTTCTACAATTACAAACTTCTGTCAATTTGTTTCGCTGAAGTGTATAATTTATAGAATTTGATAAAGGTTTTATTTGAATAATCGTTTCTGTTAATTTAGTCGTTATAATAAGAATTGCGTTTTATTTTTATATTTTAATTTCAGTTTTGCTAAATTAAATCGTTTCGTTTTTGTTTTGTATTAGTAATTTGTAATAATTTGTAATAATTTGTACTAATTTGCGCATATAAATGCGTCTTTCCTAGTTCCTTTGTTTTAAAAATAATTTCTCTTGTTTAAAAATAAGTTCTCGTGTTTGAAAATAATTTCTCGTAGTAATTGAATAATTCTTTTCATAAATAGTATAAATAATTAAATTGCGATAATAATAATTTGTACATACATATAACAAAAGTTTTGCTTCTCTGGGCTCGGTCGATTTTTCTACCTCGTCAAAATTTGTTTGGTTCTACCAGATTGGAAATTAAAATTCTTGGTTACCAGTTCTTTAATTTTGGATTCGCGGTGCCCTTCTGGATCCGTACGCTGCGCCAGTTACGTTTCGGGCTTTGAGAACTGCCTTTTTAAAAGTTTTCCAAAACTTCTTGTAACAAATTTATTTATTAAACTGTAATTACATTTAGAATTTTGACAAACTGGCACGAAAACAAAAAGTCGGCGTATAAGGAGTTGGAAATACCCAAGCTTCCGATTTCATCAAGGACGAAGTCCTCGAAAAGTGCCTCTTTTAAATGCATCGATCATAAGAGTGTATGTATACTAGATTTCTTGTGTGTATTGATATTTTAGGTTTTTTTAAGTCATCTCACCTAGTTGGCTTATTATATATGTAGTCACGATAGATTATTGAACACCAAATCTCATGAAAAGAAACCATCCTGTTACAGGCGGAAAAGCTACTACGTATGTATTTTCCAGTAAAATTATAAAATGGGGGCGGCCTGTAAAACAAAAATTAAAGGGAAGTCACCGGCACTAGCTAGCGGAAGGTCGTGGATCATATAGAGGGTTAAAATTTTGCAGAAAGGGTTAAATTAACTTATAAGATACTACAAAAAAATTTGGCACTTACTTTTCATAAATATTGTGGCTTAATGACAATTACCAAGGGCGCCAGACAAGTCGAGAATGTCCAAATGTTCGTGCAAAACCTTGAGAGACTTGTCATCTCATTGAGGACAATTGTTTCTTTTAATAACTCTTACCTTTTTTTCTACTTATGCAACTTCCATGATAAAAAAAATAATAAAAAAACTATTGACTTAATCAACGGCAAACAAAACTATTTAAGTAACAGAGCAATAAACGTGAACCTCTTACATTCATTGATTTTAATTTAGAATTTTAATTGAATAGGTGAATATGGAATTATGAAAATTTTGCGTACATAAGTAATTCCCAAACACTGTATATGAAAGAAAACTTATATTATAAATCTTACACTACATTAATCTTACGGTTTATGGCCAAAACGTCCTAACAAATAAACTAACTAAAAATTGGTCATGCTACTTAACTATAAAAACTTACTTACTAAAAATCGTCCATTGTTTGATGGATTGCCTTCCAACGTAGAACAGTTCTTAAATTGGGGGAGAGAATCTCGCTTGTTGCTCTTGTTTGTAATTTTTAAATAATTGAATGGCACACGAACCCAGCAGGATTTTATTGACAATATCACTTAACTTGTGCATCACATACCTACAAGCTTTTTATTAGTTACCGTGTGTCCCTATAAATCCGCGAACATACGGGCATAACCCTCGCGAACTGGAAGAGTTATCACTCCTTTCCAATTTTTACTATCGTGATACCAAGTGAAATATTATATCTGTGATGCCGGAGAACGCTACCCGCGAACTACGTTTCTTTCTACTTCTTGACCACGGACAGCCCCATTAAAAAAACTCTCTCTTTTGGCTAAAGCCTTAAGTTATATAGATTAATTCCTACCCTAACCGTTATGTACGTCATTTTCTGTTATCCAATGACTGAACAGAACCTCCCACAAAACAAGATTTCAAAAACCAAATCCAACCCCTTTTTAGATGAGGCTTACGGAAGCAATTATTTTTCTAAGGGTTTAAATATATTGTAGCTTCTAAGAATTTCTTAATTATTGAAATGTGGACCATACCTATGGCGACAGTGGTCTGCCATTAACAAAAGACCGGTTAACCCATTTGAGCCGAAATGGATTTTAAATACAATGGATGTCTCCAGACTACTTGCAATCTTTGAGCAAATCAAATTGGAAATAGTTTTCGCTATTTACAATGTTTCGTTTTCTATAACCCGCTGTCAATCAAAGAAATTATTAAGAAAATTAAGCTTTTCAAACAGAAAATTGCTTTTCTTTATTTACGTTAAAAGGTACTATTTCATTTTAATTTTATCAGATTTGTCAATCTGTAACCGACCTAAGCTTTAAGTTTATTGTATTTGATTTACAAGAGTAGAGCTTTAAATTATGATGACCTGCCGCTGGAATTTTTAATAGTTTAGCCTGAAGCTATTTGTAACCCTGGTCTTTTATTATAAGGGAGCCTAACTAAAATATGAAGTAATTTATTGTGGAATTTTTGTCTATAAGTTATGCAAGTTACTGAATTTTAATTAATTAATTGATCTGTTTATTCGTTAACATTACAAAATAATGTTACAATCCCAAAACAAAGAAACGCGGAAGAAATTAAAATTCCCCAATATTTAAACTTCACCCTGTATAAACGCATAAGCTTATTCCATTAGCATATAAAATAAGATTCATGTGTAAAATAACACTCCTTAAGGACACGACATTTAAGAACAAAGCCCATTTTTAAATTCATTGATTGTATCAAGTTCAAAACCCGTAAAAATAAAAGCATTCAAATACGTGTGTAAATACTCGCTAGAACACGTTTCATACACCGCGCAACATTTTTCATTGAATTATGAAGCGAACAATTTCCTCATTATATTATGTAATTAAAATCAGTATATAGGCATTTATTGCATACTGAAAATAAGCTGCATACACCTTGCATATACTAAATAAGTTTCAATTAGTACTTTTCGCATAAAGTACTCATTTTCGATAAAAATGCCATTTTTTTTATAAAGAATAACTTTCTTTCAAAGAAGTTAACTTCAAATTATTCCAGAAAGTTTGAGCATTTACTAGAAAGGTTCTAAAGCTATTAAATAAGCTAATTGTTTTCAATCAATAAATAAACTCGCCAATTCGAGGAAGCACTATTATCGGGAAAGCCATTAAAATAGATAAGGACGATTTTAGTAGCTCTAAGAAAAATAACACCTATCCGTCTCGTTCATTAACAAGCAACTGAAGATTTCTACGACCGCGATAACTTTGTACTACTAGCACTTCAAAACGCGAAATCGGGGTAATTATTACATTAGCCGTGAATAATTTTCGAAATAAAAACTAGAAGAATCGAGAAGATGACGTATTGAGTTTGTCTTATTGTATTAGGACAACATTTAATTGGAAGGAAGTCATTTACTATAACGTCAAGCGACATGGGGCATTTTACGACATGCAGTACGCAACATAGAACTTCGAACAGTTATGAACCGTAATTAGTGTTTAGAATACTCTAAAAATAAAACTATCTTTGATATAAATAATCTTGGTACAAGATCAACTACTGATTTTAATCGATCAAAAATAAATGCCCTTTGCAAACTGATATTTTGACGTCAAGATTGGTTATAAATGGAGATTCGAAGTGGAATCAATAAGTATTTAAAGCCGTTAATTACAATGAAAATGAAATATTTATAAGCGCTATTTGACAATACCAACTGCAAGTATAATTTTGTTTTTCTTTGTAACCAAATAGGATATTTTAGTAAATTAAACTGGAATAAGATTTTAATTTTATAAAAATTATTTGTCAAGGGGATACTTTATTTCAGCAATTTTGATATCAGAGCCCAAAGCATTTTAACTTTTTTTTTTAATTTTTTGGTTCAACGTCGTTGGCCAATTACACTGACAATCGAGGTAATAAAAGGATAGGTAAATTATCCCGAGAATTTTCCAGAGAATTTTTGTAACTCATTTAGGAAATGTTTGGGTTCTGTACTAGTTAACAAGGATTAGGTGAGATTATTTTAATAAGTAAACAGTCGTTAGGTAAGATTTTCTCTCTAAACGTGAGCTGTGCATTGTTTTTATAAGCGTTATTTATATCTGTGAACGTAAGAGATTTCTTAGAGAATGAGTATAAGGGAAAACTCTTTTTGAATGCATAAAGGATTTTTCATATATGTTACTTGAAATTGCTGTTTTATTTTTTCCGATAAAAACACCTACGTATTTTGCGCTGAACTAACCAGACAAGGAAAGGGACACGATACGATAGTAATTTCATATCTTTTATTGCATCCTCATTAAAACAATTCGGCTATTCCCAAGTCACAGCAATTTTTGTGGCTGACAGCGTAAAAGACGGTAGTCACAAATATATATATATATATATATATATATTACAAATTTTCGAATTTATTTTAAATTCTTGATCACAGGCATATCTAAAAAATTTTTATACGCTAGGTTATAAATGTGGTACATAGATTATAACTTACAAACTTGAGGTTAATTGAAAACTAGCATAACAAACATAATAAAAATCTTGGAAAAACTCGTAAAACTAACAAAATTAAAAGTTCTTTAAAAATAAATTGTAAACATTAAACTTGTATATACATCAATTTGATGTCATAAATTTTGAAGTAAAAATTTTTGTTTCATAGGATATAAGATAACTGATTTGTTTGATGACAGAGTATCGAGTGCATAAATGTATGTGTGTGTTCATGTATATTATATGTTGTGAGTGTATGTGTGTGTGTGTGTGTGTGTGTGTGTGTGTGTGTGTGTGTGTGTGTGTGTGTGTGTGTGTGAGCATGTGTGTGTGTGTGTGTGTGCATGTTTAGTTTAATTTTTGTCATTAATTTTGTTCAAAATTTAATAAATATGTGTATATGGAACTTAAGTTACTAATATCTGTTTTCTTGTTTATTGTATTTTTAGTTTTATAAATATGATACATTTCAAAAAATTCTTTTGATTTGTTGCTCTCTATTTCTAAGATATCTGGATTTTCAAAATCCATACTGTGATTTTGTCTATTACATGTGTGGTTAATGCACATGCTTTTGGTTTGATAGTTATGTCACTCTTATGTTGAGTTATCCTTTGTTTTAATAGTTGAGAGGTTTGCCCAACATACGAGTGAACGCAATTTAAACAATTAATTTTATATATTAAATTCCTTTGGTTCATTTTAGATATTTTGTCTTTAGTTTTAGTAAAAATATTTTGTAATGTTAGTACGTTACGTTTAGCAAACTTTATTTTTTCATTTTTAAAAACTTTTATTAATTTTGGTGTTAAATGTTGAATATATGATATTGTTTTGTAAGTGAATAATTGATTGGTACTGTTTTGATTACTGTCATTTAATTTGTTTGTGTTAGGATTAAATTGTTCGGATAGTAATTTTTTTATTAAATGGATTGGATAACTGTTAGTTCTTAATATATCAGTAAGAATTGTTATGTTTTTTGGATACAAAGAGGGATGAGAAATTTTTTTTATTCTTTGTTTTAAACCTAATATTATATTTATTTTTGTTGATAGTGGATGATAAGAATAAAAATTCAAATATCTCTCTGCATGTATTGCTTTTTTATACCAATCCAAAATAATTTTGTTCTCATTGTTTCTTATTAGTAATGTATCAAGAAATGGAACTGCTTTATTACATTCTTTTTCAACCGTAAATTGTATGTGAGGATTATAATTATTAAATATGTATAAAGTTTCGTCTATTTTATCTTCAGGAACTGCTGTTATGGTGTCATCGACAAATTTTTTGAGAAAAGGTATTTTAAATGGTAATTTAGCTATAACATTGTCTAACAGAGTATTCATAACTAGATCAGCAAGTACTGGACTGATGTTTGAACCCATAGGGCATCCAAATATTTGCTGAAAAAATTTATTATTAAAACTAAAGTAACTACTTTCAAAAATAAAATCTATTATATCTAAAAAAAGTTTTTTGTTAATTTTGCAGTTCAATTCTATTTTATTCCAAATAAGTGATAAATTTTGTTTTACTAAGTTTTTAGGTATGTTTGTGAATAATGAAACTACGTCTAAACTAATTAATACATAATTTTCCGGTAATTGGAAGTTGTTTATAAATTCGGAGAATTCAAATGAATCTTTGACATTGTATTTATTTTCTAAACTGATTTTTATAATTTGTGAAAGGTATTTAGATAAATTTTCTGTTGGAGAATTGTTGGATGATACAATTGGTCTTAATGGGTATCCGGATTTATGAATTTTTGGAAGTGCATATAGTCGAGGTGCAGTGCTGCTGTAATTATTAAGATTATTGGCATCTGCTTCACTTATGAGATTTTTATTTTTTAAATTTCTTATTATACATAAAGATTTATTTTGAATTGAAGATGTGGGATCCTTCTTTAATTCTTTATATGTCATTTCATCACTTAATAGGTTTGATAATTTATTGGTGTAGTCTTCTTTGGACATTAACACTGTTGTATTGCCTTTATCGGCTTTACAAATAATTAAATTATTGTTTTCTTTCAAAAATTTTTGGCATTTTAAAATCTCATTAACATTTTTGGTTTCTTTTTGAGTTTTCGTGAATAAAATTTGTAATGATATTAGTAACGTAAGTTCTGTATAAATTTCTCTCTCTTCGTTATTAGTATTCTGTATAACATCTTCTAATTCGGCTAAAATGTTAGAAATTAAATTGCTATTTATTTTGGATTAACACTAAATTTTGATCCTAATGACAAAAATTGTTGTATATCAACTGGAATTTCAAGATCACTAATATTTTAAACCATTTGTCTGTATGACATATCATGACATTTTGCTTTTTTAAAATGTCATTAAATTTGTTTAGGTTATTATTTTTGATTTTATAAAAAGATTTGTTGTATATTATATTCAATCGTCGTTGGTATTCAAAATATATATGGTTTGGTAAAATATTTTTGACCTTGTTTTGTATTGCTTTGAGCTCTTTGTTGAAATTGGTAACCAGTTGATGTGTAATTTGTATTTCTAAATTTAATATTTTTATAGTTAAATTATCATTAAATCTTTTAATTTTGTTAGCCATAGATTTAGTACTATTGCTTAATAAATTATAAACATTTTTTAGTGCATTAGGAATATGACTTGGTAATACTTCGTTTTTCCTGCATTGAAGAAGGAAGATCTTTCTGTTGTTTAAAGATGCTAGTTTGATGTTCAGACTTGCCCAGCGTTTAAGGAGTAAAGTTGTTTCTGCTCCATATTTACTTGATATCATGTTATAGAAACCCATAATTATTCTATAAAGTGATAATAATTACGACCTAAATATTTGTAATTCAAAATTTATTTGTGGGTTTGAGGTCTCTGGATTAAGGTGAAAACTCTTTTTTATGGCCTAAATTTTCGAATTTATTTTAAATTCTTGATCACAGAACTTACGTTACTAATATCATTACAAATTTTATTCACGAAAACTCAAAAAAGAAACCAAAAATGTTAATGAGATTTTTAAAATGCCAAAAATTTTTGAAAGAAAACAATAATTTAATTATTTGTAAAGCCGATAAAGGCAATACAACAGTGTTAATGTCCAAAGAAGACTACACCAATAAATTATCAAACCTATTAAGTGATGAAATGACATATAAAGAATTAAAGAAGGATCCCACATCTTCAATTCAAAATAAATCTTTATGTATAATAAGAAATTTAAAAAATAAAAATCTCATAAGTGAAGCAGATGCCAAAAATCTTAATAATTACAGCAGCACTGCACCTCGACTATATGCACTTCCAAAAATTCATAAATCCGGATACCCATTAAGACCAATTGTATCATCCAACAATTCTCCAACAGAAAATTTATCTAAATACCTTTCACAAATTATAAAATCAGTTTAGAAAATAAATACAATGTCAAAGATTCATTTGAATTCTCCGAATTTATAAACAACTTCCAATTACCGGAAAATTATGTATTAATTAGTTTAGACGTAGTTTCATTATTCACAAACATACCTAAAAACTTAGTAAAACAAAATTTATCACTTATTTGGAATAAAATAGAATTGAACTGCAAAATTAACAAAAACCTTTTTTTAGATATAATAGATTTTATTTTTGAAAGTAGTTACTTTAGTTTTAATAATAAATTTTTTCAGCAAATATTTGGATGCCCTATGGGTTCAAACATCAGTCCAGTACTTGCTGATCTAGTTATGAATACTCTGTTAGACAATGTTATAGCTAAATTACCATTTAAAATACCTTTTCTCAAAAAATTTGTCGATGACACCATAACAGCAGTTCCTGAAGATAAAATAGACGAAACTTTATACATATTTAATAATTATAATCCTCACATACAATTTACGGTTGAAAAAGAATGTAATAAAGCAGTTCCATTTCTTGATACATTACTAATAAGAAACAATGAGAACAAAATTATTTTGGATTGGTATAAAAAGCAATACATGCAGAGAGATATTTGAATTTTATTCTTATCATCCACTATCAACAAAAATAAATATAATATTAGGTTTAAAACAAAGAATAAAAAAAATTTCTCATCCCTCTTTGTATCCAAAAAACATTACAATTCTTACTGATATATTAAGAACTAACAGTTATCCAATCCATTTAATAAAAAAATTACTATCCGAACAATTTAATCCTAACACAAACAAATTAAATGACAGTAATCAAAACAGTACCAATCAATTATTCACTTACAAAACAATATCATATATTCAACATTTAACACCAAAATTAATAAAAGTTTTAAAATGAAAAATAAAGTTTGCTAAACGTAACGTACTAACATTACAAAATATTTTTACTAAAACTAAAGACAAAATATCTAAAATGAACCAAAGGAATTTAATATATAAAATTAATTGTTTAAATTGCGTTCACTCGTATGTTGGGCAAACCTCTCAACTATTAAAACAAAGGATAACTCAACATAAGAGTGACATAACTATCAAACCAAAAGCATGTGCATTAACCACACATGTAATAGACAAAAATCACAGTATGGATTTTGAAAATCCAGATATCTTAGAAATAGAGAGCAACAAATCAAAAGAATTTTTTGAAATGTATCATATTTATAAAACTAAAAATACAATAAACAAGAAAACAGATATTAGTAACTTAAGTTCCATATACACATATTTATTAAATTTTGAACAAAATTAATGACAAAAATTAAACTAAACATGCACACACACACACACACATGCTCACACACACACACACACACACACACACACACACACACACACACACACATACACTCACAACATATAATATACATGAACACACACATACATTTATGCACTCGATACTCTGTCATCAAACAAATCAGTTATCTTATATCCTATGAAACAAAAATTTTTACTTCAAAATTTATGACATCAAATTGATGTATATACAAGTTTAATGTTTACAATTTATTTTTAAAGAACTTTTAATTTTGTTAGTTTTACGAGTTTTTCCAAGATTTTTATTATGTTTGTTATGCTAGTTTTCAATTAACCTCAAGTTTGTAAGTTATAATCTATGTACCACATTTATAATCTAGCGTATAAAAATTTTTTAGATATGCCTGTGATCAAGAATTTAAAATAAATTCGAAAATTTAGGCCATAAAAAAGAGTTTTCACCTTAATCCAGAGACCTCAAACCCACAAATAAATTTTGAATTACAAATATTTAGGTCGTAATTATTATCACTTTATATATATATATATATATATATATATATATATATATTCCATCTTTCAATTACTAGCTCGATTTGAAATAATTATTTGGGCTTTGCATAAAAGTCTAAGTTATTATTTCATCTTATTCACTATATTATCCAAAAATGTTGTGGGTTTTAGGTCGGCTGGATTATTTAAAAAAAAACTCTTTTTTATAAACCTGAACTTTTGAATTATTTTAATCCTTTTTCAAAGGTACTACAATTACAGAATTGATAAATAAACATTAAATGATATTGTAGTACCTTTGAAAAAGGATTAAAATAATCCGAAAGCTCAGGTTTATAAAAAAGAGGTTTTTTTTTCAATAATCCAGCCGACCTAAAACCCACAACATTTTTAGAAAATTACACTAAAGGAGATCGTTATTATATATATATATATATATATATATATATATATATATATATATATATATATATATATATGGAGCATCATTTCATAAAGATGTGACGCCGCAAACCCGAACAAACTAAAAAAATTTAGAAAAGCTCGTATTATGTAAATATTAATTTGTTTATATTGAGTAACGTATTTGTAATAACACTCAGTATATTGAATTGTCAATACATTAACCCGCGATTGAAATAACTTTCGTTCTAAAATGACGAGAACTAGTGCTTTTAGATAAGAATAACGGTGTATTCCGCGCGTAGACAAATTTTTTTCTAAGAGTTTCATCCACTTTTCATACATCAAAGTACTCAGCGCATAAAAACCTGATTATTATAAAAGATTTCATTTGTTCATGTTTTCAACAATTATATAAAGCCGCGTAAACTAACGCGTTATAAAAGATTTTTAGGTTTAACGTAGTATCCCGTTCTAATACCTTATCAGGGATTGATGTGACAGTGAAAAGGCGATTGAATTTCTTTCTATGAAAAGCGCGTGTATAATATTTTTAGTTAATAATAAGCGTACTTTGCAAGTAATCAAGAACGTGTGCTTTGACCTTCTAGAATAAATGAGTTTAAGTACAAGATAAGAAGTTTAACCGTTCATTCAATTAAGACAAATTAAAAAGCCATAGATCATAGAGATAAGAAACAACTTCCACGAAGTATTGTAGCCTGGGGGAATTATAACGACAAAGTTTAAAAGGTTGCATAATTAATGAAGACTCTCGATGCTTACGTAAAGACTGGTCCTTATTTCCAACCAATGAAAACTTAGGAATAATAATCAGAGTTACCTTGAAGCTTCTGGATGCGTGACCTTTATTAAAGGTTTGTCCATAAAACCAAATGCAAATTAAATACAAAGTATAGTTGTTCATTTCTTCTTCAAACATCACGATGCAGTATATCGTGTAGTAAAAATACAATAGTTTTAGTAGTGAAACCTTTTGGTGACGGAAAGGTATTGAATGTCTAAAATTTAGGTTTTGAAGTAGGTTAAAATGGTTTCAAAAATAGAGAACAAATGAACAATAATTAAATACTGCAAGATGAAGTTTTTTATTTGAATAAAAGTATACATAATAACTGAAATGGTGTTTAATGGTAAATTGATGATAAATATTCAACGATTTGAACGATCTCTGAATATGGGTAGATGACTACAGGCTAAAAAGATAGAAGAACAGCGCCCAACTATTTACACGGTAAAACAAAATTACTTTGTTTTGAAATTTGTAACATGGGACATTTGTATTTATTAATTAAGTTCCATGATAAGAGCATTTTGTGTGCTGGGATTTGAAGCTTGATAATTCGACTGAGCGAGTGGCAGCCTGCGGTAGGGTTTTGTCATTATATAATGAAAAATATTAAACCTTACTGATCAGATAAGTTTAAATCAAATTTTAAGAGGTATTGAGTTATCTATTTTATTTTGACTAAATTTATACGTAATAAGATTAATTAAGGAGTAATTGGTGAAGGAAATTAATATTAAATTATGCATCATAATTATTAAAAAGATTTTTGACTTTAATTTAGTGAGTGACTACTCAGAAGCTAGAGCATACCTAAGCTGTCTACTCAATAGTTCTATTACAGCTAATTATGTGAAGCACCCGCAGTTTTGATTTTACTTTATAACGGTTTCACAGATTTGTACCATCTTCATTGATATCGATCTTCAACTGTTAGCGAACATTCGTAAATATTACAAAGCAATGAAATGGCTATAAATTACATTCACGACCAATTACGGTTATTATATGTCCATTTTCATTAGGGCAATTCATGGGATACTGTGCGCTACAGAACCCATTCTTTAAAACATAAAAGGAATAAAGTAACGAAAACTTTATCGGGTTATTCCTACCAATAAAGGTATTGTTCGGAATAGAACTTTCCTTAACGTTGGTGAATCAATTCTACATTCTTTAGCAAAATAAATCTCAATGAATAGCTTCCAAAATATAACTTCTTCTGCTAGCTTTAGGCATAAATTTGGACGAAGTATTAAGTCTTGTTTGAATGACTAATGAAGGAATACTTTAATCCATACAAAAGCTTTATATTTGCATTTTAACCTAAAACCTTTTAAGAAGCAAGCAGAATTTGAATTCATTATTGTAAAGTCATTTAAAATTTAAATGTTCAGTTCCTACTTACAAATACAACTCTACAGCAAACGGAAGATTCAGATTCGGGTTCTCGGCTAGTCTGTAAATTTGAAGATTAAATTATGTTTCTCTAACTTTGGGACTGATATCTGTTCTTGTTAATCTAATTTGAAATAATTTACTGTTTATATTATAGCATCTAATGGAATTCTAAATATTCAAGCAGTTGAAAACTTTGTTTGCGCCGAATATTTAATTGCTAAAGATACAAAATAGTTAATTTTTCACCAATTTGCGCTTGAATATTTAGCACTTTGAAGAACTTAATTTTATTGGCTAAAGACTGCATCTGATCGCAAATGCTTTTATTGCAGAAAAGTCCCCCCTAAACCCAAATCATTTTTATGTAGTACTATACAGTAGCATTGTTGAACGCATAAATTAGTACATTTTGCTATGCTATTGCTGTATCATTACTGATTTCATTGACCATTGCGTCAAAAAATCTGCAACAATGTTAAAATGGTCATATCGCCGTATTCGGTACCTGTAGCACGTAGCGTTATATTAAAAATAAATTAGATGTAAAAGATATAACAGTTAATTTTAAAGAGACAAAATAAATGGACGCGCTTTGTACAAAGAATTTTCTAAATAATTATTCTTAATTAATCAGGATATTCCAATTTTGATACTATATGTGACAAGCATTGCGTATACATTTTTCAGAGGTTAATGCATTGTATAGACTGTTACGTGATGACAAGTGATAATGTAAGCATAGATTAAACTCGATACATTGTATTCACCAGACCGTAAGAAAATATGATTTACAGTAAACGTAAATTATATTTGTTGGACGCAATGGAAGGAAAAATAAAGTCGTATAAAACTCGGTTTGTTGAGAATATCAATTATGTAAAAATACAGAAACATGAGATCGAGGATGAAGGGGACTTTTCTGTGTGAGGCTGTAGAAGACATTAAGTTTAGAAAGTAAGAATTAAGTAAAGCTAGTTTAGAATTTAAAGTTGTGGTAAAGTGAGCGAGTTGTAGAAAGTTGAACGTTAATTATATTGTATAGAAGTCTACAACCAACCATATCCCCAACTAAGTAATAAATAAGCACACAGCAAGCAAATAAACAGCAAGTATGCTTAATATACCCCTTTAGAATAGTGCAAAACGGAAAACGTCAAATATGTAAAAATACGAGAACGTGAGGTCGCGGGTGGAGAAGGCCCTCTGTGTGAAGCCGTAGAACAAATTAAGTTTAGAAAGTAAAAATTACGTGAAGGTAGTTTAGAATTTGTAGTGTAACCGACCTGAAGGCTGACCCAAACGCCCTCTATAAACGGAACACCGAGTTCCATGATCTAACATCTAGTGGCAGTGGCTTGACAACTCCTACGTTGTGTTGTTATAATGTATCCCAAATTCACACTGGGAAGATGGCGTTAAGGAGGGAAGATTTGAAATAAAACTACAGTATTTACCTAAATGACTTTTAATCAAAAGAATAACCACTAGATAGGTCATTCGCATGAAAGCATAAAATATTGACATTCAAAGCAAACAGTGCCGTACTCAACCTGGGCGATTGGGGAAACAGTACGACAGAGAAAACCCCAAACTGCCCTCACACTTCCAACTGCATTTGCACATCTCGACAAGAACGGGTAACTTACAAGTACACAAGTCACCAACACTGAAGTTGACGAGATGTTAACTGTTACCCAGACACACCACACATGACAACTGAAAAACGTTAGTGTAAACCAGCTAGTCTTTTCTTGTAAATACTGAGGTCGGATAACCAATACTACCCAGCTAAAGTGGAAGAGGGGGAACACCAGGAATGTAAAATCTGCCTTGACAACCAATGTTCCTCTCCGCACGGACATAAAATGTTAGTAATATTCAACAAGGCTCTATCGCACGCGCCCACATACATACATTTACAGTTTCCAGCCCGTGTTACAATATATTTTACAAAGGCTAGCCGACTTCCTACTATTTGCAAAAGAGTATAACTACAAGAAATGAACTTATGGTATGATTGCGCATAGTTAAAAAGCCGCTTATTATTTGATATACTATCTCCAACATAGTCATAAATGCAAACGTGAAAGGCACGTGAAGGTCGATCATACCAGAGGTTTAATTTAATTACATCACAACAATTATCACAAATGTTAAATTCTAGTTAATTATATAGAAACATGGGCTAGATAATAGGATAAACAAAACAACAACAATATAATTAGGTTTAAACCAAGATGGTACCAGTGTAGTTGAATATGTGGTTAATATGCTGAAAATAAAACAATTACACAATAAAAATGTTAAATGCATCACAAATATCAAACAAATATAACATATGTTGGCAGCAAAACACATATCCAAAATTCTACAGCATAAAAACAAGCACAGATTCAGGCGCTAAATCTTTATGTAATTGCATGTTAGTTAAATATATGAAATCTAGTAACCAAATGTTAAAGTTTATTCATTATGATAGCATCTGTTAAAACGTACCCTTTAAAAATTAAACATATCGTGGCATTACAAATTACAAACAAAAATATACACAACAACGTTGGTTAATTCAATTTCTATTTCAAAACCAAAACAAATATAACATACAAATATAATACTATTCAAATTTAAGCTTGCCCAAGAATTTAATTTAATATGATGTCAGTATTTATCATTAATTGTCGTAAAATTACAGTAATGGTACCACTGCTATTGATTGGATAATAAGTGCAACGTAGTTGTAGTTTTAGCTCTGAAATTACATATATTAAACAATCCACATCAAATTCTAAGTCAAAAGTAACAGGTAACCCATAAATATATCTTTCAATGATTAAATAAGTAACGGTTTTACAATAAGTACCAAAATCACACTCAAAACAAAGCTTTAACTGTCCGCCAGGAGAAGTTTTTGACCTGCCATTTTAAAACCTAAAAACAAAGTTCTTTAAACTCTGTCGACTAGCTTGATCGTCCATACACATGCGCCTCCTTATACTATAAATTTTAACATCACGGAATGCGTTCAGAAACCTGCAAGTGGTTACCAAGCTATTCTAACAAATACCTTCAAAATATCGAAATGTACCCTATAATATTTGTAATAATTACCAACCGATGAGAAATCGACTTAGAAACACTACAAATTTAAAGATGTGGTGAAGTGATGGAATTGTAGGAAGTTGAACGGAACATACATTAATGGAATAGAAATGCGACATGCAATAAATTATGTGAACCTACTCTCGACTTAAACGAGATACTTTCAATACACTTGCTGGTGGAATTAGTGTCGCTGTGTTCGCTAGTGTTCATCTCGCAATTAAATTAGAATTTTTGGGTTGTGTTGCGATTGTCGTTCAAAAAAAGGAGAAAACCTGGAAGTATATTATTAACAAAATAGAAGCTGTTATGGTCTAAACAATCTAAACTTTAGAATAGGCGAATTGCACTGGAAGTAACATTATAAGCTTGTTTATGATTTGGTGTACTTTATATGTGAGTGTGATCGTAAATATGTTTGACATTTTTCAACATATATCACTAATTTAACATCACAATGATTTTGATTTTATTGATGTATGATTTACCGACGGAACGAGTAGTAATTAAATTTAAGTAACAGGTTATTAGTTTATAATATTAAGAAATGTGTATGCATTAATATTAACGTAATTTGGAAGGGACAATGAATAGATGCAGAAAAAGTTGAGAGTTAACTGTCTTTTGGTTGTTTTATGAACGACATTGTTAACGATTTGGGATTTATGAATGTCGCATATTTAAATAGGGAAGAAAGGAATATCTGGAGTGGTGGGAGTTTTGTCATTGGCTTAGATTTAAGTTGTTCTTTTAAAATTGTTTTCTTTACGATTTATTTTAGCAACACCTACCAGACTTGAGGGTAGGGATTACTTTTAGGGAACTATATTTGTGTGTGTACTGAAATAATCTTATGCTAATAGAGGTTAGATTTAGGTTAATTTTTATATAATTTATTTAGGAAATAGGTGAAGTTAGTGATTTGTATAGGATATCCAGCTACCCCAGTGCCAGTCTTATTTGAAAAGAGTATTTTATTTTGAGATATTTCTTCAACTATGACTAACTTTAGGACACCAAAGCAAAGGGTTTTATACGGTATAACCATCTTCCGTATAAAAATAACACCAACAGAATTGCTGAAACAGGCGGTTTGACGCTTCTTTCCGGGTAAGGGTCAACGCAATGTAGAATTTTTTAATTTCAGTTTTATTATTTATTAGTTTTATATTTCTTTGATATTTTTTAATTTCTTTTTTCGTTTATCCATAGGACGCACCCCCGCACTACCGCAGTTAGCTGACGCACCATTATATTGCTACAGAGTAGCCGTTTCTTCAGAGTATACTGAAATTTAATTCGAGGCCTTTCATGATGTTTTTCAGTGGACCGAGTTGATCACTTGCGAGTGAAATCGTATGCATAGTGTGATTTATGTGGCAGTGTACAACCATCACAAATTTGTAATGGAATATAAACGAGCATCGGATGACCAAAAAAAAGTTAGCTTCAAAATCGAAGTCAATGAATATTTTGAAAAACATTTAAATTTTGTCATAGTCTAGGACAAATGACGAAGTTATCTCTTCAAATGTTTTGGCGGTAAATAACCTAATGTACATTGGGAAACAATTTACAGTGAGCACGCTACAAAACTTTGTAAATTCTTTATTGATAAATTAAAAACATGTGAAAAATAAACGTATGTTTTTAACACGTTAAGTTGGGGCTGTGGGATGCAAGAAAGTCATTGCTCGCACAGGAGCTTTTACCATTTGTACTGCATGGTCGTCGACACATGTTTCTATACGTTACTGATGTATGTCGTTCCGAAGTTCACGCGTTTATAAGTTATAAAAGTAGGTTCTTATGAGAAAGAATAAAAATATTTAGCTTTCCTTGGAACGAAACTATGTCTGATAACGAAGAGTCCGAATTTCATGTTGAATGTGGTTCATGGGACGACATGTTGCAAGTGATGAAGCTAGCAAAACCTTAGATGATTTGAAAAGGAATTCCTAACCGCCATCGCAAATTAAATAGTCCATAGGAATCGAAAGCGAAAATCGATCGTTACGGCTGGACAAAGCGATCTACAAAATGGACTAAGTAACTAAGTTAAGATTTGCTACAACAAACCAGTTGTAATAAAACATTATAAAGTGAATTTTTGCATTTATCACGATTAGGACATAAATAATACAGGCAAAACGTTATTTCAGGCCGAAAATATAACAGTTAATTTAACTGAGATGTCGGTTGCCACAAAATGACCAAAGCTCTTTGGTGATGGACTTGTCAGAAAAATCGAAACAAGGTGTGGTAGCGGCTGCAGTTGAAACATGTAATCAGTAAGACGAGGTAAGACAGAAAAACTATTGTAGTTACCTTTAGATTATAGTAAAACAATATTACATGGTGGAATGCGAGAAATTGTGGCGGAAGTACGTGAATCAAGCGGGACGCATAACATAAGCATGGTAATAAAATTATTCTATTTTCTAATATCTTACGTAATTTTATTACAAAATGACCTAGTTACCCAGACAGTTGAAACAGGTGTAACTGACGGGAATGAATCTGAAACAGAAGACGTGAACGGTAATTTTAATTTAATATGGAAAGATGTAGGTGGATCCAAGTTACACCAATTCGCGTTCAGTATAGTTAACTATATCAAAAGCGAGTATTATGTTCTCTATAGCATTGAACAATAAGATCTTTTCCAACTGTTTCAGACCGACAAAGTTTTTTCATACATAACGAATCAAACAAATCATTATGCGACACTCAAAAACAGACAAATAAAGTTCAGACAGATAAAGTTCAATCAAATAAATTCAATTCGATACGTTGTACACATGTTGCTGCCGAAGAGTTCGAAAAGTTTTTTGGAATCATAATTTGGATGGGTTTACTGACAGCACCTCAGTTACGTGACTGGTGAAATTCATATTTTTTGTATGTAAAAAACGTAAAGAAAATCATTACCAGAAATCGTTTCGAACAATTGCTGTCATGCTACATTTCAATGACAATAACGCACAAAACAAACAAGATATAAATTTCGATATAGGTTTCATTAGATTACACCATTATTGAATAAATTCATCGAACGTTTTGTTACGTTCCAATTTAGTTTTTAAAATTTTTCCTTGGTTAATTCATTACTCGTTCGAATAAATTCCGTTTCAATTCTTAAATTCTTCAACAACCCCTATAAAGTTTACTTGTTACTTCGTAAGCCCGTTTTAATGTAAATCTGTTAAATCCTTCAACATAATTCATAATAAACACGCTCCCGAATAAACTCCTCATCTCAAACCCCTTTTTGCTTTTAAACGAAAATTTATTCTATAAATTAAATAGTCTAGGCCTTGTGTTAGGTACCCAGTCATCTCCTAAATTCTTCAATAACATCCTGTTTACAATAATAAATACGCTTTCTACAAATTTTCATTTTGAACTCATTTATTTTGAAACAACAAAGTTATGCTACAAGTAAATAGTTATATCCTGTTTTTAGGTACCCGCTATCTTGGTATATCTTACGATCACCGCATAATGGTTTCTTCTATTGTTCCAAGGAAATCACTTGTTGAGATATGGTCGCGCACGATCCGATATAAACCCGAGTTTTCCAGTTTTAACGCGCTTCGTTAAGCTAGGAATAGGCAGTTTGAATTCGCGTTGTTTGAACCAGAAAAAAAAACAAATTTTAATATTATGCATTTCTCACATAAAATTGAGAAAGCTTTTGTACGCCGCTTATTATAAATAATTCCATTTAATAATATACCAAAAAATTTACAGCTATAGTTTGCAATATATTAAATAAGGTAAAAGTAAGGTTATTTTAATGTTGTTAAATACAAAGAGAGAGCCTAAGATATCCACCGATTAGGTTACACAAGGAAAAGTTAAGCATGCATCTTTCACATACAATGGGGATGCTGTACAATGACATAACTCTCTCCATACCCTCTGAAGGTATAAGAGTGGAATAAGTAACGAAGCTAGACAGTCTCCGGAAAAACAATTAATTAATTATTCGTAAATCAGTACCGAAAAGGTATGTAAAAAGTTATCATAGATAAGAGAAGCTGAAATACTTAATTGGCTAAAAAGTAGTAACCGGGCGTTCAACAAGGGGATCCAGGGATAATCAGCAAAACTCAAAATCGAGTTTGGGCAGCGCAGTTCCATACCACCTTGGTGGGAAAATAAAAAGAATCCATTTTCAATGTGAATTCCTGCTGCTGAAATGGATGGCTTTAATTAAATTGGCATTCAGTGATGAGGTTAGCATAAATATTTATAAATTGTTTTTTTGTTGTGGCATGCGTTTATCAAACCTATTAAGCTGGACATTAAAAGTGTAAAACGTCCACCCATATTATAGGCTATGCTGTTTGTTTAATTAGATTTACAATGCCTGGACATTGTAAGTAAAGTAAGATGTGATAAAGTGGTTAGAGGAAGGTTCTTATGTTACTTGCATTGAATTGGATGTACGTTACTTTAAAATTTTCTTTGGACTTGTTTTCAGAAGTATTGTTATGCAACTTGTGTTGAAATTTATTAAGTAACGTTAAAACTTTTATATGTACCTGTTTACAGGAATAGTCGTACGATACAGTATTACAGCTACATTTAGGTGGCGCCGTGAGACTAGTTTTTCTTAATTGAATATATCGATTGATTGTTAGAGCAACTCCATTCCACTAGAAGATTAATGTAATTAAAATCCCTAAGCAATTACTCGTCGTCTACAAGATTGCAATTAAACCAAATGGGCTGGCGACTATAAATTTGACAGTGTTGAAAGCCTTTTAAGGTAAGTGTTATTGGCAACGTAGCTTGAAATTGCTCCTAGTTCGTTTTTGCTTTTTTCCATTTTGTTTTATTCTTTTGTAATTGCTTTTATAGGAACTCACCCCTGCACCACTGTGGTTACCCGACGCACACATAATTTGTTATGGGAGTCTCATTCCTTCCTGACAATTCCAAATATAATAATTTAAGGCTTCATTCTCTCTTAACGAGGTTTGAAGCAAACGAATATTATTTCTGATTTAATTATAAATCTGGAATAGCATTTCATTTAACGTTAATACATCTAGAATATCTACTGTTAATTTATCATTGCAGTTAAGCTATACCTATATTATTAGTAAATGCTGAATAGCAACTGGCCAAGAAAAACCAACGACATTTGATGTCAGTCAATCACATTAGGGCAAATAATAGTGGTGCCCAATAAATTTAATATAAGATGCAATAAAGTCATTGGAAATATATGCAAAAGTCAAACTATTCTACTCATTGCAAACATTTCTTATTTGCAGAAACTCTCCGGAAAAGTTCTGTTATCTGAATATTGGTATTGTCCTCTTGATATAGCTCTAAATTTAATAGTGACTTGTCTACTGTCAATTCAAAGGCGCTTTTACTTGCATAAGTTGCACGAATGGAATTTATTCACCTTCAATGCACCATTTCTGTACTAAAGTTTTTAATTACCTGAACTTTATTACGCTTTCAAGTTTCACTGCAGTGTAAGCTCCTAGATTACTACGGCTGTTGTGTTCACTGCATATATTACAATAAAGAGAGCTTTTAACTCCAAACTAGACTGGCAATTTTATACGACAAGGGAGTTCCCCTCGACACCAACTACACAATCGTTTAGTGACTTTTTGCTGTTTATGAATGTGTACTGATTTAACACAAGTTTTTAACTACGACTTAATTGCAGCGAGTGTAATCTTGTATTGGAAAACGGTACGCATTCTAAATTACTGTATTTTAAAAGGGACAATGTTAAGCTTGAAATAAATACTAATATTGTTGCCAATGTACGAAATGCTTTTACTGATCAAAATTGCAACCCAATTCAAGCAACTTCACGAAGCCACACAGAATAAAAATTAATTCACGGTACTCTAAAAGCCAACCGACGCAATCTGTTGTAAAGACGAAATTAAAATTGTAACACCAGATAAAATTGATACAGCCAACGGCAAGAAACTTTAATAACAGATATTTTGAGTTTGAACCCACCGCTTGTGACGCGCCAGTAGTTGTATATAATAGTTCTTTTGTTACCATTCGGATGGGCGGCATCTGACTTCTTAGACAATGTATGTAGACTTGGCTCTATTTCGTTTAATATGTACAGCAAAATCAATTAAAAAGTTCATAGATATGAACTGTAAATAGTTAAAAGTGAACAATTTATGCAGTTGAAGCAGTTCAAAAGTCTTCGGTAATCTTCGGAACTCTTCGGAAGGCTTCGTGGTTGTTCGTTGAACCAAGTAAAAACTTAAATACTAATTAAATGAATATTTATATATATATATATATATATATATATATATATATATATATATTGCTATGTAGATTTCGCCCCACGTTCTTGCGTTATATAAATGCTATGTAGTTTTCGCCCCACGTTGTTGCGGCATATAAATGCTATGTAGTTTTCTCCCCACGTTGTTGCGTCATAGCAATTGATATGATAACGTCGTACTCGGTGTAATAAACGTTCTACTTAACACCAGCGCTCTGTGTATTACTCTTTAATTTTCTACTTTTATTATTATGCCACGGTTAACCCCTTTTAATCTACACAGAGTGCAAACGTTACGATGATCAATTTTCTTTCACCCCTTTATGATTACCTGTTTGAATTGATAAAACGAACTCAATCAACATTCATATAATGAAAGGAAATAATATTTACAATTTTTGAAATTCTTTAAACACACCCTTCAATCAATTAACATTATATGGATTATTTATCCCAAAATTTATAAACTTTTTAATTCAATATAAAGTCACCAAAAACAGCACACTTTTACAAAAAAATCTGGAACGTTTGAGACCTCTTTATAATTTATTACGTAAGTTTAAACGCACGCAATGTTCCTGTTGATTCTTTACAAGTTTTGGATAAATTGAATAAATTCAGTATTAAAATTTAAATTGAAAAAATTCCTTAAAATTAAGTAGATCTGACCTGTGATCTCCAGATATGTTGTTTCGTGTTGTGGATCAACACTCCCTTACTGTCTTCAATCGAATACCAATGCTCTGCTTTGTCGAACCAATATTTAAGTACGGTTACTCCTTGCTTTCCAAAAATCACCTTGTGCTTTATTCTATATTTTTCTGTATATGCCTTAACTTCTTCCCTTAAATGCCTCTTGAATTCGTGGGTTACTTAGTATTATGAATTATACCAGAATTATGCCAGAATTAAAATTAGAATTGTTTTCGACGCAGATTAGAACAGTCCAGAAATATACCAGAATTATCGTTTTCGACGCAGATTAGAATAATCCAGAAATTTGGCTAGAAGTCAATTAGAAGCCCTATATCATTATAAATATTTAATTTAAATTAATTACCCAATTTCTACTCACGTTTTCTAAAAAAAAAACGGCAAAAACTCTTCATGTATTTTTAACGTAATTGTTGCACAGCACTATTTTCAGTATAACAAAAATTTTATTTATCTGACGCGTAGATTTCTAATTAAAAGTGATGTAGATTCAACGTGCTTCAAGTGTAAACTGAGCTGCCTTATCACCGGTAGGTGTTAAATAGCTTTGTACTAGGCTTTTTGCTCTGTGTCTCTAAATCCTATACCTTTTTTTATATATCTGCCTCGGATAGCTCAATCTAATTAACACAGAGTGTCCTAATACACGACAATAAAGACTGTTTAACTCCCTTTTTCTCTAGCTCCTATCTGTTAAAATAATGTAAATGAAGCAATTCAAAATTCATATAATAATCGAGAATATTTACATTTTTGTATTCTAATAACTTATTACTTTTATTTTCAAAAATTAGCCCAGAAAAAAATATTAGTATTTATCTGTTTCCACCAAAATCATATTCCCTGAAAGTAAGCAAAAATACCACTATAATTTACTTTGAGGCCCTTTTGAACGTTCAAATGATCTTCTACCTATTTTTATAAATTCTCAAAAGATTTTCGATGACCCTTACAAATACTTTGATATGAATAATTAAAAATGTGAAAAATTTGAAAATACAGTCTTATACTAATAGAGGATTATAAATCTTTGACCTGTGTTTTCTCTGTTTCCTATATGAGTATGGTCAGCACCCCTGGATTGTTCACAATTCGATTCTCTGTTACAGCTACTCCCAGTTAATTCTTAGCGTAGTTTCCTCAACTTGTTAACCAAAATAATTACTTAATTGGCTTGAGTTGTCCCTTTGGATTTTTACCCAAATTTTTGGTTAGTTTTGTAGTTTAATTGGAGTTTCTTGAAATTGATTTGGAGTTTTAATTAATGTTTAATTTGAATTCCTACGGAGGTTTATGTGGAGTTTCTGTGAAGGTTTATTTGAAATTTAATTTGTAATTGATCCGTCGTTATTTGAAGCTTATATAGAGCCCTAAATTCTTAAATATTACAATTATATTTATTTAATAATATATCTCACGTTTTTAAAAGCAAACGGCCGCTTCGGTTGTATTAATTGGCACTTTACTTTGCACTTTGATTTTACTCAATTATTTATTTTTACTAAGTTCACTTTGCGTAGTAATTTACGTTTCGCTGGTTAGTGCCTTGGTTATAGAGATACTGGATGTTTACAAGGACCGCGAACTATTTAAAGACTCCACCCACTTATTTTTCCTATTGGTTTTCCTCGCGCGTTCGTTGATCAAGGCGTTGCACCTTGCGCTATCGGTGCAGGACTCGGTATTTTTCCAATGTTCCTATCTAGACTCTTGGTAAAACGCTATATTATATAGCATATTTCTCAGAAAATCCAAATTTCTATTACATTTTGTCACGTCGTCTTATTTGTGTTTGCTATAGTTCAAATTTTATCACATCACGGACCGTCTGTTATTTATTGTTTGTTACTCCAAATATGTTGAATTTTATGATAATACAATGTCTTTTGGTCAGGTATTAACATTTTTATAAAGACGTATTTGAATGCGTTTATGTATTTATACGTTAATATTTTGAATGATGTAATTATTATATAGCTAGGATGCCAGGTTGTTTACCTTCACCGATTGTATGTTTATTTTAATAAAACTCGTTGCGTTTAAAGCATTACTTTTGCTTGTTTCTTTTCAATTCTAGACTTTTATAGTTAATTTAAAACGTATTATACGACGTACACGTTGTTATTCTTGCTAAATATGATTTGGTTATTGCAGAATAAGCTTCCCTTTTAGGAATTAAATTAGTTATGATTTATATACAGTGTGCTCATTATGTAAAATTATCGATTTACTCCTAATTAATAATGGAGTTGTGTGGTTTCCTAAACGTTAATAATATTTACATGTATCTTACGGCCCCTATGACTTAACATACCCTTAAATTACCTTCTTATTCTTAATCTTCTTTGGGAATGAAACCACTCATAGTTTTTAAAATCTATTTTATTTACGTTTCGAGCCATGACATAGGATCGTTGTCAAAATAATAAAAACTTCAAGTTTGATATTTATGACATAAATTGAAGGTGACTTTGATTTATTGAAATATTTGGTTTGAGTACACTAAGCAAAAATTTTTAAAGTTTAAAAGAATGATTGCCTTCAATTTGTGTTACGGCCTGGGACCGACTTGTTTTAGGTAGCCAATATGCTTAACGTGAAATCAGCTGATTAATTTTGATTGGTGAATTTTATATAAATTCAATAATTTGGAAAACATTTTTTAATATGTTTCTATTTATACAATTGAGAGGATGGTTATTAAAGATGTGTGCGATTGCGTTACCGTAAGGCATAAGCAGTCGTTAATATTTATTTTGAGCTACCTCCTTGGTAGATTTTAACATGGTTCTGAGGCGACCCTATGGCGGGTTTACACTTGTCAGATACCAATATTGTTCTATGAAGGTTCTATATAGTTCTGAGGCGACCCTAAGACGGGTTTACACTTGTCAGATACCAATACTGTTCAACGGATATTGTATATGGTTTTGAGGTAACCCTATTGAGGGTTCACACTTGTCAGATACTAATGCTGTTTTACAGGGGTTGTTGATATGCTTATTGTTATGTAATTAGTTATTGTATGTATAAATAGAAATCATGTATGTAGGCTGTATTTTATGTTAATATCGCAAGGAAAACCCAGGAAAAACTTGCAATACTACCTAGATATTGTGGGCATTTGATTTTCATTTGTTATTTATTTTGTTATTTCTTTTAGTAATAGAATCCATTGTTTACTGAAAGTCACGGATTCGTTTGCAACGCAGTTATTTTTATGTAGGGTTATATAAGCAGCTTCTTTGATTTTGCGTTTTTGGTGGTTTTCTTCTTTGTCGATAATGCTAAACAAACCACGACAAACATACAGGGAGTATTTACCTTCTAATCACAGCAATATATGTATATATATATATATATATACATATATATATATATACATATATATATATATATATATAGATATTGCTGCGAAACCTACAAAAAGCTATTAACTTAACTGGTCCGTTGACTTTCTTCTGTTAATCGCCTCTTTACTCTTTTCCGCCTCGGCTGCTCACCTAGTTAAACCTTCATCCTTATTCATAAAAAAAAAATAAACACATTCCTACCACAAACATCAACGTTAACTCTATTTACATCAATATTCACAATACATTAAAATTTCAAAATTAAAATTCAGCATAAATTTCAGTATCAGAAAATTTCAAGATTAAATTTGTTATCATTTTAATGTGCATCCAGAATTAAAGTCCTTGTAGGATGCCTACTAATTAATATAACAATATATGCAGACCTGAGTCTGAGTACAAAGGAGCATCTCCACCCTTTACGTTAATTAACCAGGTTCGTCTAATTGAGCTCAAAGACATACCCAAATTTTCATCATAATCCAGAACATCAATACTAAATACTCCTTTCTACTTAAACAAGAAAATTTCACCTTAAAGTTAAAAATTTGTTGTTAGTACAAATTCACTACTGTCCATTTTAAGTAAACAAATTATAAAGTTATTCAACACACACCATAACATCAAAAATCGAACAACAAAGCATAAGTTACCTGAAGGTTAATGCACTCGTGGCTCCAATGTACATCGTCTTTTGTTAATTACACCATTCCAACTGGGTTATGTTTAGGTCCTCGGATTACTGGTCGCCTTTAAAAATTTTCTACACCACCATTAATCTAAAGTAGTTTCAGGGCTTTTCCGGAACTCATCTGTATATATCTGTATCTTGTTTTGTGGATCTAGTCACGTTTACGAATCATTTAATTATTAACACCCCCGAAAAATAGCAAAGAAATTCATACTTCTTTCACGCTATACGCCAAAACTGCCTACTTTTGTGTATTCATTTGTCGTTGCAAATTTGAATAATTGGTACAGTGATACTAGACTTTATTACCTTGCATCTTCTTTTCTAAGTGCACTAAATTACTTTCATCGTAGTACGTAAAGAGCAAACTGTTTTAAAGTATTAAATAATCACCAAAATATACAAGAAAACTGTTTAAATTATTCAATCAAAATCGAAAACTAAGAGAGCGAAACTCATATTAACACGGGTATATATAATCGCTAGCCTATACGTCGCTTTTGTCCCCAAAACGGACAGTTTCTAGAATTTCGTCATTCTATGTTCCTTTTTCGATCGCTCGGTACAGCTTCTACAAAATTTGCACACGTCCAAGTTTAAAATCTATGAAATTTCGACACGGCTCGCAACGTCTGAGAATAACTAATTAATTTTTATACAGAAATGTTATTTTTACCTCTCATGTTTGCCTCTTATTTTCAACCAATCGCAACCCAGTGACGTTGCTCAAATCACGCCTTTTACTATATGTGTCTTCGGTAGTCTTCGGAGCCATTCGGAAGGTTTCATGGTTTACTTGTGCGGCAACGTAAGAATGTAAAGATATATGGTATTGATGGCTGGGCGACAGGAGCTTCCTGCCTATACGTGGTTTATTGTGGTGAAGTGAACTATATCCACGTGCCCTAGGTGCGGCGGCGAGAGACTGGCCTTTGGATAGCATTACTGGCGGAGAATAAGCACGCTATGCGGAGCAGTGCTGAAGTGTTAGCATGCTATGGTAAGCACTGCCAGTTGAGTTTCTTAGGATGTGGTGAGCACTAAGTGTATTGATTTCTGCTAGATTTGCAATTGTATTTATATGCTTTCTTTCCCTTATGCAAGGTATGTTGAAAAACGTTAACGGTGTGTTTAACTAATAGAATTGTGTAGTTCAATTTTCGTATGTAAGAGATGTACAAGTGCTGTTGACCAATGGCTTTGCTAGTTTTAGTGTAACACAAAAAATGAGTTGGAGATTTTGCTTTCACATTAGTTTGTTCTGTGTTCAGCACGTATACTTTGATATAGGGTAACACTTTTAGCATTAGGTGTAACCATTCTTGTTTGGCAGTATAAGAAAGTATTACTATAAGAAGTGGAGGTCATAGGAATGACATGTTTTTAATCGAGTCCCAAAAGCTCTGCGAGTGTAGTGAAGTTTAGTTATAAAGGGATGCCGGAATATGTTGTTCAGGTTTGCAGTGTACAAACAGAAGTATGTCAAACAGTGTTAAAGCTCGCTGAAATCATTTATGCAGGACAGTTTGTCTACGATATAAATTAAGATCGATCCTACTAAATATTTTCATTGTTATTCCTGGGGTTTGTGTAAAGTAGTCATTCAGCGCTCTGGGTCGTATGAATAGCGAAGCGGTCAACATTCCAGGAAGGTCATCGTCTACGAGGAAAGTGGACGAACCGGTTGCGGCTCGAGTATAGTTTAGAACAGGTTACTGGTGTTACGGTTAGATATTCGGACTTAGTATATTTAAGGACAATGACAATTAATATTTACCATTTCGCGATGAACTAGAATTAGTTTTTAAGTAGTGTGGAGACGAGTTAATAATTAGTTATACAATTTGATTACATTATTTCCTTTATACTTTTACTAAGAATTATTGCATTAAAGGTTTATACAGAAGCATAACTGTTATTATTTACCCTATTTCATTCACATAAGAAGAACCTTGTTTGAGGGGAACGTCTCACACTGTAAGCCAAAAATCTTGGGCCGTTTTGACAGCTGACTGGAAAACGCTGCTAAGATTTGGTATAGAAGATGACAAACGTATTTGGCATTAACGACTAGTTTGGTTGCTTTTTAGAATATTCGTTTTTAAAAACCTAGCTTTATTTTTGCATATTAAACCCAGTTCCCAACGATAGTTTATAATCGTTGGCCAATGATTATTTCACATCCTCATTACAACTTAAGCTTCAAGTAGTGTTGGTTGCTATTTTAGGCATTTGTCCTTACATTTGGCTGTATTTGAAACAAGTACCCCGCGCGCGCGGGCATCAATCCGATGTTTTTATAATGTTTCCACTAGGACGACATCTTACGAGTATTCAATCTCCGACCTCCTCATCGTTCAAGGAATGGATTGGGAAGTGCCTAAAACAAGTTTATAATTTTCTCATTCTTAACATAGCTGAGTCATATCGCTTAGGTAATTCATACTACTTGTTCATTGTTTACAACGCGACTAATTTCTACTTTAAGGTATAAATGATTTTAGCGTAACGATTTATTGCAAGAACATGAACGATTAAGACACGTGCCGTGATTTTGCTTTTTTTGGTTAATACATCACTGCGGTATATCCTTATATGGTACTGGTGGAGATTGTTCGTCCTTATATTCGATTCTTTATACCCAAAACGACATGAATTTATAAGGCAATTGTAGAAATCGAAATCTCAATTTGTAGGTGCATCGTATGCAAGCGGATCTGTAAGGTATCTTTTGTTGCGTTTGAAGAGTACATCCAGGTGTATATAAGTGATATTTCAATCTTCCATTTGTCTTTATTCTGGTGTTAATATATGGCAAACGAAATTTAGGAAAATTTTACTCAGAGGTATTGCGGCTGGTTTACATCTTGATTAATATTGACAATATTAGAATTATAAACGGCTCAGCTTGTTGTAGTTGGTTTTGTTGGCATTATTATTACCAGAAAATTATAACCTACTGTGGAAGTTAGAAATCTGCAAAACTCGATTTTATATGATATAATCGTGTATGTTTAAGTAGCTTTCTGTGTCATAACCATTTGAAACTATCTTAAGAGCATTCACATAACTTGTGCTTACTTTTAAAGACAAAAACTTTAAATAGTTTTTCAGACTAAGGTTTCTAAGTGTGAGCTTTTCAGATCTAGTTGAAAGTAATTTAAAGATGTTAAATTTTACTTTCAATTACTATTATTAATTTCATTATTTAGATTTTGTTAATTTCGTTCGGTATCTATTTAAAACCAGAGTAAATCTTCTATGCGTGTATGAAGCCCAAGAACTTATTCTTTGTTCACATATATCGCTCCCTGATTTATTCCGCCGTCACGAGAGACTATTCGTTTGCCTTTAGTAATTCACGAGTTAGAAAATACAAAATTCTTATTCCGAATGCTACCTTGTAAAGTTCGAAATAGAATTCGAGTCGTCGTTTCTTAAGAGTAACGTCAGGGAAAAGTGTAACTGCGCTTGACTATAAAGCAAACAACGTATCGTTGTTAGGCAACTTACCGTGCTTGAACAGACATTTATCTGCAGTAAATATTGTTGATAACCCGTTATGCTTTGAAGTCATTAGGTAAAATTACTTTGCAGCAGATAACGGAACACTACAGCTGCCGCAATTAAACTAGGTGCTCTCGTTTTCTTGCCTTATTGTGCAGCAGAACATTTTGCAGTTCATAATCATATACTGTCCGATAAGTAGATATACTTGATGGAGTGATGCTCCAGGTATACGTATTTGGGATCGGTCAGACAGTCGACGACAATACTCTGCTTTTTTTTTAAATAAAAATCAGCTTTCTTGACTAGTTGAGACAAAAAGAACTTAATAACCTGCCCTCTGCGAGACAAGGCCAAATTCCTCCGCGGCCTATATTTGCTGTAGATATGTAGGTTTTCAAGGTAGGTAGCAACCGACGATTGTTGTATAACCTAGAACAACATGCTTTTCAGTTATTTCAAATAAAAATACCAGTTCAACAGCGACAACCCCTCCCATGACCGCTTGTGTCTGATGGCGCAAAACCGAAGGGTGTTTTGTGTGTCTGTGAGTGCTATGTATGTGTGTGTGTGTGTTTGTGCGTGTATGCGCGCGCGCGTCTACATGTATCTGATACAACCAAGGATAACTAGCTGTTGTGCGTGTATGCGCGCGCGTGTGCATGTATCTGATACAATCAAGGATAACAAGGTGTTAGGAAAGACTTGTGACGCATCGTCACGACTACTGGTAGGTTATATTTTTTAGTAGTCGTTTACCAGTTGTTTTAAGTATGTTCAGGTCGTATAAATATTTTAATCATATATATTATTTCATAACCTTCTTTGGATTTTTGTCGAGGGAGAATTTCACCAATCTGATAAGCGCCTATAGAGAAAAGCCAAACATTGATTGTTCTCCTTTTGGAAATTGCCAACAAGCTTAATTAATATATTACTACATCGATTGATTTTTCGGTTTGAATCCGAATAGACATCACCACTATGATTACTAGTAATATTTTTAGAGAAGTCGTCTAAAACGAATGTTGTTGAACTTCGCTGTGAATTGCATACTTAGTTGACAAACGTTGCTAGATCGTGGTTAGCCAATGAAAACTGAAGCGCGTGTGGGAGTAGACACTTTTACAGTGTGTGTGTGCTCTGCAGAGATAGGCCTCTTCCTTCTCCCTTTGGTATAAAAAACATATGTAATGAGGATTGCAAAGAACTTCTAACTGTAGTTCTTGATCTTTTACTCACAATTATTTGCAGAAAAACCTTAATCTACTGAGATGCCGCTACAAAGATCACTGATAACAATCCCTAAATTCCATCCTAATATGACAATTACACGTCATTTATTACCAAATTAGACTATATACCGTTAATTTATATATGATTTATATATATATATATATATTGCTGTGAT
The DNA here is from genome assembly GCA_036346225.1 of Platerodrilus igneus. Lineage (NCBI taxonomy): Eukaryota > Metazoa > Arthropoda > Insecta > Coleoptera > Lycidae > Platerodrilus > Platerodrilus igneus. Next base: position 84,271 of record JARFIW010000202.1, on the reverse strand, counting down.
AAGGGGTTGTTTAAGGGTGCACGACATAGTGAAGGTCACTAGAGAATGAGTAATTAGAATAGGCAGCAGAAAATTGTAGTTATTTTAGGAAATAAGTAAGAAATAGAAGTAGATAGTAAGTAGGCAACACCCTGTGTACAAAGTAGAAATAGTTTTGGGCGACGCAGGAAAGACATAGGAAGACGCATAGTTGGCGTAGGAATGAGAAATACGAGTATTAAACGGATGGTAAAGATTAAATACCCTGTAGATAGTGTTCAGTTGATATAAGTAAAGCGAATAAGAATATTTTTCAGTGGGAGCACGCGTATAAATGATAAAGAATAATTAGACACGCATTAAGAAAAGAGTCTCAGACGATTAAGTAATACGGATGTGAAAATAGAGTTTCATGTAGCTAATATAATGCGTATAAAGATCTAACCATTTTGATAAGAGAAATGATTAAAATTGCGTAAATCGCATGTAAACAATGAAAGTTTAAAGTAAAATTGCATCAGTTGTTTATGGAAAGGCGACTATTCTATCAAAATACAGCATGTTGATAAGTGAAGACACCTGCAGGCAGGTGGGCATTATGAACGAACGCAGAGCATTACATCAGAAAATATTCGAAATGAAATTATTTGATTGGTCCGAAGCAAACGACAGGTTCTAGACCACACCACGGATGCAGTGGGGATTCGAAATTATATTAGCAAGCACCGCGATAAGAAAGTCAGTTTTGAACTCAATGAAGGCCCAAGTGCATTGCCAGTAATACTGAATAATACGTAACAAGTGGTACAAAGTGAAATAAATGAGTGTGTATATGAAAATTACCGTTTAAAACGTAAGTAGGATTATTTTATGAATTAATCGTAAACTAAGACATAAAAATAATAGGGCTTCGAGGTCTGAGGAAAATAGGCCAGAATGCTTGATGTTAAGAAAGATTACAATAAAACAATTTAAATGTCGAGGCGAAAGGAAGAACATAATCTTGAAGTATAGGGTGAACGAATTACAAATTTGAAGTCTATGGCAAGAATGATTAAAGTATAAAATTATAATTAATGGTGTTGGTCCATAATGGTGATAAGTTAAATGGAATCGAAAATTGGGAAGATTAATTTTAATGGAAGCGTCGTCGTAAAACATAAAACCAGGTCAGATTGTTAGTTATAAGGCATCTGTTTTTCTACAAGAATTTTATTTTATTTTAATATCAAATTGGCTAAATATTATATGCTTGTAAACAAGTCAACAAAGGGTTGAATACGTATTGAAATAATAATAAGAAAACGGATTTAGAATATTCTACATTTGTTGGTAAAGGTAATGAGTTTTCTTTGGTGACTTTGGGTTTTAGTACAAATTAAATGGTTGTTGATAAATGAAATTTATAAAGGTGAATTAATTTGAAAATGTATTGTAAATAACGTCAAAGCTGTACATAAAGCATTAGTTTCATTAAATGGGATCCAAACTTACTGAATTTTATAATTACAAATATATGCTAGCCGAGGTCATAAGATTGAAATAGTACAGAGGAGGAGTCACAAATTAAGTAGGAAGAGATAACCCGCAAAGGCGGTAACTTGTTGAATTTTGTCATTGGTCGATAAAGTTGTTTATGATAAACTCCAGTTGATAGCAACGTTAAGAAACAGCTGGAGGAGGAAATAATCACAAGCTGTAGGAAAGATTAAAATGGTGGTTCAATAATTTAATTTAGTATTATAGCAATTAAAATAAATAGGTCGCTCAACGTGAAGGACACGTGATATTACAGAATTAATAGGTCGACCCACTAAAAAAGGAGTATTACAGCAAATAATATGTCGACCCAACGAAGGGGCTCGTAAATTAAACCACAATAAACTGAAATTAAGAGGGGCTCGTAAATTAAACCACAATAAACTGAAATTAAGAGGGGCGAATTAAATTAAAATAAATTTTAAAGTACGATTGTAAGATTTTATATAAATTAATTAAACTAAACCGGGAATTTGAAAAGCTTCAATTAACAATAGTGAAATTTGTACAGTAATTTAAAGTTAAAAAAATTTTAGTATTTAAAAAGTTTAGCATATAAATTTAATAATAATGGACAAGAAAATACGGGAAACACGGGAGGCTTTGAGACAACAAGGAGTAGAGATAGGATCCCAGGAGAGCGTTATAATTCAGGAAACCAGTTCCAGTGAAGAGAGGCGAACTTCACAAGAAAATAAGATGTTGGATATCTTAATGGCATTGAATGAAAAGATGGATAGGAGTGAGCAAGCCATAAATGCAGTTAAAATAAAAATGGATGAAAACAATGAGAAATTGGAGGGTAAAATTAAGAATCTTAGTGATGGACTGAAAGAAGCAAACCATAATATCGCGGAGATGAAAGCACAATTGAATGAGAGAGTTGGTAGAGTTTCTGAGGAGATAGACGGTTTATGGGATCATATTTCTTTAATCAAAACGAAACGAGAAGAGTTCGAAAGTGAGTCCAACAATAAAATTAAGAATTTAAATATTAAGTTAAATAAAATTGAAGAAAATTGCGAAACGGAATTCAGATCAATAAATCAAGAGATAAATAATTTAAAAGCAATCCAATAAACTTTAATAGGGAACCAATTAAGCTAATGCAAACGAATCTTTCAATGGAACAATTTACGAAATTTTACGGGACGGAAAAGTAAACCCTAAGATATTTCTGAAAAATTTTAAAATGTTGATACAGGGATACACAGATGAATTATTCAAATTAAATTTAATCAGGGCAATATTAAAAGGAATGCTAAACAATGGTACAATCTAGTTGAGGATGAAATAGAAACGTTTGAACAGTTTGAAAGCAAATTTCTACGTCAATTCTGGAATGACAACCAGCAAAATCGAATTCAAAATGATTTAATTATGGGAAGATACGATTTGGCGAAAGGGATAACGCGAGAATCATATGCGATTGAGAAATTTACTGTAGCGAAGCAATTGGATCCTCCTTTAGAAGATAAAATTATTATAAAGTATTTAGCAAGTCATTTTAATGCGGAAGTAAAGCGATACATAACGACGCAAAACATAGTGGATAGAGACACGTTTATTGATTATTTGCAGAGATATGATGATTTGGAAAATGATGATGAAAGGAAAATAATTTTAGGGATCGACGCACGAATTTCATAAGGAATGATGAGACTAGGAATAATTATCGAAGGAACAGGTATAATTATGATCGCGGAAGAAATTTTAATGGGGGGAACTATGGAAACTTTAATAATGATTTTAGGCAGAACAGGGATAATGGTCAGACACCAAGGCAACGAATAGAGAGAACGAATCATGAGGAAACAATAGAGTAATGAATAGACAGGAAAAGGATGATCGACGGACACCAGCAAGAAATATTAATAGTGTGGAATTAAGGAACACGAATTGCACAGATACAGGAAGAATGAGTCAGGCAGGACCTTCGACGCGAGATCAGGATTTTGAGTACGGACGAACCAAGGAAAATTCTACGGATTAACGGATATGAGCACCAGCGCGAGTTTATTAAATATGAAATGGATAATGAATTAGGAAGACTTGAGAGAAACTTATTACCAATAATTAATTTAAAGGTGGAAAATAAAATAGTTAAAGTATTAATTGATACTGGAGCAGAGGCATCACTTGTAGCGGAAGAATTTGTTAAACGAGAGAAATTGGGGATAAAGCGATAAAGATAGCAAGGTGTAATTTAGTGGTACCAAATAATAAGAGATTTAGTGTAATAAATGAAATGGTAATTCTGAGATGTGAAATGGGGATAGAATATGGGAAAATGAGTTCATGGTGGTACCTGGACTGAAGATAGATGTTATATTTGGGATGAATATGATAGATAAGTTGGGGTTGAAGATAAATGCGGAATGCAAAGAGATTGAGTGTAATGGGAAATATATTAAATGGTATGAAGAGGGAATATAGTAATAGAAGATGACTGCGTAAATATTAATCAGTTTAGTGAAGAGATAAATAATGGGGAATGAAAGTGAAGACATTAAGTGTCCAGATGATTTAAAAATAGGGTGAATGTATTATTGAATAAGCATTCAGAATTAATTGGGTCAAAGTCGAGAATTGCCAAGGGTTATGTGCACAAGTTAGAAGTAATGAATGAGGAACCGTTTAACAATAAAATATATCCTATCCCAGTAGCATATAGGTATAGAGTGAAGGAAGAAATTGAGGAAATGTTACGTGAAGGCATTATAGAAAACTCCAGTACACATTTTGTGAATCCATTAGTCGTCGTGAAGAAAAATGATAATAGCATTAGGTTATGTTTGGATGCAAGAAAGATAAATAAGCGAACGAAGCCGCAATACAATTGTCCACCAACGATGGAAAGCATATTAGCAAGAATAGGTAATAAGAAAATATATAGCAAATTAGACTTAAAGAATTCATTGTGTTTGATTCCATTAGCGCGTGAATCAAGGAAATATACGGGTTTTTCGGTAGAAGGAAAATTATACCAATTTAGGGTGGTCCCGGTTGGTTTGTCCTCGAACACGGATGCATTAGAGAATGTGATCAAGAATATTTTGGGACTGTATGAGGAATTTAGTATCCACTATAAGGATGAAATATTAATATTTAGTAATAGTGTAGAGGAACACTACGTACATTTAGAGTGAATAATATTAGAATTAGATATAGCAGGTTTAAGGTTGAATTTAAGGAAGTGTGAATTTTTTCAAAGTAGGGTTAGATTTTTAGGATATAGGATAGATAATAAATATAGGATTGAAAATATAGATTAAAAGGACCCAGATTTAAGAGTGAAAAAGGGGAAGTTGAAAATAGATAAATTGAATTGGCCCATGCAAGGACAGATGAATAGATAAAAGGAAATGTAAAATAAATTATGAATAGGTATACATAGAGAAATAGAATAGGATTTGAACATAAGAATAGGCATAGGTAGGAATAGTATAGTATAATAGGACATAGGTATGGGATAAATAAAATGTAAATATGAGTTTAATAATGAAAAGGTTGAATTTCAATATGGAAATAAAATATAATAATTTCATACCAATGTGAGTTTAAGTTCACGTTGGGCAACAAAATGGACATTGATATAAAATTTTATATTTTAATTTGGGGAATTATGCTGTGATAAGGGGTTGTTTAAGGGTGCACGACATAGTGAAGGTCACTAGAGAATGAGTAATTAGAATAGGCAGCAGAAAATTGTAGTTATTTTAGGAAATAAGTAAGAAATAGAAGTAGATAGTAAGTAGGCAACACCCTGTGTACAAAGTAGAAATAGTTTTGGGCGACGCAGGAAAGACATAGGAAGACGCATAGTTGGCGTAGGAATGAGAAATACGAGTATTAAACGGATGGTAAAGATTAAATACCCTGTAGATAGTGTTCAGTTGATATAAGTAAAGCGAATAAGAATATTTTTCAGTGGAGCACGCGTATAAATGATAAAGAATAATTAGACACGCATTAAGAAAAGAGTCTCAGACGATTAAGTAATACGGATGTGAAAATAGAGTTTCATGTAGCTAATATAATGCGTATAAAGATCTAACCATTTTGATAAGAGAAATGATTAAAATTGCGTAAATCGCATGTAAACAATGAAAGTTTAAAGTAAAATTGCATCAGTTGTTTATGGAAAGGCGACTATTCTATCAAAATACAGCATGTTGATAAGTGAAGACACCTGCAGGCAGGTGGGCATTATGAACGAACGCAGAGCATTACATCAGAAAATATTCGAAATGAAATTATTTGATTGGTCCGAAGCAAACGACAGGTTCTAGACCACACCACGGATGCAGTGGGGATTCGAAATTATATTAGCAAGCACCGCGATAAGAAAGTCAGTTTTGAACTCAATGAAGGCCCAAGTGCATTGCCAGTAATACTGAATAATACGTAACAAGTGGTACAAAGTGAAATAAATGAGTGTGTATATGAAAATTACCGTTTAAAACGTAAGTAGGATTATTTTATGAATTAATCGTAAACTAAGACATAAAAATAATAGGGCTTCGAGGTCTGAGGAAAATAGGCCAGAATGCTTGATGTTAAGAAAGATTACAATAAAACAATTTAAATGTCGAGGCGAAAGGAAGAACATAATCTTGAAGTATAGGGTGAACGAATTACAAATTTGAAGTCTATGGCAAGAATGATTAAAGTATAAAATTATAATTAATGGTGTTGGTCCATAATGGTGATAAGTTAAATGGAATCGAAAATTGGGAAGATTAATTTTAATGGAAGCGTCGTCGTAAAACATAAAACCAGGTCAGATTGTTAGTTATAAGGCATCTGTTTTCTACAAGAATTTTATTTTATTTTAATATCAAATTGGCTAAATATTATATGCTTGTAAACAAGTCAACAAAGGGTTGAATACGTATTGAAATAATAATAAGAAAACGGATTTAGAATATTCTACATTTGTTGGTAAAGGTAATGAGTTTTCTTTGGTGACTTTGGGTTTTAGTACAAATTAAATGGTTGTTGATAAATGAAATTTATAAAGGTGAATTAATTTGAAAATGTATTGTAAATAACGTCAAAGCTGTACATAAAGCATTAGTTTCATTAAATGGGATCCAAACTTACTGAATTTTTATAATTACAAATATATGCTAGCCGAGGTCATAAGATTGAAATAGTACAGAGGAGGAGTCACAAATTAAGTAGGGAAGAGATAACCCGCAAAGGCGGTAACTTGTTGAATTTTGTCATTGGTCGATAAAGTTGTTTATGATAAACTCCAGTTGATAGCAACGTTAAGAAACAGCTGGAGGAGGAAATAATCACAAGCTGTAGGAAAGATTAAAATGGTGGTTCAATAATTTAATTTAGTATTATAGCAATTAAAATAAATAGGTCGCTCAACGTGAAGGACACGTGATATTACAGAATTAATAGGTCGACCCACTAAAAAAGGAGTATTACAGCAATATATATATATATATATATATATATATATATATATCCAGATACCTGGTATACCAATATGGTGAAAAAAGTTACCAAACATTCCTAAAACTACCCATCTTTTGGTGTTATAGAAGATCGTTTATATAAATTAGTTACCTCTTCCACATTTAAAGTTACAAATAGACCTTAATGGAAATTAGTAATACTTACCTCTAATCGACCTGAAGTTTTGAAAATGTTTCATGATAATAATATTTTCGCACATTTAGACGTCACAAAACCTACAGTGAAAATATTTGATTTTTATTACTTATCCAATCTAAGGCAATTCGTTTGCCATTACATTAAAAACTGTAAAGTTTGTGGTGCACAAAAAGTTCACAAGAGGTTCAACCTGGTTTGTTGGGTGCATTCAAAAAAGCCTCCTATCCGTTTCAATTAATTTCTCTCGATTTATTAGGACCTCTTTTTGATCTAAGAAAGGTAACCAATATATATTGGTTGTAACTGACTGGTTTTCTAAATTTGTTTCCGTTCACCTCTAACCAAAGACTACCTCTTCGGCTTTCATGAAATTTTTAGAGCAACAGGTTTTTCTTATTTTCGGAGTACCTCAAATTATTCTTTGTAACAATGGTACACAATTTCTTTCAAAAGAATTAAAAAATTTCGTAAAGGTTATAAAATTTAGAAAATCTGACTTAGTGCCAGATACCATCCACAAGTAAACTCAACCGAACGTGTCAACCGTGTAATTATTACCGCTGTTAATTCCTATATCGATTCCGACCATACTAAATGGGAGGAAAATATATTTAAAATGGCGCAAGCAATGTGAAGCATGAAGCTACTTCCTCTGCCCTTCATTTTTAGTTTTTGACCATTATATTCCAATTGATAGTAGTTATTATGACTATGTTCCTGACAATACCGATGTGATTATATTTAGTGAAAAAAATACATTGGAACAAAAATCAACAATAGCTACATTCTATCTTTGTCGATGTTAGAAAAAATTTATTCAAAACGTATCAAAAAAGCAAAAATTGCTACAACTTGTAAATGAAATCATTTGCATTGGGTAAACAAGTATGGAAGAAAAATTATGTTTTATCTGATGCCACTAAAAAGCTTTCCGCTAAACTTGCTCCTAAATTTATCTAATGTGCAATCTTTCTTGTAATTTCCCCATTAATCTAGGAACTACAAGATTTAAACGGTAAATCTCAAGGACGATGGCGTATTAAAAACCTAAAACCATTTTCGTCTGCCCTTAATGAGTAGCGCTTACTTACGTTTGTGTTTATAGCTTCATCTAAACATTTTCTGATTTTCCATCCTTATTCGACCAATATTTTTCAGCTTTATCGTCCGTACCCAATCATTATCTAATTATCGTGATATCATATCGTTTATTTCTACACAAATTTAGTTAAACTTTGAGGAATCTAATCGTACATCTAAATGAATATAATCCTTTAATTTACAAATGTTCTAAATCTGGTTGTGTCATAAATAGTTATTGATTTTAGAAGATAGACTTGTCACTGCTAGTTATAAATTTTTTTAGTGTTCATTTAATGCAAATAAATCGAATATCTTTAAAAATTTAATCAACTATTTTGTTATTATTCCACAATTTAATATTGTTAGCACTTCGTGTTATAAAATAATTCAGTTTTAAAAGTAACTACTATTTCTGACTTTTATTAATAATCGTATCAGAAAGGAACATTTACTACTAATACGTTTATAATGAAAATAAATGTAAACTCGTAAAATACAATTAAGGTAGCTTTACGACCCAGGCTAGTGGACCTCATAACTACGACTGTGTGAATGCCTCAGCGTACTTGTTCCACCAGACAGGAAGCGAACTTCAGTGACGTTGCGTGCGCTGCTTCGTTAGCGGCCTCATCGGTATTTCCTATATCGACAGGGTTGAGCGCTAACACGGCCAGACTGACAGGTGACCCGTCCTCGGGGCACAATTCGCCTGAGGGTGACCCTGTAACAGTATCAGCAACACAGAAATCAATAAGCACCAAACGCCACATGTTGGAGATTGTATACCTCAACTAATAATCAAACTGTATCTCACGTTAGTAAACGTACACAACTCTGATTTGACTGGTGTACACTAACTTGAAGTATTTATTTAATCACAGAGCATCAACTCTTTTCTTTGTAAATCATTACTCTCGAATTAAAATAACAACGTATTCGATAGTAATCGTGAAGGTATACAGACACCAATATAAGGACTTTCATTCTGTATTAACAAAAAAAATATTCAAAATGTAGTTGTGGGATTATGCAGACCCCAAAACCACAGGAGTAAATACTTCATCCTGATAAATACAAAAATAAACATTTCACAGATATTATGGGAGTATGCTGACCCCATAACCATCAAGATATTCACTTTATCTTGATAAATACAAAAATAAACATTTTACAGATATTATGGGAGTATGCTGACCCCATAACCATCAAGATATTCACTTTATCTTGATAAATACAAAAATAAACATTTTACAGATATTATGGGAGTATGCTGACCCCATAACCATCAAGACATACACTTTATCTTGATAAATACAAAAATAAACATTTTACAGATATTATGGGAGTATGCTGACCCCATAACCATCAAGATATTCACTTTATCTTGATAAATACAAAAATAAACATTTTACAGATATTATGGGAGTATGCTGACCCAATAACCATCAAGATATTCACTTTGTCTTGATAAATACAAAAATTAATATGTCACAGATATTATGGGAGTATGCAGACCCCACAAGCATCAAGATATTCACTTTATCTTGATAAATACAAAATTTAATATTTTACAGATATTATGGGAGTATGCTGATCTCATAACCATCAAGATATTCACTTTATCTTGATAAATACAAAAATAAACATTTTACAGATATTATGGGAGTATGCTGACCCCATAACCATCAAGACATACACTTTATCTTGATAAATTCAACAATTAATATTTTCATAGCACCACATACTAGTAATTACCTGCTACGGCTATATCTCCTCAAGAAGGGTTAGCAAATCATCTAACTCGGTTGCCAAGGACCAATCTGCAGGCCACATTCGCAATTGCTCCTTCGCAGCCTTAACAATATTTTTCTTACGGCAACCAACTCGTTTTAGCTCATAGCGGCCCTCTTTGTAACGTTCATAATTTGATACGGCCCCAAAACTCAAAATTAGTCTTGCTAGCGTGCAACTTACTCGCACGATGCAACAGCACAAAATCGCCTACAGAAAATTCAACAGAGTTACGCCGTTTCTTATTTAATTCAATCAAATCTTTTTCTGAAGGTTTTAAACGTTCTACTATTCGTTTTCTATCTAACTCCATGTTTCTAGCAGTTGATAAATCGGATGACAAATCATTCAACACTGCTTGTATCAATGGCGTGGTAGTGTTGATGCCAATCAACGCTTGCAATGGTGTGCTATTTATCGACTTTTGTAAAGTAGTGTTTAAGACAAGCTGTATTTTCCATAACCCACTCGGCCATTCATTTTTAAGTCGAGTTTCAATTCTAATTAAATTCATGATAGTGCGCATATAACGCTCTGCTTGTCCGTTGGATCTATGCACATCAGGTGTTATAAAATGGTAGTCAATTTGCCACTCATCAAGAAATTTACAAATTGAAAGGTTATGAAAATTTGTACCACTGTCCATGACTATTACTTTAGGGGTACCAAAGCAAGAAATAAACTGCTGTAATGCATATTGGGTTTCATCAGCTTGAACTGTTTTTAGTGGAATTAAATTGCAATACTTTGTAAAGCATCCACAATCACTAACACATATTTATGTTTATCGCTACTAACAGGCAAAGGACCTAAACAATCAACATGTACAGTATGAATAGGTGTAATGGGTTTTGTTGGTAACAATATTGAACCTTGTAATGGCCCTGTCCTAGTTTTCTTAACAGCACATATCAAACAATGTTTAATGTATTTCCTGACAAAACTTCGAAGACCAGGAAACCAAAAGTGCTCCAGAATAGAACTAATAGTCTTAACAGTGCCAACATGACATTGCTCATCATGAAATAGGCGCAACAAGCCTAATCTACTTTGCCGTGGAACATAGTAACGAAATTTTTTAGTATTATCGGCAGAATATCCTATGCGACAGAGAAGACCGTCTTTTTCTGCATATTGCTTGGAGTCTAAGTTGCCTTCGCGCAAATCAGTTATTAGTTTTTCAACTTCTTCACTACCTTTCTGCTCAATATGCAACCAAGAATCTAATTTTGAGACGAGCGACACATTAACCGGATTACGGCTTAGGTAATCGACATGGCTTAAACTAGAACCCTTACGATAGACAATTTCATAGTCAAAGTCTTGCATGTAGGCCCACCAACGAGCAATTCTCGGTACTAAGTCTCTTTTATTCACCGTGGCCTTCACGGAATTGCAATCGGTAACAATAATAAATTTCACACCTATCAAATAAACTCGAAAATGCTTTAAAGAATTCACTATCGCCAACGTTTCCAACTCGTAGGAATGGTATTTTGCCTCAATCGTAGTGGTACGCTTACTATAATATTCGACCACTCTGTTTTGCCCATCATGTTTCTGAAACAATATTCCGGCAAAACCTAATGCACTAGCATCGGTATGTAATTCTGTTGGTAAATCAGGATCGAAAATTACAAGAAGAGGTTCAGAAGTAATGCACGAGATAACATAATTCTTCGCCTCTTCGTGTTCATTAGTCCATACAAAGGAAACATTATCTTTAGTCAATCGGGTTATGCATGCTGTTTTAGAAGCAAAATCATGCACCAATTTTCGGAAATACCCAGCCAAACCCATGAACTGCCTTACTTGTTTTGCATTACATGGTGACTTAACTTGTGTTAAAGCTTTAACCTTTCTAGTTCCCGGCCTAACGCCTTCATGCAATATTTCTCTACCAAGAAATTCAAGCTTGAACTGAAGAAAAGCGCATTTCGAAATATTCAAAGAAAACCGGATCTTCGTAAACACTTTAAGACTAACTGAAGACGTTCCAAACCTTCTTCAACAGTTTCTGACGGATTAGTACGTCATCAACATAAACTACTGCAAACGTATATTTCAAATCACCTAGTGCGTCTTTAATAGCTCTCTGAAAACTGGCGGGGAATTTGCAAGTCCAAAAGCGACTCTTAAAATTCATAGTGCCCGTCAGGCGTTACGAATGCAGTTTTATTAATCGAATCTGGGTGAATTGGTATCTGATAAAACCAGAAGCCATATCGAGCGACGTAAAGAATTTTCCTTTACCTAATCGATCCAACTGGTCATCGATACGAGGAAGAGGATATTTATCTTTAATAGTGTGAGCATTCAGTTCCTGTAATCTACACACATACGGTAAGATGAATCTTTCTTTTCACTAATAAAATAGGGCTAGCGTAAGCTGAACTACTCTCTTATGATGCCATTCGAGTAAATCACTGATAATTTTGCGCACTTCGGCGCGTTCACTCGCGGCAAGACGATAGGGATGTCGATTTACAACAAAATTGTCGATCAGCTTAATTTCTAAGTAAGCATTATTAACAGCAGGAACAGCTGAACCCGTAGCAATAATATCAGAAAAGCTTCGTAGTACCATTTCAATTTGTTCGAGGAACTCTGAAGGAACATTTATTTGGTTACCAATATCGTAAGCAATTCTTAAAATACCAGGTAGTTGACGATTTATAATACGTGTACCCGTATAATCAGTCACCGCTGCCAGGGTCATGTCTGTAAACAAGTTACATCCAATAATAACATCGTAATCTAATTTACCACTAGGCACCAAAACAAAATCCAACTTTGTGTGATTTCTCGTAATTTCTACATATGCTTCAAATTTATACTTCGAAATAATATTACCAGCAATACCTTTCAGAACAAGATTATGTGGAATAATTTTATGGGCAAATCTTTCGGTAAATTTATCAGATATAAGTGATACGTCAGCACCAGTATCAACGAGCCCCATATAGATTTGGTTATCGATTTTAACCTTGACTGGAATAGACCTATCAAAGGAAACAAAATTAACGTTTCGTCTTTTATCAATCGATTCCTTTAAAAAGCAATTTTCAATCATGTGACCTGTCTTATAACAAAAATCACACTTGTTATTCTTTATTTGTGGTAAATCGGAAACACAATTGTTTTTATTATTTACCACTCCACTCGACGATGAGCAATGAGGTTTATTTTTGTGTGTAATAGCACGGCAATTACGTTGAACATGTCCCGAACGATTACATTTAAAACATCTGATATTATTAGACATTGCAGTTTTATCTAATCGTGGTTTTTTAGCAATTTGAGAGTCATTAACCTTATGCACAAAAGTACCAGGTTTAATAACACCATTTAAATAAGAAATAAGATCAATAATTTTAGTAAAATCGCGCATTTTAACTGCTTCCTGTACATTAGGATCTTGAATACCGTAAGTAACTAATTCAATTAAATCTGGAATTTCCCAATTAGCCCGTAGATTTTTCAATAACGCTAGCTTTTTATGAGCGTAACTTACATACGTATTACACATTGAACTATCGAATGTAGCAGCTTCATAAAGCAAGCGTCCTAAAATTTTCCTACGCGGGAAAGACTCTAAAAATTCACACTTAAAAGTCTCCCAATTTTTTACATCAGGCAACCAGTTATCAAACCAATTTTTTGCATCGCCTGTTAAAAATCGTCTAACCCTAGTTAATACCTGTATATCAGACCACTCAAACTCGTTTTTAATTGTTTCGACTTGCACGATCCAAGAATTCCCATCGTCTACGTCAGGTTTAAACAATGGCAAGTCTATCTGTTCCGGCGCTGTCTTGGCCTTGGCAATTCGACCCAGCAGCTGTTCAAGGGCAGCGAACGACCCTGCATCGGATTCCTGTGTCGACATGCTTGGAAAGTTACGAAATAACAAGGACCTAAAACAGATTTTAAACACAATTAATGTTTGTGAATGTGAGCAGATCCCACTTCTGATGTTAGCACTTCGTGTTATAAAAATAATTCAGTTTTAAAAGTAACTACTATTTCTGACTTTTATTAATAATCGTATCAGAAAGGAACATTTACTACTAATACGTTTATAATGAAAATAAATGTAAACTCTTAAAATACAATTAAGGTAGCTTTGCGACCCAGGCTAGTGGACCTCATAACTACGACTGTGTGAATGCCTCAGCGTACTTGTTCCACCAGACAGGAAGCGACCTTCAGTGACGTTGCGTGCGCTGCTTCGTTAGCGGCCTCATCGGTATTTCCTATATCGACAGGGTTGAGCGCTAACAATATAATCATTATCACGTCATCATCATCATTGGGTCTTCAGTCCTGAAACTGGTTAGACACGTACCATCATTGTTTCCTATTTTGAACTAACCTACAGATTTCCCCGAAATTTGCACAGTCTGCATCTATCACTATCTGATCTAGGTCTACATCCAACTCTTTTTTCCTATCTCTGCTTGTCATATATCCCATACTATTCCCCAAAATGCCTTAGAACGTATTCTGCCCTTCTATTTCTAATATTTTTTCCCCAAAGATATCCTTGTTCCATTACTGTTTCTATAACCTATTTGTTATTACCTTTGTCTGTCCATCCTCAAACATCTGAAGCACGGCATTTCAAAGACCGCTACTGTCTGTGCTGTGCTCCACACATACGCTTTCAACAACTTTTTGTTCTATGTTTGTTGTCTTTCATCATAGGCGCCGTTCTTTCTTGTTAGATGCAGTTCGGTCACCTTCTATTGTTTTACAATTATATACCCTATTTCTCCGACATTCAGTGGTTGCGAAGGGGGGTAAGCAGCCTGTGGCTGCCAAGTTCCCCCAGCACTTGAACATTTACTAATTTAATATTTTTTCCAATGTCTTTTCGCACAGTCAACATTAGTTGCAGATATTTCACAACAAACAACTAGTTGTTTATAATAATCATCATATTTGTCTGCGCTTATTTTTTCGTCATTGGGTTTCCCGTCTCAAAACTGGTTGGACATGTACCTGCACTTATTTCTTTTCTAAACTAACCTACATAGTTCCCTGAAATTCTCACACAGCAATACAGCTCGGTTCCCCTTATATTGTTTTCTAATATTATGCCCTATTTCACAGAGATTTATTGAAGGGGGATAAGCAACCTTTGGCTGCCAAGATCCCCCAACACTTACACATTTGCCGAAATAATAGTTTTCCAGTAAATGCTTTCACGCAATTACCATAATTCGCGAATATTGCCCATCCAATGCTTGTAGTTGCTTATAATAAATATCGCGTTTCTTCTATTGTTTTCTAATATTATGCCTTTTTTAACTGAGATTTATTGAAGGGAGTTAAGCAACCTGTGGCTGCCAAAATCCCCCAACACTTAGACATTTGCCGAAATAATAGTTTTCGAGTAAATGCTTTTACGCAATTACCATTATTCAGGAATATTGCCCCTCCAATGCTTGTAGTTGCTTATAATAAATATCATGTTTAAGTGCAGCTACTTTCTTCGTCATTAATTTATCCATCTTGGGACTGGTTGGATGCGTACCTCCATTGATTTCTCTTCTGAGCTAGCCTACACATTTTCCTGAAACTCCTACAGCCTACATCTTTCACTATCTGTGTGCAGTAGTCTAACCTAGGTCTACCTCTTCTTCTCTTTTTCCTATCTCTGCTTCTAGTATATTCCGCACTATTCCTTCATGCCTTAGTATGTGGCCTATCATCCTATCTCTCCTATTTTTTACCGTTTTCCACATATTTCTTTCTTCCCCTACCATTTTTAGTACCTCTTCGTTCTTAACTTTGTCTGTCCATGATATCTTCATCATACGTCTGTAGCACCACATTTCAAAGGCTTCTTTCTACCTTTTTCTTGTCCGCTTCTCCCACTGTCCAGGCTTCACGCCATACAGTGCTGTGCTCCACACATATGTTTTGAGCAATCTTTTCCTTGTTTCTATGTTTGTGGTCTTTGAGCACAGTAGTTGCTTTTTTTTGTTAAATGTAGCACGCCCTTGTGCTAATCTTTGTTTTATATCTTTTGTGCTTTTCCCATCTTGCGTTATTTGGCTTCCTAGGTAGCAGAAATCCTTAACCTCTTGTAAGTTCGTGTTACATATTTGTATTCTTGTTTTTGATTTATTTTTCCCTCCTTTGCATACTAGTACTTTAGTTTTACTTTTGTTAATTTTCATACCGTATCTCTCTGTTAGAACCGTTTCCATTTCATTGAGAGCAGCTTCTTACTCTTCCTTGCTAGATGCTAATACCGCTATATCATCTGCAAATCTAAGCATATCAATTTTTTTGTCCCTGCATAGTAATTCCAAATGTCTTCCTGCATTTGACAGTATTCATTGCCTCCTCAATGTACAAGTTAAAAATTAGTGGGGATGGGGAACAACCCTGTCTTTCCCCTTTCCTGATGTTTACTTCTCTACGTTCCTGCTCTAATTCTATTACTGCTGTTTGCTCTTTGTATAAGCTATGTACTATCCGTCTATCCCTATATCTCATTCCAATCATTTTGAATATTTTAAACATTTTTTTCCATTTTACATTGTCAAATGCTTTTTCCAGATCTACAAACCCTACATACACGCTTTCCCCTTTTTCTATTGTTTTCTCCATTATCAGCCTCAGAGCTAAGATAGCCTCCCGTGTTCCCCTGTTTCGCCTAAACCCAAATTGGTCTTCTCCTAGTATTTTTTCAGCCCGTTTTTCCATTCGTCTTTGTACAATTCTAGTTAATATTTTTGATACGTTTGCTGTCAAGCTTATTGTTCTAAAATTTTCACATCTATCTGCGCCTTTCCTTTTTGGTATAGGTACTATGATGTTTTGTTTAAAATCTTTGGGTATCTCGCCTGTCTCATACATATAGCTTACAAGTTGGAAGAGACGTTCCGTTACTGCTTGACCAACGGCTTTTAGAGTCTCCGCTTGCACCTTATCTGTACCCGGCGCCTTACCATTTTTCAGACCCTTTAATGCTATTTCAAATTCATCTCTAAGTATAGGATATCCCAAGTCATCATTTTCAATGTCTGATTCCTTTTCTAATGCAGTTAGTTCTTCTCCTGCATATAAATTCCCTATATATTCTTGCCATCTACCCATTTTCTCTACATTTTTTATAATGACATTTCCTCCCGCGTCCCTTATATATTTGCTATACGGTATGCTTCATCTGTCTTTCCTACTTCCATCTTAGTTTGTACCTCTTTGCACTTTTCATCAATCCATTGTTCTTTAGTTTTCCTGCATTTTCGAATAATTTCCCATTTTATGGCTTTGTATCTCTGTTTTCCTGTTTCGTCTGATTAATTATTGTATTTTCGTCTTTCTTCTATTAAATTCAGGATATCCTTTGTTATCCATGGTTTCTTATTTACTTTTTGTGTATACCCCAGAATATCTCTGGCCGCCATGTCGAGGCTGGATTTAATGTTATTCCATTCTGTTTCTACTTCCTTAGTATCAGATATTTTCCCGATATCTTTGAGCAATTCATTTGACTCTTTTTTCGAATCTTTCTTGAATATCTTTCTCTTTTAGTTTCTGTAGGTCCAAGTGCCTTTTTCCGTTTCTTTTTTTCAAATTTTTAAATTTAAGTGCGGCCTTCATAATTACGATGTTGTGGTCAGTGTCTATATCTGCTTCTGGGTAGCTTCTACAGTCTTTTACTTGATTCCTAAGCCGTTGTCTAACAAGAATGTAATCCATTTGATATCTTTCTATATCTCCTGGCATCTTCTACGTATATCGTCTTCTAGCATGATGTTGAAATAATGTGTTTGTAATGATTAAATTGTTCTTGTCGCAAAATTCTACCAGCCTACTTCCCCTGTCATTTCTCGTGTCTAAACCAAATAAACCTACTATTGGTCCTTCCCTACCCTCACCTACCACTGCATTAAAATCCCCCGTTATTATTAAATTTTCATGTCCTTTTACGTGTCTTAATATGTCTTCGATATCTTTGTAGATCGCTTCTACCTCTTCGTCACTGTAGCTAGAGGTGGGCATGTATACTTGTATTATTACTGTGTTTACCGGTTTAGATTCTAATCTAACCATGAGTACTCTTTCGTTCTTTTGTAAGTAATTTTCTACACAGTATCCTATCTTTTTCCGCATAACTATCACCACGCCCAAATTTCCTTCCTCTGCTCCTGTATGAATTGCCCTGAAGTCTTCACTCCAAAAATCCCCCGCCTCTGGCCACCGAACTTCGCTGATCCCTACTATGTCTAATGATAACCTATTCATTTCGATTTTTAGGTTCTCTAGCTTACCCCACTTGCTTCATAGTTCTAACATTCCACGCTCCGACTCGCAAAATGTACCCGACTCTTATTCTTAACTTTCCTATCACATCCTCCGAAGTAGTCCCCTCCCGGAGATCCGAATAGGGAACTATTTTAACTCCGGAATCTTTTACCCCAGAGAATGCCATCATTTTATTATAATTTAGGTACGCTGTGTACTTGGGAGGTAATGTGGTGGTTTCCCGTTGCCTTCCACATCGCGGTAGTGTGTCTTAGACTGCCATACCGACCCCTATGGTCTCTGCCAATCTAAGTACCGAAAGAGCCGCTGCTCTCTTTCGAGGACCTGTCTTAGTCTGGTTCCTCACTAACGACCCTACTACTTTGGTTGGACCTGTAGTTTGGCTCTTTAGCTCATTAGAACACGCAAGCCATTTTACCTGTTCTAGTAATCTAGAACTTCGGCAAGGTGCAGGTCCATTCGAAATGGCCATTATCACGGTTGACATATTTTTCGTCTGAACAACCCAGGGAATATTTACGACTTGTACTAGCTGGTGTGTCCTTGGATGATGCTTTATTCTTGCTTATTTATAGTAAGCGCAAACTATACTTTTGTAATAAAAGGTAAATTTCCACAGTATCGAATACAAGATGTGTTTTCTTATGTATATATGTCAGGCATTTCTTTTATAATTTCCGTTATTAACCATTTTATATTATAGGATTGCTAATGCATTTTGTTGTTTATCCAGAACGTGTTTGGAGCGCAGTTGCTGTTTAGTATCTACGTGGTGGTATAGGTTTTATCTTATCGTTTACTTTGCAAGTGTTCCTTTAGACTGATCTGTCTTACTAGGGACATTCTCTACCCTCTACTTCTTCTCTAGGATGCTTTTCTTAAAAGCTTACTTTTTCCCATTCCTCTATCTCCGTTTTAACTCTTAATTGTTCGACTGGTGGACATGCCTTAGTCCCGTGACAACCGTCCATGCCCACTGACTATACTTTGGCTAGTCGACAAGTGCTTCACTATCCACCGTTTTCCCTATCGCATTGCTTAATGAGAGCCCTTTCTTTTCTCTCTTTTACTTGGGTTTATCTTTTCTTTATTTCCTACTTTTTCATTTACCTTCGAAGTGGTTGCATAGTTAGTGTTGTTACTTCACGACATTGGGCCCTAGATGTGGGAAACCGTCGTCTAGATGATGTACATTATAGCGTCTGATATTACATGTATATGAGGTGCGGTGTTCTTTAAATGTAAGGCCTCCGAACCAAAATTAGATTTTACGTACTTTTTGAAATTTTTTTTTCATAATTCATTATATTTTCTAAATGTTTAGTGTTTATTTTTTTTTGAACTTATCTTATGGATTTTATTCTGGCTAACTGATTAATTGAATTGTCTTTTTCTGAAAATATCTCAGTGATGTTGTACCTCAAGTAATACTCTAACCCATAGATGGGTAGGTATGTATCTTTCTCTCTGCAATTATCTCTTAGATGTTATCCTTATCTTGGCTTTGCTTACAAGTAAATAAATTATCTAGGATCGTTCTCGTATTAAAATGCTTTAAGAAACTATTTTATCTATTCATTGTTCCGAACGCTTAGTATTTATAACCAAAAGGATAGGATTTATTTTTGTAAGAAAAATTTTATGTACACCTTAGCGCTGTAATTGATAGGTGGGATTAAGAAATTATGTATCGTAACGTCAGTAGCTCTGGCTAATTTGTCAACTTAACGTTTTCACTGTCGCATCATTTTTTGTCTTACTTTGTTAAAAGCAAGCAAAAATTTGTTTAACTTAAGAGAATATCGTTAAAAATATAAATGTAAATTTGTACGCATTCAAATGCGAATGTAATATAATTTTGTATTTAGATTTATAGTGAAATTAAGTGTGAGTAATAAGTATGTAAATCTCATGCTCCAGACTAAATGTGCGCGGTTGGTGCTGCAACAAACAAGCCGTACGCGCTGAGTGAAGTAAGCCCTAAATTCGGATGGCTGCTCATTTCCGTTTCCTAGTAACGCGAATATTGCTACAGTTTAAAACCAGATCGCGCCTATAGACATTTAATTTAAGTTTTCCGTGAATGTGTGAGCACACGTACGAAGAGCCTTTTTGTTTTTTATTTGTTTTTTTAACTTTAAGGCGGTTGTTGCGCTTTTTGTAAAAACGCTTATTTAGTTTCGGGGATTTTAAACCCCGCAATGGGAATCCTCCAGTATTATTATGTTGAATACAAGCATTGTATGGAAATCACACACAGATTTGGTTCTTACACAAGTTTGGATATTAATTTATGATTTGTGGTTTGGAAAAAGGCACGTATGCATTGCCCATTCTTAACATAGCAGCTGGATCATCAATACGCGGTAGAGAATAACCTACCTTGGACAGGGGTCATGATTCGCGGGAGTGGATGTGTCGAATTAAATGGAACTTACAAACGACCTTCCTCAAGTGTCAACGTGTCTGTAGTGTTCCGACAGTCAGCGAAGTGGTCCATTTCTTTCTTACCTTCTAGCTGTTATCGGTACACAACATACCGACGCTTAGTTGAAGATATTTACAGCCAACCAAACAAGGAAACATCTAGACGCCACACTCACAAGAGTAGAAACTCAGCGGGATCAGCATACCCACAGGGTAAGTGCCGCTCGCATAATTTGAGGCGCATTTGCCACCCCGCGGAATTTAACCCTGCGTAAATTTGTTAATAACTATATGTAGCGTTATTGTAGTGAAATAAACGTTTTACGCTCCTGATCTGTTCTGCAGTCAGCAGAGTTTCTCTGACCTTTAGAAATTCACAAGCTAGGAAAAGCATAATCCAGAACATACCTTGCAGCGTTCGAATTAGAATTCGAGTCGTAGTTAGTCTTACTGTTGTTGTTTCTGTTGGGTAGCGGATCAGAAAAGCATGTTACTGCGTTTGACTATTCAGTAAACAACATATCGTTGTTAAACAGCTTACCGAGCTTGCAAGAACATATACCGGCATTAAATTATGTGGATAGGCTGTTTTGACTTGGAGTCATTAAGCGTAACCACATACGCAACAGATAACTCAACACTACATCTACCGCAATTAAACTTGGTGATCGCGTTGCTTTCCTTTTATTTGGTCAGTAAACCATTTTGCTGTTCATAATAATATGCTCTCCGATAAGTGGATATATTTTTGAGGTGAAGCTGAAGCAGCTTTCCAACAATGTTTGCTAAACATCGGTAGGCAGCCAATTACAATACTTTGTCTTTTATAATAAAAGACATATTCCTTGACCAGCTGGGACAAAAAAACTTAATAACCTGCCGCGTATGTGCTACGTCTGCAAGACAAAGTCGACTCCGCGGGTACAAATATTTGCTGTAGATAAGTCAGTATCTAAAGTACGTAACAACCGACAGGAATTCGTTGCTCGTTATATAATCAAAAACAGCTACATGCTTCCCAGTTATTTCAAATAAAAATGCCAGTTCAACAGCGACAGCCCTTTCCTTGATTGCTTGTGTCTTATAACGCAAAGCCGAAGCAGATTCCCGACAGCGACGTGTGCGTGAGTTGTGTCTGCATGTTTGTTGTGAGTATAAGTGTGTGAGTGTGTGTTGTGTGTGTGTGGTGCGCGCACGTGTGTTTCTGTTTCTTTAAAAACTGCAAGGTGTTAAAATATACTACCGAAGCATCGTCACGACTATTGGTAGATAGTATTTTTTTAGTAACTATTTGGAAGTTTTAAATATATTCAGGTCGTACAAATATCTTAATCACGTTTGTGATTCCAAGATCTTTTTTGGATTTTTGTGGAATGAGAAACTTACCGATCTGGTTAGCGTCAATAGAGAGAAGCGCCACCATTGGTTGTGCTCCTTTCGGAAATTGCAAACAAACGCAATTATGATGTTAATACATTGATTGATTTTCGGGTTGAAACCCAATATATTCTATGATGATGTTTATTGGTAATATCTTTTAGTAAAGTCACCTATAGCGTTTGTTGTTGAACTTAGCGTATACTTGAATAATTTCACGTCGTAAGTTTCATACACTTCGTTTTGGTGGACTTTTGTGGTGATATAAGTTTACCAATTTGACTAGTTGCTAATACAGCAAAACTGATTGTTGGGTATTTTTGCTTTGCTAACTGATAACAATGGCAATCAATATTTCATTATATTTTAATACAATAATAAACAAAAATTCAATAACAATTGCAGCATATGCTTATCATAGAGGTTTCAGTTATCAAATGAGGAATAAGTTTTACAAGTATAAACGATCAAGAATTTGAAATTATACTTCAGTAGTTAATTGAATGCATAGAAAACAAGGTTCCTAGTTCGAATTTTTAAAAATATAGATAGAGTTTTTGGAGACCATGGCATACTTAGTAGTATTTTGACTTTTGTCTAGTAATCATTCTTAGGAATTGTTTAATTCCTCAAAATGCATTGTTTGGTGTCATTTTAACGCGAGTTAAAGTTCGGGCCTTTGGAGCTGGTTTTTTAAAAACACTTTGACTTTAACAAATAATTTATTAGTTAAAATTTAGATTAACTTGTACATAATACTAAAAATAATTATTGTACTAGTGAGTAGCTCAAACAACGAAGTATGGAGTTTGAAGACTGACTCGGTTGAGTAGCTTGAACAACGAAGTATGGAGTTCGAAGACTGACTGCCGGGCATTGAGCTCCCGGCCTTTATAATAACCTGCCCTCACACGGCTGTGAGAACTTGCAGATCTCATGTCTGCGTTTCTCTTTATTGTACACTTTATTACAATGTAACAACTTAATTCTAAGTAACTGCGGTATGTTGACCGCCAGACCTGCCACCTGCAGTATCACTGCCCTCACGGATGCAAAGCTGCATTCCGTTCTCATGAACTGTCGATAACCTCTCTGGGTTATCCTTGTGTTACAATGTTGCATTGAACTTATACTTTTACTTAATAATTTCTAATAATTCATATTAGATTCAATACATCAATATATATAGGTAATTGGGGGATACATAACTCGCGCATCAAACTTCTTTCAGTATTCAAATTTATAGTAATTTCTTTATCAGTATACAATCAAGTTAGGCACCAATTTCTGAACTCTTGCGTGACTTCTTATAAAAATTACGTCATTGGCTGACAACGGTTGTCTGATCATCGTTGGCTAATGAAAATTGACACTTCAGCGAGAGTGTAATGTGATAGCTTTCCCACCTGTTAAATAGACGCATTTTAAAGGTTTCTTGAAGTGCGAGCTTTGTAGAGATGGGCTTTTTCCTTATTCCGTTTCGTGTCCTTACCTTTTTTTTTACATAAGCCTCTTCTGCATAAGGTGAGCGGGTTAGTCAAGAACATCCCTCAACTCCATTGTTTTGTACCTCAACGATGGCTGCCATATACTAAGATAGTTAGAGAACAAGACAACGTTAGCCCTTTAATCTTGCATTCCGTTCGACAAGTAACATACAATTCTTTTATACAGTATGATCTGTGTCACAATCATATCCAAATTTGAGTGTGAGTAAACAGTGATCAGTGGTTAATGCAGAGGAAACGAGAAAACTTAAAGAGAACCAGAGTGATGTGTAGAGATAATACCTGGAGTTACACGTTATTTATTTTTTCTTAATAAACTGACCAACGGCCATATCTATATGACTAAGAATAGATAAAGAAAATATTATAAAATAACAAGTAAGACAATTGCCCTCAGCCACCTTTATAGTACGCATAATAATTTGTGCCATACTTTTGCTAAGACATGTTTGGCTTAATGTTTATATGAATATAATTATTGTATTATCTAAAAAAATTACATTTTGTACTATTAATTAAAATCATTATCATTAGGTCTTCAGTCCTGGAACTGGTTAGACACGTACCCTCCTTGTTTCCTATTCTGAACTAACCTACACACTTCCCTGAAATTTGCACAGTCTGCATCTATCACTATCTAATCTAGGTCTACATCGACCACCTTTTTCTAATCTCTGCTTGTAATATATCCCATACTATTCCACAAAAATGCCTCAGAACATATTTTGCCTCCTATTTTTTCCAAAGATATCTTTATTCTCCTATTATTTCTATAAACTATTTGTTATTAATTTCGTCTGTTCATGCTATCGTCCTCAAACATCTGAAGCACAACATTCCAAAAGGCTGCTACTGTTTTCCTGTCTGCTTTTCCTTTACCCGTATTTCGTAGACATACTGTGCTGTGCTCCACACATATGCTTTCAACAATTTTCTTCTTGTTTCTGTGTTTGTTGTCTTTGATCATAGGCGCTGTTCTTTCTTGTTAGATGCAGTTGGGTCCTATTCTGTTTTACGATTATATACACTATTTCCCGATATTTAGTGGTTGTAAGGGGGGTAAGCAGCCTGTGGTTGGCAAGTTCCCCAGCAATTAAACATTCACCGATTTAGTATTTTTTCCAATGTATCCTTTCGCACAATCAACATTAGTTGCAGATGTTTCACAACCAACACCTATAGTTGTTTATAATAATCATCAGATTTATGTCCGCTTACTTTTCGTTAGTAGGTTTTCCGTCTCGAAACTGGTTAAACGCGTACCTCCACTTATTTATATTCTGAGCTAGCCTACACAATTCCCTAAAATTCCCACAGAGCCTTATACAGATCGGTTTCCTTTTTATTGTTTTCTTATTATATGCCCTATTTCACCGAGATTCAGTGATCCCCAACACTTAGATATTTACCGAATTAATAGTTACCCAGTAAATCCTTTCACACAGTTAACATTATTCGAGAATATTGCACCACCAATACCTGTAGTTTCTTATAATAATCATCATTTCTAAGTACAGTTACTTTAACGTCATTAGTTTATCCATCTTGGGCCTGGTTGGATGCGTACCTCCATTGAATTCTATTCCGAGCTAGCCCTCACATTTCCCTGAAATTCCTACAGCCTACATCTTTCACTATCTGTGTGCAATAGTCTAACCTAGGTCTATCCTCCTTCTCTTTTTCCTATCTCTGCTTCTGATACATTCCGCACTATTCCTCATACCCCAGTATGTGGCCTATCATCCTATCTCTCCTATTATTTACTGTTTTTTAGATACTTCTTTTTTCTCATACCATTTTAGTACCTCTTTATTCCTTACTTTGTCTGTCTATGATATCTTCAACATTCGTCTTTAGCACCACATTTCATAGGCTTCTTTCTAACTTTTTCTTGTCCGCTTCTCCTACTGTCCAGGTTTCACAGCCGTACAGGGCTGTGATCCACACATATGTTTTAAGCAATCCTATCCTTGTTTCTATGTTTCTTGTCTTTGAACACAGTAGTTGATTTTTCTTGTTAAATGTAGCACGACCTTGTGCTAATATTTGATTTATATCTTTTGCGCTTTTCCCATCTTGCGTTATTTGGCTTCCTAGGTAGCAAAAATCCTTAACCTCTTGTAAGTTCTTGTTGCCTATTTGTATTCTTGTTTTTTGTTTATTTTACCATCCTTTGCATACTAGTACTTTAGTTTATTTTGGTTAATTTTCATGCCGTATCTCTCTGTCAGAACCATTTCCATTTCATTAAGAGGAGCTTCTAACTCTTTTTTGCTAGATGCTAATACCGCTATCATCTGTAAATCTAAGCATATCAATTTTTTGTCTCTGCATAGTAATTTCAATTGTCTTCCTGCATTGCCTCTTCAATATGCAAGTTAAAAATTAATGGGGATGTGGAACATCTCTGTCTCACCCTTTCCTAATGTTTACTTCTCTACGTTCCTGCTCTAATTCTATTACTGCTGTTTGCATTTGGTATAAGCTATGTACTATTCGTCTATCCCTATAACTCATTCCAATTTTTTTGAATTTTTGGAACATTTTTTTTCACTCTACATTGTCGAATGCTATTTCCAGATCTTCAAACCCTATGTACACGCTTTTCCCATTTTCTATTGTTTTCTCGATTATCACCGCCTAAACCCAAATTGATCTTCTCCTAGTATTTCTTCAGCTCGTTTTTCCATTCGTCTTTGTACAATTCTAGTTAATATTTTTGACACGTGTGCTGTCAAACTTTTTGTTCTGAAATTTTCATCTGTCCGCGTCTCTCTTTTTTGGTATAATGACTATGATGTTACGTTTGAAATCTTTGGGTATCTCGCCTGTCTCATACAAGTTGGAAGAGACCATCTGTTACTGCTTGTCCGGCGGTTTTTACAGTTTCTGCTTGCACCTTATCTGTACCCGGCGCCTTACCATTTTTTAGACCTTTTAATGCTAATCCAAACTCTCTCTAAGTATAGGATAACCCAAGTCTTTATTTTCAAAGTCTGATTCCTGTTTTAATGCTGATAGTTCCTCTCCTGCATATAAATTCTTGCCATCTACCCACTTTCTTTGCATTTTCTATAATGATGTTTCCTTTGGCGTCCTTTATATTTTTGCTACAGGGTTTTATATCCCTAAAATTCATTCTAATTAATTTGTATGCTTCATCTGCCTTTCCTATTTCCGTCTTAGTTTGTTTCGTTTTGCACTTTTCATCAATCCATTGTTCTATAGCTTTTCTGCATTTGCGAATAATTTCCCATTTTATGGCTTTGTATCTCTATTTCTGATTTATTTTTGTATTTTTGTCTTTCTTCTATTAAATTCAGAACATCCTTTGTTATCCATGGTTTCTTATTTGCTTTTTGTGTATGCCCCAGAATATCTCTGGCCGTCATGTTTAAGTTGGGTTTAATGTTATTCAATTCTGTTTCTATTTTTTTAATATAAGATATTTTCCCGATATTTTTCAGCAACTCATTTGATCTTTTTTCGAATCTTTCTTGAACATCTTTATCTTATACTTTCTCAAAGTCAAAAAGCCTTTTTCCGTTACTTTTTTTCAAATTTTTAAATTTAAGTGCAGCCTTCACAGTTTCGATGTTGTGGACAGTGTCTATAACTGCTTCTGGGTAGCTTTTAGTCTTTTACTTGATTCCTAAACCGCTGTCTAACAAGAATGTAATCCATTTGATATCTTCCTATATCTCCTGGCATCTTCCACGTATATCGACTTCTTGCATGATGTTGAAATAATGTGTTTGTCATGATTAAATTGTTCTTGTCGCAAAATTCTACCAGCCTATTTCCTTACCTTCACCTACCACTGCATTAAAATTCCCCGTAATTATTAAATTTACATGACCTTTTATGTATCTTAGTAAGTGTTCGATATCTTTGTAGATGGCTTCTACCTCTTCGTCACTGTAGCTAGAGGTGGGCATGTATACTTGTATTATTACTGTGTTTAGTGGTTTAGATTCTACTCTAACCATGAGTACTCTTTTGTTCTTTTGTAAGTAATTTTCTACACAGTGTCCTATCTCTTTTCGCATAACTATCCCCACACCCGAATTTCTTTTCTCTGCACCTGTATGAATTACACTGAAGTCTTCACTACAAAAATCCCCCGTCTCTAGCCACCGAACTGATTCCTACTGTGTCTAGTGCTAACCTATTCATTTCAATTTTCAGTTTCTCTCTTTACCTAGTTGCTTCATACTTCTAACATTCCACACCCCGACTCGCAAAATGTTCCCGACTCTGATTCTGAACTTTCCGATCGCATCCTCTGAAGGAGTCGCCTCCCGGAGATCCAAATGGGGTACTATTTTAACTCCCGAATCTTTTATCCCAGAGAATGCTATCATGTTTATTACAATTTAAGTACGCTGTGTACTTGGGAAGTAATGTGGTGGTTTCCCGTTGCCTTCCACATCGCGGTAGTGTGTCTTAGACTGCCATACCGGTTCCTAATGGTTTCTGTCAATCTAAGTACGTAAAGAGCCGCTGCCCTCTTTCGGGAACCTGTCTTAGTCGGGTTCCTTATAACGACCCTACTACTTTGGTTGGACCTGTAGTTTGGCTCTTTAGCTCATTAGAACACGCAAGCCATTTCACCTGTTCTAGTAATCTAGAACTTCGGCAAGGTGCAGATCTATTCGAAATGGATTATTTAAAAAGTACTTGATTATTTTTTGTTGATCTATATGATACATGGTATATTCTGTATAAATAATAAAGTATTATGTATCTTTAAAATGCTTTATATTGATTTGCTAAACAGTACCTAAAAATATTTGTATGGCTTACTGGGAATTAGTTTCGCCCTTCAGACTGAAGTTTATGTACAAAAATCTACTTGGAAATTAATTTAGGTTAATTATTCGAAGTCCATTATTTGTCTAAATAGTATAATTGTAAATGTAAAATATATTTGTAACAAGTTGATTCTAGACTCTGAAAAAGAAACTATTTAATTAATGCTTTATGTCAGAATCAAAAATGAATTAAATTATTTAAGTGTTGATTAAAAATCAATTAAATAGGTAGAGTGAAAAACGTAAATTTTAAGCACATAATAACTCATAATAGAGCTTAACTTTGAGAAAACATTTCTACGTTCTCGGTGTTGGAAGCTTTTGGTAACTATTTTAAAGTGGAAATTGGTTGGAGTTTAGGCTTTTCGTTGGTTTTACATATTATCGACGCTGGTGTTCACATATCTTTGATTTTGTTATACTGAGAATTTCAATTAGAACTTTTCGCAAATCTAGATTATTTAATTCAAGTGCAAAGCTTGAAATGCGTTGACGTTACATTAACTAAAAGACCGGAAGTAAAAAGAGGAAATTAATTTTAAACGGACAAATTAGAATTGATATATCCTTCAATCATTTCTTAGCTTTATCAAGAGTAGTCAACTTAATACCACAAAAGCATAGCTTTATTTTTGCGTAATCTATATTTAAACAATAATTTATCATTAAACACCGCCAAGAAAAGAAAACAAATTTCAGTGTCATGCATTTCTAACATAAAATTAAGAACGCTTTTGTGCACCGTCCATTAGAGATAATTTCATTTAATAAAACACAAACAATTACAGCAATAGTCTACAATGTATCAAGACAAGATAAAAATAAGGTTATTACAATGTTGTTAGATACAAAGAAAAACCAATGGTTTATTGAAATCCACAGATATTATGATACCTACCAAACATCACCATAAAATACTTTGGGGGACATTGAAAAAAAATTCTTTTGTCAATGTGGATTCCAGCTGGTGAAATTTCCTTATAACTATATAATCGAATTATGCGCCAATTTTGAACATTTGCGTGATTTTATGCTGAAAATTGCACGGTTGTCTGACAACGGTTGCCTGATCAACGTTGTTCAAGAAAATTTACGCTTTAGCGCGAGTGTAAATGTGATAGGTTTCCCAGCTGCTAAATAGACACATTTCTTAAAGTGTGAGTTCTGCAGAGATGGGCCTTTTTTATACAGTTTCAACTCTTTGCCTATTTTGTACCTAGACTTTGTGCTAGGCACGCCCGGTATACAATAGTTTATTTTGTTAAATTATAATCTTCCCTCTTCCTAAAATTCTGTTCTTGCATCAAAAACAATGTTGTGTTCTAGGAAGTAAGTTATATCTAAGTCGGTTACGCGTGTTAAGCGCATCGTGGGGTAAGAACGAGGGTAACTTGTATAATCCTGCAGGTTGCGGGTAGATACATAAACAGTTAGTTGCGCTTGGGCCATGGGCTGAGTGAGATGTCAGGCGAAATATTCACTAAGAAACGTGGTTTGTAGGTGATTATTTATGCTTATATTCGCGTTAAGAATATAATGTGGTTCCGTTAAGGAAGTGATGCTTTATTAATTAAAGGCTTAGAAAATAACTGAAAAAGTGACGCAGTGCTAAGTTGGAATTCAGCACCGAAAACAATCTGTAGGTATCGAATTATTTTACAGTATTAAGCATGCTCCAACTTTTTGTTATGAAGAAATATTACAATTCACGGTTTGTGGATAGTGGTGATTTGGTTACAGATATTATCAAGCACTGCTTTCAGCCATCACGTGTGTTTTGTGAAAAGGTAGTTGTTTGCCTTGTATGACGAGGATTCGCTTGTATACGATCAACCTCGTACAGAAAGGGGCCCCTATCTAACAATATATTATCTACGTTTGGTGCTATATTTTACCTCGCCGACGTTACCAAACCGCGGAACTTAGGGAATGAACTGTATTAATAAACTTCAAAGGCGTGTGAAAGTGAAATAGTATTGGCGCGGAAAATTCGAGTTAGTAATATTAGCATAATTTATGATAAGTGGTTGCTAGCATTATTATCAATATCTAAGTTTATTCTACTTCTGTCCGGCTGTTTTGTGAGCTTGAATAGCTAAGAATATTTTAGCTAGAATAGGAGGGCTGCAGTAAGGTTGTTTTGTACCCTTTTAGGTTTTTGTTTTTATTAGTGAAGTATAAGCGTTAACTAGGATGTTCATTTTTCTTTATTATTGTGGAGAATAAAACCACATAACTGGAATCCAGTAATTTTTCATTTTATGTTTTAAGTAACCCACAAAAAGAACCCGTAACTAAGAGTACATGCCCCTGAGTCTAGTTCATTGGCGCCGAACTAAAGGGGCTAGAAAAGCATGAAATTTTAGGGAACAGGAAATAAGTCTTGTTACTAATTATTATAAAATAAGTATTGTTACAATGGCGGAACGCGGAAAAGGGAAAAAGTCAAAAAAACATGTAATAGAAGTGGAAGGAGAAAATGACGATATATTAAAAAGCTTGACTAGCCTAATGAAGGCAATCAGTTCAAGTTTAAAGGCAAACAATGAAGTGTTGAAACGGTAATTTTGAAATTTTATCACAGAATAGTAGAAAATTGAACGGAGAGTTGAAGGAAATTCAGTTGGGAACTAAATCCTTAAAAAGTAAAGAGGGTACGCTGGGACACAACGAAGTAACCGAAAAGAGTAATTGTTTTATGGAAAAAGAGGATAAGGTTGTCGTCGCTCAGACCACCGGTAATTTGCAATATTTAAGTATCTGGAAGAAACTGGGGGGGATTGATAATATTTAGGCCGGACGGGAGAACTAACCAGGTTATGTTTGTAAAAAAATTGGAATTGTTATTTCAAGAGGCGGAGGTTCCGCCGCATAAACAACTAGTTTTAGATTTAGGAAACTTAAAGTGTTCTGCGGCCGATTGGGGGGAGATTAAGGGTAGAGCGTGTAGAGATTTTTCAGATTTAAGCGGAGATTTTTAGATAGGTATTGGGATGCCCGATTATTTTTTAGAGCGGTGAAAGGAAATAGCTTATTTTGAAGGACCTCCAAGAGAGGGAAATTCTTGATATACTGGCCAATCATTTTGAGCCTGATATTTGTAAGGGTATAACTAATTCTGGGATGAAAACTATAGAAGAGGCGGAACGATTTTTGCATAGATTTCATAAGGTGGATGCAAATCCAAGGTCTCAATATTGAAATAATAATTCGAGGGGTCCCGTTAGACAGGACCGACATTACGAAGGGAGATCGGGGGGTTCGTATCCAGATAATTCTAGTAGGGCTTATAATAAGCCACAGAAACCGAGAATTGAACGAGATAATGATTATCGAAATGCGCCGGAGGGAGATAGGGAGAGAAACAAAGTAGTTGCAACGCTGTTTAATCGCTGTAACGAGGATTTGGCAGTACATGAACAAGAGGAAAAAGAAGGGGATATTGTTCTGCCAGTCATAGAATCTAAAGTGCAAGGGTTAGAAGTTAATGTCTTAGTTGATACCGATTCAATAATGAGCTGCATTACCGGAGAGCTCTTTGAAAAAATTTTAAAAGGGGATCCTAAGATCCTATTATTGCCTGCTTTGGGTGTAACGGTTTATGGAACATTACAGAGCAAGAGTCAAATAATAAAACAACAGGTTTATTTAGATTTTGAAATTAATGGAGTAGAGTTCGGATTTGCGTGTATTGTAGTTCCAAAATTAACTAGAGAAGTGATATTGGGCTGCGATTGGATGACGCAATTTGCGGTCCGTATGGATTTTGAAAAATTTTTGTTAACAGGCGAATTTGAAGGGAAGGAATGTAGGATAAAATTGAATAAAGCATGTATTGGGAAAGATTTAAAAGCAGGAATATATGAGGTAAAGATAGAGAGGGAGGATAGAGGGAGGAATGGTCAAAGACAAAACTGTTCGGAAGAAGAAATGTGAGAGGTTGTTCAAAGGGCCGAAATGTTTAACCAAACTAAAAAGAAAAAATTATTTGGGTTGCTAGAGGATTATAGCACAGTATTTTCGGAACAGCCGGGTCTTATGCGTGCTTATGAGTATTCTATTATCATGAAGGACAATACGCCTTTTTATTTAAAAAGTTATCCGGTGCTTCACGCTTATAAGGAGGAAGTAAGGAGACAGATCGAGAAATATTCGTTAATACCAATATTGTAAGGGGTCGAAAAATGCTATTGCCGATTCGTTGTCCCAATTTCCAATAGTATCGAAAGGGGAGAGTATTATGGAAGCTCCAGATAATAAAAACGTTTATGTCTTTGTGATGCAATGTCTGGATTTAAAGAAGATTATTAAAAAAGGGGTCCAGAGTATAGAAATGAGGCAGTCTAAGGACGCTTTATAGGATGGCAGTTAAGGCAAAGCTTGGTAAAAAAGGGGGTTAAGAAGCGCGTAGACCATTGGTACTTTGTGCATGGAGAGATACTTTTTAAGCGGGGATACGGGGCAAACATAGGTCCTCGGATATGTATTCCAAAAGATTTAATAATTCCAATTATCCTGGAAGAGCATTGTAATCACGGCCATTTTTGGACCGCGAGTAAGGTTAGAGACTTTCGTATGATAGCCAGGGATAGGGTGCGTACGAGAGCCGAGAAAAGAAGGAAACGGTACACTAAAAAGTGTGATCGGCTAATTGTTTTCAAGGAAGGATCCCTATATCCTCATATGCCATCATGGCAGCTTCAGTCATCTTTAGATAATAAAACTATCAAGAAATTCTTTCTGATTTTTAGAGTGCCTGTTACCGTTGTTAGGTTGGTAAATCTAAACTCTTATGAGATTAAAGAAGACGCCACCGGCTTATCCCTAGGCGTCCAAAATATTGTTAATTTGAAACCCTATGTGGTACCGGTTGACTCCGTTGTGCCTCAGGGGAGTAAAATGCATTAGTTTTCGTAAAATAACTAATTAATTTGGGGGTGATGTGCTAGGCACGCCCGGTATACATAGTTTATTTTGTTAAATTACAATCTTTCCTATTCTTAAATTCT
Source organism: Platerodrilus igneus (assembly GCA_036346225.1). Taxonomy (NCBI): domain Eukaryota; kingdom Metazoa; phylum Arthropoda; class Insecta; order Coleoptera; family Lycidae; genus Platerodrilus; species Platerodrilus igneus. Next base: position 50,824 of record JARFIW010000202.1, on the reverse strand, counting down.
ATTCTTGCATCAAAAACAATGTTGTGTTCTAGAAAGTAAGTTATATCTAAGTCGGTTACGCGTGTTAACCGCATCGTGGGATGAGAACGAAGGTTACTTGTATTATTCTGCGGATTGCGGGCAGATACATAATCAGTTAGTTGCGCCTAAAGGGTTGGTTGAGTAAGATGTCGGGCGAGATATTTATTAAGAAACGTGGTTTTTAGGTGATTATTAATGTTTATTTTCGCGTTGAGAATTTAATGTGGTTCCGTTGTAAAAATGATGCTTTATAAATTAAAGCTTACAGAATAACTGAAAAAGTAACGCAGTGCTAAGTTGGAATTCAGCACCGAAAACAATCTGTAGGTATCGTATTATTTTACAGTATTAAGCATGCTCCAACTTTTTGTTATGAAGAAATATTAGAATTCACGGTTTGTAGATAGTGGTGATCTGGATACAGATACTATCCAGCACTGCTTTCAACCATCACGTGTGTTTTGTGAAAAGATAGTTGTTTGCCTTGTATGACGAGGATTCGCTTGTATATGATCAACCTCGTACAGGAAGGGGCCCCTATCTAACGTTATTTTATTTACGTTTGGTGTTATATTTTACCTCGCCGACGTTACCAAACCGCGGAATTTGGAGAAAGAAATGTATTAATAAACTGCAGAGGCGTGTGAAAGTGAAATAGTATTGGCGCGGAAAATTCGACTTACTAATATTAGCATAATTTATGATAAGTGGTTGCTAGCATTATTATCAATACCTAAGTTTATTCTACCTATGCCCGGCAGTTTTTTGAGCCGGAATAGTTAAGAATATTTTAGCTAGAATAGGAGGGCTGCAGTAAGGTTGTTTTGTACCCTTTTAGGTTTTTGTTTTTATTAGTGAGTATAAGCGTTAATTAGCATGTTCATTTTCCGTTATTATTGTGGAGAATAAAACCATATAACTGGAATCCAGTAATTTTTCATTTCATGTTTTTATGTAACCCATGAAAAGAACCCGTAACTAAGAGTCCATACCCTGAGTTCTAGTTCAACCTCTTCTGTAGAAGGCGAATAGAATTTTTAGACACGAAATCTCCCACCCTCCTCCTTGATGATTATCTTGAAGGAGCTGGATTAGAAATCAGAAATTGTTGAATAAACATTTGATCTTCACGTGATTTTGTACTTTAAATATGGTCAACGCCCCAAAATTTGTCTGTCTATAACGCGTTTAAAAGAATACTAATGTATAAAATGTAAGGAGTAACATCTAAATGTTAACGTAGAAAATATTACTTTAGACTGTTTAACGTTACGTATGAAACTAGTGAGATTTCTGAAAACATCATACCTATAAAAGTTCTACTAAGACCCATAATACTACATGCGATTTTGATCGGATGAAACTGAAATCGAGTTCAGAGTAATAGCTGACTACTACTGTTCTTTACTACTATACGCGTAAATCAATAGTTATACAAATCTTTCGGGTCTTTGGAACAGATGACTATATCTAATAAACGTCTAATAAAAATATTTATATTAATTCGAGCATCTGGTATTAATCTATATTCAAAAATGCAGTAAGACTACTGCTCAGATGTCAGTTCACACAGAACGACATAGCTCTCCCTAAGTTGAGCTTTTAGTAATTAAGACCTTTAACCTTTCTACGAGAAAAACAAACGTTATTATAAAATTTTCAGATTTTGTTTGGTAGAAGTAAAGAAATTTGGTTAAACTGCTGAGAGCGACAGAAAACTAATTACTTCTAACTTGAAAACCTTTTCCTGGGTTGCAGTGTTGTCTTTTGGTTTTAAAGTGGATATTTCCTTTTCAGTGTATTTCTAAAGCTGCGGTCTTAATGAAAACGTTCTGTGGAATAATATTATTATAATACTTTAGATAATAAGGTGATGACTACTATAGGTCAAAAGAGGGTGTGTTAACGACCTTTTGCATTATTTGAAATAAACGCTGTTACGTATCATTTTGACGCGTATTTAATTCCTTTTACTGTTTAATTTTATGTGTATTTCACAAAACCTAGTGTTTAAATCAAGCGCCTTTACTAAACATCTGTGCGAAAATTCTGCATTTAGATGTCAACGGACGCATGACCATCGTAGACAATAAAAATTGACTCTAAAGCGAATATGGAATCCCAGCAATAAAGGAACGCTTATCGATTCCTTGAGGTAGGAAACTATGCATTCGTAGGTCTTTTCTTTATTCTTTCCTACCATTTATCTATTTTCTTATGGATGTTTAACATATAACAATAGATAGTTAAAATGTAAACGCTAACACCGCAAATGGTTCTAATGTTATAACTGTATGGAAGGGTAACAATGTAGGAAAAATTAAAATTTTTTTATTTAAGAAGACATATCCTCATAAACTTGAAACTTTTCTAAAAAAGTCCATTTGAAAAAAAACCGGCATGATAATTCTCACAAAAGCATCAAGAAGAAGCCATTTGGAACAGGAAGACGTTGTCTAATTTAGGTCCGCTTTTATACGAACCAATAGTTAAAATTAACCAGCTTTGAAATAACCCAACTCGAAAAATACGTCTTTTAAGGATTGGTATGGCAGCATCAAAACGTATGTCTGTTATAACTAAAATATTTATGTATTATTATAACCTATAAATAATTTTAGTTTCCTGTCACTTTTGTTGTCTTTTCACGTAGTTCTTGATTTTTGTTGTATTTATGTTTTACATTTAGCTCAAATCGCAAATATAAAAGTTTTTTTCAAAAGTAAAAGGATTTCTTACACTTATAAAAGGTAAATACAGCCATCCTATAACAACACAAAATACTATCACCTCTTTGCTTTTTAGTTGTTCAAAATGCTTCGAAACAAAACATCTCAAACCCCAAACACACCAGGTGATTTTGAACGTCATGGGATTATTTTGAAAGAGAGCGTGATAATGAATGTGTTTTAGTTTCGTTTGGAAGTGTTATGCAGGTACAAAATAAACACACTTAATCCTTCAAATCAATTAATCATTTCTTTAGCAAACCTCTGAAACATGTGCTTTAGCCTTAGTGTTTTAACAAGGATTAAGAGAGAGGCTCACAAGCTCTAAAGGAAAATTTTCCAATTCATTCGACGTGCAGGAAACGCAACCAAACAAAAAGCAGATCTTGCGATGTTGAAGATTTTATAAAACATGCAGTTAAACGTAAAATTTATGAGATGCACTCGAAAAGTAATATGAAAATTAATTGTAATTAGTAACTAATTTTTATATTTGTAGGACTTGATGTAACTGCACAAGCACTCCAAAAAGAGCCTGTTACTGCCGGCATATGTAATTTCAAATTAACTAGCTTAAGAAGACTTTTACCTACTATAGGATTTTTTATAAAGTAGATGATGGAAGGCAAGGATTGTTCGAGAAACAACATATAGCTGCTGCACGAATAAAATTCTTAAAGGATTACCGTTCCAATAAGGAAATGCAACTATATGAACCTGTTTTCTTGACGAGACTTGGCTTTTTAGTAGGGGATCTGCCAAAAAGAATTGGCATGATAATTCTCACAAAAGCATCAAGAAGAAGCCATTTGGAACAGGAAGACGGTTAGTTGTTAATTTGTTGTTGTCACTGTGCTTTGTATAGTTACCAAATGTTGTTTTAAATTTATTGTGATACATGCTGGAAATACAAATGGTTTTATACATGATGCATCTCTTTGTTTTCTTCAAAATCACAATATGCAGATTATCATGGTGATATGAACACAGAAATGTTCACAAAATGGTTCCAAAAAAGTTTATTACCAAATTTAAGCGGTCCAAGTTTAATCGTGCTAGATAATGCTTCATATCATTCGCAATTAGTCGAAAAGGTTCCTAACAATTTTTCAAATAAAGAGGAATTCATTAATTATTTGCTTCGACATAACATATTTGCTGACACTTCAATGTTAAAAAGAAAATTACTTGCATTAGTAAAGGAAAATGTTTAACCAAAAATATTCATACTTGATGAACTTGCAACACAAAGTGGCCATAAAGTATTAAGGCTCCTCCATACCATTGCCAATTTAATCCAATAGAATTAATTTGGGGTAATTGCAAAGGCTATTACGACCAAAATTTTGGAAGATTTAATGACGAGCACGTACAATTGATATAGCAGGAAGCACTTGGAAGGATAGATGACAAATATTGGCAAAAATGCACTCACCATTCAGAAAAATGTATGATACAATGGTGGCAAATTGAAAAAAAAACTTATTATCAACTTGGAGGATTCAAGCAGCAATGACTCTTATGAAGATGATTCAATTTCAGAATAATTGATTAATATAAAATGAAGTGGTGTCCTAGATTTATACTTTCTTAATGTAGTAGAGCAATATTACAATAAAATAATACACTACCGTTTTGTTTATTTAATACTAAATTTGATTAAATATTTACAAATACACTTTCATATGTACAACCATGCTATGCTTGTTGACCATATAAAACAGGAATAAAATAAAATCCCGAAACTACAATTTCCTTGATAATTGTGTGAATAACAAGTCTAATTCCAACAGAAATTATTAGTCTTCAGATATTATCGAATCAATTAGAACACACGCATCTTTATACTTAATAACAATATAATATCTTGAAAATTCACTTTATGTTTTCAAAAACCAACAATATCGCGACACCATGCTAAATATCCAGTATCTGCAGTACATTTCTAAACTAAGATTTTATCTACATTCCTGAAAATAGCTTGTCCATTTCCATATTACATATTATTAATATCTTCATTTAAACACAATTCATCTAAAAAAATGTTGGTCTATTTCCTTCCAAACTTCCAATTTACCTTAAATTTTTGGTTTAATTTTTATAAAAGAAAATGTATTTGATACTTATGTTAACGCCGTTGGCAACTGCATATCCAACAAACATTTCTTATAATTCGTAGAAATTATAGGATCATTTATCAAGGCCCTGGGACATACATTCTCAGCTAGTATTTGTCACAATATAAACTGCATGCGCCATTTTGTATAAACAACTGAACTAATCCAGAATGCTAGAAATACGTTCTGATTGCATTGATGCATATGCTTTAACAAGATGAGTCATCGGTCAGCTTAACTGGTTTTAACTATAGCATTATTATCAATACCTAAGTTTATTCTACCTATGACCGGCAGTTTTTTGAGCGGGAATAGTTAAGAATATTTTAGCTAGAATAGGAGGGCTGCAGTAAGGTTGTTTTGTACCCTTTTAGGTTTTTGTTTTTATTGGTGAGTATAAGCGTTAATTAGCATGTTCATTTTTTGTTATTATTGTGGAGAATAAAACCACATAACTGGAATCCAGTAATTTTTCATTTCATGTTTTTATGTAACCCACGAAAAGAACCCGTAACTAAGAGTCCATACCCCTGAGTCTAGTTCAACCTCTTCTGTAGAAGGCGAATAGAATTTTTTAGTCACGAAATCTCCCCACCCCTCCTCCTTGATGATTATCTTGAAGGAGCTGCATTAGAAATCAGAAATTGTTGAATAAACATTTGATCTTCACGTGATTTTGTACTTTAAATATGGTCAACGCCCCAAAATTTGTCTGTTTATATACGCGTTTAAAAGAATACAATGTATAAAATGTAAGGAGTAAATCTAAATGTTAACGTAGAAAATATTATTTAGACTGTTTAACGTTACGTATGAAACTAGTGAGATTTCTGAAAACATCATACCTATAAAAGTTCTACTAAGAATAATACTAATGCGATTTTGATCGGATGAAACTGAAATCGAGTTCAGAGTAATAACTGACTACTACTGTTCTTTACTACTATACGCGTAAATCAATAGTTATACAAATCTTTCGGGTCTTTGGAACAGATGACTATATCTAATAAACGTCTAATAAAAATATTTATATTAATTCGAGCATCTGGTATTAATCTATATTCAAAAATGCAGTAAGACTACTGCTCAGATGTCAGTTCACACAGAACGACAAGCTCTCCCTAAGTTGAGCTTTTAGTAATTAAACCTTTAACCTTTCTACAGAAAAAACAAACGTTATTATAAAATTTTAGATTTTGTTTGGTAGAAGTAAAGAAATTTGGTTAAACTGCTGAGAGCGACAGAAAACTAATTACTTCTAACTTGAAAACCTTTTCCTGGGTTGCAGTGTTGTCTTTTTGGTTTTAAAGTGGATATTTCCTTTTCAGTGTATTTCTAAAGCTGCGGTCTTAATGAAAACGTTCTGTGGAATAATATTATTATAATACTTTAGATAATAAGGTGATGACTACTATAGGTCAAAAAGAGGGTGTGTTAACGACCTTTTTGCATTATTTGAAATAAACGCTGTTACGTATCATTTTGACGCGTATTTAATTCCTTTTACTGTTTAATTTTTATGTGTATTTCACAAAAACCTAGTGTTTAAATCAAGCGCCTTTACTAAACATCTGTGCGACCTGCTGTTGAAAATTCTGCATTTAGATGTCAACGGACGCATGACCATCGTAGACAATCAAAATTGACTCTAAAGCGAATATGGAATCCCAGCAATAAGGAAACGCTTTTATCGATTCCTTGAGGTAGGAAACTATGCATTCGTATGTCTTTTCTTTATTCTTTCCCTACCATTTATCTATTTTCTTATGGACGTTTAACATATAACAATAGATAGTTAAAATGTAACAACGCACTAACACCGCAAATGGTTCTAATGTTATAACTGTATGGAAGGGTTAAATGTCCAAACAGTTGGCATTAAGAGGGCGAAAGATAAACAATCATTTGTAACAACAATCAACTTTTTTTGTATCTAGATATTTTATGAATTAGTCATTTGACAATAACATATGCACGTGCGGAGAAATAAGAACACCAGAATATCTAGTATTCGAGTGTAATGACTTACGACCGTACCTTCACGCACATAGACCAACATTACTAAACAAGACCCTACTCGCGATGATTTGGACTGAAAACCTTTTTCCACACTTAAATGCACTCACACAAAAAGTCACGGCACTCCTCTACCAACTTTATCTTGACGGATAAGAGACACAAAGAAACTACCCGGACACAGACATAAAAGCACCACCTCTCTTCGGAACGAGGCTCTGCCCCGGAGACCGATCTCCTGGAATTCCAATAGCTCCATTCTTGATGACCAGAAGCAACAAGATCAAAGCATTAACCTGACTTTGAAACAACCCAACTCCCTAATATGTAGAATTTGCATGCTCCTACATATTAGCAACCCCGTCTCCAACAAATAATAACTAACAGTAGTAGTATACGATAATCTTAAGTAGTAGAATAGGAAATTTCTTTTTTTTTTACTAACGCTAAATTTTAAGAACCAAACTTACACATACCTGAGGCAAATAATACAGCAAACAAATCTTTCCTCTGAAAGAACTTAGTTTTTTATGTAATAGTATAAGTTCAAACATTTACGGTTACTTTCTGGGGGAGGCCAAGTCTGCTTAAATTTCAGATACCAAACTACATAAACGTTGGAACAAATAAAAAAAAATAAATAAAAATAGCCTTTGACTCACTATATCATGTCTAGATTCAGTTGGCTGGTGACTTTAGTGTTATTTTGTAAAATGGTAGAAAATGCGTGTAGTGTTTCTTGCAGCCATCCTACCCTAAGGTACCTAATTTCAAATCACCGAACTGCCACGGTTTATTATTTTTCTAAGAATGCACTTTGGGTTAAAAAAAGTATGGAGTACACTAAAAAATTTTAATTTTCGTGTATCATTCTTATTAATAAAAAATATGCGAAGCACTAAGAAACTGTGGTAATTATTGAGGAACATGAAACATCGCAGTGGAATTTTTGTAGACTCTCAATTAAAAAGATATTGGGTAGAAATGGAAATTTTTGCTCTCTGTTGGTTACCTATGTACATTAGAAGCGCATAGAGGTTGAAAGTAATCTGATTAAAATACCCAATAATCCAAAAATGCTCAACATGATGACTTTACCTCAAGAGCAGAATCTGAGGAAGTGGTATCATCTACCGTATGTTTGTGTGATCATGTACAATTTACTAAAATTCTTTATTTACCATTCAAATATCGAAACCTAAACATAAACTCCTGTAAGTACCTAATATCATTTGGGGAATAAAAAAAAATTTTTTATTAAGCGCCAAAGCGACACAAAACAAACCTTTTATCGACATTCTCGTATATTGCCTAAAGGTGGATTTCCTTTTCTATTATTAGCAAAGATTCAAGCTAAACTCTCAAGTATTCAGGGTTGTGTAAATTGCAGGCGCTAAAACTATTATACACATTTGTATGTCGTTTTAAATTTCGTGGAAACAGTGTCCTTTCATGCTTGCGTCCTATATTAACGTTCTCCCGTTACGAGAATTATTGAGCATTGTGCGTCTTCTTTAAAAAGGCAATTTACGAATTGCACTAAAAGAGGTGAAAAAATGTGTCTCAGTTATTGTCGAATTTGTTCCTTTTATTAATGCTTTGTAAGAAATTGTCATTAGTTAATAGAAAGAAGATGTATATGTAGCGGTAAGTATGTAAAATAACAGGTTGATTAGTTAACATTGAAACAGATATTAGTAATAAATAGCGTTAAAGAATACACAGGGAATTTCGAGTATACATTTGATGTTTGAATGCGCGTGGCAGACATTATCCCTTACTAAGGTTTTGGTTCTAATCTCTCATCAATACAGTCTGGTAATGCTACTACAACGTTTTTTGATTATTTCGTTTAATAAAGTATGCGCGGTTTTATTTTATTTCTACTAATACTTGGTATATGATACGAGTTACTTTAAATAGTCGAACAAAATTTTTTAATTTCTAGAAATTTCAGACAGAATTGATTATTAGTTATTTAACGGATTATATTTTAAATAGTTAAAAATTTTTCTTCGTAGAGAGCATCATGTAATGTAGATTCGACTGTTCTCATGAAAAAAAAGTATTCTTTAGAAGTCCAAATTCTTCGTTCCAACAAATATTGAATTGTGTTAAAAATATGACACATTATTCCGATATACATATATTAAAATGATTACCTTTGTTACCAGTTTTGTACCGCGTGAAAGGTCAAAGCAAATAACTTATTGATATTTTAAATGGTGAACTTTAAAATTTTAATAATAATCAGTAAAGTATTCAGATATGAAATCTATTAGAGTTGACGCACTAGGTATGTGCCGTTTTGGTGCCAAAAATAAAATTTTATATATGAAATCCGATATTTCAAATCTAGGCTAGACTTTTTAGATTATTCTATTACATACTTCATTCCAGCTTTTAATTGAAAATCTTTTTTTATTGGGTAATGCTTTTATTATTTTTGGATACCTTAAATAATGTATTAATAATTACTAACTTCAAATTTTTCTAATGTTATTATTGCTCATCTTGGGTCACAAATAATGATCCCTTTGCATTTACTGATTGTAGCTTTCTTTTCAGGTGCAGTCTTCCTTAGTGGGAACACCTATTAAATGTCCTCATGGTGTTTGCCGTGTTGTTCTAAACATTAGGATTTCTATCTCTCCCCTTGCGCATTGTTCCATCTAATATGTAGGAATATTATACGTAGTGATGCTTTTCCTTTCCCTATACGTATGTTAGCTAACCATATACCTACGACCATTTTCGTGTCCACTTCAGGGGTCGTGCCCGAGCTATTCCGTGGTTGCCTTTTACCTTTTTCTAAAGCCATATACTATACGCCTTTGACATGCCCGTGCAAGGAATAAATTAAGGGGTTTCGAACCCGTATTAAACTTTTAAGAAGTAAAATTTAAGAAATACAGCATTCGTTATTAGTTTAACTCCATTATTTACATAAAAATAGTTATTATTATCTAATCTAGTTCTTGGCAACTGTAAATTTGTGGATGATAATACAGTAGAACGTCTCATATCCGACCTTCCCATAACTAACTCCTCCCGATATCCGACTAGGTGAGCATGTATCTACTACACTACGTATGTTCTGTTTTCGTGTCAAAAACTGTCAGTTCAGCCGTGAGTATTGATGTGGAATGTAGTCTGACTATAATCTTGTACTCTATGTTTGTTAACATCAATACTGTTTGTGTTTTTCTCCGGATTGTGAGGTACTTTAAAATGAGGTTACGTGTGTGACAATGGCAACTCAAATGGTAAACGTATTTGTGTTTTTCTGCAACAAAAATTTGAGGTGTTACAACGATTGGACCATGGTGAATCTGTTGTTAAGCTAGTTTCTGAGTTGGGTGTAGGAGTGACTACGGTAAAAGACTGGAAAAAAAACCGTAAAGATCTGAAAGCGTACTCAACGGCAGTTGACACAGATGATGCATTAAAAAGTAGAAAAATGTTGAAATTTCTCGATGAAGCGTTATGGGTTTGGTTTTGTGAGGAAAAGCGCAAAGAAACACCATTGTCAGGCCCCATCATAAAGGAAAAAGCCATAAAGTTGCACGAAAAGCTGGGAGGTGATCTAGAAAAGTTTAGCGCTAGCAAAGGGTGGCTACATAAGTGGAAGTAGTGTCATGGCATACGACATGTTATAATTGCAGGGGAAAAACTATCAGCTGATGATAAATGTTACTAAAAAATTTGTAGAAACATTTGAGAAGATGTTCACAGAACAGAAATTTGTACCCGAACAAGTGCTCAATGTAGACGAAACGGGCTTAAATTATAAAATGTTTCCAAAAACCACTCTTGCTGCTAAAAATGAACCTGTGTTAGGAACAAAGCTTGCTAAAGACAGGCTCACAATTTCAACTTCTGGCAATGCCACGGAAAGCCACAAAATGCCGCTGTTCGTCATAGGAAAATCTAAGAAACCAAGAGCATTTAAAAATCTAAACATGGCAACACTTCTAGTTTTCTATCGGAATCAATCATCTGCTTTAATGGACGGTGAATTATTTAAAGAATGGCTTTTTGACGAATTTGTCCCCGCAGTAAAAAAACATTTCAAGTTTAAAAACTTGCCTGCTCGTGCTGTTTTGCTGTTACATAACGCTCCTAGTCACCCCTCTGAATGTGAACTAAAAAAAGGAAACATAAAGGCTTTATTTTTACCGCCCCATGTTACGCCTTTAATACAACCTATGGATCAGGGCGTCATAGCGTGGCTGAAAAGAAGATACAGAAGAAAATATGTCGTCTCTCTGGTGGAAAAACAGAAGAAGGTAACCTTTTTAAGGCGATGAAAAGTTTCAACATAAAAGACGCTATTTACACCGTTGCTGGGGCTTGGGACGAAATTAATCAAAACACCCTTCAGAAGACTTGGAAAAAGATTTGGCCAACATTGAAACAATAACAACCTGACACAGAAGCAGAAGTTGAGACAGACAACACTAAAGTATTACAGCATGATCTCCAGATGAAAGATGTAAAAGAGTGACTTGTTGAAACTGATGTTTCGGAAGATACCAAAGAAGATCTCAACGACGACGAAATTATCGTTGTTGTGCAGAACAAAGCCATGGAAGAAGAAATTGACTTGGATGAACACGAAACCACCAGTGACAACGTTAGTAGGTCATTCTGCTGCTAAGGACGCCTTCGAAGTTGCGCTGAAATACATCGAGCAACATCCAAATGCTACATCAATGGACGTATTGTAGACAAAAAAGTGAAGGGGTCAAAATTTAAAAAACTGAAACAAAAATTTATAACTGAGTTCTTTAAATAGGGTATGCTTAGATTTACAAGTCAAATAAAGTTGTATTACAGTACTGTGTAGCTGTTTTTTTGCTCCTCTTGATATCCGACCTTTTGGCCGTTCCGACCATGGCCCGGTCCCGTCATGGTCGGATATGAAAAGTTCTACTGTATCTTAAGCCTCTAAGTTTTTAATCCTACAAAATGCTTTTTACTATTTGCCTTATCGTGTGTGGTTATTTTTTTACTTTTCAAAGCGCTCTGCAACTGCGGCTTAGCTTTATTGCTTTCCTCTTATTTTGAACACTTTCAAGGATAAAACCAATAGTTTCAAGTGGTTCAAATTTTTCTTTTGGCCCCATTTGTCTTTAGTAAGCACCCTTTCGGCGACGAATTACTAATCTTTTATCCGTTTTAGTACGTATTGGGTTAGGTTTCACGTTCTTAAGCACGAGTTTTGTGAATTTTTCGTAACATCTTGAATTTTTGAGTGTCAACCACCCCAACCAGTGTGTTGATAATGTATTAGATGAGCGCAGATAAATATTTGAAGATCTCGCCTAATACAAACACACAATGGACTTTAAAACTTTTACGATTTTCAATTGTGCTATTTTTAGGTGAGGTGAGGTTAAGAATTCAAAGGGCGGTCAAGGTACGCGCAAGCACTCATTGTGAAAATGTAATATGAAAATCGTAGACTGTGTCCTATCATTGTTTACTACTTGTTGCGGCATTCCGTGCAGATAAGAAGGAAAGCCGTAAAGTAAGTAAAGAAATTACCCCACACCAAATACCGCAACAAAACGGGAGTAGAATAGAAATCCAAAAGAATTGGATTCCGGAGTAGCTCAAAATGTCGTGGAGTGGGATGGGTCATACAAAGAGAACAATGAAAAACCTCAATAAGTATTTTATTTGCACACCATTAGTTAAACGTAGTATGAAAAAGAATATTTACAAAGCCTAGAAAACGCACATTTACGGAACAGTCCTGTTATAACGTGATGTAAATAAATGCGTCACTTTGCATATAACACAATATAAACATGTACATTTAGGCAAATATCGATTATAAAATCTTAGAATCCAAATAATATATACATATTTACATAATTTTTCAAACTTTAAATATGTATACAAAAAGACGATTAGACACAATACAGTAATTTCACCTGCCCTGTGTAGTGCACTTTGTAAATTAAGAACTTAACAGTAAATTTAAATAACGTAACACTAACTTAAGTGAACCAGTTGTTCATTTACTCTAATTTAGAATTTGGTAAGTAGGTTGTTGACGTTAGCATTAATATACAAAGAATAGGAAACAGTAAAAAGTACTCCAAGCTTCGGATTACACTAATTCTAACTTGAAGAATAAGTACATAATCACTCATGCACTGTGAACGTAAATTTGTAACGTGCAATCTGTAATATATAGAGTAACCACGAGTAAGAAAACTACAGCCCTTTAACAACCAGCAAAAGAAGTATATATCTTCCACAACAACATCAAAAGAAAAGAAAACAAAACAACTGTAGCTTAAAACAAGCTCCCTGTCTCTTTGGTACCATCTTAAAGATTTTGGAAGTGCAAACTGTAGTCGTCGACGGGCTGGATACTGGAGCAAATTAGATTGTAGCACCAAGTACAACAAAGCATTTTAGTAGCGCGACTTAAAACATCTGCTTTTGGCAAAAGTATGTTGTTTAGATTAGGACCCTTTCATAATTTCAGGCTGTATTTTTATTGGATAGAGAACATCGGGGATAAGTAACGTGTTTTCGATTTACAACAATTCCCAGCGATAATGTGTGAAATATTTTGTAAATACTAGTAAGAATATATTCCAAACGAGACCTGCAAAATATTCCAGAACAATAGCCAATTAACGCAAACAAATATACTATAAAGTAATTCCATGAATTTGTCTGTCTGCGAAGGCAATGTGTCTTTTTAAATAATCAAAGTTAATACCTGATTGCAGCAATATGAAATAAAATGTATAGCAGGTTGCTTGACCGTTATAGCAACGAATGCAATTTGAATATTATCGACATAGGATACGGAGAATGAATTAATTAAGTGACGATTTAACTGCTCATAAACCCGAGCAAGCTTAACACGTGCAAATAACAAAATAGAATTTCTCAGTACCATCAAGGTTTTGACATTTTACTATTCAGCTGTTTAGAACGTGTTTCAAAAAGAAACTACTAAAGTGGTTTGATGATAAGCAAGTGCTAAACTTTTTCAGCGAACTTCTAAAGCGAAGTTGTTTAACAATAAGCAAATATTTTAGAGAATTTAGAAACTGTTATAGGATATATTCCAAATATTGCCATTGTACTAAACTTAAGTAAATTTTATAGGAGATCTTAATACGCATTTATTTCAATTAAACTTGTTAAATGACGCTTTGTATAATTTGGGAATAACATAAAAAGCATGGAGTCGTTTAGATTAGAATTTCCAAGAGTCACATCTTAATACGAAGCGAAACAAAGTAGTTAGGAAACTGAAATTTGTTTGTAGTATACAGAAATCTCTCTTTCAGAAATTTAACGTAACATATTTTATAATCATCCGAGCTGATAAGCCTGCTTTATGTATTCAAAATACCTGCTCCCTGAGATTGTTCCCCCTACCAGTGTCTCTTAAATAATAAAGAAATCACGGGTCTCAAACAGATTTCACAATGAGCAAGAGCATTATACTCCGCCCGTTGTCTAGCACACTGTAATCAAAAGAAAATCGTTTTGCGTACACCTAAACCTAAAACAAAAACATTATAAGTTTAAGGCAAGTACGATAAATGGGTATATTTTGACACGTTGATTTAATTTTTATTTTTTTTACCAATAGTTAATTCATTGGATTCATTCTTTTAACATTTAATTAACATAGCATTTATTGATGATTGTCGCTCCTTTGTAACGTATTTTTTTCGTAGTTACACTTCGTTCATTAATATAAAATAAAACGACAATAATATAAAAAATATAATTAGTAAAATTCCGTACAATAAAAATAATAAATATAATTTGTAAAATTCCGTACAATTAAAATAAAATTTAAAATCTATAATAGCATATAGACTCCTTTACCTTTGAAGTCTAAGATTCGTTATTAAGCTTCGTCGAGTTGTCAATTCGATCACTTTCCTATCAACGTTTGAAGAGACAAGCTGCGATAAGCGGCGTAGTAAAGTCAAGATCGTCGTGTCTAAACACGTGGCCTGTAACACCGTCCGAAAAAGAATTAGAATTGATGGAAGCTCACCTTCATCATTGATACAGTTAGTATAAATTATTCAAATAAAGTTTATTAATGTTTTCCTCTTAGTACAATATCACGGAAATATCACGTAACCATATGATATGAGAATATCATATTCAATTTCCTTTTGGTTTTGGAGTAATAAATTTTGTATTATGTAAATCAAACAGAAGTTAGTTTCGTTAAATACTGGTTTTATTCAGAAGAGTTCTCGCAATTCCAGTAATAATTTCGTAAGTATTCACGTGGCTTCTATTTGTGCGTCGCAGAAAGCAGATGTTTATGGAATTTCCGAGAGCTGAGGTTATAGTCCGATTTCTTTTGTTCACAGCAGTATCTCCACACGTGAGTGTTTTTAGCATTTAATCACTTTCAATATTAGTTAAATTGCAATAAGAAAATATTAGATTGAACTTTAGTCACGTAAAAATTGTTTAAGGAAAGAAAGAATTAAGTAACAAATTTATTGCCTGTCAGAATTATTGCACATACAGATAAAGTTAACTAAGCTAAAAAGTTGTGAGTGACATATTATGTCAGATATAAAAAACATATGTTCAGCTGTCCTATTTAGACCTCACATGTCATGTTACGTTAATTTAAAAATATGTTTAAATATTTTGAGGTCATGTACTTTGATTTTTAGTCAACATGAGGAATTCTTTTAATAACTACTAAGTAAAAGTAACTTAAGGTTGATACATGCTAGTTTATCTGCACTTAGGTAATTAAATTTCATTGTTAAAGTCGAAGTAGTGCTACTATGACTTGAAGAATATGTAATATGAATAATTAAGAGAACTCAAATCCTTACATAAAAATTATTAAGAAAGATTCATTTAGAGATCTTTATGTTAAATTTATTGAGAAAGATTCATTCAGAGATCTTTATGTTAAATTTATTAAGAAAGATTCATTCAGAGATCTTTATGTTATTGAATACAAATCCTTATTAGTATATTTCTGTTCTATAAAAAAATTATTAGTTGAAAATATTATAGTAAAACGAATTGAAAATATTATAGTAAAGCGAATTGAAGCTATTATAGTAAAATGAATCAAGAAATTTAAGCAAATAGAATCTATTTTTTTTGCATGACTTTTTTTATTATTTGAGATACAATAAAATTTACAAGTAATCCCTGGTCAGAAATTGTGTGTAATGATTACAAATACCCTGGATGTATACTTTTGAAACCTAAATTCTATTATTTTATTTTTGGTAAATAATTTTGAGGACACAAACGGTGTCCATGTTGTGCATTTGTTTGTTCAGAGGTCAAGTCGAGACATCTGTGTGACATCTGGTGTTTGAGATTTTGGTAAGTGTTTTAAAAGAGTGAAATTCAAGTTTTATGGCTATGTTAGTAGTGTTGATATAAGGTTTCCGCATTCCCCTAATACAAGCACAGTTAATTTTTGTAGGTAGTTGTATTGAAAAATACGGTGGTGCTCATTAATTATATTTTTGGTCTTTTGACAACCCATGACCCAAGCTCATGATATACCCAGAGCTAACACTCTACTAGCCGTTTATGACTAAAGAGTTTTTCTTTTCCTCATGCCGTTTTCCATCCAACTATACCTTGGGCTTTCATTGTTAATAAGAAATTCTCGACCTTGTGATATCAGGTAAGGGTTTAGGAAATATAAAGGTGCAATTTATTAGCTGATAGTCACGAGGGTAACAATAAAACTAAAAACAATTTATTTTATTTTCACCTTTTTCTTTAAGACTGTGGCTCTTAAAATTTGTAAATAGATTTGGCGCTCGCTAAAGGAGGAATATATCTTAATTTTGATAAATTATTGCGAGAAACCATTGAGATAGCCGCTAAAGTGAGATCACTTCAATATAAATAATATAATGACAAAATATAAACAATTTGGAAACCATTTTTAAAAGTATTTAGATTTTTCATTTCTCTGGAATTAAAGGTATTTAGGCACGTTTTAAACCAAATATTTAATGCGCTTTCGCTTTAAACGTTGTCGTTTAAACTTAGTCAAAACATTTAAGTTTTTAAAGAAATGCACCAACTATTTCAACTCCAGTTTTAAAGAGCCACATAAGAAGAAAGTTCTGCTTGTCTTTTTCCAAATGGGTATCTGACATAGCAAGTCAAAACTCACCTCTCAAGGGTTTTAAAGTTATAGAAGTCATTTTAACCCCCGTTGTTTCCAAACATGCTTAAATTTTAAATGCGATATTATACGGTAACTGAATAAGCATTTCTATTAAAGAGAACACCAATTTGTTATTTTATTCCCTTAGGAGTGAAACTTCTACTTTCATTTCTCCAGTTTGGTAGATAAATAGACGGTTCGTATACATAATACCTTATTTACATGGGAATGGCATTGATTGTGCTCAATTTTGTGTTTGCAACTAATGAAAGCGTTTTAATGGGAATAGTACCTTTGGCGTATGCTCCAATTACTTTATTTTTAATACAGTGTGGAAACATCTAGGAGGTTAGTTTGAGCTAATTTTTATATATTGTTGCCTAAGATGCAATATTTCGTAAGCTACAGAGCGTCTTATTTACAGGAGAACAAAAATACTTTTTGTATTCTAATAAACAATATATTTTATGAACAAACCATGAACATAATGTTGATAGTAGAAAGTGTGAATCCTTGAGATAAAAACAATCATGAATTTACAATTATTGTTAAATTAGGTGGGTTTCAAGCTATTACACCCAAGAAATGAGTATAAAAGTGTAGGTTATTTAATCTTTACCTTAATAATTATACTATAAAACTAAGTAATAATACAAGTTAATACATTTTATGTGTGCTTTAAATTGTCATAAAGCAAGTGACAATTTTGAGGAATAAAAACCTTAAGTTCCTGTTGGTGTTGATATTTTCTAACGAATACGACTATCTGCTTCTTAAATATACGCCTTTGTTCCATATACCTATTCAATAAATATTAAATTCCAATAGAAACAATATATTACGAATTCATACATAGAGCTCCACCTATATTTAAATATTCAAAGTAAAGTTTAAGATCTCTTCTATTTGTATATATTTTGATACAATATCCCCTTTTCTGCGCGTGCTTGGATAGCAACGTAGCCTCATGGTCAAGCTTCATTTGATATCGGTATGTAATCAGCATAGCAAGTGTTAACGTGGGCCAGCAGGTTTTGATAAAACATGCCGTCCCAGAAAGAAGTGAAGTGGTGTCAACGAATACCATGGCTTCATTTTTAGTTGTAGTATCGACCTAAGTATAGTCAAGAAAATATAACTACGGTAGGTAAATAATTCTCAAACTTACCTTTAAAATCATTTTCTCCATTTCTTTTCAGAGCAAGTACGAAAGTACGAAAGTACTAAAGTACTAAAGTATGTATTTATATTGAAATAAAGTAAAAACATATGGATACGCAAACACGTAATAAGCCCTTTTGGATGTTGGTTGTACTGAAAGTGCAGTTTTAAATGTTGCTATGCGAGAGGGTGGAAATTTCCACATATGTTTGGTTAGTATAGAGCTCAAGGTCGGGCACATGTATCAGCCGCGCGCACCTGCCATTGTAATTACCTAGATGTTTAAAGAATTTGGTTGCCTATCAGATATTCAGCGGTGATTCATCCTCAATTTTAAAGCTATATTCATTTCATGAACCATCATTCACAATGTACAAATAATTTTTGAAAATTCTATATATATATTTACTTAAATTTGATACACGAAATTTTTGTGAAATTTTTCTGGTCATTTAAATTGATACACTTAAAATTTTGTTCAAAATTTAATAGTCAAATAGTTCATAAATGTTCTTATTATTTCAAAGGCATTTCTATAAGATAATTTTGAAGTTACAAGGTTATACTAAAATGTTTGCATAACTAAACATGTGATACGTTGATATTTGTTTGTCACATTATAGTGTATAATTTTTTTTGACAGTACACCTGAAGTACAGCTTAATTCAGAGAATAAGTGTTTTTTTTTACTTTTGATTCCATCAAATATATCAGTTAATAATATAGTTCTGTAATCTACAAAAGTCTGAGCATTTAACTTAATTCTTGTTAACTCGAACAGGATCCTATTCAAGTATCATAATTAAACTGTAATATAAAATGAAAACCTTATATTTCTTATAGAGAATTACCGTGAATTATTCAATTATAAATGTCCTATGAGTATTCAGAGATTAATACTACATCTTAATAAAGTAATTGTTTTGAAAGTCTCCGTACAGATAACTTTGTACAAGCGATGTATATATATTTTTTACAAATTAATAGAAAAATAATAAGTTGCCGTAAAGCTTTCTTTCATTAAAGTTAGCAGTAATTGTTCTATAGAAGCAAACAACCACATTTATGAAGTTTTGTAGTGAAGAAAGAGATGTTATTGGTGTTGGTTTAGATTTTTGAAGCGTAATATTTACTATTTGATCTTTCTTTACTTTAATTTTTTTGTGATAAAGTGACTAGGTTCTAACGTAGCCCTAGTCTAAAATATTTAGAAGTGATTAAATTTTCAGGTTGTACGAGAACGTCGTTCCCATTCTAGTTTGCAGAGTCATAAGTAAGTATTATTTTTTTTACATGTTGCTCGTCTAAAGTTTTTTTTTTCGAAGATTTCCGTATCTGATCTTCGGATAGATTCCTATTATAACATTTATTAAGATACGGTGGCGTCCAATAAAACTTCTTTTTTATCGTATACCATCCTACGACCCTAGCTCATAGCTCTGCCCTAAGTTGAAGAAGCTTATCTGGCTGGAAGATTTCTTTAGAGGGTCCTTTCTTTCAAAGCCATTTACCATCCTTTTTACCCTAGGCTTAAACTTTAAACAGGAACTCCTCATAATCTATCGAGGCTCTGCCGCCTATAAGGTAGAGTAGACACACAGTATTTACCTTGTGAGGAATTGTGAGTATAACAATTTTTTGGATTCTATTTTTCTTTCTTTTAAATATAATGGCGGCCAAACGCGAGAAACTTCTTCCCAGAATCGTCGCTGAGGCAATGCGGTCTATTGTATTGTTCATTAAACCCACATTTGTATACTATAGTTTCCTCAGGACTGTATTTAAGGGCTCGAATGCCTCTTGACGGGTCTAATGCTTCTACGCATCAAATATGTTGCGCAGAAATATCTCGAAATGGAAAAGGATTTTGCGGTGTCCATGTTGTGCATTTGTTTGTTCAGAGGTCAAGTCGAGACATCTGTGTGACATCTGGTGTTTGAGATTTTGGTAAGTGTTTTAAAAGAGTGAAATTCAAGTTTTATGGCTATGTTAGTAGTGTTGATATAAGGTTTCCGCATTCCCTAATACAAGCACAGTTAATTTTTGTAGGTAGTTGTATTGAAAAATACGGTGGTGCTCATTAATTATATTTTTGGTCTTTTGACAACCCATGACCCAAGCTCATGATATACCCAGAGCTAACACTCTACTAGCCGTTTATGACTAAAGAGTTTTTCTTTTCCTCATGCCGTTTTCCATCCAACTATACCTTGGGCTTTCATTGTTAATAAGAAATTCTCGACCTTGTGATATCAGGTAAGGGTTTAGGAAATATAAAGGTGCAATTTATTAGCTGATAGTCACGAGGGTAACAATAAAACTAAAAACAATTTATTTTATTTTCACCTTTTTCTTTAAGACTGTGGCTCTTAAAATTTGTAAATAGATTTGGCGCTCGCTAAAGGAGGATTATATCTTAATTTTGATAAATTATTGCGAGAAACCATTGAGATAGCCGCTAAAGTGAGATCACTTCAATATAAATAATATAATGACAAAATATAAACAATTTGGAAACCATTTTAAAAGTATTTAGATTTTCATTTCTCTGGAATTAAAGGTATTTAGGCACGTTTTAAACCAAATATTTAATGCGCTTTCGCTTTAAACGTTGTCGTTTAAACTTAGTCAAAACATTTAAGTTTTTAAAGAAATGCACCAACTATTTCAACTCCAGTTTTAAAGAGCCACATAAGAAGAAAGTTCTGCTTGTCTTTTTCCAAATGGGTATCTGACATAGCAAGTCAAAACTCACCTCTCAAGGGTTTTAAAGTTATAGAAGTCATTTTAACCCCCGTTGTTTCCAAACATGCTTAAATTTTAAATGCGATATTATACGGTAACTGAATAAGCATTTCTATTAAAGAGAACACCAATTTGTTATTTTATTCCCTTAGGAGTGAAATTTCTACTTTCATTTCTCCAGTTTGGTAGATAAATAGACGGTTCGTATACATAATACCTTATTTACATGGGAATGGCATTGATTGTGCTCAATTTTGTGTTTGCAACTAATGAAAGCGTTTTAATGGGAATAGTACCTTTGGCGTATGCTCCAATTACTTTATTTTTAATACAGTGTGGAAACATCTAGGGAGGTTAGTTTGAGCTAATTTTTATATATTGTTGCCTAAGATGCAATATTTCGTAAGCTACAGAGCGTCTTATTTACAGGAGAACAAAAATACTTTTTGTATTCTAATAAACAATATATTTTATGAACAAACCATGAACATAATGTTGATAGTAGAAAGTGTGAATCCTTGAGATAAAAACAATCATGAATTTACAATTATTGTTAAATTAGGTGGGTTTCAAGCTATTACACCCAAGAAATGAGTATAAAAGTGTAGGTTATTTAATCTTTACCTTAATAATTATACTATAAAACTAAGTAATAATACAAGTTAATACATTTTATGTGTGCTTTAAATTGTCATAAAGCAAGTGACAATTTTGAGGAATAAAAACCTTAAGTTCCTGTTGGTGTTGATATTTTCTAACGAATACGACTATCTGCTTCTTAAATATACGCCTTTGTTCCATATACCTATTCAATAAATATTAAATTCCAATAGAAACAATATATTACGAATTCATACATAGAGCTCCACCTATATTTAAATATTCAAAGTAAAGTTTAAGATCTCTTCTATTTGTATATATTTTGATACAATATCCCCTTTTCTGCGCGTGCTTGGATAGCAACGTAGCCTCATGGTCAAGCTTCATTTGATATCGGTATGTAATCAGCATAGCAAGTGTTAACGTGGGCCAGCAGGTTTTGATAAAACATGCCGTCCCAGAAAGAAGTGAAGTGGTGTCAACGAATACCATGGCTTCATTTTTAGTTGTAGTATCGACCTAAGTATAGTCAAGAAAATATAACTACGGTAGGTAAATAATTCTCAAACTTACCTTTAAAATCATTTTCTCCATTTCTTTTCAGAGCAAGTACGAAAGTACGAAAGTACTAAAGTACTAAAGTATGTATTTATATTGAAATAAAGTAAAAACATATGGATACGCAAACACGTAATAAGCCCTTTTGGATGTTGGTTGTACTGAAAGTGCAGTTTTAAATGTTGCTATGCGAGAGGGTGGAAATTTCCACATATGTTTGGTTAGTATAGAGCTCAAGGTCGGGCACATGTATCAGCCGCGCGCACCTGCCATTGTAATTACCTAGATGTTTAAAGAATTTGGTTGCCTATCAGATATTCAGCGGTGATTCATCCTCAATTTTAAAGCTATATTCATTTCATGAACCATCATTCACAATGTACAAATAATTTTTGAAAATTCTATATATATATTTACTTAAATTTGATACACGAAATTTTTGTGAAATTTTTCTGGTCATTTAAATTGATACACTTAAAATTTTGTTCAAAATTTAATAGTCAAATAGTTCATAAATGTTCTTATTATTTCAAAGGCATTTCTATAAGATAATTTTGAAGTTACAAGGTTATACTAAAATGTTTGCATAACTAAACATGTGATACGTTGATATTTGTTTGTCACATTATAGTGTATAATTTTTTTTGACAGTACACCTGAAGTACAGCTTAATTCAGAGAATAAGTGTTTTTTTTTACTTTTGATTCCATCAAATATATCAGTTAATAATATAGTTCTGTAATCTACAAAAGTCTGAGCATTTAACTTAATTCTTGTTAACTCGAACAGGATCCTATTCAAGTATCATAATTAAACTGTAATATAAAAATGAAAACCTTATATTTCTTATAGAGAATTACCGTGAATTATTCAATTATAAATGTCCTATGAGTATTCAGAGATTAATACTACATCTTAATAAAGTAATTGTTTTGAAAGTCTCCGTACAGATAACTTTGTACAAGCGATGTATATATATTTTTTTTACAAATTAATAGAAAAATAATAAGTTGCCGTAAAGCTTTCTTTCATTAAAGTTAGCAGTAATTGTTCTATAGAAGCAAACAACCACATTTATGAAGTTTTTGTAGTGAAGAAAGAGATGTTATTGGTGTTGGTTTAGATTTTTTTGAAGCGTAATATTTACTATTTGATCTTTCTTTACTTTAATTTTTTTGTGATAAAGTGACTAGGTTCTAACGTAGCCCTAGTCTAAAAATATTTAGAAGTGATTAAATTTTCAGGTTGTACGAGAACGTCGTTCCCATTCTAGTTTGCAGAGTCATAAGTAAGTATTATTTTTTTTACATGTTGCTCGTCTAAAGTTTTTTTTTTCGAAGATTTCCGTATCTGATCTTCGGATAGATTCCTATTATAACATTTATTAAGATACGGTGGCGTCCAATAAAACTTCTTTTTTATCGTATACCATCCTACGACCCTAGCTCATAGCTCTGCCCTAAGTTGAAGAAGCTTATCTGGCTGGAAGATTTCTTTAGAGGGTCCTTTCTTTCAAAGCCATTTACCATCCTTTTTACCCTAGGCTTAAACTTTAAACAGGAACTCCTCATAATCTATCGAGGCTCTGCCGCCTATAAGGTAGAGTAGACACACAGTATTTACCTTGTGAGGAATTGTGAGTATAACAATTTTTTGGATTCTATTTTTCTTTCTTTTAAATATAATGGCGGCCAAACGCGAGAAACTTCTTCCCAGAATCGTCGCTGAGGCAATGCGGTCTATTGTATTGTTCATTAAACCCACATTTGTATACTATAGTTTCCTCAGGACTGTATTTAAGGGCTCGAATGCCTCTTGACGGGTCTAATGCTTCTACGCATCAAATATGTTGCGCAGAAATATCTCGAAATGGAAAAGGATTTTTGCGAGTCTCTCGAGTAGTAGACAAATATGTTGACGGAAGATAGATTTCCTAGCTTTCATTGATTTTAGATTCTAGTCTGCTATGAACTGAGTCACACGGCATCTGGGTATGGCCAGGTTCTAGAAATTTCTGTATAATAGTTTGATTGTTGGTAACCGCTGTAGAAAGAAGAGCATTTGCCATTATGCTGTTCCTATTTTGGTATGCACATCCGTCGCTATAAATTATAACTGGCAATTTGTGATCGGTAAATCTTAATAGGTAGTCAACAATAAGGGATGCAAATGTAGAAGCAGAAAGATCGCTATCGACTTCACTGGACCAAAAACACATTACGTATTCTGTTTTGATGTGCATAGCTGTAAAGTTATGGCAGCATAACTTTGTCTTGTAATACAGAGTATTTGCGTTTAAACTAGGTGCAACTTTTACAGCTTCTAAGTTTATCATTAGCCAGTAGCCTGTTCTTTTTCAGCTAACTCCGTGTCTGTTCTTTTTTGTAGCCTGGCACTGTCTTTGTTAGCGATATGCAGAGTATAATGTTCTTCTTCTAAATTTCCAACCTGATACTAATAACAGAGGTCGCATTTATCTTTTTTAGGCTGATACTGTGCAAAATTTATTTCTGCAAACAGGCCATCAAAAGTCCATCGACTCATAACATTTTTGTTTTAGATCTCACATTTTGAAGTATACTCTTGATACAGTGCAGCTTTTGAAAAGGCTGTTTGATCCAAATATCGTTTCGAAGAGGTACTACGACAGTAATAAGATGGCAGAGTAGTTAAGTCATAAAGAATTTTATTAAGAATTCTTTATCTTTATCATTTCTCAATCCTCGTAAGTTAGCTGATTTCGTTTCATTTTTGGTAACTGTTCATACATGCATATTATGTTTAGCAGGATTGACCCAGGACCTAACTTGAAATTTCCTTAGAATTAGTGTAGATAAAAATAGTTTCCGACACACACATATCTTTTTCCCATTAACAGATAACGAGTAAAACATTGAAATATTGCGTGATGATTCTTCATTCGTTGTATATCTTCTTTTGACAGTAGAAACTTGCACATGATTAATAATATAAAGTTTTCGCTGATCCTACGTCATCTTCCAAAACATTTCAAAAAGTTCTTTTTGTTTCTCTTCTGATATAGATGAGCAAGAGCGCAATTTCGTCTTTTTACAAAGATTAGAATCGCAAGTAGGGCCTATTTTCCTTTCGGACCTAGAAACAGTTTGTTTATATTTTTTGTTTTACTGTCTTTTTCAAAACCAGTGTTGTTCCCGTAGTCTTTTATTTTTTCCCTAAGTCTGGGGTTAGGTTTTGGTTTTCGTTTTTTGGTTGGCCTATTTTCCTCATTATAGACATTGTTGCACTGTCAACATTTTGCAAAATGGTTGCTTTATGAGTAACATATCAGTCCTGGTTCATAGTAGTATTGTCTTGCAAAAGTGTACCTACTTCATAAACTTCGATCAGGTGAACTAGCAGTCTGTCACTATGATTAACAAATCCATCCTGTATCGATTTGGTCAAACTATTTTTACTTGCTTTAGTTTTTTCATTGTTAAGTTTGGTTGCACTGGCAACATTTTGTAAAACTGGGACTTTGTCAGCAACGTAACAATACAAGTTACTCGCAGTATTGTCTTGCGAAATCGTGTCTACTTCGTTCAGGTGAACTAGCAGTCCGTCACTAAGATTAACAAAATAAACATCCTGCATTGTTTTGCCTAAACTTTTTGCATCAATTATGGTACTTTGTATGGTATTATCTATTTCTTTACATCACTGACTGTAAAGTGTTCAGCTGGAAGTACGATTATTAATATGATGGGTTAATTATTATTATCGGTGAGTTTTGTTCTGAAATAAAAACAAAATTTAATTTTATTTTCCACATTCGGTGAATCAAAATAAAATATTAACAAGGTTTATTATTGTTAAAGGTTGAATGATTATTGTGGTTTTCAATGGGCAACGTACCACCTTTCGACTACGTCACTGTGCAAAAATTAAAGTCTATTACTTCAAGTGTTTTCAAGAAAAGGTGCTAGCATAACAACGCTTCTGTGTGCAGACATTTTAACAGGTGTATCTAATAATCGTAAACAAACGTTAAATAGAATAAGGATGCCACTTAGCTGTTGGTTTTCTGCACATTTCGGCAATGCGTTTACACCATTGAGAAAAATAATTATTTATTCTTTGTAAAAAATTATAATAATATTGTAATTAAAATTCCCTCGTGTATATAAGATAGCAAATTGGACCTCCATATAACATAAATGCTTATCTTACCTGATATCGCAAGGTCGAGAATTTCCTGTAAGAAGCCCAAGGTAAAGTTGGATGGAAAATGGCTTAAGGAAAAGGAAAACTCATTAAAGATAAACGGCTAGTAGAGTGTTACCTCTGGGTGGATCATGAGCTGGGGTCATGGGTTAACAAACGGCTGAAAAAATAGACAAAGAGCGCCACCGTATTTTTCAATACAATGACATATGAAAACACGTGTAATTGTATTAGAGGAATGCGGAAACCTAAAGTTTATACCGCTTATGCAGTCACAAAACCTAAATATCGACCTTGCAAAATATTTTCCAAAATATCATTTATCAGATGGATTACAGACGTCTCGGTCTATCCTGTTAACAAACAAATGCACAACAAAGACACCGTTTGTGTCCTTAAAAATATTCACCAATAAATATCATATTTGCTTGTAAGCTCCAAAAATAATATGTACCCAGTGTACTTGTTAACATTACACAGAATTAATCATTTGCTTAATAAGAACCAAGAAATTTCCTCCTTTAAATTTTTAATAATAAAAAAATCAAGCAAAAAAGAGATTCTATTCACCTAAATTTGTTTATCTTGTTTCAATGGAACTATTTACAATCATAATAAAAATTTTACTTGAAAGGAAACTAATAGCGTTCTTTCTTCAATAACATAAACTTCATTAGGCTTTCCGTATCTCAACGTGCCTTAACTCAAAGATATTTATTCTCTTAATAATTTTACACTTTAAAATTAAAAGTATTCTTGAGTTGTACTACGATAGACTTTACATTTGTGAATCAAAAATATTTTTTTTAATAAATTGTACCATTCAGACAAAGAATAAACTTTAACATTTTGTCCTTCAAGAATTTATCATGTCTTAAGGTTAAAGTACATGATCTCAATAATAAGTAAAAATACTTTTAATGTAATTTAAAAGTACTATGTGGTAATAGTATCTAAAAACTGTAGTATTTTGGCATGAAGTTCCAATAACACTTTTTAGTGAAGCTAAAAATTGTTACCTTAAGGAATAAATATTCAAGACAACAATACTGCCATCTTTAAAAAAATTTTGTAAAGTTACTAAAACAAAAATGGGATGTTTTTACGAAACCCCTCTTTAAGATAACAACATTAAAATAAAATATCAACCTTTCCTCTAACTTGGGATATTTAAATAAATCCAATATACTTTAAGGTTAAGATCACTTACGTGCATGAAGTACAGTTGAACCAAAAAAACTTGAATGTTCTTACCAGAACAAAGCAACACCATATGTCGACCAATCAACACACATCTGCGATGCATACAAAAAGATGATCATATTATAACGCTGAACTTAAGTTGGAGCCCACAAAATCTTTTTTAATAAAATATTATCAAATTGAATAAGATCTTCACTTGATGTGTCCAAGAATTTTCCTTATTTGAAAATTAATCCAAAGTTTAGTTTTACCTCTCTAGTATTGCATGTATTAATGATGATCACTAAAATTTCATCGCATCAGCAAGAATCAAAGTGACTTTGATCCGTTTTTTGTTGTTATTTGTTTTTATTTTTCGGGGCCCTAAACGTTAAGACTCTAGTGAAACTTCTCTTTTAAAATAGGTGTTAGTGTAACCACTTTAGTTTATGCCAGCCCCACGTTCCGGCGATAGTGAACAAAAATCTTCCGACATAGCTAGCAGTCTATTCCTGGTCAGAGCAATAAGAAGTGTGGGGGGGTGGGAGGTCGAATTTTGTTTGCAAACCAGAGCTAAACTAAGCTAAATAGGCGCCACCAAGTCCTGAGATAATCACGATAATAGCAGAGCACAATTCTAAGGGCGGACGTGGAAACCCAAAGATAAAACGATCGCATTCGTTAACAAAAACCTGATTATATAAAAAGGCGCAGCTCCTGTAAAAAATTGCAAAGATTAAATAAATAAAAATGTAGAACACCATTTGTGTCGTATAAAAATATCAAAAAATAAAAGAAATGTATATCCAATATGATATTGGCACAAAATTATTACTCAAAAATTTTACCTTTGTGTAATCAAATTTGATCGCATTTGACCAAAATAAAAGCCTCAGAGTTTAACTACTTGTTAACTAAAATAAACTCTCTTTTAAAATTTCAACACCTTTTAACAAGTAAAAAAAATTTCATCATTAACATCTATAACAAGGTTAAGATTTTGGCTTTTTTTTAAACAAACAACTGCTCTTCAAACATAAACTTGATTTAAAAATTTGATCAAAAATAATTTGTAGCCAAAATACACTGAATTAACGTTTCTAACCTGGACAGATCTTTTCAGGTACATTACAGTTTCTAAATTCTTACATAGCGTGGATTTAAACTTTCATATTTAGATTTTATAATTTATATGTAGATAAAAGCTAATCACAAAAATAGGAATGTTCAGTTTAAATTCTATGACAGCTGCACAAAGCATTTGCTTTCATGGCAACATCTGTCACTGTGCAACACAAAAAAGTGTGACGTCGAAAACATACCTTGAAATTATCTAAGGTTCAAATAGAACAAAGCTTGTAACTATGTAAACCTAACTTGACAAAGTTTCGTTCTACGGCTTGTAAAACCAGTTCAACAATAATTGAGGATTAAACAGATTACACGTTGAAAACATAATAGCAACTTTACGTGCTTTATATGATAGTCTGTTTATCAAATTTTTATGACATTCAAAACACATGCTAGAAATTCCTTATATCTAATAACGAACAAACTGCCGCTGTTGCTCCAAAACAAATCTGGATGGAAATTCTTAATCTCCGACCCATGTTATTTGAAACGATTGCAATCAAAACCAACCTCTATCATTCTTCGTTGACGAATTCTTAGTTGACAAATTACAAATCCTAGGTGACGCGCTAGATAAATGAAAACAAATTAAATTAGTTCGTAAAATGTATACTTTACCAACCGTTAGTAGAAGGTATCGAAAATAGTTTCAGGTCTAGCACGACCTGACCTGCTTACAAGAGTAATTTATACAAAGGTCGCACGCCTCTAGACGGGAATACATGTTGATAAGACAGTTGCTAGCAGGTGACTGCTCGACGAAGCAAGGACCGAATGATAGCGACGTCAGAGGTGTGGAAATAACAACGAAGCAGCTAAAGATACGTGACGAAGTAACTTTATGTCACACAGATATTTTTATATAAGAAGATTAACAAGGAATAAGGCACGCTTAGCGCATTATCCTCGTAATTCAATGCTAATAATTATTGCTGAAATTAAACATGTTACAACTTCACAAATAGTGGAATACAAATCGCTCAACACTAAAAGCTATCAGGAACCACACTACGACACGATAATTTCAATCCCTTAAAACCCTTTTTTTCGAACGCGGCACCAAGCATATTTGCTTAGGGCCATCTTGACTCTCTTTAAACGAGTCGAGTTGCCTTCTCGTTCAACCTCCAATCAAAAGTGTTCGCTAAATGACAGATAAATGACTAGCATAATAACTTAGTTATATGAGGGGAATGAGCCTATTACACATTTTATACATAACAAGCTATCTTTTGTCACCAGACAATTACAAATTATGTTTTTATTTTATTAAAGCATAATATTAAATTTAGAGAGAATATGTAACTAAATTTAAAAAAAAAATACGTTACAATATTAAGTATACGGATAAAATACTAGCTATTCTTTTTAACGATACTTAATAACAACTGACTCAAAATCTCGTAAACCACATGCGCATTCTCTTTATATACGTGTGTGCCCGTTGCAGCAATACCTCCTAACCACAAAAGTAGCGGGAACGTGAGGTTTACGTGATATAGAATTCACATTTATGGGATACGAGATTTCTATTTAATGAAGTGCTGGTTGTATTACCGTTTTGATGTGTTTAAGAATTCTACAAATATATTTACGTCAAAATCTGATTTTCACCAAAATGTGGCTTACGAGTTATTGCATCTTAAGCGCAATGTTACCAATTACAAAATACCATACCAGTTTTCGATAAATGTATCTCACTGAACATGGCTTTTATAGTATTTAACCTATATATCAGAAATATAAACTTGAATCTTGTAGCTTGGATGTGTGTTAATATTGAAAGATTTCTCTTCTGTCGACTAATTGAATTAACTCCAACCGCCATTTGCATGCAAGTTTTTGTCATCCGTCCAGTGCTGTCCAACTACTTTTGGTTTGCATTCCAGTTTTTCTTTTGCAAGCATTTTGGCAGCAAAAGAAGGGTAAATCGTATGGAAGTCATTTAATGTCAAACAAAAACTTAGTTTATCTGGATACAGGGTGATCGCATAATAAATATTCTACGTAAAAACTAAGACTCTGGCATAAAATCAACCAATTTGTACCAAATTCCACACTAACAAGTTGTTTCATTAACCCCCCGAGAGCTTAGAAATTCTTGAAAAATTCTTACTAGAAATTATCACTGTTGAAAATTAATAGTGTGATCCAAGAGTTGAATCGTTGCAATAAATTTTCAAAATGACCGCCATTATCTTCAATGCGCATATTAATTCTTCCTACTCGATTAAGCTGATCCTTCTGCAATTTATGCAAAATTTTTTTAAAAAGTTAGCTCCAGTTAAAATTCGTCTATGCAATTCTTCTTCATTATCAAATGATGGGGGCTTTCTTCAGGCTAAAAATATATTGCGATATTGAGAACCGTATACATCGTGTCCGCAAACTTATTATCAACACGGGGATCTCACTTCTTATAAGAGATAAAGATTTATGAAATGAAGTGCTTCGTAGGAACTATGACAAGGTGAACCTACTAGTTAAAGGTGACAGCACAAATATAAAAAACACGTATAAAAACACGTTGCGGATGTGGCAAACCCGATGGGATAATGCAAAATATGGTCGAAAAACATACAGCTTTCTTCCTAATGTGAAAGTGAGATTACACATGAAACACCTAAACCCGACAAAAGGTATAGTCCAGTTCCTCACGGGACATGGACCGTATGACACCTACAAACACATCTGACGCATAAAAGATAACGACCTATGTGAATGTGGATATCAGGATACCCCCGAACACATACACATCGAATGCACCATGTTTGATATGGAGGGTGAGGTTCAAGGGGGATACCAAGGGATACCATCTGCAACATGATAAGAAACGAGGAAGCTTTTGCGATACTAAACACAACTTGCAATAACATCACACTAACAATGAAAGGGCAATACATGGAAAACCTGAAAAGTGAAAGACAAGCAACCAAATCAAAAGCATGAGAACACCTACAATCCTCAACGACCAAAGAAGTTTTCTAGAGATCTTAGGAAACACTTCCTGTAGCCAGAAGACACACTCGAATAGAAACTAAACGAAACAAATCTCAGTTCTCAGTCTCCAAGAGACATAGGAGAATAAGACTGCTTCACAACAAGAACACCAACCATTTCAACACAATAATAATGTAAAAAAATACTACGAATCACTATCATTTCAAACAATAAACCTTAGGCTAGACATAGCATAACCCTAACGTAAACGCACAACCGCCCCTCAGGTTAATCCGGGCGGGACACACGCCTGCCACTGGGTTTAACGATTTCCCGCTATCGCAATCCCCATTGGTGACAAAACACTCAGACACCCCATACAAATCGCAAACGTAACAAACCAACACGACACAAGTGGAGCTGGAAGTGTTCCTAAGGTTTTCGGCTGGCTATGGCCTGGGAGCACAGAACATCTCTGAGAAAACCCGTGGGAATCCGATTATCCGGTTGTCGGTGGTCAAGTCCCCACGGAAACGCTACACATCACTCGTCCACTCAAATAAACCAATCAAACACAAAACACAAATTTCCGGGGTGGAAGGTGCCTTTCGTTTCCGGCTGCCAATGGCGAAAGGCTCACCGCACTCTGGGAACACATATGAGGTATCCGATTTCCAGCTGCCGATGGTCGGTGCCTCATGACACACACTCACGTGCAAATCACACAACATATCCCAACAAAACATATACAACACTGACAAACACAACTAACATGTGGTGAAGGGAAATTTTAGGGATAGTTTTTAAGAATTCACACACATCATCACACAAGCCCCGGGAGTGAGACATTCAGGTTTCCGGCTACTGATGACGAGGATGTCATACACCACGAGGTACACACATGAGGTATTTGATTTCCGACTGCTAATTTGGTGCCTCATGACACATACACACACAATTTTTAGGTATACATGTAGGGTGTAAGATAGTTTGTGGGTTAGGTTAGATGTAGGTTTAGAGATTAAGACAAATGTAAGTCATAAAACAACAATGAAATAGTGTTATAGATTAAGAATTGGGAAAATTAAGACTTGTATTAGGTATTTAGGTTACAGGTTTATGTATTGTGGTTAAATGAAAAAAAGTATGGTTGAAGTTTATGCGTGATGTTGGAAGATGAGCAAAATAGCCTTGTGTCAACTCATTTGCAACCCTCAAAAGTCCACTTTCGTACCTTTTACCTGGAGAAGGAAGATTGCGGTCATTACACCACTCTTCCTTAACTGTAACGAAATCGGCCTGTCAGGCGAAGTGGTGTACTTGGGAGTCACCCTGGACTCCAAACTTACATGGAACCTGCAGATGGATAAGATCGTACGCAAGTCGGAAACTTCTTTAGCAATAGTTAGACGCAATTGCGGCAAGTCCTGGGGGCTAAGACCAACCATGGTACACTGGTTGTACACTAGGGTAGTCGGACTAGCAATAACATATGCAGTCTTGGTATGGTAGCCCAAGGCTAAACAATCAATCACAAAAATAAAGTTGGGCAGGATCCAATGACTGGCCTATCTAAGTATTACAGGGGCAATGTGTTCTATGCGCACTGCTGCTATGGAGACTCATCTTGGCCTTTCCCCACTACACTTGGTGGCGGTGGGGTAGGCAAGGCTTGGACTATACAGGCTTAGGAACCTTCAGTCTAGGATTATTGAAGAGACTGAGCATACGAGATTGCTTGGAAGAAATTGGGGCATCTGTTTGAGATGCGTTCAGACCAAATGACTCCCTAACATCCGCCGGATACACTCTTCAAGACTTATCCAGGATGTGGAGTGGTAAAAAAGGGTAGATTATCTCCAGGCAGCATTGTCTGGTACACGGATGGCTCTAAGGGCGAGACCGGGTCCAAATATGGACTCTTTAGGGAGAGACCGTAAGTTTGTTTAAGCGTTCCCCTAGAGGCAAACGCTACCGTTTTTCAAACGGAAATATACACCATACTGCAAAGTGAGCAGGAAAGTATAAGAGGTACCTTTATTGGCAGACATATCTACATTGTGTCTGACAACCAAGCGGCACTTAAGGCTCTAATAAGTCAGAAAGTGTCATCAAGACTGGTAAGAGAATGTATTGAGGCGCTTAATGGACTGGCACAGTAGAACTCGCTTACATTACAGTGGGTGCCAGGTCATCAAGGACTCGAGGGAAATGAAATTGCAAACAAACTTGCAAACAGGAGGCGTAAGGGCCATTTGTCGGTCCCAAACCTGCCTTGGAAGTCACAAAAGCTGCCATCCGTAGCTATATTAAAGAATGGATGTGCAACCAACACCTAAGAGACTAGCAGAACAGACCAGGACTAACACATTGCAAGGCGCTAGTAAAGGGACCTAGCAAAAACAGAACCCAGGAATTGTTTTATTTAAGCAGGTAGCAACTCAGAATCACCGTTGAGTTCCTGACAGGACATACTTCTGTCAAGGTTCACCTCCAGAGGCTGCACAAATATAACGGAGACTTCGAATGCAGACTTTGCTTAGAGGAATCAGAGACTGCAATGCATGTATTATGCAGATGTGAGACGTTGGGTATTATGAGACAGTGCCTATTCGGGCGACCAAAATTAGACTCGAAAGAAGTAGATACCCTTCCATCGAGGGACTTGTACTCTATAATTGGCGGTGCAGGTTTTGCAGACTGTGTATGATACATAACCAGGGTCAGCACAATAAGCCTGAAGGCTGAAGTGCGGCGGAGCCGTTTGGCAAACGCGCCCGCCAGTGGGAGTGGTTTTAGTGAGTATGCCGCTAGGAGAGTCCCACACTTTGACCATAAAAGCTTTCCACTCCAGCGGGTTCGGATAACTATCAAAAAAACAACTCGTGGTGAAGGGAAATTTTAGAAATAGTTTTTAAGAATACACACACGCACTTCATCACACGAGCCTTGGGCGTGAGATACGTCCGGTTTTTGATTGCCGATAGCGGGGGATGTCACACACCACGAGGTACACACATGAGGTATGTGATTTTCGGATGCTGATTTGGTGCCTCATGACACATACGCACACAACTTTTTAGGTATACATGTAGGGTGTGGAATAGTTTGTAGGTTAGGTTAGGTGTAGGTTTAGAGATTAAGACAAATGTAAGGCATAAAACAACAATAAAGTAGTGTTATATAATTAGGGCTTGTATTAGGTATTTAGGTAACAGGTGTATGTATAGTGGTTAAATGAAAACAAAATGGTTGAAGTTCACGCGTGGTGTTGGAAGGTATGCAAAGTAGCCTTGTGTCAACTCATTTGCAACCTCGATTATGGAAATATCCAGGTGACTAGCAGCTCCATCAAAAACTAGTAAGATAGTGTCTGGACCCTTGTAACGGTGTAGATGTATAAGAAAATCATTGAAAATATCGTTGGACATGTTATCCTTCTTGGCCATTTTAACCAGGGTACTTGGTCGTAAATTTTTTACTCATTCAGATTTAAATCCCATTCCCTTAAATATGACCATAGGTGGAATACTATTTCCTAACGCATTACAGCATCCAGTAATGGTCACATTTTCCGCATAGTCAGGTGCAACTAGGTTCACGTGTTTGGTATCTTTGAGCCCAATAGCAAACAGTTGATGATAAATAGTTATTCGGCATCCCTTTCCGTATATGTTGAAAAGGTACAGTTGATTTTGATGCAAACTCATTTCATTAAAAATGTTCGCTAACTTGTTAAAATGATCACCCACTATAAATTTATTTAATTTTTGGGCAGGAGCTGCGTTCATTAGATGTGCCTTTTGCCTCACCAAATTTGGGTTGCATTTTAAAAACCAATAAAAGCGTTAAATGTGTGCCGGATGTTATTTTCTACGCAGAATTTGTATACAGAGCGATTTACACATCCCCCAAATTAATATATATGTATATTTAAATGCAATTATTAAATCTTAAGAAATAGATTGTTTAATTGTATAATTGAAGGACACATTATAAAAGGTTACTGAAAGTTCATAATCAGACGTGAGAAAGGAAGCAACTACTTTGTATTCCAAACGTAGCATAAAACTGCAGGTGCAGGTCACAATAAATTATAAGAAAGCAATTGTTAGAATTAAGATTACTAAGAAGTAATACAATGTATTTTATCAAGAAGTAGCAGACACTTCCCACAAGATAATGCGAAGTCAAGGATAGCATAAATACCCTGAGGAGCCAATGATGGCCAGTCAGTCTTAGAACTTCATAACATTAACATTGTTGGTTGGACAAGCTACTCATTTGTAATTATTAGTTATTGAGAATCAGCCTCGTACTTCATAACTTTAACAGTGTTGGTAGTTCAAGCTACTCACCATAATTTTTGATTATTAATTATTGATTTATTAACTTCAAGTATTTTTGTCAATTCCAATTACTTAATGTTTAGTGAATATAAACGTCTAAGTTGTAACCGAAATAAGTTATTTTTTGTAATTAAACGATTAAAAATAAACTTGATAGAAGAGCGTTTGGCGATAAAACATTTAAAAAGAAGCTCACAAAGGCCCAAAACCTATCTAGCGACGCACTAACAGTGGTGTTAGGGGCATTTCGATATCACACAGACGTACTATTCTTTCAGGAAATTGTCGTTCTTAATCGGGAGTTGATACGCTGAATCGTCCTATTTTTTATCTTGAACGCCATATTTTAGATGGTTCCTACAGTTCTCCTGGGTACATTCTATCGCATAGCAGCATCTCTTTGTTATAATTCATTTTTTTACTGCACTAATTGAAGTTTAGAGTTGTTCTGCAGTCCAATTCGCTCACTCTTTCACATTTGGTGGCATCGTTGCTGGGAAAACTAAAGAAAAAAACAGTATTTTGTATGGTCGTGCAATAAGGCGCACGTCGTTTAATAAGACTACGGCCTTATTGACCGAAAGTCAATAGGTCGTATTAACCGAAACGCTTCTTAGCTACAAAAACCTGAGTATCCCCTATCTTTTTTCCATCGTTTTTGCAGGAAAATGCGGCCTATAAAACGTACAACACAAAACACAATTTAAGGAAATATATTATTTTACATTAACTAATTATTTTCGTAAACATTAGTGATATATTTTAATAACCTGGCGTTGGCGAAGTAGTTAGTAGCAGGTCGATGTTGCCGGATTTTAAGAATGAAAGTGTGTTTTGAGATTTGGATGCTGTGCCTTATTAGCCACCGGGCTTTGTTTGCCCCAGGTACCTTCTTCGTAGTAATAATTATTACGGTAATCAGGTAAAATCTAAGACCAAGCGAAATCAAACCCAGAAGAAACCAAGGCTTGTGGTGTCGAAACTGAGACCGAACGTCAGATAGAGAATATCAAAACAAAGAAAATTTCAATTAAGACTAAATCCAATAGTCTTAGGTCCTGTATTGTCTCACCTCGAAACGAACATTTTCCTATATCACCATGTACTAACAGGATATCATAAGCCATTTGTAGCTTTTTGACATCATTAGAGTAACTCAAAATTGCTACAATATCATGAAATTACTAGAATTATATCAAAACTTCCATATGACTCAAAACAGTAATACATTCGATTATTAGATAAATACTTTAATTTGTAGAAACAACTTGCTTTTAGGTCAACGTTCTCTAATGATACAATCAATAACAATACAAGTGAATGGAAATCAAGATATACAATTTACTACTACTGCCAGTATTTTTAGACAGCTCAATTTGTGTTTGTCATTTCTTTAATACATAACGCATTTGTCGGAAATACACCCTGTCCAATAGACCGGAAGATTTTGTAGAATTTCTAAGGGAAACGAACCTGCGGTTTGCGTGTAAAATGCTTGTCGGAAATTTTCTAGCTTTGATTTATCTTTTCGAAAGGCGAAATGAACATTGCTCCATAATTTAATGGGGCAATCCATTAAGCTGCGAGGCATTCATTATACTATATTACATAGCTAATCATCAGGGAATACATAAATTCAAAGGGGGAAGAAGTACATCGTTATTTTACTCCCTTGGTTTGCGCCTTAAGTTTTTTAATCACTTGACAACCATTGTTAAGGTTTTCTTTATAATACGGGGAGTTGAGAATAATGAGCTATAGATTATTAATTTTCATTTATTATATCTTAGGCTTCTAGAACATTTTGCGTAGTTTGCTACAGGGGAACAAAACAAAGTATCGAGGTGCATGGATTAATACGATACATACAGCCATTCTCCATCTTCAATAATTCTGAGCTTGTAGTTTTCATTTTGAACAAAAACATGACGAGAAGTTTGAAACAATTTGTCTTAACTTTATATTCCATCCCTTCAACCTCAGCTACTTGCACTTTGAAATTTTAAATAACACCTTCTAGCTCTCATTACACCTTTCAAAGAGCAAAATTAGTTCTGTCCAATGAGCATAAAATAGTTTGCACAAGCATATCCGTTAGCCGGTTAGAACAATAGTGAAGAACGCTCCAAAATTAGAACGAGTGTAAAATTTTAAAATTGTCGATTAAACACTTATCAGTTGTGCAAAATGCTCTTCATTTATAACGCGTTGCGGTAGGCCAACTATAAATTAATTGGATAATTAAAATTTTGTATATTTGAATGAACAAACTAAAATAAGGACGCACCTTGTATGATGGTTTCACGAATTATTTATTTTAATTAAACCTGATGTTTCAAAATTTGGTTCTATAAAGTCATTCTGCTAACAAATTTTAACTTCAAAAGGTATAGCATTACTTTTTTAAATACATTGTAAACGTAATAACCAGGACGATGACTTAGTTTAAAACCGCAAATGAAAACATCACAATATGACAAGATGCTGTTTATGCATTTCTCATGAATGAGATAATTTACAATAGACAGATATCCTCCATCCCGACCTCTAAAGACATAAAAAATACCGTATTACAAAATTAGGACAATTACACACAAAGTAGCGTGACGATTACGGTTATGTAGGCATAGATTAAAATATACTATATTAAATAAACGAATTTTTGATAGTGATGTAAATGACATGAGATAGACACCCGACAGAGAAAAATTAATATTTGTCCGCAAGCAGGTAAAAAACATTAAAATGTAGTAATATACGCGAGTAGTAAGGAGGACGGAACGTTAACAGTTAAAAAGAAACGCAGCTTCAAGTTTAAGGTATGACTGAATTTCCACAAAGAAAACAACGCAGTAAATGACATTTTTTCAACACACTTGCACTGACAAAGTATGTTTAAATTTACGTGCCGTGGAATTATCTTTGTTACGTCCGGTTGTAGGGATTATGCCCCTAGAGAGTTCAACCCTGCACTAATTTAGAACTTTTTGCACATTGTGTTAAGGGAGTTTTTGTTTCAAAGGTGAAAATTTGAAATACTGGAGGTCTCTGGACAACGTGAAAAGTTTTAAGAGGTAGAATTCAACCAGTGAGCAAATATGAGCATTTATGTCTACACTTAGTAATGATGTACCTGTGACTTTTAAATGTAAGTTTTAATGGTGAATTTCAGTATTAGTTCCAGCATAGAACTTTAGCATTTTAAATGTGTAGTAAAATGATAAAAAGAAAAGTTTGAATGTAACTGATTCCTATTTTGTTATTAATGGCATTTCCAGAAATTAAGATTTTTAATGTCATGTAATTTAATATAGAGAACGATATAATTGAAGTGCTCATATTATTGATGAATTTAATTTAATGGCTTTTTAGGATTTCTTTTAGTAATGCCTGGCCAAGGTAAGGTTAAGGAACTACTTTTTTGAGTATATTTATCTTTATATTGCAATTATTTACTTCAATTAAAATATGGTACAAGTGGATTTTGCATTTATTTATGAACTAAGATAAAAATTATATCATTGGAACAAGATATCCAGTCACCTCATTGATGAATTTGTACTTGGGATAGATCTTTATATTGAGAATTTCTTTAATTTTAATAATAATTTAATGATTGTTTTTACGATATTTTAGAGAAAAGTAACGTATAATGTGATAGAATTTACGAAACCAGAAGCAAAGATGATCTACGCGGATATCCAACTTCCCTGCACGGACAATATCGAAGGGGTTGCTGAAACAGACGGTTTGACGCCTGTCAATTACAACAATAGAAATTCTTTCAAGATAAGTATATATTGTAACGTAGTTTGTTTGTATTTCAAGCAAGTTTATTTTATTTTTTTATATTTTCTCTATTTTTATAATTGTTTTTATATAAACCCACTCCCGCGCCAATGTAGTTAACCGGTGCACCCTTAAATTGTTACAGGGTTCCGCTTATTCAAGGTAAACTTAAGTTTATAATGTAACACTCATTTTACTCGTAACACATTGTAATAGAATGCAGTCTGTTTTTGAACATTTACTATACCCGTTTGTAGAATTTTGAGTTTTTACAAGACAAACTTCATAATCTTAAATTTTGTTTTATTTTTTGTCCGCTTTAACGAGCTGTTCATCGAAAACAATTATAATGTTATAATCCGTCGAAGCATTGATTTATTATTAACAACTATTAACCGATAGATTGGATAAGACACTTTAACACTTCAACTTAAATTTGCACGCATTCATAAATAAATGTGCATGCAAAACTTTTGTAATGTGAGTCTCATGTAACCGACGAAACATTTGTGGTCGGTGGTGCGACAAGCAAGATCTGTGCACGCTAAGTTCGAGTAAGCCTTAAAATCGGGTGGCTGTGCAATTCCGTTTCTAGGTACCGCAACTTTTGCTAATGTTAAAAAACCAGGTGATGCCTACAGACAAATGTAGGTTAAGTGCCCGTGAATGTGAAAGCTACCGTACAAAGAGACTTTATCTCTTTGTTGTTTCTCCTTTTGAAGCTTTATGGCGATTGTTACGCTTTATTGTGTAAAGCTTAAAAGTATAGGTTTATTAATTTAGATTTAGGGACTTTTTAGAATTCGACGTGGAAAAATTCTCGCTGATTATTGCGATTTTCGTTGACACCATAGAAACCATGTTTTATTAGAGTTCGCACGGATATTGGCGCCACTGGCTTATCATTGCGGTCCTAAGCCGCTGACATTGTAACGTTTTTTTTTTGTTACATTTCGTTCAATAAAATAGAAATAAAACAGTTATAATTTGAAATATTTAATTTGTGAATTACCGTCCAATAGAAATTAATTTATAAAATTCATAATAACACATAGATTCTTTTACGTTTATGCTCTAAAGTTCGTTACTAAGCTCTGTCAAGTTGTCAATTGGCACTTCATTATCAGCGTTCGAAGGGCAGGCTGCTTTGCAGGATAAGTGAAGTCGAGATGGCCGTGTTTAAGCACGTGGCTTCTAACAAAGTTAGAAAAAAGTAAAGAATTGAGTAATTCTTGGTGTCTGGAGGTCGAGCCTAACAGCGGTTGCGTGAGCATGATTTTCGATAAGCTTCGCTCCGAGCAGTTCAGTTGATCCCTACAGGTCTAAGAAGATGGAAGCGCCTTTGGACATCATTTAGACAGTTGGTATATATTAATTAAATAGATTATACTAATATTTTTCATCTTAGTGCAATATCTTAAGGACATATCTTGTATAATATCTCCGATAGTAACTTAAAACAATTTCTTAAGGCAATATTTTAAAGCAAGAATATATGGTTTCGTCCTATTTAATATAACATGCAGTAACGTAGAAGGTGATTTCACATGTGTTCCGTATATTTTAACCTTACCGATGAATAACATCAAACAAGGATATTATGGTTGGTTTTGTAATATAGTCGTTGTATTTCAAACAACTTTGATGCTTATGGAAATTTCCGACAGCTGAGGTCAAGGTCCAGTATTTTTA
Source organism: Platerodrilus igneus (assembly GCA_036346225.1). Lineage (NCBI taxonomy): Eukaryota > Metazoa > Arthropoda > Insecta > Coleoptera > Lycidae > Platerodrilus > Platerodrilus igneus. Next base: position 9,435 of record JARFIW010000202.1, on the reverse strand, counting down.
GTTCAGAGCAGTTTCGTAGCACGTGAGTGTTCTTTAGGATTTAATAACTTTGAAAATACAGTAAATTACTATAAATTATCTAACATTAAATATTTGAGTAACGTAAAAGAAAATAGTTTTGAGGAATCAGCGAATTAAATAATATGTCGATTGCTTGTCAGAATGTTTGCACATGTACGCAAATAGTATATTTAATAAAGTTGTGAATGACATCCTATGTCAGATATAAAAAAACATAGATTCAGTTTTCCTATCTAGACGCCATATACTGTCTTAATTTAATTTAAAATATGTTTAAAGATTTTGAGGTCATGAACTTGCACTTTCATCGACATATGAAATTTGCGTACTTATTGTTGAATAAAATAAATTAGAATAATTACATTCTACAATGTATGCACTTTGATAATTAAATTTTATTGTGAAGATCAAGAAAGTACTTCGCTGATTGAAAGAAATTTATGTATTATGAATAACTTAGAAGTTCTACGTCAATCTAATTAAATTTTATAGAAAAGATCCATTCAGAGATCTTCTTAATTTTGAATGCAAAACTTCACTAGTCTATTTCTGTTCTAGAAAATTATTGTGAGAAAATTTTATTAAGATACAAACTTAAATATTGCAGTTATATATATATATATATATATATATATATATATATATATATTCAGAAATTTATCCAAATAGAATCTATTTTGTTTTTGAAAGACGTTTTATTATTTAACATTCAAAAAAATTGCAAGTCATCCCGGATTAGAAATTGTGTGTAATGAAAACAAATTCCTTCAATATATATTTTAGAAGCCTAAATTCTATTATTTTATTTTTGGCAAATATTTTTGAGGACACAAATGGTGTCCATGTTGTACTCTTGTTTGTTCACAGGTAAAGCCGAGACATCTGTATGACATCTGGTGTTTGAGGTCTTGGTAAGTGTGTCCTAAAGAGTGAAATTCAGGTTTTATGGCTATGTTAGTGATGTTAAGATAAGGTTTCCGCATTCCCCTTATACAAGCACAGTTAAATTTTGTTGGTTATTGTATTGAAAAATACGGTGGCGCTCATTAAATATATTTTTGGTCTTTTATCAACCCATGACCCAAGCTAATGATCTACCCAGAGCTAACACTCGACTAGCCGTTTATGTCTTAAGAGTTTTTCTTTATCTCAAGCCATTCTCCATCCAACATTACCTTGGGCTTACATTAATAAGAAGAAATTCTCGACCTTGTGATATCAGGTTAGGGTTTAGGAAATTTGGGGGAGTAATTTTTTTTGCTGATAGTCACGAGGATAAAGTTAATAATAAATAATAAAGATAGAATCACAAATTTTTATATTCATTACAACATAAGGCTTTGTAAGTGAGAAACACTTTATTTTCCTATCAACGCAAGCGGAAGTACTTCTATCTTGATTTGAGGGGAGAAACATTTAATGTGAGAAACGCCGCATAGCTCTAGGGTTACCGTACTGACCTCCACAGAAGAAACATCTAACTACCGCCTGCCGTGTAGTGCTGTCTGTCGTGAGTGCTTCGTTATCGGTCCCACCCTATTTGTCCTTAGCGCATCGGCCAGCGAGGCCCCAGCAGTAACACCTGCAGCAGCTATCGACAACAACAACAACAAGGATCTAGGATCATCACCCCGATGAGGGCGTCCGCGCCCACTTAGATGTCGGGGTGTTTCATAACTTTATTTAATTGCCCGGGGGTTTATTAAGAGCGATTGATCGTAATAACATCTCCCATCACTTCGCCGAATTAATAGTGTTCTAACGAATTCTTTCGCATAATCAACATTAGTTGAGAATATTGCCCAACCAACACCTGTGGTTATTTATAATAATCATCAGGTTCAAGAACAATTATTTTTTTTCCTCATTAGGTTTTCCGTCTTGGAGCAACTTTAGTATGTGGCCTATCATCCTATCTCTCCTATTTTTACTGTTTTCTACATATTCCTTTTTTCCGCTGCCATTCCTAGAACCTCTTTGTTCTTAACTTTGTCTGCAGCTACCAAGATTTCCAACTTTCGCTACTTAGTTTGGCAGAGACCATAGGGGTTGGTATGGCATTCTAAGACACACTACCACGATGTGGAAGGAAACGGGAAACCACCACATCACTTCCCAGGTACACAGCGTACTTAAACTGTATTTATGAAGAGGGCGTCCTCGGGCGAAAAGATTCCGGAGGTAAAATAGTTTCCCATTCTGATCTCCGGGACGGGACTATTTCGGAGGATTTGATTGCAAAATTTAGAAAAAGAATCGGGAACATTTTGCGAGTCAACGCGTGAAATGTCAGAAGTATAAAGCAAGTAGGTAAAAGAGAGAACTTGAAAATTGAAATAGATAGGTTAACACTAGACATAGTATGGATCAGCGAAGTTTGGTGACCAGAGGTGGATAATTTTTGCAGTAAAGACTTTAAGGTAAGTCATACAGGATCAGAAGAAGGAAATTCTGGTGTGGGGATATTTATACAAACAAAGGTAGACACTGTGTAGAAAACTACTTCAAAAAGAACGAAAGAGTACTCATAGTTAGATTAGAATCTAAACCGATAAATACAGTACTAATAGAAGTATACCTGTCCACCTCTAGAAGCGATCTACAAAGATATGGAAGATATACCACGATACGTAAAAGGCCATGAAAATTTAATAATTACGAGAAATTTTAATGCAGTGGTACGTGAGGGTAGGAAAGGAGCGGTACTAGGTGTATTTGGTTTAGGCACGAGAAGCGACATGGAAAATAGGTTGATAGAATTTTGCAACAAAAACAATTTAACCATCACAAACACATTATTTCAACACCATGCCAGAAGACGATACACGTGGAAGATGCTAAGGAATATAGGAAGATATCAAATAGACTACATTCTTGTTAGACAACGGTTTAGAAATCCAGTAAAAGACTATAGAAGCTACCCAGATGCAGATATAGACACTGACCACAAAATCGTAATTATGAAAGCCGCTCTTAAATTTAAAATTTTTATAAAAGGAACGGAAAAAAAAACTTTGACTTTGAGAAACTAAAAGATAAGGATATCCACGAAAAATTTGAAAAAAGTCAAATAAATTGCTGTAAGATATCGAGAAAATTTCGGATACTAAGGAAGTAAAACAGAATGGAATAACATTAAATCCGGCTTAAGCATAACGACCAGAGATATTCCGGGGTATTCGCACAGAGAAAATAAGAAACCGTGGATAACAGGAATATCTTGAATTTAATAGAAGAAAGACGAAAATACAAAAATGAATCAGATGGAACAGAAAAACGGACATATAAAGCCATAAAATAGGAAATTATTTGCAAATGTAGGAAGGCTAAAGAAGAATGGATTGATGAAAATTTAAAGAGGTACAAAATATGATGGAAATAAGAAAGATAAACGAAACATACAAACTAATTAGAATTAATTTTAGGGATGTAAAACCGTATAGCAAAAATATAAGAGACGTGAGAGAGAACGTTATTATACAAAATGTAGAGAAAGTTGTTAGATGGCAGGAATATGTAGGGAATTTATATGCAGCATTAGAACAGAAATCAGACATTGAAAAGGATGACGTGGAATATCCTATACTTAGAGATGAGTTTGAATTAGCATTAGAAGGTCTGAAAAATGGTAACGCGCTGGGTACAGATAAGGTACAAGCAGAAACTCTAAAAGCCGCTGGACAAGCAATAACAGAACGTCTTTTCTAACTTGTAATCTATATGTATAAAACAGGCAAGACATCCAAGGATTTCAAACGTAACATCATAGTCACTATACCAAAAAAGAAAGGCGCGGATAGATGTGAAAATGTTTGAACAGTTAGTTTGACAGAACACGTTTGAAAAATAATAACTAGAATTGTACAAAAACGAATGGAAAAACGAGCTGAAGACATATTAGGAGAAGATCAATTTGGGTTTAAGAGAAACAGGGGAACACTGGAGGCTATTTTGGCTCTCAGCGTATAGTGGAAAACAATATATAAAAGTGGAAAGCATGTATATAGGGTTTGTAGATCTGGAAAAGACATTCCACAATGTAAAATGGAAAAAATGTTCGAAATACTCAAAAGATTGGAATAATTTTTAGGGATAGCCGGATAGTACATAGCTTATACAAAGAGCAAACAGCAATAATAGAATTAGAGCAGGCAAGTAGAGAAGTAAATACACGGGCGACTCGCGGCAGTAACGCCGTGGCTGCAATGACAGGCTAGGTTACTGTTAGAAATAGATATTATTATTAAAAAACTCAAATTAGATATTATTATTATTAAACACACAACAGAAATCACTTAACACGCATATCGGAACAGTCTGAAATAGTTTTAGAACAACTGTTCTGATATGCGTGTTTAAGTGATTTGTGTTTTTTAATAATAATATCTATTTCTAACAGTAACCTAGCCTGTCATTGCAGCCACGGCATTACTGCCGCGAGACGCTCGTGTAAATACTAGTATAGGTGTGAGACGGGGCTGTGCCCAATCACCATTAATTTTTGCATGTACATGAAGTGGCAATGAATAATGCCAAATGCAGGAAAATATTTGGAATTATTATGCAGGGTCAAAAGATTGATATGCTTTGATTTGCAGTAGATATAGCGGTATTAACTTCTAGCAAGGAAGAGTTAGAAGCTGCTCTTAATGAAATGAAAACAGTTATAACAGAGAGATACGGTATGAAAATTAACAAAAGTAAAACTAAAGTACTAGTATGCAAAGGAGGAGAAAATAAATCAAAAGTAAGGATACAAATAGGTAACGAGAACTTACAAGAGGTTTAGTATTTCTGCTACCTAGAAAGTCAAATAACGCGGGATGGGAAGAGCGCAAAAGATATAAAACAAAGATTAGCACAAGGTTGTGATACATTTAACAAGAAAAAGCAACTACTGTGTTTAAAAACAACAAACATAGAAACAAGGAAGAGATTGCTTAAAACATATGTGTGGAGCACAGCACTGTACGGCTGTGAAACTTGTACAGTAGGAGAAACGGACAAGAAAAAGATAGAAGCCTTGAAATGTGGTGCTACAGTCATATGATGAAGATATCATTGACGGACAATGTTACGAACAAAGAGGTACTAGAAGTGAAAAGTAAAGCAAGAAATATGTGGAAAACGGTAAAAACAGGAGAGATAGGATGATAGGCCACATACTAAGACTTGAGGGAATAGTGCGGAATATATTAGAAGCAAAGATAGGAAAAACGAGAGGTAAAAGTAGACCTAGGTTGGACTATTATACACAGATATTTAAAGATGTAGGCTGTGGGAATGTCAGGAAATGTGTAGATTAGCTCAGAATAGAAATCAATGGAGGTACGCGTTCAACCAGTTCCAGGAGGGAATACCTAATAACGAAAAAAAATAATTGTACTTAACGCTGATAATTATTATAAGCAACTATAGTTATTGGTTTTGCAATATTCTCAACTAATGTTAATTGTACGAAAGCATGTACCGGAGAACAATGAACTCGGCAAATGTGTAAGTGTTGGAGGATCTTGGCAACCACAGACTGCTTAACCCCCTTTACATACTACTGAATCTCGGTAAAATAGGACATATAGTTAGAAAACAGCAGAAGGGGAACCGAGCTGATCTAGACTGTACAAATTTCAAAGAACTGTGTAGGTTAGCTCAAAATAGGAATAAGTCGAGGTACGCGTCCAACTAGTTTCAAGACGATAAACCTTGTGCGCAACATGTATTGGAAACCTATTAATTCAGCAAATTTTCGAGTGTTGGGGGACCCCTTCAAATACCACTGAATATCGGGGACATATATTTGTAAAACAATAGAAGGGGAACCGCACTGCATCTAACAAGAAAGAGCAGAGGCTATGTTCGAAGACAACAAACATAGAAACAAGGAAGTAATTGTTGAAAGCATATGTGGAAAACAAAAAAATAGGAGAAATATAAGGGCAGGATATGTTCTAAAGCATTTTTGGGCAAGAGTGCGGGATATATTACAAGCAGAGAGAAAAAAAAGATGTAGAAGTAGGCCTAAATCAAGCTAATGCACGCAGATAGAGAAAGTTGCAGATTGTGGAAATTTCAGGGAAATGAGTAGGTTAGCTCGGTATAGGAAGCAATGACGGTACGCGTTTACCCAGTTCCAGGACTGAAGACCTAATGTTGATGATGAAAAGGAAATCAAGCACGAAACTTAAATCACAAAACTACAGTTGTATTTTTCGTACAAGACAGTTAAACGTAACTCAAGTCAATAACTTATTTCAATACCACAAAACTGACAACAGTTTGCAATAATACGTGTTACAAATCCGAATACAAATATTGGAGCATTGGTACTTACTGTAGTTAGTTTGTGTAAGCAGACTAATTGCAATACTAGATTTTTATTGCGTGGTCATATTACTTTAAAGAAGCTTTTAGAATAATTAAAGGAGTAAATAACGTGGGGTTGTAAATATTCATGTTTCATACAACAATTACCTCATAGATAAGAGAGCCTTTTACATTTCAGTAGAAATAAGTAAATTAGCCGCCGGAATGTGAATTTTATCCTGGCATAATGGAACTCTTTAATCACACGAAGCTTTAACTGTAAGCTTTAGTAGCTAGTTCTACATATTGTTTGTTATGTTTTGTAGGTGGCACTTATGCCTAAAACTTGTTGATTCGATATTGATAGAATTGTAAAGTGCCCACTATCATTGTAGGATATAGCGTTTATTTTTCAAATATACCATAAATATTAAAATTTAATTTAAAAGGGTTGATGACGTGAAGCAACTACTATAGTTGAATGGTAATGTTATGACTAATGGAAAGTGAATTGATGTATATAATTTTGGAATTTTGTATGCGTATCTGGTTACGGATACAATGTTGTAATGCTTGTATTCCAATAGATTTAGGTAACATAGTGACGTGTTTGTGTTTTACTAAAAATATGGATTGATTGTAGAAAGAACTCCATTTCACCAGGAGGCCGATTTAATTATGTCATTGGAAAACTCGTCTTCCAGAGGACAATTCATATACCAGACGACTTGGCGTCCATTAATTTAGTACCTAAAGTGCCATTCAAGGAAAATGTTAGTAATAACGTAGCTTTGTGGTTGAAACTATTCATCGATTTTTTAATTTCTTTACTTGTTTTTCTAAGGATACGCTTCTGCACCACTGTAATGCACCCTCAATTTGTTACGGTATTCCCGCGCCTTCTGGACAATTCAGAATTTAAGAGCTAGTAGTTCATTCCTCACAACAAGTTGCAATAGCATTTATGCATTGCATCGAGTGAAATTTAACGCATTAGTTGTATGCGATAAAATTATTTTTCTTTCGTGGGGTTTCAGAACTATTTTGGGAAACCTTCGCGTAGCGTAGCTTTTAATTGTTCGACTTTATTACAATTTTAGTCGTGTTAGTTTTTCTTACCTTCTCTGTTTTCTCTTGAATTTGTTATTAGACTTCTGTGTAACTCCGAAAATCCTTTGACGCTGAGCTCTTCCATTTCTAATTCTCATTCATTTTATTTATATTCTTTATTTTGAATTTTTGCAACGCGGTGATAAGTGGATGCTTTTTTCTTGATCAGTTGGACAAACCAGATTTGTTTCGTGCTTATCTCTACAACTAAGTGTTCAATCTAGTATATGTGGTATACATCAAAAAGAAGTAAAAGTTTACAAACTATTGCCGTAAACCACTATGCAATCAGAGTTAAAAACTGCATTTATCTGCCAGCAACAAATCGATTTCTTATTATGAATCGCTACATTCGTCGTGGCTGCATAGATAGCAGTGACCTCCTACCTAAGAGGTTTATTCTTGCGCTACCGAAAGTTTTATTGATAGATCCAATTCTGATAGTCGCTTTGTTGAAACTATAAATTCAGTGTTAGTTCTAAAAGTTTGCGATGCTAAAACTACATAGTTTTGTTAGAAATCACAAGTATATCGCTCCGGTGAAATCAAATATCTTGCTTAAACGAAAAGTTTTACAAGCATCTTAAATTCTATACTCCTGGGTATCAAAATACGAGGGCTGCTTAATCCCCTATAGAAATCCGTTATCACAAAGTTAAATGTACAAGACTTCTCCGCAAAGACTAACAATTGAAATGCTTAAACGCGATGTTTACTAACCCAAGAAGCAATTGGAGTTTGCTTCTTTATTTGTTATCACTTGAAACGGGCATTTTCAGAAGTTATACTTGTCGATCAGACAACTGTTAGCTGATTTTCGATTTCAACCTTTATAAGCTAAGGAAGTTATTTTAGTTCCTACATTTAATAATCTATATAGAATTTTACTTTAGCTCCTTTGGGCTCACTTATAAGTCTCTAAAAACTGTAAACTTCTCTCTCCAATTCAGAATTCAACTGAAGTACACGTACTAAGTTTCTAACTAAATATTGCTATTGATTGCTGAATATCAATGAAAAAAATAAGGCGTGGAATGATTTTGATCTTACTGAACCCATGGCACCAAAATAGCCCCACTTTTCAAACACCAAAATACCTAGGGGACATGATAATAGTATCTTTGACTATGCAACCAGTAGAGGAAAATCAGTGAACCCAGACATTTCCTGAATTCACACATCTGGACCAAATTTACATGTAAATTCGCACTATAAAGTCTTATTTTAGATGAATCTCCTCCTGACTCCTCCTTGCTCTCCTCCTTGCTCGGACACCCCACAACCATTTTGATTACATCACACCGCATTCTTTCCACCCGCGAGATAAATCTTTCTCCACATTTCCACCCACGAGATAAACCTATCTTGTTTGGTATCAATTCAATATTAGAATTTTCTCAGCTACCCGAATCTCAGGAATTTTTTTAGATTGCATCATCCCCAAGGGAGCTACCCCCATTTTAAGATTTCTTACCTGTAGCGACTTTTGAGCGTTCTTATAAATTTTTTTAGTCATGCGATACATCTTGTTAGTCTAAAATTTTATGCAGAATCCAAATCTGCAAACAGATTTGAAATCGGACCACGCCCTGCAAAGTTATACCCCTTTAAAGTCCTGATCTTCTAATTTTGCTATTTGCTCTATAAGCAAACCTAACAAATAGTTTTCTTCGTATAACCAATGCATCTTTCGAGATAAACCTATCTTGTTTGGTATCAATTAATATTAAATTTTCTCAGCTACCCGAATCTCTAGAATTTTTAGATTGCATCATCCCCCAGAGAGCTACCCTGATTTTAAGATTTCTTACCGTTGCGATTTTGACCGTTCCTTAAACATTTTTTTATACATGCGATACATCTTGTTGGCTTAGAATTTTATGTAGAATCCGAATCTCTAAACAGATTTAAAATCGGACCACGCCCTGCAAAGTTACACATATACCCTCTGCGAGATAAATCTTTCTCCACATTCCCACCCACGAGATAAATTACCTTGTT